>LR994571.1:101294413-103728729 GCA_905187475.1 Syritta pipiens | reverse complement strand
TGTTCTACTGAATCATGCTGCAGATGCCTTAGACTAGGCTTTAAAAAAGTCGACAAACAGACAGATGGGCACCAAAGATAAATTACAAGGGATTCAATATTCCTTTTGAGCAAAATCCTAACAATAATCAATAACACACGTATTCCCCTATTTCTATTCCGATAGAAATAAAAAAAAATACTCATACGCCACCATCTTTTTTTTAATCACAATTATTAGCAGAAAGTAAAAACAACTGATATTCATTTTCTTTCTTTTATATCTACCTGGAAATCCGTGTAAAGTTTAAGAAGAAATTAAACTAACAAATAATAAAAGGAAATGATGAGAACTAATTTCTTATTGAGCGCATTCATAAGCATCTTTAGTTACTGCCGCCATTAATTTTTTTTTTTTTAATTCATGATTCACGTCTTATCATCGAACCAGGGAGTCAAAATAAAACTTGGAGTATTTTGTAAAAGAATTACCTTTACGCAGCAGCAGCTCATGAAAATTTGTACAAGCATTTTGTAGCGTGCGTCAAGAAAGAACTAGATGGTTCTCTCATATTCTTTTATGAGTCATGAAAATAATATTGGCTAATTATACGAAATTACAACAAACAGACCTTTTTAGGGTTTCGTTCCAAAGGAATAACGAAACCCTTATGGAATCACTTCGGTGTCTGTCTGTCTGTCTGTCGCCTTTTACATATTTGACTATAACTTATAACTCCTTTGTAGTTAAGGGATGAAATTTGGACTGAAGGTGTATCTAGGCAACCCAAGAATAAATCATGCACCCGTTTTGGAATTAGTCGCAGATTAAAGAAAAAGTTAGTACTAATACTAACGCCCGAAAAAACGTTTACTTACTTTGATGGTCGATATGGGTGTCATTGGAAAGGGGGCGGTGCCCTGATTATGAAAATGTCTGTCTGTCTGTCATTAGGCCTTAACCTCGGTAATTGGCGAACCACTAAGAATTTAGAAATAAAACTTCGCTAAAAGACGTATTTCACTTGCCCAAAGAAAGTCCAGGAAAAAAATTTTAAGAAAATTGTATACTAGCGAAAAGCTTAGTACCAATACTAAATAAATTTCTTTTACTAGTTCCTTGATATGGGTATCGTTGGAAAGAGGATGATAGCTAGATCCAAAAGTTGTACTATAGTAATCATCTCACTCTTATTGGTAAGAAGTTATTAGCCAACAAATTGCCAAAAACTGACTTGTGTACCGTGTTCCCCACCTTACTTTCTAGAATATTTGACCAAAAAATCTGAAAAAAATTGGAGTTATGGGGCAACTCATCGCAATAGCCCAAAATTATCCGAAAATCGTGTGTGATTTTTTATTTGTACTAAAATAAATTAATTACTAACTTTTTTTGAAAAAAATTTCACGGCAATATATTAAGTGAGGTACCATCGGATAGGTCTTGCAAAATGAAATAGAGTTTTCATTTTGAGCTTTTCATTTGGAAGTTAAGTTTTCGAGATATTAAGCTTCAAAGTCGAAAAAAAGGCGTCCCCCCCCCTCGCATTTCCACACCCGTTGGTCTAAAAATCTGAAAAAAAATCTGAAATGTAGATCATGATGTAATCTTTGTGTTAAAATTGGTTTGAGCACTCTGGCTTTAATAGTTTTCGAGATATTGGCCAAAAACCAAAAAACAACAACACTCGAATTTTGAAGATCCGAAAACGCCATTTTGTAGATCTCGGCGAAAGAACAATAAAATATTATGTAAAAAAAAATATGTTCATACAATTTTTCGAGATATTAACGATTTAAATCGAATCATTTATCGCAAAAAACGATGAACTGACGGCAGTCTCAGTGCCGCTTGCGTCATTTCATCCCCTAAATGCACCAAAGCAATTTTCCCACGGCTGGCGCTATCAGCAAATGGGAAAGGATTTTCTTTTGTTCAGTTTCGCTCGAAATGAAAGAATTTTAGTGAATGAACAGTGAATTGAGTTTAATTTGATTTGACTATTTTAGTTTCTTAATTTCTTAGACTTATATTAAGTCCAAGCTACTGATCTGTTTGCGAACGAAACCCTCGGCGGGTGAGTAAAACTCACACTTGACCGGTTTTTTTGAATTCCATGGATTATCCAAAATCGATCGTTTCTAATACGCCATATTTTGAACGGGAGTTTTGGTGGCCTAGAAGCATTTTCTTTTTTCAGAAACTATTGAAATATTTCCCTTAAACCTGGAAAGTTGCTGAAATAACTGCAATCGTAGTACCTAGCAAAGCCGCAAAAAAAAAACCATTATCCTACCGATCAATTAGCCCATTTCCTATACTAGGAAATTTTTGAATAATTAATATATCACCGACTACTACCAATATTAAATAAAAATAATATCTATAGCAATAAGACGGAGTGGAGTAAGTTATGTCAAAAAAGTGGTTTCGAGAAAAAATGAGTTTTATCATTGTTTAACGTTTCAAACAAAAGTGGTTACGAATTCTAAGATGTCTTTGTAACGGACAATTTTTTTTGAATGGATGTAAGACAGAAATGTGGATTTCAAAGTACCAATGAATTGAAAAACAGAGAAATCGGTTATGTCGACATAAGTTACTCTGTCTTATAGCCACAGATATAATACCTGAACATGAAATTGGCTTTAGTAGGCAACACATAACCATCTAGCAAATACGCAGAGTCAACAAAATCTTACCGGACTTAGAGGAAAGGAATTATTATTATTATTATTAAATATTCTTTATTATTTTCAAAAAATATAACATTGATTTGTATGCAAAAGAAAAGTAATAAGGAAAAGAAATAAGCCATACCTTGGAAGATACCTAACATACTCCCACCAGACTTGTACCTGATCTTTAAAAGCTACTTTTGTGATCGTCATTTTTATGTAAAATACAGACACAAATGGAGAAAACAGGATTACCCCACCCCTATATGTCTGTAACCTGCTGCAACCATGATAGCTACCTTTGCTGACAATACAGTCCTGCTGATCGCCGATCAAAAACTAAACACCACATCTCCTCCAGCTCAAATACAACTCAGCAGAATGATAAAATGGTTTGACGACTGGAGCACAAACATTAACGAAGACAGGCCTCAACAATTAATTTTTACTGTGAAATTAAACTACTTAACTACCCCACTGACTATAAAAGACAAAACTATTCCAATAGTTAATCTTGGCATGCATTTGGACGACAAACTACCATCTAGAAAAAAAAGTGACCAAATAAATCTTAAATATAATCAGCTACCCTTACTGCTTCGTGGGAGCTCTAAAGTAACGACAGCCAACAAGTTACGATTACATAAAACCATCATCAAGTCGATTTGGGCATATGGGATTCAATTATTGGGAACTTCAAAGAAAACAAACCTCGTCATAATTCAAAGCCAGCAATCAGAGATATGACGAACTATCACTAACGTGGACTGATCCATACCTAATACACTTATCCCTAGATTTGCGCGGTTTAAGGGAATGAAAAGTTTCGTGCAAACCGAAACCACGCAAAACGATTTATGAGCGTACATGGATGTATTTTGTACAGAAAAACCAGTAGGCCATGACTCTTTGAAGAAAAAGCGTAATTTCGAGCAAAACAATGTCGCGCAAATCGAATTTGGGTAGATATTTGAAAATTGCGCAAAGGTGAAACCGCGTAAAAGGAGACTACGCAAAATGAAGGATGAGTGTACCGACATTCATCGTGACCTAAAATATCCAACAGTAGAAGAAGAAATTTGAACTACTTGTGGAAAACATCGTCTCAAATTACTAACCCATCCAAATGGCGAAGTGAACGCATTGGTAATAATAAAAGAAATATTCGTATGACGACGACTTAAGAGAACCAGGTCAACTAACTAGCTAATCTTATAACACCGAAAATATAATACAATTGTCTATATTGCGTATATTTCCAAGTGATTATGTTTTGTCATTTGATAGTTTATTCCCTGTTCCCGAAGCTGTTTTGTACTAATGCTCAAACAATGCTTAAAACAAAAACTGCTTTGAACACTGGTTACCAAAAGACAGTTGTATGCATTGCATAACATTGAGAATTCAGAAACTATTCCATAGCCACTTAAACAATACACAAGTTTTGTTTTCTCATGCAAAATCGGTGCATACTCATAGGATGAGGCTGTCAGATATCGATCAGATCTTGGATCAACTCTGTCCCCGTTAACTTTAAATTCCAATCTGAAAGGCAAAGACCAGAGTCTAGGGTTTCTCTTTTAGAATTTCAAAAACATGCAGTACATCACATGCATTTAATCTTCTTTTAGATATTTTCCTCAATCCCATTTCTTGAGTTTTTTTCATTTAAAAGCCGTGCCGTTTGGTATGCATCATTATTTGTACAAAGATTGCTTCATAGCATCGATTCCTTGGTAAGTTTGGTTAGAAAAAACACTTGAATTGTCTGATATTTTAGAGATTCAAAATATTGAGTAGCCTTTTTTGTAATATGAAACTCTTAACACGATGTTCTTGTGATGTGATGGCCAACTTCACACTTTGACACAATGAAGTTTCTGTTTTTTTCTAAAACTCAAACTAATATGAAACTTATTTACTTACCTCAAAAGTAAGTCCCATTTTCCAGTCAAAAACACATAACACAATCTCCACATACCGAAGTTCAAAACTACGCCCGTTTTAATGACATTAAGACCTTCCCAATCTCAGCACCGAATAACGTCCTTTGAAACTCCTTAATTCATCATTAAAACTCCACCTTCAACTTTTCTAACCATCTCCCCCGAAAAGATTTCTTCACATTAACCAAAACTCAAAATTGATGTCAACCACCCTGAATTCTCTCCTAAAATGTTTTACCTTCAACCTTATCAGCCCAAATGCTATAAAAAGAAAAAAAAAACACACACCCAAATCTACAGCCACAAATCTTTACCACTTCCGCAAAAGTTTATCCAAAGCAAGGAAAAAGAAGAAGAAGAAGAAGTAAAATTCTCTAATCACCTCTGCCAATGAGCAAAACTTTTACGAGATTATAAGCCTCAACTCAAAGTTATAAAATTTGTTACTTCTATGAAACGACTTGAACGACTTCGCTACGACTCCTCGAAGCCACTACAACACAACTTCCCCAAAAACAACACTTCCCATTAAAAACGAGCATAAAGCAAGCAACCTCCCAACATCACCGAAACACTTCATGAACATCATCCCTAATGGCAGATGGCGTCTAGGACATCCGAAGAACCCAGGAGGATGCCCCTCAATCTGCTTATGAAGTATTAAAACAGGAATTTAATTCCTACCACACCCACTCCCAGGTGCTACCTGTTGATGACCACGGGGTGTTTCTTGCTCTCGGAAATCAGGTTCAGGGAGTGCCGCCGTCGTCGTTGCCATGGCCATGGCCATAACAATTCATACTTTACACGAGGGTATCTCCAACTGAAATTAGACCAAGAAATGGATATAAACTACTACTTCGGGTGAGGAAGACCGTGCGCATCCTTACTGCACGTTAACTAAAAGAAATGAGACGTCGTTTGTAAACGTTTGGTTACGACATCTTAATTCCAACCCCTCCGACCACGCCGGGCACAAACACACAGTCGAGGAAGCGGATTCGCCTTTATGTGGGCTGTGGAAGATCCCTTTTCGGGAATATTTATGACATTTGTGATTACAATGAATGTTTTCCTGCCAAGGCGAGACGAGCTCGTAGACGTTATTCAAAAACGAACGTGACAGCGAACATGAGCGAGCTCATTTATGCTCCGTTGAGTTCCTCTCTTAAATTGCGCTTAATCAAAATGGTTCTTCTTAATTGTTTGGGAAAATTGCATCTCATCTTGTAGAGTCTCATTTCAGTGTCAGCAATGAATTGTGGACATTTTCTGTCTCCATTTTTAACCTCCACTTAATTTTTCAATGTCTAGTAGTATTTTTGTGGAAACCACTCTACAGAATTTGTTTTTTTTAGGGAAAATATTTTTACAAAACTGACATCAATTCTTTGGAAATGAGTGTGACGTGGGTAAACAACTGGGTCTATTCTTCTTTTCTGTCGACTGTCGCAGACTTAAATCCATTTCTGTCCTTGACTTAGGTCTGAGTCTTAGTGTCACCAGTGCTTTTCACTTACAATCAGATCAATCTTAGACTGGAAAATAAATACAGTCGCATCCATCTAAGTCGAATTTTCACGGGACATCAAAATTAGTTCGAGTTAGAGGGAGTTCGACTCAAAAGGATGGTTTTTGTATGGAAAATTGGAAAGGGAAATGCCAAAATATGGCAACAAAGTTCAAGTTAGAAGGACATTCGACTTAGAGGGACTTCGATTTAGACGGAGTCGACTGTAAAGACGTTGCATAACAACCCATACAGGGCTGGAGCATAGTTTTTTCAAACTCCACTGTGTTGTGCGAGATATAATTTGACACAAGTGAACGGGACCTACTGTATAATACCGGTACCGAACGGCGAATTGCGAAAGCTTTCCATGACACAACTGATGAATCTCAGACTAAATCTAATCTTAATCAAAATCTATGTTGAAATCTAAAATCTGAATTGAAATCTTGAATCCATTTGCTTTCACTGAATCTACAAATCTATCTGTCAACTCAGTCCCCACTTCTACGACTTAAGAAGCCCATTAGCACTCTCCAAAACAGAATCTTTTAAATTTACCCATCGTCCTGTCGCCTCCTAGACAAATCAGTACAATAATTAAATTTCCCAAGGCAAATTGCAACAAGAACACAATTAAACTGACTTCAAAACTTCTCAAACAACTTAACTGATGCGCTTCAAAACTTTGTTCCTCTGCTAATTTCTCTCGTCCCTCAGAAACTTTTCTCTTTTCATAAAACAACACTACAACTTTCATTTAAATTAAATAACAAAAAAAAACTTTCTTTACCGTCTCGTTGCAGTTGCCAGTACTCCAGACAATCGAACCGGTCGTGAGGATCCTATCACCATCCCCTCGGATAGACGGAGCAGCAGTGGAGTGGAAAGATCAAAATCAAACAGTCCAACTAGTTCCCAGCAAAGTTCTGCCGGCCCGGTAAATGGTCAAGTGTCAAGTAAGTAAAAAAGAATCATTTCCACCTTTGGTCCCTCCCCAGAGTCATCTTCTGGCTAATAAGACTCCCTCTCTTCACCTGCTAAACTCTCGAAATCCCAAAGTCAACGAAGGTGAATTAATTTAAATACGAAATGAGAATTGAGAAAAAGTTGAACAGAAAAAAAAACGAATTGACTCACTGTACTGAAGCGAGATTAGTTTCAGTGTCGCCGTCGTCGTCGGTGCAGGTTGAAAGGATCGAAATAAAACAGGATTTGCATCCACTGAAAGTGGTGTCCTTATCCTCCTTTCGATTCCAGGAGACAGACGGTGTATTAATCCAAACGGCAGGAGAGATAGTTCAAAGAGCATTCAGCAGTCGAATGAAGGATGCTTGTAATTTCATCCTTGGATTGTTGTCCTTTTGCGAAGTATAACTAAGGCAGATGAACTGTGGAATCTGTCTGAGTGTGTGTGCATGCGTTTGTGTATTATGTTTGGCATGCCTTTGAGGTGAAACGTGTTCAAGGATTGAGTTGTGTTTTGACTTCTTGTCGAGTCTCAGCCCTTATTTGCATGGAATACAAGCATTTTCGAATAAGCTTCGGATTGAAAGGGATGCAATTGTGTGTTGCATTCCTGTGGCGATGTGGGTGGAGAGAGTTTATTTAGGATCCTTGTATGGTTTCCATTGGAGATTGATGCGCACCAGATGCGACGAAGAAAGTGAATTTTGAATATGGATTTTTAGATCTCTGTACGATAGGATTTTTAGTGTATTTGGTTGTTTATGAGTATAAAAAAAAGTTCGAGAAATCTCGTATTCAAAGATGCAGTCCTTGTCATTGAGGGATATGCAGACCCATCAACCGTGTCCGTACTCTCAGAAATTCGAATTACAATTTAATAAGAGCTCGCCGTTTTTATTCCACAGTCAAGAGTAGGATTTTTTATTCGTACTCGTACTAAATAAATGAATAACTATTTTTTTTTTTAAACTTATTGTAGTGGAACCCATTGGATAGGTCTTGTAAAATAGAGTTTTTATTTTGAACTTTTTGTTTCAATGGCAGGTTTTTGAGACGTTTAGCTTTAAAGTCAAAAAAATTAAGTCCCCTAGAGACTCACAAGACTCTAACGTGGCAATTTTTTTTTTTCTTTTGTAAAATGCAATATTCAGACTGAATTCTAAGTAAGAAAAAGCCAATTTTTTTACCTATGAAAATTGTCAGTTGAAATAGGATAACCAAAGGTGCTTTTAAAGCCTTCGTTAACCTCCTTTTTAATCCCCATAAGCTCCTCCTACAATTGTCATAACTAAAAACTAATATTTCTTTTTGATTTTTTTATAACAACTAACATAAACCTTTTTTTCCTTTTCAGAACAAGGCTCTCTAACAATCGTCCGTCGCTCAAACAGCCGCAAAGGCAACCTCGGCTTTCCAGTCGACTCACAGCAGTACCAACTGCCATCACCGAGTCAAGCACCGACGGACAGCAGTTCAGTGTGTGCAACACCCTCGGATTACCCAACCACACAGAGCCGAGACTGTGATCCCAGCAACATAACCCTGGGAACTGGTAACCTCAGCTCAAGTACTGGCACAAATCAACTAGAATCAACCGAACTACAGACTGCTCTGCAACAAGAACAACAAAATCAACTGCAACAGCAGCAGCAACAATCTTCGCTCCACCTGCAACAATACTCAAGAATGCAAACATTACAACAACAATCGACGAACACCACCACCGTAGCGACCAGCGGCAATATGTCACCGACAGCGCGTAGCGGCGGTATTTTGTCACCGGCGGCCGGTAGTGACAACGGCGTTGAAACGCTCGATTTGGCAACGGAAAATTTACCTGCCGTCGATACTCCGGATGCCTGCGACAAGGCAGCAGTGAGGTAAGCTGTTGTTAAACTTTATCCTTGATATTAGCAGGATACTTTTTCTCGTATCTGTCATTCGGTTGAGCTGTCAATGTTTAAACTTTCATTAACTACACGATGCTGAAGTTGGCGGTGATTTATTGAGTTCGCCTTGAAGAACTGAACGACTGAAGGATGTCTTTCCATTCATTTTACGATGTTCGCCTTGAGTTGATATTTAATATTTGCGTCCTCCCCCTTTGGTCTTTTCAGAAAGGAGATTGATTGGCTGGGAGGGGGCCGGCGAAGCTCAAGAGGACAAACTTTTTGGGTCAGACGATAAAGATGAACGATAAGTGTTCTGCTTTGTCTGCGTCTAATTCAGTTTATTTTTCAGAGTCAAATTTCAGTTGACCGTTGAATTAACACGTCGATTTTGGGAATCGATAGCGAGGGGAGGGTGTTGAGAAAGGAAATTACAGATGTCGAAAGGGCGACAATGTTTCGAGGAATTTTCCCGAGTCTATTTTTAGAGATTCTTTAATCCTGATGATGGCTGATGTGACCATTTTCTGGGCTCATTTTGTCGGCAAACAAATTTGCGGAAATCCATTCGATGAAGGGCTGTTTGCACAGATGTCTTGAACTAATTTATTTCGTGGAAACACTGTCAACAAATCCGGAAGAGTAGCATTTCATAGTTGACAAGAATTCTCACACTTTTCTGTGGATTTTTTTCTTGGATTGCGAATAGAGACATCTTGTTCAGTGAAATTCTTTTGAAATGTGTCTACATATTTTCCTCTGAAATTGATTTCTTTTAACTTCGACTTGCTACGAGACAAAACATCCACTTACCCGTTTATTTTAACGATGCAGACATGATTTTTGTAGAGGTATCAAAATTGAATCACCCGTCGACCCTTGCTGCATAATATTTACGATTTCAAATACTTTTTTTTTAGGACAGTTCAAGAACGATTTCATTTAAATTTGTTAAATTGCTTCTTCCTAAAAAACATTTCATGCTACTTCGAATTTTCCATAAAAATTGCATTTCTTCTCTTTTCAGACTCCGCTGTCTCCTGCGCCTACTTCAGGCTGGAGAAATCTCCGCCGAAGTTTTACAAAAAAATCTGCACTACGCAGCGCGTGTCCTCGAAGCAGTTTTTATTGATGAAACAAAGTAAGTATCGTCTGCTTTTTGCATGACCCTATGTAGTTTATGATTATCAAAAACAAAAGAATTTTTATCGATATTAAAATCTAGGGAGGTTTGAGGAATTGTTTCTTTTACATCTACATATTTTTGTTATAAGGTATTAAAATGTTACTAAATTTTATTTGTATCTAAACAAATTTATTCAATTGGATGGAGTGGTGAGATTAGGAAAAAGAATCCAAAAAAAAAATATTTCAAGAGTCCTTTTTTCTTTCATTTTTATGTTCATTCTCTCTCTCTGTCTTCTTCTGTCTACTGATCTATTATCTTCATTTTCTAAACTTCACCTCATAAGAGCTGTCTAAGTCTATCTAAATGTTTTCTTGTTCACTCATTTTTATTTCTTTTTTTTTTTCTTTCTTTTGGTTTTTTTTGTTAATTGTTCTTGCTTTTGGAATCGAACAAAAAAGAATTGATGTATTCTATGTTTTTTTTTTCAAAATTTATTCAAAACTATATTCCAGAAGCCCCTCCATTTTAATTACTCGTGAAAAACCGTTATCGGGGCAAAATTCCGTCGAAAAAGAGTAAGTGTAGTTTTTGTTGGCCAATGCGTAGACAAGTAGATTAGTAGAAAACAAAAAAAAAAAGAAATTCTTTTTTACTCATAAATTCGTTCTCGTTTCTCAAAAAAAAAAAAACAAAACTCATAAATAAATCGTCTTGACTTTAATTATTTTGCGAATCTCATTTTTTGAATGGAAAATGGGAGATGCCTTGGAAAACTCTGCAAATAAACAAAAATTAGAATTGGAAATCGTGTACTTTTTTTGTTTAGATTAAAAAAAATCGATGTTTCATTCATTTCATGTGATTTGAGTTTTTGAATTTTGAATTCAAAGTAAATAAATGCTTAGAACGCATTAGATTGAGTATATTTAAGTGCTATCGTAGTTTAAATAGAATTTCTTGATTATTTTTATCTTTTATTTTTCGTCATCATCATTATTCTCCTTAGAGAAGGAATCATTCGTTTCGTTGTGTTTTTTTTTTTACAAGAATTCGCAGAATTATTTGATGATAATCAATTGGTCTCGTCTCTATGAGTCATGGTCATGAAATAGCAATCTTATCTGAGGTGTTGCCGAAATGGGTTCGAAGTGAATGAATAAACTTGATTCCAAATTTAATTAGATATTGAAGTTATCTTAAAGAATCTTTTTGATACCTCCGTGCAACCTGAATAATCTCTTTGAAATTAAAGTGCAAATCTTATGGTTTTGCAATTATATACACTTTTCCTTACTCACAATAAGTTTTACACTCGAATTAGGAAACATTTTCCTCTGTTCCACTTTAAGAAATCCATTTTATCATCATCTTATGAGTTAAAACTTTAACTCAAGCACTTTTAAACTTTGAGCCAGTGTTCTTACTCAAGTTCCTGTGTTATCCTATTTTGATAGACGACATTAAAACTGAATTGGCAAAATATTTCACCATAATCCTTTGTCTATATCAAAAAACAGAAATGTATTCTGGCAAATTTTCGAATGTGAGCTCATTCACTAAACAATTCTCTGCACTCAAACTCCTAGCAACCTCAAATAAATTCCAATAAAAATTCTACTCTACAGTAAAAGGGTAAATAAATTTATTATAACCCTTAAGAACCTTTTAAGAATTTCAATAAAAAATCTTCATTCGTTCGGCTAATTTGTAGTTGCCTACAGGCTTCTAGCAAAATATATATAAAAAAAAAGAAAGATGTAGTTGATTTCATTTTAATGGAATCCGATACTAGTAGATACTGTCAGTGAAACATAATACTATAATGAACTTAAATATAAATTTAGGGGAAGTAACCTGTGGTCATTTATATGTGTACCTATCATTACGAGTTACTATCATTCATTTAAAATTCTCTTAAGGCAAAATTACTTGCAGTAGACCACTTATTAAGATTGACGTCAGATCGGATTCATTAGCAATTTAAATCAAGACTTATCAAGTTGCGTGTTATCTATTCGATTATGCATTATTCGAAGTTAAAAGTAATGAGTAATTATAGGGACACGTCAATTGTGTTTGTTTATCTCAGTTTGACTGACGGTCGTGGTCAAGAAAATAGTAATGCAATGTGCAAATGCTTATTTCTATTCTTTCATCCCTTAATTTTCTTGTAGAAGACCTATTCTAGATGCATTCACAATGATAAACGAGTTCGCACACTTCATGAAAAAAATTTGAATTACCGCGATTTGTTTGGATAAGTGCTGCCAATCAAAAAACTTAGTAATAGTGGACAGTGTTATCTACATATGATAACCTTTCGAAATTCAATTAAATCACGTAACTAATAGTGATTTTACCAAATACCGGATATTCGTCGACCAAATATCCGGCTATCCGGCCGAACATACTGTAAAGGGCAGAATGTGTACAGCGCAATGCATTTCAGTTCAAACACCCCACGTTAACAAGTTGAACAGAAACGAACCATTTCCTGATATGGTGGCGGCCAAAACAATGAGAGTGGAACTGCCTGGAACAGAGTATACGACCCCGTAAACATTTTGAAAATATGTTGAAAATAATGAGTTCTCTGCTTTCATGTATCTCAAAAGTTATACCGCTTGTTTACACAAAATAAAAGGGTGCATACAAAAGTAAAAAATGGTACGAGGAATACCTAATTTTTCCAATTTAAGAAATCATATCATTGAGAAATTGGTGGAAATATAAACTGCAATAATAGCAGCTTTTCTAGACCCTAGATTCAAGACAGCTTTCTTGATTGAGGATTGTTTCAAGTCAAAAGAGCATGCCAGAAAATTTTAATCGCAAATTTTAGAAAAGAGTTGAGACTCTAAATTTCTATGCTTTGTTGTACCTATCCGGTTTTTACCGAATATTTCTACTTTATCCGGCATCCGGCAGGATAGAAAAAAAGTTGGCGAATAGCCGGAAAACAGGTACTAACCGAATATCCGTTACATCTCCAGTAATTTAATATTTCACAAAAATACAGACAAGATATTAATTAATATTAATAAATTCTAAAAACATCTTTTTCGATACCGTTTTTTAAATCCATAGTAGGATTTAAAATACCTCACGGCACTGCCAATTTTTTGATCGAACTTTAAGACAATATTTTTCATAAGTGGATTTAAATTTCTTCTGCATTTTTAGGATCTCCTAAAAAACTCGTGTGATAAAAATTTTGAGGTTAGTTTTCATTTTTTCTTTGAAGTTTGATGCGTTTAGTTGACGAGAGTCCGATTTCCCGATTGTATAATGGAAATAAAGCAGTAAGAAATCAGGCAGGTTTAGGCACGTTTAGATTCAAAATCGAGGATAAAAACGTCGGACAACAAAGCCATAGGACTGTGTTTTTTTTAGCTGAAGCATAAGTGACTGTATATACTGGTGAAGCTGTTACTTGTATAGCAATTTTACTTTATCTCGAATTAATGGCATACAATACCTCTTATAATGTGGCAAATGATCAAGGTTCTTCTCTCAAGACTTATGGAAGTTAATAGGAAAATCTCCCAAGCTTTAGAAGTCTACGGTTATTAAACTTCTCCCTCACTTTCACTGTCTCCTAAAACTAAAGTATTTTTGCATTATTCTACTAAAAAAAATAAAACTCTTTTTAACCCAAAATTTTAAATATAAATGTTATTTGCATAAATTTGATGATAGTATGGCATGTGCACTTGAAGTTATCTCTTCAAAATGTTAACAACTATCAAAAAACTACCCACACCATCTTCTCTCTATTCTCTTTCATAAAACAGAATAAATTTTCAAAAAAAACAAAAAAAAATTCTCTGCGAATTCTTGTAGAAATGATTCATAAACTTTCTCTAAAACTTTCCTCTTAGTTCTTCTTCTTTCCAGACATTTTTTTCTACTTCGATTTCTTCTCTTTCTATATCTTTAAACTTTATTTTTTCTTCTACTTCTTCTTCTTCTTCTTTCTGTATCACTTATACCGTTAAATACACCCTCCATTGAACTCACTTTTACTCACCATCAAAACTCTCCGGTTGAAAATTAATTTTAAAGAGAACAAAACTCTCGTCGTTCTTTTCTGGTAAACGATGATAACTCACCACCAAAGCAGTAGTCATTTTAAGTTTTTCCTCTTCATAAACGAAGTAAAAAAAAAAGTTTCCACCCTTTTTTTGTACATAATTTAGAGCAGATGCAGCGGGGCTTTTGTGCGAAGGAAAAGTTTTCTCCCCAACAATAATGGCCATGTCCAACATCCGGTGAAAAGTTTTCCCTCTCACAGCACAATTGCCCTGCTCCCTGACAGAAGCAGGATGTCCTGCACTGTTGACTTGATGTTAGGATGTCAAAATTTAGATGTAAAATTTAGGCTTAGATTTTAGATAAAAACAAAAAAAAAAAAAACAAAACAGATAAATAACAAACAACAACAAAATTCTATTTTATATTTTCAATGATTTTATTTTCTCTTTTTTCCCCTGCTCTCGTGTATAAAATTAAATCTTGAAAAAATCCAAATTTTTTATGAAAAATAAAAAAATTCTATTCAAATCTGGGTAACGTCTCTCTCTGGGTGTGGTTGCATTTAAAAAAAAAAAAAACGCATTTCTTTGCTACTTACTATTACTGCTGCAGTCCAGATGGTACTCCGGCGAAAAAGAACCGTCTCACAGCAACAACTCCGACAGCGACGGCGACGGCAAACACCAATTGTAGTGCTAATGACGATACAAATAGCAATGTTAACCTAAGTAGTATAAGTGATGATAATCAACTCCAACAGCAACGGCAACAGCAACAAAACATCACCAATTGCAATCAGACGAGTATAGAGGGTCGTACAAAGGGTGTTTCGTTAGCGCCGCAAACTCACAGCGGACCAACTGGGCCGCCACTTCCTCAAGAAGGCACATCAAATGCCAATGAGCCAAGTGAAACAACACCTGCAACAACATCAAATCCGCCGACAACTGCAACAACCACAACATCAACAACAACAGCAACAAGTGGCAGTAGTAGTAATAGTAATAAAGCAACAATCCACAGACAGAGACGCCTGCGAACACCAGTCTGGGCGAGATCAATGACGAGCGACAAAACGTACTGAAAAATGAAGCAATAATTTAACAAATTGTTTTTCCTTTTTCCTTTTTTTTTTTCGTTTGAGTTTTGAGAATTTTTTCTGTTTTTTTGAATATATTTGTTTTCAAATTAACCCCTCAAAAAAATAAAAATGAACAATCATTGTGTTCACACACAGAAAAAAGACAAAACAGAACACTCTCTTTCTGTGCTCGTTACTCTCTCGTTTCTTTCTTGTCTCTTCAATACCGCCCCCACCTTTTTCCGCCCCCTAACCAATCCAAATTTTCCTTGTGTGCGTTTGTGCTTCTTTTTGTATATAAATAACATGTCCTTCTAATCCTTAACATTTCTTTCGTGTTTCTTTTTTTTCTGACTTCTGTTTTGTTTGACAATCTTCAAAAAAAAAAAAACTTATGTCCACACTATGAGTGGAGTTTGTGTTTCTGTTACTTGTATATACTACATATATATATATAACGGTAGTTTTCTAATAGTCTGTCCTGTCCCATGTCTATTTGCTTAGCCACCATTTTCCCTCCGAAATTTCTTCTTCTCGTTTTATTACATTTTAGCAAAATCCATGTGTAAATAGAACATTTTATTCTCTGTCTCCTCGTTGTGTCTGTGAAGAGTCCTTTTTTAACGCGCGCCTAAACTAAGGACATACTACTTCATCTGTCAACTTGAATGTGCATGCTGTTCTTAATAATTTCATTTTGTAGATGTGTTTGATCAATTGTTTGTTTTGATTTATCTTTTATTTTGTCATGTGTGCTGTTTTGAAAATTGATAAAATAAACTTTCATTTGTGACAAGGGGCTGATGATAGCAGCTTCTGACAAGATTCAAGCAAACATTTCTTGTTTAAGGATTCTTTTTAGTTAAGGGAGGAGACTATTCGTCGAATAGGAAACGAGGTCATGTCAAGAGATTGTGGTTTTCTTTGACAGGTCTCCTCCGCTGGTGGTTTGTTTGCAATGTGGTTAATTGAGTTCCATTTATTAGAGAGGAACAACTTTGAGATGGCGGTTACGTTGGGTTTTTGTGGCTCAAGTGACTCTTGGGGCATGTGGGAACTTGAAGTGGTCTCTCTGAAGATTAAAATCGAGGTTTTTTATTTTTTGTTGGGGGACCAGTGTTTGAATTCCATTTTTACAGAAAATTGCAGTCTGTTAAAAAAGAAAGTAAGAAAACGTTGACATGTAGGATGTCTTACATCGGGTTGGATGTTTCCTACCAACAAAAAAAAATCGTAATAAAGTTTTTGTGCTAAAAAAAAGATTAAAAAAGTATTGAAACATCTGAATTGTTGTTAAAAATGAGTTTTCTGGGTTTTGTTTAACCCTGGAAGCCTTTCCACACCTAACCCACCAAGACATCCGCTCACTGATAGATACACACACTGACGGAATAACTATTAACTAAATAAAGAATAATGTAAACGGACAACGTGTTATTCGGAATATTGAAGAACAGAGATCAACATTTCGTTATTGAATAAGTTAAATTGACGCAGGTTATCTTTCCAGGGCTTACTTTAAAACTATAAGGCGCCAAATTTATACATAATTCCAGATCCGGATTTTCTCAGTGTTTTGTATTCATTTGTTACCTAACTAATTTTTGGAAAAAGTGAATTTCACTTGTTCAATTTGTTAATTTCCATTTGTTTTACATACAGTTGTGGTCAAAATAATAGCAAGGTTGTTTTCTGAAGACCTTTTTGCAACTTGAGTATAATCTCTTACTTAATGATTAGCTTGGAATTTTATTATAAAATAAGAATTATTAATTTCAAAATAGTTTATGGATGAATATACCCATTTTATTGAGATGGTTGGTTTTTCATGTATCACTGATATTCTTTGACCGCAGCTGTACATTATTGTGTGATATTTAAGGTTAACCCTACTCTGCGCAGTGTAGCAGATCTGATACAACTCAATTCTTACTTCTTTCATAAACTATGGATCACAATTTTACGCTGTTAAGCTTTGTAGATAATCTGCTTTACATATTTTGAAGGGAATAATCATGCCAATTTACGTAGACTAATCGTTTTTTAATTGGGCGCCGTGGCTTAATCGTTAGTGCGTCGGACTGTTAAGCGAGAGTACCTAGGTTCGAATCCGGCTCGGGGAAATAACACCACAAACATTTTTCACGGCCCCACCTCCAGCGAACGACTGACAACCCTCCTGGAGTACTTCTGTCATGCAAAGCTTTCGCAATTCGCCGTTCGGAACCGGCATTAAACAGTAGGTCCCCTCCAAATGTGTCAAAATTATAACGCGCACAACACAGTGGAGGTGCGAAAAAGCTAGGCTCTGGCTCTCAACGGGCTGTTACGCCGCCTAATACATAATACAAATCGTTTTTTAATTAATTTTCTGGTATTTGCAGCCATAAATTATATAAGAAAATATGTTTTTTAGTAAAAAAAAAAAGTCGCGCAGTGTAGGGTTAACAATTATTATAATAATTGATATTGATTTGAATGCCTATAAATTGAAAGACAAGTTGGTTGGTGACTCTCGAACTGAAGCACCCATAAAAAATAAATAAAAATAAGTTCTAGTTATTACCTACTGGAAAAATTTATTTATTTTTTTTTTTTTTTTTGTTCGACTTCGCTGGTTTGACTTTGATAACTGCCAATTTAAGTCGTCAAAAAAAAACTTACACAAAATTGTAAATTAAAAAATATATATATCTTGTTAAACTAAACGTGCAGACGATTTATGGGCAATTAACACACAAATTCACTTTGCCATGAAAACAGAAATATGTAACTCTTCCAATCTCATTTTGTTCAGTGCCCAACAACCGATCACAACTTTGCAAATAAATTGCACAGGCGATCAAACCAGTTGTTTAATCGTGTATAGCAACTTCAACAGACTATTTTCACTGCTGTTGCAAAACCGGAATTTCACGAGTATGTACTGGCATCTGAGAAGTGTATATTGTTTTGGTTGCCAATAAATGCACAGGCAAATCAACGTGCTCAGTGAGTCTTGAAGTCGCTGAAAGTAATCCTGGGACATGCAAAAATCTGTAATACAATGCTTTTTTTTCTCGGAATTCCTAAAAGTTACAACAAAAAAAAATTAAATGCAGTTTGAAAGCTTATGCTATTAGCTTCTTAAGAAACAAAATTCATTAACATTAAAAGCAAAAAATAATTCAAAACTCACGAACGTTTTGTTGTCCACATTTTTTGCTTGTCCCATTATTTATTAAAAAGTAATAAATTACAAGCTAATATATACATAAAGCCGTGGCTGCTAGGATCTTCAGCTCCCTCTCTATATCTATTACTTAGAGCTTTTGTAGGTGCTCTGCATTTTGAGTGAAATGACAGTACAGTATGTTCAAAAGCAAATAAATAGGGATTCTTCGTTTCACTTGAAATCATAAAAGTGAATTCGTTTTTCGAACATGAAATTTAAATTTAGTGCTGCATTTCGAAAACCGTCTGTTTTATGTGAAATATATTCACGTTAGCTTTGCGTTGCGAATTAAATTCAATTGCATTTATATTATACCCTTTTTTCTACTTAAAAAAAATTGGAGTTCTGATGGGGCTTGGTAACTCGAATATGCACAGTTTTAGCCAAAACTATAGCACGAAAAATTCTAACTTCGAAAAAACGTCAAGAGAATTGACAAAAACTTATCAAAGTTTGAAAACTTTTATTTTTTCATGTCCAACAAATGTTACTCTTTAAAATACAGTCATTCGTTTTTTATAAACCTCACCATACTTTTTTAGTAATGAAATAAATATAAATCCAAGGAAAAATTAGTGGGCAAAACTAAAGCACATTCATCTTATAACTAGCAAAATGGGCCACGTCCATTTGCAAAAGGTACCCAAGTTTGCTGTTGTTTTTTAATACACATTACAAACGATAACAAAATGGTAATTTGTTTGCCATCGGATGCGTCTTCACGCCGGAAGTTTGTTTTGTGTTAAGTCTTCATCAAATGGCTCGCAACAAACAGTCTAACCAGTTAAAAACTGGTGTCCATTTTTGAAAGGCGTAAGTTCGTAATATCAATTGGTAAACAATTTGGTATAAGTGGTTTTAAAAATAAAGCTTGAGCAATGTATAGTGGCGGTAGACCCCTAAAAACGACCTGCCGCGGTAGTAAAAGGCTCACCAGCAACATTCGAAAGGATCCCTTCATATCCTCAAGAACCATACAAAACGAACTAGCCAAAATTTCAAATAGGATTGACCCAGCTGGATCAATTTTGAAACAGTTTGGAAGATCTGTTTACCACGGTATTTGTTCCAATTCTCACCTTCGGTCATAAAATTTGAGTAATGACCGAAGGAATAAGATCGCGAATACAAGTTGCCACGATGAGATTTCTTCGTGGCGCGTGGGTACTTCAACGAGCAGCTGCTCTTTCGAACGGAAAAGAAAGGTTTGGTCACCTAGCAAGAATGTTCCCATCATCACGACTTCTGAGCCGCGCCTTAAAAACGATTCTGTTAGGAAGGCTATCGCTGAGTAGACCCAGGGTGACGTGGTTGATGATGATGATTAAGACGATGCTGTCCGCAAAAGGACGAACCACGAAGATATATGTACACAGATGTGAAAAACAAAACACCATACTTTCACTACTTTCTAAATTAATCTATTTATTAAAATAAAAATAAAAAAAAAAAAATATTACAACAACCAATTTCAAGCCCTGCGATCCCACCGCCACACAGTGCCGTCGTCGCAGACGCAAACCAGGACGCTGGCGTCTCTCGAGAACGATGTCTGCCTGATGGCCGTATTGCACTTGATGTTGTTCAAAATTGTGCCCTTCGTCTGCGTTGGATCGGACGCGTCCAACTCCCAGACGAACGTCTTCCCATGCTGATTTCCCAACGCGATCACCTTGTGCCAGAAGTTGAAGTCAAACCGCACGAACCAGATCTCACACTCAGCGTAGTCGAAGTTGTGAATGATCGTGCTGGTCGAGTCGGACACCTTCAGCTCGGTCTCGGGCTGGTTGATGCGTCCCGGCTTCCAGCACACGATCGAATTTTCGCACGACTTCGATAGGACGAAGTCCCCGAACCACTGCACGCAGTCCACGTAGTTGCGGTGGATGTCCCGCGTGCTGAAGTCCGGGAAGTGCTCCTTCACCGTCGGGAACGGCAGCACGGACTTGTTGGGGTTGAAGGTGCGGCTCTTCTCGATCGCCTCCTTGAACTCGGGCTTGTCGATCCGCCACAGCTTCAGCGAGTGGTCCATCCCGCTGGACATGATCCGATTGCCGCGCAGGTCGAAGTCCACGCTGAGCACCTCGTCGCGGTGGCCCTCAACGCCGCCGAAGATGGCGATGCACACGTCCGATTGGATGTTCCACAGCCGCAGCGAGTGGTCTTTGCTCCCCGAGAGCAGAAGGTACGGCGTCTTCGGGTGGAATTTCAGTTCGTTGATCGCGTGCCCGTGCCCGATGTAGTGCTTCACGCACTCATGCGTCTTCGTGTTCAGGATGCGGATGACTCCGCGGTACCCAGCGGCCGCCAGCAGTGGCTCTCCGTTCCGCGAGTCGTACGACCATGCGCACGTATAGAAGTTCTCGTCAACCTGGAAGCACGAAAGGGAATTAGTACGGAATCTCGACTCCTCCTCCTCCTTCTCCTTACATCGGGATCAGAGTAGCACTGGACGAGCTTTATGCCGCCTTCCCTGGGGCACTCGTAGACGGTGACCCGCGTCGTTCCCACCGTAGCGAACACCATCGGCTGGTCCTTGGCCAGGCAGTGATTGAACCGCACCCCGAATATCGCCTGTCCATGGTCCTCCTTCAAACTACAACTACACAATTCGATTCCCAATTAGATCAGAGATCAGAGACGCCAGCGGTCCTCACACACAGCCACAACTTACTTATACTTGTAGGGCGGCTTCTGCACTTTGGACGACTTCTTCCTACGGCCACGTATCGTGCGTCGTGCCGAAGGCGATTTACTTCGGGATGTACTCGTGCTAACGCTGGCTGTCTCGTCCTATAAAAATTTTTCAACTTTTCTCAGTTTCGCGAATTCTACGATCGATTCTTTTCTTTGTCGTTTACTCACGCCACCGGATTCATCACTCGCATGCTCACTTTGTGTGCTCGTCACTTTTTCAGTCTTGATTTTTGACATAATAAAACAGAGACCAAATTTTTTCAATAAATTAAAACAAAAATGCAAGATGCAAAAAAAAAACAAAACAAAAAAAAAAGAAAAACAATTCACATGGAACGAGAAATGTGTGTTGACGAGAAGTGTTAAGTTTTTGGCGGCATTTCTTTGTCAGTGGTCAAGTGTCAGTTCGATGAGCTGCGTTATCGACGCTGGGTGAGGCAGTGTGGGAAATTGAGTGTGGTGAGTTTGTCTCTTCGCTGTGGTCGTACAGGGTTGTTGGATGATGATTGGTGAGAAGATGGGTTTTACATCGACGGGTTTTTGAATTTAAATTTAAATTTGAAATTGCCAAAAAATTTTATTTCGGGTTTGTTTCACCGGTCGGTATTTGGAATTTGAGGCAGTTATTTATTGGAAATTTGAATATTGGAGGGGTTCTATTTGGGGTTCTATTTGGGGTGTGTTTTTTGTGAAAAATGTTTCTACAACTGATGAATTTGTTTGCATTTTAATAAAATCGGAAGAGGTAAAACTGTTTGTTATTTAAATTCTCTTTTCAAACGAAATACCTTTATGTTTTTCAAACTAGTTTTTCATTTTGTTTCTTTTACTTCGTTTAATAAGTATTACATTTTGCTGTCACACAATTTACAAAGGATGTAGCACAGAGACATAATTTTACTGCTGAATAATTTCTTATTGTATATATTAAGGGTGTGGTCAAAAAATAGAAACAAACTTGAAGAGAACAACGAAAAGAAAAAATTTAAACTAGTTAATTACTGAACTAAAATATAATAAACTGCAAAAAAGCAAGGCTGTGGCCCTGTATAGGCTGTTACGCAGATTATTAAGTTTTTTTTTGGTTAAGAATCAAAAAATTACGAGCTAGTAAATATATCCAGAGCAAAAAGAGCCTTCGTCTAAGCAAATAAGTTCATTAATGACATTTCTTTCATTATAAATTAACACTTTAATAGCAAACTGAACCTCAAAAGGAATTCCTTCGAGCTCTGAAATAGATTTAATTTATTTAACAATAAAGTTGAATACTTCAACAGCAACTTAAGCCTCAAAATGAACTTCCTTCGACCCCCTAAACAGATTTTAAATCAAGGTAACAATAAGATCCCATTCAAAACATTCATTTCGATTGTCGCATTCACTACAATTAAAGAGCTTTCAACCGTCACGTCTCGGCACAGCGCCCCGCATTTTTCAGGACGCAATAAGACAAATCCCACAACCAGGTCACGTACGACGTGTACTTTTTTCTTCTTATATTCCTTTCAAGTCTTGAACTTCAGCTCACCGTTGAACGTAAAACTTCTCTCTTAAAGGATATCGTCGATTTCCGGGTAGCACCTGTTTTTGAAATGAAATTGTTTGTGCACAAGAGAAAAAGTGGAATGCAACAAAGTTTCGCAGTACATTCGAACGAATATCCACCCAATTTGAGCAAATTGCAAGACACAAAACTTTTTCAAGGAAACCGAAACCAAAATCGAAATCGAAATCTCTCGTAGATAATTCCCCAGTGGGGGGGATGGAAAAACTTTGGCAACTCCCTCCGACTGAGTACTTTAACTAATCCTGTAGCCAAACATCGAACATCCAATGGGAACGCAAACACTCTTAATTTCATGCGAAAAAAGACTAGCAAGGATTTATTGTCCTCCTTTTTGTGCTTTCTCTGAAAGACCTCGACGAAGTTGGTGGACGAGGGATTGCCCTAGTCCTCTGGACAAATATTTATTGCCGTAGTCAGAGATGGCTGGACTTTCTTCAGGTGTTTATAGAAAAAAAGACGACCAGGACAATAGAGGAGACCACTTAAAGCTGCGTCGCGTGTCCGGTGGCGTGCAACTGGTTGCCCATCTGGCAATCCGGCAATTGCCACTCGGCACGTACCACGACAACGACGACGATGGCGATTGAAAGAAGAACTAATCTCGTTTCGGATTAGGCCAACTTAATCTGCCTGATGGATATTTTGTTTTTTCGGCAAATGGACGGAGCCAAACAAATGCGTAAGAGCGACTAATTGACCGGCAGGTGGGCGGGCTTTGTGATTGATTTTGCGGTCTGTTTGATTTTACATAAAATTCTTTTTTGCAGCATTATTTTCGTTTAAAATTCAACATCCAACAAACAATTTTTATTTATTGTATTTCAAAGGAAAGAGCAATTCATTAAACGACATAAATATTCAGCAAAGGTGAAAGTAGAATATCTCACGGTGAACTTTATTCATGTTTATAGATCTCACGAGTTCGTCGACAGTAGAGCTCAGTTCCAAGAAAGACGGTGTGTGTTTTTTTTTTTTGTTTGTTGTGTTTTGTCTCTGTATATGTGGATTTTGTGTTATTTGTCACACCAGCACACCACAATCAAATCGTGTGTGTTGTGAAGTCACAGGAAATATTAATTTTGCGCACCTGGATCGCTGTTAAAAGTGACGCACATTATGAGGATAAGTAATGAAAATAAAACAAGGCACCCCCCATACACAACACAGTCGGGGGAAGTAATAATGTACCGAGGTTGTTTGTAATGAAATGAAAAAAAAAAGTAAAACAAGAGAAAAGTGAGAAAATTATGGAACTTGTTGTGTATGCACAGGCTGTTAGCTGTTCAACACTTTCACTGGAAAACATTTTGCAGGAAAACACGTGTGCAGAAAGGACGAGCTATAAATCATGGGAGAGAGCGGACTGTAGAATAAATCTTAAAACGAACGAGTCTAAGGGACAGGCATGTCTGTGGGGACTTTTAATTACAGATTTTATTGTGGACGGATGATTGATGCCGTCGGGAGACCTCAGTTGGCCTGAGTGCAATATTTTTGCTTTGAGTGCCTCATTTTGCGGCAGATTCATTTTAAGGAGGGCGGTTTTGTTATGCTGGCTTATATTTATTACAAGCTGATGGGGAAATTAGGACTATAAGAACTGAGCGCTGGTAGTGTTTAGAACATAACAGGGGATGACGAGTGATGTACGATTTTGAAACATTACAGTCAACGATGAGATCTAGACACCTTAGTTTACGAAACGATAGAGAGTTAAAATAAGATATGGGAGTCTCACATCGACTACTTTTGGCCTACTTAAATTTTTTTTATTTTGTCTAGCACGGCATGGCAGAACCAGAATGTCTGACACACTTCCTCTGCTTCTGTCCAGCGCTTGCCAGAGCAAAGTTACGGACTCTAGGCAAACCTCTCGGCGAGGTATCCCGGATGAATATTAAAGATTTGATTTCATTCCTCAACGTCGCACGATGGTTCTAAATCGTAATTTATATTCAATTTTTCAGAGCTGTGGTTACAAAACGGCACTTAGTGCTAATTGGGTTCTCCTAGAACCACCACCTTACACACATCCACACACACAGATATGTATCTAAATTCTAGTAAAACGAAAAATCGATGTAGGCTTCTGTTTTGGAAACCACTAGGTAGGTGAAAAATACGCACAATATAAAGTTTATTCGTCATCTACTACCGATTACAGGCTTGTGCAGGGCATACTAGCTCATAAGTGTACTCTGACCACAAAGATTCGATTTCTTTTCTCAAATAAAAAAAAAAAAACTTTTAAGATCGGCATTCATACAGGCAGAAACGATTCTGCTGGACCTCACTCGTGGGCCAAGTACAAGTTTCTTTTAAAAAACGCAAAATGAACAAAACGATTTTTTTTTCCATGTATTATTTAGTAAAAGCAAACATTCACTTTATTTATGGAACATAACGTCGTTCAAGTGGCTGCCTCGACTGGCTTCGCAGAAGGGCATTCCCTCACCCCAATTTTTCAAGACCTTGGTGATGGTTTCAAGCTTTAGCTGACAGATTGTTTGGATGATATAGGCCATAAGTACTTGAATTGGGCTCAGATTGTTGACACAGCATCGATCATTCACGGTTCCTAACGAAAAAAAAGATTCGAAAGCGTTAAATCGCAGCTCCAAGACGGCATCGCCATGACGGCTAGTAATTAATTTAACACAAAAAAAATAAACTTTGGGAACCACTTTGGAAATAAATTTTCAGTGTTTTCAAACGTTATTCAAACGCATGGCGACTCATTTCTTTCCACGGAATTAAATTCTGATTCAAGATTTCGAGCGGAAAACAGCTGCTTGTGATATAAATCCGGCTGGGCCGCCTTTTTTGTTGAAAGATCCTCAAATCTCAATTAACAAATGTCCTTTATAACATTAATTTCATAAATTTCTGTATTAAATACAACAAAATCTTTGTGTAAGTCTGTTATTAACACACACCATTTTTGTTCGTCGCACATTTGTGTACTAAAATTGTAACAATGTCAGAGAAAAAGGTTCATGGTTTTTCTTTAAATTTTAAATAATCTTTAGAGATTTTTATTTCACAGACACGTTAAAGAGGACGAAGATTCAATGCAAGACTTCTTTCAGACAAATTTCAAAATTTCGTACAGGTAATTGGAAAGTTTTATTTGAAAAAAAAATGGAAAATTAAGTGATTAACTACTTTTGTGAAATAACCGCATCGGCTGACGTCAAATAAAAATATATTTTACCACGTGCATGGATTCGCATCATCAAGAATATTTTTCAGAAAATTCAAGTAAAAATTGTATTTTGTTTTAAGAATGTTCCACCGTTACATATCTGAATAAAATCTCCGAACTGGAGTAAATTTGAGTAGATAAAATTGTACATCTTGTGACTTAAAATATATTCGAAATGGTTTCGCCTAATTTTTTGGTGAACATACAGCCAATAGTGGTACCAATTATCTTTCGGCATTAAAAACTTGTCCACAATACCAAACAGGAGTCCCTTCATCATGCATTTAAAAAAGAAAACGCTCTCATTCTTACATCAAAGAACTTTGACTAGAAAATATCTAAGTCTATCCTGCGACTCTGCGTTCTTGTAAATATTTTTTGAATAACTCATACGTCCTCGATGGCTGGTAGCATTCAATTTTACGATTTCATTTTACATTTTCCGGTGAAAATATTTTTTTAAAAATTCAACCCTTAAATCTCTACTTGATTCCAACAACAAACCTTTTGTGAGCCAAAAACCACGAAGTTATGGAATGTACTATTCTCCACAGGCGTAATAATTCCTACCCAAAACAATTCGAAAGCAGCCCACACAATTCAATGTCCAATTGTCCATAACCACATGTGGTCAGCTCGAATTCCCACTCAGAGTCAAAAATAAAAGCGGTCTTTTTTCCATTTTCAATGCAGGCCTCTCATTAAAACCAATAAAATTCGAAATATCTCCGATTCAGGCAACATACCCGAGTCCTTTCTCAAACTCTGCTCCACAGCCGTGTTCCTGATAACGACCTTTCCCTTCACCTCGAACCTCCCTAACAACTCTGTCATTGAAATATTTTCACAATAAGCGAAATCCGTTCGTGTCATAATCAAGTAATAAGACGACCCATATCCTCATCTATTAACTCCACGAAGGTAAAATAAAATCGACCTATTTGCATAAGGGACCGAGCCGAGCACAGGGTCCTATTTTATTTATTCGCCGTAAATAAAATCACAAGATCCCATCATCATTTGCGAAAAAGGATACACCACCGGGTGACATGAATAAAAAAAAATAAAACACATTTCTTCTCTTTCTTTTTACCGACCCATAACCTTTTGCTGTGTCTCATGAAAGGAAAAAAAAAAGAGCTCAAACTTAAGGCCTGTGTTTGCATTTCGTCTACCTTTACCCTTAGGAAATGTAAATAAATAAAATTACAAGTTCCACTCAGAGGACAGTCAGTATTTCACCTTTTTCTCGTCTCCACTTATCCTTAAAGCAACAGAAAAGCAAAACGGAAGTCCTTTTCGGCTAAGCTTTAACGACTAGGATATTAGGTCAAACGGTGACTCTATTGCGGCCGCCGTAATGGGTTCCAGTTGGTTGCGTCGTCATTCACATTTATTCCGTGTCAGTGTCAAGGACTTCTCCGTCTTTCTCGTCCTGCGACGACCATCGCCGCACTTCAAGTAACAATTTTGCAAAATTTATTTACCCAACCCTCTCTGTCAACTTCGGAGGTGCAAACAAGTGGTCACGCATTTCCTAAGTGTCACTACAACACCGAGGACTGTGTACCCGTTGATTGCGTAGGAAGCGAAGCATTCAATTTGTATTCGTGTCACGATATCGTAATTAAAGGAACTGCTTCGAGGAGGACGTTTAGGGGTGAACCACAAAACTGGGAGAGCGCTCCAATTGGGTCGGCTACGATATCCTTCAGACCTTTTGCCATTGTCCGGAGGAGAACAGCGGGGTGTTATCAATTTCTATGAAATCAATCACCTGCTCTGTGTTTCACCTTTCATTTCATTTCCATAATAACCAACGGAGTGCAGAGTCCTGCTCCTGCCTGCGTTACCATTTCCGCTGTTATCACGGGTAAACGATTTCTGATGAGGAAATAAAGTGGTTGATGGAGAGACACACAATGGGAAGGTTTAGGGAATCCAATCGGAAACATCATTTTGTTGTTCTCGTCGATATGGATGGGTAATTGGCCTTGTCTGTCGGGGGTGAGGCTGGGATTACATCGGAGCTAAAGATTGATTTCTTAATTAAATCGCAGAACAAGAGACGGTGTGGTGTGCCTGACAAATTCCACCGCAGAGGGAGGAGAGTGGGCATTAATTGGAATTTTCGACATCACAAAGAGCTTGTTAACAGACATTTTTTTTTTGTTGTTGTGTGTGTTTCTTTTGAGAAGGACGCGGACCTAATTGGAAATAACTTTCGGGAGAAAGTTTTCTTGTCACTTGCGGAAAGGGCGGTCGAATATTGTGGTTGAGGTGTAGTCACGTAATTTTGAATTCCTCTTCCGACGATTTTTGCGGTGAATTGTGATCAATGTCATCAGAGTGCTGCGTATATGTGGTGGTTGCTTCAAAGGGATGTCGTTTCAAATTGTGCAAATATATGTTTTTAGAAATACATCGCCTTAAAAGCATGCCAATTTTATTCTTTGATTTAAATTCTAGAATTAATAAACTCTTCATTAATTTGATTTAATCTACTTTTACTTACAAGTGTAAGACTAGGAAGGTTGATTAAATTGAAATTGATTTACATGAAGTTTAAGTCGTCATAAAGTTTGGAATAGTTCAAAGGCAGACAGTTCTAAGGCAGTTGTTTTCAAAGAAGGAAACTCGTAGCAATTGTATGGCAATTGTCTTTAACGAAGAAACCTCATAACAAATGACTTATTACATTTTTATCACGATGAGTTTTCAATTTCCTCTCTTTTAAACGAAGATCCTAAGATTGAAACATTTTCCTTCCATCAAAAACAACGTCACTTCTCTTCATCAAGCTAATAACAAAAAGAAAAAGAAAAAAACTTAATCAACACCAAACAAAAGTGAACAGGCCCCAAAGGGAAACAAAAACTCACTCACGCTACAACTTCTTAATCCTGTTACATCCCCAAAAAGTTCCAAATAAAAGGCTCACAAAACCTTTTCTTCTTGTCTATTAAAAAAAAACGAGAAAACTTTTTTTAAGGGGTTTCCTTGGTTAGTCTGGTCAACGTCGTGTCCTGCTGTCAAAAGATAACGATTTATTGTCATTTCAGTTCATCATCCTTGTGCCTGGCATTGATGGACGTTGTTCCTCCTCTTTGTGCTGTGACATCGTCGTCAAGAGTCCTCTTTTTGTGTGTGTCAAACTATCCCCTGCGTAGCCCTGCAGCCGAAATACCTATCTATTTTTAGATCTAATGCGTTGCGAATCTCTCATGTCCTTGGATAAATGAAATTGATTTTGATTGAAATTAATACATGTATCTGCCTCTCTCTTTCTGTGGTTACTAACCGGACGACGACTGATTGTGTTTCACTGCGATGATTCGTATCTTTTTGTCTTTGTATGGCTTTCTATTGATCATATAATTTCTTTATTTTTTTCTTTTTTCGCATTTTTATTTTCTGTGATGGGGAAGCATAAAATATAAATTGGGATTGAGATTGATATCGTTTTTCCTTTTAAGGACTTAATGGGACATTACGTTATGCCATCATTGCCAATGGAGTAAGAGGATGTTTTTTATTGAAAATTTAATGACCGACGTCTATTCAGTTTTTTTTGTTTTTGCGTTGTAACGAGCTAATAATAGACAGGCATATATGTCCTCGGCCTTGGGTGGACCGCATTGTAGCGCCACCAAATAGGAATATATGTGGGCCATTGAGGCTTCACAACAGATGGAAAAAAGGAAGTTTTCTTTTGGAACATAAGTTTTTTAATTTCACAAAAAAAAAAATGTTATGTCGTGTTTTTTTTACGTTTGAGCTCTTCTTTAACATCAAATTTGCATCAAATATTAAGTGTCTGTCAGTCCAAAAGATGTAAGAGAATTTAATCTTTTGACTTAACAAATATGGAACTCATTTAATGAAGTCAATTGAATGAATCAAATATTTTTACGTATTTTCAGCTAATTCAGCAATTGCGTTTACAAGAATTTGGATTTTTTCACAACTCTGGTCAGTTCCAAATCAAGCTTTTTGCTGCTTTCAGATGCTTTTCAAAAAAGATCAAATCTCTCTTAGTTTTTTTTTGGGCAAAGTGAGAAATTGGTTTCTTCTTAAAAGGAGCTGTAAAGCTGACGTTGAAATTTCTTCTGGTTAATGTTCAAGTTGACCGAGTTATTAAGACCCAACCTAACCACTTAAAGGTCTTTAAAAAAAAGTCTCTAATTTCCTCTAAAATAAAATAACTATCATCATCAGCACCACAAGCGATGAATCCAAAAACACAATTCTGACTAAGGCCATGTTGGCATGTATCATTTCCACAAACAAAGGCTTCCTCTCTCAACATATTTTAGACACAGTTGGCAGCTTTATACTTGATCCAATTTATTTGAAAATTCTCGGTTCATGAGCAACCAGCTCACAGAAATCTGCTGCTGCACCCATAACTCCGAAAGTAAGCTAAATTTTTGCTTTGTGTCAATTTGATCTCTGCAAAATTCGTGGTTCTATTCAAAATTGAATGACTCGCATGCAGGTCTATGGGGATTTTTGAAATATGTGGTGACATATTTCGCTGACAATGATTCCGGTGTCCGTTTCACAATTTGTCGTACAATCCGTCAGCCGGAAACCACCACATGTACCATTCACGTTGACCTTTGGCATTATGGGGATTCAGTGGACACGATGAAACATTTAGCTAGTGAATGGACGTCGATGGAAATTAAATCACTTTCATCCAATTTTGTGTGTTATATTTCATACTCACGTGTCAATTAATTAATTTCTTATTCGATTTGACAGGAGACTGATCTAAAAAGGAAATGTCGGAGATTTGATTTAGGTGCTGCCAAGTTGTTGCCAAAAAGAGTTCAATCAATCGGAACAGTTTCAAGTGTTCCCGGCCATTGATCTGATCAACCTCACGGCTCATCGATCTAAATTCGTCACTCCACCAATTTCTTCGATTAGACTCACAGCAAATTAATGACTCTGCCTTCGTCCAAAAAACACACACTCTTGTGTCACTGTCAGAGGCGAAGACCGATAACAGACGTGTTAACGAATTCCTCCACAGCGATAAGCCTTGTAAAGTGTTGCGATTCCAATTGCAAGCGTCTCCTCAACGATCAATCAACGAAACTTTGTCATTTAACAAATTTCACGTTAGTTTCTGTCTTTTGATAACAGGGGCTTAAAGTTGCATAAACAAAAATGAATTTTAAATATTCATACCAAGGTTTTCAGTTCGAACGAAGAGGCTGAAGACGTCGCGTCGTGGAAGTTTTCGTAAATGGGTGGAGAGTAAAAGCAGACAGTTTCGTTAACGAAACTCTAAAAACAGCAATACAATAAATAATTTCTTTGTAATGAAAAGCAGCAGCGAAACGTAATGGAAAAACCCAAAAAGTAAGAGATACATGCAATTTCGTGACGACGAACAGTGTAAAGTGAAAGTTTATTACTTTAATTAGTGAATCGAGTTTTGTGTATCTGCGTTTGGTGGTTAATTAAGTTGCGAGGGTCGAAAAGAAGTCCCGAGAAAGGCTGATATCATCCCCACCCACATGCAAAAAGGGTTGAAGGAACCGAAAACGAACACTGCCTACGTGATATTTTCAGAATTCCAAAAATGAACTTTCAATTTAACCATCAGACAAACAAAAGAGTTTCATTTGCAACCACACGCGGATGTGGACTGTTCACCCACCCCCAAAAACACTTCTCAGCAAATCTTGAAACACCGAGGGTGAGCCACCCACAGTTGGGTGCAGTGGTTCCGGCCTTTTTGTCCACTCAACCGAAATAAGGCGGACGTGCTGCGGTCTGGCAAAAAATTCTTTTCGTCCTCTTTAAAACTTCTGCCTCATTGGAAAACAATTTCCGCATCAATACCGAGAAACCAAATACGTTTTTCCACCCTTGTCAATCGTTAAACGAAGTGAACACAGCCCACCCCCAGGGTTTTTCGATAAGACCAATTAATGGGGTGTCGGTGTCCTTTCACAACATTAACCCCAAAAAATTAATCATACAATTATTCTTCTCCCTTGTCTTCCTTCGATAAAAAAAAATAAAACATTTAGTGGACGTTATTTTGTCGTTTGCGACCGAGTTAAATTGTAATGACTCTTCAATTTCGTAAGAAACCAATAAAACACTTGTCACGATATATTTCGAACCTAAAAAAATGGGGAATTTCAAAAAAGACTTTATTAGGTGCGATGTGCTTAAGAGACCAGAAACTATGGGAGGCATTTCAGAAAAGTGTCCCGAAATGAGGCCGGTTGCCCGCAAGCAATGACTCCGGAAGGAAAAGGAAATGGCTTAGGCTTTTGCGCCCTCACACCCGTGTGGCAGATAAATTTGATCGTAAATTTTACTACTTGCGTGCATACGATGGGAAAAGTTAAAAGTCTCCTCTGGCTGGTTGTTTTTTGGCACAGAATTTAGTTGGTGATGGCACGAGATGCGACGTGCCGTTTGTGTTGTGTGCAGGATGTCTTCTATTGGGGAAAGGAAAACGACTCTTTGGCGGGGGTAAATAGTTTTTCTTTGAGAAATTAGTTTGCAGCAGAGTCGAGGAAGAGAGATTTATATCAGTGCAACAAAAATGCAGGTCGACTGCAGGCACAAAGTGAAATCTAAGTGGTCACGCAATGCAGAAAGGTGGATTTATTGACTTTTAATGAGGTTGAGGCGTTAAGCTGAGGATGTCATAGGTCGTGTGAGCCGGGTATTAGCTAGTAATTTACATCAACAGTCGAGGAAAAGGCGGTTCTACACATCAGATTGTTGTTTTTCCATGGGGATAGTAAAAAAGTTGTGCAAAAGTTTACCAACTCCGTCAAAACTATTTCAATCAGGAAATGGAATTGAGCTTGTGTAGAAAGAAAACTCCGCTCGTACAACATCTTAAACATAGCATGCTAAGTAAAATTAATTCCAGTTGTTTAATCGGCTGTAGAAAAAATAGTTTTTCTAGTAGTATCATTTGTTGAGTAGTTCTTTCCTCTTTAATGGTTGCCTGTGATTGGATAGAAAAACGTAAGAAACGTTCTTTTCAGTGATGTCAGCGGAAGAGCAGCTTCACGACTACCCACAGGCTTTGGTACCACAGCCTAATGGCTTCGAGTATCTTCAGTCTTTGCATTCAGCGGAATGACTCAGGCCGGACATTGGCCCGGGGCCAATAACGTTGACTGATATGAAGCAGCACAGTAACAACGTCATTCTGTTGTCAAAGAAAAATTAATCGAGCAGGAAATAGGTCAGGTTACATTATTTTTGTGGCCTTAATCGACAGACCTAAGATTATTATTTTTCCTTATTTTTGAGTTTAAAGTACTCCTAAGGACTGTTGCAATAGTCGTCTGTGAAAATTCAGTTTTAAGAAGAATTTCGCATTTTTTTGAAACAGAAGAGTAACGATTTGGGCTTAGTAATATTGGAAACTAAGCACATTTTTAAAAGTCGTAGAATAGAGACTATTTGAACTTGAGAAACGAGTGCTCTCAAATGTTTTTAAAGTTTAGTTTCATATTTTATATCAGAAGTTGTGTTTGGTGTTTGTGTGAAATTGTGGGAGTTAAAACTAATGTTTAAGTTGTCATTCTCATTTTCCAAAAAAAAATTGAGAATGATTGGAATGTCTGCATTTAAAATCAAAATCTGAATTTGTCAAAAGTTACGCCTCTTGCTAACAAGTGATATACAAAAGCAATGTATTTATATGCTTCCTTAATTAGTTACAGTTATTTAAATAGTCCTTATTGAGAAAATTTTGTCACCGTACGCAAACTTTTGTGGATTGATTTTGATAATATTGGTTGTTGTTTTTGTTATAACTTTTGAATGGATAAGAACATTGAAATAACTTTGGTAAATTCTGAAGCTGTTTTGCTTTGCTCTTTTCAAATATACTTTTCAAAATAAATTGTCACATATGATTTAGGAATAAACGTCTTTTTTCGTCAGATTTCTCTATCGTTCGCAAACTTTTGTGAAGCACTGTATGTGACATATTTGAATCAGCAGATCAACATTTATTTCAACGTGCTAAACAACGTGATGTGACGGTCTTGTGTTGACATGAATGATGCGAGGTAGCCTGTTTTCTTACCAAGCCATCGTATGCATCTTCTTTGCAATCTACGATCAGACCCATATCATGTCCATTTAAGCTGGTTGAGTTAATTTTAAAAAAAAATATTAAAATGCCCTAAAATACAGTCAGACCTAAAAGCAAGTCTCTTAAATGTTGCAGCAGGACAACGATTCGAAAAACACAGTGAAATTTGATATGGAATGGTTGTTTCTTGGGACAACTAAGCAGATGAGTAATCATTTACTCTTACCGGACTTTAATCTAAATGGTACTTTGTGAGAATATTTTGATAGGTAGGCCCATAAAAGGTGAATAATAAGTAAAATATAATTGGCAATGATTTTAGTGAATATTCGCCGAATTGACTTAAAAAGTTAATACAATCAGCGCTAAGATATTTCAAAGCTATTTTAGATACAACAAGAGACAACCAACAGTGTTAGTCCTAGTTTTCATTTTTTGGTCTTGTTATTAAGCTGTTCACTTTCTTTTGACTCTAAAAAAATGGAATCAAAATCATTCCATTTTCTTAGAGATATCTTTCCATTGAATTTTTGTTGTTGAATCAATTGCTATAATTCTTTTTACCACTTTTAGAATGAATAAACCTTTTCAAAAGTAAAAAAAAAGTTCCAAAATCAGAGCACCAGAACGTATTTTATGAGTCTTTGAATGTCCGAAACATGGTTGTACCCTTTCCTTTGACTCTGACTGTAGCTACTAATGTCATTGATCTCTTGGCAGATTAAAAAATCGATTATAAATTTATTTCAATGACATGAAAAAAAAACTTAAAACGGCCCCCATACAGAAACGAACTAAAGTGCTTTATATAAATTTAGTGAATGCAGTCGTCGTAAACAGGACGACCAAAATAAAATTAAAGTAACTGCCTTGCAGCCGTGGAGCTATGACCCCCAAGACCAATGTACCGTAAGTACTCCCCCGTTTCAGTTGTATTTTTAAACCAACAACTTCCTTAAAAAAATGCTTGGCTAACACTTCCCACGGGGACCACAAACAGCTGTGTTCTTCCTGCACTTGCTGCCTACTGGCGACCTCAGGAACATTTTTCTCAACCCAACCACCCCCTGAGTATGCCTGACATTTCTCCATTTTAAAAGAAGTCCCCGTGTATTGTATCCCCAAGAAATATTACCAAGCCACATGGACTCTTATACTCCGTTTCGTGTTTGCCAACTTTCGTGCGCGCCATTAAACAACAACCCAAGTCAACTCAAGTAGGCCGTCGCTACCGCCCGGCCCACCCGCTTCCTCGATTCCCGAGTTTTGTGTGTGCAATATCCTTGCCATTTCGTGGCTTTAATCATTATTTTCGTTGTGTTAATTCCTTATACGTCAGACGAAGAAGAAAAAAAAAACGAAGAAAACCAAACACAACACTCCTCTACCATCGACTTTCGTGTCTCCAGTCCTCAGTTTAAACCAAACGTGCAAAGGACGAAGTTCTAAAAATACACCCCCGGAGTAGGTACTCGTATATATTTTTGGTGTTTTTTTTTTGCAAAAAAAAAACAACAGTTTACATTTGTTGTAATAGTTTCGGTGGTTAATCCCTTCACGAGTCAAGTCCCAGTGACGCGTGGTGTTTTAACATTTAATGTGGAACCTTAACCGGTGCACGGACTTGAGTCACATCAGGCATGAGTCGCCCAAGACGAGAAAGTCGCCAACAGAGTGTAATCACTGTTGAGCTGATACAGTTCATAATTCAATTCCGTGCCAAGGAGCAACAGGAGAAGAAGAAAAGGTGTGCGTTGTGGGCAGGGGTTTCAAAAAAGAAAAAAAAACAAAATTTTTAAATGCTTTATGAAAGGAAAGTGTGTACAGAATCTGTCAAAACAAATCCAAAAAAGAAAATTGTGTTGTAGTGCACCACTCTTGCACCCTGCATCAAATCATATTTCCAAAGTCCTTGTACTCCTTTCACTGTCTGATTGCGGTCCACTGGTCCCCAGATGATGGGAAAACTGGTAGCAAAATTGCTTCCAATTACCAGTAAGTTTCCGAGTTTCCTGATGGCCCGAGACGACTGTTTCCCTAATCTAATGGAAGAACTTTTGGCTTAAATTGACCATTGGCTGGAAGTTAGTTTGGGGAAACTTCTTTCGAAGTCGTTTACTGAAGTTTTCACCATTGAATTCGAAATGTGCTACGTGTGTGTTTGTGTTGCATGGAATCAATTAAACATTAATTTTAAAATGGAATTTATCGAAGAAGATTAAAATTTAATCAACATCTAATTATGTGTGGCAGTGTTGTGTTTGTGTGCAAAGGCTGTGGCTTCAGCAATCAGTTTTTTTTTTTCAGCTCCAGCTTTTTTTTTTGGACTTAGCACTTGCGATATTTCGATTAATCCGATTATTTTGTAATTAGTAATGAGTTAAGGCAAAGTTTTTGTTGACTATTTTAACAACAAACGTGGAACTGTAACCGATCCTGATTGGTGTCCAGTGTGTGGGCTGTTTTGTAAACGAAAATATGTGTCAACTTTCGGGTTCATTTAGCTGAATTTTTTGGGATAAATATTTACCTATTAATGGCGTTTAAATATTTAATTTTCGGCTGTTAGTATCGACGCATAATTAATGAGGGGTCTGTTCCCTTAATCAGCTAAGTGCTGTGTGTTTGAGTAAGTCCTTAAAAAAATTATATAAATGCAAAGTAATGTTTTGAAAATTGAGTTTCAATGTGAAATTTGAATGGATTCCTGGTATACTAACCGAACGTGATTTTGACAGTAACGGTAGCAGTAAGTAGATTGCTTTTAGGCATACAAATTAGAGATGAGAATTTTTTTGGCGGATAACGCCAAACGCGGCTAACGGAGCCGAAGAAATCCCCCCTCCCATGTAATGACGTTGAGGACAGCCTCAGAAACTGTTCCCCATTTGGAGCCAGGCCTAAATGGTGGCAGTGTGCGGGCGTCTGGTGGCCGGTTTGTCCCGCTCGGCAGCCGGTCGGGCTCAGCTCGAAAAAACTACGAGCAACCCGGCAGTGGCCTCGTGAGCCACTACGGGGCTGGGGGGGGAGGCACGCCATGCGCTTATCAGTGCATGCAGGGATCAAATGGCAAACGACAACGGCAACGACTCAGGTTAGGCATATGGAACGTCTCATCGCTCACAGGGAAAGACCTCGAGCTGGTTGAAGAAGCTACCAGGTATCGGCTAGATATGGTAGGTATCTCTTCAACGAAGCAGCGAGGATCTAGAACTGTGGACCTTCCGGACGGGTGGAAACTCTTCATGTCAGGAGTCGCACCTGAAATGTCTGCGCAGGCGGGAGTGGGGATACTCGCGAGTCCTAGGCTGGCAGACAGGGTATTGGAGTGGATACCATTGGGGGGGAGGGTCGGAATCTTAAAGCTCAAGCTTGAAAGATCAACTTTGGCTCTGGTGCAGGTGTACGCACCGAATCAAGAGTCAGAGTATGCGGCCTTCTTGGAAGAAGTTGATGCTGCCTTGGATAGGGTGGCGGAGATGGATTCCCATATCCTGATGGGGGACTTTAATGCTCACGTGGGTGCTGATGTAGCGACGTGGGGGAGTGTGATTGGGAGGAATGGTGATCCTCATCAAAATGCGAACGGAGAGAGGTTGTTGGACTTTTGCTGCGCAAATGGCATGTCCATTATGAACACCTTCTTTCCACACAAAGACATCCATAAATACACTTGGTACCGTCGAAGTCTTCAACAGAAATCGTTGATAGATTTCTTTGTGGTGCCATCGTGTATGAAACGGATGGTTTGTGATGTTCGTGTGTTGAGAGGGGCTGAACTGTCCACCGATCATCACCTGGTGCTGTGTACGCTGCATCTTACTGACAAAGTACCTCTTCTGCCAAGGCGGAAACCAAGAGTGGTTACTCGCATACGGTGGGAGAAGCTACAGGACAGTGAGGTGCGGCGAAGTTTCTCACGGCGCATGGCCGAAAGGTTTTTACAAATTCCAACTGTTCCGTCACATGTAGAGGAAGAATGGCAACTGTTCTCAACAGCAGTTATTGCCTCTGCACGTGATGTTTGTGGAGAGAAGCGGCTTGGTGTGGCGGCTGGTGGTGAGAAAAGGACAGCGTGGTTTAAATCACCTGGAGTCCAAGAAGCCATCAGAGAGAAGAAGATGACCTATAGGGATTGGATTCTCTTGGGGGACTCTGCTTCTCGTGACCGGTACACTGAGGCGCGAAGAACTTGCAAGATGGCTGTGCGAGCAGCTAAAGAGCAGGCCTGGAAGGAGTTCGGCGAGAAGTTGGAAAGCGATCATAGATCTGCAAATAAGGTGTTCTGGCAAACCACCCGCCGCCTCAGAGGAAGGAAATTCAACATCATCGAAGGAGTTAAATCCAAAGATGGGGTGTTGCTTTCCAATGAGGCAGACATCTTACGCAGATGGAGCGAGCACTTTTCGGAGTTGCTCAATCCCGAACAGGGCACTGAAGGTGGCAGACCTGTCGTCGTCAGTAGGGCGGAGAATTGTCCAACGGTGGAGGAAGTCACTTTGGCGATTGAGTCGCTTAAAGTCGGCAAATCCGCCGGTGTGGATGAAATCCGGCCAGAAATGCTGAAGGCGATGGGTAGAGAGGGAGTTCTATGGCTCTCTCGTGTCATTAAGGTGGCCTGGGAATGTGGCGAGACGCCGGAAGATTGGCAAACTGGGGTGATTCTCCCTCTTTTTAAAAAAGGGGATAAGAGAGACTGCTCGAATTATAGGGGCATATCTCTCTTAAGTCTCCCCGGTAAAGTCTATGCGAAGGTGTTGGAGGCGCGTTCTAGAGCTATGGTCGAATCCAGGTTGGGGGACGAACAGTGCGGCTTTCGACCCGGCAGAAGTACTACCGACCAGCTTTTCACTCTAAGAATGGTACTCGAGAAGGCGTGGGAATATGCCAAACCGGTCTACAGTTGCTTTGTTGACCTGGAAAAGGCGTATGACCGAGTGCCTCGAGGAAAACTCTGGAGTGTTCTGCAGGAGTATGGGATTAATGGGTCTCTGTTGAGGGCCATTCAGTCCCTATACACAAACTGTAGCAGCTGTGTTCGGATTAACGGCAGTAAATCAACACCTTTTACTGTGGGCGTTGGACTTCGCCAAGGGTGCGTCTTGTCACCTCTCCTTTTCATTATATACATGGATTGGATGTTACAACGCAGCCGTGGTGAAGAATGTTTGACACTGGGGGAGCTGAGGGTAAGTCACCTGCTTTTTGCAGATGACTTAGTTATCCTCACATCCTCACAGACGAAACTCCAGCGTGCGCTGGATAGGTTTGTGGCCGTCTGTACTGATGCTGGGATGAAGGTTAACGTGGACAAATCCGAGGTGATGGTCATTTCTAGAACGCCTGTGCAATGCACTCTGCAGGTCAGCGGAGTTCCATTGAAACAGGTGGAGAAGTTTAAGTATCTCGGGGTCTTTTTCACGAGTGATGGGAGGAGCAATACTGAGCTTTCCTGTAGGATTGGCCAAGCTGGGTCAATTTTGAAACAGCTTGGAAGGTCTGTCATCAGGAAGGCCGAGCTTGGGGTGAAAGCCAAGTTATCGGTGTTCAATTCGGTATTTGTTCCAACTCTCACCTATGGTCATGAGATTTGGGTAATGACCGAAAGAATAAGATCGCGAATACAAGCTGCCGAGATGAGATTTCTGCGTGCTGTTGTAGGTGTTACTCGCCGAGATAGGGTGAGGAACACGACAGTACGGGGAGAGCTAAACGTTGAGCAGCTTCTTCTCCGAACGGAAAGATCCATACTTCGATGGTATGGCCACGTGGCACGCATGTCCCCTGCAGTACGACTTCCGAGGCGTGCCTTGAATGCGACTCCGTCAGGTAGGCGACCGCTCGGTAGACCCAGGATGAGATGGTTGGACCAAGTCCAAAAGCTCGCCTGGTTACGCTTGGGCATACCCGCCGAGGAGTTAGAGTCGGCGGCGGAGGATCGGGATGCCTGGAGATCTCTTTTGCGTGCACTGCCCCCGCAACCCCTTTAGTGGAACATGCGGGCTAAGAAAATGATGATGATGATGATGATGATGTTTTTCCCTCGAGATTTGTCATATTTGGAAAAGGTTCAATCTCATGTTAGCTTAAGAATTGTTCTCTTTTCAAATATTAAGACAGCTTTCAAATATTTTTAAGAGTGATATAGGTAATCAAACTACATTTTATGTCATGCAGTTGTTTCTATACCATCGGAAGAATTGCACATTTGGAATCTGTGTCTGAGTGTCATTTTCACAGAAATATTAGGGGAAAAAGATTTTTCTTTCCTTGGATAGTAAATGAATGCTCTTTTAGATCACACTCTATCCAAGACCCAATAAAAAATCACATAAGTTTCTGTCTTCCAAAAGTTCTACCTCTTTGAAATAGATAGCACATTTGGAACAATAGCCCGATTAAAGTTTTTGCTCTGGTAAATTCGTTCGTTCTATCGTTTGTAAGAATTTCATTTCAAATATCATGCAATCAATTTCTGTTGCTAATTCAATATGAGTGGGATTACGTACTTACACTTTTTGTCTTAGAAAAGCAGCTGATTGTTCGTAAAAAGTACGTTGACCGTCTTGTCACCTCTTTCATCATGTGACCTTCGGTCAGTCAGTCTTTTGTTGATTTGTGCGTGTTTAAGGACAAACTCGTAAGTCAGCTGCTGCGTGATGGTAAAACAATTGCGATAGCATGCATAAAACTCTTGCTTGTTCAATACAACGACTCAAAAGAAATGGAGTGAGCATGCTGACCTCAAATTAATTCATAAGTCTTTCGGTTTTTGCGTGGGCTGGTGACTTAAAGCCATTATATTGGTTTTTGATAAAAGTTTTTTTGCAAAGGTGTTTTTTTTTTTATTTGGCAGAAGTTGCAATCGCACATATTAACATTTTCTGTGATAGAAACTTTCCAGACAGAAATTTATAAAAACGCATTTTTTTTATTCTTTTGCTGTTTTATTTAACCAGCTTGGTCCAAAAATAAAGAGGAAAATAAATTTTGGGTTATAAATGACGAGTGTCATCCGACTTAAATCTCCGTTTGTCATCGACGCCCCCAAGACCGCTGCAAAAATTAATTGACATTTGTTGTTGCTGTTGATGATTTGCTTATCTTTTGTGTTTGACAACTGTTTGTCAATGATTGCAACATTGTTCAGCCAAAATTTAACAGCCACAATTTAACAGCTAACACTGAACTAATTAAGTCATTACCTCGTTGTGCACGGCAGCTCTCAACAAACAGAAAAAAACTTGCCGCTTCTGTTGGTTTGTTCTTTTATTTATTTTAAAAAAAATACTCAACATGGATGTGGATCAAGATTTAAGTCAATCCGTTGATCAAAACTTAGATCAAGATATGGATCAGAATTTAGATGAAAATATCCATCAACATTTGGTTCAAATTATATATCCAAATTTAGATCAAGACTTAGATCCAGATTCAGATAAAGATTTACTTCAAGATTTGGATCTAGATTTGAGTAAAGATTTTGAAGAAATCATCGACAGGTGGACGAGAATTGTTGATAGGTAAGAGTTACTTCATGTCGTTTGGTAAAGTGTATGTGTTAAATGTCAGTGAAAAGGGTATTTAGGTTATTTAAGTGTCGTTTTTGCTTCGTCGGGTTTCGGCTGTAATATTCAGTCAGTACCCAAAACTATAAATATGTTATATGTTTCCGAGGAAGGAGATAATCGTGTTGAGGTATTGACGATAAGCTTAATACATCGAATTTAAAAAAGCTGTTTTCTGCTCAACTTAATAATCTTATTTCGCCCCACCACAACTTTCTCATGATATTTTTACAGCACGTAGAACACCTTCTTTTGAGTTTCATTGTCAGAGCTAAGTTAGACATCTTCCTAAAATGACTCAAAGACAGTGTTCAACAGTTTTCGTAGCTCGGTCTCAAGTATGGACGTTGCTGCTAAGTTTTTAGGGATATGAAATGGCCTCGAACACAAAAGAAATACTTTTTTCTGATTTCATAAGAAATTGCCTTATGCATTGGTACTCTCCAATCTCTTTAATTCAATTCAAATGTTCATCGCCGTCGATACTTTAAGCAACTTAAGTAGCTAAACAACTAACAACTAAAGCAACCAAATATCTTGTCGTTGGTTTGCATTATTTAAGACCATTGCCAATAAACTCCGGAACAGTTTTCTAACTAAGCCCACACTTAGTCCACCGATTAGAATTAAAAACATTATTTTCTTCAAAATTTTTCTCTACTGATTCTATTCTCAGCACAAATGCAGACAATTGTCTGCTTGCTGAAAACATTTGTCCATCTCTCCGCCAGCAGCTGTCAAATTCCGGCGGCTTAATGTGAAACAGAGTCCCACAAAACTTTAGTTTGAAACTCTTAATGGCCAAGTTTCTTTCAGAAAAATCAATATAAATTAAGTTCTTCTTTGATATACAAATGATCATGTTGCGAAAGTTATAATTAAGGAGCCACAACACCACCGTCGCAACCACCCTCAAGGCCACCGGAGCACGCTCGAGTCAGTGATGAATTAAAACTTCCCAACCGAAAAAAAAATGAGACACCAACTCCGCCCGCGCAATCGAGATTATTCTGTCACCATTCCCCTTATTACTCTGTCTACAGACTTTCAGGACAAACACTCGAATAACCTTTCGAAGGACCTTCCCATCCGTGAATATTTTTGTATCAATGCAACCGAATGGAAAAAGTTTTTTTCTGCCATCCCCCGCCCCAAAAAAATGAGCAAGAAAAAACTTTTTTGTTTGCCTTTTATCTTTTTTTTTTTCCTTTGCTATAACGCGTCACCCACAGTTAACCACGATGAGCCAGAATATCCTTTTGTCGGTTTTCAAGTCTCATAAGTATCCTCATTCTTTTTGTGTCTAACTGAGCTTATCTCGAGGCGATTTTTTATTATTGCCTGATCCTTTTCTCGTTTGTCTCTCTTATATTTTTTTGGTCAGATAAAAAGTGGGTTATGTATGAAAAAGAAAAAAAAAAACAATTTATACAAAATTAACTCAAACGAGTCCTGGCAAGTGACCTTAATTATGCGGGCCTATCGAAAGCCTGGGAAAATAAAAAGGTACACCTACGTGTGTGCATCTGAAAGGATAATTTAATTCCTCGTTCCCTGGGTTTGTCATAAAATATTTTACTTTACATGCGATGTTATCGAAACCGTAAAAAGTCTACCAATATTTTATCCCCTGTAGGGTGACGTGGACATTTATTCTATTGCATAACCACAAATGGCTAGTCGGTGGCAATAAAAATCTCATTTACTAGAAATACCCAAAATGCATTTCATCTCCGTTTTACGATTTTCAGTCGGGACGATTTTAGTGGAGTCAAATCAATTGGGCGATGGTGGGCGGTTGTCATGGTTCCAAATTGACATGGACGGGTAGTTGTTTGGTCTAAATTGATTTCAATAGTAGTGAAGGCAGTAAAAATGTAGGCAGTTCAATTTGGTGAAGTGGCGGACGTCATTCGAGGGACATTGCGTTGTTTCAATTGAAAGCCTATAAAGCGAATTGGGCGGCCTGTTGTATTCTACGAATAGATGAATGGCTGCCGAATGTTCTTTGAATAGTTTTGTTTCACATAACTCAGTTTCAATCACCATAAATCAATGATAAACTATTTGGGAGGGTATTTTTTATTGTATCATGTCGGCTATGAAAACAAAGGGGTAATGTGTATTTCAAGTTGGACGCAGTTTCTCTCTTACTTAAAAAACCGTGGGCTACTTTGGAATTTCAAGTTAAGTGTACTTAGTTTTAAAGGTTTGACTTAAACACTATATCTGAATCTTATTTAATATACGTTTATGTATACAAAGTCTTTTGAAACTTATCTACCTTTCTTTACCCCAACAATTTATTTACTACTGAGTGTATTAAGTTGCTCTGAATTCAATGAAACATTTGTCTTAAATTTTATTTTAATCAATGATGCGCAGAAGGACTCTTTCCAAAAACTTTGTACATAACAAAAAAATATGGAACCTAAGGTTCAAAGTATTTTTAAGTGTCTCTACGGATTATATGTATTGTATGTTATATTCATTCATTGAACATAGAAATCATTTGCATCCGAAAGACTTTATCTCCACCTATCACAGGAGCATAAAGTCCTTTGTTAAATGTTTGTTTCTTTAATGTTTGTTGCGCCTTATAAAATTCTGCACAAAAAAAAAGAAAAGCATGCCAACTAGCTGCACTTGATTTCCTTTCGTTTTTTTCTAAACTCTTCTCTTTCACAAGCACTCTTTTCTCAAAAAGAAAACTCACACTTTTTTGCCCACACTTTCACCTGAAAAACAAAAGCCAACAAAACTTACCTTGTGAATGTTCTCAGCATGAAAAAAATTTAACAAAATTTATATAAATAAAATTACACTTCCAACTTAAAACATTTCTTCGTTATTCTTTTTTTTTTATAACAAATTTTTCTAAAAACCACTACTAATTTTTTTTATTTGTTTATTTTGAATCGCTTGAGTTGTTTTCTTAAGTTTTTTTTTTATTTCTATTAATTTCTTTTAAAATCAAATCAAAAACTTTTTCAAATGCAAAATACTAATAAAAACTTTTATTTTTTCTCCACCCACAACCTCTGTCCTGTGAATTTTGAAATATTCAATTTCAAAATTTTCCTTCCTCCCACCAAATACCAAAAAAAAAAAACAAAAAAAAATCAAACAAACAGGAGGCTCGCCGACGAGGATGATGAGCTGTCTGAAGTGCAACCGGATGCTGTACCGCCAGAGGTCCGTGAGTGGCTGGCTTCCACTTTTACACGGCAATTGGCTACCACCCGGAAGAGGAATGATGAAAAACCAAAATTTCGGTCGGTGGCTCATGCCATCAGAGCTGGTATATTTGTGGATCGAATATACAGACGGGTTTCGAGTTCAGCGTTAATGCAATTTCCTCCGGATGTTGTTAAGGTTTTAAAGGTAAGCATTTTAAGAATTCATTTTTTTTGCAAATTATTCATTTATTTTTCTATGCATTTGCTTTATTTTTGGGATTTAATTGCGATGATTTTTCTGGAAAGAGATTTAATTGAAAGGAAGATGGGTTAAGACTGATTTTTAGAGTGCTCAGTATCTACTTGCAATCAAAGTTTTTGCGTCATAGGTTTTATTTTTAGTCGGAGTGGTAGTGTCTGGTATTTTATTTTTGATACCACACTCTCGATGGGAATTGTTTTCTCATCTAATTCAGTTTTGTAATTTATTACTCTAATGCGAATGCTGGCTATTTATGCACACAGGTTATAAATTTTCTTCAAAGAAGTTCAGTTCCTGTATTGAGTCTGAATGGTTATTGTAATCAAAAAATCAAAAGGTTTAAGTGACACTTACGAGGTTAAGTTAAGTGACATTTACTGCTGGTCAGATAGTCCTATGTAGCTGAATTAAAAACTTCTAATTTTTTGCTTCTTACTTCTTCAACTCTTGCTATTCTAGAATTAGTATTGTGCTTTAGGCATCGAACAATTTTACGTTTTTTTTTTTCTAAGTCGTTCAAAATAGTTTTACAATAAATGCAGCTGCTTGTTATAAACACTCAAGAAAATACTTTTCAACAACAAATTTAATCGGCAATCGCTGTCTAGAAACATTGCTCTCCTGTTTTCTCAAAATTTCAAATCTTTGAACGACAATTTTATGGATATAATGTAGTCTGGAAGAAAACATTAATCATTTGTTTGCTAGTACATGAAAATAAGCGTAACAAAAAACAATACAACACCGAAAGCATTATAATTGCGTGACAGCTGCCTGAAGCACATAATTATTAGCCATAAACTCGATTTGCTTTATTGCATCGTAATTCACAACTGAAAATGAACATTGTTTTATGCAGGGAGTTCATTACAATGTTGTTAAAGAGACATTTCAAGAAACGATGTGTAATGGGCAGTATTGTTAGGAATGTTCACATTTTTGGGACTCAAAACGAATTAAATAAAACAATTCTTTACACCTTAAGCAAAGCATAAGAATGAACAAATAATCTTCATCCACCTTAATTTACACGAATAAAAACCAAATAGCTTTTTCTGCTCGTTGTCACTGCTTTGATAAGAAAGGAGTAGTTTTCTTATACAATCAATTTCGGCCATTTAAATTTTCTGCAGTTGTTTTTGAGTTCCCTACTAAAGCTTAGCCATGAACTAGATTCACAAAGTGGTACTCTGAGAGGTCCGGAAACCTTTTGAAACCAATGCTCTTAACAAAACATGGCCGTCGCTTACAGTTTAAAAGCCTGTGCTGGTCGTTAAAATTAATTCCTAATTTAATTCTTTTTTTTTTCTCAAAATATTTTCTCATCTCCTTTCAGACTCTGGATGATTGGTCATTCGACGTTTTCGCACTAGCAGAGGCGGCCAATGGTCAACCGGTCAAGTATCTTGGATACGATTTGCTCAATCGCTACGGAATCATTCACAAGTTCAAAATAGCGCCCGCCACATTGGAAACGTTCCTGAATCGCATCGAGGAGGGCTACTGCCGCTTCCGCAATCCATATCACAACAATTTGCATGCGGCCGATGTCACCCAAACGATTCACTTTATGCTCTGTCAGACGGGCCTCATGAACTGGATGACTGACTTGGAGATTTTCGCCACGCTACTGGCTGCCTTAATACATGACTTCGAACACACGGGAACCACGAACAATTTTCACGTGATGTCGGGGTCTGAGACTGCTCTGATTTACAATGATCGTGCGGTGCTGGAGAACCATCACATCAGCGCTGCGTTCCGTGTGCTCAAGGAGGACGATTGCAATATCCTGTCGAATTTGTCGCGTGAGGAGTTCCGCGAGCTGAGAACTCTCATCATAGACATGGTCCTCTCGACAGACATGTCCTTCCACTTCCAACAGTTGAAGAACATGAAGAATCTACTCACGTTGGCCGAGCCAACTGTGGATAAATCCAAAGCGCTGGCGCTAGTGTTGCACTGTTGTGATATATCGCATCCTGCCAAGAGGTGGTCTCTGCATCATCGCTGGACGATGTTGCTGCTGGAGGAGTTCTTCAGGCAGGGCGATCTGGAGCGGGAGCTTGGTTTGCCGTTCAGCCCGCTGTGTGATAGGAACAACACCCTGGTGGCCGAGTCCCAGATCGGTTTTATCGACTTTATCGTGGACCCTAGCATGTCCGTGTGCGCCGATATGCTCGAATACGTCCTGGCTCCGATAGCGCCGATGTGCAAGAACGCCAACGCTAACATCGACGACGGGAGTGGCAGTAGTGGTAGCGGTGGCTCTGTGGCTGGCAAGCCTACATGCGAAGCAATCAGCGAAGGTGTCGAGGTGTCGAAGACTGGCTCGGAGGAAGCGTCAACCGCTGTGGCCGGGGGGAAGCAGAAGTTCCGCGTTCGGAAACCATGGGTTACGTGCCTAACCGAGAACAAGAAAATCTGGAAGGAACAAGCTGTTAAAGGTACGTGTGGTAGGGGTGGGAGGGTGAAAGTAAAGCATGATATTCTAATTAGCGCGTGTTGCGTGGGGTCTCGGAGCCTTTGATGTTCGTGAAATGCGGATGAAAGGATGAGGTGCGTCTCTTGGAATTTGCATAAAACATCCAATTAACGTTTGAGGTGTCATTTTGGGTGCTGTGTGCCTTGCTCTGTGAGATGACATTTTCCAATTTTATTTCGGAAAAGACACGCGTTTGATGTTTTTCGAAATTATTAAATCTGCTGACAGTTTGTAGTTGAGAAGGGTCTTAAAGATTTTCCGAATTTTCCAATTAACGCTGAGTTAACTTTTAGAATTTGTGTTGTCGAGAGGAACTATCTTGGGAATGAACTGACAGCGGGTGGAGTGACGAAGAGAATTTAATTACAAACATTTTGTCTTGGCACTTAGATTTTCAATTAAAGGGATTCATTAGTATTGACGTCATTGTTCGGCTTGTTTACCTGAAGAATTTAAGACCTTTAAAAGAATAAGGAAGGAGAAGGAAGGAAGAATAAGAAATAAAACACGAAGTGGTAGTTGGCTTTAAAATTGAGTAAATGATGAAGTACGAACGTATAAAATTGTTTGTGAAGCAAAATTGTTCATAGCTTCATAACAATTTTAAACTTATGAACCATGAACAAAGTTAGCTCAGTTTTAAAGATTTCTTATCTGATTTAAGCAGATGGTCGTGCGTATTCTTTATGCGGGTTTGTACTGAACTCCAAATGCACCAGCTTAAGAAAGCGACTTCAATCTTATGTCTTTACGTCATTAAGAAGCGTCCTTAAAGCCTTTTTGCCGATTTAAAATATGTATAGTACAGCAATCTTCTAAAATAAACCTCATTAAGTCAAATGAGAAGAAGAATATAAACTAACATCCATTCGGTATTCCCTTTAATCAGCTTCTCTTTTTTTTTCCTTCCCTTCACAGATGCCGAAGCTCGTGCTGCTGCTGCCGCTCTTGAAGGCGCTGCCACAGAAGAAATTGCCGCCGCCCCAAATCAGTCACACGATGACGGTGGAAATCCAGCAAGAACAAATGATGATTAGTGCTTTCGAATTAGCTTGTATTATAAATTAAATATTTTAACTAGTGTTATACATTGCAACAACCACAAAACAACAATTTACACTGAAAAAACAAAAAACAAATATATACATCCATATAGATTCATTATTGCACTGTGTAACATTATAATTTCATTAATTTTTAATTCATAAGTCTAAAAATTACGTGTAGTCTTAGATCGCGATTTTTAAGAGAAAAAATAAACCTGTCTTAAAAATCTCAAATTTGTTGACAAAAAAAAAAACTAAAAGGAAAACGAGGAACACCATTATTCTTATTTTTAATTAACACACACAAAAAAATGTAAATAAAAATGTGTTGGTAAAAATGTATTAATTAAATATTGGCAATAATAATCTTAGTTTAACTGTTGTAAAAAAAAAGAAGAATATTAATGGCATGCAATGTGTATTTTCTTTTTCAAAACTTTGTTCTAATCGGTAATGAAAATGTGAAAATTTCTGTTTGTCATTGTTTTGTTTTTTCTCGAATTTATTGTCTTTTCTATTTTATTTTTTTCTCCTAATTGTTATTTGAAAATAAAAATCTATTTAATATTGTATAAGTTTTATTGTTTTTGGTAACAAGTTTTTCTTTTATATAAAATATCACTGCCGGTCTAATTTTCTTTTGTTTTTAATTTAACGTGTCATTTGCGAAAAGATCTTTTGTTTCATTTCAGTTATGTGCCTTTCAGAAATTAAATGATATCAAATTTTGATCTTAATGAAATTCTTTCCTTTTTTTTCGAGAAAATGTTCTTTTTTTCGAGTCAGAAGTGGGATGCTATGATGAGGAGATTAAAAGAGGCTTTAATGGCATTTCTTGCTTTAGGAAGCCAGCAACTTTCTTTTTGAGCTAGTTAGTTGTCACTGAAAAGAGACTTAGTTTTGACTTTTGTTAGTTTTAAGTTTCTTTAAAAATTTTCTAAAAAAAACATTTTAGGCAGATTACTGTGCTTCTCTTCTTACTCTCCATGTTTCAGAGCTGTTTCAATAAAACAACTTTAGCCTAATACTGAGTTCTCTGCAATCAAGTAATAGATTTCGATAAAAATACTATTATTTGGAGCACTTCAATTATCCATAGAAAAAATAATAAAAGTCTATAGAAAAATAATAAGAGTCCAACTTTCTCAACCTCACTAAACTCATCACCAGTTCAGGTGAATCAATTGAAAATGAGAAACCCCACTACATGTGTCCCCTGTTTGTTGAAAACAGAAAAAGCCTTCAATGAAAAACTCAGTTTTCTGGTTGACATCATTTGAATTCGATGCTGGATTACCAATTAGTCGATAATTGAGCAGAGTAGTTTTCATTAATCCGTCGTCAATTGAAGGACACTATTGGGCTTTTGAGGCAAACGTGGTCCATTTGAATTTTGACGAGTTCGAATATTTGATTTCACTTAGAATGTCCTCGGGATTAGAGTCCTCTTCAGTCACTGAATGGGCATAATTTGAATGTTGGATCAAATGATTGATGTTTTCTCCGAAACGGGGTAGTTGCAGCAACTAAGTCTACCAGATTTCCATTGACATGGAACGGCCCATGAGACCTTCTTTTGCCTGTACTTGAATATCAGAGTGAACGAAATTACTCATAGTTTTTTTTGTATACAACATGGTTGTTGGAAGGTGCTATAGTATTTTCAAATGAAGGTCGAATGCATGTTAGAAATCGAGTATCCCAAATGTATGTTTAACTTATGAAGATCTTCTGCTTCTGAATAAAAAAATTAAAAAAAAAATAATCTGCGTAACAGCCCATACAACGCCAGAACCTAGCTTTTTCGTGCCTCCACTGTGTTATGCGCGGTATAGTTTGTGTGAAGTGAAGGGGACCTACTTATTGTGTTATAGTGAAGGGGACCTACTGCTTAGTGCCACTTCTAAACGGCGAATTGCGAAAGATTTCCACGACTCCAGGAGGATCGTCAGTCGTTCGCTAGACGTTGGCCATGAAAACTGTTTGTAGTATTCATTTTTCACATTTAAAATCTTAAATAAGAATTCTAGAAATAGCAAGTTTGCAATCTTTTGTGAGAACTTCTAGAAATAACAAGTTTTGCAGCCTTCTGTCAGAAGTTCTGCAAGTTGCAGTCTTTCGTTAAAGCACGATTTACTTAAATCTGTTTCATAAAACTTCATACAAATAGCAATTGAAGGACTCGTTTGTAGGTGGAGTTTACTGGTTTTCTAACGAAACGGAGCTACATACCTACCAAGAGAAATGAATTGAAACTTTTTGTTATAGGCTAAATGCAATAATGAAACATTATAACTAAATTGTGTCTCTGAAATCTCATTTTCATAAGAAAATTTCTTTTGTAGAAAAAACTTTATATTCGGAGTTAAAAACACAATTTGAAGGCCTTTTTATTTTTATTTATTGAAAAAGACATCTCATTTTATAATTTAATGGACTAGATTGTTTAAAAAAAAATATGCCTTTTTCTTTCTTCTCCTTAGTCTCTTTTATAACAGCACGTCCTCTTCTGACTAATTAATGAGCAATCATTTCACATTCAAATAAAATTCTTAAGTAAAAAAAACTTTATAAAAAAAAATTACGTTTAAGTATCCAGGTATTAAATATATAATCGTCTTTTTTACAAATGTCTAAAAAAAATATTTTTTAGCAAGAGCCTCCAGCAGAATCTCCATTAAAATATATTTCCAAAAAAAACGCACATTCAACAACAGCTTAAGTCTCTTAAGTCTTTAAAATCCAGTCTTTTTTTTGCAATAAAAAAGAAAGTTCAAAATTATAAAAACACTCCATTAAATAGACACACTTACAAACATACATACATAAAAAAAAAACAAAAAGAAGATATTTATATATAAAATTAATAATGAAAAAAATGCAAAAAAAGAATACTTATTATATAATATACAAACTATATCGATGTCTCCTAATTTTTCAAGAAAATTATTTTTATATAATATTGTAAAACTTACATTTTGTTTCGATAAAAAATTTTTCAAAATGTCTGATTAAGGGACCAGTCTTTTAAGATTTTACCATTGCTCTTTGAATTCGTAAAACAAAATAAACATTTATTTGCAACAATTTGAATATTATTAAAATTATATTTCGGTGAATTTCGCTGGACGAAATTTTAAATGGTAAAGCAGAATCTAAGAAGTAAAGAGAACATCAATTTAATTCGAACGGTATTTTTTGGTCATCAAGAGAAGATACATTTTATTCGAAATGTAATTTTTAGTCATCAATCTTCATTTTTAGCTTTAACTTGGAGTGCAATTTATTTTCCATGCGTCGCAGTAAATTTACTACAATATGTTTAAGTTCATCTAAAGAAAGAAATTCCTGCTTCCACGTTGGTATCAGAAATAGCTTGGTAAATACGCGATTTCATTCCATTTTAGCCCTGCTTACACCAGTGACCATATTTTACCTGGCGGTAGCACTCAAAGTTTATTTCAGACTGTTCTCCACAGCCCTCCGTATCAATTGCTGGATGTGTTAAAATCCACTCAAAGATTCTTGTAGACATTGGACAAAATATTTCAATTAATATGCGACATTTTTAACTGAGCCTATTGTTCATCAATGTCATTCAAATATCTAAACCATGATTGTAAAAAAAATACAAGCTTCTCATTATCGATTTTCAAAATAAAAATCCTCATCCAGAAAATAGACAAAAAAATAAAAGAGCAATGGTAAATTCACTTAGCAGTAAGGTACCATTATATCAGCTGAAATTGGGATCATAGCTTTATTAAGGTAGAATATAAATGCAAATCGTACATATATTTAACAAAAACAAAAAAAAAGAAACTTACTAAAAAAACATATACATATATATATATAAAACTCTAAAATATAAGAGAATGCAAACACAATGAACGCGCACCGCTTACAGCAGCAGAGCAGCAACAGAAAACAAAATATTCAACAAAGAAAAAAAAGTATTTTTTTAAGTTGGCAATATACAAGGAGATTTTTTCTAAGAAAATTTGAAACAAAAAAAAATGCATAAACTTTTTTATAAGACTTACACAAGAAACATAAACAGTTTATCAAACTATATCTCCCCTTCAACTTTTCTCTCTCTCGTTCTCTCTCTTTGTCTCTTGTTCTCTCTCTATCTCTCTTCCCTGTTTGCATTTTCCCTCCTTCCTCCTTTTTAACAATCTTTAAAGTACAAACAAAAAAAAAATACAATTTTCTCTCAAACTTATTTATTTACAAAACCTACAACCGAAAAACAAAATCAATTTTGTTTGCTATAAAAAAAAAACTATTTTCGGAGTTGCCACCCACTTTTATTATAAAATAGAAAACAAAAACCAAGCAATGTATAGTAAAATAAAAAAATAAAATAAATACATAAAAAAACCATATCCCCTTATAAAGAGTAGTCTATAACATGTTATTGTTTTTTCTATTTAGAACATACTTTTAAGATGAATATTATTACTATCATTATTGATTATTATTACTAACTTACAACAAAAAGAAAGAAGCAATCATTTAAAACTAGTTTAATATAATATGAGAAAAAAAAATGTAAAAATAAACCTACAGGAAAGAGATAAACCATGGCCTAAGTATGCGAGAGAATGAAATTAGTTAAACTTTGACAAGGAATAATGTTTAGTAGATAATTAGCAAGAAAATTAGATTAGCATAGAAATCCTATTATAGCCAATGTTATGCTATAAAAGAAAAACATATTTATTCCTTTGTTGCTATGACTAGACAAAGAAAAAAATATTTCTTCTCTGTTCTTGAACATTTAATTTTTTTGTTTACTTTCATCTGTAAATATTTGTCTACAAAAAATAAAATAAAATAACTAAAATTTTGTTTTATCTTGTTAGAGTATTTATATAAGCTACTGATCAATATATTGACAAGGACACTAAAAATACTAACAAAACAAAACAAAAAAAAATATTCGATTAAATCTAAGCAAAAGTCAAACTCTTGTTCTTTTCACAAAAAGTACTAAAAATAAATAAAAAAAAAAACAAAATGGGAATATGATTTAGGAGTTAATGTAAGAATTAATAAATACAAAAAAAAGAATTGTTGTGCTTTTTTAATTATTGTGTGGTGTTCTTGCAACATGGTAACAGGTAAACTGGCTGAAAAGCTTACTGCAAAAAATCATGTGGATGGTTTTCCGCTTTGCTTTCAGGTTAGCATGGGATTAATTTTTTTGAGCTTTATCTGTATAAACCTCTCTCTCTTAAATCTCTTTAAAGAGTAACAACGGAGACCAAATTGAAGATAGTGACAGATTTTGCATATTCTTTTAACGATGTTTAAACTTCACTCCTACTGTCATCGTGAATTTCTAGGATACCATTTAATATTTTTTCTTAAAAGTAGTTATTAAACTATTAAGAGATATATGACCTGCTGCCTACTTCCTGTCTTTTATATTGTTATCATAATCATATCATAATCATGGTTGGCAGGTCCAGGTCCATGACTTCCCCGTCCATCCATCAACACATCCTCGAACATACATTGGCGAGCAAAAAAATGCCTGCATTGCTATTTGCTCAGTCTTAAAATTTTTGTGAATAATCTGAAAATTATTCAATCTATTACTAATCTAGTCTATTTTTATTATTGGCATATCAACGAGAAAAAAAATTAAAATGAGCTTAAAATATATGACAGTTATTTTCCTAGCACTATCTTAATAAACCATTTTGGTTTTTTAGGCGATCAAAATAATAGCAGTTCCAATTTTTTCTCGAGATTTGGTTGTTTGTGTTTGCATGAGAAATTTATGCAAATTTATGATTTTGTTGTACCATAAGTTTTTTTTTTCTGTAGAATGGGGCTGGCCCTGTACTAAAGAAGAATGATCCATTGTTTGAAGTCTTCTCGACGATGGATAAACATTTCAAGGAATATAAAAACTGACTGATTTTCGAGAATGGTTTCTACTGGTAAAAAAATATAAGAAAACTCCTAAAAATCGAGCACGAAAAAGAGTTTTGTCTCCAAGAATGGTAAAACCTTTTGTGAGTCGAAGTATAATGCAGATTCTATAGATACAGATACAAAAAAAAACTGAATTTATCCGATTGTTATCTAAAAATTAAGAAGGATACTTATACAAAACAATTAAAAAGCTTTCGGTCCAAAAAAAGTCCCACAGCAAAAAAAAAAAACAGTACCTCTCCGAAAAAAAACTTGAAGTTACTGAAACACTTAACCATCTTGACTATCGAAAAATGGAGAAATATCTTGTGAACAGAAGAGTCCAAAATGTTTTATGTTATGCTCTGAGTCCAGTGAGAACGTAAGTGGACCACCAAACACTAACAGACGTAGGCACATTTTTAAAATATTACGGATTGAGTATTATGATTGTTCTAGGTTCTCATACTACAACGTATGCTCAATATTTTGTACTAAATAGAGAATGGATCAGCATTTATAAGTTGATATCATAGAGACTACAGAGACTATATGTACTATAGTTCACTGTTCTGATTAGAAATAAGATTTGAAATGAGTGTTTAAGCAAAACTACGACCTGAAATACGCAAAAAAAAAGGAAAAAATTGGTTTCAGGGAGACAAAATAAAGGCTACAGGAAAGCCTGATCAATATCCTGAGCTTAACCCAATGAAATCCATATGTTAAGAAGTTGTTTTTGAAGAAAAGTTATACCATAATGAACAATTATGGAGAGTAGTATAAGCATCATTTAAGATAGAACCACCGGAGAGATGCCAGTCCTTACCGATCTTAGGCAGTGATACAAAATTATTAGTACAAAAGCTTTATAACAAAAAAATTGCCTTAAAAATAAAGGCTATAGGTAGGCAACATTTACACTTATGGTTTTATGTTTTTTGAGGCTTTTTTATAATAGGTCTGTTCCCGTACTTTCTGCACCAAAATATGAAATTTGTAATTTGTTAAGGAGTGGGGGTAAAAATCTCTCAGAGAGAGGAAAAGTCTCAAAAAAGTACGGGAACGCTGTGAAACCAAATGTGTAAAGAAAGTCCAGTCTGAAATGTCATATATGTTTATTTAATTTATATTTCAGTTGTGAATCGTAGAGTGTTGTAAATACTCAGCATATCCATTTCTAGTCAATTAGTTACACCTTACAGAGATAACGGACATCTAATTAATGCACAAAAAAAAAATTCAATATCAAACTAAGTTCTTGCCGTGTTGCAATAGAGCATTAATTTGGTATACTCAAACAACGATTCCGGCAATTGTATTATTGTAAACATAAAGGAATGAAAAAGAGATGTCATTTCGTAAGAGCTTGTTGTGTTCTGCATAACATTGCAAACGAAGACGATTTAGATTTCCTGGAGGAAACTATTATAAACAACAGCCCGGAATTTGTACAATTTGGGGAAACCACTAGAGGAAATGTTGTGAGAGATTCCATAAGTCTAGAGTTACAACAAAACATGAAAATTTAAATAAACAGCATTTTCTCGGAAATTTATTTGGTTTTATTTATCACATAATTCATTTTACAAACAACAGCCATTGAATTCAACTAATTCAAAAAAGGAACTTCATACTACATCAGCTCAACAACAACATAAAAAAACTTAATCTTGTTAAAAAAAAAACAATTCATTGCAACAAAAATATAACAGAAAACTCAAAGACTTAAATCTTCTGCAGAAGAGCCTTCAACAATTCATTGCGCTCATTATCACATTTCTGCTTATTTTCTAAGTACTGAACTACTTCAGCACTTTCTTTCCCGATCTCATCGATCCTCCGCTAAATTTTCTCTTGAGCGGTTTCACACGTCCTCTTTCTTTTACCAGCTGATCCACTTGAGTTTTAAGTAAAATTTTGTATTAGTCTTATGTACATTAAAAAACATTTAATGGTAAACCTGAAGTTGAAGACGCATTCTGTTCAAAGAAACTTTCGTCTCCTATCTGGTCTTCCCTTGTCAAACCGTCCTGGGCCTCGTTATCCAAAATATATTCTGGATGTATTCCTCTCTTCTCCGAGAGTACTTTATCCAGCTCACTGAAAACAATACATCATTAAATTCATAGAAAATGATTCCAATAAACATACCTTTGGTTTTCCAACTCTTACCGAAAACAAAAATTAACGCACAACAAAACATTTCGAGATACAAAACAATTCGAGAATCAATTAGCTTTGAAATAAAACCAACAAGCTGCCCTCAAAAATTTCTTGGGTTAAAATGGGCAGGTAACCTACAAAACGACGTTAGTTTGGATACGAGGTCTGTAGCGCTTTGTACATAGCCGGAAAATTCAAAAGACGAAAAGGCGGAAGGGAGATATTTGACAACCTAATATGTTGTGAGCACCTTTGGGACGATCGGTTAGTGCGTCAGACTGTTGTGCGACAGTACCCGGGCTCGAATCCAGCTCGGGGAACAAAAACATTTTTCACTGCCGCATCTCTAGCGAACGACAGGTAATCCTAATAGACTACTTCTGTCATGAAAAGCTTTCGCAATTCGCCGTTCGGAACCGGCTTTAAATAGTAGGTCCCCTCCACATGTATCAAAATTATAACGCGCACAACACAGAGGAGGCGTGAAAAAGCTAGGCTCTAAATATGTAGTTTTTTATGTTTTCATTATAAACTAATGTAATGGCCAAGAAAAGTTTTGTACCCGAAATATGTGTGTAATCTTATTAAACATGGCCTTGTATGGATTTTGTACTACCACTGTTATTTTTTTGATTGCCATTGCATGCGTCTGCTGTCCCTCTCCTGTCTTATTACATTCTTATCATAAGGTGGCCAATAAATGCATTTTAATAAGTCAAATTGTGTTTAGGTTGATTTATAATCATATCTTACCATTGATAAGCATTTCCAAATGCTTTCGGCATTTCCAACAGAAGTCTTAAGTGCCCAAACTGCAGCTTTACTGTACCAAAAATATGAACCTATCAACTTTATAAGCCTGTAGCACTTTCCACACGTCCATTGGAAAAAAAATAAATAAGCAAAACCAAGCAACTCATAATAAAATGCTAAAATCCTTCTTTTCTTCACATTAAAAACATAGCAAATTCTTTTAAAACAACCGAATATACAATAATATAAATTCAAAATCGTATATCTTTATTTATTTAAATTAAATGATTTTACTTTGTATGTGTCACTTATAGAATTTATAGCCCCGAGATCGTTTTGTCAAAAAGAGTTTGATCTTGATGTAGCTGAAATTGAATAAACATTTTTTTTCCCAAAACCGAGCAAATAACGTGCTTCTTTTACGATAGTATTTAGTTATCAGCTTACTTCTCATGTCCACTTTGTATCTAAGAAAGAGAACAGTTTAACAAAACATCGCTCATTACAATCATTACAACGTGTGAATAAAATCGAATGTAATTTAAAAAAATGTCTCGTCTAATCTGTTGGAATTGATTCTCATTTTTTCCAACTCAGATTCTGTTTTTGGAGTTGAGATTTCTTGTTTTCATTCAAAATCAACGGTTTAAGTTAATTCTGATGGAAGAAATTCGATAATTCGAATTTCATAGGACCAAGAAAAAACTTGGAATTACGGAGGTTTTAAAAAAGAAATAGGGCTCACTTTCGTCATGTTATTACGAAAAAAGTAAACTTGACTGCAAATTATAGACGTTTTTCACGAGTTGACCAAATTGCATAAGTTTTCTTCGATTTATAGAGGTTTTTTCAAGGGCCTGTGGGAATGCTTCGATTTATAGAGGTTCGAATTATCGAAAGTTCAGCGTATATTTAAACCGTCTGCTAAAATTCTGAATTTCTCTTTTCTGATCCACCAATTTACATTGAAAGCCAGAAATCTCAAATCCGAGAGCAAAGTCTGAAGAACCCAAAGAAAAACATCCTGTTGTAATCACATTCATTACTACAACTGACCGAGCCCTTCGAAAACGTCTTAAAAAAGGAGGACAGCGATCTTTGATGATTTTCAAGAGAAAAAATGCCTCATTTTATTTACGACTTAGCCAACTAAACAAACACTTAACTCAACGACCTTTCTTTCTGAATTTCTTTTTAATGTTGATCGCCTTGTCATACCAGCCTTTAATTGTCACGCTTAGAAAAGCCCAGAAAGCTAGAACCCAATCAGAAAATGTTTGGAAAATACCTGTCCTAACTTGCTCCCGCCATTTTCGTTTGTTTTCAACAAAATGAGCCTCCCATGGCCTGTCCAGCATGACCTTGCCTTTTCTGTCACGTGACAATACACTCTCCAGCATTTCGAAGCACAGCGTCATGGTCGGTTCCACAATAAAATCGAAAAACTGCAACTGTGAGTCTGGCACTGACGTGGCATGCTTGTCACAGAGCGGGCTGATGGGCAGACCCATTCGCCGTTCTATATCGCCCTGACTGAAGAACTCTTGCAGGAGCAGGTCTGAAAAGCGTTTGTGAATGTTCCATGGCTTTACAGTGGCTGCCAAGTCGCACGAGTGCAACAGATACGCCAGCATCTTTCTCTTCCCCAACGGAGGGATCTTGGCAGCAATTCGACACTTGACTTCCTTGAAAATCTGGAAGTGCTCCGCCATGTCTGTGGCCAGAACCATGTCGATAATCAGACTTCTCAGGTATTGGTAGTCTTCGGTGGACAGATTCTTGAGAATGTTCGTCTTTGGGTCCTGCATCAGGAAGAAGGAAGCGCTGAGGTGATGATTCTCCTGAACCGATCGATCGTTGTACAGTAGCGCCCGCTCAGCACTGGTGTGCACCAGGAACATGTTCGTCTTGCCCGAGTGATCGTAATCGTGGATCATGGCGCCCAGAATTGCGGCAAAGAATTCGATCCGCGTCAGCATCTCCTCCAGACCCGTCTGTGTAATGATGTAGTGCATGGAATGAGTGACGTCAGTTGCGTGCACGCTGTTGTGATAAGGATTGTTGTAGCGGCTATAGCCTATCTCGATTTCGGTTAGAAACTGGCTCAGCGTGTCGCGATCGATATCGTAGTCCTGGGTAAGGCCGTGCCTGTTGAATAAGTAGGTGCCAAGGTATTTTAGCGGTTGTTTGGTTTGCTTCGCAAACATAAACGCATCAAACGACCAATCATCTATGGTCTAGGAGAGGATATGCGGTCATGCATTTAAAAATTCGATCGAAATCAAGAGCGGTGAGTACCTTTAACAAGTTCTCTCGGTCTAATTCTTCATCAGGATATTCTTGAGATTCCTCTGCGTTCGCACCTTGTGCAACTTCTGCTTGGGATCCCTTCTTTTTTTCTTCTTGTTGTTCCTCTTTGTTGAGAAATACATGTGAAGCTTCTACTTCTTCTTCTTCTTCTTGGAGTTGCTTCTTATGATGAACTTCTTCTGCATCTTCTACTGGGGATACCTGCCTGGGGTCAACAACATGGGCTTCTTCTTTGTGTCCCTTCTTGTGGTGACCATGTGAATGTTCGTGGTGAGCATGTTCGTGATGAAAATTACCATGTTCTTGGTGTTCCTTTTTATGGTGATCGTGTGCGTCGTCGTCTTGAGATTGCTCTATGTTATCAAGTTCTTCTTGGTGTTCGTCTTCTGTTGTTCCTTTTTTTTCGGATCCCGTAGACATATTGCGTGTCAGAAATGTCGTGCTGGTTTTGAAATTTAAAATTTTGTTGTGTTTTGATTATTTTTTTTGTTTTTACGTTAAAACAAATGAGCCTTGTAAGGCTGTCATTGAGTCAGTGCGGAAAAGAGTCTCGTTTATGTTCCTTTTTAGACTCGTTTTGCCCAGCTCCCATCATTTTTAAACAGTCTTAGACGTAGGTATTCTTTTAAGGCTCAGATTATACAATTAACAACGTCTTAATGGTTTTAAGGACACCAAACTCATACAATCAGTTCGAAGATTGTTTTAGTTTTGAGTGTTTTAAGGTTTATTGTTAAGCAGCCTTCTATATTGGTGTGTTAATAACGAAATAGAGTAGTTTTAAGTCTTATACGAAATCTTTGATCTTATAATTTAGGTTTCTTCATCTACAAAATACTTCTCCGTAAATGAATTTAATTCTTTTAGTTCCATCTCAAAATTATGCCATCGCCTTAATTTCCATCCTCGCTGTCAACAGCCAATGTCTCACCACCGATTCGCCATTATTTCCCCATACAAAAACCATTTCACCACTGTCTACCCCGTACAGTTCGAATGAAAAACTGGGTAAGATGGCTGTCATCTGCTTTGTTGTGCATGCAGCTTCGGTGTAAATTTTTCGCAAAAGTTTTCAAGTTTTCACACGAATTTTCACAGATTCTCCACGTTAAAATCTTACTCGCAATTGCCTTTCATAAATTCGAATTCGTTTATCCATAAAACCACGCGTCGAAACACATAATTTTCGTTTCAATCGAAGAATATAAAAAGAAAAAAAGACTTCCGAATGCGATCTCAAAGAAAAAGAAATCATTAACATGATTCAGTTGTCGTCGGTGAGTGATTGAATTTTTTTTTTTCGTTCGTCTTATTTGTGCAGATATTCGGAATGAAATAAAATAAAACTCCCTTCGAATTAGTACAACCGGCTTTGTAGACTTTGTTCTTCTGCCGAAGGGAGAGAACTTCAATGCACGGAATTTGTGATAAAAAGAAAAATCTGATTTTTTTTTTGCTTTTTGTGGCAGAAATTCTGATAAGGGGATGCTTTCGACTGTGAATCGACTGTGTGTCTTCTATTTTCAAGTGATGGGTGCTGATACACAGCACCTGTGTCAATGAACTAAAGTGCAGTGGCACCCACGGCCGCCTACAACCGCCCTCAGGCCTCTTGCTGCATCTAAATTAAGATTTAATTCGATTGATGGGTGCCCCGAATGTGGGCTGAACCGTTCTCTCGGTGCGACCTCGATTTTAAACCGATTTTCACTTGGGGACCTTAATTATTCATGCTGTGGAATTCATTTCGGTTCCCTTTGCGATGCGACAACCACAGCCAAGTCGAAGACCGACAACGACACCGACACAGCTGTATGCATTGCAGAGATGAGTTCGCGTATACAAACAGCACGAAGATGCGATACCATTTCGCTTACAACACCCATAAGGTCGTGGTCGGCCTTCGTCGGGCCGTGCGCCGCATTAATTATCATCCCATGTCTCCCTGCTGTTGATTTTCATTATCTAACCCTAAGTAGAGCAATTATTTGTTCTTAATTCGATAAATCCGGCGTTTGTTTTCTAAATTTTTCCACTCGATCCTAAACGTACTCCCTGGAGGAGACACTGTCTCTTGTGTTCTTGGAGTTTTTTTTTTTTTTGTCTTTTGAGTTTTTGCAGGGCTGATTGGGTGTAGTGCAGATTTGTTGCCGTTTCTGTGTGTGATCGATAATGGCGGTGAATTTTTCTTTCATTTTTCAGTGCGATGTGCATGCTAATTGAAGAGAACCTTTGTGATTCCCCATTTGACCGACCAATTAATCATTCGTGACGCGTTTCATTGCGAAATTTTAGTTTTGCGGTGTCTTAACTTCGAAAATGAAAAGAGCTTAAAAAGTGATTCCACAAACACCGATGAGTTACGGCCGTCAGTGTCTGGAGATTAGTTTCTAGTATTCTCTGAAAGTGCTGTGATTTCAACCATTGAACGGTGACGAAGCGAGCTCACTCCACCGTAAATCTCTTAAAAGAGATAATCTACATGTCGGGGGCGAGTGATTGATTTAGTCAACGCTGTGTGATGTGATTTATTGAACCGCAGGAAGTCGTTACCACCAACCAATTAGGAGTGGCAATCGATACGGGTCTATTTCACTGCCAATCGGAGGCTGTTTGTTACATCTAGGAACATTTTTTATTGATGAAAAGAAAGGCTTTTAATGAATGTGTCAGGCGCTCAGTCGACAAAAAAGGTACGCCGGAATCCAAACACTTGGTAAAGACAATTTTAGGTATCATGGTAAATGTGTTAAATAAAATTTAAATAGCTCAATTAACAGAGTACTATCGGGCATTTGAGTAGCAGAGCCAACTCCCGAAGGATTTTCTCTGTGCGAAACCTCAATCATCCCAGTCCATTTTTATGCCGCGGACATGGACACTGTCGAAAGCGGATGAGGAAGCTCTTGGTCTCTTCAAGAGAAAAGCTGTGTGTGCGATTTTTTGCCGTTTGTGTTGATGGGTTATGGAGGCAAAGATTCCGAGACGAATTGTTCGGCGGCATGAAACTAGTCAAGCGTGTACGGATCCAATGCTTAAGAGGACTAGGTCATGTACACTTAGACAACGTTGCTTCAACCAAGAAAAATCTCTGGATCCGGAACCTTTGGTCAACATGGGCGAGGGCGTCTACAAGTGAAATGGTTCACACGGGTGGAGAGGGACCTGAAACAACTTGGTCCGCAAAATTTATGCGGTTGAGACCAAATATGTTGTAGTAGCTGTACGAAACTCATTTTATATTATAAACTTCGCATTTCATGTACTTTCGTACGATAATTAGCAGTGACCCTGAGCTTATGACTGATGCCCAGCCAGAAGGCCTCAGTCGACAGAGTTTGTGTGGGTGTTTAATGTTGTAAACAGTTATTTCGCTCAATGTCATACTGTATGAATTATAATTTGCTCTTACTAAGCACCACTCACATGCTAAGCATGTCCATGTTTGGACAGTTGGTAGTTCCGTCAAGTTTCTAAGAAAGATTATAGTTTTTGCCAATGGAGAACTTACTCAATGAGTAATGAATACGTTGAAATGAATCAAAGAAAATGGGGAGCACACTTGTAGTGCGTCATCAAATATCTAATGTACCTCCCAGGTTTTGAGTGCTGTCTTCATAAAATTGACGAAACTCCCGAAGTCAGTCGTTCTTACGTTGGTTTTGTTGATTTTATTGAATCTGATCATTTTCAGGGTTAGGTACTTGATTAATGAGTGCTTCGTAGTCTCGTTTGCCTGGCCACAGTGTCTACGGATTTCCGTGCTGGTGAGTCGCATTCTGTGAAGGTGGCAAATACATGCTCCGTGTCCTGTAGGTGCCTCACTCAGCACTCTCAGGTTAGCTTTACCTAATTTTAGAGTTATTTTATGTTAGGCGTCATTCTAATTTGCACTCCGAGGTAACTGGTTCAGACATCCCAGAGATTTTTTTTATTTATTTATTTATTTATTTCAATACTGGTATTTTAAGATAAGATTTTGAGGTTTCTTAATAATTATAGTTTTTCTAAGTTCTAGTTTTTATCTAAATTTTTATACAGTCGACTCCCTCTAAGTCCAACTCCCTCTTAGTCGAATTTTCCGCTAACTCGAATTTTTTCGCCATATTTTGGCATTCCCCTTCCCAATTTTCCATACAAAAACCATTCTCTAAGTCGAACTCTCTCTAAATCGAGCTAATTTTGATGTCCCGTGAAATTTCGACTTAGAGGGATTCGACTGTAATTGTAAGTTGAATGCTTTCCATCATCTCCTGTAAATTTGCAATTTTTCGCTAATCAACCGCGGCAACTGGTTGAGACAGACAAAAAAAAAAGCGCCTGATTACGCTTGGGCATACCTTCTGATGAGTTGGAGTTGGCGGTGGAGGATCGGGTTGCCTGGAGATCTCTTCTACGTGCATTGCCTGAGCGACCCCATTAGTGAAACACGCGGTCAAGAAAATGATGATGTTGAAAGTCAAATTTGGATTTCTATTTAAGAGATTTATGTCTTTAATAACTAGGGGCAAGCCCCCTGCTCGGTTCCCTTGCCGACCCCAGCTACGCTAGCTAAACTCTTCACTTATCTCCCTAATTTTTGAACAAATTGCATAGTTTAAGGCAAAAGGCGAAGAGCACATCTTCAGCAGCCTAAAACTAAAAATATTCCGGCGTCGAAAAATTGTTTTTATAAGACTTGCTCCATCACTGTTTACAACCTCTGTCATCTATTGATTCATTGCACTAGGATAGTCTTCCGATATATTAGAAATAATATTTAAATCTGGCGACAATACAGTCTAATGGTCAACAGAGATATTAGAGCGAAATAATCATACATTGGTTGGCGTAACGGCCGGTTGAGAGCCAGAGACTAGCTTTTCGCGCCTCCACTATGTTGTGCGCGTTACAATTTTGGACACATGTGGAGGGGACCTACTGTTTAATGATTGTTCCGAAGCGTATTACGAAAGCTTTTCATGACCGTACTCCAGGAGGATTGTCAGTCGTTCGCTGGAGGTGGAGGCCGTGAAAAATTTTTTTTTTTCCGAGCTGGATTCGAATCCGGGTAACTCCTAGTCAACAATCCGACGCACTAACCGATCGAGCAGACTGTTTGCATCAAATGTTAAATGCTAAAATAATCTTTACCAATGCTCGACGAGTAACTGACGTTTCACGAATGAAAAGAACACGAATTCAAAAATTTGTATTCTTCTCAGTCACAGTTCATGGCATTCTCTTTCCTGTACATGATATGATCTCTATCCTTTTAAATTTAGATGTACAAAATATTTTTTTTTCCATTCCAGACTTTTTTTTGCTCACACAAAACTTATTTAACCATTGTTTTGTTTCCATTCTCTTTTAGATCTAAGCCAAAAGGACTAAAGCTTCTATGACTATTCTCTTATTTTTTTCTCGAAAACGTACCACAGTCAAACCGACCCAGATGTAATCCATGAAACAAAAATTATGAACTAAAAACGTGATCCAATAGCAAAAACCCTCAAACAAACGGCCATGTCGAAGAAGTGCCAAATAAGCCAACAAATCGTACGAGATCTTCTTAATAAAAACACTATAGATAAGCAATCTATTTTTTATCATTTACGCAAATGATCACCGCCGAGAACCGATTCCTCACTCTAAAGTACACACAAGACCATTTATAGAAACAAACACGATTGGGGTACTGCTATCACCAGCATATAAATACATATATACAGATAAATATATATATATATTTTTTCTACCAATTATCTACTAGTCAGTCTAAGCAAGAAGAATCTAAAGACACAAGAAAGCATTTCCTTTTTATCTCTCTTCACGAAGCGAAATCCTCAAAAACACAAAAACAAAAAAGACAAACGAGACTGAGATACACGTTGTACGCATCCCCTCATTTACTCCACTCCACTAACAACACACTACAAGACGAAATGGGTAACAAAAATTCTTGCTGCGCATATTCAAGTCCACAGCCCGAGCGTAAAATCAAAGAAGTTCCTCCAGTGTATGAAGAACGCCAACCCGAGGGTGAGCAATTCACGAATAACCTCCAGCATATATCAGAGCGAGAAGCTCTGGATGGCGATTTGGATCCATCGGTGGATCCGATGGCAGCTACGATGTTCTTGGAGCGATCCAAAGTCGAGAATGGCGGTATAACACGAAAGCGCTCCCAACACCAAATAGCCCAGCAGCAGGGCAGCATCGGTGGCGGTCTGAAGAAGAGCTCGTCATGCTCCACGATATACTTGGACGACAGTACAGTGTCGCAGCCAAATTTAAAGAATACCGTGAAGTGTGTATCGCTAGCCATTTATTACCACATAAAGAATCGAGGGTCAGACCGCCGGTTGGACATATTCGACGAGAAACTCCATCCACTCACTCACGACACAGTGCCAGAGGATTACGACATCCACAATCCCGAACACAGGCAGATATACAAGTTTGTCCGGACGCTGTTCAATGCGGCACAGCTCACAGCCGAATGCGCTATTATCACCCTAGTCTACCTGGAGAGGCTGCTCACGTACGCCGAGCTAGACATCGGGCCATGCAACTGGAAACGAATGGTTCTAGGAGCGATCTTACTTGCCAGCAAGGTGTGGGATGACCAGGCCGTTTGGAACGTTGATTACTGCCAAATTCTGAAGGACATCACTGTGGAGGACATGAACGAGCTGGAGCGGCAGTTCCTCGAGCTGCTTCAGTTCAACATAAACGTGCCGTCATCGGTGTACGCCAAATACTACTTCGATTTGCGAACCCTCGCCGAGGCGAACGACCTCTCCTTCCCCACAGAGCCACTGTCCAAAGAGCGCGCACAAAAGCTCGAAGCCATGTCGCGGGTGATGCAGGACAAAGTCACCGCCGAGGCTCTCAAGAACGGCATCAAGAAGTGGTCCTCCATGGACAACATCAGCCAAGGCGGGCCGCGGAGAAGTGTCGCGATCCTCTCGTGATTTTACATCATCTATTAGAACTGTTATCGCTCTGCGTAAACGGACCGAGAGGAACGAGGGAGTCAAGCTTTCTAGATCATAAAAAATTGCGTTTCTTATTTTGTTTTTTAGTAAACTTCACCCGAAAGGTTCTCTCCAGCACTTAACGTAGGCGATAAATTTTTAACAAGCAAACACAACAAGCGGTTGTCCAATTTCATAGAGATTATCCTAGTAGCTGTAGGCGTGTAGAAATTCTGAAACTCTAAACTAAAACCAAGCAATGACAGCGGCGCAGCGTCGACGGTGGATTCTACAGAACGAATTTAATTTGTATTTTATTCTCTTTTATTTATTTAACTATTCTTTGTACATAAACTTAAAGTCTAAACACAAGAGAAAACAGAAAGAGGGGCAAAAACCTCAACACAGAAGAAGAGACATTTTTTTTCTTTTTATTTTTTCTTAACCACTTTTCATAAAAATAAGTCTAAGTCCAAAGCTTCGATTATATATAAATATGTATATGTTTTATTGATATATATATTGTTTTTTTCATTTGTATAATACATACGTTAGCAAAGAAAAAAAAAAAAACAAATTAACCAATTGCAATTAACAAGAGAAAAAACAAATATTTTTATATAAAAAGTAAACAAGAACTTGTTTCCATTTTGAAAGTTTATATTTTTTCTTTTTTTAAATTTGTGATTTTTTTTTTTTTTTGTAACAAAAAAACATTTTTATTTACAATAAATTGCTTCATTTTTAAATAATTTGTTTAACGAAAAAAAAGAAAATTAATTTTTGTTTCTTAAAACGAGAGAAAGAGATAAATTTATTTGCTCATTCCAAGAAATGCTTTTAATTCTATTTGTTTACACATTTAATTTTTTTTTTATATACGTATATTTACCGAATGAACAATTTATTAATAAAATGAAACACGAGAAGAATCAAAGTTTAACCAAAATTAAATCTTACACAAGTAATTAAAAGAAAGAAACAAAAATTTTAGAGTTTTTTGTACTTTAACAAATATAAATTACCAAAAAAAAAAAAAAAGAAATTTTTAATAAGAAAAAGAAACTATTCGACTAGCTAAAACGAAATTTTACTATTAGAAATTAAAATAAAGCTGAAAAGTGAATAATAACAAAGAAAAAATAAAACAATGTAGGCACGTGTGCAAATAGAGAAAAAAAACAAAAATGAAAAAGAAATGAAACATTTTATTTGTAACTTACAAAGAACAAGAATAAACAAAGCAAAACTTATTTTAAACATGAAGAAAGTTTGTTGTCTTTTTTCCTGGGTAAATCTATTGTAAACGGAGAGGAAGCTGGTATCAGTTGCAAATCGTAATCTTTAGAAACAAAAATAGACTGGCATTATCTTGTTGCACTCTTGGAGATGGCTTTCACACTTTACTTGCAGATTATGGACCGACAATAGTCTAAGTGATTTGTTATGTTGTTATTTGATTTTATGAATCAAAGAGCATTGCACCTCATTGATTGTTATCAATGAGATGCATTTCATGATTGTTAACAACTGCCTGTTCAGTGGTTGCCATAAATACAATCAACTGCCTCTTGCTCTGGAATATACAGTGCCGTGCATGAAATTAGAAACACCTAAAATGAGCTTTTTGTTGTTATCATACCCATCCACCTTAGAAAGGTGATTTTTGGTTTTTATTGTAGCTATTAGAAAAATCATAGATTTTGCACGCACGTCACAACCTTAGGAGTTTGTCTTTCAAGGCAATTTACTTACTCATCAGGCCGTCAACCCTTGAAAGATCTGTGCTAAAGCCTCACCAGAAACAAGCTTCCAACACCGACCGTTCCGGTCATGCAAGTTGTGGTGCTGGTGCAAAATCCATGGTATTTCTTAATAGGAATGTGATGATAGCAATACCATCTGAGTAGCCTAACAACTTGTCCAACTTGCGGAAGATAGTACCTTTCGTGTTGACGTTGGCTCGCCGTACTATTAGGTTGTCAAATATTTCCCTTCCGCCTTTTTGTCTTTAGAATTTTCCGGCTATGTACAAAGCGCTACAGAGCTCGTATCCAAACTAATCATGCATAGCGTCGTTTTTTAGGTTATGTCAAGACCTTTCAAATGATGTATAGCCAGATACGAGCTCTGTAGCGCTTTGTAGCCGGAAAATTCAAAAGACAAAAAGGCGGAAGGGAGATATTTGACAACCTAATATTTGCTCCAGGACAAGATTGAAGAAATCACATGACTGCACGTCTCCTTGCCGAAATCCGGTGCATGTTTCAATGATTCAAATAGCCGAATTGCACGGTGCATCGAGTTCTTCTGAGCGTGGTTCGACACAACTGGATCAGTTTTCCCGGAATCCGAAAACGCCCTGGGGCTGCGGCGTAATGAGCGACGAACGAACGACAGATCGACGCAAAAAAAGTTAAAACATGAAATCATTTGAAGATGCAGCGATTTGCGATTTTTTTAAGCGACAGAGCAACGTCACACAGAAATAAAATTTTAATTTGTTTGTCAATTGTGTGAGCACAGGTAGACCGAAGACCCACTCAATTAAAGGATAACCAGACAGCGGCTGGTTATCCCATCAACCCACGACGACAAGGGACTACCAGACGGCGACTGGGTTTTCCCATCGACCGCAATAAAGTAAAACAGACGAAAGACGATAAGACGATGACGAGACCAATGAGTATAAATGTCCTGATGGAAGGACAGGCAGAGGACTGTGAACCGCGATCACGACAAGCCGCGTTAAGTGATTAATAAGTGAAATAAAGTGGCTTACGACAGATCAGAAGTGGGATACACCCTAGCCCAAGTAATAGTGGGAAAAGGGATCTGACAGATAAGTTAAAGTGAAAAGAACTTCCCCCTGAATTGGAAGCGGTTCCGGCGCAAGCAGTGATTGAAATGTGGAAGAGAGCCAATATTAATAGTGCGAAAGGTCTTTTATTGAGTCTTGGTTTTGATGAAGACGAATTAAACATATCACAATTGACGAAAGTTCTTGAGGAAGAACTTCGTGGATTAGTTGGAGAACGACATTGTTAAAAGCATCGCTGGGACTGCAGCGTCAAAATTGGCACATAGAAGCATGGCTGTGAAATGTACCGGCAAATCCGTGCCGATTCGACTCTGTGCTTCGTTAGCCATGTCGGTCCCGGTGATGACAGCGCTCTACCAATGAATCCGAATAACGAGGATGATGTTAATTCAAAACACGAGGATGCCGATGAGGTCGATGATGATGGCACGGCAACTAAAGACTCTGATTCGAAGCAGGGTGGTGGTGAAAGCAGTAAAGATGCTGACACAGATCGCCCAAGCTCTTCGGGTAAGAATAGTGCCGATGAAAGTAATGCGGCAAACAATGAGACTTTGTCGAACTCATGTTTAGGATTGGACGAGGAGGAGAGTGGCACTAGCAGTTGCTATCCACCGACAAATATGCCATCGGATGATACTATTTGGCCATCGATGCAAGATTTAAATACTCGTCTTAGACGTGTTATTACGGCCTATCAGAGGAATTACAAGAAGGAGGAGTTGAAACAACAACAGAAGGCTAAGCTACAAGCATTGGTCTCATCAACACCACCGCTGTCAGTGCCCAGCACTTCAAATATGCAACAAATGATGCAGAATACCGCTGGTAGCTCACAAAATCAACAACAATCACAGAGTACAATGCAATCAATGATGCGAAGTTCGAATTCATCGAGTCTTATGCAATCGTCATCGAATGCGGGTTCATCCGCTGGTGGCCAAATGCAATCCTCTCAATCTCAACAGCAACAACAGCAACAGCAACAACAACAGCAACAGCAGCAAGTTCAAATGCCAACCCCAGCTGATATCGGCCTTATGCTAAGCCTGCTTAATTCAGTCGATGCCAGCCAATTGGCCAACTTGGATTTCAATAAGTTGGCAATGTATTTGAAAATGGAGCGTCAAGGCAAAATGGAGATCGCTGCTAAAGAGAGGGAACGTCAACGACTGGAGAGCGTCCCGAAGAAATGGAATCGTCGCGAGGAATATGAGTTCCTTCGAGTACTCACAGGTTATGGTATTGATTTACAGCAATCGATGAATGTGCTGGCACCGGATTGGATCAAATTCAAGGCAATGGCACATTTGGAGCGCAAGAGTGATGAAACATTGAGTGACTACTACAAAGTGTTTATTGCGATGTGTAAACGTCAAGCTGGTGTGAAGTTGACTGATGGTGAGCGTGGATTAGAAGGAATCATTGAGGACATAAGTGAAGATCATGCAAAGCTTATTCTGGATCGATTGGAATTGCTGTCGAAGCTTCGTGAAGTAGCGAGACATCATCTCTTGGACGAACGTTTAAATTTGTGTCAGAATAATGTGGATACACCAGACTGGTGGGATCTGGGGCGACATGATAAAGAGCTCGTGTCAGCTGTCCTAAAGCACGGTGTTTATCGGTCGGAAACGTTCATATTCAGTGACCCAACATTCAGTTTCCTTGAGTCGGAGAAGAGATTCTTGCGGGAGTTGGAAGCTCAAATATAACGCTTCAAAATGGAACCGCATTTCATCAAAGCTGATGTCATTGACTTGGACGGGGTGGTTCTTGTCAAAGAGGAGCCGAAGAAGGAGACCACGCCAGCGCCTACTCCAGCCGTGAAGGCTGAAGTAGTCGAAGTAGATGTGAAGCCGAAAGTGGAGGAAATCGCTGAGCCAACGCAGTTGCTCTTTGGTTTTAAACCAAGAAGTATGGCCAATGCTGCGCTTCTGAACGCAATCCAGGAGACATTAGACGAGGTGGACTTGAGAAGTCTTCGCCAGCTGGCCAAGCATGCCACTGACGCAGCACAGGAACAGCAGAAAATGGATTCGATTCAAAACGCTTCAGACCTCCACAGCATGCAGTCGATGACATAGTTTTTGTTGTCACTGAACCACCACCAACAAGGACAAGTAGGAAGCTTGTAGCGAAAGCGGAAGGACCATTCCGAGTCAGCGGGGTCTTACCAAATGACCGTTACGAAGTAGACGACCTGAGGGAACCACAGAAACGAGGTGATAGAAGGGCCGTAGTAACTATAGGTAAAACGAAGAAGTGGATTACTTTGATGCTACCCAATAAAGGTAAATCGTTGAGTAAGTTATTAAGCACACTAGAATAGTTTGCTGTTGCTATCCGTTTTACTAATATTAATGTTGCCTTACAAGCAAGTTTGTATTTCAGAATTCGGAGATCTAGGCACTCGCTAACCGCGACTGACGGTGACGACCGTTGTAGGTTATGCGAGGTAAAGCCCTAGCTCCGGCAGCCCGGTGGTCTAGGCACTCGCTTTCCGTGACTGACGGCCGACTATATAGACCGTTGTAGGTTATGCGAGGTAAAGCCCTAGTGCTATCAATTTAGATGCCTAGGCACTCGCTCTCCGCGACTGACGGCCGACTATATAGACCGTTGTAGGTTATGCGAGGTAAAGCCCTAGCTCCGGCAGGCCAGTGGTCTAGGCGCTCGCTTTCCGTGACTGACGGCCGACTATATAGACCGTTGTAGGTTATGCGAGGTAAAGCCCTAGTGCTATCAATTTAGATGCCTAGGCACTCGCTCTCCGCGACTGACGGCCGACTATATAGACCGTTGTAGGTTATGCGAGGTAAAGCCCTAGCTCTGTCAGTTCAGGCACTTAGGCACTCGCTATCCGCGACTGACGGCCGACTATATAGACCGTTGTAGGTTATGCGAGGTAAAGCCCTAGCGCTATCAGTTTGGATGCCTAGGCACTCGCTTTCCGCGACTGACGGCAGACTATATAGACCGTTGTAGGATATGCGGGGTAAAGCCCTAGGGTCTGTGTTTATATATTAGATTTTATTTTAGGTTGTGAACATACGTGTATTGGAGTTGATTACTGTATCCCCTTTTACCCTGAACACTCCCCTTTTTATTTAGTATCTCGTGGGTAGCGTAAAGCCCAAGATAGCTTCTAATTGCCTGTTTCTATTATAGGAGTCGAGGACGCCTCTAGGTCAGGAAGGCCGAATGTGAGCACAGGTAGACCGAAGACCCACTCAATTAAAGGATAACCAGACAGCGGCTGGTTATCCCATCAACCCACGACGACAAGGGACTACCAGACGGCGACTGGGTTTTCCCATCGACCGCAATAAAGTAAAACAGACGAAAGACGATAAGACGATGACGAGACCAATGAGTATAAATGTCCTGATGGAAGGACAGGCAGAGGACTGTGAACCGCGATCACGACAAGCCGCGTTAAGTGATTAATAAGTGAAATAAAGTGGCTTACGACAATTGCGAAATAGGAAAATGGAAAAAATATAAATGCAGACAAATTCATCTCTTTCCCCGTAAAAATTAAAAAACAATTACTTAACGTTAAATAGACAAATGTAAGCATTTATTGGGATATAAAAAAAAAATTATCTCTGCTGTACAAAATTGTTGATGCTTACGTGAAGCACAGCTATCGTTCAAACGATATCGTCAGACGATAGTCGTGTTACGTGATGAGAGCCCAGTTCTGTGGCAGGGCGACCACAGTTCTTTACGACAAATGCTGTGTAAATGCATATGCGATTTTTAAGTCGCCTTTAGTCTTTTCCAGGATTCGCCTTAGTGTAATGTCGCCTTAGTCAATAATCGGCTTGTAGGACCGGAAACCGCACAACTTTTGACATTTACACAGTACACTAGACGGAACAGGCAGCATTCGTAGGCAGCATTGAGCAGAGATATGCCTCGGTAGTTCTTGAGCGTGGAAGTATCACCTTTTTTATGGATGGGACAATTAGAGCTCTCCAGTCTGGTCCCCAATCTTTACAAATGATTTGATGCATGTTCCCTACCACACCTCACACTAAGCCCATTTGTGGCTGTGGATGTAGGCAACTTTTTCCCACCTCTTCCCAAATTTCTGCTGCCTACCAAAACATCGCCTTCATCTTCGAAGATCTCTGATGGTATTCCATCTTAGCCTGAGGCAATATCAAATGACATCACTTCCAGAACCATCGACTTGCATGTGACTCTTGAATATTCATCGGCGTAGACGTCATAGTCGAATTTTAGTTTTACGGATGAAGTTTATTTGAATTTCGATAAAAAATGTGTGCATTGAATGCAGGCGAATGGAGAAAAGCAATTCGATTCTTTTACGGTTCTTTATCTGCGTTCGATTCGAGTGGCGGAGGTGAGTTGACGAATCGATGTATATCTTCAAACGTTAGGCAAACGAATAAGAACCTTCGACTCCGAACCTATGGGACAACGCAGCAGAGGACGCCCGCGTCTAAGGTGGCGTATACAGGTAGAGAAGGACCTGAACTAACTCGGTGCGCGTCACTGGAAGCAGCTGGCACGGGATCGTACCGGATGGAGGAGGTTGCTAAAGGAGGCCCAGGTCCACCCCGGACTGTAGCGCCGCACAAAGAAGAAAGAAACGAATAAGAACATTTAACAGCCACGACAGCAACTGATTCATTCGACGATAGACTACGGAATACGGATTTGAGTCGAGAAATTCTTTGAGTTTATAGTTTGAGTTTACAATGTTTAAAATCGACAAGTAGGGGTCGTTCTCAGTCGTTGACGTGAGACTCCCGGCTACCGTAATAGGAAGATACCCAGGTTTGTGGTAGGAACAGAAAAAGACTGTGATTTGCTTCAACCAAATTTAGCCGGTGAGTTTAAAGACTAAGCATTCATTTTTCGCATTCAAACAAAGACTTAAAAGAAACTCAGCAACCGAAGTCCGTTTTAAGTACACATAGCATTATGAAAGCTCCAATTCTCATGAAATTACAACACAAACACTCACTCTAGCACACATCAGAATGCTAGTTATTGTATTTATTTAGCAAAAAAGTGGTTGAACAAGAAAACAAAACAAACATTTAAATGCATCTAAACGTCGGGATATCCGATCCTAAGACCTGTAACTCATGAAGGATGATCTGTAAGAAGAATTCGTTACAAAGATGGCTCAAATATTCTCCAATCTCAGTGTCTTACCCGCCAAATGCCGGCTTCTGTTGATTCGCATTGGTGTTCTGTGCTAGATTTCCGAACGACAATCCAGTGTCCGACGATCCCAAGGCCTCAAACAAATTGTTCTTCTGCGTAGGCGATGTGAAAGCTCCACCGGTTGGAACTGGAGCTGCAAACGATCCGAAGCCCTTTGGGCTTCCGAAGCTCGGTGCAGAACCGAAACTCGGAGGTGAGCCGAATGCTGGCGCAGCACCAAATGCTGGAGCGCCACCAAACACCGGCTTCGCGAAAGCCGTTCCAGATGATGGAGATCCGAATCCGGTTTGTGTTATTGAAGAACCACTTTGGGCGAACGAACCAGCACCAGGATTGGTACCGGGCTGAGCTTGGGAGCCAAAGGCTGGTGTTTGAGAGAAAGCACCGAATCCGCCGGTGTTAACAGATCCAAATGCCGACGGTGCTGACGTGGGCGAACCGAATGCCGATGGTTTTGGGGATGCTGCGTTGGCTGATCCTCCGAATATCGACCCGCCGGCGTCTTGGCTTACAGCAAATGGGCTAGAACCCTGCCCGAAACCAGTGAAAAGAGAACCACCTGACTGACCACCGGCCGAAGACTGATCGAAGATGGACCCACCAGAAGCTGTGGTGGATTGCGTATTCGTTCCAAAAACATTCGGGGTAGAGCTGGGCGTGGGGCTGCCGAAGATGTTTCCACCTGCGTTGGCGGTGTTAGACGCGGCTCCAAAAGGACTGCTGATTTGGCCAGTGCCAGTTGCTGTACCGCCGAATATTGATCCACCAGAGGACACCTTCGGCTGGCCACCGAACACAGACGTTTGTCCCCCGAAGAGACTCCCTCCGGAAGCTGACGGGTCAGCATTGATGGCACCGAAGACGCTGCCCTCGGACCGCCCAAAAACAGTCTGATCAGGCTTGGGAATACCTCCGAATATTTTGCCAGCGGTAGAGGCGGCAGGAGTGGTGGTCGCTGCTGCAGAAGCGAAAATGGAGCTCGCAGCTGTGGAGGCCGCAGTGCCGAAGGGCGTCGCTATTGGCGCTGCTGACGTGGTTGCTGTCGTGCTGACTCCGGCGAATGGAGACACTATTGACGATGGAGTCGATGCTGCAGCGGATGTAGCGGTCGCACCGAAAATCGAAGGTGTTGCCTGAGAAGTTGGCGTTCCAAATGAGAGTCCGCCAAATAGAGATCCTCCAGTTGGGGTGGTTGTTGTAGCCGAAGTCGTGACGGCTGCTGTGGCGGCGAAGACAGACGCACCTGTGGGAGAGGTGAACAGCGACGGGGCTGTAGAGGTTGAAGTAGCCTGTGAGGACGCACTCCAGGCAGCCGGCGTGGCAACTCCTGATGTTGTTATACCAAAACTGAAACCCTGTGCTGTATTCGGTTCAAAGAACGACTCCGTGGTCGTTGTCGTGGTAGTGGAGGTGGAAGCCGAAGCTGCAGTGCTTGGGACCGTTGCAGTGGCCTCAAAGGCAGATTTTGTTGCATTCGGTGTTGTTGTTAAACCAAAACTGAAAGTTTGTGCAGCTTCGGAGGTGGAAGTTGGAGCTTCAACTTCGGAGGTGGAGGCTGACGCTGCAGTGCTTGGGGCCGTGGTTACCGCTGATGTCGACACTGAAGACTTTGTTGCATTGGGTGTGATGCCGAACCCAGTAAAGCCAGTCGCCTCCTTTGTTGTAGCCCCGAAAATCGATTTCACTTCTTGCGTTCCCTCCGAAGTTATCGGACCAAAACCACCAAATGTCGGCTTGAATGTAACTAAACGAAGCAGGGTTATGTGAAAGGCTTGAGTTGGATGTGCGAATTAACTTACCACTTTCAGCCGAGGTTGGCTTGCAGATGTTCAAGCTTCCGAAAAACGAGTCAGTTGGATCAGACACTTTTGCCACAGACGTAGGCGCAGAGAAAACACTGTCGGCTGTCGGTGCAAAAGGTGTCGGCGACGGGTTGGGTGTTATCGGGAGACCCAAAGTCCCAAGATTTATCGAACTATAAATAATAGAGCTCAGTCTAAAGAATACAAATTACTCATGACAACTCCACTTACCTCGATGCGTCACTAATGGATTCTGCGCTATCTGTCTTCGTTTGGGTACCACCTGGAAGCTCGGGCTTGGTGGTCCCAGCTGGCGTGGTTACCGGTGTCGGCTTGGCAAGCCCCGCAAAACTGAGCTGCGTGCCTTGAGTCGCCGCTGAATCTGCTTCACTGTTCAGAGCTGAACCGAACGAGAAGGTGAATGGAGTTGAAGCGACTGTGGTAGTCTTTGCCTGACTGCTGGCGGTGGCTGCGGCGGTGGTGTTCGCGCTTATGAATGAGAATGCCGTTGATGAGGCTGCTGATGCAAGCGCCGAACCAAAGTTAATTGGTGCGACAGATGCCTCTGATTTTCCTCCTACTGGGACAAAAGGCTGAATTTCAGGCACTTTGTTCTCCTTGTCAGCGGGCTCTGTTGGCTTAGACGGAGCAACAGCAGCGAAAGGAGACGAGAAGCTCGAAGATGCAAACGGCTTGGACTCCGGGGCAAATGGCTTAGCTTGGAATAAGGGCTGCGGTTGTTCTTTCGGGGCATTTTCAGCATTCGACGGCTCTTTTGCTGGGACATTTGGAATCAACGGCTTGGGAGCTCCGAACGTAAGCGGGGCATTTGTGCCGAAACCCGTAAACGCCGGCATGGTGGTAGGCGTAATTGAGAACCCTCCGAATGTTGGGTTGGCATTGGGAGCGGAACCATACCCAGCGAAAGGCTGCGTCGTTGATGTGGTTGATGGCGTTGCCTTGAGAAACATCGGCGCTGCTGTTGATGCCACGGGCTTCACTATTGCTGGCTGCTGCTGTGGTTGGTCTTTCTTGAAGTCCTCTGGCTTTCCAGGACTCGGCTTGACGAATGGACTTATGCCCCCGAATCCGAAGGTTGTGGGTGCGTTGGGCTGCGATATAGACGCCATGCTGGGCGCGATTGCCTTGGTGGCAGTTGGTTTTGTCAGTACTCTCTGCTGCTCGGTCTTGATGCGTTCCTGTTCCATTTTGTCCATGTTAGTGGCTGCACCGTCGCGTATTTTCCTGTCACTCTTCATCTTTGTCTCCAAAATCACCTCCGAGTTAAGACCAACACGATCGGGACGCTGCGGTTTGATGATAGCTATTTTCCGGTTGCGAAGCAATTCACGAATCGCATTCAACTTTTCCGTCGTCAAGCGGGACTGATTTTCCTCCACAGCTGGGGCGAGAGTCATCGATAGGATGGTGTCTGTTAACGACTCCATTGTCCTGGAGAAAATTAAAAGGGTAAATAATGTAAAGGAGGATAATTTAATTTTTAATTCAATTTAATTGTTTTTTTTGATTTTCTTTTTTGTGTCAATCTTAGTCTAGTAGTTTTCTTATTGTGACAGAAAACAAAAAAATTAATAAATAAATCGGGTAAACTTGCCCAGCAGAAAATTTCATTAAGTATTTCAGGCTAAGGCTTCAATAAGGTATAGAAAATATGAAAGACTTATTCCACTGAGAAACACTTACACTTCTGGCTTTGAATGGTTCGGCGGTTGATTGTAGAGCAGTCCCTTCTCCCTCAACTTTGACTTGATGAAGTTCAGTTTGGTTCTTTCACGGGCAATCATGTCCTTAAGCTTCGTCATCCGCTGATAGACTCCTTCCAAGCAAGGCGTGTGCATTTGAGTGCGCGAGTTCCTCCTCACCAAGTCCTGGAAGCTCGCCCATTGGGCATCAATTTGGTTGTGGATAATCTGCAACTGCGCCTGGTTAGTGGCCAAGTAGCAGTTCAGCTTAGCCAGTTGGCGGCGATTGATGGGATTGCAGTTGGCCGAACTTGTCAGCTTCGCAATGCTGTCGAAAAGAGTCACTGTATTTCGCTGTTTGGCTAGGTTGTGATAAACTTACTCTGGATTGTTGTATAGATTCAATTTGGAGCGGCACTCGGCCACCATTGCGTATGATTCGTTCAGTAAATTTCGCAGACTCTGTAAGTCCGACTCAAATTCTTTATCGTTTGCTTGATCAACGATCTCCTGAAGGTCATTCAAGCGCTTGGTGGAGCCTTTCATCTCCTCCGTGCTTCCGATCTGAAAAAAAGAGACACTCGTATTCAAAGTTTTGAAAAGCAACTGCAGGACACTTACGTTGTTGAGCAAACCCTTTGATTGACTGCTTAGCTTCCTAAGCTCCGCGTCAAAGAAATTTATTTGCAGTGCGATCACATCATTCACGATTTCGTCCACCTCGCTGGAGCTGATTGCTGGCGCCTTGCCCACCTGTTGTGTCTGCTGTGTGGGATTCACGACTGCGGGAGGAGTGAACGTGGGTGGCACTGTGTACAGCGGCTTCGACTTTTCGACGTTTGCAGGGTTCGGAGGAACAGCAACTTGTTCAATCGGTTTCTTGACCTCAGCAGAAAAGAAGGAAGCTGGTTGTTGGGTTGCCTTTCCTGGTTGCAAGCTGTTTTGGAATAACAACGGTGGCCTTGAGGGCACAGTCGCAACAGGGTTTACTGGAATTGTAACTTAGTCAGACGTTTTTTTTTTACTTGCGTTGGAAAGAACGAACCTGGTTGTGGTGTTGCCTTCACAGGTGCCACGGTGTTTCGGAATGAAAATGGCTGAGTTGGGGCGACGGATGCAGCGGGCTGTGTATTAAAACCGAATCCAGTCGTTGAGCCTCCGAAAATACTCTGTGACGTTCCGGGTGTCCCAAATATTGCTTTTGGTTTCTCCTTTTGGAAGGTAAATTTAAATTTTCAATCAAAACTTTAAGACTTTCTTTGCAGAAGGTTGAAAAAAGATCACGCACAACAAAATCACGCCAAAATACTTACCAAAGCTGGAGTTGATGTCGCTCCAAGCGGTGAAAAAGTCAGCTCAGCTGGGACCGCCTGATTGCCAGTTAGCGGCATCGATGTTGGTGGCATGATGATCTCCGGCTTCCTCTGCGTCAGCATCTCACTGACGAGCTTAAACTGCGACAGTCCAGACAAGTCCGGCAGCGGTGGAGGCGCTGAACAAATATCCGGCGTATTCGGTTGAAGATTCAGGAAATTAAACGAAACCAGCTGTCCGTGTGTCGAGAGAACGTGAATCATTGGCATGACCGGCATCTTCTTCTCGGCAATCGTCAGTTGATGAGTTGATGACGTATCCAGGGCAAATCCAATGGGATAGGTCTCGTCTTTATCGTCAGTCAGCGGCATCTCAATGCGTGCCTCATCGAGAAGCATGTACTGGACCCACTTTGGTGCCTCGGTGGTTTCCTTTGTGCCCAGAAGCCCGACCTCCACACCGTTTGCCGAGGTAACAAGGAGTAAGTTCCACGGCTGAATGTGCATTAGATTGACCTGCTGTGCTCTGGGTCCTGTGCCGCTGTAGCACACGTCATAGTAGTTTGTGTACGTTGGATTGCCGGCTTTCGGCGCATGGACAATGTACAGCGACGGTGATGCGTCTTCGCTATTCTGCAGAAAGACCACGGCAAACTGGAAGGTCGAAAGCCATTGAATCGAGATGGTGTTGAAGGGGCCCGGGTGGATGTTGGGAGGGCACGCGATGCTTCGAGCCAGTTTCAGATCCGGTTTATATTGGGCGAGCTTGCCGTTGGCAAAGCCCAAGACGATTTGTTTGCCCTTCGGACTCCACGAGCCGCAGTTGATTTGTTCTTTTGCGTCGAGCGTGTGAAACTCGTAGGAGTTATTCTTGAATTCGTACATGCCCAACGAGCCGTTGCTCATAACAACTGCCAGATTCCCCGGTATCACAGGATTCCAGAGAAGTTGAAGAGCCGATATGCTCTCATCACCCGGCAGACGGATGTTGTGCAGAGATTTGATGTTCTACAAGATGTTTAATCATCAGCTATCAACTATTAATGATGTACTTAAAATACTTACAGCAGTTGTGAAACTCGGAACACTGTATATAGCAACAAATCCACAACCGTTCTGGGTGTAGTTTACTGCCAACATTGCACCATCGCAACTCACCGCCAGACAATTAGGCAGATTCGGAAGTTGAACTTGCCGTGCATGGAGACCTCTACCAGTCTTATTCTCCACTAAATCCTTGATCAAAATAACTACAAACAAAAGAAAACACAAATTTACTTGTTGCGACAATGTGGCCGACGTAGAATTGCTTACCTTTCAGTTCTGCCTCATTGGGATTGCCAACAAACATAAGGCCATAATTACTCGCTGTGGCTAAGAGGCTAACATGACTTCGTAATTGTTCCCCGTGATTGAAAACTGTAAATCTATCATGAACCTTAAATTGAATATCCTAGAAAAAAAAAGAAAGGAATGGAGGCCGGGTGTTGTGTAAAAATTTGTGATGAAATTTACTGTCACATCTATGGATGAAGGCGGATCTTGAGCCATTTTGGCTTTTGTTTTAGAATCTTTTAATGAAACACAAACTTAATAATTGTATTTTACTTTAATTTACTTCGAACAAAATTACAATTACAACTGCGAAATTGTGCAAATTATACTACGCGCCAGTTGCTAAAGAACTTTTCATAAAATGTCAGAGATATCAAATTGACAGCTGGGGCAATATGCCGACATGATGCAGGGTGATTCGAAAAGTCAAGTAGTTTTTCTTCATTTTGTTGAGACATTAGTACTTTATATATTCAAATCGTTTATTTAACAATTTAATGGCAGCACACAGCCCTCATTGAGGTGCATTGGTTCTTAGGATGAGCAACAGAGGTGGAAAAGCGTGTAGTTCATAGTTTTCTTTCAACTTTAGCTTAATTGTTTGCAATAGCAGTGTAACCATCTAGTATATTGGCACCGGTAGCGAATCTTCTCAAGTGTGTGACGATAGCGATAGTGTTACGTGAAGCAAACTTTTGACGATAGCGTTGACGATAGTCGTCTGGACGATGATCGTCTGAAAAGCCCTGGGGTTTCATGCTTAATAATAAAGTTATGAAGGATGCCATTATGATATGCTTGGCAATAGGGATTGTTGTGTAAAGACCATTGACATATTATGTATGCTAGTCTAATGCCACTTCCTACATTGTCTGCGTGAGATTTGGTTCTAACATCTAATACTGCGACATAGTAGTAAAGTGGCGGTTTTGAGAAACTCGCATACTGACTGATAGGCTCTCCTGCATAGAATGCGTCGCCATTTTATCGACATCTATGAATATATTGTGTGTGTTTTTTCTATAATAGCGAAGAGATACGCCACTTTCTATGCAGGAGAATCTCTCAGTCAGTATGCGAGTTTCTCAAAACCGCCACTTTACTGCTTTGCCGCATGAGATGTTGGAACCAGTGTGAAGTTGGCTACTAGTAGTCCATATATATTAGGTTGTCAAATATCTCCCTTCCGCCATTTTGTCTGTTGAATTTTCCGGCTATGTACAAAGTGCTACAGAGCTCGTATCCGGCAATCAATAGTACAGATAGTTCAGAATTTAGAAAATCTTTTTTAAGACTTCTAATGTTTGTTAAGCGTAGATCTACGGCAATAGGTGAATCGTTTTTGTTATTGTGCTTAACGAGAGGTCCTAATTTACTCTGGAAAGTACCTGCATAGTTTGATATGTCGTAGATAGACCCGCTTTCTATGCCCGAGCCTTTTGTAATATCAACGAGAGTTTCTAATTTAATCTTTCTAGTTGAAGGTCTTAGGGTGCAATACTAGTAAGTCGTTAAGTCTGTAGTTCGCTTACGATTTTGTAAGTTTTATATAAACAAAACAAAAAGATCGATCCGAAAATTACCCGCATAAGTAGATAAGCGGGTGCAAGCAGAGCTCAGCTATATAAAGAAATTTAACTTAATCTTAAGCTTAAAACCTTCTAGTTTTGTGTCTCTTGTAAGTAAATCTAAGTAAAGTTAGTAATCTTTTTTAAACAAAAATTACAATAACCGAATTTGTGGCAGAATTGAACCTCAATATTTCCACTTGGCTGTTCAAAAACGTCTATTTAACAAGTCTAGCAGTGACTACTATATTCAAAGCGCTTAGAAAGACTTTGAATTGCAAGTCTTAGAAGTGCATTATTATTATAAATTGACAAAAGATTACAAATTTTAAGTCAACAAATTGAGAAGAGCCCTAGCAGCAAAAGCTTATGAAAAAAAAACTGCAAGACGAAAATTTACGATTACATCGAAATAAAGATTAACTTAAACGAGTGTCTTGAGGAGAATTTACTACTTAGCAACGAAACAAATCAAATTAATGCCTCAGAATTGTTAGAAAACTCGTTGTATAAAGCAAATATGACAAAAGTTTTACCACGTATTCTCAGATCAATTCATTTTTTTGTATTTTGTATAATAATAATTTTCGAATTACTTTAAGCATAGAATCTACAATATAATCAGTATCAGTGGCAGTTGTGAAAGTAATCTTTTTATGACATCACGTAGAAAATGGTTTTTGTTAGAATTTGATTAACACTTTAATTTTATAGGCCAAATCGTGCGCTTGGAAGAATTCATTAATCAGATACCAACTTCGTTCAATTCGAACCTCACCTTAGAAGTGGTCGTTGATAAAAACTACTGTGACCTAATAAATAGTACACCCAAAATGGATGTCTCTGATTTGTATTTTTTCATTTCGTCCCAAAAAATCCTTATTTCCCACAGAACAAAACTATTTAATTTTCGCAGTTTGAGAAACAGCGGTATGCCCACCAGAGCTACAAATACTCCCCACAAGATGGCTAATTGAAAACAAATTGTTTACCCAGATTCTATTATTATTATTAACCCCTTTACATAATATCACCTCGGTCAAATCAACCCCAAACAAATATCTATTCAAAACAATAAAACAAAAAAAAAAAAAAAAAACACGTCACTAATTAACACCATCAAAAATTTCTAATCTCTCCTCCATCATTAACATCCAACCATCTCCCTCTAACCTAATTCAACCACCAATCAAAATTGTACAAATCCAAAATATTGCTGTCAAAACAACAACCCCTCTCTCTTCGTATAACCAACAACAATACACCGACACCGACAGCGACAACGACATTCTAACTTGTCACTATTTCTCCTCCATCACACAAATGTCAGTCTCTACAAATAAAGAAAATATCTTTTTTTCCTACGACGAAATTGAAGCCAGACGAGATAAAAATTAAAAAGGAAGTTCTCGAGAATACTCAATAACAAATTAACTTTGTGTTGACAGAGTTTAAATAATGAGCCGTTTTGTAATTTTCTTTTCGGTCGAATCGAATTAAACACAAAAAAGCAAAGAAGAAAATATAAAAAAAAAGAAAGTTCCATAAAATTTGTTAAAGTGAAAATTTTTTGTGTCCCAAAAAAAAAAAAAATAAACAAAAATAAATTACAAATCAAAAAGCAAAAGGAAAAAAAAAGAAGAAGATTTAAAACTGAATTTTATGTAAAATTTTGTGGCATATTCGAAGCAGAGTAACAGCGCAATCATTGGTGGGAGAAATTCGATTCGTGCAATGGAGGAGAATCCACCCGCAATATCGACATCACCGCTGGAGGATGTTCGGCTGATTGTGAAGTCAGCGAATCAACAGTTCGATGATCTAATAATTCATAGTGAGCCTACTTGGACCATACGTAGGCTGAAGGCGCATCTAACTCAAGTGTATCCTTCAAATCCGGTAGGTTGAGAAGGGGCCTGCGCCACCACATTGCATCATAATACACATTGCTTTTTCCAATCAGAATAAGTCTAAATTAGGAGGTCTTATCTTATCTTGTGACACGGTCAGCGTTTTAGAAGTGCCTCAAATATTCGTGCCTTGAGTTTGGAAGAACGAACGTGCTCGTGCGGCTGACCTTCAGAGAGCTAGAGTTGTGTTCATTGATTTTTTTCTCAGTTCTTCTTTTTTTTTTTTCGTGTTGTGTTGCCTTTAAATTTATGAGGCCATGTACTGTACTTGGGGTAAGAGAGGTGTCACTGATGCAACAAGAGCGTGTCAGTTTTTTGCGAGTAGTCGTAGTTAATTGGTAGTTATTTTTGTTTCTGTTTTATGTCAGCTGGGTAAATAGAGGTTTGTTGACACTGTAATTAAACAATAGTCGATGTGGCTATCTACTGAACGTTTATCGTCATACACTCTTCCGCTGGCTGATAATTTATATTCTTCACGCTCGCAAACTAGTTGAAAATGCTATTTCGGTTTCGGCAGAGCTTTTGCTGACGAATTTTGCACTCAAAAGTCGCGTTGGCAAGTGCTCATGTGTTTCAGCAGCTGTTGCCTGGATGTAACAGATGTTTGCTGCTATGCTAATTCTCTAAGACGCTCTAATGACTATTGTGTAAGCTTTTGTTAATCACCCTGGTCTAGTCTAATGTCCTAAGAGTACACCTAGTGCTGTGTGACCTGTGTGACCTGGAGTGGCTGGAGTTATTGATCGGAAGGAAAATTTATTCAGCTTTGTCATCGTTGTTATGGTTTTCGTTCCAATTAGAGCCGTTTAAACTGACCGATTTGTTGTTGATGAACCAAATTATCCAATTTGAACGCGTCATTCTATTCAAACTTCTCAAATTATTCGCTTTAATGATTTGATGTAGACTGACGTGGTCAAGAAAATTGAAAATCACTGTTTGAGTTCCTTTATTTTTAGAGTTTCCGTTTAGTTTAGCAGACTAGGCGATTTATTTCCATCAAAAGAGGGAAAGGCGATTTATTTTTTATTAAAAGAGGGAATAGGACTCTCCTTTACTTTTGCGAACAAGCTATGCCTTGGCCCTGTATGGGCTGTTACGCAAATTATTATTTTTTTGTACTTTTGCAACCACACTATGTCTGAGAGTTGTTTGCAAAGCTTATCACATTAGCCAGCCATTCACCCTTTTAAATAAATAAATAATAGAATTTCTTATTGCTAGCACATTCTGTTAACTTAAACTAAGTAAACAAGTTATCAGCTCGTAAATGTTATATCGTTTTGTGATGTTTCTCACACGAATGTTTATTAGAAGTGGACATCGAACCATATTCACTTCTCGCGATATTTCCCTATAAGAATTATTCACATATTTCCACTGTTTTCAAACTCTAAACAAACGAATTGCTTTTAAAAGAATAGCCAATAGAAAGACTCAACAATAGAAATAAACAAAAAATTCAAACTAAACAAACTCACATCTTTGATTACGTTAAAGAACAACATCGGAAAGCCGGTAAATGTAGTTTCCCCCTAAACTATTCTTTAAGCGAAGCGAATTGAAATGGACACCGATGTGGTAGATAGATGCCCAAGTAAGGGATTTCAGTGGTACAAACATGTTTCCCCCTAAAGTCACATTCAATAACTTCTCAAAGGCAAATGCTCAATTCAATTCAATTTTTAAAAGACTATGACTCATTTAAAGTAGAAGAGACCAATTCCCTTTAGTCCCTTGGCAAATCAATGAAAGAAAGGTCTTTTGCCTTTTTTTTATAAGTTTGTTGATGCCAAGTTTTCGAATATGCCAGGTCATAACTTTGTGTTTAACCTTCGTTTTCATAGTATCTACCCGGGTAGATATTTCAATTTTCTGTTGCTAATAATTATCAAATCTGAAAATGCTTCCGACTCAGTTATCAAATTTCGTTTCTATTCCAGAAAAATCAAATTAAAATTAAAATTGCAGTTGTTCTTAATCCTTTTTTTTGTCTATTTTGAAGAATTATGTACGTAGACTCATAGCATCTACCCGGGTAGATATTTAAGGAAATGATATGTAAAAAGTAAAAAAAAAAAGACAGGACGGCTTTTTATAACACCCTGATCATCCCAGTCCTGCTCTATGGCGCGGATACATGGACTTTGTCCAAAGCGGATGAAGAAGCCCTTGGCCTTTTTGAGAGAAAAGCTCTGCGTACGATCTTTGGTCCTGTTTGCATTGATGGTTACTGGAGAAGAAGGTTCAACCTGTACGGCGGCGTGTGCTTGGCCAGGCGTCTACAGATCCAACGCCTACGGTGGTAAGGCCATGTAGAGCGTATGGACAGCACAGCTACGACCCGAAGAATCTTCGACTCCGAACCAATGGGACAACGCAGCAGAGGACGCACGCGTCTAAGGTGGCGAAGGACCTGAACCAACTCGGTGTGCTGGCACGGGATCGTGCTGGATCTAGGAGGTTGCTAATGCCAGCCCAGATCCACCCCTGACTGTAGTGCCGCACAAAGAAGAAGAAGATATGTAAAAAGACGATAGGTATTTAAGATTCATCTACGAAAGCTGTGATGATGATGTAGATAAAGTTATAGCAACCCTCATATCTTTACTACGTCAAGCTATATAGGGCGCATTCAGGCTTCTGTGAAGATTTTTTTACCGCACTATGAGTTCCAATGCTGGGATGTTCAACAAGTTGTAGGACGGTGCTAGAGGCTATCAAGTTGCTTTCCATGGCATATTGCATTCGGACCAAATCCAAACTCACTGGAATAAATTTCCCGTTTCTTCGACATTTTGAACTCCTCGATCATATTCTGCTTGTTTCTCTTCAATGTGGCCACGATAATCATTTTCAAAGTAAGGAGTTCTTGAAGCAATGGAAGCAAGTCAATTTTTTAACCATTGTTTTAGTCTGCTCTAATTCTAACGTCTAATTTTGACTCTCTAGATTTCCCTATTTTTTCAATATAGACTTAGGAATTCAGTGGATAAAATGTTGAAGCAAGCAACAACCTCATTTTTCCCATACAAGATAGTTTGTATCTACCCGGGTACATACTGCGTCTACGTATACAAAGTTCTTCACGAATAGACAGGAAGTTAGAACAGCTTAAATAAAGTATTTTTTTTTACTTAAAAGTGAGCTGTTTCCTTTCCAATTATGAAAAAAAAACAAAACCGTCTGATTTCGTTTGTTTGTTTCGATCACAGAAAAAAGAAGGCAGTTGTATTGATAACAATCTTTGATGAATGTGGAGGGATTATTCAACTTCACTCATTATTCCCCGAGCCGTAATCCCTTATCTCCTCAATAGATAGTGACAATATAATGCATTTACAAGATAAGAACTATTATCAATTCTCTCTCATTCATCACGTCTCCATTTTTGTTTTCTAGACTGTCCCAGAGCAAAAGTTAATCTACTCGGGACAACTGCTAAGCGATGAGCTGATTTTAAAAGACATTCTTCGAAGCTATAAAGACGTGGAAACGGAAAATCATATATTTCACTTAGTGCATACGCCAAAGATGAGTGCATTGAAGCCAATACAATCCACACCTCGCCCTAAGGAGCAGTTACAGCAACAAACACAAAAGCCCGAAAAGCAAGCGTCACCAGCATTACCACCGACACCGTCGACTTCAACCGATGGTCTCCGCCATCGTAATGTTGCAGCGTCGCAATCCCCATCATCATCCGGCGCCTCAATGACAGCAATACCATCGGCATCCATACCGCAAATGACACAGCCAATACCAAATATCACAAACTCATTCACCAGCATTCCACAGATGACCGCTACAACTGCGTCCAGCTGTCCCAGCAGCATTCCCAACAATATCTCTGCTTTTCCCAATATGTTGCAGTTTAGTTTTCCTGGCCAGTTTAACAACGAACATCAAGCTGCTGTCTACAATTGGGTGCAGCAGGTTTATTCAAACTACATGGATCAGTGTCTTAGGATGTGAGTTGAGCTGCCTGTGTAAGCTTTCCATTTTGATTGAAGACTTCTTTCTGCTTTTTAGGGCTAATGCCGCGCAAATGCCAGCGAACTCACCCAGCATACCGATGTTTATGCCTCCTCCACAGTACATGCCACCGATGCCAACTCCGCAATTAGTGACAGCGTCTAGTGGAACAGCAACCAGTAGTATACCAACAGTAGAAATCGATGGTCCGAGTACAAGTCGTGCTGCTGCGGCCAGTTTTGCTCCAAGGGTCTTACCTGTGATACCACCAGCGGCGCAAGCGAATCCAAACGTTGCAGCCGCTGCTCCGCAATCAGCCCCGCCACCACCTGCACCAGCGCCAGCGCCAGCAGAAAATGCAGAGCCCCAACCCCAACCTCGCTTCCCAAATATCGTTCAAGAAGAACAGGAAAATCGTGACTGGCTGGATAGATTTTACTCAATCACTCGTCTTCTTGCCTTGCTAACACTCATTTATTTCTATTCATCACCAATCAGGTGCCTCGTTGTAGCTTTAATCGCAGTGGGAATATATATGTAAGTGCCAGGACGTAAGCCTTAACCTAAAAGGATGCTAATCTTTTGTTTTTAGATATCATACCCGATTCTTGCAAACCAGAACGCCAGCGCAAGCTAATAATAACAGAAACATAAACAATAACCAAAATATAAATGACAACAATGCACCGGCGGCAGAGAATGCAGTGCACGCGCAGGAACGTGAGCCGCTGAATAATAACGCTGCAGCTGTAGGAGATACAGGCGCTCCAAATGCATTAACTGATTCCATTTCCAGTTCAGTTACACCACCAGACACAGAACCAAGTGCATCTACTCTCATAGCATTCGTTCGAACGTTTGTGGTGTCGTTCTTTGCATCACTATTGCCGGAGACACCGGCACGGTAATTGACGTTGTACCACTTTTTGGATCTGTTTGTTATTGTTATTATTATTCTTGAATTGGTATTGTACTAATATTAACCAAATAATACATGTGTGTGTAACGTACATTGCGCCGGAAGTAAATTTAAAAAAATCTACATCCAAATGCATTAAATTCATTTAAAAAATAATTTCTCTCTATCTAGATGTACATGAACGATTTCCATAATCAAGTGATATGTATTGCATACAGCATATATTTAGATATAGAAGACTATTTAAATTCAAGCTAATATCTGCATTAAAAAAAAAAGAAGTGAATACCACACGAAGAGAAGAAGGAAACGAAAACAACTGTGAAATCGTTTCTTGTTTTGTAATCATTGTCATTAACTTTTTATAAAAAAAAAAAAACAAAACAAAAAAAAAATATGAATGCATACATTATATTGTGCTCTTTGTTTTCATTATTATTATTTTTTCCCTTTTTCAAGTTATCTATTTAAAAAAAATATGAAATAATTATTTATAGAAGAAATAAAGGAACGAAAAATGCTTCGAACTGAAAATTATTCGAAAGCTATGATTTTTTTTAATTGAATTTATGAGGAGAAATTGTTATGATTTTTCTTAACTACCGCTTAAGCCTCTTGGAAAGTCGTGTGAAACTTGTTAGTTGATGGCAGTAAATGAATCTTTCAATTCTAGCCTCTTGGGCACTTGTGGGGTACTTATGATTGCCTCGTTGGTTGAATTACAGTCAATGGAGCCAATGCGGGTTAAAAAAAGGAGAAAATTTGAACTCTAGCAAAAAGCTAATCAAAATGATGGCTAAATGGAACGGAAGCTGCATAATGTGTGACGTGGATCAGTGGAATATCTTAACCTTGCTGGACTATTGCACCTGAAATATGACTTTCCGCTTCACACTAATCAGTTACGTGCGACTTTATTTTTATTTATTAGTTATATAATTTTTTACTTCTCCATTGTTGTTGGATCCAGCTGGTTTTTCATTCCAAAAAACATTCTTCATTCTTTTTGGATGAAACATTTGTTTTTTGATTAACAACCTAATCGAAGCTCATACATTTTGCCCTGAATTCTGTCTTAACTTAAAAACATTTTGAATTAAATTTTCAATTCTTCAAACAGATGAACTTCGACGGCTATAATGTTTAAGTAACATTATTGTTCAGGTCATCCAAGGCTTTGATGAAATTGAGCGAAACAATTTAACTCTGAAGGGTGCTACTGAGTATTAACTGCGGTAACTACGAATCTGTATCATGATCTGAAATAAAAAGAAAGGTGTTAAAAAGAATTATAAATACAACCTAAATGCACAAAATGTACAATACAATTTGTTTGAAATATAATTCATCAATTGGTGAGCTTCCCTCTCTTGTATTAGGAAAAGGTTATTCACTTCTTTTTTAAACAAAATATTTGGAAGTCTTACAAAACATTTGTCGAAATGCGAATGGATGAGATTGTTTTTAACTTGGCTTATCGTAGGATGTAGAAAAAAAAGGAATTCTGTAAGCGCTGGCGTTTTTAAGCAGGTAATAAGACATAAAGTTTGGCAAAGGGTTCCATTTCCACATGATTTCCAATTTTTTTTTTGCTTTGCGCCTGGAAGTAGACTTCACAGTTGCCTTTCGATAGAATAGAATAAAAAGTGGTAGCAATACAAAACTTTTTTCTTTAAATTCTAAAACACGTATTGCTTCTCAATAATAAAACTATGTGCGGTTCGTATTTTTAAGAAAAATTACTAAACACTTAATTCGTAAACAATAATTTAAAGGCTTGAACTTCAGCAAATAACCAGCAGCAGAACTGGAGGATCTAAAATTCAGAGTCATCAAACGAGTCTGTACAGTCGTGTCCCATTTTTGGTTACTGTCCACACAAGAGCTACATGGTATTGTCTTTCAGCCTCTTGGCTCAATAAAGACTGCGTATATACATTTTTAAATAGTCCAAATAGACAGAAAATTGATGACTTATTCGAAAAGTGGTAGCAATACAGTTTTTTTTTAATTTTAACCCACACATTACTTCTTAATTATAAAATTATGTTGATTTTGTATTTTTAAAGAAAATTATTGAAATACTTAATTCTCAAACAATAATTTAAGGACTTGAACTTAAATAAATAACCGGCAGAATTGCAGAAACTCAAATTTAGAGTCTCCACAAAAGTCTGTACGGTCGTGTCACGCATAAGGTTAATGCCCACACTTGGGACCTTTTTTCAAATAAGCCTTGGAGCTTCACGGTATTGTGTTTTAGTCCTTTAGCTCAATAAATACTAACGTTAATGTTTCTTTAAATTGTAAAATTAATAAAACAAACTGCCCGTGGTCTGTTGATTCAATTTTTCTGTTTAATTCAATTCAATTTCAATTTTATTGGGGTACAAATAAGATACAAATCTTTTATAGTACAAAATAATTAAGGGGTACATTATATTCAGTAGCTGTTCATACTCACAAAACATACAAAATACTTCCAATCACCATTTCATTTAACTTAGAAGCTCTAGCGATTCGTCGCAACCTTCTGTCACATCCTTGATTATGTTCAATTAACAGAAATAATTTCTTTTTTCGTCTCAAATTTCAAAATTCCTTCCATGCCTCGCATAAATTTCTGTCGTCAACAACTTCCCGGACTAATCTTTATGTCAAGGTTGCTGGATTTGCATGTTTGGCTTCCTTGCGATAAAAAAAAAAAACTGCTACCAACGCAATAAATCATCCATGAAACGACTTAAAATCCTCACCGCCTGCATCCGTCCGCCGTTCCGCAAATTAATCACTTCTCCCACACACTAAACTCCATTTTGAAATGTGCTACATCATCAAAGCCTAAGAAGCCACGTTCTGCGTTCTAATTACACTTTTATTTTTCATATTTTTGTTATTCTCAAAAGATTTATACTTTTGCGTCCGAACAGAGATAACAAGCCCCCCTGCTAACAAAACAGCTACGTCAAATGAATTAGCCAGAAATACAATTTTATTTTTTTGCAACGAATTAAGTACACACCTTCCATGGGGGGCCGTTGTTGGGGAGGCGAAATCTTATCAAAATCTCTGTGGAAAAACAACTTGAGAGGACTTGATATGCGAATAAATGTCGACAAGTATCGATATGGGTGTTCTTGAGTTGGAAATATCATTCATCAATCGATTAGAACAACCCCCACTCGGGCTTATCTGCTCACATCCGATGCGGAGAGAGAAAGAGCGCTGTTATCAGTGGAATCCTTTCCATGTTATAGCCTCCCCATGACTGATTTTATTTTTTCGTTGAGCACAAGATAATCTTATCGCGAGTCCGAAAAAAAAAAAGAAAGAAATCGTATTAACACGATCACCAGCAGTTTCATGGTTGATTCGGTCCCGCATTTTATCTCGGAACGTTGGGAGAGTAAAGTCGCATACATTTGGACAGTTATTTTAACAAGTGCGAAATAGAAAGTTAAGACTGATAAGACTGAGGGATCTTTTCTTGACAAAACGTAGAACAAAACGGGTAACAAGATGATGCGTGTACTGCAGAGGGGAAGCAGAGAGAAGATCGCTTCTGTGAAGGATCTGGTGCGGATTGCTTCGAATAGATGCCGACATGTAAATTATAAGTCAATTTTTTCAAGTGATCGATTTTTGATTTTTTGGTTTTTTTATAAAGCAAGGAAAAGTGATTGCCATTCGTCGCGAGGATCAGTCCGTTTGGGAGAGACGGGCGCCGTTCGGACCGTCTCATGTGCAGAAGCTGGTGAAACAGGGCGTGAAAGTGATTGTGCAGCCGTCGAACAGGAGGGCTTATCCTATGCAGGTGAGTGTGTGAAGTGATTTTAATATTTTGAGCGCATGAGGACATAAAATTCGTCCCATTATAAGGATCAATCACAATTGATAGCTATTCACTGCAACTATTGATCGCCTGTGAATTTTCATTCATATTTTTAATGAATGGACAGTGGCGGAAGGAATTTTACTGTGTTAAAGTCCCCGATATCTCACTTCTTATCAATTGCGTAGTGAGACGTGGCCGATTTAATGACAAGTATTTTTAAAAACAATACCAAAAACCCGCTCATGAATTTATTAGACTGATCAGGTCAGTGACGATCAACGAATTTTTTTTTTGGATTAGGAAAACAAATAACGTGTGGCTAGATTTGATTTGCATTGTTTTATGTTTTTTTTTTGCAAAATGAGGATACAACCGATTTTTCAGACATACTAGTGCTACATTGGACATACACTCAAACGTAAAATATAATTTCGGTTTTTTCGTTAAAAGAAATTATTTATGAAAATAAAGTAGTTCCGAGTTCTGAGATAAGAAAAAAGTTAACAAAACATTCTGTTTTGTATGTATGATGTATGATGTATGCTCAATTTTGTGAGTATGAACCTACAGTTTCAACCACCCGATGCACAGAGGTCCGTTTTGAAGATTTAGGCGGTCAAAATATTTTTTTTTGCTTATTTAAAGTCTACGTTATGTATTTCAATGGAAATTATTGCCCTTTGTAAAATATAATGAAGTAAATTATCGATCAAAAAATAATTAAATTTTAATAAATCTGTACTGTATGCAACATAAAAAAAAACTTTGTTGGATCAGGTAATGCCACCTTATAAAGGGTGATTTTTTAAAAGCTATAGAAAAGTTTAAAAAAAAAAAACACATAAAATTCAGAAAAATGCATGAAATCTTTATTTGAATCGATAGTACGGTCCATATAATTTAATGTTTGAAGATTATTTCATGCAAATGTTGACCTTGACTGCGCCTCAAATGATCCATCCGCTTATTCCAATTTTGGCATACTCTTTCCAACATTTCGGCCGGTATCTCACGAATAAATGCTTCAATGTTGTCTTCCAATGCGTCAATTGAAGCGGGCTTGTCTGTATAGACATGAGCTTTTACATAGCCACACAAAAAATAATCTAAAGGCGTTAAATCGCACAATCTAGGCGGCCAATTGACCGGTCCCGAACGTGAAATGCAATGTTCACCGAACTCGCTTCTCAATAAGTCCATTGTTGCGCGTGCTGTGTGGCATGTGGCATGTGGCACCGTCTTGTTGAAACCACATGTCATGCAAGTCAAGCTCTTGCATTTTGGGCAAAAAAAAGTTGGATATCATCTCACGGTAGCGCTCACCTATCGATTCGCATCATCTTTGAAGAAGTACGATCCAATGATGCCACCAGCCTATAAACCGCACCAAACTGTGACTTTTTCTGGATGCATTGGTAGCTCTTGCAATACTTCTGGCTGATACTCACTCCAAAATCGACAATTCTGCTTATTTACGTACCCATTGAGCCAAAAATGAGCTTCGTCGCTGAACACTTTCTTAACTTTCTGAACTTTCTTAATAGAGCACGCATTTTGATAATAAAATTCAATAATTTGCAAGCGTTGTTCGTTTGTAAGACGATTCGTGGTTAAATTATAGACCAAACTGAAGATGTTTGACAGTGAAACAAAACACGAAACGTGCGTCAGCTGTTTAAACCAGTGTTGCCAAAAAGATAATAGCTAAAAAATCACCCTTTTTATATTAAAATGCTTTCCAAAAATTTTTCCAATTTGACTTTTGGCCAGCTAAATAGCAAAAACAGACCTCTGTGCGCTGTTTGCAAAGTCTATACGAGTATTAAAGTTCTGTTCCACAAGCCTTGCCCTAGGGTGATGAAATAAAAGTTGAACTGCCAAAAAAAAAAAACGGGCTCTCTAAGAAAATGTTTGTCCATTAACAAAATTTAATTTGAAACAACATTTTTCATCACGTAAAGGATCAGTTCACAATCGTTTTTTTCTATTAACGTAAAAATCAACTAGAAAGCTCTTAATGATTTGTAAGTCTACTTCTTCAAGGTTACAAGTCCTTGTTATACTATAAAAACATAAGAAGGGAAAACAAAAAACGTTTTGCTATTCATTGAAGTTTGTTGCTGGTCTAACAAATAAATAAGATGTAGGAAATTTTAATCCAAAATCGCACATTTTGACTTGTCCGGTTTTTTTGTTTCTCCTTATTTTGTTTTTATTTTTTAACTGATAGTTTAGCACTGAAATGAATGCGCATTAAAACTTGACTCTGAAAAAGACTTAATCCCAATTAGACAAACAAATAATATTTACTTTTACCTTTTCTGTCTAAAAAGTTTGCTAAAATAAGAAAAAATAAAACGCCATTTTACGAATACTTTTGAAAGAGTATATATTGCTATTCATTAAAGTTAAAGCTGGTCTAGTAGTCTATTTGAATTAAAATTTTAATCCACACGCATATTTTTACTTGTCTGGTTTTTTCGTTGCTCTTTATTTTGTTGTTATTTTTGAACTGATAGTTTAGCACTGAAATGAATGCGCATTTAAATTCGATTGGCGAAAAAGTAGATTCTCTGAAAAAGATCTAACCTCGAAAAAGCAAAAAAAAAGTCAAAAAATAATACCTTTACCCTTTCTGTCTCAAAATTTGTTTCCTTATGAAATATCGTTCAACGCTGTTCGTCGTCTGTGTCATAAAACCATATTTTTGATTGATCACATTTCAGGGCTTTCAATCAAAACAGAAAGTTTTGTTATTCTCTTGAAAAACTGAACCATCCTGCCGCCGCGAATTGATTCATTCTCGAACATTTAAATCAAAAATTGCAAGTCCTCCAAAAAGTCACCTGTTAAAAATGTTTCCACTCTCTTCCCACGCGCTATTCCCCGCCACATTTATATTCTATTTTTAAATTCATTGTGTCTCTGATAGGAGTTAAGTATAATCTAAAAAAATAAAACTTGTCGGTGAACCCACACGACATTAGACGTTATCGTTGCTATGAAGAATATCACACGAATTTATGGCGCTAATTCCGTGCAATTAATCTTGATTTTGAAATCTAATTATGTTAAATTGGCTTCTTTAATATTGTCGTGTGTGATTCAAAAGGCCCTTATGATTTGTGAACGGCGCGTGCGACAAGTAGTCAAATCAAAAAACAGTGTTTAGTGTCTGTTGCTAACTTATTCGCCCTTAATCAGTCTGAAACTTTACATTGTCTGGAAGATTTGTGTGAAAGATTAAGATTAGACAAACACGGAAATTCCAACAGAATCTGTTCCACGAAGTACTGGGCTTCCCCGAAAACGAACGGCTTTCCCTAATGCACTTATCTCCCCATCAAGTTTTTTCCCTTCAATCGTCTGATTGCAATCTTCTCAGTATTCCCAGAATCGCAGATTTGCTCACACCACCCACAAGTCACAACAATAAATTTATCTTTACATCCCTCACCTCATAATTTGTTTTGATTACTCGAAATAAACACAAAACCATGCTGCTGCCATTCACGCTGATCTCCGGCTTTTCGTTATCACACTGAATATTTTGTCAGACACCATAAACGATAATTCTGTTCACCCTGGATTCTGGTCTAAATTTACAATTTCATTCGACTACGATAAGGGTCTTTCAGATAAGGTCACCAGGAGGCTTCGTTCGAATTTTCCACACCTCTTATCTCTCATTCATTATTTCGCTTAGTTTCAAAAAGTCAGACGACGACGATTTGAGGCGGCCTAAAAGTACCGTCTATCAGCCTGTAAAGGGTCATATGGAGACGTCACGTTCGGTGAACTTGCGTGCAGATCAGCGCCCTCATATTTATGGTGTGATAATGAATTTGATAAGTCACACATTTCCCGGCAGACAACCGCTCGAAAGCACGTGTTGAAATTGGTGATTTAATTGATATTTTGCTGACAACCGAGTGAATTTTCAAATGACTAATTCTGTTGGATTCTGGGAATGGGAGATCATAGATAACGAAGCCGTCAATAGATTCTTGTTTTGATTTGATTGCAAGTGTTTGAGGGCATCTTTAGTTCCCTGGAACTTCCCTTAAAACGCGGAAGTCCCAACATGCAATCAATCTGTACTTGCAAATTCGAGCCGGTGTGATGTAAATTGGGTGGATTACAACCTTAAATGGGATCAACACTGAATAAATAAAATCAAATTAATGCATCAATCATTAATGGACTTGTTGACTTTTGCATGTGGATTGATGTGATTGACAATGTGACAATGGATCTGATTGATTGGTGCCATAAGCCACATAAGCGTGGCAGTGTCCTCTTCCGTCAGAATATGGTGTCAAGGATTTTTTGTTCGATGATTGACTACATGGTTGCGAAAGTAAAAGTCGAACTCAGGGCATTTAAGGTCATGGAATGAAGTTTTCGGGCGACAGGTCAACAAGCTTGTAGCAAAGTACTTTTAGCTACTGTAGGAGCACAAATCTCTAGTTTCATACTGTAGTACTTTCCATTTTCTAAATGCTTTCTTAAAACAAAAAGAAACCTTTAAATTAAAGCCATAAACAAGAGTCTATTTTAAAGTCCCCTTTAATATTTAAAAACAAGAAAAGATTGGGTAAAATTGCATGCTCAGGTTCCGTAAAAATGGGAAAAAAACACCATTAGGAGCAGGAATTGCCTAGCCTTAATCGTATGTTGTTACTTATCCAGTTTATTTTTTGTTTATCTTTAATTTTGTTGGTATTTTTGAATTGTTAGTTAAAACTAATGCGCCTTAGGATTCGATTGGCCAAAAAGTGTATTCTCTAAAAAATTTTTGATTTCGATTTAAGAAAAGAATGTTGTTTTTTTCATCAAAGTCAACACGATCGCCAATTGCTTGAAAATGAGAACTAAGAACATTTTTAATAAGAAGAAGTTCGCCCTTAAACCACTTATTCTAACCATATTTAATGTCATTTACATTAAAGCCTATCTTTCTGTGGAAACCATTTTATGTTCACGGATGATGCTCGTTCGTTTATTTTGTTCGTTTAATTCATTTCAATTGATAATCTAATGCTAATGAGTGTTTTCTGAGTTGCAATTGCTTTCAACGATTCCATGATATCATTAAAATGTCATAGTCGAGCGTTTTCCAGAACGCAAAGCGAGAAGTGTTTGCTTCTCAACAAAAATCCATCCCTTTTTATTCAAAGTCCAGAACGATCCCGTGTCAAAGTTTAAAATGAGGTGCTTAATTGATGCATAATTGAACCTGAACAGCAGGTCCGTCCATTCAAAGGCCTTAAAAGGAATCAACTTAAAAGTTGCTATTGCACCGGAAACATTTTAATTTCCACCTCCAGCTAAGTCCCCTTCATTTTCACTGGCAGCCTTGATTCCTTTCCCCGACATCAATCAACAAAAGAAGAAGAAGAAAGAAAAAATAAAATAAAGCACTCCCCTCCAATCAACACTCTTATTTGATCGGCAGAAATATTAATTAAAAGCGAACCCTCTCCGCCGCCGCCGCCGTAGCCTGCGGAGTCCTTTATTATGCGGCACAGTGCGCGTCGTAAAGAGCACAATTAAAAGCTTTATCCATAAAGAATCGGGATTTATCAATTTACTGCAATGCCGCAGAGCGTGGCAACCAGAAAAAAACAGGATATACATTAAAAAGCATTTTAAAAATGCTCCCGTCTACATGGCAGGGCTTACGGCGGCCTTATCCCTGTAAGCTACGGATGCACAACATAAGTGCCACATGGCACTGTCACTCTCCTGTTTGGATTCCATTTAATTTTTTTCATCTCTCTCTCTCCTCCTTCTATCTCTCCGGAAACAGGCGTACTTAAGCTCCGGTGCTGTCATCCAGGAGGACATTAGTGAAGCGTCCGTGATTTTCGGTGTAAAGCAGGTTCCTATCGAAGCCCTGATACCGGGGAAAACCTACTGTTTCTTCTCGCACACGATTAAGGCCCAGGAATCGAATATGCCGCTGCTGGATGCGGTGTTGGAGAAGGTGAGTGCTGATGGTGGTGGTGGTATCACCAGTGGCGGAGATAATGCTTTAATTGAATAAATTCCTTTGTAGAAAATCAGGCTTATCGACTACGAGAGGATTGTGGATGAGCGGGGCTCCCGTCAGGTGGCGTTCGGTAAATACGCCGGCATCGCCGGTATGGTGAACATCCTGCATGGCATCGGATTACGTCTGCTCGCCCTGGGGCATCATACGCCATTTATGCACATTGGACCGGCTCACAATTATAGGAACTCGTCGATGGCGCGGCAGGCCATCCGGGATTGTGGTTATGAGATCTCGTTGGGAATGATGCCGAGGTCTATTGGGCCGCTAACATTTGTATTCACCGGGTCGGGGAATGTGTCACAGGGGGCCCAGGAGGTCTTCCAGGAGCTGCCCATCGAGTATGTGCCACCGGAGATGTTGAGGAAAGTCGCAGAACACGGAAGTAAGTTATTTAGATATGTGAGTTTGTACTTTTTGTGTGTGGCTAATTACAAAGCATTGGAAAGGGCATCAAAAAGATGTTCACTAACTGGTGGAAAGGCAATGCTTTTAGTACTCTGCACTTCTTGTGGTACGTGATTTTTCGTGTTTTATGTTATGAAAACTCAAAACGTATGATGTATGAGTGTAATTTCTTTTTTGATCCGTTAAGGACCTGGTCACTTGGTAATTTCTCCATTTCTTTCGTTTGGCCATATAAGAATTTTTACTGCATTCAGTAGAAAATTGGGCGGTCTAAATCAATTTCTCGTTTTCTTTGAAATTATCATATGAGCCGGTTTAAAAAAAAATAGGTTTAATTTAATTTTCAAGCCAATTGGTATAGTCATGACATTTACAATAACTTTTCTGAATAACGATTAACACCCTTTTTGTATTTTACAAGTGAATGCAAATTATTTCATCGTCTTTCTCAAATTTTTGTTTTATGGAGTTAATCGATATATGCTCTGAACGGCTCATATGTATTTTAAGTGTGAAGGAATTACTTTCTTTTTTGTCTGGACATTCGAGGAGACTTTTAGATGTTTGATTTCTTTTCCAACTGTTTGCGTGAAGTCGTGTTTCTCCAATGTGTTGAGTTCTGAGACTTTGTAGCAGCGGTGCTAGATTTTTTTTGGAAGAAAAATTTGTTTAGTGGTTGATTATTAAATATTAGGTTGGGGTATAAGTTAGTAACGTTTTTATATTTCCTTTTGCTTTGAAACTACATCTTGTTGCTTAAAAAAGATTTAAGGATTCAATCGATAAAACTCTGCTCTACAAAAACTGTGCTAATATGCCTTTTTGTATGCTTGAATTTTTATTTCTTTTGAGGCTTAGAAATGCAATATGCAGGAAGTAAAAAGCAATACTTGTTCATCCTCGTTTTCGCTACGAACACATGCCCTAACCTAAAAGAAAGGTCTCGAGCAATAGTTTAGACCTTCACGATACCATTTTAGTTCATCTCAGAGAAAAACTTATTTTTGTTCGGTTCAAGAAAAGACCACTGTTGTTAGACTGGATCTTTTCTGCTTCTTAGCGCTTTTAAAAAAATGAGCGATGAGTTTCTATATGGCGAAGATTTTGGCTAAGGCTTAAATTGTGGATTAATGTGGAATAAGATCGTTTGTTTGTTTTTTTCCTAAGCCAAGTTTATAAGGAAAAACATTTGTAAGGAAATTTCCCAGAGTCCATTTCACTTCATACTTATCTGGAAAAAAAAAATAGAAGGAAATTTCTCAGATCCATTTTTCTTCATTATCTAATTGTATCGTTGTTTTGTCAGGTTTTTTACTTAATCAAAATATACAACGTTTTATGGATTTGATAGAGAGCTCATCCTAGAGCGAATGTTTTGCACTCGAAATTAACTCCGAAGCTGAATTTAATCTAAACCTCATTATAGGTTAATGTTTTGCGGAAACAGCATCCGTGTAATTTTATTGTACTTATTTTCCATAAGGAGTTGAAGTTGGCTGGTTCTTACTAAAAGAGAGTTTTTTTTCATTTTTTTTTGTTATTTACCATAGTCCCAGTGCATACATACCTACAGTCAGTCTATATATCAAAGTATTTGCACACCCAATTTTTTGACGATTTCTCCTTTATCGAAAAAGTTTGTATGGAATGTTATATCTGGAAAGAAGAGCAGGAAAAATACAAAAATGATTAAATTCGCTTAGGAATTACTCCAGTTATTTAGGAAAAAAACCAAAATTGACGTGAAAAAAATATTAGCACGCTTTATGTCGTGAGCAAAATATGATTGAAATAAACAAGTTACAAGTACAAATGATATTTTGTGTGCAAGGAACTGTGTCGATAACGATTTGTAATCACTGAAACCTCAAATCGATGAGATTACGATAAATTGCATGACCTATCTGAAGGCCTTCCTCCAAAAATGTAACGTTTGGGTAGGTTTCGGTTGAAAGTCTCCTTTTTCTTACTTCACAATCCAAAGGAAGGCACGATTCTTTTTATGAGACTTATGTCTTCTAATCTGGGGGACGTTGCAAGTTGTTGGTAGACAATATACAATAGCCATTCTGTGGTGAACCTTGCACGATTACGCCATTTTTAAGGGCCACCAATTACGAAATCATAAAAAACCGGGTGTGCATATACTTTCTTGACTGACTGTATGTTTATGTGTCCCTACTTATTTTTCAATACATTCTGAAGGTGATGTTTTGTATGGAGGACTGTGCCTGCCTTACATGGCATTTTTGATATTGAACATAAAATCTGGATGTCACGCCAAAATCCGGAATTTTTTATTTTCAAATTTCAATTTGATTTCTAACGTTAAAAAATCAACGATCCATTTGGAAAATATTCTTAATTAAAACACATAACAAATTAGAACAGGGGGGTACTGTTGTAATAATTTTCGAATACCTTTGGATATTTGCTAAATGTAAGACTGGCCAAAGCTATAATTGGTTTTATTTTGCTGCAAAGAGGACTTGTTCGCTTCGAAGTCTTACTGTTTTTTAAAGGTTATTTACGAAATATAAGTTGGTTTAATAAAGTCGTTTTATGTTCGTTTAAAAATTACTTTGGCTGTGTTGTATTTCTGATTATGATGTCAAAGCAATATTCTTTTTAATATTTTTTTGCTAAAATTGTAAAAAGTTAAGAGTAAAATTTGTGTCTGATCCATCTGATCTGTGATGATACCACAGCACCTGTCAACGATTAGTGATCGTTCACATATCATACAAAAAAATTAAAATTAAAAAAATTTGCTATCCCTAAAAGAGCGAAACAAATAAATGCTTTCTTGTTTTGGCCGCTGCGTTTGTTTTTTGTTTGTTTGTTTGCTTTGAACTACTACAGAAGATTCCTTCTGACTTCTGACAACAAACAGCCTGTAACATAAACATTTGTTGAGTTTTAAATTTTTTTTTTGGTTTTAATGTTGAATAAGAGATTTAATGTTTTAAGAGTTCCGAGAAAATGGGCATTATGATTCGGATTTTTGCTTCTGTCATTATTATTTTTGCTGTATTTGTACAAAAAACGGCCTAATGATCAAAGTTTTTACCGGAATAATTCAAATGGGGCTTTGAAGGCAATGAAAACTTATTCTAACTACCATCTTTTTTTAATCCAAACTGATTTTGATTGAGTTTCATTGCGTTTTACTTAGATTTTAAAATCACTGATTGTTATTAATAAGTTGATTACTTGGCGACATTCTAAATTGTTGAGAAAATGATGCAAAACAGTGCTTAGGAAGTTAATTAAGAGAAGCATTTGTCTCTAAAGTCGATTGAAAGGAACATTTGTCTCTGAAATTAATTAAAGGGGCATCTCCGAGTAGCCACTGCTGTTAAATAATGTTAGCCTAGTCCTTAAACAGGCAAAACAAACAGGCTTCTTTGCTCCTCTATCAAAAGTTGAGTTCCTCAGTGCAGTTCAAAGGATGGTGGCTGTTTACATAAGGTTCGTTTTCGAATGCGTTTACTTTGCAATCAAAGACGAGGTCGTCTAAGATTTTCTCAGCCCACCTACCTAACCTAACCTAAGATTTTCTCCTGTCTGGTGTAGACCACCACAACCAACCAGTTGATTAGAACACTCTGAACGACCTGATATCTAATTTGATAAATGGGATTGAACTTTCTAAACGTTTCACGATACCAACATCTTTCTTTGTCAATTAAATGCTAATCCTTGCATAAGACTAGCACCACCAACTGTGTTATCCCAATCACATGTCTAGTCACGTCATTAAGTCATTCACAGTGGAGTTGAAATTCCGAGCTAACATCTCACTACCACTCCGTTGCAGGTCAAAACAAACTCTACGGCTGTGAAGTGAGTCGCTCGGACCACTTGGAGCGACGCGAAGGCGGTGGCTTCGATCAACAAGAGTACGACCAGTACCCGGAGCGCTACATCTCCACGTTCAACAAAACTGTCGCCCCTTACGCATCGGTCATCATCAACGGAATCTACTGGGCCGTGGGCAGTCCAAAACTAATATCAATTCCCGACGCGAAGAATCTCCTCCGTCCAGCAAACACACCCTGGCTGCCGACCAGCAAGGGCTCGCCTTCCCTGCCCCACCGAATGTTGGCCATCTGTGATATCTCGGCCGATCCGGGCGGCTCCATTGAATTTATGAACGAATGCACCACAATAGATACGCCCTTCTGTTTGTACGACGCTGACCGCAACAAGGACACGAAGAGCTTCAAGGGACCCGGTGTGCTGGTGTGCTCCATTGACAATATGCCAACGCAAATACCGCGCGAGTCCACAGATCTCTTCGGCGAACTGTTGCAGCCCTACGTCCACGACATCATCCGAAGCGATGCCGGTAAGCCGCTGGCCGACGAAAAGTTCCCCTACGCCATCCACTCGGCCATAATTGCCAGTAATGGCAAGCTGACGGAGAACTACGAGTACATCCAGGAGCTCAGGGAGAGCAACTCGTGAGTAATTGGATGCCTATCGTCGAACCTCAAACCACCTAAATGTCGACTGTTTTTCTTTTCAGTACCCGGTCCCGCCATAAGGTCGAGGGCAGCGGGGAGAACAACAAAAGAGTCCTGGTCCTCGGCGCAGGCATGGTATCAGCTCCCCTAGTCGAGTGGCTGCACCGGGAGAAGGGTGTCTCCATCACGGTGGCATCTCAAGTGAAGGAGGAGTCGGACCGACTGGCACAGAACTACTCCGGGGTCGAGAGCATCTACATTAACGTCACCGAGAGCACGGCACATTTGCAGGAGCTGTGCGGGCAGGCTGACGTGGTCATCTCCCTCCTGCCGTACAGCCTCCATGATATCGTTGCGCGGTTCTGTGTGGAGGAGAAGACTCACATGGTCACCGCGAGCTACTTGAACGACCAGATCCTGGGACTCCACGAGGAGGCCAAGAAGAACGGCGTTACGATCATGAACGAAGTCGGGCTTGACCCCGGCATCGACCACCTCCTCGCGCTGGAGTGCATCCACGAGGTCCAGGAGAACGGCGGAGTGATTGAGTCTTTCATCAGCTACTGCGGCGGTCTACCTGCCCCGGAGCACTCCGACAACGCCCTGCGGTACAAGTTCTCGTGGTCGCCAAGGGGCGTGTTGCTGAACACGCTCTCGGCCGCCAAGTACCTGAACAAGGGCCAGATAGTTGAGATCTCCGGTGGAGGTGATTTGATGTCCGCGCCGAAGAGCTTGGACTTCTTGCCCGGCTTTGCGTTGGAAGGATTCCCGAACCGCGATTCAACGAAGTACTCGGAGCTGTACGGCCTCGGGCGGGACATCCACACCCTCGTGAGGGGAACGATCCGGTACAAGGGCTTCTCGGAGAGCATTCAGCCCATGCAGCTGCTGGGACTCATCGACCCGGAGCCACATCCAATGCTGCATCCCAACGGACCTGATGTCACCTGGAGACAGCTGGTCACGAGCCTCTTGGGTATGGCGGACTCCAGTATTTTCTACGAGAACCTCAAGCAGAAGCTGATCGACCGTGTCGGCGACGCCGACGGAATCGAGAGCCTAGGACTGCTGGACGACAAACCTGTGGTCAGGCTTAACACTCCTCTGGACACCTTGAGCCACTATCTCTCCAAGCGATTGGCGTTTGGTAAGCCGACCTCCGGATCCAAGTCGGGGTTCCATCTGATACTAGAGTTTCATTACAGAGAAGAACGAGCGTGACTTGGTCATCCTGCGCCACGAGGTCGTCATTCGATGGAGCGACGGCCGTCGCGAGGAGCGTGGAATTAACTTTGTGGTCTACGGACAGCCCAACGGACACTCGGCCATGGCCATGACTGTGGGAACTCCAGCGGCCATCGCTGCTAAGATGATCTTAGATGGTAAGAAAATTTTTGATTGAAATTGTGACAAGTCTGATGCGTCTTGTGTTTTCCAGGAGAGATTCAGGAACGTGGAGTTGTGCTGCCGTTCAGCTCTGACGTCTACCGACCGATGCTGTCCCGCCTTAGGCAAGTGGGACTGACATCTACGGAGACCTCGAGGTGGATCAATTGAAGAAAAGGAAATCATGTGTTCAAGGAAGTGAAAGGATATTGAGTAGTTTTAAGTTAAAAGTTTCCATTTTGTATTTATTGATTACTTGTGTAGAAAATTAGAGACACTTAAATAAATTAGGAGAAATTAAAATGAAGTTTTTCTTTCTACACCCGGTGGTGATGATTTCCAAAACTGAGATCCTAAAACTTAACTCTACGATTTTGAAATGTTGAAAATTAGATTTGACCCAGCTTTGACTTAATTTTAACCTAAAAGTGACAAAAGGAGGGATATAGTTTCCCACAAGTTTATAGGGCGAACTGCATCAACTACACAGACGGTTAGAAACAAGCTGAGAGGGTAGACGCGGGAGTTTTTGACGCGACTCATAATCAGCAAAAAAGCTATAAACTTCCAGACAATTGCAGCATATTTTAGGCTGATTTGCTAGCAATACGAATATTTCTCCCAGAGTCACAGGCGCTAACATCTTGGTTTATAGTCAGGCAGCGCTTAAGTCGCTTGCAAATTCATCGGAGTTTGCATACATCGCGATCCCAATCAAACATTTTGCCAGTGAGTTCGACGCCAAACTCTGCGAAGAGGGTGGTGTGAGGTGGAATCAGAGCACATCCTGTCGGAGAAGGAGAATTACGGAACACATTGTGAAGCTACCTAGAGTGAATTGCAGCCTCTTGGTCGGCATTAACACGGGGCAGTGGTCACTGAACGGACACCTGTAGATATTGCAGGGACTTTTCGGCTGGCGAAACACTGGAGCATGTGCCTCTGCATTAGCAAAGACTACATTCAGTACGCTGGGAAGCTGTTAGGTGTACAACTTTGCTTCCGCTTTTTTTTCCGAAATTCGAGACTTTATTGTAATAAACTGGCTATACATTTAGAATGCGTTTTGCGTTTGATTCGATTGCGTTTGACAAGAGTCTTGATCAAGTAATGCCTCCAATTCTGTATCTTCGAAAACCTTCTCTCTTCCACCGCCATGTCGGTCTTCGACGTCAATATCACCGTTCTTGAAGCGTTGAAACCACTCTCGGCACGTTCTTTCACTATTAGCGGCCTCATCATAGGAATTTGAGAGCATTCGATGAGCCTCAGACGCAGATTTCTTCATTTTAAAGCGGAAAACTAAAACCTCCGCAAATGACGAGAATTTGGCTCGTAATCTGACATGTTTAATCGAGAATATCTTTATGATGCAGACACATAAACACGTTATGTTCACAACTACCTAAGTTTATTGTATGACATCTACGATCTACGGCGGAAGCAAAGTTGTACACCTAATATTTCATCAAGTCGTTGAATGAAGTAGCTGGCTACAGTTCAACCCACCAACGCACAACCTCAACAGTATATTCAGTGCAAAAATACAATATTCCAAAGATGAGTCCGCAAGGTGCATCGGCTAACAGAAATTCTCGCCCAATTCCAGAAGAATACGCACGTGAAAAATACCATTCAGCAGATAAATATGAAAACTAAAGCCATGTATAAATGAGCCGTTCAGTGCACAAATCGATCAAAGAAAAATTTCAGAAAAACGATTTAGTAAAATTCGCAATTGCTTCCAAAGCCTTCTGTTCAAACCAGAGGTAGCGGGATGTTACAAAACTTATATTCTATGACGATGGCAGCACTATGGACCAACACTGGTCTATGTGATCGGCGTTTTGCTATCATCTATACATAACATAACATTGCCACGAGTTTGAAGCTTTCAATCGACTGAGAATTGTTTGAATGGACAACTTTTCACTTCACGTTCTATTTCTTTTAACTTATCTCAATGATTACAAATATTTGTTTTCACTTTCTAAGTAAATAGTAAAAGAATTTTTCAACCACCACCAACGGCAATTGAAGTTGCATGTACCTCCGAATTGTTTCAGTCTGCAATCTTATCGCGTTTGATAAAAAGTGAAATCACTTTAATTGCATCACTCCCACATTAGTTTCATGTCGATAAGGTAATAAGTTCAACCTGCAACTGGTAGAAGCAATCACCAAAAAAAGTATTTTATCTATTTCTAAAAGATTGTTGTTGATTTTGGCACACAAAATGTTGGCCCATGCAATCATTTGCCAAATGGAATCATTACTCGTCTACACAACAGAAGTCCTCCATTTGCTCAACGGAACCAGTTCACAAATGCACTTCATTAGAGACTGATAACTATCGCAGAGTCGGTAGCGATTTTTTGTTTGCTGCAGTAGCTTCGAGTGGACCTATTAAAACAATTAAAAATACGTCATAAGTCGGAGGTTGAATAAAAAAGAGTTGAATTTAAAATGTATGTACATACGTTTGGACGAGAACTGATTTTAATTTCAGTTTTATGCGAAGTATAGCAATAAACAAAAGTCATTTGACATTTATCCCAGATTTTTTTTTTGCTGTTTAAACAAACTTTGTGAATAATTATCGACTTTGAACTATTTTGTGTGTAAATCTCAGCATTTATTGAAATTGAAAATTTTTAATTTAGTTCAAAGATGAGGCTTCACATTTAGAAGCACAGAAGGACGAAAGTATACGCAAAGTAGGCAATCATATACAAAGTTTAGAAATATACTGTATAGGTAAATCCACAGCTACCGTTCTAAGAAAAAAACACCCAACACCCAAACACACAAGTGATGAAATTTGACATAGACATATATGTAGATTATGAAATATTTTAAAAGTAGGGATTCGAAGGAGATAATAATCGGAAACATGTATTAGTAAAAGACTGGTTTGGAAAGCAAAAGTCGATTATTTTGGAGGGACCAAAGACAAAGACAAGCAGATTCTGCTTAACAATTGGAACAAGATTCTTGAGTAAGTTCGAGCCTTTCTGCTACAGGTTATGTTCTTTAAAAAATCACCATATGCAGTCGAAGCCCTCTAAGTCGAACGCCCTCTAAATCGAAAAGCCCTCTAACTTGAATTTGTTCGCCATATTCTGGCATTCCCTTCAATTTTCCATACAAAATCATCTAAGTCGAAAAGCCCTCTAACTCAAATACATTTTTTCGACTCTTGGTCTATTTTCAATTCCTCTAAGTCGATTTTTTTTTCGCAAAAAAATAAACCAAAAATGTTCCTCTCACAACGTGTATCCAGGAGGCAACTTGCTCTGACTCTTTCTCAATTTGGCACTAGACGACGAACACCTTTCATTTCATGTTGATTTTTTAGTGCAAACACGGCGGAGAAAAAAGCACATATGGTTGCCCTTATTATTGTTTACCCATGCAAGAAATAAAGAGAATTTTCACAGCAAGAATTAGGATGTTGCATGGCGACCTACGCGGCAAACATCGAACCCAAAGAACACGAGAAAATCGAAACTATTCGCTAATGGTTCTCGAAGAACAATCATGTTGGGCGAACACAATTGTCGTCTAGGGGCTATCGTCCTCTACACACAACCACAAATGAGCTATAGGTTATTTGTGCACACAACCCTCCGGCTCTGTACGAATAACTGCGCTACTTATTCGTTGTGTTGTTGGTTGGACCTCAAACAATTTGCTTTTAATATAAAAACAGTTAGGTATTTGAGATGTTTTTAAGCTTTTTAACATAGAATCCTTTTTTAAAAGACTTCATTCTCCAATTTTAAAGACTCAATCCAAAATTACAAGCTTTTTTTAAGTAATTTCCTGTGTTTTTTCCTTACATGTATAATTTTTTGAATAAAATAAAGGCTTTAAAACAAAAAAAAAAAAAATAATATATTTATCCCTCTAACTCGAATTAATTTTGAGATCCAGTGAAAATTCGACTTAGAGGGCTTCGACTGTATTAATATTTCTTCTTCTAATATTTCTAAATTAAAATTTCAAGTCTTAAAAATACTATGAACGATATATTTATTTGGGCCAAATAAAGACCGAAATTGTATTAGGCGGCGTAACAGCCCGTTGAGAGCCAGAGCCTAGCTTTTTTTTCGCTGAAGACCGAAATTGCTGAACTTAATACAACGCTTATGCAATGAATCGTAAATCAATAAGCCTTCAAAACTTCTAGTAATTGCTTGCGACTTAAAACTACAGTCAACAGTTTACGACAGTTTGGAAAACTTCTACTTAAAAAATTTCTGTCGACTGGACTGAATTTAGCATTAAAGGGACGGAAAACCGTGTGGCACCGAATAGAAACGATCCAGGCTTCTTTTTAAGCCAAGAGATATTTAATTAAATATTATGTGTATGGTACACAGTTTTATTATTCAATAGCATTTTCTGTTGACACTTTAAAAACGTAGGTCGCTTTAAGCGTTCTAGATCTTAAAATGACATACACTCCGCGACAAAAACATAGCACATGACATAATTTTCTAAGATTATGGAGAGGGATAAGCTGAGATACTGTTTTCATCATTTAAGTGTAATAATTTCTCCTTACGAAACAAGGAGGATCAACGCATTATTAGCTTTTATCATCTTCATCCTAGTGGTGCACCTTTTTATACGCTTTTTTCTGAGATCATTCAATCATCATCAATTTGCCCTTTAATTTTATGAATTCTTTTCGGGGAAATACGCACCTATTTACAGGTAGTAAAAGCTTCCGGATACAAAACCTCCATTTGGTATAAAAGGCGAAAAACGATTGCAAAATTGGTGGCCTCATCCTAGTGGTTGGCGGTGTATATTGAATTATTTTGTTTTAATGCTCTAACTTCTATTTCATTGCTATTTTTAATATTTTTTTTAAATGATTGATACGCAAAGTGAAGCTGTTTTTGTTAGCTTTAAGTAAAAAAAAAAATGAAAAAAGGTACTGTATATTCTCCACAAAAAGATGGCCGTAAGAACTTGCAATGACAATCAAATTGATTTCGCAAAAGGTTTCAAAGTTTCAGAGTTTTTCAAATCACAAGTTTTCAATTCGAACAGAACTGATTTATAATAACTTTTTTCTTTCTTTTTCAAAATACATTTCCTTTTTCGATTTGTTGCTATCAGCTGAACCAATACTACAACAAGTTGATAATCAGCATTCGTGTTGATTTTATTTAAATATTTATTTCTATAATTACCAAGAAATCACAATCGGAAAGTATATTTGAGCGAACCTATCAGCGTAAAAGTTGGAAAACAAATTTATTCATTGATCAAATTGTTTCGCTCGGAGATGAGAATTCATGTGGTCGGTGTTAAGGATTTTAATCGCTTGGGGTCGTGGCTTGTTTTCACGTGGTCTAGGTTTCGTTGACCCGGAACTTAATCTGAGAGCAAGAGCAATCTTATAGGCGCGTAGTCATTCTTAGTGAAGACAATGGAATGTGAAATGAGCATGAAGGAGGCAGTTTCTGGGGATCGTCACTAGCAGATTTTACATCAGAATGGCACAGGGTGTTGAAAAGGAAGAAGGCTTGAATGTTTCTAAAAGTAAATATGCCCAAGATTCGGGTTAAAATCGAACTTAAGATCGATTTTAAGTGGCAGGACGAACATATTATGTGCCTCTGACGTTGAAATACATGTACCAGTTATCATCTAAAAGTGGCTTACAACTCTAACTCTTTAACTTCTACTTTTAGCAGGGAAGTCTAAAGGGATTTCGGAAGCAACTTTATTGGACGGTTATAAATAGTTCTGTCTTCCAAATCAGAGTTCAGTTTGAAGTCTGAGTGCGGTTGTGTTTTTTTTACAGTCGGCCACATCAACCTTCTAGCTTCTTCTTCTACGTTAGAGCTCAGAGGTCATTGAACTTTTTAAAAGCAATCTTCCTATTTAACAATTCCATACTTCAGATGTTAGGAAATGAAAATCCATTTTCGTCTTAATTGCTTCCCTAATGAAGCCCGCAGTGGCCAAAAACATTGCATTGCAAAGTTTTTCATGAAATTCGCTCGTCCACAGCTGGGTGTCTGTGAAGGTGCTGTTGTTTGCAATCCTAAGGATCCATCGTCTGCTCCCAATTCCACTGATCTCAATTCCATTTTAATTGAACTAAAATTAGAGCCACTGCATCGCCACCCACTCACCGCGTTATAAACGTCGATTTTTCATTTCCCTTCGCGCCATCCTTTGTGGCCAAGGCGAGGATTTATCAAAACATTATTCTCTCGGTCTTCCTTCGTCTGCCATTCATCAACACCAAAAATCCTGCGCCGAAAAAAAATCACCTCCTCACTCACCACCACCAGCGACGACGGCGATGACGACGAGTCCGTGAACCAAGAATGCAGGACTAACGAGATTTATGATGTGAAACAACATTTGCTACTAAAGTGCGGGGCCAGGAGCTCCATTTATATTGCGCTGGTGCACTTTCTTACCAATTCATCCGCCGCATAAACTCTCCACAGTCTATGTGTCCCAGTGGATCTCTCCACCAAGGAGTTGAAAAAAACAGAACAGAAGAGAAGCAAAAAAAAATAAAAAATACGCGCCCCAGACCAACCTGCCACAGAATTATAGGGCAATGGTTCTCAAGTCCAGACCGGGCGCTGGTGCTGGAGTGCCGAGAAACATATGGAACCACCATATTTCAAGGATCTAATTTACCATGCGACTGTGCCTGGCACAAGGGCATAGGGGGATGTGTGTGTTCTCTGAGATTTTTATGAAAAAAAAAGAATTCATGAATGGGAACGGGCATTCTTCTTTCTTTCGCTTCCGCTGCGGTCACGAGCTCGCAGCAGCCGGCATCGGGCGCGCGGAGTTTTCGGCACAGACACACACATTTCTCATTTATTCAAATAAATCTGTCCCAGAGCCGCGTCTGAGCTGAGGATCCTGGTGGTTTTGTGGAGCGTCTGTTCGCCGACAGCTCTTAATTGGAGGATTAGAAGGGGCTTAGTCGCGGAGGACTCTTCAAACAAGTTCCTGTGGCTCGGCGATTATTTGACTTGCAGTGGCCCTCGGCGCCGTTCCCGTGTGGATTAGCGGTGAGTGGACTCTGCTCCGAAGAGTGAAAGTTAAAGTGAGACTACCTCTTGTGGGGATTAGGGCAGGCATTGCATTTTAATTAAGGCACCGAAGACGTAGAACATATTTTCAAATGCCCTTCGGCATGAAGTCGGTTGGTGTCCACTGGCACCGTTATGATAGTCACATTCATTCAGGAGGGAGGTAATTTAAAGGGCATTAGGAACGCTTTGGAATCGCATTCTTTTGTTTTAGTTTATGAGCGTATGGTCTACTCTCAAGGGAGTAGAAGTGGTCGACAATTCAGTTTCATTGGGACGACGAAGACTTGTCTGCCAGACAGAGGAAATTCGCAGCGAGGAAGTTTGAAGTGCAATTATATTTTAATGAAGTCCATAGGAGGGTTTTTAGAACGGTAGACCGTGTGTGCAATGATAGGTGGACTCTTTTAAGTCCTTTGTTAGTCTATGAAGTAACATGAATTAGTATATTACTCGTCTCTTAGTGAGGCTATTTGTTATTTGGGATGTCTGGGCATCTAAACGGAAGCTGACGGTAAAAAGTCAGCAACCGTAAAAAAAAGGCGAGCAGTGATGTGTGAAGAAGGAATCGGCAGTTTGAAGAAAAGAAGCATAGGAGGAGCACTCTGTCTGGAGACGCTGTCTGACAGCATTGCAGTCGACAATTCTTATATTAGGATCGAAGTTAGTTTGTCCATCCGCTTCAAAAAGCCTGGCCATTGCATTCAGTGACGTATAACTAGACCCATCGTTGTACATCTTGTGATACTCCTTCATTCATTATAAAATATTTGTAATGAGCAAATCGGACGCCTTATTAAATTCTTTCAGCAACCTTAAACAGACTCAGCTTGAGTAAAATTGTTTAAAGTCAAATTTAGTAACACTGCTAACACAGGTCTGCAAAAAAAATGGGAGCTATTTTGGTATTTGAAGGTAATGATTGTGTTTTTCGGTTTGCTGATTCCGAAAGTGATTTTTATTTTGCCCTAGAACGTCACGTTTTCTGACAATGTAGGTATCTATGTTAAATAAGTTGTTAGTTTAAAATGGGAGACAGAAGACTTAAATTCTTTTTTAAATTTATAAATGCGTAACAAAACTTATTCTTTTTTTTTTGTTTTCCAAAATACGTTTACTAGTAAGCAATAAACACATTTTTCTCAGTGAGATCCCTTTTGGTACATTTTCGTTTGTAGGAAGCATCTCTCTGAAGCGCCCAACAGTAGTCTACCATCATTGAGACGTTCCATCTTCCTTGGTATCTTTGTTCCATCCCTTAATATCTTGGTGAAATTGTGCACCTAGCTCTTCACTTACATCTCTTAAATTTTTTGGAAAGCAGTTGAGGTGCGAATGAAGAAAATGCACGTCAAACTCATTAGACTACCTGAAATGCTTTAACATTCTTTTGACGATTTGTTAGTAGTTAAAGTCTTTGGTATTGCCTAAAAATTTCTCTATGACCCCCTTTAAAGTCAATCTAGCCTTCTCTTTCGATCCGTCTTGGTTGTGATGAATTGTGGGTCAGCTATGACCCCGAAGAATCCAATTTTTACAATATAATTTTGCATTTCGCAAAATAACCTGACTTTCTAGAACTTTGGGAGTTTTTTTTTTAGTTTTCAGGACAACGAAATGCATAGAAATCAGTTGAAATTATCCGGGCAGCATATTGCTTGCAGACCTGTGTATTTTGGTTTATTATTCTATAATAAACCTTTGTAATCGTAACAGAAAAAAAAAAATTTAACACCCCCTCAAACTTTCACAGTTTGCGTTTGGCGGGTTGTAGAGTGCATATATGTAATAATAATTTGTCTGTCCGTCCGCCGTACGCCGTACGCCGTACGCCGTACGCCGTACGCCGTACGCCGTACGCCGGCCGATTTTTTTCAGCACTAAAAGTTCCACCATTCCTAAGTTGTTGGAGCTATAAGGACAAAACTCGGCTCAAAAATAGTTCCAGTCTAGCCGCTTATTTTGATGCATTGCTACATAAAGTAGACCGCCCCAAGGGGGAGAAAGGAGGATTTTAATTTTTTTTAGGTTTCCGAAACGATTTTTAAAAACTGAGCAGTAGGATTCTTTGAAACTTGGCCTAACAATAGGGCTAGATCCCCTACAGATCCTAACATTGAACCATAACGCTCGGAGGCCCCAAAGGGGAGTTATGGGGGTTTGAACTTTTTTAGTCTCCTCAACGGTTCTTGAAAACCGAGTATCACATTTTGTTCAAATTTGGCATAAGAATAGTGTTAGGTATGTTATTGATTCCCCTAAAACCACATAACGGTCAGAGATCAGGGAGGGGAGAAAGGGGGGTTCGATCTTTTTTTTTTCGCTTTTTTCACATTCCGACTCATATTCTACGAAATTGTTGACACTTAGCTCGAATGAAAATAAATAGCTCGAAGGTCTTGCTTATTCCAAATCCAACGCCACCTTCCGCATCAATTTGCGAATAACCGTTCACGAGATATTGGCTTATTACTGTCATCATATTCGATATTCAAGTAAAAAAATATATATGGGAACCAGATTACGTAATGATCGATTATCCAATGATGACGTTTTCATCCTCATTTTCTCTGTTGTTTCCATTCGTAAGCTGTGACGTCAGTGGGGGTGTGGTACCAAAAAGAGAACAACGCAGAGAGGGAGATTGAAAGAGAGTTCTTTGTCTCTCTTGCTCGCATAAGTAAAATGAAGAAATAAGTGTGAGGAGTCTATGTGTGTGTTTCATATGAAAATGTATGAGCAATGGTTTGAGTGAAGGAATATGAACCAAAACAGACCTTGGAACTCGATAAGAACAATTTTGAAGGGCGTAGTTAAGAAATGATATTCACACAGTTTTGTTGTTGTCTTTTGCTACAGAAGCAAAGTTGCTTATGGCTGCGCATTTGTGTGCTTAAACAAATTTTTGATAATTCCAATTGTAATGTCTGTTGTAGGGTAAAAAAGAGAACACAAGGAAAGGATAGGAGAACATAGGATAGGTCATGAGCGGAGGGATATCAAATTACAAAGTCGATACGAAAAAATTTGGTTTATTATTTTATGACCGTTGTCTAACAAAAGGCGAAACGAAGTGAAGAAGTAATATTTACATCAGTTTTATCGTTGTCTTTTGTAGAAGAAGTAATGAAATTTAGATGCAAGGTCTATTTCGCCAACCTAAAAATAAATTTTTTTTTTTGAAGAATACTGAAAGATCAAAGAGAAAGATAGTTAGTTTGGTTTTTAGCTAGTTAGTAGCTTCTGCAGCAAAAGGCAATAACAAAACTGCTGCGAGTATCATTTCTTTTTTAGGGTTTCGTTCCAAAGAAATAAAGAAACCCTTATAGAATCACTTCGGTGTACTGTTTGCCGGTCGCCTTTACACATTTGCTAATAGCTTCTGAATCCTCTGTAGTTAAGGGATGAAACTTGGAATGAATGTGACCTTCGGCAACTCAAAAATAGTCGAAGATTAAAGAAAAAGTTTGTTCTGAAACTAACGTTTGACAAAAAAATTATTAACTTTTACGGTCAACATGGGTGTCACTGGAAAGGGAGCGGGGCGTAGATTACAAAAATGTCTGTCTGTCTGTCATTAACCCCTATTTTAGGTACCTGGTGAACCTCCTGGAATTAAGAAATGAAATTTCCACAGATGATGTGTTTCACTTGCCCAAAAAAAGTTCCGAAAAAAAATTTTAAGAAAGTTACTTATTAGCGAAAAAGTTAGTACTAATACTAAAATCAAAAACCGGATTTATTTTCTTGGATATTTGATATGGGTATCGTTCGAAAGAGAATGCCAGCCATGAAAAGTTGTTAGTAAATGATTATAAGCCAACAAACTTCAAAAAACTACTTATATGCCGTGCCTCATACCTTATTCTGTAAAGTAATGGGCCAACAAATCTGTGCGTCTTATCTGATAAAACTAAAAAAACTAAAAACTAATTGTTTTTTAATTTTATTACCGGAATTCATAAAGTTCGGTACCATTTGATAGGTTTTGTAAAAGAAAATTTAGTTCTTGTTTTGAACATTTTGTTTTGAGGTTCAGTTTTCGAGATATTAAGCCAAAAAAAAGATTGACCATTCTGGCTCAAATAGTGGCATACGAATTGTAAAGATCCGAAAATGCCATTTTGTAGATCTCGAAAAAAGAATAAAAAAAAAAAAAAAAAGCATTTTTATTTTTATAGAATTTTTCGAGATATCAACCATTTAGTGTTTTGCTAAAAAAGATATCAATTACTTGTCATGTATTCGCAAACAAATTTCTCAATAAAAAGTGATTGCTGGACGTGGTTTGATGCGGTTCCCCATCGAAATGGTCGACATACACGACGCTTTTTAATTCAATTTTCTTCGATTGGCTGCGCTGCCTTCCGTCACTCAAAATTGTTCGCATTGAGTTCCAAGATCCCTTTTGTTTCTTCCTTCGCTCAAACCAAACTGCTCTCTTACATTTTCACATGAAACACACACATAAACTTCTCACACTTCTTTCTTTAATTTACTTATGCGAGCAAGAGAGACAAAGAACTCTCTTTCTCTCTCCCTCTAGGAGTCCTTCCGCGTTGTTCTCATTTCTGTACCACACAGCTGACATCTCAGCAGACGAAGGGAAAAAGTTGAGAATTGAGAAAATGGGGATGACAACGTCATCATTCGTGGCCAGGCCTCCTGTATTTTTGTTAAATTGAATATCGAATATGATCACATTAAACGCAAATATCTCGTGAACGGTTGATCGCAAATTGATGCGGAAGGTGGCGTTGGATGTGGAAAAAGCAAGACTTTCGAGTTACATATAACAATTTCAAAAAATAGAAGGCGAAATGTGAATAAAGGGGAAAAAAAGTTCGAACCCCCCTTTCTCCCCTCCCTGGTCCCTGACCGTTATGCCGTTTTAGGGGGATCAATAACATGCCAAGCACTATTCTGATACCAAATTTGAGCAAAATCGGTTGCACGGTTTTCAAGAACGGTTGAGGAAACTAAAAAAATTCAAACCCCCATAACTCCCCCTTGGGTCCCCTGAGCGTCATGGTTCAGCTTTAGGATCTGTGGGGGATCTGGCCCTATTGTTAGGCCAAGTTACAATAAATTCTGTTGCACGGTTTTCAAAAATCGCTCCGGAAACCTTAAAAAAACTAAAATAGTAAAAAGCGAATATCTCGTGAACGGTTGATTGCAAATTGATGCGGAAGGTGGCGTTGAATTTGGAATAAGCAAGACCTTCGAGCTATTTATTTTGATTCGAGCTGAGCTCCAACAATTTCGAAAAATGTAAGACGGAATGTGAAAAAGCGGAAAAAAATTTCGAACCCCCCTTTCTCCCCTCCCTGGGCCCTGACCACTGTGCCGTTTTGGGAGAATCAATAACATGTCTAACACTATCCCTATGCCAAATTTGAGCATAATATGTTCAACGGTTTTCAAGAACGCTTGAGGAGACTAAAAAGGTTCAAACACCCATAACTCCCCTTTGGGTACTCCGAGCGTTGTGGTTCAACTGTAGGATCTGTGGGGGATCTAGCCCTATGGTTAGGCCAAGTTTCAAAAAATTCTACGACATAGTTTTTAAAAATCGTTCCGGAAACTTTAGAGAAATGTAAGCCCCCCGTTCTCCCCTTTGGAGCGGCCTACATTGTACATCAATACATCAAAATAAGCGGCACGACTAGAACTTTTTTTGAGCCGAATTTCGTCCTTGTAGCTCCAACGACTTACAATTGGTGGAGCTTTCAGTGCGTAAAAAAAAAAACAGAAACTAAATACGATCTGTAGATATATTCTCAATAAAAAGTGATTGCTGGACGTGATTTGATGCGGTTCCCCATCGAAATGGTCGACATACACGACGCTTTTTAATTCAATTTTCTTCGATTGTCTGCGCTGCCTTCCGTCACTCAAAATTGTTCGCATTGAGTTCCAAGATCCCTTTTGTTTCTTCCTTCGCTCAAACCAAACTGCTCTCTTACATTTTCACATGAAACACACACATAAACTTCTCACACTTCTTTCTTTAATTTACTTATGCGAGCAAGAGAGACAAAGAACTCTCTTTCTCTCTCCCTCTAGGAGTCCTTCCGCGTTGTTCTCATTTCTGTACCACACAGCTGACATCTCAGCAGACGAAGGGAAAAAGTTGAGAATTGAGAAAATGGGGATGACAACGTCATCATTCGTGGCCAGGCCTCCTGTATTTTTGTTAAATTGAATATCGAATATGATCACATTAAACGCAAATATCTCGTGAACGGTTGATCGCAAATTGATGCGGAAGGTGGCGTTGGATGTGGAAAAAGCAAGACTTTCGAGTTACATATAACAACTTCAAAAAATAGAAGGCGAAATGTGAATAAAGGGGAAACAAAGTTCGAACCCCCCTTTTTCCCCTCGCTGGTCCCTGACCGTTATGCCGTTTTAGGGGGATCAATAACATGCCAAGCACTATTCTGATACCAAATTTGAGCAAAATCGGTTGCACGGTTTTCAAGAACGGTTGAGGAAACTAAAAAAATTCAAACCCCCATAACTCCCCCTTGGGTCCCCTGAGCGTCATGGTTCAGCTTTAGGATCTGTGGGGGATCTGGCCCTATTGTTAGGCCAAGTTACAATAAATTCTGTTGCACGGTTTTCAAAAATCGCTCCGGAAACCTTAAAAAAACTAAAATAGTAAAAAGCGAATATCTCGTGAACGGTTGATTGCAAATTGATGCGGAAGGTGGCGTTGAATTTGGAATAAGCAAGACCTTCGAGCTATTTATTTTGATTCGAGCTGAGCTCCAACAATTTCGAAAAATGTAAGACGGAATGTGAAAAAGCGGAAAAAAATTTCGAACCCCCCTTTCTCCCCTCCCTGGGCCCTGACCACTGTGCCGTTTTGGGAGAATCAATAACATGTCTAACACTATCCCTATGCCAAATTTGAGCATAATATGTTCAACGGTTTTCAAGAACGCTTGAGGAGACTAAAAAGGTTCAAACACCCATAACTCCCCTTTGGGTACTCCGAGCGTTGTGGTTCAACTGTAGGATCTGTGGGGGATCTAGCCCTATGGTTAGGCCAAGTTTCAAAAAATTCTACGACATAGTTTTTAAAAATCGTTCCGGAAACTTTAGAGAAATGTAAGCCCCCCGTTCTCCCCTTTGGAGCGGCCTACATTGTACATCAATACATCAAAATAAGCGGCACGACTAGAACTTTTTTTGAGCCGAATTTCGTCCTTGTAGCTCCAACGACTTACAATTGGTGGAGCTTTCAGTGCGTAAAAAAAAAAACAGAAACTAAATACGATCTGTAGATATATTCTCAATAAAAAGTGATTGCTGGACGTGATTTGATGCGGTTCCCCATCGAAATGGTCGACATACACGACGCTTTTTAATTCAATTTTCTTCGATTGTCTGCGCTGCCTTCCGTCACTCAAAATTGTTCGCATTGAGTTCCAAGATCCCTTTTGTTTCTTCCTTCGCTCAAACCAAACTGCTCTCTTACATTTTCACATGAAACACACACATAAACTTCTCACACTTCTTTCTTTAATTTACTTATGCGAGCAAGAGAGACAAAGAACTCTCTTTCTCTCTCCCTCTAGGAGTCCTTCCGCGTTGTTCTCATTTCTGTACCACACAGCTGACATCTCAGCAGACGAAGGGAAAAAGTTGAGAATTGAGAAAATGGGGATGACAACGTCATCATTCGTGGCCAGGCCTCCTGTATTTTTGTTAAATTGAATATCGAATATGATCACATTAAACGCAAATATCTCGTGAACGGTTGATCGCAAATTGATGCGGAAGGTGGCGTTGGATGTGGAAAAAGCAAGACTTTCGAGTTACATATAACAACTTCAAAAAATAGAAGGCGAAATGTGAATAAAGGGGAAACAAAGTTCGAACCCCCCTTTCTCCCCTCCCTGGTCTCTGACCGTTATGCCGTTTTAGGGGGATCAATAACATGCCAAGCACTATTCTGATACCAAATTTGAGCAAAATCGGTTGCACGGTTTTCAAGAACGGTTGAGGAAACTAAAAAAATTCAAACCCCCATAACTCCCCCTTGGGTCCCCTGAGCGTCATGGTTCAGCTTTAGGATCTGTGGGGGATCTGGCCCTATTGTTAGGCCAAGTTACAATAAATTCTGTTGCACGGTTTTTAAAAATCGCTCCGGAAACCTTAAAAAAACTAAAATAGTAAAAAGCGAATATCTCGTGAACGGTTGATTGCAAATTGATGCGGAAGGTGGCGTTGAATTTGGAATAAGCAAGACCTTCGAGCTATTTATTTTGATTCGAGCTGAGCTCCAACAATTTCGAAAAATGTAAGACGGAATGTGAAAATGCGGAAAAAAATTTCGAACCCCCCTTTCTCCCCTCCCTGATCCCTGACCACTATGCCGTTTGGAGAAAATCAATAACATGCCTAACGCTATCCTTATGCCAAATTTGAGCAAAATCTGTTGCACGGTTTTAAAGAACGGTTGAGGAGACTAAAAAGCTTCAAGCCCCCATAACTTCACCTTGGGTGCTCTGAGCGTTGTGGTTCAACTTTAGGATCTGTGGGGGATCTAGCCCTATGGTTAGGCCAAGTTTCAAAAAATTCTACGACATAGTTTTTAAAAATCGTTCCGGAAACTTTAGAGAAATGTAAGCCCCCCGTTCTCCCCTTTGGAGCGGCCTACATTGTACATCAATACATCAAAATAAGCGGCACGACTAGAACTTTTTTTGAGCCGAATTTCGTCCTTGTAGCTCCAACGACTTACAATTGGTGGAGCTTTCAGTGCGTAAAAAAAAAACAGAAACTAAATACGATCTGTAGATATATTCTCAATAAAAAGTGATTGCTGGACGTGATTTGATGCGGTTCTCCATCGAAATGGTCGACTTACATCGACGCTTTTTAATAAAATTTAACTTAAAAACAAATCTGCTTCCTTTCAAATAATACGTATATCGACCATCACAGTTAAAAGTTTTTTCGGGCGTTAGTATCAGTATTATGAGAGAGGTACCATATAGACGCCCCCACAAGCTTTATAATTTTTACTTACAAAATCCAGCTTTTAACCATTTTTTAGATTTATTTGTTGCTTCTTAGAAATCATTCATTGAAAAGTTGAATAATAAACCCAAGTGTAAAATTTGCAGTGTTTTTTTTTTTCTAATTGCTATGTTTAAGTATCTTTCAAGGTTACTAATGATCGCTTACTGTCAGAATATTAATAAAAATTTGCCATTTCATTATCGTATCATCGTGAATTTCATCGTTATGACGGTGGCTTCCATTTTAAGTTAAATAAACTCATCGGGAGCTTGATCCACCACCTTACCGACTGGGTTATCTAATGGGGATCGTTTATCAGTTGCTGTGATTAGATTTGACATCAGGCAATTATTTGTTTTTTTGCATTAAGTCCTTATTCTACGTTAATAAGCGAACGAAGTACTTTGAACCACTTCAAGATCAACTTTTGAGACGCTATTGATGGCTAGTAAAAGTTGAATTGATCATATGAAGCGTTGAAAACGAGGTTAGCATTTAAATGAAACGCTTTTTTACCCATGACGACTCAAATGTATTTTGCAAAAGAAAGTCAATTTCATGGCTTTCATGTTATTTATTCAGCATGACCAAGCTGAATAAGGGCAACTTGGTCATTCAAAAATGACCTCTGCTACTCATTTAGCTCATCAGCGTGAAAGAGCAGCTATTAGATAGCGTTTTCTACGTTTGACCCGCTTATTGATCTCGGTATTTCTTAAGTTTATTATGGACTAAAGAACATGGCAAATATATGTACATAAGTAGTCATAGACTACTCAAATAAGTTTAGAAGAAGTTCGACTGTATTTGAATATAATGCAGGGTATTTCAAAGGCGAATGTAAATTATTTCACCGCTTTTCTCAAATTATTGCTTTGTGAAGTTAATTGACGTGTGCTCTAAACGGCTCAATTAATAGGATATTCGCTATTGCTAATACAAATTTTGTAAATTAAAAAAAAAAAACGTTTGTTTGGCCCACCCTGCCGCCTTGGTTATGACTTATTTTTCTTTCTAAGTTATTGTCCTTCGTTTTCCATATTCAAATGTCTAATTAGAGTCATTGCTAGTAATAAAAATAGCCAATTAACGTTTCTTATTGCCCACGTTGAAGAGTGGTCGAGTGGTATCCCATTATACAAGAAAAATAATACTGACTTGGTGTTACCTTTCTCTGGATTACGTTGATAGTCCTTCAAACATACTTTGAAATTACAATCCACATTCAGAAAATGTTTTCAAATCTCACTCAATTTAACAAATTTGTTATTGTACAATACCTCAAATACCAATTAAAATTTTTAATTGTAATGAGAAGTTTAAGAATGAAAGTAGCTTTTGTTGATCACATTTTTAATGAAATGTATCATACAGCTAGCATATCACTGAACTTAGGGCTATTCAAGTTTGAATTACTTGTGTTCCAAGTTAAATGCCATTTGACGCTGGCATAAACGCATCTGTGTTTCGCACATAAGTGCTCTCCGATTTAGTAGATGCACGTGCATATACTTAAAACCATGTCTTATCTCCACTCAAATGGCACAATGATCGAAAGTAAAAGAACATGTGATAGTGATATGTTTTTAAAAACTGCCTTTTATTCTGTCTTATCAGCGTGTTTCTATTCCATCTAGTAGAAATTTTTGTTAATGGCAGAGGGGCTCAATTCTGCAACATTAAATGATTTTTCAAAACTTCACCCTTATAATGACCGTACGGTATTACAGCCAGAAAAACTATTCAACTATGTGATATGTCTCCCCCTTACCCCGTTAAAATCCATGTCAAGAAAATAGTTATATCACAATTCGGGTTTAAATAATTCTTCTGAAAGTACTTAAGATAGACAAAAGTCACTTTAGTTTTTGAGTAAAGCTTTTCTACAAGCAAATTAAATATTTGGATCTATAGTCGAATCTCTCTAAGTCGAATCTTCATGGGACATCAAAATTAGTTCACTTTAGAGGGAGTGCGACTTAGAGGATGGTTTTTGTATGAAAAATTGGGAAGAGTAATGCCAAAATATGGCGAAAAAAATCGAATTAGAGGGAAATTCGACTTAGAGGGATTTCGATATAGAGGGAGTCGACTAAAGGGTGATTTTTTAAGAGCTATAGGAAAGTTTTAAAAAAAAAACACATAAAATTCAGAAATATGCATGAAATCTTTTTTTGAATCGATAGTACGGTCCATATAATTTAATGTTCATGCAAATGTTAACCTTGACTGCGCCTCAAATGGTCCATCCGCTTAGTCCAATTTTGGCATACTCTTTCCAACATTTCGGCCGGTATCTCACGAATAAATGCTTCAATGTTGTCTTCCAATGCGTCAATTGAAGCGGGCATGTCTGTATAGACATGAGCTTTAACATGGCCCTACAAAAAATAGTCTAAGGGCGTTAAATCGCACGATCTAGGCGGCCAATTGACCGGTCCCGAACGTGAAATAAAATGTTCACCGATCTCTCCGCCTCAATAAGTCCATTGTTGCGCGTGCTGTGTGGCATGTGGCATGTGGCACCGTCTTGTTGAAACCACATGTCATGCAAGTCAAGCTCTTGCATTTTGAGCAAAAAAAAGTTGGATATCATCTCACGGTAGCACGCACCATTCACGGTTACGTTACGATTCGCATCATCTTTGAAGAAGTACGGTCCAATGATGCCACCAGCCCATAAACCGCACCAAACGGTGACATTGCATTCACTCCAAAATCGACAATTCTGCAATGAGTACGTACCCATTGAGCCAGAAATAAGCTTCGTCGCTCAACACAATTTTTCGCGCTGAACTTTCTTAATAGAGCACGCATTTTGATAATAAAATTCAATATTTGCAAGCGTTGTTCGTTTGTAAGACGATTCATGGTTAAATTATAGACCAAACTGAAGATGTTTGACAATGAAATAAAACACGAAACGTGCGTCAGCTGCTTAAACCAGTGTTGCCAAAAAGATAATAGCTAAAAAATCACCCTTTATATTTACTGAGAAGAAGGAGATCTATGACCAGCGAATGCTGCTATCGTTAACCTAGTGTTGTTCGTGAAGAACATGAATTTCATCTGCCGACAACTCAAAAATATTGGCGCAGTAAGTGTCTTAAATTCATTTAAGAACATAATTTGAGTTCATTTATTTCTGCATCAGACGTCCCTTAGTGCAAAAAGAACATTCGAAATCTTTTACTTCGTTTTTGGTGAAGTGAAGAAAAATATTCTTCCTGCGGCATGAAAGGGTTAATGTAAACCTGCCGAAATCACTGCTAGATACTTAACAGAGGCCTATTTCCTGGCAACGGAAAAAAATGCTATTTTAGTGCAAGATGTAACCCCTTAGACCGCTCTCCTAGGAAAAAGTGTCTCCTCTTCGCACTCACTTTCAACCTGAGCTGCCACATGCAAGCCTTCCCAAGACGACGACAAGCTCAATCTTCATTCGATTGAATTCATAAATCGCCTTCCTGTCCGAAGTCTACAAGACCCCTCTTCCTCTCTCACACATATGAAGTATCCCTCGGATCGTTTTATCGCGTCACGTTGCGTCGCGTCGATCCGATTAAACATTTAACACCATCAACATTGTCGTCAACAAGGAAACCGAAGTTTAAATCAATAATTCTCTCTCTCTTTGGAATCTAATCTCCGCAATTATTAATTAAATTAGGCAAACAACCGTATAATCAAGTCTCCCTCCCCGAACTACCCCACACAAAAACAACACGAACAAGAACACAACCACACACCGCTCTGGGAAGCGCTCAGTTCCAAAACAGCGACAGCTGAAACTGTTTCACTTGCATTACTTGCGTGCTGCCGGCTTAGTCTGCCACCGACCGACAGCCGTTCTAGACGTCGATACCAGCTGTGCTTGTCGTCCTCCCTCACCGCCCTTATAGTTTCTTTTTTAGCTTTTGAGTTTTTGTCAAAAAAAAATTCAAGAGACCTTAGCGCTGACGCGGCTGAGGTGGCTTATCTTATCGGTTCTAGTGCGGGCTTTTCGGTTACAAATAGCACGTGTCCGATTTCGGTTTCGACAAGCCCCGATCGTTATCCGTCAGATACGAAACGAAATAGAAAATAATTCTCGAATTTTGATTTTTATTGAAATTCTTTTCGCTGCCAAAATTTCAAGACTGCTCCCGACTGCGCAGTGCATTTTTGTGGAATCAAGCGGTTCGAGATACGCGTGGAGTGTGCCGCGTGGATACAGTGAAGTCTCTCCCTGTCGACACAAGTGGATACGCAGTGTGTCAAGTGCAAGAGCAAGTGCAAGTGTGTTGGACGGTTGTCGGTTCCCACGGACGTCAGGAATATCGGAATTAGGTCAACGCGTGCAGCAGGAAAATGTTTGGAGTGAAATACCTCACCGAGGCCCACTTGAAGGGCTTCGATCGTTATAAGGTGAGTGCGTGTGGGTGGCAGTAGAGCCTTAGCATGCTTCCGTTGTAATTTAATTATTAACGTCAACTTACGAAAGGGGGTGGTGTCCGCCCCCGGTTGCATGCCGTAAGTTGATTACATGTTAAATTTTTCACAGATAACCGGGAGGTGATTTGCACCCTATCAGCAAATCGGTTTGTAATTGATCTTGACATTTGGCCTGGCACAGGGTCACTCATGCATCCGCTAGTAAATGAACCTCCCTTTCGGTCGTGCTATCTAAGTACTCTGTGACGGCAGACGGCGATAGGGTTGATTTATCGTTTGCTGCAGTTGTGAGCTATTTTGGGCTCTTGTCAGCTGGGCTCAAGATAGGGCGGATTTGTTGTTGAATGAGGGGGAGATAAGGTCCTACATGGAAGACGTAGGCACAACTTTCGGGTAACAAAGATAGTGCGGGCTAAAGCACTTGATTTGTTACATTTGTATTTTGGAATTGTCAGGTGATTTTCGGTATGATTTCAAATCAAAAGGGGCGACTGAGTCTATTTTTAGAAGGCCTATCTTTTTCACGTAATTGGGGGTTCCTTTCCGTGGTATGTAGTTGATTACATGCGTTAGACTTTTTACTTTTTGAAGTAAGAACCTGGATTTTGAATTCTGATCCTCAAGTTGTTATAAGCTCAAACTGTGATTGAGAACTCTGTTAAAAAGTGCAATGAGATTCTTGAACTGTCTGACTTACTTAGCCCAGCACAGACACATTCATTTAAGTCGCACTTTACGAGTAGAATTCAGATTTTAACCATCCACGACTGAGCATATGACCCCGAGAAAGAGATTGAAGAAAACTGTCGTTGCAAGTTTGCTTCTTAAAGATCGAAAATTTAGATTTTAACCACCATTTTCACATTAAATATGTTTGATTACACCGTGTAACAAAAAATTGTTCACCCAAATTTTTTGGTAGTTTTTGCTTTCTTCGAGTACACTGTGGTCAGACATTCGTTTCAATTGTTCAGCTTACGGCAACGTCATTGCGAAATGTAAAATGCCAGCAGAACAAACATATCCTTTGAAATCGGCAATAAGTGTGACTAGTTGCTGGTCAAGAGAGAAATACGCGAACCTCAATGTCCCTCTAACTCAACGTTAGTACTTCAGTAACGTTTAAATTTCAATAACAATTTCAAATGCAAATTTTTAATTGAAAAAGAAAGCACTTGCTGAATTGGTGCTGCAATTTTAAAAGTATGCCTTTACCATTATCTCAAATATTCTTCAGATCTAAAATATGGCTATTTATTTCAAAAAAATTGAAATTAAACTGACCGTCATTAGTTTAAGCTGAATATAAGCTGTCAAATCTGTGATCAAAATATTCTCATAAAAAGTTTATTCGAAATTTATGAGTTTAAGATTTTATGAATGATTGTTTAGGCGTTAAAAACAAATCTTTCTCTGCATAGCTAAACAAATCCATAGAAAAACAATTGGGACCGTCGAATATATCTCCACCTCTAGGCTATGATTGATTCGTGTCCGACTTACGTTACGAGAAAAATGACTGTACAAGAAGCTAACAGATGGTTACAAATGGCAAAGCGATCCTTTAGCAAAGCTAATCCGCAAAGTTGTAAAAAAATACTTGTAAACGCTCAAGTAAGGTATGCGACTGCACCCGATGAACCCTCTACACATTGCTCCTTCTGAGTCCTGCCTTGTATGCAGGACGATTCGGCAGATCAGCGGTACATTTTTTTCACTACAGATCTTTTCTCACAAGATATTTGATTCGATACTTTGATTGATATATTTATTTTCTTTTTGATGTATTCAAGTGGTTTACACGAGTAATGTTGCGGTCAAAATAATAGCAGTGTTGCTTTCTGAAGGATTCCTTCTTGCAACTTGAGTAATATCATGGTAATGAATGGAGTAATTAAAAAATCGTTTACTCCTTTCAGTTATTGTTCTAAAGTAGAAGAACATTCCCAAAGTCCCCAAGAAGAAAATATTCTCTCACACTATTACTGCTATGCATTGCTTTTATTTTTACCGCAGCTGTATATCCAATACAAGCCGTCCTTGTTTTCCGATGCAACTTTTCTGTTAAAAAATCCGAACTAAGCTTAAAGTTAAAGAGAAACAGAGAAATCTTTTTATTTGACTCTTTGACTGAGATTACCAGAAACTGACGTTCAAATGCAATCCAAATGTTTGTGAAAAAAAAAGAGTTTGCGTCTATCGTAATGCAAATGTGCTGCCAAATAAACTTTGAAACATGATTTTTTTTTTTTAATTGGGCATCACATTTTAAAGACTCGTAAAATAGCTTAAAGTGTTTCGATTTTGGATCCTTTTTCAGTTTTGGAAAGGCTCTCAGTTTTAAAAAGAATTATAAGGACTATTGAATGAATAAACCTTTCCAAAAATGAAAAAAGTTCCAACATCGGATCACTAGAACCTATTTTATGAGTCTTTGAATGCTCGAAACATGGGCTTACACTTTCTTTTGACTCTGACTGTACATGCGAATGACTACAAAATGAAAAGAATGGTTAAAAAAAGAAAAGGTCTAAATGACAATTTTAAAGTGTATTAAAATTTTACTCTTATTCAGATAAAGACTGGTGTAAAATTGCTACCGAATTTATTTCAATACCTATGACATGACATGCTATGGCGCGAAAAAACTAGGCTCTAGCTCTCAACGGGCTGTTACGCCGCCCAATACAATACAATACCTATGACAGGATTTAAAGTTGACTTTCTGACTAGTTTTCAATTCAATTGTTTTCAATTTAATGAATAGTAAAAATATGGTTTTCGTTTTTGTCAAACAGTTTAACAGTTGATCTATTCAGAATTTTAAAGCCCCTAACCAAAGTCCATTAACTTTTACTATTGTTCAATTTTGTTCGTCTCGGCTGCCGGTCTTTTCTGAATTATTTGGAATCAAAGAATATACACCATCCTACTCAAATGGTCTTCAATTCAACAATCTTCACATTTGAATGATGAATGAAGTGATGAATTTTACTGTGTGAGGGGTAGATCAATCAAAGGAGGAATGGTCCATTCCTCCTGCTCAGCTTCCGTTTGCTGAGGCATTAACTATGAAATGGAAAGAAAGAGTTTCTGTCAAAAGCCGAATTCTTCAACCCACTTCCAATGAAAGTGAGAAAAGTTAAGACGACGACACATCGACACCCGGGCAAACCTCCTGCGTGAAAAATTAATTTCCTGTGTGAACAACTCCGGTCGAACACACTTCCTGATGGCCAAACCCTAAATAGTTAATCATAAAATGTACCCCACTTCTCAAACGTCCCATAACCCTTAGGTAATTTGTCTTTGCTCCCCTTCGCCAGAAAGTTGGCCTCCAACTTTTAAAGTAAAGACCCACGCTAATGGAAAACTTTTCACTAAATAATTCACCATCCACACGTGTCCTGTTCAAAAAATGTATGACGATTCCCACTCCTCTCGCCTACCCATCAAAAATCAATAAAACCGCAGTCCCGACTCGTTCAACAGGTTGACTCCTCATGAACCTCTGAACCTTCGGTCCAACCCCTCCAATCGACGTCAGAGCCGAAAACGTGCAAAATCTCCGCAACGCTATCAAATTTCTTCAATTTGGCGCGCTCAGACGCGTTATCTGGGGGTGCTGAGCCAGAGTTTGGTCAATGACTCTTCAATCAATTTTTTCTTATCGCTTGCGAGCGACCGGCAAGAACCCACACCTCTTTCCGCGCGGTGTTGAAATGCACGCGGCCTGAATGGCGTGATGGCGTGATTATTTACTCGCCTCGCGTACGCGCTTAGTCGCTTCCTCAGGGGTAGGGGTTGATGGGCATTGGGGGACAAAACTAAGTGATTCTGTGTTGATCCCTCTCTCGTGTGCGTATTCGCGAAGGGGGCGGTTTAGTTAGCTGCTTGAGCACCTCTGAGAGATCTTGGAGGAGCGTTCAGTGTGTTTGCCGAGTGCAAGTGCGCGTCGTCGATAGCGTCGGATGTTTGTGAAACTTCATAAAGTGGGTCACAAAACATGGCGCTACAGAGGGACGTGAGTGTGAGTGAGTTCGGCTACATGGGGGTTGCTTAATAAAGGCGATAAGTAATTGCATTACTGCTTACGGGCTTCAGATTGTAGTACTTGACCTCTAGCGGTTGGTTATCTGATTGATTAAGACGTGCCAAGTGGAAGGGTGCGGCATGTTTATGATTCAATGGGACTAGAATGAAATCTGATGTTGTTTACAATGAGATTTAAATAAACTATAAGTTAGGCAGCTACTCTACTCTGGAGTAAAACCCAATAACAAGCGGCTTGCGATCAGCTCGAAAGGCACCCTGTCCAAAATCCACCCACTCTATAAAAGGTCTTCCGTTCTTCCAAATACAAACCATGTCATCGACCAGAACTCCCTTCTTTTCTTCACCTTTTTTGGCGACAGGCAAGTGGCTAATCGCACCTGGAGTAATTTTTGCCACCAGATGTCTGCCGTTGGCTGACACTTTTTTTTTCTCACTCTGTATAAAAAAATACTTTTATCACCTCTCAAAATGTTTTTGTTTTTATTATTCATTCGTGTCGTTCATGCCACAAAAAAAAGTGCACACTGACTCACAAACGGAAATGAACTCTAACCACACGATCGGTTAATGTTGTTGTGATGAATAAATTTTGTAGCGTCTTTTCGAAACACTTTGCTGACCTTTGTCTGTTTTTGAACACATAATTTGCGGATTCACTTGATTTTTATTTTCACATAATATTATTTTTCATCACTTAAACCATTCAACCCGTTCGATTGCCACGTTAAAGCAATTAATGCGCATTCAGGCAGTTAACGATGTTGACATGCTGAAATTGAATATGGCAAACAAAATAACCAGAAAATTTATTAATTTCTTTTTTGCTTTTAATCAGTCATTTATTTCATTAAAAAAAAAAAATTGGATGGAGAAAATGAAATAACCTAACACATGTTGCATATTGGGATTAAAGTGGTTCGGGGGGCTGAATGTAGGTCGTTGATTGTGCGCTTAATGCAAGTGGCAGATGTGACATGTGTTCACCAGCGGCGGGGGTGGGAATTTATCTGCAAAGGAGTTCTGCAGAATTTACCTTGATGATGTATTTGTCAGCGAGGTCAAGGGTGCTTGGTTGAGGCAGTTTTTAAGGGCCACTCAAAGCGAGAAGAATTTTTTTTTGCTGTCTGTGAATTGTTGACAACGATTCTGAGAAAGTCTGACCGTGATTGTGTCAAGAATTCAAGGAATGCAGATGTCTGGGAGAAGAAAAAAAAAACTCAAGGGGAACAGATAAAGATTTATGTCTTCATTTAAATGTGACATCAATGAAAGCGAACACAATTGTCACAAACAAAGGTATAATTTTGTTAACTAGATTCAAATACCAAAACATGTTTGTCTTCATTTTTTTTTTTTCACGTTGAATGCCACGCTAATTCTTCATCGCTTGCACAAACCAGTTAATTTTTTTAATCATTTGTGACGCATTCAAATAAACTATTTTTGAGTGTTCCATATTGCATTCATTTCTTTACACCATTTTACTAACGATAATCATATTTGAAAAATTCAAGCCTTTAGTTCATTCCATAAGCCTTTAAATCTTAATAATCTTGGCTTCGCGAGTCACCGGTGACCCCCATGGCATTCAACGTGTTGAGTAATTTTTTTCCTATTTTTCAAAACAAGATTTAACCATATTCAAAATGTTTGATTATTTTTTTCGTTTTGGTTCTAATAAAGATATATAATCTTTATATAGGGTTTTCTAATAAGAGGTGTAATTTTGAATTGTCCGCTATTTCGGTAAATGCCACTTTTGAAGCTATAATTTTTTGACATTTGACAAGTAGAAACTACGTCATTAATAAAAATGGAAGAAACTACGCCGTTAATAACAAACGTGTATTGTTTCAACAACGTATTGAAATTATTAAAATTCACGAAGGTCCATAAAACTAAAACATTTTTGGGTCGTCGTGTATCACCTTGTCGGACCGCAATACAGAAATTGGTGGGAAAATTCAAGTTGCTGGGACAAGTTAGTGATGTGAAGAATAAAATCCGTTCACGTCGCTCAAAAACAACTGAGAATATTGCTGCTGTAGCCCAAAGTGTTAAAGAAAACCCAGGTTTGTCCATTTCTCATCGTTCTTTGGAATTGGGCATTCCATAAACGTCATTCTACCGTATTTTGCACATATTAGGTTGTCAAATATCTCCCTTCTGCCTTTTTGTCTTTTGAATTTTCCGAGCTCTGTAGCGCTTTGTACATTTTATTTATTGTATTAGGCGGCGTAACAGCCCGTTGAGAGCCAGAGCCTAGCTTTTTCGCACCTCCACTGTGTTGTGCGCGTTATAATTTTGACACATGTGGAGGGGGACCTACTGTTTAATGCCGGTTCCGAACGGCGAATCGCGAAAGCTTTTCATGACAGAAGTACTCCAGGAGGGTTGTCAGTCGTTCGCTGGAGGTGGGGCCGTGAAAAATGTTTGTGGTGTTATTTCCCCGAGCCGGATTCGAACCTGGGTACTCTTGCTTAACAGTCCGACGCACTAACGATTAAGCCACGGCGCCCACGTACATAGCCTGAAAATTCAAAAGACAAAAAGGCGGAAGGGAGATATTTGACAACCTAATAAAATTCTTGCAGCAGGAAGAAGTATTTTTTTCACTTTACCAAAAACGAAGTAAAAGATCTCGAATGTTCTTATTGCAGAAGTAAATGGACTGAAATTGGGCTTTAGAATGAACTTAAGACATTCTTCTTGCAATGGCGCCAATAATTTTAAATTTTGGACAGATCAAATGCATGTTGTTCACAAACAACGCTGGGCATTAAAATGTTAAGGCTTATAAAGTTCAGTTAACACAAGAACTCAAGTTCGTTGATCATCAACAACGTCGTGTTTTAGCCGATTAATTCCTTGAAATGCATGATAGTTATCCGGAATTTCATCCAAAAATCATCATGACTGATGAGGCCCATTTCCACTTCGGTGGTTACGTCAATAAGCAAAATTGTTGCATCTGGGGCTTGGAAAATCCAAGATTTTTTTTTTTGAAAAGCCTCTCCATCCTCAACGTGTAACTATTTGGTGCGGTTTCTGCTCCGGCGGGATCTTTGGACCTTACTTTTCCGAAAATGAGTCTGGAGCAACAATTACGGTGAATGGATTGGGCTATCGAGAGATGATTAATGATTTTTTATGACCGGGATTGGTTGGTATTGAACTGGACAACGTTTACTTTCAACAAGACAGCGCTACGTGTCACACAAGCAACGAAACCATCGATCTTTTACGGTAAAAGTTTCCGGACGGTGTTATCGCTCAAAGGTTATATTTGCTCCTCATGGAGCAGATGCAAGCATCCAACAACTCCTGAAATTAGAGCTATTGATATAGCTAAGGATTCGGCTCACGTGGTATCAGGCAGTTCGCCGAGGGCGCTACAGGTCCCTAAAAGGTGGAGTGAGGTTTTTTCCTCTTCTTCGTCTCTGCAACTTGCATAGAAGTCGTTGCACGGGAGGCCCAGTCGAGTGGCATGTTTGTCAAAAGTAGAGTGCCCAGTTATGACACTAACTAAATTGAGTCTAAAGAGACTAAGTAAGCGTTCAGGACCTAGCTTAGGTCAGATTTCTCTGGTGACGCGTCATGTAATGCCACGCGACCACCTAAGATTGGCTGCCACGATGGCCTCAGTTTTGATATAGAGGAGTGCGGTAGCAGAAGATGCGCTGAGACCAACCTTATCCAGTTGGACGGTTTCAATGGTCCCGCTCTTGGCAAGGTCGTTCGTCAGACAGTTCCCTTAGATATCACAGTGTCCCGGCACCCCCATGAGATGCATGTTAAACTCTTCTGCCAACTCGTCAACAGGTATGCGGCAGTTAAGAGCTCTTTTTCAGTTTAAAGTCACGAACTTCAGGGATTTAATCGCAGCTTGACTATCAGTTCATATCGTGATCATCATGATTAGTGGCGTTACATTCCACGAAGGTCCAGAGCTTAGCTTTTTGCGCCTCCACTCTGTTGTGCGCGTTTTACCTTTGACACATGTGGAGGGAACCTACAGTTTATTGCCGGTTCCAAACGCCGTCATATCGTGATAAAAGTGCGAAATACCACGTTGTACCTTAGCCACGACAAGGCTTCTTTGATCGCCATTATCTCCGCTGAAAACACGCAGTAGTTGGGAAGACGAAATGAGATCTGGATCGCGAGGTCATTGGAAAAGATCCCTCTATCGACCCCGTACGCAGTTTTTGATCCGCCAGTGTAAATCTCCAGTGATTCATTTCCTATGGGTACGCCTTCACTTCAGTCCGATTTGGAGGGCAAGCTGAAGGAGAAGTTTCTTTTGAGAAGAGGTCCGGGGCGAGTATAATTTAACTCTCTGAAGGCGAGATCGATTGACTCTAGAATGGTAGGCTGGAAGACCGCGAGATAAATCCATTCAGATTAATTTAATTTGATCAACATATGATTTGATTAGCTTTCCATCTTTGCCCACACGTCTGTACGTATGTATACTTAAATATTCTTTAGTTACTTACCTAAAAAAACCTCTTTTTCGCTCGTAAAAACTTTTTCCGGGTTTATCAAACACTTGAAAGTTTTCGTTTTTCCTCTTGAAATGTCATATAAAACCACGATTTTTCTCTTCCAGTATAACAGCATCGACACGAGCTACCTCAGCGTCTACATAATGCATCCCTTTTGGAACAAGTGCGTCCAGGTAAGTCGACCAACAAAAACAAAAACCAACGACGTACGATATTAATTATTATTATTATTATTGCAGTACTTCCCAAAATGGCTGGCACCGAATCTCATAACATTCACCGGCTTCCTTCTGACTGTGGTCAATTTTCTTTTAATTTCATTTTACGACTGGGATTTCACGGCGGCCAACAACGCCGATACAACCGTGCCAGGTTGGGTTTGGCTGGTTGTATCCATTAATTTATTTCTGGCTTACACCTTGGGTGAGTTGCGTTAACCCGCCCCGCCGCCACCGTCGTTGCCGAACAGCGCCACGTGCTCGCGGGGACGTGTTCATAAATAATGTAAAAATACAAGAACCAACAAAATTTATATTATTTTATTGCCTATCTCGACCCGTCGAACTCTTCGGTGATCAATTGGCATTAACCCCTCTTTCCGCACAGATGGCATCGATGGAAAACAGGCCCGCCGGACCGGGACCAGTGGACCGCTGGGTGAGCTCTTCGACCATGGCCTCGACTCGTACTCCACGGGGTTGATACCCATTTACGTGTTCTCGCTGTTCGGAACCATCGATTTGCCGCCAATGCGAATGTTCTTTGTCATCTGGAATGTGTACCTGAACTTCTATCTGACCCACGTGGAGAAGTACAACACAGGTGTGATGTTCCTTCCCTGGGGCTATGATTTTACCATGTGGGTGAGTTGAACTCGGTCTTATCATAATGGCGACAGGAAATGGACATTAAACGAAACTTCGATTGGAGCGTATGAAATTTTAATGCGATCTGATGATCAATTCATTGGCAGAAAGATTGATTTGCAATCGGTGGACGGACGGTTTGCTATTTTTTGATGGGTAATTAATTTTCGTCCATCGTCGGTGTGGGTTTTGTCTATTTGAGGTTGACACAGCTGCCATTGTTCGTCGCCGGGAAAAGCCGCCATTAAGTGGGCTTTTCCTCGGGAAAACAGTGACGAGGACGTCGTCATGGATTTATTGTAATTCTAGCTGGGTGGCGGTATTAATTTAATTAATGGCCCAGTTGTGAGGTATGAAATTAAAAATTAACAAAAACTCCAAAACGTACCGCAATTAAACGCATGCCAGCGGATGTGCGGTTCAACTGTCCTTTGGGTTCAATGGCCGCCGGGGCGTGTGTACTCGACGCTGGTTGTGTAATTTACGTAGTTGGTTCATAAATAAATTTAATATTTAATTGAAATGCTTGAATATCTCGGTGAACCGAGGGGTATTTGGAGGGTAATTAACGGGCGCAGTAATTTAATTTACTATTCCATAGAAATGCACTTTTGTTCCATCATTGGGAATGCGATAATCGTTTTAATCAAAATCGCGCTATTTACGAATAATTAGGGCTCTCGCGGAATGTGAAATGATTTTTTGCTCTTTGATGGCGCTGCGATTCGAGTGAAAAATAGTTTAGGCGTATGGATTTAAGTGCAATGCGATTTATTTATTCTCCACGGACTGTTGGGCTAATTATTGAATTATGGTAGATTGGGTTGGTAAAACTAAATTTGATGATGGCCTTGCCGGGAAATAAGGGTTTATGGGCCTGTAATTAAATTTTCGCATTATGGTTGCTGAGTGGTATTTTGTTGGGCAATTAACTTTGAGAGCGTAGCTAAATTATGGGCTTTCCTTAACAGTTTCCAGGATGGGAACGGATCCGGATTGCCGCAAACGAAATTTCCGTAGATGCGCAATTGGGAAAAGGGGTTCAAAAAAAAAAAAAAAGTCCACCGTCCAATCGATGTCCATTTCCTGTCAAAGCCCTACACACACTGACTGCAACTCAAATTTTGTTACAGGGCGTCACTCTCATCCTCCTCCTAACTTCCATCGTTGGACCGGGCATTTGGCACGCACATATGTTCGGCCTCTCAATGGCCAACATTTTCGAGATCACCCTCATCGGCTCGGGCATGGTGACGAGTCACCCAATTATAATTAAAAACATTTATCTGTAAGTATCCACGCCATTAATATCCGTCGACAACGGTACGCTTTCATTGTCATCTCTGACCAGGTCCTACAAGAACAAGACTGGAAAAATGAGACCGTTCTCCGAAGCGGCACGTCCATTATTCGCCTTCCTCTGGCTGTTTGTCATAACGATGGTCTGGGTGCTGTACTCCGCGAATGGGATCGTAAATTTGGAGCCGAGGATAATGTTTGTCCTCTTCGGGACTCTGTTCTCGAACATCGGTGTAAGTGCTGCTGATGAAGATGATGAAAGTCGTGTGGATATGAACCGTCCTCGGTGTTTTGCTCTCCTTTCAGTGCCGGCTGATTGTCGCTCAAATGTCCGACACCAGATGTGATGGCTTCAACATCCTCATGTGGCCGCTGGTCGCAGTTGTCATCGTGTCCTGTTTTCCGTTCTATCATCATTTCGGGATGCATCTATCCGCCGATGTGGAACGATGGATTCTCCACGGTCTGACGATATTCAGTACGATTGCCCACTTGCACTACGGTCAGGGAGTGGTGAGTATACACATCCATCTTGGCGAATCACCCCCACGAGATTAATTGGAAAATTTCCACTCCACAGGTCCGAGAGATGTGCGACCACTTCCGAATCAAGTGCTTCAAAGTAAGGGAACCCAAAAAGCAACTGCTAAACAATAACAAATCGGAATGATAGATATTAATAACCTAATCAACAAAACAAAACAAAACTCCACTAAAAACCTCGAACGAAAAAAACTAGCAAATTGCCGAAACTAATTTGGGAACCATCCACCTCCAGCGGGGCAGAGAGAGGGAGAGGAAGAGCTGTGCGTGTGTGTCTGTGTGCATGGATCGATAGAGCCTCCTCCTCTCGAAATTGCATTCCAGATTCGAGCGGTGATAACAAAAACCGAATTATGCCATACACGCATTGTAATTCCACTCTCACTTCACCGAAAGCATTCCATTTGCGCAATTAAGTGGCGATCACCATCATCACTCATCCACAGGGACCGGGACCGGTCCGGGACTGGCCCGGAACCGGCCACCGCATTTACTCGAACTCCCAATTTGTGTCCAGATACATTTATGTACATCATCCTCGTGGCCCATCGGCACTTTGGTGCATGTCAACCCTCGTCTAATGGGATTTTATTGATAAAACAAATATTTATCTGTTGGATGCGCCATCCCCTGCACTTTTTGCATGTATCCTGTGTTTTATGTGATTTTGAGTTAGGCTAAGTGACTTGGTTTTGGCCGTGTGTGTGTGTGTGTTGTGTGTGTTTTCTAGTCAATTTAATATTTATTCGCTCGTTTGGAAATTAATTATACAATATTTTGGTCTAGAGCAAAAAGGTCAAAACCGAAAAAAAAAAAAAGAAAACTGAAAACCAAAATACTAGAGCACGAGCTTTTTCCTGTTTTGCATGATTTCGGGGCGGATTAGCATGCTAATGAGGTTTCTATGAGATAGTACTTGTGTAAATATTTGCGATTCTTTTTTTTTTTTTTTTTGTATTTATCCATTCAGGTGCCGAGTAGTCCACCACAACCAGCTGTGGAGATGGCCTAGGTGGGGGAACGGTTGAAGTGTGTTGTGTGTGTTGAGTCCTTTTTTCTCTCTACAATTTTTTTTTTTGCTCGACAAACATTGAACAACATTGTGTAAATAGACTAGAATTGAGTAATTAAAAAAGAAAAAAAAGAAAACAAATAAAAATTAAAATAATATTTAAGGTTGCACTTAAGCCATTTACGTGTAGTGTGTAAGGCATTGTTTGTTTTTTTTTTAGTTTAAATTTATTTGCTATTAATATTATTTTAGTAAGTTTAAATAAATAAAGAAAAACAATCGAAATTGAATGCTAGTTTTTTTTTAAGGGAATTGATGATTTATGAAAGTCGATTAAAAAAACCCAACTTATTGAGGACATTGGAGAATCGGAAATCGATCACTTACCGATTAAGCGATCCTGAGCTGAACTCGGATCTGATAATTACAATCATTACCGAAAACCTTTCAACACGTCTAACTCTAAAAACACGACTGCTTTAGTGTATGTGAAATTGAACTCTGTCGCAATGAAAAAAAATTCTCGTCGTAAAGAAAAACATCGAATGAGGTAAACAATCAAACTATGCAATGGTTATAAAGTATATGGGAAGAAGTAAAGAGTAAAGAAATAGAAGAAATGTAAGCTAAAGAAAAAACAATTCGTATATTCTTGTTATAAATTATTACTTCCTGACAATTTACTTCCAATAATTTTATTTATTTCGTGTAAGAATACATTTTGAAGAACTAAATAACAAGGACAAAAAGGCTTCACTTCATTGAGGAAGTATTAATTACAGTCGAAGCCCTCTAAGTCACGGGATGTAAAAATTACTTCGAGTTAGAGGAATTTTTCGAAAAATTCGATTCGGATTAATATATGTTTTTGTTTAAAAGCCTATATTTTATTCAAAAGAGCATACATGTAAGGAGAAAAACATGGGAAATTAATTCAAAAAGCTTGTAATTTTGGATTGAGTCTTTAAAATTGGAGAATGAAGTCTTTTAAAAAAGTAGTGGACCTCATCCGGACGCTCAATGCATTTACTAAATGAAGCTTGAAAACATCTCACATACCTAACTCTGGTTTTATATTAAAAGCAAATTGTTTGAGGCCAACCAACAACACAACGAATAACCAGCGCAGTTATTCGTACAGAGCCAGACGGTTGTGTGCACAAATAACCTATAGCCCATTTGTGGTTGTGTGTAGACGACGATTATGTGGTCCTAGACGACAATTGTGTTCGCCCAACATGATTGTGCTTCGAGAACCGTTGGCGAATAGTTTCTATTTTCTTTTGTTCTCCGGGTTCGATGTTTTCCGTGTAGGTCGCCATGCAAATCCTAATTCTTGCTATGAAAATTCTTTTTCTTTCTTGCATAGGTGAACAATATAAGGGCAACCACATGCGCTTTTTTCTCCGACGTGTTTGCACTAAAAAATCAACATGAAATGAAAGGTGTTCGTCGTCTAGTGCCAAATTGAAAGAGAGTCAGAGTATGCAATACAAGTTGCGAGAGGAAATTCGGTGTTTATTTTTTTGCAAAAAAAAAAGAATTCGACTTAAAGGAATTGAAAATAGACCAAGAGTCGAAAAAATGTATTCGACTTAGACTGCTTAGAGGGCAGAAAGGAAAAATTAAAAAAAAGAAAAAACAAAAATAAGACTGTCAAGTAAGTGTTTACACGTGCTACAGAAATGAGCACTCCTCCTACACACAAAGATCACAATCATATCCGTAGAAAGTGAACAATTTGATCAGTGAAGTCCTTATCCAGGCAAAGCAACCAAAAATGTTGGTGTTCAAGTTTCTCATGAAATTAAAAAACAAGTGCTAAAAAATGAATATCCCTTAAGAGCTACATTAAATTAATTACAGTTTAAAAGCAACTAAAAAACACACACGCACTAAAAATCGAAAAATAATCTTATCACTTCTTTTATGTCCAATGACTAAATTAAAAAACGTGGAGCAATGTCGCACATTGGGATTTGAAAGTACAGATACGTAAAATGTTCTCCACGCAAGTGCTTTTCTACTCAGAAAACCCTTTCATTTTATATCCATATCAAGCTAATGCAAAAGAAATAGCTTATCCGCCATTTTTGGAAATCCGCCATATTGGATTCAGGATGACACCGCCTATCTAACATTTCATTGTCACGCAAATGAAACGTGTATGCAAAATTTCTGCTTGATCGGAAACTGGAAAGTGGGTCAAGTTTAACTTTCAAGATTGGTTTACATATTTCAGCTAAAAAATCCAAAACTGAAATAGAATTCACGACGCCATTCACAAAGCAAAACGTGAAATTAAAAAGTTAATGAGCTAAAGATCCTAGTAGCCACGGCTTTATATATTAGCTTGCAATTTAAATTACCTGTTAATAATTAATAAATAAAATAAAATAAAATAGAGAAAACTAGGAATTTGCGAAAATATTGTTGCAAAGTTATGAAGCACTTAATACAGTGAAATTTTTTTACGAAAGTTAAAACAATTTTTATTAGCTAGTTAAATAATTTTCTATTAAACAAAATCTAAGGGTAGCTTAAGAAAATGTAAAGTTTGCTAAAATTTTGCAAGGCAGTGAAACGTAAATACGAAAAAAGACACAATTCAAAAACGCGGTCATCAATATTCAGCTGCTTCTTAAATCCGTTTGCAATATTACTATTAGCTTGCAAAATTTACCTTTTCTATATGACCCATTTCTTTTTGAATCTCTCGACAATCACCCATCCTTTTTTTTAAACTTCCGTGCTCTTTAAGACCTCTGCATGAAGCTCCAATTCATTCATCTGTCCATTCAAAGTCACCAATCGGGAATGTCCTCAACCAATATGCAGTGTCGATGACACTAAACCCACATTTCTCGAAAGTCTTCTTGGACGCGACATTTTTGGAGCCCACACATGCAGTAACGTCATGACCCATTTCTCCGATTTTCTTGCAAGTTGCTCGCAACACCACACTCCCAAGTCCTTTTCTCTGATGTGAGTCCTTCACCTGGAACGCCCCAAGGAATCCTCCTTGAAGCCTTTTAAAACCAAATAGATCAAGACAAGGCAGCAACGACTTAAATAACTCACCTCAAACACCACGCAACCAATTCATCCGTGTCTTTTATGAACAGTCCGACGTTTGGACTCCAGTTGATCAGACGTCTTATGAAGAACAGTGAGCCGACGTGTTTGTTTGGCCATGCCTCATCCACTTCATCGGCGTGTCGATCCTCCAGCTCCTTAAGGACCATTCCATCGGGACACCTGTAAAGTGCAGCCACTTAGTGAAAGATTCTTGTTTTACATAAAAGACCGTACACAAAATCGATTCGAGCGGCCTCATCTTGCGGGAGGTGGTAGACCAGAGTGAGGCTGTCGTACTCCGTCCGAAGATTTTTCTGTTCTACCACAGACACCACTGGAGCACGGTGACGCTCCAGGAAGGAGCTCACTTTAAAGCCTCGTGACCAGTCCAGCAACGACAGCGCAATCGTCAGACGTTCGTTGGACGGATTCAATGAGTTGAGGAAAAGTTGATACCTGTCCTGGGAATACCAAAGTATCAGACAAGCTTCGGAATTCAACTAGATCCACTTACGATTAATACAAAGGTTCCATCGCTCCAATCGTCGTTAAGGCAGAGGATCGATAAGTTCTTGATTTCAGAGTCCTTCTCCAGCCATCTGATAAAGTTGTCCAGGGTGTAGAAGCCGACACAGTTGCGAGGCCAATCGATGAGATAAAGATCGCGAAGTTGAGTGAGTTGAGCACGCGGCACCGGAGTGAGTTTATTCACAGACATCTCTTTCAAGAGAAGGACGGAACTGAATTTAAGAGAAATCGTTTATCGCAGCGACACAGAACCTGACTGCGAAGCGATTGAATGGAAACTAAACTTTCAGCAGCTGTTTGCTGGCATACAAAGACATTGAGTGCGAAGTGCCTTGAGTGGGAATGCCGGCGGAAGATCAGTAATTTTTAGTGTGAGTTTAGGTGGGAGGGGTGTTGGGCGATAAAAATAAACAATAAACAAGTGGCAATGATTTGACGCTGGGCAGCGTGGAGCAGTTTCATGCGGTTGTGTTTCAAATTCACTCGAAAAGCGAAAGTTTTTGAGAAATGACGAAGAAATTCTTGGGAAACGTCAGAGTCTGCTAATTTATTCAGTTAGAGCGGACAGGGGATTCCCGAGCGGACGCTTCTGAATCAGTGAGATGCAGTGAGATGTTGACATTTTTCTCGAGTGTAGTAACGTGCGTTGGTTGAGATAAAAACTGTATCGAACTGCATGAGTTTATAACTCAGTAGTCGATGTATTTTATGTTGTTAGGGAGCTTTGCTGTTTTTTATGAGAATTTTTACTTTTTTAAGAGTGATAAAGAAGGAGCGATGGAGGAAACTAATATCAAATAAAAGTGTTTTTTCCTTTTGGTTTTCCACTCTAAAGTGGCTGTTTTGTTTTTTTTTTGACTGGGCTTTAACAAAAGCATTGAATTTATTTAACATGAATTTATTAATTGAATATTCTTGACATTGACAGCCCGTTTAGTTCTCCCGATGTTGTCAATATCAGTGGCATATGCAAGCAGTTGCATAGATCGTGTCAATTGTTACAACTGACAAAATATAGTTGCCATTATAAAAGGAAATTGTCTAGGAATATACATATAGTAAACATATATATATCAATGAATTGAGGTTAAACATTTTTCAAAAGTTTGACTAAATGGAAGACGTTTTCACAAAAACAATACATACGAGGTCTGTTCAAAAAATAAGGCGAATTTTAATTTTTCTCCAAAAATATTTGTTTAATCAATTTCAATTTTATCCCCCTCAGATATAATACACTTGTGCCAGCGTTTTTTCCAATTCCCGAATCAGTTCTAATATGCACTTTTTGGTATGCCATTGAGCTCTCTCAGCGATTCATTTTGTATATCCTCAATCGTCACAAAACGCCGTCCTTTCGTGGGTCTCTTCAATCTTGGGAACAGGAAGAAGTTGCAGGGGTCAAATATGGTGAATACGATGGCTAAGGCACGATTACGGTCTTGTTTTTGGTCAAAAAATTACGAACAAGCAACAGTTTTGTTGGTCAAAATTTAGCAATTTTGGAAGGAAGTTGTCTGCCACATGCTTCATGCCCGAAATTCCCGAAAAATTGCATGGCATGAGCCAACTAATATGCCGACATCTTCAGCAACTTCTCTAATAGTGATTCGACGATTCTTCATAACAATTTTGTCCACTTTCTCAACATTTTCATCGGTTGTTGATGCGCTGGGGTGTCCAGGGTGATCGTCGTCATTCACATGTTCTCGATGTTCTTTGAAAAGCTTGTACCACTTGTAAACATTTTTTTTAACTCAGAGTGCACTCACCGTATGCCACTGTCAACATTTCAAGTGTTTCCGAGCATTTTTCTCACAAAATTGAATGCAAATTCGTTGATCCATTTTTTTCGATAGCACGAAGTCGCCGAACACTCCTAACTTGTATGCCTTGCAAAGACAAAATAAATATGCTATACTAGCCTTGTTACGCATAAAATAAATCAAATTTAAAAGAAAAGTCACAGGGGGCACCCTTTTTCCAACTTTGAAGCTTCATATCTTTCCAATGGTACTTTTCACTGACAAAACTCGAAAGAAAGCTCAAACTCATCTTCAAAGACCTTTTGGTTGATATATTATATCACTCGACAGGATCCGGCGAACTTTAAAAGTCAGCCCCCACTTCACCTTAATGGGAGCCTTGCCCCTTCAAAAAACACTAGTACTAAAACCCTATTGACAGAATTCTGAACAAAGTTGCTAGAGACGTTAATGCTTTCTTACCATTTAGAAGTCTATAAAGAACAAACAAAGAAACAAACATTAATTATTATGTGAAGAGATAGCTGAAACTGTAAATAATATGACTCAGACTATGGTAAGAGTGTACCAACATAACAAAATAAAAAAATCGATAACCGAATGTACGTAGCCCGCAAAATTTAAAAATTTACCTTATTTTTTGAACAGACCTCGTATAACATGCTTCCTGCAAAACTGTGAACTTAGTTAAGATCTGCATATTCATGATCAGAAAATATAAATTTGTCTCTTTAATTACCTGAAAGTTTAAATCATAAGAACCTGAGTGAAAAAAAAAATGTCCACCCCTTGACTTGTTTATTTATTCTAGACTTTTTTGTAATCTGTCTGTTTAACAATTGCATTAGTCGCACGATCTCAGATCGTCATAAAAGATGATTCTTTATCTATTCCAATGTAGTAGATTAAGTAAGATAGTTTAACTGGCAAGGCACTGAGAAAAGATAACGCTACAATATGTTTTCACTGCGCGATTGTTGCTGGTTGTTTTTCTTCAATGCGAACTCTATTCATTCCTTATTTCTTTATTCAAATTCCTCAACGCTCTCCTGAATCATCGCAGCACGTTCAACGTCATTTGCTGCAAAAGTCCTCGCCCAATGCGCGGTGTCAATGATTTTAAATCCGTTTTTCTCGAAAGTCTTTCTAGACGCAACGTTGTCAGCATACACACATGCCGTAGCGTCATGACCCATTTCTCCCATTTTCTTACACATTGCTCGTAAGACCAAATTTCCGAATCGTTTTCGCTGATGTGAGTCCTTCACCTGAAAGACCCCAAGAAATCCTCCTTGCTGCCTTCAAAAAGGAATAATTTTTAACCAACGCAACAGGGACCTTTAAATGGCTCACCTTAAACACCAAGCAATTAATTCATTCGTATCCTTTAAGAACAAACCCACATTCGGATTCCGATTTATCAAAAGTCTGATATAGGCCACCGAGTTTTTGTATTTATTTGGCCATGCCTCGTTCACCTCATCCGCGTGTCGATTCTCTAGTTCCTTCAAGATCATTCCATCGGGGCAGCTGTAAAGTACAGCCACTTAGTGAAGAGCTTTTCTATGGCATGAAGGCACGTACTTAAATTCTATTCGTTCAGCTTCATCTCGCGGGAGGTGGTAGACCAGAGTAAGGGTGTCATATTGCTTTCGAACCCCTTTGCGTTCCAAAATGGACAACACTGCAGGACGATGACGCTCAAGAAAGGAGCTCAATTTCAACTCTTCCCACCACCTCAAATACCACAGCCCAACTGTCAAACGCTCATTTGATGGACTCAACGAGTTCAGGAATATTTGGTATCTGTCCTAGAGACCTTGGAGTTTAGGGAAAGCCTTGAACTCCAACCAAATCAACTTACAATCACGATAAAGGTTCCATCGCTCCAGTCGTCATTAAGACAAAGGATCGACAGGTCCTTGTTTTCGGGGTTCTTCTCCAGCCATCTGATAAAGTTGTCCAGGGTGTAGAAGCCGACACAGTTGCGAGGCCAATCGATGAGATAAAGATCGCGAAGTTGAGTGAGTTGAGCACGCGGCACCGGAGTGAGTTTATTCACAGACATCTCTTTCAAGAGATCGATGGAACTGAATTTAAGAGAAATCGTTTATCGCAGCGACACAGAACCTAACTGCGAAGCGAATGAATGGAAACTAAACTTTCAGCAGCTGTTTGCTGGCATACAAAGACATTGAGTATGAACTGTTTGAGGGGGAATGCCGGCGGAAGATTAGTAATGTTTGGCAAAGGCTTACAAAACGAGGGAATTCCAGAGCCATAATATGTAGTGATAAGCAGAAAAATGAAAACAGTTGGTGATAGGCCGAGTGCAACCGATTAGAAGCGGTGGACAGCTTTGTGCAATTAACTCTCACTTTTATTTTCATCCATTTCTAGTAAATTTACCGGGCTGTAAGACTTCAATGCATGGAAGTGAATTTTTTCTAACTCAGGAAATTTAGCTACGCTTAGAGGCCTCGTCTGGTCCAATTGCTCGGCTGCCCACTACACAACCTAGAGGTAAACTTAAGAGCGTGTAGAAAAACAGCATATTGCAGGCTTTTGTAAAAAAAACAGCGTTGAATTAGGAAAAGAGGAAACCTTCGAATACGTCCATGGGCCTTAAAAAACATTGGAATATGTGCAAAAATCAACACAAACGCGAAAATCATTTCAGGCCTCTGGTACATTGTTCATTGGATGTTGTAAGCACAGGCACCCCAAAGGCAGACTCCTTCTACCAAATTCCAGTACACAAATCGAGCACCATCCATGTGCACTGCTCCGCGAGAAGCAACCACTTAATACGCTTGCCTTTGGTTAAATGTTTCCAATCAATGCCGCGTACCACGAGCAAAGCGGATGAATTTCATCCGCTCCAGCTAAGCCGAGTGCCAACACAGACGACCTTCCCACATACGGCTTCAAGCAACCTGCTTCCTTGCGATTAAAGGCAACCGGAATTAATTAACTGGTTGCCTTCACTACTAAACGCTCAAGCCTTCTCGTCTGCTGTGGGAAAGTAATACAACTCACGGGTAGAAAACTGAATTGAGTTTTTGGCAAAAGCAATTTACACATCAGCTATCAGCTGGCAGCCATCGAAGGCTGTTTGGAACGCATTCAACTAGAATTCTACAACAAACGAAACGTGTTTTCTCCTCCTCTCTACTCCTTTCCATACGTGACGTCATTGAGTTACGTTGAGATTAATGAAATTTTCGAAACATCATTCCTTTAGGCAGGCGTTTTGTTTTTAATGTGCATTTTATTTTGTTTCAAAGACTAACCCTTAATCGATTTCGATATGATCCACATTTTTGACTTCACCTCGTGTCAGTGTCAATGGCGGAGGAAATGTTGTAAATGTTAAACTGTCATCCCCGGTCGAACGTTAGCGGAGCAAATTTGAAAAGCCATGAAGCGTAATTTCCCAGAGGAAAAACCGTTGATGTTTATTGGAAAGGAAAATTTTGTCTGCCACGAGTGTGTTAGGATATTAAAATGTTGTAAGTGTTTCTGTTTCAATGTTCACATTTACTTTTGGGGTTTTTTTACGTCAGTTGTTTTCAGTGTTATCAATTTGAATTGTGGAGATCGTTTTTTTTTTGTAAGTTGTCTTTCGAAACGTCAACAGGAAGCCATTTTTTTTTCTGCTTTGTAAACTGTAATTTGAGATGTTTTGCTAAGTCGTTAAGAATTGAATTGCCCACGATTGCAATTCCCTGTTTCTAGTTAACTGGTTTCTAGTTAACTGGTAGCTTAAAGACCTTGTTATTATTTTTTGTTTAGGTTGACATCTGACATCTGTCATTCAGTCTGAAACTTTGAGCTGAGTGTTCACTTTTTCGAGGTCTTGTTTTTGTGATAACAAACAATTTCTTCAAATTGAGAATTCTCTCTCAATCTGTAAGTAAGATAAAAGGGTTACTTTTCTTCCAATATCTTCCTTTTTACAAAAATCTTTTAAATCACATGCATCTCGCTTAAGTCGTCACATTCTCGAGGGCTTTATGTCAATTATAAGTAAAGTAAAATCACGATTGGGAGCCGTGGCTTAGCCGGCTAGGCTCTGACCCTTCGTGAGCTGTTACGCCAATAATGATGATGAAAATCTCGGTAATTTCAGCCTCTATAATTCGAAAACCTCTGTAAATAGACGTATTCTCACAGTCCCCTGAAAAAGCTCTGTAAATCGAAGGAAACCTATGCAATTTCGAATTTATTTTTGTGCAAAAAAGCACGAAAACCTCTATAATTCGAAAAAGATGGCTTGTTTATCTCTTTAATTCAAAGTCAATTTTACTTTTTTCCTTTAACAACCATTAATTGAATTGTGCACTTGACGAAAGTGAGCAATATTTTTTTTCTGAAAGGGCCTGGTCCAATAAAACTTCGAATTATCGAGAGTTTGCTGAAATTTGCCGAAAACACACAATAAAATATATGAGGTTTGGACTAAATTATGATTTAAGTCTCAAACAGAAAAAGAGAGTGAAGATGGAAGAAGCAATTCCTAGGTTCCATAGTTTTTTTTTTTGATTAGATTCGTTCAATGAACTTTAATGCGCCCTTTCCTTTAACCCTTTTCAGCAAATTTTCACTGTTTTTTTATGCATATTTTATATATATTTTTTCTTATTTTTATCATCTAAGTCTTCTGGTCAAAATAATACTAAAAGCCCACCGAACTTTAGGACTATCCTTTACAGTGGCTCAAAGTAATAATAGGACAATTAAAAATCATAAATACATTGATTCAGATTTGTTTGACCGCGCGTCAAAGATGGATATTAGCAAAGAGAAAATACGCCATATTTTACAGTTTTTCTTCGAAAACGCGAAAACGCAGGCGCTGAAAATGTGAATAGCGTTTATGGTCCTGATACTGTAACAGCCAATCACGCGCAATTTTGGTTTCGTCGATTCCGTTCCGGTAATTTCGATGTCAAAGATGCACCACGCACTCGAAGGCCAATTGTCGAAAATGTCGATAAAATCATGGACATTGTTGAGTCCGACCGTCATGTAAGCACTGTTTCGATTGCCGAAGAGCTAAAGATTGCATAAAAAGCCGTTTGGAACCATTTGAATAAGGCTGGATATGAAAAGAAACTCAATGTATGGGTGCCACACGAGTTAACGCAAGTAAACCTCGTGGACCGAATTTCCATCTGCGAATCGCTGTTGAGTTACAACAAAATCGACCCATGACTGGCGATGAAAAGTGGATCACTTACGACAACGTCAAGCGAAAACGGTCGTGGTCGAAACGCGGTGAGCCGGCGGAAATGGTGGCCAAGCCAGGATTGACTGACAGGAAGGTTTTGCTGTGTGTTTTGTGGGCAGGGAATTATCTAAAGGGTGATTTTTTAAAAGCTATAGGAAAGGAAAAAAACACATAAAATTCAGAAAAATGCATGAAATCTTTATTTGAATCGATAGTACGGTCCATATAATTTAATGTTTGACGATTATTTCATGCAAATGTTGACCTTGACTGCGCCTCAAATGGTCCATCCGCTTAGTCCAATTTTGGCATACTCTTTCCAACATTTCGGCCGATATCTCACGAATAAATGCTTCAATGTTGTCTGCCAATGCTTCAATTGAAGCGGGTTTTTCTGTATAGACATGAGCTTTAACATAGCCCCACAAAAAATAGTCTAAAGGCGTTAAATCGCACGATCTAGGCGGCCAATTGACTGGTCCCGAACGTGAAATAAAATGTTCAACGAACTCGCCTCTCAATACGTCCAATGTTGCGCGTGCTGTGTGGCATATGGCACCGTCTTGTTGAAACCACATGTCATCAAAAATTGTCACCAGGCTTGTGAAAATCTACTGCTTCAATTTTTTACCAATAGGAACAAGGGCTTCTATGAGAGAGGCATAATGAAATTACCTTTAAAAAAGGCAACAAGTTATCGAACAAAACGGCGCATATTTGATCTAAATCCGATCATTCTAACTATGGTAATTAAGGCCTTCAATTTCAAGCAAAAATAATGGATTTCTTTTTACTACACCTGCATATTTAGCATGTACGTGAATTTAAAACTGGTAGTTTTTAACTGTGACTACTTTACCTTAAAACTACAACACTGGCGTCAGATGCTCTATCCGGCTGGACCTTGAACTTGCCTATCTAGTTTTTGTAGCACGTTCCGATAAGGTCCCACATTTTATCAATCCGTAAAAACTAGTTCAAACGTCATAACTCACAGTAAAGTTAAACCATTTGTGGCCAATTAAAAAGCTCCCATTGACCGAAAAATATATTCCGCATATCTTTTTTTTTTTGAAAATAACGCAAATTGAAAACAAAATACCGATACCACTATCTGCCATCTGGCTTTGTAGCCTCCCTTTAAAATAAATAAATCCTTATCTGGCTCGAAAGCTAATCTCCACCCGATAGGCCAAAGAAAATTTATCGATTCCCCCACACGGCTTGTCACGCATTCAGTTGACTTAGCACTTGCCCGTCCATCAGATGGCTTCTCCGACCACCTCCACCGCATCCGGCAGCCGGCTCACGTCCATTCCCCCCTGCGAATTGCCACGGCTCCGTGATCTCTATCTCATCGATTGGCCCCGAAATTGTGTCGGCTACTACACCCTCGACAACTTTCAGCGTTGGATTGAACGCGACCCGCAGATGAAGTCGCTCTCTATACTCGCCGTTGACGACGACTGGAGTGACGGAACCTTCCTGATAATCGTGAGTTTCAGTTTCAGTTTCAGAACAAAAAAAAGGAGCGGCTCTTTTTCATTCTTATAACGGTCTCAGGACAGATACCAATTATTCGTTAACACGATAAGTTCCTGCAACCGGCGGCTGACAGTTGCACTTTCATTATTGGACTGGTCCCGGGGCTACAAAGTGAGTTTCTTTCTGGAGCGCCACCGTCCCGCTGTGCTCTCCATTGTGCAGTCTTTCCAGCTGAAAACAGAATACGATAGCCTCAATCTGGTCTATCACATGCCGCGGGATTACGCCATTCAAATGGAAATCGAGTAAGTAATTCACGTGGGGCCGATGGGGGTGGCTTGGTGCCCGGCACGAGGTATCGGGTGTCGCTTGTCGGTTATCGGCTATCGGCTATCGGCTATCGGCTATCGGTTGTCGGTTGTCTGTTGTCCTGGTGTCCTCTCCATTGACAGTGTCTTCAATTGACAGCTGCCCAGATGGCATTGTTCTGAGGCCGATGCAGGAGGAGCATGCGGCTGTCGTTGACGGTGTCTGGCCAAATCGACACGTGGGTTCGTTGTTCCTCATGCGACGGTTGATTAAATTGAATCCGAACATGGGGGCGTTCAGGAAGGACACTAATGAGCTGGTGGCATGGTGTTTAAGGTGAGTTGTATCCCGATGGGTGGAAAAGCGTTATTTAAACTTTCTGACTTTTGTTGCAGGATGCAGAGTGGATTCCTGGGGGTGTTGCATGTGAAGGAGTCGCACTTGCGAATGGGACTGGGAAGTCTGGTGACGAAATGCGTTTGCAAGAAGGTCGCTATGATGGGTCACGACGTAGTGACGTGCGTCTACGAGGATAATTTTCCGTCGCGGTTGCTGCTGGAAAAGTTGGGCTTTCAGCTCGCGGATCGGGCATATTTTCTGCGGACACACCCGACTGTTGAGTTCACCTGGTCGGATGAGTGACGACGCGACATTGTAGAGAGTGCAGACTGTATTTGTGGTGTTTTTGAATAGAAAATGAGTGACAAAAGTGCGCAGGTGCGTGTTTTTATTTTTCAAGGGACTTACCCTTTAATACTCGATGTTGCCTGTAGGAAACATTTCATGTCTGAGCTTCTTTCCGTAGTTTCTTTATTTTTCTCTAAGGAGGTTTATTTTTTTAAAAATAGCTTAAAATGTTATGGAAGGTTATTGGTAAATATTTTATTACTAGTTATGCTGGTGCATACTTTGTAGTTGATTTGGGCTCAGTATACACAGACAAGCCATAACCGGTGCTTTTTTCACTCTAAACGCCACTGGAGTTTAGGAGCGAAAGAAGAAACTATGATAACAGAAAGAAAATTATTCGACACTGAGATGAGACGAGTGTGAGAGTTAAATTTATGAAGGAATTATCAGTGTTAATGAACTATTGAAAATATCAACTTTTGCAGTCCCTAAAATTTCAGTCATATTTGATAATTCCTCGATAATGTGGACTAATTATAGTTAGGCATTTTTTTCAGTGTTTATTAAAAAAACGTTGGTAGATATGCATTTATCCTGCCGACGCCATCCAATTGGGCAACCCAAGGCTTCGGGCGACCTGGACTACGCCATCCTTCCAGCATAAGCGCGGTCTGCGTCTCTGTCTTGTACCATGAATTGCACCGCAAAGGACTTTCTGAGCAAGGTCCTTTTCGCTTATACGATATATAGGTGCCCAGCCCACCGGAGTCCACCGAGCTTTATTTTCGTTATGATATCTGCTTCGAGGTCGATTTTATACAACTCATGGTTGTACCGTCTCCGGAATTGTCCTTCCTTACGTATGGGGCCAACAATTCTCCGTAAAACTTTTCTCTCGAACGCGGCTAAGAGGTCAGAGTGCCTTTGGCTCAGCATCCAAGTCTCGGATCCATATGTGAGTACTGGTAATACAAGTGTCTTGTATACCAGCAGTTTTGAATTCATGGTAAGGTTCTTGGATTTGAAAAGCCTTGCAAGACTGTAGTAGGTTCTGTTGGCTTTAAGTAACCGCCCGCGTATTTCTTCTTTCATATCCGCGTATATCTTCATTATCCGCGGCCACTACTGAAGGATTGCGCGATTTCAAATTCGTGCTCCGTCATCTTGATTGTTCTTCCAACACTTCTCGCAGACATAGCCACCATGTACTTTGTCTTTCCTTCATTTATGTCTTTAAAAGCAATTGGTCTCATATTACGCTTATAATATTTTTGACTGCAGCTCAAACTATGACACTTCCACAAAGTACTTTTCATTGAATTTAATTTATTGATAGAATAGTTTTTATGGCTTCGCTTATAAGTCATTACTGGAACAAAAATAAAACTTTTTTTGAATTTATTTTTCGCCACTGTACCAATGCCTTCACAACTTTTAAGAGACAAATTTACAGACAGATTTTTATTTCAACTTCAATCCACTTACCTATATCCGATCCGAATTTCGACCCAATTCGGTTAATAATTTTTATATTTTGAGTAAATAAAAGTGAAATAGATTAAGAAACTAGATTTAGATAAGTAGACAGAAGTTTGTACATTGCTAAATAGAAATAAATATTCGCGGCCATCATGTTTTGAAAGAAAATATTCCGATTCATCAGAGACTGAAGCTGTTCTTGAGCAGCCGTTGCCGTAGTCTTTAGAGACATATTTCCTATGAATCCTGTATTGTACATTCATCCGCATGAATTTTTTATACCTCAAAATTAATTTTGATTCGACTCTAAAGAGTCCAACGTGAAAGAAAAGAAACTCCACACCAACAAACGAAAGTTTCTCTGATAATCCAGCTCAGATCCAACCCGCAGTGCAATGAATAAATAGAACACGGTTTAACGCCTTTCTGCTCATCTTGACCCGCAGCTATTCATCTTTTTTAATTCTTCCCCGGGAGTCTCGGCCATTCAGTGAAAATCTGCGAGGACTCTCCCGCCCATCGTCCGGCACGTGAGGGCCTAATTGAAATAAATGAAATTTCGAATAAAGTGCCCGACGAGCACTCCCCCATCTGCGGGGATCTAGCTCCATTCACGCCCGGTCCTTAGTGCTTATTTTTATCACCGTCCTTCGCGCCAACCATTAACCTCTTAAATGAAATGTAAAGTAAACTCAAACGCCATGGCTCGCAGGTGAAAAATCAAGATCCTTAAACCATCTGCTGCCGCCCACAGTCCCGCTGGCCCACATCGACTATTTATGTAAATTGCGTGGAAAACTTTTTTTTTTTTTTAGTTTTTTCTTCCTCCGCCCCAAAATGAGGATGATGGCTGGCTTTTAAATTGCAAATTCCAAATCAAGCACCCAAGAGCGCGGACAGAGAGCAACGGAAAACAAAAACGGTAAACAAAAAACTCAAGAGTCCTTCCGACGAAGGATTATATCGTCGCTCGTCCCTCATAAGTCAGTCTTCTTGACACTGAGGTATGCACATAAAAACAACCTCCGTCTGCAGTCGGGTCTCGCATCGTCGTCCTACGGAGCACCGAGTCAAGGTCCTGCAGAGCGCTACACATCATGACGCGACAAATTATTCTCTCTACGCCTTATGGTGCGAATTTTTCTTTGCCCTCTCTCTAAAGTGGACTTGCAACAACTTTTCCCGAGAGCGAAGAGCAAAACAAAAAAAAAAAAAGGAAGAAAAACTCAACCTACAAGCAGCGCCCCCCTGTTGTGAACTTAATCATAATGCCTGAGTAACGTGAGGGTAATTTAAATAGTCACTTTGTGCAAGGATTTACGTTCACAAGTTGCCGCTAGGGGGTGCAAGTTCCGTGCACTTAGCGAGCAGTTTGTGTTCGTTAATGTTGGGTAATTTGTTTATGCGGGAGCAGGCGGGTCGAGAGATTGTTTCCGATGACACTTAAAATGCAAAACACACTTTTGAGAGTCATAACTGTCAAAGTAGGGTCTCGTCCTCTCGGCGTGCTATGTATTTTGCCGTTGCACGCCTTGAGGGCGCATGATTAAGTTCTGCTCATAATTTTCGTCACGTGGGGCGTAGTTAAACGCGGCGAAAGGATTAATTGAAGCGATCCTTATGCGGGGGGTTGAGTCCGAGGTGTACTCGACTAGGTTCAGCGCGATTCGAGCGAGAGTTTAATGGCGCTGGTGGGTCCTGTAAGTGGATTGGGCGCTGCAGCTTAATCTTCGTCAATCCAATGGGATTATCTCGTTGTTCGCCAGATTGGGAGATTGGGGGATTTTCGTGCAATTAGCTGCGATGTCATGTAAGGTCGTCTGAGCAAGGACATTCCATGCGGTCGGTGGGGTGTGTGTGTGAATTAGGTGTGAGGGAGAGAATTCTCTTTGTAGGTGGCTGACGAGGATGAATGACGCTCCTGGGGAGATCATTGAGAGCGTTTGTAATACGTGCTGCTGTCTAAAGGCGTTAAATGGCAAGGAAACTCGAGACTTGAGGCTCGAATGGAATTCGAGGTGGGTGTAAAAGGCAAAAATGCAGGTGTATGCTAATCTTGTTAGGATTTGTGTCGAGTTTTTGAGCTGCAGGGCACATCGTGAGGAACACCAACAGTTGGCTCCTCGAGGCATAATTAGCCAGTCTGTGTATAAACAGGATTGCCTTGGGGAAGATAGGGGACTGTAGGAGGAAAAAACTAATGAAGCTTATGAAAACACCCCAGAACCCGACTAGAGATGTGATGCGATCGAATCGGGGTCAAAATTGTCTATTTGAGGCAACGTTTATGGTCAAGCGAATTCGCGTAGCGGAATTCAAAGCTAATAATTCGCTAAAAGCGATCAATTACATGTCTGCATCTGAAGGTGTTTTTGGCGGAGCTAATGTGCGAAAAGCGAATTTTATATTTCAATGACGCCATCACTTGAATGTCATTGCATCGCGCGACGCGAATTGGCTTGACCATAAACTAAGGTCTTTGAATGCGAAAAGAATGCCTTCATAAGGAAATATAACCTACACCAAATGTTGGAAATGTCAGAAACATTAATTTTCTAACGAAACTTTGAACGCTGAGATACGTCGAAATGAATTTATGACTTTCTGGTCGGCTTTAAGTCATAGGAAATTTATTTATGTGATAGAAAGCTATGATGCTGGTTAAATGTTGACATTCAATACGTTAGGAGTTTGAAAGTATCATGTTTTTGGCAAAAGGACCAATCCAGTCTCAATCCTCGCCCATTCCAATCCAATCTCAATCTCAATCCAATTAGCTTTGACTGGGTTTGAGATTAGGCAATTTTTTCGATGTCGCAACGAAGAGAGTAGAATTTTAAGATATTAGCCAACTTCAGAATTTGAGATTTAGCCCGGTTTGCGAAGTTTGCCCCACTGTGCGTCGTACGAAATTGTTAAAAGTCAAAGACTGATTGCCTTTAAACGAAAAATGTACGCATTCATACAGGATTCAAGGAATCGACGCCATAAATGACCCCGGCAAAAAGTGTGGAAAATTGTGTAACGCTTGGGCATACCTCCTGAAGAATTAGAGTCGGCGGCGGGGGATCGTGTTGCCTGGAGATCTCTTCTGCGTGCATTGCCCGCGACAACATTAGTGAAATACGCGGTCAAGAAGTTGAATGAAAAATGAATGATTGTGCAACGACTTATCTTGAAATCAAATATCATGCATTCAGAAAAACAGTGTCAGACCTCTCAAAGAGACCAAAATTAATCCATATCCTAATTTCATTGAAAAACGTGTAGCCGCTTAGGAGTCATCCTTCCACCAGCGCCAAAACATCTCACTTTTCGAATTTATAACGCTTTCAAAAGTCTTTAATTGAACCCCTTCGACCACTGGAACTTCTGTAAATGTAATTGGATATCTCTTTCAAGAAAACCATCGTCCCGCAGACCACACACCGATCTGCAACTCAAAACACGACAAACCATTTGATCTCATAGAGCTCGAAGCTCTCGATACCCGGCCCTCCATCCATCATTTCCATAACAACACCGGTTGCTTGTAAATCAATCAAATTTAATCACAACCCACCGCTCACCTCGTGCGAGAGCTTCTGCAATTTCCTGGGCACGGTTGCCAGCGCCTTAATTCAATATTTTCACTTCCGAAGATAAACGTTGTTGCAGCTCGTAGGTGGCTCGAAGGGAAAAGTAAACGACACAAAGCCACCTCACAGCCCCCGGGAGCGTGTAACTTCCTCGGTCCCCACTCGTCGAATGTCTATTTACATTTCTCTCTACGCTTTTCCTTTTTTTTTCTTACCCACACACCCATTCTCCCCCGTTGGCCCTTTTTTTGTCCCGTTTTTCTACCGGTGTTAGGATTCATTCGTCGGAAAAAGGAAACCCCTCGAGAAAAGCGTTCGATAAAAACACACACAGCGAGGCGAGTCCTTTTACACGCGCAACGCAAAAAAGGAGAAACAAATGTATTTGAATTGTTCATTGTGAACCGACCACCAATCTCTGGGTGAGTTTAATTGAAAAATGCGGTTTTTGACCGACCGCAAAACAAAAACAACTCCGATCCCATCACGACCGTATTAACGACCTTATCAATTAAAATAACAAAAATAAAGGACAACCACAGCTTCCTCTGAGCCCTGTGACGTCCTGCAACGCTGTGATGATGTGATTTTGAAAACTCAAAAATACGTATTTGTGATTAATTCGAAATAGAATTTCGCAATTCCAGGTAATTGACACGAAATATTGATGCCGCGGTGTCAATCTCCCACCCAGAACCGCGGCGCATTTTAAGCCCTACGGCGGCGGAACCGACCAAACGAACGGATTTCCGAACGGCAGCCGCATGCGAGCACGAACCTAATTTTGTTTTCGCCGATTATTATTGTGAAACCACCACTTTATTAGCTCTGCAGTCCTACCCCCCCGAACGAATGACGGTTCAAGGACCTGTTCGACGCCCGTGCACCATGGTTGTGTTCCTGTCAATGCTCGCTTGTGGAAATGTTAATTTCGGTTGTGTACCGGACGGTGAGTGGGGCATACGGTAGCGGCATGGGGCACGTGTGTAATTAAATTATAATTACAGGAGTCAGAGCTATCTTCCTTTCATTCGATTCACCTCCTGTATTCACATCGAGCTCAGGATGAGTTCTTTGAACTGCACTCCTACGGGGAGGCTCCATTAGCGCATCGGAGTCGGTGTTCGTTTGCGCTGTGCTGCCGTAAGGACATCCAATCTGGGGGAATTATCTGATTACGTCAAGCGAAGTGTTGATGGGATTTTGAAATGCCAGGACCACGGAGTGTATTACTTTCTGCAGTTGATTAAATTTCTGAATATGACTGCGAAGTGGCAGTGCGATAATTTCAATTAGACTCGGTGCGGTGCTTTGTACAGCTGCATATGAATGGCGGATGCATGCGTCGGAATCTTCCTTCAATCAACTGCTATGCACTTCAGGACGGGTGCTGCGTGCAGTAAAAGTGAATAAATGCAATTGCATGTGTGTTCCGTTTGAGTTTATTTCGATGTCTGGTCCTGTTACCCATGAGCACCCGAGTGTTCTCAAAAGTCATTCACTCAGTAACCTCAATACACGCCCACTCTCCACTTTTATTGAAAAACAAAATCGAAAGACATCTGCGAAATTGGTTACCACCGTCAAGTGAGGTCGAGAAGGAGTCCTTCGATTCCCAACGAATTCTTAACTCTTATTACACGATTACTGTTATGAATATTTGCCACTGGATGGTATAAAATTCAAATCCCTTACCATAATCTCAATCTCTTCGCTGACTGACATGACATGCAACAAGGACTACGATGAGGTGCACCTTCTGGCGGAGGACTCCCTCACACAACACACACTCACCGCTCCATTGAGGATGTCAATGATTATGATGCGACTGCGACTGCCAGGAAATGGGATTTTCTTCACGGAGTAATACACTTTTCTTCTTTTTTCTTCTAAATGCGCTCCGTTGAGGAGGTTGTCAAAGGACACAAGATTTCTGATCAGCAGAGAGGTAAGAAGGTGGAATGAATGAAAAAAGAAAAAAATAGTTGAATTCCCTTCAAGTTACATTGAGTTAAGGATTTCTCTTCCATTACACGGGATGACACAGTGATAAATTTTGAGTTTTTCGCATTTAAAAAGTTTTTCGCTTCAAGAGATTTTTCCTTAAAAAGACGGGAGGACTTGGTCGGTGGTGCTGGCAAGTGGTGTTTGAATGGATTTCTGTCGAACCAAAATGGAGTCGTGTAATTCACTTGGCAATCAGCTTTGGAGTAGATCTCTGATTCGCGTTTGAGTTCTAGTCTGGTGAAAGGACGCTTCTTTCTTTGAGGACTTGGCAACTCACTTTGAGATCGATGAGGGTTTGTGGTTTGTGTCCATTAATTCACGCAGAAATTAATTTTGCAGGCAGGTGAGTGGAAAATTTTTAAGAAATCTCAACAAAAGAGTGCAGGAATTTGGATGGCTAAATATTTTCAGTTGACTTCAAATAAAACATGGATTGGAAGTAAGCTCTCGGAAGCTTGAGATAAATCTGCAGTAACACAACATTTTATATTAATTTAGTGATTTATTTTGAAGATATGTACAAAATAAATGCTGCCAATAAAGGGGGCTGTTGCCCCACTAAAACTTAAATTTAAAAAACTTAAGTCAGTTTCCAAAAACTGTAAGTTTGCAATAATTCCCAATGCTATTAGAACGTAAGTCGACTCATTTCGTTCCGCAGACTCATGATACTGACTATTTGTTTAGATTTTAAAAATAAATAAATAAATAAATAAATTTCTAGCGTGAAACAGCTGTCAGTGCCAAATTACTCTTTTAAAAAGAAAAAAACCTCTAGATGGCCCACGTTTTATATCAATCAACTTTGATTCTACTTATCGTAAACTCGTATGGAGCATTAAAATGTAAATTACATATTTTAGAGTCATTAAAAACAGATGAAGAAATTCCTTTTTGAAATGACGATCTATTGAACATCTAATGCACTTTTCTTGTTTTGCAATATCTTACACAATTTTCCTTCACTTGTTCCACTGTATTCAACCCCCGTCAATGTCAACCTGGAATATGATGGATAAAGCCATTCACCTTGTCTTTGACATCCGACTAGATGCGGCATTCGAAACCAGTTCCGTGGGTATTCAAAGTGGAAGAATTATATCTCTACATTGGTTGCACTGAAAAGTGAAAATTCATTCATTTCCTTGCTTCTTGCACCCCTCTGCCGTTCGTCGATCCTTCGCCTCTCCTCGTTCGTTTTATGATGATGGTGCTGTTCTTATCCGCTTCCTTCCAAATGGAACTGCCACATAATCGAAATGAATTTTCTAACAAGAAATTGCTGAAAGGTTCTCGTTTCCTTAAGGAGCGGTGTTCCATTGCGATGTGATTAACTGCACTTTGTTAAAAGCTTTACTTTACTCTGTGAGGGGTTTTAGATTTTCTCTAACGGTGATTGAACTGAAGGGAGATTCGAGTTCCAAAGGGTGTTTCATTTTTTGTGTTTGAAAATGTCTGATGGCGAGAATTATTAATTTTGCTTAGTTATCAAATATTCCCCCAAAAAGAGATGAAAACCGTGATAACTTTTGGATGGAAATGAATTTTGTGGTTGTCGATTGAAGAACTGATGTGGTTTTTGATTGAATTTCGGTTTTTACTTTTTATTACGAATGGTGCTGATGGTCGACATATTAGAACTTTAATATTATTCGTTGATTTTGATGACTTGACGATTTTCATTTGAATTTTCTAGATTTGAATATTATTGCACCCTGCAGATTAAAGCCTCGTGTATGATGGTATCAAAAATATGATAGTGATGCTTAAAGTAGAACTTATTGCTTCATTGAAACTCAACACTCCAGTGGTTCGTCACAATTTAAACAAATTACTTTTCACATCACAGGTCCGTCTAAGCTCGTTTCTTTTGTGGTGGCATGGCGGACAGCAAATGCAGCACTTCATTAATTCTCTGCGTTGGAAACGATTTATCAAAATTATCATGCCTTTCTGGGCAGAATACAGAAAAAAGGTTGCTTGTTTTCTTCCTTCCTCTGTGTTGTCCTGCAACTAACGTGGATTGTCATTCTCTTTCATCCGGAAACATACATTGTATTTCTCGCATTCTGCTGTCACCCACAAAAGCACAGCACAGCACAGCACATCCTCTCCCACACTCACACGCTTTGAGACAAACAGCAACAAAAAAATAAATAAATAAATAAAATCGAGCGCATCGTGTGTAAGGATAACATAGCACGGAGCATTATGTCAATTACAGTCGCATATTGTGTGTCCTGAAAATAAACCGACATCGTTTAACATTTGGTCGTCTGCAAGGGCACACTGCTGCTGAAATGGCTTACATTGCGACGGGACACATTTCGAAAGGATTGTGTCTGAAAAAAAAAAAAACAAATAAACATCACCACCACCACCACACTCACCCCCATAGTTGCTTCTGTCCGTAATTACGATTTTAAAAGACAAAAAAAAGCCCCAACCACCCGAACCAAAAAGGACTCTCCCCTTTGACAGTCACAAAACAACAGACACGATGCAATGTGATGGTGTTGGTGCATCTCTCCTCCGAACGACGAACGAGTGAGAGGAAAAAAACAAAAATTCGATTCGAGTTGAAATCAGAAAATCTGCACAACAATTGCCTTGTCAATTAAATGAGTGCAATTGAATTTTTTTTTTTTTTTCAGAATTTGCTGCCATAATTGGTCTCTGTCTCTTGCTGAATTTAGCCGTTATTACCTGCAATTAGCCTGGCCATTGACTAATTTAATATTCCTCCTACTCGTGCCTCGATGCGGCAGTGATGCAAAAAATAAGGCGGACCATTTGATGGCAGATGTGGGGCAACTGTTTCAAAGTGCTGCCGCGAAAAACTGGCCTTAATTGAGCAATTAAATTGGCAATAAAACTTTTATTGATTTGTGCAGCATTTGCCGCTTGATGTGGGTCATTCTGATGCCGGGATTTGTTGTGAAGTCGCATCGGCATTGATTTTGGCTTCAAAAAGAAAAATGGTCTTCGTTGAAGCAAATGTTTTCTTTAAGATATTTTAGCAAATTGATTTTTGATCAAGTCAAAATATGGCCGAGTCTATTTCGTTTTTCTAGTTTATTTTTTTTTAAAGCAGCTCTAGATGGAGTCAAGAAGAGTTAGGGCATCTTTCATCATTCGGGAAAACCTGAACATCAAATTGGAAGAAACTCTTAAGAAAAAACGATGAATGATCATTAATTTTTCGATTTCAAAAGCAAAGCTAAATATTATTATTATTATGATTTATTAACAAATAACTAAAATTATCGCTTTCTACGCTAAGCTAAATAAACCACGAATTACGACACAGTTTTGACAAAATATTTATTTTATTTTATAGATTAGCCATTAACGGGGTTCAGACCTGACTACAAATTATAGAATTTGCTTTACAATCATGCTTGACGATTGCAAATCGTCAATGTGAACGCTCGAAACTACAAATTGGCAGACTTGTTGACAGGAAGTTCAATATTTTCAACTTTTTGCCTCGATTGAACGATTTGTAGTTGAGTGTAAACACTTTTCGTCTAACTTCGGAGTATTTTTCATTTTTGTTTGTGATCTTGATGGCTCAGCGGAGCGGAAAAAATGTTGTCGAGCAAAGAAAAGAAATGTTGGATGAAGTTTTTTTTGAACTGAAGTTGTCAAGAACGTAGTTAAATGTGAACGCTAAGGCAAATTTGGTTGTCAAGCAAATTGTGCAATTTGTAGTCAGGTGTGAACCCCGCTATTAAGCGTAAAAAACAAAATTATTTTTTTTTATATAGCTTTATTTGAATCACCACTTTTGTTGTAAGATTTAATAACAACTTTCGCTTATCGATCCATTATTGTTAATGACTAATCTTCAACTTATTATGGCACTTTAAACGACAACTGAGACTGACAGGTGTCAAATTATAGCGTTACTATTTTGAAAGCAAAACTCTTTCATCCAAATCGAGCAGGCGGCAAAAAACTTGTGGCTGCAAAGACATGAAGAAAAGACAAAGTAGATGGTGGTATCGTCTACAAGAAATGTTGGAAGAACAGTCAAGGTAGCGAAGCACAAATTTGAAATCGTGCAGTCGTTCAGCTACCTAGGGTTAGTAGTAGCTGCGGATAATAATATGGAAGAAGGAATACGCGGACGGTTACTTAAATCCAACAGAACCTACTACAGTCTTGCAAGGCTTTTCAAATCCAAGAACCTTACATGAATTCAAAACTGCTGGTATACAAGACACTTGTATTACCGGTACTCACATATGGATCCGAGACTTGGGTGCTTAGCCAAAGGCACTCTGACCTCTTAGCCGCGTTCGAGAGGAAAGTTTTACGGAGAATTGTTGACCCCATATGTAAGGAAGGACGATTTCGGAGACAGTACAACCATGAGTTGTATAAAATCGACCTCGAAGCAGATATCATAACGAAAATAAAGCTCGGTAGACTCCGGTGGGCTGGGCACCTAGGTCGTATTAGCGAAGAGGACCGTGCTCAGAAAGTCCTTTGCTGTGCAATTCATGATACAAGACAGCGCCGCAGATCGCGCTTACGCTGGAAGGATGGCGTGGACCAGATGGCATCGGCAAGCGATTGGGATAGGTGGAAGTCCTTGCTGCAAGAGGCCCGCACCGAACACCGCTTGTTGCGTCGATGATGATGATGATGATGATGATGTTAACTTGAAACCACCAAATGAATTCCCCCGCAGGTTAATTTCTGAGCCCGATGTCCACATGTCTGTCATTCATCTGACTATTAAAGTGTTGAATCAGTTGTGATTGCAGTGAGGCATACTTCTAGAACATACAGTCAATTCCGCTCAACAGAAACACCGATTCGCTATAATTTTTTTTTCACTTAAACGGTATTTTCTCTTAAGCGAACTCGGGATAACTGGAAAAAAATACATTTGCGCGGTGTTCGGATAATTGGAAAACAGTTCTTGTCCAGCCTGAAAATTAAACAAAATTACCATCATTTTTAATATGTCAGTATTTTATTTAGAAAAAAAACTAGAAACAAAACAAAACTTCGATAAGGTAGGTCTTAGGTAAAAGTGACTGCCTGTGCTGTAGCGCAGGCTCACTTAGGCCACTTGTTGGCCCATTGTGCTGTCACACCTCCGGATTGTTTCCAATTTCCCCGGACTCGCTGCCTATAGATTTCCTGTAAATACACCAAACCAAAAATATTAGCAGGCATGTCATACTACCTGTTTGAAGCCAACGTTGGTAGTCTTGTATCCCCCGGGCTATACCCAGCAGGATCTGTTTATGAAGCCGCTGATGCGCCTTACGTCCATGCTAGCGAGTTCGCTTAACTCCTTAAAGAAGTATGCACCTAGAGTGCGCTTCCTCGTGCGTGCGAGTGCTGGGCATGTTCCTAGAAGATGCAATACTGTCTCTTCTTCCTCCTCATCTCTGCAGCTTCTGCAGAAATCATTGGAGGGGATTCCCAATCTTTTGGCATGATTGCCAAATAAGCAGCGATAAGGTAAATATAAAGAAAAAAGGAAAATAGGAAAAATAAAGATTTTTTACAGGTCATTTTCAATATGAATACATTAATTTCATATATTTCAATTATATGGAGTAGTTTCAGTATAAATGAAGAATTTAAGCGGAGTTTAAGCGGTTAAGCAAGTTCAAGCGGATTTCAGAAGGAAAAAAAAGCGTGTTCTTAAAACTATAAAGAATTTCATAGAAAGATTTAAATGGAATTTAATAAAAAGTTAATAATAAACTTCGAATATTGTTTCTTGTTTTTCAGGTAAAAATGTAAATATTAGTTGAATTAAAAACTTTTGAATAAAACTTGCCTTTTTATTGTGAATTAAACAATCAAATTTCAAAATTCCAGGGAAGTTGATGATGCAGTAGATGACGCGTATGGGTATGTTCATATGTTACACATCGTTTCATTATCGTGTTTATATGAAATGTATGGGAACCTATAAAACACAAATGTGGCAGAATACTTTCTCTATACGTTTAATTTTCTTGTGATGCATGGAATTTTGGGTCGAAATACGTTTCTTATATCAAAGTCTTTCTAATAAACAATTTTCTTATGGGCATAGGATTTTTTTAGTACGGGAAAGTGCATGGTGTCTTAGAATGTGTGTCCTATAAGCATGTCTTTCTTATCTAGAATGTTCTTATATCCGTCAGCTACTGTATTTGAAAACATTTAAATTAGTGCTACACAACAAACAGCGTGTAAACCGCAAAGCTCTAAACATCCACTGATTGAAATTTCACAAAAACCCACACGTCATCGTGGCAACCATCAAAACAGAAACAGCTTTTCTTGTGGTAGCTCGATTTCAAAGTAAGTCCCAATTTAATTGACGACCAACCCACTACATCCCTTTTTCCAGACATTCAAACAAAAACCCAAATGTCGTCCCGTAACCACACCCGGATTCTCAAAAACCAAAAACCAAATAAACCCGCATTTTGTGATTACAACAAGTTTCTGAGGTAGAGAACTCTCTACTGGCATTCCATTTCTAGCCAAGAATTCTTTTTCACCCATCCACTTGAATAGCACCGCAGGGATTTTGCAGTTCTTCGGTTGTTTAATGTTCTTTTATTGGCTTCACCGAGTAGAGAGTAACGTCCCACCGGATGCACACCTATGATGCGGTTTACAATGAAATCACTGTAAAATTCTACAGAATCTCCGGTGTCCTATTTGTCAGCTCAACTGCCGTGTGACTTCTTGAAGCTCGTCCATTGTATGGTTCACAAAAAAAAGAAAAAGAATCAAAAACAACACAAAATTCCATGGGTCGCTTAGAGAAATCAATGGATAGATATCCTTCAGGGGGATCCCTTTTTTTTGGCTTTTGGAGCTGTTCATTGTCGTGTTGACCGGATTTCAATTTCATTGTCACTGGTTTCTTAGAATTTTCTCGTTTCTTGCTGTTCGATGATTCGGTTATTTACTTCGGTGTGGATGAAAATCTTTTGTGAGGGGACAAGGGATTTTGGTGAGGGGGTGGAAATAAATATGAACTAAGGAGAACGATGTCAAATTCTATTATCCTTCCATAAACGAAGATCGATGTTCGTCATCAGATGCAATGAACGGCTATTATTACATTGTTTGGAGTTCTTTTTGATTTTGATATCTTTAAATGACCTTCCCCGATTTGGTTGTGTTGTAAAGTATCAAATGTGTTTTATTGTCTTTAAAAAGACTGGTTATACGAAGGGCCAATTACGACCGTATTTTTGAGAAAGGTTAAGATTTGTAGAAGACATTGATCGAAAATAAAAAGTCCTGAGAGTTTATTAAACAATTTTTTTAAGAAAACTGTTCAAGTAAGACGAAAACTTTCAGTTTGTGTTGAAGTGTTTTGTGAATTAACTTCCATTTGGATTGATTTTTTAACCTTTCATACATGCCTTTTAAAATTAAAGAGAAACGAAAAAAAATACCAACCCTTCATATAATTTAAGCCGTTTTACATCGTTACGTTGAGCTGCTAACACAATCCCGACTACCCAATCTACATCTTTTACATTCTTTATTTCCTGAAGCTAGTTGACGGCATAAGCTCAGAAGGAACGCCCTAGAGAAACCCCCTAGATTAACTCCACAATTCAGGCAGACATTTCTTGAAAATCTCCTTCAAAATGCATACTTCTCTAATTGCACGTACATAACTCACAACGTTCCCGGACCCATGTCCTAGTTCACAAGTAATCTTTTTGCTTCGAGCTTAAAAAGAAGGATCAACTTGGAAAAAGGAAACAAAGGCACATTATTACCACACAATTCGTTCCTTGTCTTCCTCTACAGCAGATATGCAAATCCCTCGTGTGTCCCTTTGTTGGAAAAAGAAAACACCGAGAATGGCATCTTTGCTTAAGGAGTCGTGCCGAGTCGTAGAAAATACCTTCTTCCACTACAAAAAACGAAAAACTCGTGCCAGAAAATTGTGTGCACGACTTGCATGTGCATCTTCCAGATGAAAGTCCTTTAGTGTATTACACATGGGATTTCGACAACGTACGTGTGTCCACGTATGCGTGCATACCGCTTGATTGGTCCGAGGATTACACTCCACCACATGCAGCCAGGATATTTTAGGAATTCCACTACTCTTCCTCGTCCATCCTTCGTCGGGCATCTGACCATGCAGCAGCATGCGAAGGATATCACAGATCTCGTAAATTCCATGGAACCGTTATCGTAGCCCCATGGTCAATGTCAATTGAAATATTTTGAAAGTAGGGGACGGGATAAATCACACAGAGCACCGACAGGATATCTGTAAGTGAATTCCTTTCTTCTTTTTTTGTACGTTTTACGCTCGATGCTCTCCGGCTATAGAGCTCGTCGTTTTTTTTTTCTATTTTTCGTCCTTGCTGGTGGCAATTTGCAAGGCAAATTGAATCTAAGAAGGGAATCAAAACTTAATAAAAGTGCTTTGTAAGTGCTTTAATTGAGTTTTCAGCAAAGTGCTACGCAACTGGGGCGCACCAGCTAACAAAGGATTTAAAATAAAAATCACTCCGCTCACACACACTCACCCGGCCACATGCAGGGATATGAACCTTTCCCCAATCTTCCATAAACGTCAGAGATTCATTTTTTTTTTTTAATTTTTTTTGTGTGCCGACGCAAGTGTCATGTGAGTGAACTGACGGATATTCCCTTCTGGTTCAATAAAAGTCAGAACATGCTGACCGTCCACAAGTTAAAAGCTCGGCATAAGTTATCGTTGCTTTTGATTGATTTTTAAGAGACCGGGACATCTGGTCTTTGTGCTGTCGGCAGCGGGACAGTGGACGAGTTGGGGAGCGGGAAAGGATTAATGGCATGGAGATAATATTTATCGACCGAATTTTAATTGAGATGCATGTGACAGACAAGCGAGGTTGAAGCTCACTGAAATGTGCATTCGCATGAGATAAAGTGTGGTTGGGTGCCTCAACTTGGATTATGATATTCCTTGAAAAGCTTTCTTGGTACTAAGCGAATCAAGACGATCTTTTGTTCGTCAGTCCTTTAACCAATTTAGTTCAATCGATTTAATTGCTGATCCATTGTGAAAATTGTATAAAGTGTAATGAAATGCATTACTGACTTACTTAAAATGCTGATCAGCTTTTAGGTCTCTTGTTTATGAATTTCGTCTGTCTTTTCTTGATCAAAATGCCTTCTCCATGCAGGTGATTGAACAAAAATTTTTCCTTGAGACGACCTGCAGAGCTTGCTGAATGAATGAAGCCCTTCAACACCATCATTGGTGGCGGCGTAACAGCCCGCAATGGGCTAGAGCCTAACTTTTTCACTCCTCCACTGTATTGTGCGTGCAATAATTTTGACACATGTGAAGGGGTTTAACTATTCAACTGTTTAATGCAGATTCCAAACGACGAATCGTGAAAGTTTTCCATGACAGAAGTACTCCAGGAGGATTGTCAGTCGTTTGCTGGATGTGGAGGCCGTGAAAAATGTTTGTGATGTTTTTTTCTACGAGCTAGATTTGAACCCGTGTACTCTTGCTTAACAGTCCGATGTATACTAATGATTAAGCCAGGGCACCTATTAAATGAAGCCCCTTCGTTCCTTTATTTCGTCGTCCGAAACTATTTTTTTTTCTAACCTCACTGCCTAGAGGTTACGGGCGCTTCCCATATCTCCAGTTCCATGACTTTTACAGGTGGGCCATCCAGCTGTTTCTCTTAAATCATAGATCATTTTGATACTGACAGCCGTCTTCCGATGGAAGTCTTGGCAGAAATTCAGTATCAGATCTCCGTGAAATGAGCCTGATATTCGCTTAAACAATTTTGGGAAATATTGAAAACTTATTTACAAAGTAAGTACCATGTATTGGGTTGTCAAATATCTCCCTTCCGCCTTTTTGCCTTTTGAATTTTCAGCAGAGCTCTGCCGCTCTGTAGCGCCGGAAAATTCAAAAGACAAAAAGGCGGAAGGGAGATATTTGACAATCTAATATTTTTCTTTTTGAAAAGAAATCGTGTTTTCGCCCCCGTGGCGATGTCAATTAGTCGCCTAAAATCTGCGATTCGACCCCAATTAACTTTTTATTTGTCTTGCGAACAGTAAAGGACCAATGTTATTCCAACAATCCAGAAACAATTCAAGCACTTAAGGCCAATATTATCTAAGAAATCCGTGAGGTACAGTCCGAAATCATGAAGAAGGTCTTAGAAAATTGAAGTGAGAGAAAGCGGTACTGCGAGGCCAGGCGACGCAGCCATTTGAACGACGTTGTGTTTCATAATTAATGGGAATGTTTGCTCTTCATATTGATGCCTTATTACATGTAAAATTGAATTGAATTTTCTTCATATTTTTGAATTAAAAAAAACATTTATTCGGTTCACCGTAAACATATTAAACTTCATTATGTTATTCGATGTTATTCAATTGAGTAGGCTGAGTACATTTGAAACTCGAAAAATGGTGGAGACTGATTGCCATGGTGAAACAAAGAAAATTAAATATTCATTCAATGTAACATTCTTTAGCATATATGTAAAATAAAAAACTAAACTGGTCCGTAGTGTAGTTTTTTTTTGGGCATAATTTCTTATAGCTTTCAAGTGTGACCCTCAAATCGATCGATTATTTGTGTTGCTTCTTGTTGAAATCACATATCACCCCGAATCAACAGCAAAATTTCATGATCAAAAAAAATCAAAAAAAAAAAAAAAATAAAGAAATTACACAGTTTTTATGTTTGTCGTAAATTGGTCGCTGGCTTAAAAGATTCAAGAGAACAACGTGCACTCTTCTGATTTATGGAATTTTAAACAAAATTGTGTTGTGTCTCTGCAAGACGATTCTAAAGGGTGATTTTTTAAAAGCTATATTAATGTTTGAAGATTATTTCATGCAAATGTTGACCTTGACTGCGCCTCAAATGGTCCATCCGCTTACTCCAATTTTGGCATACTCTTTCCAACATTTCGGCCGGTATCTCACGAATAAATGCTTCAATGTTGTCTTCCAATGCGTCAATTGAAGCGGGCTTGTCTGTATAGACATGAGCTTTAACATAGCCCCACAAAAAATAGTCTAAAGGCGTTAAATCAAACGATCTAGGCGGCCAATTGACCGGTCCCGAACGTGATATAAAATGTTCACCGAACTCGCCTCTCAATATGTTCATTGTTGCGCGTGCTGTGTGGCATGTGGCATGTGGCACCGTCTTGTTGAAGCCACATGTCATGCAAGTCAAGCTCTTGCATTTTGGCCAAAATAAAGTTGGATATCATCTCACGGTAGCGCTCACCATTCACAGTTACGTTACGATTCACATCATCTTTGAATAAGTACGGCCCAAGGATTCCACCAGCCCATAAACCGCACCAAACTGTGACTTTTTCTGGATGCATTGGTAGCTCTTGCAATGCTTCTGGCTGATATTCACTCCAAAATCGACAGTTCTGCTTATTTACGTACCCATTGAGCCAAAAATGAGCTTCGTCGCTGAACACTTTCTGAACTTTCTGAACTTTCTTAACAGAGCATGCATTTTGATAATAAAATTCAATAATTTGCAAGCGTTGTTCGTTTGTAAGACGATTCATGGTTAAATTATAGACCAAACTGAAGATGTTTGACAGTGAAACAAAACACGAAACATGCGTCAGCTGTTTAAACCAGTGTTGCCAAAAAGAAAATAGCTAAAAAATCACCCTTTATATAGATTCAAATTTATTTATTTTAACTTTAACGCTTCTTAACACGAACTGACGAAATGATTACTGCAACTCGAAGTATGCGTTAACATTAAGATTAAAAAGACTATAGCAATATTTAATGCTTCCTAAGCACCATGCCCATTTCCTAGATCAAAGAAGGTGATATAATAGATCTTTAAGGTCGCAGCACAAGTGGCTTAGTAATACTTTCCAATTTCATCAATCAATCAACTGTACCCTCTTGAACTTGAACCTCATAGTAAAAACATTAAGTCAGATTGTAAAAAAAAATTAATCTTTTGCAAATGCAGTCTTTACTGACTTGGATTAAGATTCATTGTTTTTACTTTGACGCTTTTATTTTGCTTGCTTGATTTTTCCGCAATCTATTGAGACCTTATGCATTATTCGCAACAACTTGAAATCCTGCTGGTCGAACTTTGCAAGGATATATTTGTAAAAATGTGCAATGACTTCGGTTCATCTATTCAGTTTGACAGGGCATTTCAAAAGAAAAAGTCTTGAATTAAAAAACGAATCGACGCCTCATTTAAAAGTCTCAATCCGAACGCACTGAACATTTCCTTCCCCGCCAAGACTTGAATTGCAAGCATTGACACCAAAATTCATGTAAATAAATCAAATTATTGCGCTCGTATTTATTCTCTTATCCTTACATTACATGAAATCTCCCCCCTGATGTAATTTAATGATCATTAATCTTCGCCGAAGCTCTGAGGCTGACCCCACATCCCAGGTACACGTCATCAGCTCGTTTTATCGATGTTTTAGGTCTCCTTTTTCACATCCCGCCGACTCCTAAATTAAATTTATCGCTTTCGACGCATCGCGGATGTTCACTTTGTTAAATTTAAATTAAATTTATCATCGAAGTGCGCGTGCAATTTTTTTCCCTACCCTCCGTGTGTGCATTTTATATTTTTATCGATCTTTTCCCAACTCCTGTCGAGGGTTCCCATTTGTGTTTTTTTTTTTAACACACAGGACACAGGACCTTCAGTGGTTACGCGAGCCTACGTGTGGAGAACCAGGCGGTGTTCCCCTTTATGGCTGCAACTTTGTTTGTTGTAGACCGTGGATTCTGGCAGGGCGTTTTTTTGTTTTTTTTTTTTTTTTTGTTTTTGTTTTTCCATGTGGGATCGAATGGCCGGCGTTTTAATAACGTCACGGTGGAGGAAGGACTGCATCGTGGTGCACCGGATTGTGCTAGGCCATGACCAAAAGTATTGTTTTAATTTGAATACATATGCACACACAATACCGGAGTAATAAAGTTGGATAAATTCGATCCTGATGAATGGAGTGTGTGTGTGTGGGGAGGATGGGCTCGTGTGAGGCAGAGATGTTACACACCCTCCTTCTCTGGTGTAGTTTCATTGGAATTGTTTTTGAATGGAAACTTTTAATTAAGTGGTTAGCCACAAACAGAAACAAATATATTCCCAGTCACTGATGCGAATGGTTAAATTATTTATCCCTACGATGAAAAATATTGTGCAATCCTTGTGTAGTTGTTGTTGGCGTTTTGTGTTTTTCCTGGCAAATAATCTGCAATGAAGTGGATGAAGTTGTTAAAAACATCCACTGTTCGGTCTGGTTGTATAAAATTACTTTGCGGTGATTGGCAGTAAAGAGAATTTTAAATGCTTTCTATAACTCAAAACGGAAGAGTAGCTTGTTAGGTGGTTTTGTGGATGAGTCCTTTGACTTGTCCAGTGTCTGACTCAAATGAGGTGCTTATGGCGGTTTTGTTGATCAAAGTGGCTTTTAGTTTCCTTAAATTGTTAAAAGTATACAAATTAGGTCCACAGCTTTTTTCAAAAGACTCAACTTTGCGGTCTGTCCCCATTATTGAAGAAAATATTTCATTTCCAAAATTTTAAATTGCAAATATTTTGTAGATGAAAGTTTTATAAATTCTTTTAAATGGGAATAAAATACACGTATACACACATTGTATGAAATTGCGTTCCTCTTTTTGAACTTTATCTTGCGGAAATACACGAAACCCTTTGGCTCGAAAAAGTCTGATGAGAAGTTGTGTAAAGCAAAAGTTAATGCTCCCCCATACATCCGTCGACTCTTTGGAAATTTGAAGGTCCATCATTTTTCTGTCGATGTGTTGCAGCGCCACTGGCACATTATCCTCATTTTCTGCACCTCGTGGAGGATGTCCGCGTTGAAATTACACGCACAGCAACCGCTCACGTTGCTCAACGTTTTTTCATGAATTCAAACTTACTAATTATTACCGAAGGCGTTTCAAGGTTCCTTTGATATCTGGAACAGGATTTCGAAGTACTATCCTCCCGCTCCGTAGTGGTTTACGAGGACACTGTCGGGTTGCTTGTAATTTCTTCGGTCTGAGTTTGAGCGGCTGCCGAGTGAGACAAATCCGCCACCAAACGCTCGCATGCTGCCACCATTTAGGACTGCTTCCAAATGGAGCCCTGGCACACAAGGATCGGCAGTTTCCGAGGCCTGTTTCTTTCTTTTCGTCATTCCATGAGGGAATGCGTTTTAATCCGCATACATATTTTTGCGGTTAAGAAACGTCGGAATTTGAATTTGAATTCGCATGCGTATTCAATGACAGCTGTTTTGAACTTCTTTATCGACGTTTATTCACTTGCGTTCCAAAGATAGCAAAACACGGAAATTATGATATTTTCCCGCAGCAGTCGATCCGTCGTTTCAATGATTGGCATGATTTATTTATTTATTTGTTTATTGAGAACTAACTAACAATTTAAAAATGAAAAGCTAGTGAATATAATTAGAGCAACAAAGGCCTTCGTCTGCATCTCATTCTGTGGAGCCTGCAATCATGTTTTTCGTTGATTTTCTTATGAGGATTGCCAATTGTTCCCTTTCAAATCTGTGAAATCGATCATCAATCACTTCTTTTGCATACTTCTCATTCATTTTCGTCAAATCGATGCACAGATGCAAACTAAACGATTCCCAAATTCAATTTCATTGACGTTCCGAAAATGCCGAAAGACCACGCCACACTTCAAAGCAATTTCACTTGCAATTCAATCGTTTGAAGTTGCATCATTCCACACCAAAAATGAACATCAGCTTGATTGCCTTTTGCACACTCGATTTCACCAAAAACTCAACCCCGTCCGTGTACAAAAACACACTTTCCTTTGTCCTTGCTCTCGCCCTCGTCTCCATGAATGACCATCGGGATTTTTTTTGTTTGTTCTTAGATGCTTCATTGGATATGGAAGAAGTCAAAAGTTTGTACTTTGTCTTGAATTTTGTATTTTTTTTGGCACACGGATATGACTGCAAAAAACTTTATCCCCCCTTTTTTTCTTCAAATGCAAACTGCAGATGACAGCCGGTTTTTACTTTGAGACATTTTGAAAAAAAAGGAAGTTTGGAAAAGTTGCTGCATGGTCATTTGAAAAAACACTTGGAGAAGATTTTCTGACAGTCTAAGGAGTTTCGAACCGCATGTTAGGCAAGAAAATTCGATGAAGAACATCGGAGACACGTGCGAGGAAGTGGTGGGTTTTTGATAGAAAAACAAAAACATGAGTTGGCCACTTTTCTTTAAGAAGCAAAATGTCCTTCATCAGAGCTCGTTACAGAGTTTCACACTGGCACCATTTGACACATCCATGTTTAATTTGATTAAAGTCTCCCAAAAACATGTTGACCGCCCGAAGAAATGCATCCCTCTATTGAAGAAGCCTGTCTAAGGAGGCCCCAATCAATATTCATCCAGTCATCAGGCAGCCATTATGCATTCACCACCCTCACACACACACAAGTGCTTGTAACTCGCTCATTATTTAATTAAATTTTCATTTTCACACATCAATTAGCATTCAGCTACTACAACGTTTGTCATTGAATATTTAGCAGCACAACTGTCAATTTCAGAGTTCAGAAAATCGTTTCGAAACCGCCCTCGACCCACCCAAGTCTCGAGATCGAGAGATGTGCACCGACAGGACTCCTTTGTAGCGCTACAAATCGTCTTCACCGTTTAGGTAATTAGTTTTACTTCACGAAATTCTAATTCATGTTTCTCCACATCCCTGTACATCCATTTCGTCGAAACTCCTCGTCCTGTTGGGGAAAAAAGGACAAAGAAGAAGGAAACTTCGACTGCATCTGCCATCTGCCAATTGCCAACTGCAAAACTGCCAACTGCCATCTGCCAGATACCGTAGATTGTAATCAAAGTGAAACTAATTAACTCGTATATCCGTAAGGAACAGCGTGATGTGTATACATCTCGTAAACCTTTTGCGGTACCAATTGCGACATGTCCTTGTTCCCTCGGAGAGAATTCGGGCCGCATTTGTGGTGATGAGAGAGCTCCGCATAGAATTCTAATAAATTCGGCTCAAAAGTTTCGATGGATCAAAAGTTTTCACCTGCCGTCTTAACCATCATATGACGATGGATTTTCAGTGATTCTGGAAAATTACCTTTCGAAAACTTATGCATGCGTTGAGGACGTGTGTACGCGTCCGTTCCACCCTGACTTAAAGACCCCGAGTGGAGGACTTTAAAGACCACTCCGTACAAGATCTATTTGAAAATGACAAAAGGACATGTTGATTGAATGAAAACTCAGAAATCCAATTTTCCAAACACATACACCCACGCCCCCACACAGAAAGGATTCTCCCGCTGTGAGAGCACCGCAGGATACAGACTGCGAATTGCCGCACATCGGGTGGAAGTCATCGTCGTCGTCGTCGTCGACGTCGGTGTATCCCCCAAACAGCCAGCTAATGCAGTCAGCGATGCATTTGTTTGCTTATTGTCAGGGATGATGAAAATGAAAAACAAATCCTTGAAACGGCGACAACTCCAACTTAGGATGGGAAACAGCGTGAAGTGTTGACGGGGACGGTGACGGTGATGGTGACGGTGACATGTGCGGTATAGTCGCACATATTCTCACGCCCGCTGAGCACAGAGAGTTGGAGCTGCGCTTGGATGGATGGGAATTCTCGGTCCATTGCTGTTATCAGAGCATTAGCACTCGGGCATAATTAACGGGGGCTACACCAGATGACTGCGACACAAGTTCCATCAGCTAAATGGGATTGACACTTTTTTTTTTTTTTTTGATTTTTTGGCATTTTCTCTGAGGTGGCCACGACATTAGCTTTGGTCCTGACTTTCAGATCACATCCGAGAATAAAACCGAAAATTGGTGTCGACCTTGCACTCAATTTGCAGCATGGCCCCACAGCATCTTCCTGCTGCTCAACAGACCGTGTCTGGGCAACCCCACACCCGTCGCCTGAAACGACGAAATGCATGGAGATTGCTGACGGTTGCTGAATTTCATTTAAATTCGGTTTTTCCTTTTTTGGTTTTTCCCTTATCTCTGGCCAGAACGTGTGTGTTGTGTGATGAAACAACGACGACAACGAAGTGCGACAACACCAGACCGCACACCACGAACGAAGATGAGAGAGGCGAAATGATAAAATCCCAATTTCATTTTTTTTTTTTTTTTGTAAAAAAAGATTGAAACACGAAATTCATAACTTTTCATGAAAACATTTTCCATGCGAAGCTACCAATCAACAGAAAAACTCGTCACATACACCGAAAGAAAATCTCAAAAGTGGAAATGTGTGGATGTAGGAAAACCTCTTCACCTATGAAAGAAAGATGTCGTCTTTATCACCGAAATTTTCTTTAAGAGGTCCAATGATTTTACTTATAGCACAGAAAATGGGAAGACGTGCCAGGTCTTTGGCAGAAATTGCTTCTAAATAAACTTTAAGAAATCGGGATGTCAGTTCGACGACGTTGAAGTTATCGATATTCAGATTATGGAAGTTGGACTTTTATGTTCAACCGGAGCTCCGTAAACCAGGGATCGAATTTTCAATGATTCAGTTGCTGCAGAGGTTTAAACAACCCGCTTTTCAATTTTCGAAGTTTATTTTATCGAATTAAATGAAGATTCCAAATTTCCAATAGTTGACCTATTCAAGTTTAAGCGATTGATTTCTGCGTCGTTGTGCTTTGACGTCTTTTTTGTCAAAATTGGAGTTTTATAAGGATTTCTGGATTCAGTGAGAGTTATCGACGCTTCATTTTTCCCCCCTCACATGGTACTGACAGCGTACCAGTGTAATCGAACTTCAAGTTTTTAAGAGTTTAGTACCTTTCATTTGTTTAGTTTGTATTGATTAAGTTGCCGAACTTGGATCGAAGTCAAATCGAAAGCAAATCAGAGTAATCACTGAAATTGGAGTCATCAAAGCGTAAGTGATCGAATATCAAGCAATCGGGCTATGAAAGATTAATTTTTCGAAATTGAAGCTATTTAATTCTAAATTTCGAATCATGAGTCTTAAATTATTTGGGCTTAAGTTATTAGTATTCACGTTATTAGGTTTTAATTTACAATTATTTATGTTCAAGTTATCGAAGCTTAACATATCATTTCAGTTATCGAAGTTTTTGAAGAAGAATTTGATGTCTCAGTTAATTACTTTAGCTTAATACTTATTTAATTTTTTTTTTAAAAACGAATAAGCCTTTATGAACTTATAAAGAGTGATTTTTTAAAAGCTATAGGAAAGTTTTTAAAAAAAAAAAAACACATAAAATTCAGAAAAATGCATGAAATCTTTATTTGAATCGATAGTACGGTCCATATAATTTAATGTTTGAAGATTATTTCAGGCAAATGTTGACCTTGACTGCGCCTCAAATGGTCCATCCGCTTAGTCCAATTTTGGCATACTCTTTCCAACATTTCGGCCGGTATCTCACGAATAAATGCTTCAATGTTGTCTTTCAATGCGTCAATTGAAGCGGGCTTGTCTGTATAGACATGAGCTTTAACATAGCCCCACAAAAAATAGTCTAAAGGCATTAAATCGCACGATCTAGGCGGCCAATTGACCGGTCCCGAACGTGAAATAAAATGTTTACCGAACTCGCCTCTCAATACTCGTAAGTCCATTGTTGCGCGTGCTGTGTGGCATGTGGCACCGTCTTGTTGAAACCACATGCCATGCAAGTCAAGCTCTTACATTTTGGGCAAAAAAAAGTTGGATATCGTCTCACGGGCTTTTAGTGAACGAATAGTTGCTTTATACTTCACGAAGCAAATTCAAAACTCCACCAAAACTCAAAAAATGTCTTAATAAACTGAAATCAAACCAATTTAAATGTCATTGGACGTTTTTTTGGAAACATTTGGACCGACATATCAGTAAACATGTGTTAACTTGAAATGCAAATACGCGAACTCGTCAAGCGCCCTTGCAATCAAGTTCGTCCAGCGATCTTAACTCTCGACGACTGACTCATTTGACGAGCTGCATGGTGCAGCTCACTTTCCCTGTCCTGAGTAAGACGGATTTTCTTACTGTTATACTGTTATAAGTATTTAATGGATGGCTACATCGGGTAACACATACAACAAAATCAGATATTGTCATAAAAATGCCCGCCAAATACCACTCCATGGTGCTTACTTACTTTTGTGACTGACTGTACCTTATTCATATCTTACAATATGGCTTACTTTTACTATGGGTATTCAATAAGATTTACCGTTTTGTGTATGCCTTATTTAAGCATTTGCTTGCTATGCCTTATATGTTTTTCTGCTGGAGTTTCATATTTTGCCAGTGGTGTGATCGTCCGCTGTTACTAGTCTCGTTCGTAGGTTATGCTATGATTTTCAGAGTGTTTATTAAGTTGTTTGGCTCTATCCCACATTAACGCTGATATAAAAACATTTATTTTTAAAATGAAAAAATATTTTATTTTCGTTTTTTTTGTAAAATTATATCGCGCACAACACAGTGGAGGTGCGAACAAGCTATGCTCTGGTTCTGTATGGGCTGTTAAGCAGATTATTTATTTATTTTTTTTTTCTTGTAAATCAATAAAATATATTGAAACTCTGTTTTAAACGAGAGTTTTTAATGAATTTGAAAATCGTTTAAATCGGTTGAATAAGTACTGAAAAACATTTCGAGTAATGTGAACCTGTCTAAAATCTGAAAACTCCTTGTTTTGATTTGTTCACATTATGTTCATGCCATGTACTCCATAGATTACTATTTAAATCCGTGTACGACTCATTTATGGAGTGCATTGGCATGGGCAAAGAATCAGAAATGTATGGCATAGTCAGAAAGAGCAGAATTATGAAGAGAAAAAAGCTTACGTCGTTTGTTAAATTTGATAGATAATTCTAAGTAATAAGAAATTGATAATTGTTCTTGATTTTATGTTTTTGCCGCCTTACTAAGAACATTTTGCAAAAAAATCCTTCTTTATAAATCAACCCTCTAACGCTTGCAACATGTTCCAATGAAAAAAGATTATTTTTGGTCTCATTTTAAACAATTAAGGGCGTTTAAAGATCAGAAGACATATTATATATGGCTGCTTCTGTAGTAATTATTGGAAAAACTGTTGCAACATGAAGCCGTTTCCAATAAAATTATCAAAACTAAAAGTGGTTAAAGTTTCGTTAGGTAAGGTAGTTCTTTGAAGTTGTGTATTTCACCATCAAAAATTGTCTTTCATCAGTCATAACCACACCACATATTTTTAAGGTTAATAAAAAAACTAAGTTTGCAGTCTTCAATGATTCCATAAAAACCGTCTAATCTGAAGCGTCGGAGAATTTCGAAATAAAATTATCCGGAGAATTTCGAGATAAAAGAAATTTTGACTGTTGTCAATTTGCAGATGGTACTAAGCGCGATATGAACTATTTGGTCACATTAGATTAAACAAAATTGTGAAATTCATCTGACAATCTCTGTTCTGAAAGAACTCTTTTGTATTTTGCTAACGCTTTTAGCGGCATCATAAACAACCTCTGGCGGTTCTTTTTCTGTCAGTGTATGACCACATGGCACCCTCGGAGGCGACATGAAAAGCCACAGAAGACGCCCAAGGACCCACAACAACCAAAAAAAAAAGAGCGAATTCAAACAAGAAATTCGATAATATGTAAAATGAATGAGCCAAAACATCGTTTGGGGGAGTCACGAAGGCCTCCGCTGGAAGCCATATCACCCTTTCACAAGAGGCAACGATTTTTTCGGCTCGTTTGTTTTTTTCTCTGTTGGTTTGTTGCCATAAACAAAGTATCCATCCTGCAATGTTTCTTATTGTGTGGGGTTTTTTATGAATCTCTCGTTTTGAAGTGGCAGTCCTTAGAGCGAAGTCACCACCCACATGCATCTGCCGTCTGAGGTCGTTGTTGACGTATTCCGGCTCCAAATCCTTGCGTGATATGCAAATTTTTCTTCCCTTCGCACTGACAAACCGTGTCACATGACGAGAGATGCATGTCCACGATGTGGCATTTGTTGTACAATGTTCGTCGCATTCACACGCCGAAATCCTCTACGCTTGTGCGGAATTTCAGTTCAATGGCCTACTAACTAGGCGGCATGTTCGTGGAAGTCTCTGTCAACTTTGGAATAAGCTTTACAAGTGACTTGCTACTGTCGGTGGGGTGTTTAAGCGCCTTAATGGCGTTGATTGTTGGATGTTTACTTTGTGGCATCGAAGGTGTTGCAATGTTAACAATTCGGATGGGTGAGAGTTGCTTTGCTTTAACTTTTGGATGCACATGAAATGTGCAAATGGCAACAATCGTAGTCGGTTTCTGTTCAGTCGGTTTGCCGCGCTGAGTTGATTTTATTCAACAAATTTTGATAAGGCACTTGTGAATGAACATTTGTGTGTTTTTGTAATTAGATCTGATAAAACCGTCTCGAGCTGTTGATACTTAATTGAATTATAAGCAGGGCTGATTCTAGCAGGAAAGTGTGAACAACTCGTGCATGCAATTTGAGTGCTGATCTAGTTGATGGGGCAGAATATTGTAGGCACTTCTCAGAAAGGAGGAATTATTACTGGAATCGATTTCATCCGGTTTCAAATGTTTACTTAAACGGTTTGAAATGAAAAAGAAATGTGCCACAAATTCAACAGAAATTTCAATTTTTTTTAAGAAATCTTTATTTGTTCGGCCTTTCATGATTTTTTACCTAGTTAAGAGCTTCAAGTTGATTTTTATTATTTATCCGCTCTTCGTAGACATTGAAGCACTTCGAGTGACATGTCTCCGGTTTGTTGCCTTACTTAACGTCTAATTAAAATTAGATTACGCTAACAAGTGAAAGATTTAAGTACAACAATCATTTTCAGCGCCAATTGAGCCGTTCAGATCACACATCGATTAACTCCACAAAACAAAAATTTGAGAAAAGAAATGAAATAATTAATATTCGCTTTTGAACTACACTACATTTTATTCAAATAGCTACAGTTTAATGATTTTAATCTTCATTATTCAGGAAAGTTACTGTAAATATTAAAAAGTCATGCTTTGATAATTAAATTTAAGATTTTTCAAAGTGTGGAGTTAAACAACATGTCCACCTCACACTCTCCAGAAAAACATGCTGCCGAAAATGTCTCCCTTAACTTCTTTCGCAGTCATTTTAAAATATGCTACCTCCACACCCTTTCTCCGATCAAATCTCAAAATAAACACTTCACACATACGCGATAAATGTATCTCAACAAAAAGTTAATTCCCCTACTATACGACTATCGAATAAAAAGTAAAGATTCAGCAATCGCCCTCAGTTCACGTTTTGCCGGTGAAGCCGCCGCAAGTGTCGTTAAATTTCTCAGTTTCCTTTCAGTATTATCCGCAATCTCGTTGAAAATTTCCAAAAATGAATGAAAATCAACTCGTCGAGATTCCACTAGCCGACTGGCCAAAACTACGTGACCTCTACGAGTCTCGAAAATCGCAAGCGGACGCGTTCAATCTTCTCCAAAACTACATCGAGTGGCTGAGGAAAGATTCATCCATTGATTTTGTGAAAATCTACTCACTCAACGGTGACTGGAGCGATGGAACGTTTATACTTCAAGTGAGTTAAAACGCTTTGTATCTCGTATCTACAATCTGTTTGATTGGGTGCAAACTGTGCATGAATCTTATCGCTTAGAGTGACGGTCAATTGATTTGCCGGTTATCGACACGGGTGCATGAAAATGCGGGGCTTAAAGTGCATGTGATTGTTGGGAACACGTGAAACGAATGCATTTGAAATGAGGAAATTATTCTGTTTTCTTTTTTGTAGGACGGGTATCTGATTCTCTTCGATACACTCGACAAGGAGTGTCAGGGACATCGGCTGGTCGAGGGGCTGTGTTTGTTGGACTACTCGAGAATGAGAGTGTTCAACGGATATGACTCGAGGTTGCAGTGGGTTGTGGAGGAAGTAGTTAAGAAAAGGAATTTATGTGATGAGAGTGAACTCAATGGGAGCTACGATTTGTTTGTGCTGCGTCAGGGAGTGGCGCTTAAAATCGAGGAGAGGTAAAAATCAGGATCTGAGACTCAGCACATTTCTGTTGAAACAGATTGAAATCAGTCTTACTATCCAGCATTTGTTTGTTATCTGCGATTTTCTTAGACATGAATCGCTGATTTTTCGGGCCTAATATGTTCCCAATGTGATTTTTGAAAATCGGTAATAGGGTACTTTTGTTGCGAGTAAGCCATGGCGGTACCTGACTTAATCAAAATTAGGAAAAGGATTTAATACAAGTGATAACTAAGCCCGACATAGCTTAAAGGTAAAAAACAATGTAACACTTCAATAATCAAAATTTGTGGGTGTACTTGTGATTAGATATCAGCTGCTGAGTGCTGAGCCGTTTGAATGCGATAATGTTGCTAATTCATCCTATCAGCTTCCTAATCTATTCAGACCGAAAAAGTACCGTGGAGACATTTTCAGTTAGTAAATAATTAAGATCTGTCGTATCTAGTGATAAAACTGAATTGAAAAATATTGCGAACTAACTAAAAACCTCTCCTGAAACTTACTAAGACCTCTTCTTGAGTTCGCGCTTAAATGTTGAATTTTTTTTTTCTTAAAATGACTCAGAATTAATTCAATAGAAGATCTGTGTAATAAAAGAATTGAAACTAACGACTGATAAGACGACCTACTTCACAATCGCTGGTGTTGTGATTTCGTGAGATAGCATCTCTTAAAGATGTGGCACTAAAAACACAAGTCACTACGCAAATAAAATTTATTGGGGTCTAAGGGTTCTGTAAATGAAGGCAGACTTTTTGTTTCTGTCTTCTGTATTCTGTCTGTCTATTCTTTCAAGTTTATATAATGTTAGGACATGCCAGTAAGATGATGAATATAAAGTACGAGACAAAACAAAAGCACTTCCCTAGGCAAACTGATCTTTTTACTTGTAGCGTTTGAAAGAGAGAAGTTACAAAGATGTAATTTTTTTTCTCACATTCTTAATTATAGTAAGCAAAATAAACTTATTAATATTAAACCTTTTCCTTACAAAACAAATTATAAAAATTCACTAAACACAAAAACTCGATAAATCACCGCGACAAAACCTTACAATTTACTAGAGGGGAATACTGTAAATATTCTTATTTGTAAGTGAAATTTAAGATAGAGTTGGATTCTGCACAAGTGAGACATAGTAGCTAAAAATTGTTCAAATTAAATCTGCTTTTGAGAATTCCATTCCAAATGGTTCCTCATATGAAATTTTACATCAAGAAATTTTACTCAAAGAATTAGGAAACTTCCACTGTGCCTTTCTTACATAGCACTATGGCTCCTAAATATAAAGTTGTCAAATATCTCCCTTCCGCCTTTTTGTCTTTTGAATTTTCCGGCTATGTACAAAGCGCTACAGAGCTCGTATCGGGCAATACTATACGTCATTTGAAAGGTCTTGCATGATTATGGCTTAGATATTGCGTTCAATAGTTATAGATGTGTAAACATGGAGTTCACTAACGCCGAAATTCGCGCTATTTTAAAGTTTTCCTTCGTTAAAGGCAAATCCGGTAGAGAAACGTTCCGTGAGATTAATGGTGTTTTGGGGGATGGTACTCTATCACTTCGAGCCGCGGAGGAATGGTTTCGACGATTCAGAGCCGGTGAAAACGACACCATGGATAAGCCAGCCGGCGGAAGACCTGTGACGACGAATACCGATCGAATCATGGAAAACATCGAGTTAGACCGGCATGTGGCATCTCGTGACATCGTCCAGGAGATGGGAGTTAATCACCAAACCATTTTAAACCATCTGCAGAAGGCTGGATACAAAAAAAAAGCTTGATGTTTGAGTGCCGCTTGACTTGACGCAAAAAAATCTTCTGGACTGAATCAACGCCTGCGATATGCTGCTGAAACGGAACGAACTCGACCCATTTTTGAAGCGGATATTGACTGGCGACGAAAAATGGATCACATACGACAATATCAAGCGAAAACGGTCGTGGTCGAAGGCCGGTGAATCGTCCCAAACAGTGGCCAAGGAAGGTTTTGCTGTGGATCCACTATGAGCTGCTCCCATATGGCCAGACGCTTAATTCTACCATCTACTGCGAACAACTGGACCGCTTGAAGCAGGCGATCGACCACAAGCGTCCAGAATTGGCCAACAGGAAGGGTGTAGTGTTCCACCAGGACAACGCCAGACCACACACTTCGTTGATGACTCGTCAGAAGCTACGGGAGCTCGGATGGGAGGTTTTATCACATCCACCATATAGCCCGGACATAGCGCCAAGTGATTACCACCTGTTCCTGTCTATGGCGAACGCCCTTGGTGGTGTGAAGTTGAACTTAAAAGAGGCTTGTGAAAAGTGGCTGTCCAAGTTCTTCGCAAATAAGGAGGGGGGCTTCTACGAGGGGGGTATTATGAAGTTGCCGTCTAGATGGAAACAGATTATCGAACAAAATGGCGCATATTTGAACTAAATCCGATCACTGTAACACTTTTTATGAAGCATTGAATAAAGAGCAAAAAAGCGGAAGATAGATATTTGACAACCTTATATTGAAAGCTTTTTAAACAGAACACAAACTATCGAAGCTGACAAAAAAGAACAAAATTTCGACATGAAATTTGTAGAAAAATATCTACATTACACCTTGCTTTCTGCAGTTTTCATCTTTACCCTCTAAAATAAACCTGAAAGTCTTTGCCGTGTTTTTTTCAACGATTCGGCCTGGAAAATAAACTCTAAGTTCTTCTCCGCGTTTTTTTTTTTTTCGATTCCCTGTCCTAAATCCCCAATTCTCTATACAATGCTATCTCTACACCCTCTCTTCAAGGACTCCCCCTGCAGGCATACGAATTTCGCCACTCAATGAACACCACGCCGAGTTAATTGACAGCATTTGGATCTTTCGTCACGATGGAAGTTTGAACGCGACACGAGAGCTCATAAAATACGGAAAAAGTCTTGGCGCCTACACAGACGATGGCCAACTAATAGCCTGGATTATTGTGTAAGGACTTCTCCCCTCCCTAGGCAGCACATTCAAAGTTCTGGTTTCCTTGCAGTCAACAAACTGGTGCGCTAGGGCTCCTCAAGGTTCGCGAGGATTTCAGACGCCTTGGCATTGCATCAGTCCTTGTTGCAACAATTGCCAAGGATATCGCGTCCACGGGACAGGATGTTATGACACTGATTTCGGCTGATAATGACGTTTCTAGACGTCTCTTCGAAAATCACGGTTTTAAAAAGATCGACGAGTTCTGTTTGAATTGGACTTTTGTGCGGTCGAAATAGATACATTTTGAAAAAAAAAGATTGTGTTTTTCTTTGATTTGGACTACTTTTTACCGCCTCTGGCGCCTTGGCTTGAGCGTACCCTGGGTCGAATCAAGCCACAATAACACCAGGAGTATTTTTCACAGCCCCACCTCCAGCGAACGACTGACAATCCTCCTGGAGTACTTCTTTTATGAAAAGCGTTTGCAATTCGCCATTCGGAACCGACATTAAACAGTAGGTCCCCTCTACATGTGATAAATTATATTGTACACAACAAAAAAAAAACCTAGGCTATGGCCGTCTGTTAGGCAGATTATTACCGCCTCTTCTTATGAACACCCAATTTTTTTTTTTTTAGGACAGCAACTATTACACGATGCTCAACACTCTGAGTGAATCGTATGACCGGTTTATGGCTGCTCTAAATTGCCTCGACAAGAAGTCTACCTTCCTCTTTAACGGCTTCCCCAGCCACCTGCTCCCAGCCATCGAGAGCTACATGCTGCAGTTCGGGATACGTCGAGAAGTGTCCCCCTTCACAAAGACCATCTGGTATCACATCTCCCTAAAGGAAGCGCTGAACTTCAACACCGAGTAAGATCTCTTTGCCTTCACTCAGAAACAAATTCAAATGTCACCCATTTTACTTGCAGACCCCCCGAAGGCTTCACCTTGTCGAGCCTCACCCTGGCCGACGTCGACACCATCAACAACCTGTGGCCACATCGCCATCCAGGATCCGAGGTGTACGTGGGTCGCCTCATAGCCCTCAGCCCAAGCATCGGAGCCTACGACAAGAACGGCGAGCTCGTCGCCTGGTGCCTCCAGCTGCCACTTGGCGCTCTCGGACTCCTCCACGTCAAGGACGACCATAAGCGCCGCGGATTCGGCAACCTCATGGTCCGAGCATTGTCCAAGAAGTTCGCCGAAGCCGGCATCGAGGTTACAGCGCCGGTCGTTGAGACGAACGCCCCTTCGCGGAGCATGTTCACGAAGCTTGGATTCCAAGAAATCGACACAGTGCTTTGGTGGGAAAGGCCAGCAGTGGAATAAGGACCGTCGGAGGGGACCAAGCAACCCCTCTTCTGAAATATGCAAGTCTCATTTAGGGAATTCTCGTAAGCAGGTGAATCTTTTCATTCGTAAAAGAATAGCGGCTTCAATGCTTTTCTAGGCCAATTAACCAGCATTTTCCTTGTGTGCTTTAAATAAGAACAAAAAACAGAGTGAATTGCCTTGTGGACCATGAATAAACATTCTTTTTTTCATCCCTAACCTCAACAATTTGTTTGCAATGCGTGTGTGTTCCCGGCGCGTGAGTCCTCCGAGTCGCACACAACTTGCGGGTGTGGGTGTGGGTGTGGGAGACGTGTGCTTTCTAAAGAATTCCACTCATGAATTTGCAGTGAAATGCTGCTGAGGGTAACTTCCGAGAAAAACCTCCACTCTGTGTTGAGAGTCGGTTCGTGTTTTTTTTTCCTTTTTCTTCCCTCAGAATGTTGGCGTTGCATTGGAGTCTTTGAGGGATGGGTGGTTGGGTTGTTTTATTTTATGGGTTCTTGAAAAAAGGAAAAACCTATTTAACGCAACACTAAATTATTCATTAATTCAATTAAAACGATATGATACATTAATGAATGTCTGGAAATGTGAAGAGCTTGAGCACAGCTGCATCTGAGGTAATCCCCCTAAAGAATCTCACGGTGGAGTGTTGGTTGCATTGAAATTCTTTACACGTCAGTGATTCAAAGCGAGGCTAATGAGATCGACGGAGCAACTTTAAAATGTGTGGGTTAAGGCCACAGGTTGGATAAATTTCTAACAGGAAGTTAATAAAACGTACAAGTTTTGATTTTTCGAAGAGAGCCTTGTGATTTATGAATTTACTAACAGACTGGAAGCAGCTTAACCTTAAAAAACAGTGTCAGTAAAAAAATTTTAGGTTCTATAGAAAGTATTCACCATCAATGTGATTTCAAAAAGGGGGTAAAATAGTTTCTTGTATTTTGTGTTTACAAATCGGTTTTAATTTGTTTGAAATCGCTGAGCGACGAAATAGAAAAATGAATGCAGAAAATTTTATCTCAGCTGCACAAAGCCGCCCAGTTCTGTGACAGATCACAATGATTACAAAAATAAAAATGTTGCTGAAAATCAGTGAAATGAAGTGAAATGAACTTCTGGTTAGCATCAGCCATAGCTTGCAGTAAAATAGAAAAATAATGTAAGTAATGGAAATAATAGGAGCCAGAATTTAGTGGGCACCGAAATTAGCAGTGTTTGCCATCAATACAGCCAAAACAGCTTGGAAAATTCCAGCGCCGAAAGTAATCAATTATTACATTTGGAAGCTGGTTTAATTTAAATAGTCATTTACATTAAAATAGACTACTATATTTCTCAATGTATAGGTAAACGTAAACGAACATGAAACAATTGATGCCACAAGAATTGGAGTCACGCCGCATGCTGGTCCCAAAAGGCAAAACTAGTGGCAAAAATACTTAATTCACTGTTTTTATCATTTTTTTTTGTTTAATTATTTCTAATAGAAATATAAAGAGAACTTCAAAAGCCCCGGGAAAAATAATTTTCTAATTTTTATTTTTGCTTGAAAGTAAAAAAACTGAAAATAACTATTTTTTTTTTGCAATTATGAAATACTAAAAGAAAAATCTTTATTTCGTTTCGTGCAGTCTATTTTATATGGTTAGAATATAAAAAAATAAGATAAGAGAAGTATTTTCAATAAATTAAACGAAAACACTATTTTTTAGTAGTTTTTTTGGGTTTGGGTTGAGCTACAAAAAAAAGTCCTGCAGGTTCCTGCGGGAAATCGACCGTGGTAGTTGATTTCAACTATTTGTAAATTTCTTATTTATTTATTTATTTTATTTCGCATAAATTTACAATGAGGTTGCAACACAAGTTACATACAGAAATTCGATAGCTAGTAATGTATCTTACATCTGAAGTATTATCTGATTTTATATTAAGAGAAGAAAAAATACTGACTGGTATTTGTAAATTATATGCAAAGTTGTAGCTGCAACTATTTGAAACGTACGGGGAAATTGCAGTTCTTTTTTTAAGATGTGGGTACAAGATGCTCCTATTTTGGTGTTAAACACACATTTCCTAGGGAATACAGTCGAATCGCTACAATGCGTACCCCGAGAAAACGAAACCTCAATAATTCCTAACAAACTGTTCGTCCCTTGAAAAATCGTCGCTTATTCGTAAAATTGTCATACATTTGGCTCTCCTCGTTATTTCGTATTTTTCTTTGCAATGCAATAAACACAAAACCTCTTATAAATCGTAATTCGTTTCGGACACGCAAATTGCAAAATAAAACATTTTCTCCTGTTAACTTTTGCAGACCGTTCTCCCGTTAACTATTGTTGCCTTCATGTGGCTACTAGGAATGGGAGTGATGAGGAAGATAGCGGCGATTAAGTAGAACTTAATTCCAATAAACAAGCCAAATCGGCCATTCAATAACTTCGATATTTTGTTTTAAACCATGATGTCCCAAAAAAAGGTTGTTGATTATTTAAAAGGCTTGGAGAATCCATTTTGAAAAGAACATCAAGCACTCGAAAATTTTTTTTCAATAACAAGCTTTTTCTTGACTTTTTTATCTTTATGTAATTTTATCTCCTTTTTTTTGTAAAATATGTAGGTACTTAAGATGTAATAACATTTATGTGAATATAGCGCTTAATAAAATTAAACAATATGAAAGTAAAATCCCCGTTATTTTAATGTTTCCCACCTCATTAATTCGTAAGCTCGGGACTCGACTGTATATTATTTATAAAGCTAAAGAGCTGTGAGCATAAATTGTCTTATATCAACTAAAAATAATTTTGTTATCATATGATTATTAAAAGCAAATACATCCACTTCCACACGTCTTTTTTTCTACATGACAATCCACCTAAATCAAAGCGATTTTTAGTAACTTCTTCTAGTCTAGTCGCTTTGAATTACTTAAATTTTTGTTAATTATTATTGCGTTTCTTGTTATAGTAAACGTAAACACTTATTTACAGCCAAAAAGAAAGGGATTAGTTTCTCTATTGAATACTTGTTACAGGGTCTTTATAGGGCCCATAGACGCAACACAGTGTGCAACACGAGGTTGTGTTGAACCTTGTGTTGCGTCTATGGGCCCTGTTACACGCTACGCGTTTTGCGTCTCATACAAAATAACATCGCGGATAAAGAGCTTTTCGAGGTGGCAGGTAGCGAACGATTTTCGGCGGTTGTTGTGCCATCACTGTTGTTTATGCCATCATCAAATATAATATGATTTTTTAGCTATTATCTTTTTGGCAACACTAGTTTAAACAGCTGACGCACGTTTCGTGTTTTGTTTCACTGTCAAACATCTTCAGTTTGGTCTATAATTTAACCATGAATCGTCTTACAAACGAACAACTCTTGCAAATTAATGAATTTTATTATCAAAATGCGTGCTCTGTTAAGAAAGTTTATCGCGCGGTTCTTCCATTTTATGTCAGTTTAATCGACCCACTGAAGCGGCTATTCGGGCTATTGTGACTAATTTTTGGAGTGAATATCAGCCAGAAGCATTGCAAGAGCTAGCTACCAATGCATCCAAAAAAAAGTCACAGTTTGGTGCGGTTTATGGGCTGGTGGCATCATTGGACCGTACTTCTTTAAAGATGATGCGAATCGTAACGTAACTGTGAATGGTGAGCGCTACCGTGAGATGATATCGAACTTTTTTTTGCTCAGAATGCAAGAGCTGGTTTCAACAAGACGGTGCCACATGCCACACAGCACGCGCAACAATGGACTTATTGAGAGGCGAGTTCGGTGAACATTTTATTTCACGTTTCGGTTCCGGGACCGGTCAATTGGCCGCCTAGATCGTGTGATTTAACGCCTTTAGACTATTTTTTGTGGGGCTATGTTAAAGCTCATGTCTATACAGACAAGCCCGCTTCAATTGACGCATTGGAAGACAACATAGAAGCATTTTTTCGTGAGATACCGACCGAAATGTTGAAAAGAGTATGCCAAAATTGGACTAAGCGGATGGACCATTTGAGGCGCATTCAAGGTCAACATTTTCATGAAATAATCTTCAAACATTAAATTATATGGACCGTACTATCGATTCAAATAAAGATTTCATGCATTTTTCTGCATTTTATGTGTTTGTTTTTGAAAAACTTTCCTATAGCTTTTAAAAAATCACCCTTTACAATTTACTTAAATATCTACATATGTATATCGTGATTTGATCTTACTTAGAAAATGGCATATACAGTCGAAGCCCTCTAAGTCGAAAAGCCCTCTAACTCGAACTTTTTTGCGATATTTTGGCGAAATCCTCTACGAAGCCGAAAAATCCCTCTAACTCGAACTAATTTTGATATCCCGTGAAAATTCGACTTAGAGGGCTTCGGCTGTATTTTAAAATCAAAACCAGTTGCGAGAAGGGGAAGAAATGGAGTTAACACAAGTGCTGATGTCAGGCAAAATAACAAACAGACGATGCATTCATTTGCAAAGACGCAACAAAGAAAAAGAAGACAAATAAATATCCTCTTAATTTGATTTCCAAACAGCCATGACCACAAAGAAACTATCAAGTCATCACATTTTTTTTTTTTTGCAAAAGTGACAACGTTTTAATTCTAGTACACAACCGGACAGAGTTCTAGTCTCTTATTTCTCATTTCTCAGCAGTTTATTTTCACTCGAATTGCGAACGTCAGCATAAAAGAAAAACGACGTTTGTCATTCTTTGTTTTTTTTTTTTTCAGCTGATCGTGTGTGAGCATAAGCAGCAAAGATAAATGTGTGCGGACTGGTTTTGAATTTAATGATCGTTCGGTGGAGGGGAAAATTGTCTGTATCTACCTGCGATTTTTTTTTTAAAGAAATAATTTGACAGAAAAAGAGGGAAGGAACGATGGAAGATAGAGCAACATGTGCGCGGCTATGGCACGGGGTGGTAATTTAGACTCGAGCAGTGTGACCAGACTGAGGAGGCTGGAAGGCTGACCGAAGAATAAAAAGCTGTCTAACAAGTTGCCAGACCTGAACCATTAAGCTAATGACTTTATTTTGTATAGATGGCTGCGGTGAGCTCGCTAAAAAAAAACTCGTTCAGAACGAATTTGTGAAATAGATTCATTGATTTTAATGAAACTTATTTATTCACTGGCAAAATTATTATCAAAGCAAACACGTGACAAAAATTCGCTCAGTTTATCGTGTGTCAAAAATTGTCTTAAGAAAAACCTCATTTTCAAGATTTTTTGTTTTGCCGCGTGATATTTCTTTGCCTTCCATCCAACAACTGGTCACACTGTTTTCGTTCTTTCCTACTTCCCCGGCTTCGCTTTCTTCCCCGTCACAAGCAATAGCGCCTTTGTCTACGCACACACGCGCAACAGCCTTCGGCAGGGGATGTGTTGGAGAAGGGCCAGTTCAGTTTTGTCTGTGTAGAGTGGCGGTGTGGTTCGCTGAGAATTGAAATTGCGCGCAAAAAGTTTTTGACAAAAAAGAGAAAAAATGGATAAACATTGCCGACCGGATTCGGTTTTTGTGAAGACGTATCCTCGAAATGTGAAAAGAGAACCGGACGATTTTGAAAACCCGCCGACAAACCTCCGACCGATTGACCCAGAAACTCTGCTGCCGCCTTTCAATCCGTGCTCTGCGACGGGTCTGAGCGCGGAGCAGTGGTTGGCAACGGTTGAGAACGTGAGGCAGCTGTACGACTGGGACGATGGGTTGACGTTGCAGTACGCGTCTAAACGACTGGAGGCGGACGCCAAGACGTGGTTTCGACGACAGAAGTGCAGTTGGGTGGGACTTAAGGTGCTGCTTGTGCGTGAGTTCTCGAAGAACTGGGACGAGACTGAGGCACGTCAGCGGTTGATGGAGCGCCAGAAGGATGATCGTGAGAGTTTTGAGAACTATGCACTTGACGTGGAGCGTCTGGCGGCGAAGTGTCACTACGACTTGGAGGATGCTATCAATTTCTTCATCGCCGGGCTGAAAGACTGGGAGATGAGGGTCTACCTGGCAGCGTGCGACTGCAGGACCTTTACTGAGGCTCTGGTACGGATCAAGGCGTACATCGCCGAGCAGGAGGAGCTGAAAAACCGCAAAATCACCCCTAACCGCGACCCGCGAAAGGACCTTAACGCCAACGACGAAAAATCCGGGAATATGAATCGCGCATGTAAGGCGATCAACGACCGCAAAAGGCCTTCGTCGGACACGCATTGCAACGGTCCGCCGAGGACAGTCGTGTGCCAGGACCGCCACCACGACGACTACAGTGACCTTCTCATGACAGTCAGGGTTCGCGGGGAGAACGTGACGGCGTTTGTGAACATAGCCAGTGACTGCACGAGCATGAAGGTGAGCGAGTTCAAGCGGCACGACTGGAAGATGAAGCCGAGCGACGTGATGCTTCGTGGATTCGGCCCGGGGTCTGCAAACGTGGTCGGGCAGATGTCGGCGAACGTCGTTGCTGGCGAGGTTGCGATGCTGGTCGAGGTTCAGATTGTAGACGACGTGATTCAGGAGTTTCCGATGGTGCTGGGGCGTGACTTCCTTCACAGTCCCAACGTGTGCGTGGTGAAGAAGTTCCGAAGCGTCGAGATAAGGTACGACAGTGGTGAGCCGAGGGTGAAGAGCGAACCCCTGGAACCGGCGAACATGGAGAACGACGACGGCGGAGACAAGGAAGAGGAGCAGTTGCTCGAACTGCTCGACCTTATTGAACGCGATTGTCTTTAGGTGACTTTGGAGTTCCTTTTATTTACCATGTTGGTAGTTGTGCAGTCAACTTTAATTGTAAAGTTTTCTTTTAATTTGGAGTTGAGTTTGTTTTAATTATGAGAGTCATCCTGTCATCTAAGATACTTTTTTTTTTACTTTTTTCACATAAGAGAATCCTCGAATTTCACAAATTAAGGTAGTCGTTTAAGTTTGGAAATATGTTATTGCAGAGCCCAATATAATCCATTGTGTTGACAAGTAGCTTTAAAGAGAACGTTGTGTTTTTGTTTTTGAGCTGAAGGAAAACATTTAGTGGCTTTGTAGGCCGGTGAAATCACATTGATTCAAACAGACGGACATCATCGTACAGGTTTTGACTTTTTTGAGACCTGATGTAATTCTGCAGAATGCAAAAGCTTGAAAACTCTGTTCCAGATTATGCCAATCGTGTTAAAAAAAGGATCGACGATTGGCGCTCAAAAAAATTAAAAAGGGTTAGCTTGCTTTCATAGTGTGCTACCAGGACAGAGAAGTTTTGAGGACAGCTACAGTGCATCTTATGGGGGACATCGTAATGTCCTTAGTGTTCTCAAAATTTATGGAAAAAGACTTGTTTTTTAAGGATCGAGAGTTTTACATGTCAGTTTTCAGGTAACAAGATAAATTGAAGTTGTTTCATAGTTACAAAATAAAAAAGGAAAAGGCAATGAATTGAATTTTAAACTTTAAAGAAGACAGTTGTGTGCGTACCCTAAGCTGAGCAATGAAGTCGCATGAGCGTCTAAACCAGTCAGAAAGGTGATTAAAACCGTTGAAGCCCTTGGAGTATTAGCCATTTTCTTACAAACAAGAAGCCATTCGGCTCTTTGTGTTCGCTTCAGAATTAAAATATACATCAACCACAAGAGTCAATTTACATTTCATTTCAATATTAAAAAAAAAATTGGTTTGAACTTGGTTTAAACAAAATTTTAAGTTTCCATGAGATTTTTTTCAAAAACCGCTAACACAATCAAGAGGATTTAGATGTAGGTTTACAAAATAAGTCTCTAGCTTTCAAAACTGGTGTAGAACTTATTGTAAGTGTTGTTTTTTTTTTAATAATTTCTTTTTTTGTTAATTGATTTTTTCTTAAATCGCTTCTACCTCCTAAACGGGGCGAGATCGACCGCATCCCTCCAAGACAAAAAAAAAAAAAATGCTTGTCCTTGACCACTCTACAAATTATAATTTTTTTTTGCATCAAAGTTATCGTGCTCTCCCCAAAATAAATACCAAGTATTAATTAGACAAACAATTCATATCAAAAACTAAAAAAAAAAAAAATCGAATCGGCGTAGTAGAGATTCTTGGTAAAACAATTGGCTCTTTTGGACTGGAGAATAGCTTGACCTAATCTTTCTAATGCTAGTGCCTTTAGCTTTAGTAAACTGGAGGTCGTTTCTGTGTCTAATTTATTTATTTTGAGCTGCACTCTCGAGAAGCGTTTATGCTTTGTATTGCAAATGAGCCAATACAGATATCCAGCTTCCTCTTATCTTGCCCACGTTTTTTTATAACATTTTGTGTTTGTTTGAACAACAAATCAAACGAACGTGTGTTAAAATGCTGAGCTAGTGTTCGATGGTTCTGGAATTACTATCAAAATGCTTCTTGTATTTCAGCTACATTTGTAAATTACTGTCAGGTTCATTGGTCGGCGAGGGAAAATACCAACTGCTCAGATGGGTGTCTATATTGCGTTGTCTGTGCTTTAGAAGCAACATGAGTGACTTCGTTGCTATTATTCTCCGAAATGTCGCCACTCGGTTCAGGTTCAGTGCTTTCCACAATGACCCAGTCTCTAATTTCTTGCTGTGAAATGTTGTGCTATCTATCTAGAACTACAAGTAGATCATTTAATTATTGAATCTATTTTTCAAGCTGAAGTTCAGGCACTGTCGCCCTTCATTGGATAAGCGGAATTAAATCTTCCTCTTGCCAGTTGTCTTCAGTCGTTCACATTAAATTACAGAGATGACTTGCCGAAAGTACACGTGATAGAGACGATAATGTAAAGTTTTGGAGATTCACATTTTGGAGAATCTCACATGAACGGTGATACACATCATCGAACGACTACTATAATTGTTTCAACATAACGTATAAAACCCAGTCTCCGCGGAGTCATGATGTTCGTGAATTAAGTCTTAACAGACCGATCTACTTTTCTACGCCATTAAAAAGAAATATGTAAAAGAGGAAAGACAGATAGACGGACACCGAAATGGTTTGTTCCAACAATTTTGTCCAACAAAACCCTAAAATCGATTTAAAGACAAAAAACTGTTGGATTTTTGCACCTAAAGTTTTAAATCAACAAGGAAAGGAAATGAGAGCTTTGCTTGTTCTGTTTGTTGTTCTGTTTATCATCCAGCTATCGCCTTCAATTATTAGAACTTTCGTTCACATTCAAAATCGTCATTTATCAAACTCGCAATTTGCTGCAGATAGTATGCGTCATATCGATTCTTGCTTGTCAGCAAATATTTCTACATTGAGGTCAAAAACTTCTAAACTTCTATTTCCTTTTGTCTGTTTTCCAAGTTACCATCAATACATCTGAGAAAGTGTGACGATACTAATCATCTACGTAGCCAGAAAGGTAAACGGTCATTTGAAATTTAATGCCTTTCGTGCTTGTCTGTTGCACTATTTATTCCAGCACCACTTTGAACACGACACCTCATTTACTTTTCAAAATTCGGTGCACGTTTCAAACGGCCGCTATCGTATGGCTTCTCAAAATCCTTAAAATGGCGAATGGATTTGCCTGCACGTGCTGATTAGTGTGGTGCAAAGTGACTTTTGGACGAGGATTTCTTGCCAAGAAGGATGAAACATTTTTTGGTTTGTATTATTTCTGTGGTCACAAGGAATATCCGCCCAATTGCACAGTGAGAGTTTAAACTGAAGTTTACCTAAACGTCGCCGAGAGCTTAAACTTTTCGTTAAACTCGATCAGTTTCACAGTCAAAAATAAACCTCCGGTTAACTAAACGCAGTTTTGGGAACTGTGTCTGAACAAAACTGGGCAGCACTATTGCCAAACTACAGTTTTTGGTTGTTGTATTTGAAAGTAGTTTGTGCTTTGATACAGAAAACATGAAAAAACAATGCTAGTACGTGAAAATCAGTTTACGTTTTTAAATGGAAGGAAAAAAAGAAGCCATCATTTTCCGGCCGCAGATATAGATTTGCTGTTGCAGTTGGTTCAGTAATATTTAAATATAATTGAAAATAAAAAAACTGACCGAGTTCAATGGAAGGAAAAAGTTGCGGTGTGGGAAACCTAAAGAGTGGTTCGCATCATCGCAGCTCCGATATATTGCGTAAAGAAAGCAGAAAAAACAAAAAAAAAACTATGCTGCCGAGAAATAGAAAATGATCTGTCCTCCAGCGTATTCTTTCTTCTCTTCTGGTTCGGACAATTTATATATTTGCGAGTTTCTTCGTCACTGATATCATTAACATCACTTTCCACACTCGAAAACATTATTATTTCTTTTCACGAAATGAATCCACAATTGAAATTCGGATGCTGCTGCTGCTGTGTGTTGCGACGTTTATTTGACACATCTGTCACCTTTTCCCTTAAACCGAAGTTTAAACGGAGGAATTGTGTCGATTAACTTAAACGACGAGATAAACTCCACTTTTTGTTTAAACGGGTACTATGAAACCGAAAAATTTTTAAATTTAATTTAAATCAAAAGATTAGTTTAATCTCTCACTGTGAAACGGGGCAAAAGTTATTTTCTCAAGTTTAAAAAAAAGTTTGAAGCCTAATATCTTTCTGGAAACTCGTGTGAATAAGAAGCGAGAATTGTATTGAATACACTCGTTGAATTTCATTTAAAATTGTTCAAGGCAGTACAGTATTTCCGGATATAAGCAATCCGGATTAATAGCAACAAATTATATTCGGTTGAAATTTACCAATGCCGTTTGATAAGAATTGAATTGCAAACCCTCTTGTAAGTAACACAATTTTATGCCCATGTGCTTATGCTATCCGGGGAGTACTGTACAATGATTTCAGTTTGACTTGGGCGGTTTCCTTGTGGCCTCAGATTTATTCTCTGCCTTCATACTTTGATGACCATGCATTAAAAGCACATTTTTCTAAAAAATTAATAGTCAAATTTAAGAAAAAAAAAAATAGAAACAAAATTGAGCTGCCTGTCAACTTTCGGACAACAGTGTAGATTTAGAAAAACGAAAAAACAAAAATCAAACAAAACATAAACAAGTAATGTATTCTTTATCTTTGTTTAGCGGGAAAGATATCACACAACAAATCTATTCTATTGAATTTCAAAAGTATACAACATATTTTTTTCATATCATTCGAAGAGAGCGTTTAAGAGAGCTACCTGAGAGATAGACGGACTATCGCAACACATGTCGGTTTTTTCTATTTTTTTTTTCTTTTCAGCAGCGTTGAAGTTCAGTTCAAAGAAGTAGTATCTCAAACGAGCACGTGGTGAAATGACAACAAATCGTCTGGTAGAAATTCCGTCAAATGATTGGGAAAAACTTGCAGAGCTCTATCGAAAAAATAAAATTACTCCTTCAGGATGGAATTGCATTCAAAACTACATCAGTTGGTTGAGAAAAGATCCGAGCTTGGATGTTGTGAAGATTTATTCACTGAATGGTGATTGGAGTGATGGAACGTTTATTATTCAGGTGAGAATGGGAAATTTGAAAGTGAATTGGTTGCGGATTTAGTGTGATTGAAAAAGATTAACGAGGTAGAGAATGTTCTTATTTGTTTCATGATTCGAAACACACCAAGTGAAAAAAGATTTAGAAACGATTTTGATTAACAAAAAATAAAGAGAGAAAATTTGTGAGAGTGGCTTTAATTTTTCCTGGAGATGAACCAATATATTAGGTTGTCAAATATCTCCCTTCCGCCTTTTTTTTTTTTTTTAATTTTCCGGCTATGTACAAAGCGCTACAGAGCTCGTATCTGGCAACATATGTATCATTTGAAAGGTCTTGACATAACCTACAAAACGACGCTATGCATGATTAGTTTGGATACGAGCTCTGTAGCGCTTTGTACATAGCCGGAAAATTCAAAAGACAAAAAGGCGGAAGGGAGATTTTTAACAACCTAATATGTTCGACTGTAAAATTTATGGAATACCAGGTTACGCCGTGTGTTTGACATAGATTTCAAAATTGAAAAATGCACGATTTGCTTTTGGGTTGTTTAAATACGTCTTCAATTCAAATTTCACAATTAACTAAAAGCAACTTGGAAATTATAAGCAGATGTGTAAAAGGCGCAAAAAGACGTATAAACATCGAACTGATTCAAAGGGTTTCGTTATTGGAAGTGAATCCTAAAAATGGAAAGAATTGGTGATAAATTTGTGTCCAATCCAACAGATTTCATCATTTCACTCAGTCCTTGAGTTTTTTGATCTTGAACCTCATATTTAAGTTGGTGTCGTTAATTTCATAAGTTACAATAAATTGTGAAAATCGTTTGGCGTGGATTAAAGAAAATTGTATTCGATTTGTTCGTGGATTTCGGCTTGTCAAATTCCACATCGATTACGAGTTTATCATGATCAGCTAAACTATCAAAATGTATGATTTCATGTAGATAATGATATCAGTGTGGGTTTAAGTGATAACAGGAATAAAGTGCAATTCAAATTCTTTATTTACCAACAATGAATATGACTTCATTCACAATTTTTTCATGTCAAATGTTGATGTTCAGTATCTCACAGAATTGAGCATACACCGAGAACTAAAACATACATTTGCTTTTTTTTTTCTTCACAAAAAAATCATTTATGGACAAAACAAATAAGTTGTTTTGATGGCACATACAGTCAGCGTCAAAAGTGAGTAGAGAGTCATGTGATGAAAGTTTATCCTCATAAATAAGATATTTCGACAGCAGCTATAAAAGACATAATCACATCAAATTAAAGATCTCATCACAGATCTTTTACACGCCAAAACTTAATACATTTTATCTAACACAACTGTAAACATGAAGTTATTAAATGTGTTACAAAAATAAGCGTTAAAAGTGAGTGCATTTAAATGACTAAAGCAAAAAACGCAAGACTAGAACTAAGCCTCTAATCTTTTTGTATTTAAAATATCTTTTAAACATCTAAGCATTAATTTTATCAACTTAAGAGTTTTAAATCCAATGGAATTTTAATGCTATTAATACACCAAAATATATTTTAAAGACATTTCTCTTGTAATCTTCTTTTTCCAAAAAATACCACAAAAATTAAAGCTTGGCTCGAGTTGCTGATTATTTATTCGCCCGGGTGTCTAATAAACAAATATTTCTCAACTATTTTTGCTGTTTTCATCGAATTGTCCTATTTGAAGGTTCCAATTTCGCAACCCGTGGTGGTGGATTTTCGCTTAAAATGTTCGGATAATGTATTTTATTTCCTTAACACCGGATTGGATTGAGGAAACGTTTTTTTTTTTTTAACATCCAGACAAACGAATTATCATTTACTCTGACCAGGATAACTTAGTAGTAATTTCTCTAAGTATTTTAATAGGAAAGTCCGTAAAAAAGGACTACAAGAAAAATGTCTTTGATGATTATTTTAGTGAATGAATGGCTTTCAATTTTTGCAAAATTGACTAAAAAGTTAGTAGAATCATCGCCAAGATGTTGAAGAGCTATTTTAAAGACAAAAAGATTACAGCCTTAGTTCTAATTTTGAATTGATTGCTTAAGTTATTAAAATGTACACTCATTTAGAAGTTATTCTCTGTACCATTTTTTTTACTGACTAAATTAGTGACTTCATGGTACACATCTTGTTGAGATCTTTATATTAGGTTGTCAAATATCTCCCTTCCGCCTTTTTGTCTTTTGAATTTTACGGCTATGTACAAAGCGCTACAGAGCTCGTATCTGGCAATACATCATTTGAAAGGTCTTGACATAACCTACAAAACGACGCTATGCATGATTAGTTTGGATACGAGCTCTGTAGCGCTTTGTACAAAGCCGTAAAATTCAAAAGACAAAAAGGCGGAAGGGAGATATTTGACAACCTAATATATAGCTCTTGCTGGTGTACCTTATTTTTTAGGATAGATTTCCACCAGGTGTCTGTTCACTCCATTTTTACGCTGACTTTGTAACACATTCAAAAATGAAAACAACAAAGTAGTGAATTAAACATGTTATTTCCTAGCAAAATGTAGGTAAACACTTCATTTTGTTGGCATATGCTCAATTGTGTGAGGTGCTATATTAGTTTTTACTTCTTTCCGTAGTTTTAGTTTTTTTTCTTAGGCATTTTTTGCTCAAGCTCCTCCTTAGCTTGATTGTTGTGCAAGCTTGTTGGCAAATATTTTATTACAAGTATTTCTAATAATCACTTTATGGTTGATCTGGATTGAATGCACACTTAATACATCCTTAACCCTTTCATGCCAGTTCCTGTACAACATGAGTTTCATCAACTGACAACTTAAAAATGCTGGCGTATTTACAGGAAAACTGTAATAATTTTATTCTAAAACTCGATTTTAGACCATTTAAGTCTGCGTCTGATGTCTCCTAGGGAAAAATAATGTTCGGGATCTTTTACTTCATTTTTGGTGAATCAAAAAAAAATATTTTCCCTGGGGCTAGAATTGGATGTGGTCATGAAAGGGTTCAACATTTCAAGCCTAATCAATTCCGGTATGAAAGTGCTAACGAAAAATACAGCTCATTGACATAAATTTCACACAATGGGCCTAGCTTTGGTCTAAGTGTAGGTACCAAATTTTCCAAAAAAATACGTAAATTCCAAATTGATCGAGTGAATGTCAATCGCACATTTCCTGGTCTCACTTTTTTTTTAAACACACCTCATCTTTCAGGACGACATCAGCATCATGTTCAACACCCTTCACCCAAACCACACACGCCTCCTAGAGGCCCTAAACTGCATCGACGACCTCCCACAGCCTCCCAAATCTCCAGCCACTTACGTGTGTCTTTGCGACTTTGCACATCGTTTCAAACCAACAATCGAGACGTACATGAAGTCCACCGGAGTCGAAGTGGACACAACCGCCATTTGGCTTCACCTCCCTCGAGAAAACGCACTCAGCTTCAATGTCGAGTAAGTAACTCTTCCACTCTCTCTCAAAAGCCCACGAAATAAAAAGTCCCCAATCTTTCAGTGCCCCCGAAGGAACAACCCTCAAGCAGCTGAACCAAGTTCACGTCGAGGTCGTAAACAGTTTTTGGGCGTATCGTTATCCAGGATCAGACAAGTTTATTGGACGCCTGATTCGATTGAATGTGAGCTTCGGACTTTTTGACGCGAAAGGTGTGCTGTTGGCGTGGTGTCTGCAGTTGCCGAGAGGAAGCTTGGGTCTGCTTCAGGTTCGAGATGAACACCGGAGAAAGGGCTACGGTAGCTTGATAGTGCGGGCTATGGCGAGGAGACTGGCGCAAGTTGGCACTGAGGTGACGACGTCGGTTGTGGATGTCAACGTAGCGTCGCGGAAGATGTTCGTGAAGCTGGGTTTCAAGGAGGCCGATACGATTCATTGGGTCTGTAGGCCGATGGCGAAGTGGAAGAGTTGAAAAATAAAAGAAAAAGACGGACAAATTGAAAGGTGTTTTAAAAATCATGCTGTTCCGAATGGTTGTTTTCATTGTCCTTTACTTGAGTGTAATATCGCGCCCTTAAATTGTCAAAGGTGACATTTTAAGCAAAAATGAGTTGATGATGCCGTCTCATAGGTTATGCGATTGTGTGTCTTTCGGCGTCATTGTTTCTTTTTTTAATAAATCATTTCAGTTAAAAATAACAACGAAAACCAAATTTATAGTAAGCAATATTTACACGTTTTTTCAAACAAAAAACAAAAAAAAAACGTTTCCTATAAAATGTTTTTTTTTCACGATAATTTGGTGATTAGGGCACGATATATTTAGGGATTTTTTTTTGAAAGAGAGTAAAGTAAAGTCGTTTTTATGGAAAGAAGAATTGCACACATTCTGTTTGATAGAGAGTTATGGGAGGCATAATAAGGCGAAGCAAGAATCTGCTTTATTTGAGAATTGCTTAGAGATCTCGACGATCAGTCGTTACCGATTAAGGAGTTGCAATCATTGGCGTGATCTCTTTGAGCGAATCTAAATTGTAAACCATTCTATTTGGGTAAAACTAAGCTGTGGAATTTGTTGAAAATTCCTTAGGTCTTTTGGTTTTATGGGGTTATGTAACAATTAACAATTTGTGGTACACAGATATGATCAATCATTAATCTTTCTACTAAATAATTTTAAATTCAGACAAAAAGCAAATTGAGCCGAAAACAGTTTGAGAAGAAAATAAAAACAAAACCTCAATATAAATAATGCCGAAACAAACTAATAATAACTAGGGAAATACTAAGGTCTTTTTGTAGACGAACCTTCCCCATTTCATCAAGGCAAAACTTAGTTATTGACCCATTAACGTCTTCCAAAGACCACAAGATTTTTTTTTCTCAGAAGAAGTTATTCTCTATGAGTGGTTGCCGCTTGCGAATTTCTCTCTAACGACCTCGCCGACGTCTTTTGTGGGTGCGGAAACTTCGTTCACTCGCGCTTTCTGTTTGAGTCTGAGAATTATGAAATATTCAAAGTCCTTTCATTTGTCGAGTGGTTGCCTTCTACCATTCTGTTTGAGTCAGACTCAGTTGTGGCCGTTTGCTCAAAGGCACCGGCGACGTGTTCTCACGGGTCAAAGAGCTAAACCGATTTACACACATTCTGCTTAAGTCAACCATGGTCCTGGTTCAAAGACCTCTCCGATTGTCTCGGAGTTGTATTCAAGTTTATCGAGCCATACACGTGGTCTCATTATTTTCCACAGAGAATTGTGCCATAAGTCTCACCAGCATCGGCACCCGCACGTTAAAACCTGTTGTAGAGCAAAATAATTAAGAAAGAACGGATGCATTACACCCTCCCTCTCGCATGCTAAGCTGCAGCTGTCGAAGTTATAACGACGACGACTACAACAGGAGCACGGCGCCATCTCCCTGGGGCAATAGCTCCACTGAGATCCGATTGACATCTGCATCCTTTGTTATCTTTGTTCATTTCATTTCCTTTTACCATTTCCATCCAGTTACGATGCTCCTGGAATGTCCTTTATGCTTAATTCCGATATGTAGCTGTGTGCTCCTAGATTTCCCTCGAAAAATTCCGCCTTCCTGTCCGCCTCACTCTCTGCTTCCTTCTCTCCTTTATCTCCCGTCTCGCGAGCACGAAAAAAAAAAAGTTTTGCATTTTTCTGTTCGTCCTTTTTTTTCGTTCGAGCTCGAGTTTGAGTTTGAGTTTTCCGCCACCCACCGATGGAGGATCGGCGGGGGTATTAAAAGTTTTGAATTACTTTGTGGGAGATCAGGCGCATGGAGGGAGCCACTGCGCTGTGTTGCCTCTGATTGCAAACGAGGAAATCATATTTTTCTGCAACATTCACTTGGGTGACGAGAGGTGAGCAAGGACACTGTCGATGTTGTCGCAGTTGGTTAGGAAGTTAGTTATCGAAAGGCAGAGGCTGAAAAAATCGCCCACTCTCCTGTGGGCGGGTAAATAAGGAAGAGGAAACGGATGGGAATTTATCAAAGATTAAAACTAATAATAATAAGTTTAGAGTGGATTTGGCTGTGTTCACAGAAATGGTGGCAATGCCGAACGCCAACTATCACGAGAGTGGGCTGCCAGGCGCCCGGGAAGGACAATCAACGAGTGGAAAATGTTATTTAAAGTTTCGCAAAGGATAAGGAGCGGAGAAAATGGTAAAACGGTGTGTCTTTGTAGGGCGGAAGTTTGATTTTCCACGTTGATTCAATTTTTTTTTTGTTCGTCTCCGTGCTACCGAAGGAGGAATGGTGCGGCGCTTGAATTATGGTTTGGAAATTGCATTTTCTGGAAGAGGTAATTCGAAACAGGATAGTTTTCAGGTGGGGGAGAACAGGGAGATGTGAATGGGAAAGGAAGGAGATGAAACGAATGTCCGTCAATGGTGATAATTATGTTTAGTGAAGGACGCTTTCAATTTGAATATTTGATAATGATTACATCTCCTGAAGATATTTTTTTTTTCTTTATCTTCTAGGTGATTAACGAGGTAAATAATGGGGACACGTTCGTTTGTGAGTGGGTGGGAAGTGAGAGGAAGGCATTTTAATGAACGACGGAGTAGGAGTGGCAGTGTTGCATTTTAATTCGCGGAGAATAAAAAGTCTGTCAGAGTTTAAAAAGGAGCATGCTTAGAATTGGCGCTTGCTTGAGGGGTTAATGCTTGTGGGATTTATTTTTTGCACAGCATTTTGCGGATCCATACAAGCTGAAAGTACGATATTTGCTTTTGTCTATTTGTGGAAACCTGTTTTTGTGGTGATTAGTTTGATGTGTTTCGTCTGTATTAGATTAGGCACAAGCATCGGTGGTTCAGTGGTAGAATGCTCGCCTGCCACGCGGGCGGCCCGGGTTCGATTCCCGGCCGATGCAATTGCTTTTTTTTTTCGATTCAAACTGCTTTATTGCTTGTGATTATACAAAATGTATACAATTTCTTTGGGGAAATCATGAAATATTGCCGCTGAATGTGAACTGCAGTGGGTAACAAAAAAGTGTTCGCAGTCCCATTTTTGTATGCTTCCATTGTTTGCTGTAAATTTTGAGTGGAATACTCGTCGCTTTGTCTTTTCCTTCTTCAGCCAACCTAAAGGGTGTTATGAGAAATGGTTCCAGGGGACAGCCAGCGTCACTCAATCAAAATGCAAGTTTTTGTTTTTTCCTTTTCCCGTTTGTTAACTAGTTATTTCTATTTGGTAGAGGATGAATTAATTAAATGATGCAATTAATGGAATAAGATCATTCTCTAACAAAAAACTTCCGAAGACGATTTCCCAGCGCCAAAAGAAATTTAGGAATCTGAATCAGTGTTCAACTCAATTCTTTGAGACCACCAATTAGAACATGTAAACGTAACAAATTAAAATGATATGTTCACAAAACAACCTTCGTACTTACTTTGAATTTGTCAAATCTAAGGGAAAGTCATTCGAAAAATTTTAATTTTGAAAGAACAATCAAATTTTCTTCAAATGTGAAGCTGGATTTGTTGTCTGTTTCTGTGGATGTGCATGTGGTTCGAAAATGACTGGAGCTTAAGTATCGCAATACCGACATTTAAACTCCTAAAAAATGACTCCACAGAAAAAGTGAAAAATATTGTTTAATAAAAACGACTATCGCAACGGGGTGATTATTTCGCTGATGCTGATATATCGTATAGTAATGGAGAGGTATCTTCAAATCGGTCGGCGTAAATGTGCTTAAGATGCACGAGCTACTTGAATTGAAAATGAGCGTTACACCTGGAATATCGAGAGGATGAATCAACTGACCGGTTGACCTAAGATGTTCTCTTTTGAGACCCAGCAGCCTTTTTCTGCACCTCATTCATATATTTCCAAGAAATAATAAGAAAATTTTAATCTCTATGACTACCTTACCGGCAGTTGATTGCTGAAACAAAATTGCAGAAAAATTCGGAAGATTCTGACGATTTCGCTTTTGACCGTATTGACCACAATTGCATTCCATTATTTTGGCTGTCTTGTTGATAAAATGAATTAACCCGACGTGGAAAATGGAATTCTGAAGTAATGCGAAAGTCGCAGAGTGGATGGTGTCAAGGAGAAGTGGTAAAGATGTGGTTTTAGAGGTGTGAAAGTCCCACACTACGTGGAACAAAATGGGCTTATTCCTCGTACGCATTAGCACAAAAACTGTTCAACATTGAAGACACATTTAAAGCGAAATCTCCACGCGAGCTCCAGAGCAGGAATTTACAAGTTTGTTCCATTTATGTTCTTTATATTCGTGCTAAATTTGGGTATTTGAGTAAAATAAAATTGGAGATCTTTCTTAATCAAATCGCAATGAGATTTAAACGTTCTGGTGATTTTGATCCAATTCAACCACTAGAAGCATTTTGTTGGCACACAAAGAATTGCACAAATCAAAGCACTTCCTTCCCCCAAAGTTGACCGAAGAAAATCAGAAGCGATGAGTCAAAGGGATTTGCTAGATCTCTTTAAGCTCCTTTCACACCACTTGGAAATTCCCACGACTATTCTCTTATTCTGCTTAACTCCCCACTTTCTTGCCACTTCGAATGTCCCTCGAGCCGCACACGACTTTCAAAGAAACTAAAACAAAGCACAGCCATCAATCACTTCAAACAAAAAAAAAAAAAAAGAAAATGCAACTGCACTTTTGACGGTTGAACAATTCACAGTGCAAAGTATTTCATCCTTTTCAATTTGTTTTATCCTCAACACAATTTCCCACTCTTTACGTGTGTCCCTTGAAGCAAAGTTCCCTTCTAACTTTCATGCCACCGAGTAGTTTTGTACGCTTAGTTCTAAGGGACAACAAATTTAACTTTTTCAATTGATTCCCTATCGCTTCAGATAGTGTATCTTTCCAAATCAAACAAAAAAGCGAAAATATCTACAAAATGCAAAGAACTGTATGCGTCTGTGTCTGGTGAACTTTACAAAAAAGTTAAATTCAATAAACTATTTTTTTTTTTTTTTGGTAAAAAACCAAAAAGTTATCCTTTCGGATGACATCGTCTGTCGGCATAAAACAAAGGCAGGCTTAAGTGACTCGATATTAGTTCTATTTGAGTTCAAATACAAGGAAGTCTTTTTTTCCCAGTAAGTCTTTGGGTCTTTAAAGGAAGTTCGAGTGAGTGGTTTTTGTGTAAAAAGGATTGGGAATTTTTAATGAAGGGATGGAGGGATTATACTTGGAGTACTTTGTGGTATATGATCTCCGGAGGTGGGGCGTGTAAACTTCATATTTATGCACAAATAACTTATTCTCTTTGTTCAAAGGTGACTTTAGTGCACGCATTAGTGGTGAACCTCACGAACGAACTTTAATGCGGTTATGTGGTGGCTTTTGACTTTTACTTAATGGGAGTGGCGCTACCTCATTGAATGTTCAAATATAAATTGTAAAGACTTGAATAAAGGTTTTGAATTGTTTGAAAGCGTGGGTTTTATCAAACACCTTTTGTATTAAGACACTTACTGGACTTTAAAGGAGGGGTAGAAGTTTTTCATCAAAAAAAGATGAACAATTCTGGAAATCAGTTTTTTTAATTCTTTATGCCGAGGCCGATGGGTACAGTCAGAGTCAAAAAAAATTTATACCTATATCTCGAGCATTTAAAGACTTATAGCACACTACTTCTTGTGCTCCGTTTTTGGAACTTTTTTTTGGAAAGATTTATTTATTCCCTAAAAGCTGTAAAACGAACTATAATAATAGATTCCACAGCTTGTGTGGTACGTAAAGATGGCCAAAAACTGCTAACAGTTTTTTTTTTCTAAAACTTCTTAAAATATAAATAAATTAAATTTTCAGCCAAACTTCTTTGTGTCATTTGATAGTTTTTCTTAGCAGCATTTTTGATAAATTTGACAGCTTTTATAGAACAGAGAGAGAAATAGGACGCATCGTTAAACCTTTTTCGTAAATAGGTAATAACCTCAATTTTTTGATAAGGTTAAGGAGTTGGAAGCTTGAAAAATATTTTCCCAATATTCTACACAATTTATTTTTAATTCAATCAATCAACTTCATTTACTTTCACCCTTTTTTGTCATAGGCCGATTTACCCAGTGTACCTGGTCAATCTCTTTGAAGCCAATCCTCTCGAACATCCGTCTCGACGCAGTATTACTATCCACAACAGACGCAGTCACCTCCATTCCATTCTCCGCGATTTTCTTGGAGATGGCGCGCACCACTAAACTCCCCAGTCCCTTCCTCCTATGCTCCTCTCTGACTTGCAGGATTCCCATGAACCCCATTGGCATTTGCAGACACCACGCCAACAACTGCCCATCTCTGTTAAACGCCCCCACGTGAAGATTAAGTCGAATCAGTCGACTTATAAAGACGTCTGTTCCCGGCTTGCAATACGTCCACGACTTGTTGATGAACTCCAAGTTATCCAGCGTAAGCGGTGCCAAGGTAACACCTGCCGGTGTTCTAAAAGAAGAAAAAAACACTCCAATTAATATTCACCCAGAGCACACCACACCATCACAGCTCACTCAAGATCTAAGTTAAGTGCCTCCTCCAGCGGTAGGTGATACCAAATCGCCGTCACACTGACGGGAATCGGGGCCATGTACCTCTCCACGGTCGGCTTAACCCGATGAACGAAGTCACTCAGTGAATAATAATCACGGGCCGAGTATGTTTCCATGCCATCGATGCACTGGAGGGCTTTGAACAGACGTTCCTGGTTCGTGTCAAGGGTGTTGAATGTGAATGTGTTTCCATCCTAACGTTAGCACGTGCTACTTGATTATTCGTTCGTTTATTTTTCGATTGAGATACTCACTTGAATGAGAAATGTACCATCCGTCCAGTCATCGTTGAGGGAAAAGAATCTCACGTTGGTTATCGTTGCATCTTTTGCTAACCAGTTTATGTAGTTCTGCATCAGATTCCACGAGGAGGCTTCTTTCCTTCGGTGCTCGTACATCTGCTGGAGCAGTGACCAATCGGTCGGGGGAATCTCCACGAGCCGATTTTCGCTCATTGTTGTTTAATAAATTATCAGTGAGTTTTTAAAACAGCAGACGAGACGATACGAGGCACTGAGTCGTACTGAGAGCGAGAAGAGTTTTGTTTTGAGAGATGAAATTGTCGTGATTCATTTCTTCGCTGTTCGGTGAAGTCGTCAAACTCGTTGATTGTGTGGAGAACTCGATTCAGCGTAAGCTCTCGATGCAAAATGAGTTAGACGTTAAGAGGTTTTTGAACCATTGCCAGAGCTTGCAGTTTATCGCAGTGTTATCTCACATTCACGCAAGATTACGTTAAATAAAATATTTACGACAGCGTGTGCGAAAAAACAAATGCGAATAAAATAACGACCTTGCTTTCGTTTTGACTCAGAGTCTTTTGGTTCGCTCTAACTGCAGACAGTATCGGTAGTTCAACGTGATGTCTCTTGTGACAGCGAATTTATTTTATTAAATAACAAATAAACAACGAGATATACAAATAAACGCGTAAATATGCTTCGCATAATTTCGGAGACAAGTTAAGTTGTAAAAGCTGAATTTCATGAAATAACGTGGATGACTGTGAAGACATTTGCGTCAGATACGCAACACGTCTATCTTAACCCGAATTGTGGCAGAATTATTTTTTTTGACATGGTCTGTTTTTCTTTTGAATGAAAAGATTTGATTGTGTGCAGGACATATGGCCTGACTTTAAAATTCTTTTGGTTGGGACCATACGGTCACGCTGGAGTTATACGCGACTTTATTTTGCTCACTTCCAGCGACGGTTTATTTGAAGTAGATTTTGTAGAGATAGTGCATTCGACGGAATTTTTTGGTATGTCATTTCATTTTCAACAAACACTGGGAAATAGCAACAAACATTTTAAATGAAAGCTCTAAAAAGCAAAACAAAAAAAGTAGAATATGGAAAAATTACAAAAAAATTGTTCAGATTGATTGTTTGTAACTGACTAGTGGTTCATAATTCGTGCATGACTTGAATTTCAAATACTAAAATGTTGGCAAGCGAAAATTCGTAAACAGCTTGACAGCTGTCACTTTAGCGTTCGTTTAAATGTTCGTCTGTTCTTGGGGATGTACACTATTAGCTATTTCATAAACAAATTTTCTGCAATTTACGCTTTAGAAAAAAAAAATCAATTGATAAAACGTGTTTTTCAATTACTAGTTAACATCTTCCTGGGCTCTCATCACGTAACTTTTCAGACGATCATCGTTCAGGCGACTATCGTCAACGCTATCGTCTAAAGTTTGCTTCACGTAACACTATCGCTATCGTTACAGTTTGAGTGCTACTAAATGCTCCATTCCTTATGTCAAAATAAAAACTTCTTGTCATTTTTCAATAACCTTTTGTATTTTCAAGTCCAAGAACAAATTAAAAGTATAGGTAATGAGTGCTAAGAAGGCACTCCAGTTCATATAAAAATAACTTGAGAGCCCTGATTTATCGGACACCAGAGTTGTAAAAAGTTAAGTACTGCAGTAAATTAACTAAAAGGACTAATTTCCTTTAATCTTTTTTAGTACTTTAAGTTTTTACAAATATTATTCTTTCTTTATTTAAGAATTAAATGTCTACGGAACAACTTTTATGCACAATAACAAACTTATCTGTTTTAAAGGCGGAAGGCAAGTGACAGAGAGATCTGTCATGATGGAGTTTGTCAGCTGAAGGATCTCGGTTGAGCGTTGCTTTCGTCAACTCCCAGAGGGCGCTGGCTCACACAGGGGTGTTACATTATTTTTTCGGTTTTATTTTTAATACTACAACTCGGCCAGCCTGAGAATTGATCGTCCCTGATCAACCGAGTAGTAGAACAATATGAGCATCCCTCAAGTGACAAGCCCCATTACATAAGTGACATTATAAAATTTATAAACAAAACAAAACAAAATGAAACACTAAACTATCGATGATGAGTGCTGCCTGGACGACCACCTCTTCAACTATCAGTCGAAGCCTCAACGTATTTTTCGAATATTTTGCGGCTCTACTACTCCGTCGTAAGGGAGCTGTGCAATCTGGCAATTATCGATGTCGCGTATTACATACCGGTCGTGCGGCAACACCTTGTGAATGACGTAAGGTCCTCTAAATTTAGGGATAAGCTTTTTACCGGGGGTAGTCTCAACATTTTTAATGACTACAAAATCCCCTTTCTCGTAAGTTTTAGCGGAATGGTGGCGCTCCTCGAAGCGACGACTATTACTCTCTTGTGTTTTCATGATTATCTCGGAAGCTGTTTTACGGAATTGACCTAAATCTCTTTCTTGTGGATCCAATTCCTTCTCTTCAAGAAATTCAGTCAGCTTATCGATCACCACACCGCGTTGATTAACGCCGAACAGAAGTTTACTAGGAGTAGTCTTTCGGAAGATAATACCATTTTCAAGAGCATAGCACCTCATGCTTTCAACACTCAATCTTTGTTTCAATTCGGAAGCTAAAGAATCACGGCTTCGGGAAGCCCTTAACTGGAAGTCGATGTCTTCGGAATCAACAGTGCAAATTATGTTACATCGGCTAAGAGCGCTCCACTACGATGTTTGACTTTGTAATTGAAATTTTCGAGCTCCAAAGCCCAATGAGCAATTCTCGGATTTACGTTCTTCTTAAGGTCAAGCAGAAATAATAGCCAGTGTCTTCAGTGTCCGAGCTTGCATCACAATGCAATTCTGTTTCTGACTTAGGACTATATATTGCGAGCACGCGGGGGGCTGAAGTTAGGCGTTTCTGAAGTTGGCGGAAGGCACTTTCACATTCGTAAGTAAAATTGAACGGAACATCTTTCTTAATTAGGTCGAGCAAGGGTCTCACTATTCGAGAAAATGATTACACGACCGTCGGAAATAGGAACACAAGCTCAGGAAGGAATGAAGTTTTTTCAGATTATTCGGAAGGATATAGTTGGCAATTGCGCGTAAGTGTGCATCACTTGGCTGAATACCTACTTTATATCCTATATAGTCGATGGTCGGATAAGCGATATGGCACTTGCTTAACTTAAGCTCTAAGCCATTTACTGAGATACACTGAAGGACTTCCGTTAATAACTCTAAGTGACTCTCTAAGTCTTTAGTGGCAATAACTATGTCATCCATATACACCACTATTTGGTTGTTATCAATGAATTTTCGGAATATTCTATTAATAAACCTTTGAAAAACACGTAGGGCATTTTTAAGCCCGAAGAGCATTCTTAAGAATTCGTATTGCCCGTTAGGTGTTACGAAGGATGTATAGCGAGTTGAGGCGGAAGCAACTTTCACCTGGTGAAACCCACTCTTAAGGTCAAGTATTGAAAACACTTTTTTTCCTTCTCTAAACAATCTTCAATTAGCAGGAAGAGGGTAATTATCCCGAACAGTCAGGTTATTCAAGGCTCGATAATCAACGCACATGCGTGTCTCACCAGACTTCTTCTTCACCAAAACTATAGGGGAGGCGTAAGGGGAATCACTCGCTTTAATTATTTTCCTACTCAGAAGGTCGTTAATTATGACATTCACCTCTTGCTTCTCACCGAAGGAGAGCCTGCGAGGTTGAAAATAAAACGGAACATCGTTCTTAAGGTGGATGTGCATCGCAAAATCCATAGGCACTACTTTGTTCCTATCAAAGCGGAGGTAGTTCCTGACTAATACTTCCTGAATCCTCTCGGAAGAAACTGGATCGAGGTCTAAACATACGTTAAAATTTTCGACACTAGTGAGCTTAGGGTCACAAAGGGGAACACCATCATTCACATATTTTTTTACTATCGGAAGCAACACTATACCTTAAGTCATTCACAAGCTGAGGGCGCATCCCGATGGATGTATCTGAAGAGGATGTATCTGAAGAGGAAGTCGTCTTATTTTCTATCGTAGGGTCGTAAGTGCATGAGTAGAGCGTACGCGATAAGGACTTAAGATCAATTTTAAACGGATTAACATTTGATTGCGGAAGTTTATTTTTACTATCAATAAGTTTACTTGACATACTTAAAGTTATTTCAAATGTCTTAAGGGCATCACGGCCCAAGAGGATCGGAAATGGGAGCACTTCGTCTGAAACTATTAAAAGCGGAATAATTTCTGATTTGTCATGCAATTTCACATAAGTTTCAACGGTACCGTAAGTGTGAAGTTTTGTTCCACCCATTCCTCTAAACTTTGAATATACCGGAATTTTATTACGGAGGTTTTTAGCCGCTAACGAAAAACGTATAAAACTAACTGGACTACCGGTGTCCAAGAAAGAAGTAATATCACTGTCACTCATGCGCTTACTCCCACTCCTAAAGGCAACACTCACCATTTGGACAGCATCCATATTCCAGGTTGGCTCTGCATCTTCTTCGTCGTCTTCGGATGGCTCGACTACGGTAACTTGTTGCTGTTGAGTATTCTTGGGGTAATCCTTAGGTGCATGAGTGCGGTCCACACGGCGTAAACGGGACCACTGATGACGTCGCTCGTTCGGACATCTAACGGAACGATGACCGTGTGCTGTACAGTTGAAGCACCGCACTTTAACGGAGGTTGATGCTTGAGGTGCGGAGGTGATTGAAGTTGATGGCTTGAAGTTGTTCTGAAGTTTGCAGTCGGAAGTCTTCACTGGATCGCAGAGGCACACAGTTGCTGAAGGGGGTTTGGCAATTCTCCTCTTCTCATAGCGGGGCAATGACTTTTTCAACTCCGCCATCGTCTTGGCAGGATACAGAAGAGAAAGATTTGATGGCGAGTCGTTGAGCCCATCGATGATAAACTCGATAACCTCACTTTCATCGATGTCATCTTCATCTTGGCCATCATCAGCCGAAGGTGGTGCACTCCCGGCGGGGATGACGAAAAATGCCAGAGGTTTAGTGCACGCGGATATTTCTGCTGGTGCTGAAGTTGATGCGGAGGTTCGTGCGGAAACTGGTGCGGATTCCATCGTATGTAGCTCGGATTCGTCCGGTCTCTCACAAAGCATCAGCCATGTGTTTTATCGTGAACCGGCACATCCTGTACTTATCCACCGAAATTTCAGCGATCCGATGATATTTGGGCACTATTTTAGTGGTACCCCACACCTGAGTTTTAGTACTTTAAGTTTTTACAAATATTATTCTTTCTTTATTTAAGAATTAAATGTCTACGGAACAACTTTTATGCACAATAACAAACTTATCTGTTTTAAAGGCGGAAGGCAAGTGACAGAGAGATCTGTCATGATGGAGTTTGTCAGCTGAAGGATCTCGGTTGAGCGTTGCTTTCGTCAACTCCCAGAGGGCGCTGGCTCACACAGGGGTGTTACATTATTTTTTCGGTTTTATTTTTAATACTACACTTTTAACTTGCAAAAGTATTGTTTTTTTATTTCTGTGGACACAATCGCCGAAGTTGATTTTTCTAACTTTTCAGGAGACGTGTTTGAAGTTTTAAATTGGTCTAGTAAATAAGGAGATTACTATAAGGTTTTAAATTTTTTTGCAAATGTGAGGGTTTTGTGTGTCTCTACCTCTAATGTGGTTAGTTGGCTAATTAATCGTAGTTTTAGAATTAAGACTTTCAAGCTGTTTTGATTTATTTTAAATATAATATTTTTTTATTTTGAAAATCTATTCTAGCAACGAAAACGTAGTAGATTTGAATTTGTGACAGTAGGCTAAAGTTTTAAGAAGAATCCAACTGCATTTAAGTGTCAATCCTAGTCATGGACTCCACCCGTGATTATTATTCCCATTTCACAACTTTGCTCACCGACAGCACAAATGAGCTAAACAAGATATCCATCTCCCTCGTCTCTTTCCCCTTAGTTTCATTTGACAGCGTTTTTTATGCAATTCCTGTCTGTGAATACGTGTGAGCTGCAATTTGGTTCCTGTTTAAGATTAGTCATTGCAACCACCAATTTTTTTTGCAAGTTTTAGGTTTATTTTAATGGAAATATCTACAAAAAATGTTTCTTTTGTTGCAATGCGTATTTCTCAAACCATTACTCAAACTATAACACATTTAGCCTATTTATATCAATTAAAAAAATTTATTCCATGCTTTCAAAGAGTAACGTCCATCCACACACCGTACAACAAGCAATGGCGGCGAAAATAAAAAATTTAGAACAAAATGGAGTTGCTCGGAAGCATATAACAATGTGCGTGAATTTGCTCAGAAGCCCAAATAAGTGTGCGTGTAAAATGTGGGCAAGGGGTTTTCCAGCCTGGAAAGCTGGGTATCTTGTATAGGTTATTTGTGACCGACAGTTGAGCGATTTATGGCACCGATTAGCAGTGCAATAACAATTTGATAGCACCTACCGCGAGATAAGTCCATTACCATCCGTGACCTTATAAGTTCGAAGATGCACACATTGTCGGATATGAGTTGAATAATTAATTTTGAGCGACCCAAGAGACATCGCATTGACACCCAAAACGCGGGATAATGCGAAATTCATTAACATCTTGGGACTATGTCGCTGAATCGCGGTAGATGTTTTCATAAATCGACTGATTAGTTCACGTTGTGATGTGGAAACATTTGTAGGAGATGGGAATTTGGTGGTGTAGTACGCACTCAGTTCAATTGCATGTTTCTTTTTTGTGGGTCAAAAAAGCTGTGAACCACTGTAATTTTTGTGTGGAGTTTCAAGAAAAAAATATATTTATGCTCGTGAAATTGACATGATCTGTGAAGGATAACCTACAATGTTTGACATAAAACAACAATGGTCAAGTTTAGTGTTTTTGGCAAGACTTTGAGGATCAATAGTCAAAAGACAAAGAGTCAGCCGTTTGTAAAAGAAATAAGTTGTTATTTCATGCTCTTCATATTCAAACACCACTACTTAATTTCTATTTGAAGAAGACATAAAAATAAGACAAATTTTATGTACCTCTATTACGAAAGTCGCGAGTCGAAGTCAAGTCGATTCGAAAGTCGGGACGTGGCCTAACTCAAGAACCTGAAAATTTTCTTCAGAGGAATAGGTGGCAAAGACTGGGGCATTGATAGAGGTAGTGTTTGGTGTCTTCCCTCTCCTCCTCATTTCTTTCATGGCCGGCTGACTGTCAATCAGAATGGTGATATCAGCCGGTGGTATCGCCAATATTAATGCCCTTCTGCCCGATTCTTTGATTGTCCGGGCCTCCGCCTGCAAGACTTTGCTACAGTGAGGAAAAATTATAGGCGTAGGCATGTAGGTAGGCATGTTAAAAAGGCGTACTAAAGAGTAGTCTCCGCTGCTTGTTGGGAGTCCGTCAGCTCAAACAAATAGTCAAAAAAATAGACAACAATGAACCATTTTACTGAATAATTACGTTTGGAAACAGCAGATAAAAGCGATGTTAATTTAGTTAAGGAGAAAAGTGCTTTAAACCAGATTGCAGTAGATATAAGGAATAAAACGTGAATAAAAAGAATTGTTATCGTTTGTGGTTATTTGTATTAAAAAATAAAGGAGCCTAAAAAAATTTATGCATTTTGTTCATATATCACAAGAAACTATAAAATTAATTGTATTTGGTTTTTTCAGCTATTAAATAGGCATATGTAATGTGGATCGGATTGTTTTTTATGTCTTTCGTTTCTTGTTAAGTCTAAATTTTGTTTTAAAAGTTCCAATAGATACACTCACATTCGTTCTTTAGCACATAATTCTTTTCCTTGACTAGAAGTCGAAAAACATTTTGCACTCGACTCGAAATGTGTGTCATGTATGTATCGCCTCGAGACTCAACAATAAGAATGCCTACTTGAGTCGAGGAATTCTTTAAATTTACTACAAAAATGTGGGCTTAATCGTTAGTGCGTCGGACTGTTAAGCGAGAGTATCTGGGTTCGAATCCGGCTCGGGGAAATAACACCACAAACATTTTTCACGGCCCCACCTCCAGCGAACGAATGACAACTCTCCTGGAGTACTTCTGTCATGAAAAGCTTTCGCAATTCGCCGTTTGGAACCGGCATTAAATAGTAGGTCCCCTCCACATGTGTCAAAATTATAACGCGCACAACACAGTGGAGGTGCAAAAAAGCTAGGCTCTGGCTCTCAACGAGCTGTTACGCCGCCTAATACATAAAAATAATACAAAATTCGAAAACGACTTTAGGAATGATGATGCCAAGTCGAGTGATTTTGACTCGACTCTCTCCTACCGTAATAGGGGTGATTAATTTCAAATTTGTCGTTAACTTCAAGTGCCATGATTGACAGGCACAACTTCCTCAAACATTTCGCTAGCTCTGTTTTCTAATGTATTGTTGTTGGCCTATGAGCGTGTACTAAGAATGTAAAAGATTTAAATCTTGTGACTTTAAAAGTCAATTGACTTCATACCTCTGATTTTTCAATTCATAAAAGTCTTTCTGAAGCCCTAACTGGATCAGTCTTTCTCATCAGACTTCACTGCAAAATGTTGAATTCTTGAAGACCTCACTGTAAGAAGTTGAAAGGCAAAAGGCTTTAATGGAAATTCTCGAAGTCCAAAAGACTTCAAAGTGCCTTCAATTAAAACAAGTCAAAGACTTGCATTCGATTGATTGGTCGTAAGAATTGATCCTGTCACGATTTCTAAAAGAATAAGTTTAAATATTTTCCAAAATTCAGGGATTGCATATCAAAAGACTGCAGTCTTTTACAACTCTGCTAAGAGATCTGTAAACTTTAAACGAATAGGAAGCGTAGAGAGCCTCGAGATTGATAGTCAACTTGCAGTAATTTAGACAGTGGTCTGTTGAAAAATCAAGATTTTTAAAAGATTTGTGGATACAAAATAAATTTTAAAATTCTTAGGCTAACCAAAATGCTCAATCTTTGACATCTGACTCTCCTGTGTTCTGCATATAGGACTGGACTTTTTTTTTCTTCCATATAGGTACTATACAACTATAGTAAACAGTAATTTTCAAAGAGCTCATTTCATCTTTCTTCCTGACTTAGACATAAGGAAGCAGTTCTGCATCACTCGAAAACACTCTCCACACAAAAACTAAGCCCACATCAGAAGCTTAAGAGTAGCCCAAAGTCCCCTCGCTCTAAGCCTCCAGGATGGGTCTCAATTCACAGAATCCCTTCTAAGAAGTTATCCACTTGTCTGTACGTACACCGACGAAGCGTTTGCCCACGGCTAATTGCATTCAAGCACTGCCTACTGCCCTCTCCCAGTAAATCATGACTTGATTTAGTTTAAGTGCATGCCCATGAGAAAGAAAAACTAGCAGTTGTAATTCATATTCAGTCCTTTGTCTGCTTACCTGTTGGCAACTTGCTCCAGTTATGATTGCCAAGATTTTTCACATGCGAGAAAAAGTTAAATTGCCAACGTCACCCGCACCATCACTCGGATTAGCTCCTGCGAACAAATTCAACTGAAGTATCTCTGCCTCACCACCCACACTCTCAAGCAAATTACAATGATGACAACATCGTCTCTGGATGTGACGACTGCAATTTTCGGAAATCATCTGTTTGCAGTTTCATATCTCGAAATTGAGTTTTCGACCGAAAAGTTTGCCTTTTGCAATATTTGCCTTGCATTGTGCATATGACAGTCGGACTCGAAACGCTGGCGGGGTATCGTCAGAATTAAATAGAAAACTAGATTTTTGGTTTTAATGAGAGTGTGTGTGTGGAGGAGGATGTGTGTAGACGAAATTGTAGTTGCTGTCGATACACTCAGAGATAATTTCCAATTAGAGTCTCTTTAAATGGACCAGAGGTTGTGTGGCATCACTCGTGCGGCAGACAGAAGTGGATTAATGGGTGTTCTGGGAGAGGATCCTTTGAAATCAATTGTGTTTTCCCGACAAATCACGTTTTACGAGCAGTTTGATGTATTATTTGGGCCTGTTATGGGACGAGACAACAAATAAAGGAAAATGAATGGGCTTGTCAACGAGTACACACACAGAAAATGGAATCAAGTGGACTAACAGGTGGAGGAGAAGATTGAAAGTTGACTTCTCAGGCATTTTGCAAGACGGATATTTATTGCTTATTGAATTTGTTGTACGGGTGTTTTAAGATCCGTGATTTAGAGTACTAATAAAAATATGAATCGTGGAATTTATTTTTGCTTTTATTTCATTCACATGTCACTTTTTAAAGTAATTTTGTGCAGAACACGAATTTTCGTGGAAGACCTTTAAGTTTAAAGGCGCAATCTATACGCGCATTGATAGCATTGGTATTATTTATGTTGGGGTTGGCACCTCTTCCACAGAGCAACCATTTTTATTTGCAAGTTTCATTGCTGTTCTTGAAGCCAACGGAGGAGGTGCAAACCGCGGTAAGCATTTGACTTTATACTTATTTAAACGAACGTACTTACAAATACATTTTCGTAGAAATAAACGTATTTCAACGTTTTAACGTGCGACTTTATTCTTTCCAATCGAGACCCCCAAAGCTACTTAAAGACCACATCTGTTCTGCTGTAAATACAGGGGTCGTGGCTTTTGGTAGCGATTTTAATTTCATCGGTGGATTTTATTAACTCAAAGGGTTTTACAATGACAACTTTTTTTTTTAATAAAACACAAAACATTTAACATATTAGGTTGTCAAATATCTCCCTTCCGCCTTTTTGTCTTTTGAATTTTCCGGCTATGTACACAGCGCTACAGAGCTCGTATCTGGCAATACATCATTTGAAAGGTCTTGACATAACCTACAAAACGACGCTATGCATGAACTCTGTAGCGCTTTGTACATAGCCAGAAAATTCAAAAGACAAAAAGGCGGAAGAAAGATTTTTGACAACCTAATATTTCAAAAACTTTATTATCGGCTTGAAGTACAATCAAAACACTTATGAATGGAACACGACTTCCTTTGTATGGCCACCGCGGGCACATTTGCATCGGTCGATTCTTTGGGCCAAAAATCGATGACAGCTACACACTTCGGCCGAAACGGCCGCTATATCGTGTTCAATGTTGGCTCTGAGCTCTCTCAACGTTGTCGGTTTGTTGGCATAAACCAATGACTCGACGTAGGTCAAAAAAATATCTAGAGGCGTTAAATCGCACGAACGAGCTGGCCAGACGACTGATCCATTTCTCGAGATAACACGCTCATCAAACTTACTCTTCAATAAATCGATTGTAACGCGTGCTGAGTGGCTTCTGGCACCATCTTGTTGAAACCACATGTCGTCCATCATGGCACGATAATGCTGACCATTCACAGTGACATTTTTCCTTTCTTTCTTTCTTTCTCTTACAGTAACGCAGTGATCATTAACGTCGACGAAAAAATATGGCCGGCATGCAAATCGCACCAAACACTTATTTTCTGTGGATGGAATGGTGATTCATGAAGCACATGTGGATTTTCACCCGACCAATAACACGTATTTTGCTTATTGACGAGTCCATTGACCCAAAAATTAGCTTCGTCATTGAAGACGATTTTGCGATGAAATTCATCATCTTGGCACATCTTCTCCAGACCTAAATCGGAGAACGTACGTTGCTTCAATTGGGGCATCAGCTTCAATTCTTGAGTTAGCTTAATCTTGTATGGGTGCACAATCCGCCATAATGCGTCTGAGCGAATGCCCAATTTTCGAGAACGTCGTGGAATTGACTCATTTGGATCGTTTGCTACGGACGTCTGAACGGCAGCGATATTTTCGACATATTACTGACACGGCAACATCACACAACGAATATGTGGATTCAAATTTTTGCACTAAACTTGTTACTGCCTGTCTACTAGGACGAGAATTATGACCGAAAATTGGAATTGGAAGTTGCGGTCACCGACTCTGAATTTCGGTAGAAAAATTTTATAATTTACAGACGCTGCCTGTTCGTGTACTTACCATGATGAAAACGTGGAGTTTACTGAATAAAATGACAATTGACAGTTCGATGATTAGTGAAAGGGTGCGTTCACAAATTTAATTCAATGTTGTCAAGTCCCTATTGGAAAATAGTTTGCTTAAAGCAACGTATTCACAATCACAGAAATAAAGATATTTCAATGCTTGAGCGTGCGCTGCTATTCTTTCCAATCCAGAACACCTTACTTACTTACTTAGGTGGCGCTAAAGTCCGGGGTGGACCTGGACCTCAACCAACATGCCTCTCCAACTGACTCGGTTGTTTGCCAGCTGTTAACAATGTTTCTCTAAAAATTCATTTGTTCTGCTACCGGGCTTATGGCTTTTGGTAGCACTTTTAATTTCGTCGGTCAATTTTATAAACCTATAAAGTGTTTAGATTTGTATCACCACTTCGTCACCCAAGATGACTAAAATCTATTATTTAATTTTTGTTTCTCTGTAAGATTTTCATTTCAGTTTTATTCCCTCCAATTTTATTCCTTCCTTTAATTTTTCAAATTAATCTAGCAGCATTTTTTCGCACGTTATCCAGTTCAATCGGCTTAAACTTGTTTCGGGAACTTAAATTTTGTATTCTGAGTTGCTTTCACATTTCTGCCTAAAACTCCTGATGCTCCTGAAACACAAAATCAGAGCAGAATTGCAAAAGGCAGAAGCTAAACTGGTGCGTGTCCTCTGATTGCTTCAGGTTTTTTTTAAAGTTCCACATAACTTAAAACTTAAAGCCACTAAAATTGTTTTAAATTAAAGGCAGCTGCCATAAGTCACACTCCATAAGTTCGTGCTATTTTTTTCCCAGCTTCCCCCAAACCCATAAAACTCAACATCCAACAACCAGGTTGAATGACCTCATAACGATCATGGCCACATCAAGTCCTAAAATATTTTATGTTCAATAAAAAAAAAAATATTCCCTCGCATCAGCAAAAGATGATTTCAAAATAAAAACAAAAATTATTTAACAAGAAAACGCCAACAAAACGGAAATGTTTATTACCAACATTAAAATGCCAACGACAAAATTCCAGCACACACACAAACGCAGAACACCATCGCATTCGAGCCACAAAGGCCGCCAAAGACAACCAATCTACGAGGGAAACTATGAATTGAGTTCCCGTTTACAGCCGTTTTAAAAGCGAATTGGCAACATTCCCGGCACAGCGAGCACGTTCGCAGAAATATGACGTATATGACAGTTCGGAGTGTAACAATCAACTTCCGACTGTCATTAAATTACTGTCGCCAGGACTGACGCACAGACACACACAAACACACAGCGAGGTAGACAGATCCCGATGTCACTTGGAGGAAAAATGCATTTGACATCCTTGAAAAGAAGCAGGAGCAGGAGCTTGAGGACTTACAACAAAGTTGACTCTGCACGTAGAATCGCTTGCGTTCGCGAAGTCGAAAATTCCATTCGCCGACAATCTTCTTAAGAATTCGCAGCGCGCATCGGGTGAGCGAGTGTGTGTGTGTGTGTAGACGATGTGACAGGACGTGTGACGCTCCTTGCAAGTGCTGCTGACTGCGGCAATGAGCTCACGGAATGCACATTAAAAGCCATAAAAAGACGGAGTGTGGAGCAGGGAGCGAATGGCAAACTCCTGTCAATGCTCTGTGGGGTGGAGGAGTCAAAAGGAGTAAAATCGACGGAACACACGTGGCCTTGTGTGTGTGTTTGTTTGCTTTTGGGTCGTTAAAGCTACCCACTCGCTCGACCCGGTGAGTCCTTCAAAATGGCACCGCAGGAGGAGAAAAGTAATAAATTTTGTGGACAAAACAAAAACGATGTCTGATTTGTGGGCAACTTTGTCCTCGGGCGCTACAATTTATCCTTTCACGTGTGTGAAAGGACACCCTTCGCCTATAGAGCAGTACTTCTAAGTCAAGGACGAGCCATGTTCCATGCCGCCCCGGTGCATTTCCTTAGGCATCGTTTTTCCATCACACCGATATTTCAAGCACTTGCCATCCACACCCACACAAACCCACCCCGAGAGTATCCTTCCTTCCTTCCTCACCTCAATGGCGTATCACTTGACACATTTTATGCATCGCTCTCGCATCTACACAACGGAATGCTTGTTGCACTAGGACATTTTTAATGGTGTATCCGTTTTCTAAACATCGCAGCCTCCTCTCCTCATATCCTGCTCTCGGTGTGTGTGTGTGTGTCTGAAGGCGGTTGTAGGTCTGCGTCATTGTGGTGGGCTGCTGCCACAAGATCAAGGAGGGTGCGGGCAACACGACAGCATAGAAAGGAAAAAAAAAAAAAAAAAAAAATTGTGTCGAAGGGTAGTGGATTAATGGAGAGGAGGACATATCCTTGACAGGAAAACCCATCCTTTGTGGAGTGGCACTCGCTGAAAGACGGCCGGTTGGCTGTGTGGCGAGCGCTCTAAAGCGCTCCCAGACAATGGCCACAGACGAATGCAAATGAAATGACGAGTCCATCATCAAAATGTGGACCATTCATCGCTCAAGGTTGTCATTTGACGCGAGTGGTGTTTTTGAAGTGGCGGTGAAGCGTTTACGACGACTATGACCTACCTCTCTAGGAGAGTCGAGAGCGTGAGAGTGATGTGTGGACGATAGGTGGGAATCACCGAGTGATTCATTTTACGAGAGTCTGCGCGTACGCTGGTGAAGTGTGGAATGTATTGGAATGGGGAAGTGACTGGGGAAATGGGAAATTTTTGGAATAAAAAGCAGTGATTTGTGGACTATACACGCTGACAAGTGTTGCCGGAAATTGAAGCAACTTTTGTTTAGACAAAATTGTAAAGGTTTGGTTGGGAGGATTCTGGAGCTTATGTAGGGCTCAAACAGTTTGTATACCATATATGTTGAGTTCTTCGGTCAATAGATAACTAGACATTCGTGGACTTATGAAGTACTCTGCGAATTTAACATTGTAGTTCACAGAAGTCCTTCTAATAGGGAACTATATCATATTAAATGCCAGAGTTTTGATTCACCCATGAGCATTGAAGCAACTCCTCCTTTTTCTATGAAGCACACGTCTAATTGTAAGCAAAATCAAGTAGTTTGCTTATTAACCCACAGATGTAACTTGTGTCATTCAATTTCAATAGAAATCTTTTTTTTCTTTTCAACTGAAACGAAATATATTTATTTATTTATTTCTTATTAACAACATATTAAAATATATTATTAATAACAAAATTTCAAGAGCACTAGCAGCAAGGCTATCGACTCTCGCAAATTAGAAAACAGCCGTTCCAGTATGAATTCGCTTGTCGAATTTGTTCGGCGAACAAAAAAAGTGTTTTCCAAAAACTATGCGAACATTTGCTACAAAGTTTCAGTAAAGTGAACATAAAGAAATGATGAAGGAGAGTGCTGTTGTGGTTTTGATGGCATACAAGATTAGTTAAGCAAAATTATAGTTTTAAAAAAAACTAAAAAGCTATCACTACCTTTCCTTTTGTGTCCAATAAATAAATCACTGTTATTGCACATTGAGAATTGAAAGTACAGCAAGCTTTTTCTTCGATAAGAATTGAAATAAATATTGTTAAATTTGCCACAAATGATAGCTTTTTATCAGTAGTAAGCTAGGATATACCATATCTTTGTAAATTGTACAATGAAGTATTAAGAAAAGTGCAATATTTAAGTTACAACTAAGATAAAGATGAAGAACAAACAAAATGCGTTCCACGGTTTTTGATTTAGTCACTGCACATAAAAGAAGTGAAAAATTCGTTCTTCGTTTTTTAAGTGACAAAAAGAGGGAAACACTAAATTTTTAGAGAAGTTGAAAGAACAGCCGCACATAGGACTTTATCCAATGCATTTGTAGAGAAACCTTATTATTATAACCTTAGAAATCGGTAGCACCGTTAGATATAGGCAACAAAACTTCTTTGGCAACAATTAATCGCTCAAACGCACAGTGGTTTACGTTGTATGCAGAGAGCGTTCAAATACAATAACTTCTAAACCACTCATCCAATTGTGGTGAAACTTTCACATATGACAGACAATTTAGTAAAAAGTATTTGAACAAACGCCTACTGACACACCTACTTATTACCTACTTAACTACCAAAAATGGTCCTTTGCTCATCCATATCTCTGTGGTTTCTTTTGGGTTTTTATTGTGAAAACTCATTTTTTTTTCTCAAGTTAAGCGAAAATAAGAATTCAAAGAATTCAATTTAAAGTTAAAATAATCTATGTTTTCTGAACTTATATTTTTCATCACAGAATTAAATCGCCTTCTTTTAGTTTGTTTAAATAGTATAGTGTTTGCTATAGTATCGGAAATCTATTCGAAAATCGGAAATACGTATTTTGCATCTCTATAGCAAATGTAGGAAAATCTACTTTCGGAAATAAAAAATACTACCAACTCATAAATGCTACCAACGCATATTTCGTATTTTGTATGTCGAAAGCGAATGCCAAAATCGTTATAAGTTGCGGATTTTCAATCGAAAACTCATTTGTTGTTGGATTGTGTTTTTCATGATTTGAATTGAATAATTTTTTCGGTTGGTTGGTTTTTCTCAACAGCGGTACTTAAAACAAATCAAATCAATAATACAACATTTGCTCACTATTTAATTAGTTTACACTGCAATCTTTGATCAACGATTAAAAAACTTAGATTCCCATTTTGCTGGCAGAATGATGGCTTTGGTGTTCCTGAGAATTATCGACACGTTACCTGGGCTTAAGAAATGTGAGTTGGTCCCTGTTTTCCCGTAAATTTTGGGCAAGTTTTTAAAGCCTCAGTAAAAACATTTTTTGTAGGTTTTGAACGAAATGAAAACAAAACATGACATGCAGTCGTAAACGTCGATTTTGAACTGTTGCGGACGGTTGTTCAAGACAAAAAGCAGTGCAGATAGCCATAAATAGCACTTCGTTTTATGGAAGTATAAAAATAGAATGTGAAAACCAATGACGGTGTTTTTTTTTTGTGTTTCTTAAGGTCTTATCTTTCATAATTGATTATGGTGGAGAGAAAGGTGGTGGGGTAGAGGCCTAAAGTCGACTACTTCAACTATGCTTCATGCTGCGTCTAAGATCAACAAATGAATTTACTTTCTTTGGAACCCACATAAAATTGAATTATTTATTGATTTCTTTTGACAGTTTTACTTTCAAAAATTCCTGATGAAAAGTTGGCATCATTGCCCCCAAATCCGAAAATGATACAAAATACGAGCATCGGATTTCAAACCCGTATCCGAAATTATTTACGTATTACCCGAATATAGAAAAAACAACTTTAAATTTTGACTTAAATATGTTTTTTTCTGTTCACAAATATAATAAATGCGTTCACTTTAAAATTGAAAATATAATTGAAAACATGTGATTTAAGAAAAATCACATGTTTTCAAAAAAAAAAAAAAAAATACTTCTCACTCGATAATTGGTTTTGCATTTTTGTCGTATGGGCGAAATCACTATAAAACGGCGTAGAATTTAAATTTGTTGTGAATTTTTGTCACTATTTGTCAAAAAATCAAAATATTCACAAGTACAGAGCAATTAAGTTAAAGTTAAATAGCCATGGAAATACCTTAAAAGAATCGGTAGAAAGAGTGTTACCTTCCGTTGGCTTTGAAGACTTGGAGACATGATTGAAATATGTAAAGAGTTTTGAAATAAAGAGGTGTCAATCTTAAAAGCGAATAAAATATGCTGTCAATGATGATGCCATAAGGCATTTCGTAACTAAAACGTGTCATTTTGTATGAAAAGCGTCGTCTAAACACACAGACGGATCGGAGTTTTTTTTTGTGGCTGAATTTGGTTGATGGTCTAGGTTTTGCTAGAGTTTGGAAGTATCGGTCGATGGTGACTCATTATCGTCGATCTATGAACTTAGCTAGAATGACAGCTAAAAGATCTCTTCAATGTTATCCTTAAAGTTTCACCGAAAATCTACGTCTTGCGGGACCTTTAACTTTTTGAAAACTGAAATCCATCAAATATTTTGCAACGTTGCTTGTTGCTGTTGCTTGAGCTGGTTGCATCTAATCACGACTCCGAAGCTATAAGCTAATAACGCCCTACAATGCCTTTGTAAGTCGTTCTACAGATGATTAATCTAGAGAAATTTTTCCAATTACAAAACCCACATTTGAATGCACTCAGATTTTTCAGATTTCAATCTCCGCACAAGGCCAACACATTTGTAATACCAGCCAACTATTTGATTTTCCAAAATCGTCTAATTAAATAACATCGCATGCTTGGCATACTTTGCCCCTTGATGATGCCCCAAATTATTGATATTCCGGCGATTGATTGTGCTCCACACGCCATTTTACGCATCTCTCACACGCACAAAGCCGCGCTCGGCCTCTAATCGATGAAACGAATTAAATTCAGAAGCTCAGTCATGCGGTTCACTCACTTTGCACATTTACTTAACCCAAACACAACCAAAAATGTTTTACTGCACGGGTTGTGTCCCGATGTTAGGACCGGACCGGTGCATACCTAAGGTCAGGCGAATGTGGGTCGAATTCCAGAGAGTGTAATCATATCCTGCTCGGCTCACTCCGCAGGACATCATAGACGACTGTGTAACGTGCACTCTTTTGGGAATGTAAATTCGCGATTATTTCTGCACACCGAGCCGAGGACTGACCACTGACAGAGAGATGGACGGACAGATGTACAACTGAGTTAAATGCACACGTCAAATACACACATCAAATGCTCGCTGAGGTGGCTTTCAGGCTCGACAAGCCAGCCCCCAGCTGGCTTCCATTAAAGTCTTGCAGCTTTGATCAACACACTGCTGGTGTGGTCGGGTATTGGACGGTGGGTGAGTGGACAAGGTCGATAGGTAAGCTATGTATCTTTAATTCACGTTATCACATGAAATTTAATGGAAACGCTTCCAGCGTTGTGTTTTGATGGTGTTTCAAGGTCCTGGGGATTTTGAAATTCATTCATCATTAAAACAAAGTAGGTGGTTACTAGCTCATGTTATAGACAGATGACGGTAATTTTGTATCACGATAAACGATGCGCCTAGTATAAAACTAAATAAAACAAAAAGTTGACCAGTGCCATAAAACTAGCATAAAATGGTTAGATTTAAATTTAATACTTTTGAAAAAAGTGGTATTAAACGATTTATGCACTAAACGGGGTCTTTTGGGGATTGTTTTCAAAATTCATATAACGTTAGTTCATTTATAAAAGGCTAATTATTCGTAAGTTCATAAATAAAAATGGCAAGCAGATCTTCGTTCACTTTTCTATTCTAACTTAAAAGGCATAAATGGGAAACAACATATTTTTGCATTCGCTGAAAATGCTATTCATGAAACCAGAAAAAAACTTAGGTACCAATGTGCAAGCTCGCAAAACACCTTTAACTAGACAGATAAATTGCCTTGGAATTCACGACAGTGGCAAAATACTGGGTAGAGTAAAATTTAAATTAAGTAAAGATTGATGCTTTTCAAATGGTTGTTGCCAAGTTCAATCGCTGCACAAAAAATTCAGCGAAAATATTTGCGCTAAGAAACGCAGAACTTTAAAAGTTGATGAGAATCGTCTGAAACAAAAAAAAAAAAAAATCATAAAAGAAAACAGATAGAGCACATATCGATTAACTTCATAAAAATGTGAGAAAAGCGATGAAATAATTTACATTTGCTTTTGAAATACGTTACGTTTTATTTAAATAGTTGTCGTTTAATGTTGGTAGCAATAAAGATAAAAGTTGAGGAAAGATTTTCTAAACGTAAGAAGCTATGACTGTACCAAGTGCTTTAAAACTTAATTCCAAATTTTTTTTATAGAAGTGGAGTTAATCAATCTGTATACTAGGCGGCTCATATAATGTTTAGTAAAAAAAATTTACGTAAGAGACTTACTAGTGTTTTATTTCAAAGATTTTTTTATTTATTCATTTTTATTATAAGAAATTAGCAATCATAGGCTAATTTGAATGATTGATTGATGAAATGGGGAGTGTTAGGGCCATTTGTACTGTTACCATAAAGATTCATTGCAACTCGTTCTTTGATCTAGGATTTTAGCGTTTCCCTCATAAATTTGACAATATTCTTAGACGGGATGTCCTTGAGTCCGTGAAGACCTTTACCCACAGCAAACAAAAATATATTTTGGATGATTGACTATGTCCAGCGACGAGAAGAAACTTGGCTTTTCTAAGACCGTGTATGTAAGTCCATCGTCAACAGAAAGTGCTACAAATTTAAGACGATTTGGCACGATTTTTTTGTGCCAAATAAGTTGATATGGATGTGGATATCGTGTGAATTTTTTTGACAAAAAAAAATTGTTTTATCAGCGAAGATGACGGCGAATCTAAAAGATTCCCATATTGTACACGTGGGCGCCGTGGCTTAATCGTTAGTGCGTCGGACTGTTAAGCAAGAGTACCTGGGTTCGAATACAGCTCGGGGAAAAAACATCACAAACAATTTTCACGGCCTTACCTCCAGCGAACGATTGACAATCCTCCCGGAGTACTTCTGTCACAGTAGGTCCCCTCCACATGTGTCAAAAAAATATCTCGCACAACACAGCGCGAAGAAGCTAGGCTCTGGCCCTGTATGGGCTGTTACGCCGACTATTTATTTTTATTTTTTAAGATGATATGGATGTGGATATCGTGAGAATTTTTTTGACAAAAGGAATTGTTTCTTTCAGCGAAGAAAGTTCAGACGAACCTTAAAAGATTCCTATACTGTTTTTTTTTTAACTCGAATTTGAATAACCTATAATAACGTATTACAACTTTTTATTCGTATTAAAATAGCTCAAAATTATAGGGAATTAATGCAAAAGAAAACAAGTAAATAACAATAAAAAAAGAGTTGAAAATAGTGCGATTGTTGTAAATTCTTCTGTCGTTCAAACCTTATCTGACGCGGAAACATAGCACCCTCACAAGCCTGATAACCCAAATCAAGTACCTTAAGACAAACAGAGGAAATGTAATTTTAATGGAGCTGAATGCTAAGGAATGCTTCTAACATTTTTTTTCTCCACGATTGATTATAACGTGCTTTGATTTCAATCGGCAAAAGAATTTTGTGTTGTAATTGGCCTTTTCAACTCATCTCACCAGTATAATTCTACATTGCATTAAAATTGAGTGGAATAGTCAGCATTCATACAAAATATCTGCTCAAGTATTTTTTATTAGTCTCAAACTTTGAAATGGTTCCAAGTTTTGCTGTCCATAAAACATTTCAAAGGAAGGTGGCAGTCATCAACGGCAAGGACTTCAACCACTTCCCATTATTTTTCGAAATGAAAAGAGGGTGGACTTCAGTGACTGGTATACAAGGGAATATTTCACATTCCACAAAAAGAAACCAAGTCCTACAACGATTTGCGAGATTCGTTCAGTTGAACTTTTAGTCGTGAAAGTATTTGTGACTAAAACAAAAAGTTTTCAGACTTTAATTCGAAAACTTTCTCTTAGTTTGAATCCTTAATAAGTGAAAGTTCTTTTTAGCTGAAAGAAATTTATTTGGCTTAATGGTTTTCAGACTTGGTGAGAATATTGATGTCGGCGAGGTACGTATTAATGGCAAGAGATGGCTGTGGTAGAGGGAGTCAATACTAAAATTAATACATTAATGTTGGCGAATTGATAAAGTAAACGAAGAAACTACAAAATTAAGGTCTGCGACCAATTGAAAGCGTAATATATTTATTCTTATTTTATTGGATCATGCAGTGACTTAGGATTGGTTATGTAAATTGTGATTAATCTGTCTGTTGAGATTTCGATTCGATTTCGTTAAGATGTTGTAAAAAAAAAGGTGAAATATTTTGTCGAAGGCCAAAATAATGAAGGCTATAGATGTATTTTTTCGTATTGTTATGTATATTGTGATAGATAGATAAATATTGTTACCAAATTAAATTAAGAAAAAAAAAAACGTATTCAATTTTTAGCGATAGATTTATTTTTGGTGAACTCTTTTGTACACGGTCTAAAAAAAAGAATTGCTGCCTCCGTACTTTTAATTCACAAGACTCCGAATTTTGTTTTACAGTTCGAAAAACGATAACACACATGAGCACTGCATTATCAACTCTAAGGGGACCATCGCATTTACTTGGAATTCCGTAACAATATGATTATTTTTCCTCCTTGTATAACAATATTTGAACAATGTTGCTCTAGCTTGCACAGAGATATGGCCTTATAGACCTTTACTGCTGTGATTACAATTTTTGGCTGTTGCGAGCACAGCTTAGTAATTTAAATGACATTTGGAGCAAAACTGTGGAAAAACCTCCATTTGGTTGTGTGTAACCACAACCAAAACCTCCATTTGGACATTTGCTCTAAATGTCATTTAAATTACAAAGGTGTACTTCGCAACAGCCAAAAATAAAAATCATTAGAACTTAACAAGAATTAGAATTAAGTAAATTCTAAATAATCATCCTTTTTGTTTTTTCTGTTTTTTGCATCCGTTAAGTTTTAGCTCCAAAGAATTTATTGTAATTGTAATCTTTACAATTACAATAAATTGTATTGTCCTATTACATAATACTACTGTTTAATAAAATTGTTTGAAGTTTGAGTTTAGAATTAGAATCAACGGGGGAGGTGATAGGAAAGAGTCGCCTGAATCAGTGTGACCGCAAAGAGGCCAATTGAGGCCTTAGAGCTCACATAAGAATCTTGAGTTCATGATAAAACTTAATTTGCTTTTTGATGAGCTAGCAGCGATATTGTTGCCTTCCTAAGTGATGATGACTTGTACTGACTAGGCAGAAACTTGACAAACTTTAAATTTAATCGCTTACTAATAGAATATACTAAGTACCCAAAGAAAGATGTATAGTCAAACTTGCTAGTCGGACCACTTTTCCTCGCTACAAGAATAGACCAATTTTCTGTGCTTTACGAAATCCGTGTTTATAAAGTTCAGAAATGAAAAAAAATTTGAATTGGGTTTTTAAGGAATGCAGATAAATTGTCGCATAAAGGCCAATAGTTGGAAAAATAATCTGAAGCTTTTTAAATAAAAATTTTGAAAAACAGTTTTTGGGGCTGAATGAATGAGCCATATACAGCTGCGGTCAAAATAATAGCAGTGCATAGCAATATTAGCATAGAGTATTTTTTTCTTGGATACTTTGGGAATATTTTTCTAATTCAGAACAATAACTGAAAGGAGTAAACGATTTTTCAATTACTCCATTCATTAAGCAAGACATTAGTCAAGTTGCAAAAAGGCATCCTTCAGAAAGCAGCACTGCTATTATTTTGACCGCAATTGTATGTATATTTTTGGCCATACCAAAAAATTAGGAAATACTTTTTGGTAGACAGAGAGTATTACTGATTGTCTTTAAAATATGTTTAATGAATTGAAATTACTAAGAATTAATAAACTAATTTTGAAGCGGCATCATTGGATTCTTTCAAAATTTACTTGGTTTTTTTGGTAGCAAGTGTATTTGCACAGTGCATTTGTTAAAAAAATTAATAAAGTTTGTTATTTTCAGTTCTTAAATAAAAACTGGTAAATACTAAGAAGAAATAAAAAATTTTGTGTTAACGCTGAATTTAAGTCCAACGAGTCACATTTTCGCATTACAGAAAAAAGAGATTGCGACATTATTGATACTAAGCCATTACCATTCATGTTGGTGTATCACAGAAAAGAGAATACAGTCGAAGCCCTCTAAGTCGAATTTTCACGGGATATCAAAATTAGTTCGAGTTAGAGAGATTTTTCGACTTAAAGGGCGTTCGACGTAGGATTTCACCAAAATATGGCGAAAAAGTTCGATTTCGTAAGACTTAGAGGGCTTCGACTGTATGTAGGATGTTAGAGGCCCGATGATAATCTATTTGTTTTGATTTTCTAGAGCAAATGGCTCAGAATTTTTCTAAGATTTTGCGGAGCTCACTGCACGTTCAAATAGATTTCAACGGAGTTGGAACCTTGTATATCCTTGGTGTACATGCTTCTCCATCTATCAGGTATCTCGTTCACTGTGTCGTTCAGCAAAGTCCCAAGTGACTAATAGCCTGTCACAACTACCTTCCTAGGAGCATTTAACACGCACAAACTACATCTTGTAGGCTGTCCTTAGCGACCACCGGTGCCGTATAGAACTTTCTTTGAATTCCTAACTACACCACTTCACAAAGTGCGAAAATCCCTTTCAGTGGAAAACTTTATAGCCCTCCCCTTCCACACAGCCAGGAATACTGAGTGTAGCCAGCCAGTCGAGTGTAAGTGTATGCACATCGTGGCCAAGAAACTTTCCACACAATACTTCATAAACTTCCAATCCAATACTTTAGTTGCGGCTCACACACACACACACACCCGCACACATTTCGGCCAACTTAATCCATATAAAGTTGAGATTTCAACTTCAAACGTACAAGGATCAGCGCACACAGTCAGATTCGACACTCGTGCTAAGAGGAGGAATCATTTCCCGCTTGCCTCGGGCCATTCATTATTACATCCGATACAATAAAGACGTGACCTCAATAAACAATCTTTTTGCCACCCCCACGCGGGTGCACAGGGGATGGGGGCATCGAGAGCGAGTGTTTAGATATGGGCGGACATGGGTGGCATCAGCAAATACACAAGGCAAATCCCAGAGATGTCCTTTACTATCAAATCCATATTCTTTCGATTATTATCGGTGAGGAATACCAAGAGGAGCTGCTGGAGATGTCTACCACACACACACAGAGATGTTGTTTTGTTGAAAGGAGAAGAGCCCATCCCCCTCTCCCATGTGTTGATTGTTGGTGTCTTAACTGCAACGAGTTCATCTGACATCCTGACAGCGAGTCGGAGGGTTTGGGATCCCCCTGGAATTATTATGATTTGCTACATTGTGGAGATTACTTTGCTGTGCCTTCGAAACGAGCAGATACATCTTTAATTATTGAACATTGTAAGCCCTGCCCCTGTCCGACCATCTTGGGAAGGGATTAAGGCCACGTAGAGATTTCAATCCTGGTTACACTGGGCTCCTAATGACATGTGAACCGAAGCATTTTCCAGGTGATTTCACTCAGAGTTTTGAGCAAACTATTCAGCTTCGTGTATAATTGAGGCGAGTGGAAGGGCGGTAGGTGGGTGGGTAAGCCACCTAAGAATGACTTTCATTTGTCAAAATCCACTTATGGGTCATTTTAAGATGTTCCTAAAGAAGGGATGGCAGCCTCAGTTGTGGTCGAGTGTAAGCTGTGCATGACATTTCTGTAATTTTGTGTCTAAGTCCTTGTGACGGAGACATTTGAGAGTTTTCGAATGATTTCTGGTTCATTAATTCGAGACGTTTTCCTTTCAAATAATTAATGAAAATTTCTTTGTTCTGTGGATGATGGTGATGTGAGTGCAGGAGGTCATTAAGAGGTGTTTGTCATATCTGGAGATTGTCCTCTTTCTAAGACCTTTCTTCTTAGACTCTTAGCAATTTAAGATAAGGAATTTGTGGTTATAAAGCAGACACGTGTGCATAATGATTCGTTTGCACTCTATTTGGTCTTTTTCGAATGCCGGTGACCTGCTGAGGCACGAGTGTAAGTCATGTAGTGAATCCTGTTTCTCTTGCCAGCCAGGATTGAATTTTGCAGGAAATTTGTTTTGTGAGTATAGAGAAGAGTCACAAAATGAAAACGTGTAATCTGGCACTCATCGGATTACAGAAACTGACTAAAACAGGGCGTTTTCGGATTTTAGACAGGTTCACATTATTCGATCTGTTTTTTTAGTACCTACTAAGCTGGGCGTTTAAATCCTAAACAAGGAGGGAATATAGTCGATTTGTTAGGTCGCAGTACTAGTGGCTCAATGAGACTCCCTCATCTCTTCAATTCAATTCATATCATGGCTTTTGAAAACAGTTAAAAACAATACAAAATTATCTTTTAAGCAGAGTTCAAGCTGTCAAATATCTGCCTTCCGCCTTTTTGTCTCTTGAATTTTCCGGCTATGTACAAAGCGCTACAGAGCTCGTATCCAAACTAATCATGCATAGCGTGGTTTTATAGGTTATTTCAAGACCTTTCAAATGATGTATTGCCAGATACGAGCTCTGTAGTACATAGCCGGAAAATTCAAAACACAAAAAGGCGGAATTCAAATTTGACAACCTAATATTAAAGCCCAAATCGCAACGGCGTGTTTGGTGGGTTTGACTTTGATAGGCAATGGTACACGTTTTATCGACTTTACGAAAAAGAATGCTCTCAAATACCTATGTGTGAGGCCGCTTTTAGTGGAAGAGTAGAAGAGAGTGGTTTCAACGCTTCAAAAACGCCGATTTTGATGTCGATGACTGGCATGGTGATGGAAGAGAGAAGGTTGCAGAAGGATGCAGATATGGAGTGATTTCTTGATCAAGACTCCCGTCAAACGCAATCGAATCAAACGCAAAACGAATCATAAATGTATAACCAGATTATTACAATAAAACGTAGAATTTCGGAAAAAAACCGCGGAAGCAAAGTTGTACGCCTATATAGGATGACAAAGTGAATACTAACAAAAGGTAACAGTCAAACATTATGAAAGTTCAAGTTTGGTCTGCCTCCTTATCAAAGAATTAGGGATATTTTATTAAAATGATAATCTTTGAAACAAATAGAAAACTGATTTCCTTAAACGAAGCACAATGATCGAGTGATGGACTTTCGATCGAGTGAACTACTTTTAATTTTCAAAATTTCTACCAAATTCACATGAATTTGAATAGTTCTCAATTTTTCTGGAATAAAATTTGTTTTGTATTTGTAGCATTTTTTTTCAGTGTACAAGAACTTCTGTTGATTCTGATGAAAAATATTTCCAAAACGCAATGAAATTAGTGCTTGTAAGTTATAATTGTAATCATTTTCACAGGAAAATTATTAGCCCAGATAGTTTTAAACACAAGTTCTCTTAAGGCCTCAAGTAAATTCAATGAATAATTATTATGTTGCTTGCCATCAACGAATACCCTTAAACAAAACACAACATAATGGAGAGTTTTATGTGGAAACCCTTGGTTTATCCACTTCAAGGGCTTATAGAATAGATTCACAGAAAATAGTAAGACCGTAAATTAAATATTTCAACGAAACTTAACTTAATCTATAGTTGAGGTTTTTACAAAAAGCTCAACAGTGGCAAGGAAGGCGTTCCCAGAATTTATTTTTTATACTTGATGCGAAGAAGACTTTTTGAATAGTTCTATTCCAATTTTACAGATGAAAAATAAAATGTATCAAACCTCTGAAATGTAAAACGTGTGATAACGATTCCTACAAATTTTATGTGAAATAAAAAATTCTTTATTCTTTTGTTTTCGCCGACTTCCTCTTATTCGTCTTACTCTTTTAAAATTTTCTAGAGCCTGAATCAGATTGGGTGGTCCCAAGCAAATAAAAATGTGCTAAGAAATTAAAAAATATTTTTTCTTATTTCCTACATTAAAAATTATTTTTTTTAATTTCCCAGCACTTGCAGCTTGTACTTGTCACTTCATTATCGCGAAAAAATGCCCATTCCATTTGTCGAAAAAATCATTCAGCCTCATCCAATAAATTCACCCAATCCCCGGAAGCTTAGAAGCAAAGCCCTCGCCATCAACGGGGCCAACTACAAACTCCCACAAAATATAATAACTCCCAGAGGAAGCCAGAAACTCGAAAAATACCAAGCAGCAGAGACTATCATCGCCATCATTGTCGAACTCTGGGTCACTAAGGAGGCCCTCGAAAAAAAAAAAAATCCCAGATACACCAAACACCGAAGACCGCTGCAGGAGGAGGATCTTCTCGGGAAAACTTAAATGAAGCATCCTTAAGTGGTGGCCCGCACACAACGAGTGGACTCACCACGGTCGAGGACATGAAGTACGGGCGCTAGTCGGGTCAGGACTTTTACATTTTAACTGTCACACCACCACGGTGTCACGACGACCACGAAGTGACGGTGTGGCGGCGTAGCACCTCGGTGACGGCACCGGCAACGACTTCTTCACGTCGGACATGGTGTTTTTATGGTTGTAGGGCTTTTGAATTTTAGTATCCCGACGCCCGTACTTGCGGTTATTTGGTCTCGCCCGGGTGTCCTTTATCAAATTTGCGCGCGCAAAAAACCAAGAAACTCAAGTTTTTCATTAGGAAAGTTTTGACTGCAACTTGAAACATGTAAAACTCTCCTGCCTCTCCTGGGAGGAGCGTCTAAACTGCAATCGGCCCTGTTGTCGCACGTGAGAATGTCTTCGTTGGGGGTGAAGGCACAAACACTGCGCTGCAGTCGAAACTTCACCATCGAGGGGGTGGTCTTCCGGTGTAATTTAAAATTCATAAACGATCCGTTTTTCGGGCGCAGCGCACCCCTCGGCTTTGAAGGGCAACGCTTCTTTGAAGTCGTAAGGACGAGCGCTGGGCCAAGTGACACAGAATGAAATTCCCCCCGTTCCCGGAGCGGAGCAATGAAGTTGAATAATCATTATTTTATCCCGAACATCAAAGTCGAGGAGGGTGCACAGAGAACACAAGCTCCAACTATTGGTTCTGCGCCAGTCGGTCTGGGGGGTGGTGGCTGCCATTATTGGCGGTGGCGGATTGGGAAGGAAGTGAAAAACCTAATAAAACTTTCGCAATTCCACTGGGCTCCTTTGAGAATTCAAATGGATTACTTTTAGTGTTTGTCCTTAGCGCGGAATTAACGGGACGGGAATATTCAATTTCAATCGGTTTAGCCATCGTTCGAGTGCTCCTTGCCTCCCGGAGTTTGGCTCCTCTCCTCTCTTCTCATTGGACTGATGTTTGGTCGGATTGGCACACAGAGGGTAAGCAAGGACAAAGGCGAAATGAAATTGTCATGAAATGCATTTGAAAGAGAAATGGGTTTTTCGGTGGAGATGCGAGGACACAAAAAAAAAAAAAAAAGAAGAAGAAGAAAACTCTCGGAAGCGATCTATCTTAGTTTGTGCACGAAGATTACAATTTATTACGCTGGCTTAGTGTGTTGGTATTGGCGGAGGGGGGGCCGGGTGCAGTGGCTGAGGAGGATAAAGACGACAGCGACATTGTCAGCGTGGGGCCAGCTAATTACGGAAGACATTCGGTAGTTTTTTGATCTTTGAGACGAAAAGCGAAGGAAATGAAATGCAGAGGGTTGTCTTACCTTAGCGATTTTTTTATTGGCCTGTTTTTGATTCGGTAAAGTGGCTGAGCCCCTTTGATCTGTCTTTCGCGTGATTGAGTGCGCTTTGAAGTGAATCGGGAGATGGGCTTCAGGCGACAAAGAGCTTTGTAAATTTTGCAGGAGCATTCAACGGCTTTAGTAAGCGCAAATTGCTTCCTTAATAGTCTCAATGTTAGGTTAGAAGTGTTTGACATCATGGCCTTTTTCATAAGACAAACCGCAAGGATAGACGGACAACAAAGCAAGGGATTAAGATGCATCTTTGTGTCTAAAATGAGAAAGGCGCACTTCGGGATGAAGCTGGTATTTAAAAATTCATCACTTGCAGCAAAGAAAAAAAAATCTAAATTTTCTACTAACAGCATTGTCGGGATGGACTTTTAAGCCAAAATGTTTTTTTTGTGATTGATACACATTTTGAAATTTTGGTACACTAAGGCCAAAGCTAGGCCCATTGCTGCCAACCATCTTTTGGGTTCCCACAATTAGATGGATGTGCCAACCAGTTTGGCTGGTGGGATGTTACACCGCTTTTTGTTTGATTGAAAAATATAAATTGTTGTGAAGTTTTGTGGTTTTTTTTCTCAAACTTTAAAAAATACTGTAGACATCATCTTCGACTGTACGGATTTTTCACAAGTCTTATGAGTTAAATGTAAGGTGCTGTTTGCCGCAACTTATCCCTCCTTCCATTTTATTTTCGTTCATGGCTGAATTGTTGCTTGGTTAACTGACTGCAAGTTCTTCCAGCAGTCTACTCGCTTTTAAAGGATTCACTTGATGTAACTAATCTTCTGCCGACAGACTTTGCAGAAAAATTTAATGAAATATTAGGTTGTCAAATATCTCCCTTCCGCCTTTTTGTCTTTTGAATTTTCCGGCTATGTACAAAGCGCTACAGAGCTCGTATCCAAACTAATCATGCATAGCGTCGTTTTGTAGGTTATGTCAAGACCTTTCAAATGATGTATTGCCCAACCTAATATGAAATAACGAGGGAAACAAAATATTTGAAAATTTTACGAATTAGCAACGATTTTTCAAGAGACGAGCTGTTTGTTACGAATTATTGAAGTTTCGATTTATCGGTGTACGAATTATGGCTATTCGACTGTATTCGATTAAAAAGGAAGAATTTTTACAATTCATCACATTGAGTCTTTTGCAATTTGTCGACTTCAAAATGTTCTATTCTCAAAGGTCCTAAAACAAAATCGGCGCACTTGCTTTTAGTCGGTGGGCGCCGTGGCGTCGGACTGTTAAGGGAGAGTACCTGGGTTTTAATCCGGCTCGGGGAAATAACACCACAAAAATTTTTCACGGCCCCAACTCCAGCGAACGATTGACAATCCTCCTGGAGTACTTCTGTCACGGAAAGCTTTCGCAACTCGCCGTTCGTAACCAGCATTAACCAATAGGTCCCCTATATCGCGCACAACACAGTGGAGGTGCGAAGAAGCTAGGCTATTTTTTTTCTTTTTCTTTCAGTCGACCAAGATTTTTGAATAAAAAGAATATTTCAACAAGAGTTTGAAGTAAATCGAAAGATAAGTCGCTTCCCTAGTTAAGTTTTTCAAGCTCAACAATATTTTTTGTATTGGATTTTCGAAATATGTTATATGGAAAAAAAACTCAACCGGAACCATTTCCTTTTCAAATGCACAGCGATGACGAATCACAAGAAACCCAATGAATCTGAAGCTGAGCTCAGAACTCCTTAGAATTCTTTTGATGTGAAAACCCGCGGCTTTAAAGTTGTTTTTGAATTTTTTGTTTTTGCTCAAAACATCTTCTATTTTAAATAAATCGATCTGAACATCATTTTTTCATCCAAGTGAATCGTTGAGAAAATATTTCTCTAGTGCACTTGAAGAGTGTGGCAAGAGATGCCTTTGCTGAACGTGAACGTGAAAGGATATAGCGGAAAACCACTGAAAGGAAGTTTATTGAATTCATCTCTTTATGTCATTCAGCTTACGTGACTTTGTATTACGCGTAAATCAAGAGTAGGTTTAGACGATGAATAGATGATTTTGAGTGCTTTGTAGTTTATCAGTTTACGTGTGCAGTCTTGTGGGAGGCGTTTTGGGAAGTAGAAAAAACTTTTGTGTTTCTTCTCGGCGTTTTGTAGGTTTGTTTTGCGAAAAAAATTATCAGACAGTAAGAGAGTGCTGTTTTTCGAAGAATCGTGACGTTTTTTAAAAGCGCAATTTGGTCTTAATCCACGACTGGATGGTTAAATAGGCTTCCTTTTTTAGATTTGAACTTGAGTTGGTGCTGAATCTACGCTTTATAGAGTCTAAGACTGAAGTTGGGTGGTTAAATCCTCTGGAACTATATTAGCGTTCGATAATATTTAACACATTGGATGCTGGTATTTAACACATCACTGGTGACCGGCACTAATTGTGTTCGTAAATGGTGTGGCATTCAAGTAACACCTTAAAGTAACTAGAATGAATTCTTTTTTTTTTTGAAGCACAAGTGACATTTTTATTTTTTTACAGGAAATACAAGACGGTGAACCGCGTATTTGAACATGTTTCAGGTCTCAAATTATGTCGTTTCTGAGCTCAACTTAAACTTTCACCCATAAGCAGTGGAAAAACGTGACAAAAAAGAGTTTCTTATGTTATTCTCACAATCATCGAATCAGTTATACAATAATTCGACACTTTCAAATAAAATGGCGGCGAAACTCCGATCACATAGACTACTGATTCGTCCATAGAGTATTTAAAAGAAAGAATTCATTCCCTGTACCAATTCTTTAAAAGAATTAGAAAGAATCATTCAAAATGTTCCACGAAGCTCTCATTCGTCTGATTTCGAATCCCTTGAGACTACATTCAACAACCTTCGAAGAAGATGAAAATCATATGAACATCAATCTGTGTCAAAAGGAAAGAAGCCAACTTGATTATCGTAACACAAAAAGTGCAATCAAAGTCTATGACAATCAAAATCTGTCTCAGTGATTGAAAGGACTACTTTCTCATTTTGGACTCGACTTACCAGAGACTGTCCTTCACCCCAAACCAGACTGACGATCTTTATCAGCGGATTTGTCTCTAATTCGAACGTCACATCGGACTCACATTCGATACGTCTGCAAACATCCATCCTTAAATGTTTAAAGCCAATCAGTCATTCGGATGTATACGTAACGGTTTTTATTCCTCCTGAACCGTCTCGAAAAAAAAAGGAAAATAATAATCAGCCAAGAACTGGATACAACCATCAAGCCTAACGAACCATTGCCAAATCGATTTGAGTTCTTTCTCTTCTCCTCTTTTTTTTTTTTAAGTGCTGCATTCCACACGATGGACTTCCACTACCACCTCCGCCCACCCGACTCCTAATCACCGAAGGATGAAATGATTGGAAACAGTTTACAGTTTTGCATGTCCCATGCCGCCAGCCACACACACACACTGGCCGGTCAGGATCCTCCTCCTGAAAGTTTTTTGTGTTTTAATTGTAATTTTCTATTTCGATTATTTGGAAAGAAGAACTCTGGACTCGACTGAACACTGCCGGGTGGGTTGAGAGGAACTAATCAATGTGGAGCTTGTGTCCTATTTTCATGGGAATTGCTCTAACGGGAAGGCAGGACAACGGCAGCGGTAGTCAATTGAGCATGCCGGCAAAAAAACGATATCGAACAATCATTGGAATAAATACAATTTCCTATAATCGAAAACTATCGAAAGGATGGGGACTGAGTTTGATTTTTATTCCTATTGTTGTTGCTTTTGGTTTTGCCTTTGCACCTTTTTTGTGGGCCTTGTTCACTATCGTCTCTGGGTGGAATGTTTTTGGCGGGTCGGTTGATTAGCTTGAGTTTCGGTAAAAACTAAAGAGACTATCGGATTCATTTCTTTGGGATAAATTTGATGCGGAGTCCATCGTCCTGCGGGGTCTTTCTGTTAATTGGGAGTGCGCAGCATATTGAGACAATCAAGGAAGTGTGGGAGATCTTTTGATTGGGACTTTGGGCGTTTTTATGGTGTTGGCTGAAACGATGAGAGAGGATTTTTTTTTTTGTGTATTTCTTTGGATTAAAATGAGTGGTGGGATAGAATGAGATGACTCCGGGCAAGAGTACATTTTGTTGGCCTTAAGGGCGTCCCAAAAGGATTGAGATTCCATTGGTCAAGTGAAGTTTTTCTTTTTCTTTATAATCGTGACTTGTTTTATGTAACTATTGCTTATTTCTCTTTTCTTTTTTAAGTTTTTTTTTCTTTTAAATCGGCTTCCAATAAGGCTTCGCTTACAAAGACCTTAGAGGCCTTTTTTAAATTCATTTGAAGTCCCGGAAAACTCAATGTGCTTATTGTTTAGTTGAAGGGAACTCATGAAAGGCAGGAAAGGAAGGCTTTTACAAAGCCCTCTGTAAACTTCTAAAATTGAAATGAACGACAACTTATAGCATCTTTGAATCCCAAAATGTGTTTGGGCCCAAGACTTTTTTTAAAAAAGAGTTTAAGGTCCTAGCAGCCACCGCTCTATATTTTCGCTTATAGTTTAAATTACCTGTTAAATAATAAATAAAACAAATAAATAAAAATAAAAAAGGACGAATACAATTTTAAGAGAAATTTTTCTGTAACCGTTTTCATTCCCGATTTTCTGTAGTGTCTCATTTTTTGTGAAATTTTTCAATTCCAGACGTCCTTTTTTAGTTAAATGGGGGTGGATGATTGACTGGCTGAGTCCTAATTCACGCAAAAACCAACTTAAACTTCTCTCGATGTGTTCCTGCACCCCAACCAACTTATTTCCCCTCATGACAGTTTCCAGATGTTCTTTTAATTGGCTGTAATTCACCAAAGAACCCCCACTAATAATGAGTCACTAAAAAAAATCGTCACAAGCCACCGTCACTCAATTTCTCGGTGAAGAAAGTCTCAGTTCTGAAATAAACCACCCTTCCCATCGTAAACCCTTACAACTCCATCATTCGATTATATTCCTCCCTCATGACCCGTCCGAAGAGTGTTGAGACCACACTTAAAACTGCACCGACTGCGACAACATGTTGTACAGCAACTTGTGGCCAGGGTAAGTACACAACATCAACATTCTTAATATCCTTCCGGATTGCCACCCACCCAGTCCTGTCACCACCCACTTGCCCGCACTCGCTGTCAGCTTCGCGCATCTCTAGCGGAAAATTTTATGACGCTTTAGCAGCTGTAAAAGGCTTATTAAGATTTTTATCGCCCCCTAAATATAGGTGTACAGTGTACAGTGTATACCATGCACCACAGAGGCGTTGGTGAGCACAATGCTCACAGGGGCAGTTATGGGGTGCGGTTTTATAGTGACTTCCAGGACGAGCGAGCTACCACAGCCTGATGTCATACGAGTTGTAGTTGGTCTCTTCGTTTGTGTTGCCTTATTACGACACTTTAGACGGTTATTTCAGCTCGAATGGTTGATTGGATAACAATTTAATTTTATAGTCGACCACTGTGGCGTATGTGCGTGCTTCGTGGTCAACAAGTGTGGCGCAGTTTTACGGATTACAACATGTGCTCCTGTAAATGTTGGGGTGGTATTGGTTTGCAAAAGGGAGGATGGCGGGAAGCCCAACAACCAGTGCAGACGTCGCGCTAGATAATCGCAGTAATATTTCATTTAATTGCGAGCATGGAGTTGATTAATTTATATTGTGTGTAATTAAAAACGAAGTTACTCGGATTCGTTTTGCGGGGAAGTAATTGCATGTAATAAGTGTAATGGATATCTAATTATGAGTTGGTGTGCGTTGCGGAAGCGTGTTGGTTTTTTTTTTTTTTCTCGATATCGGTTTATATTTCGTTAAGCGTGCGATAATGAGGGTGGTTTTATTTGTTGGGAAAAGTTTTTGGGTAGAGATGGTTGGGCGAGGGAGATAAATTAGTAGAGCTGTTTCTGTGTTTTTCGATGTCAGTTTGATATATGTTTGGGCTTGTTTAATTTTAAGCTAGTTGTTGATCTAACCAATGAATTAGTATTGAAACGATTTTGTCCAAAATAAATATTAGGAATGACTTAGATCCGCGGTTGATGGGTCTTTTTGTACATATTTGGGAATAATGCTGTTTAACACATTATTGACCATTAATTTTACTAAAAATGTATCTCATGTCACCGGCTATTATTTCATAATTGTGTGTGGAAGTAAAACAATAGAAATAATTTTATTTTGTCTTCTAAGCGAGAGAAACAGCTTGTGTTTGCACTGCTTGGTCAGCAACAGAGAAAACAACAGCGATGTGGAAAAAAAAAAACACGAGTCTACTCGTGGCCGATCAACTATGAGTTAAGGACGTAAGAAGGGCAATGGAAGCGGGAAAATTAAACTAAATCGTGTACATTTGTTATTAACAGACATAAATTAGTATAATGGATTCCACATATTAGGTTGTCAAATATCTCCCTTCCGCCTTTTTGTCTTTTGAATTTTTTCTTGGCTGATGAGAGTACTCTTTGTTTCTCATATTCGTTTCGATACTCAGGTTCAGCTCTTCGCCCGTGGAATTTGAACGACATTTCAGTATATATCACCCATTTGAGGCGTAAACAACCATAATTTTTTTTTTTTCACTCAAATATGTCGAACTTTGTGCATGAAAAAGTGTTTTTCCAGGAAATTCTTCTTCATTATTTTAATATGGAGAAAACTGCTGCAGAAAGTCATCGTATTTTGGTGGAAGTTTATGGTGAACATGCGCTAGCTGAGCGAACGTGCCAAAAGTGGTTTGCCCGATTTAAAAATTTGGTGATTTTGGCATGAAAAACGATGAATGTCTTGGGCAGCCAAAAAAGTTTGAAGATGAAGAACTGGAGCATTATTCTATGAAGATTATTGCCAAACACAAGAAGAGCTCGCAGAATCTTTGGGTGTCACTCAAGCAGCATTTTAAAACGTTTAAGAGCATCTGGATATATTCAAAAGCAAGGAAATTGGGTTCTACATGAACTCAAGCCGAGAGTTATCGAAAGGCGGTTTTGCACGTCCGAAATGCTGCTGGAACACCACAAAAGGAAGTCATTTTTGCATCAGATTGTTACTGGTGGTCCATTATGACAACCCCAAGCGCAAAGAATCAAATCTGAAACCCGGCCAACCAGCCAAATCAACGGCAAAGCCGAATATCCATGGCGCGAAGGTAATGCTCTGTATTTGTTGGGATCAGAAGGGTGTGCTGTATTATGAGCTGCTAAAATCGGGTGAAACCATCAATGGATAACGCTACCGAATACAATGAATCTGTTTGAAGAGAGCAATAGCCGAAAAATGCGCGGAATATGCGACCAGAAATGAGGCAGTAATTTTCCATCATGACAACGCTCGGCTTCACGTTGCTATTCCGGGTAAGAACTTTTTTGGAAAACAGTGGATGGGAAGTTTTACCACACCCGCCTTATGTATAGCCCAGACCTTGCCCCTTCTGACTAGCATTTATTCCGGTCGATGCAGAACGCCCACTCTAAAATTCGGCTCATATCAGAGCAGAATATCAAAAATTCGCTTGATTCATTCTTGGGTGCCAAGCGCACTTCTTTTGGGATAAGATCCACAAATTGACAGAAAGATGAGAAAAAGTCATAGCTTCAGATGGGCAATACTTTGAATAATACTATATTTCATGTTGTTCTTAAATAGAAAAATAGATAAAAAAAAACCGTTAGTCTGCGTAAATGACAATTTCCTTCAAATTATATGAAGCAGATCATCTACAAAGCTTAGAGCAAAATCTTGATCCATAGTTTTAGAAAGTAATTTGAATTGTGTTGTATCGGATCTGCTGCACTGCGCAGTGTAGGATTAAATTCCGACCTTGAAAGCATAATGAAATGCTCTTCCTATCCCAATATTTCTCTCTCATTATGACCCCCAGGCACTTAAGACAACTGTGCTCCAGTATCTCCTCTCTATCTCTTCCTCGTATTTTGAACTTTATACTAAAGGGTAGCTTCGAATCTTTTACTTGACTTCAATTTGAAAGAGCAAAAGTCACTCAGGCATACAAATTTGCTAGGAAATACCATTTATTCATCCTTCGAAATCAATCAAATATGAGCTATTTTTGTCAGTGTTTTTCTATAAAAGTTAATTACTCAACCGTTTCTCACAGTCGGTGATAATTACCAGCATGTGAAACTGAAGGCTCTTACTTACTTCTGGCGCTGACATTTCTATTACTTACCTAATGCAATGGGCCGATTTCTTTCATTCATGCTTAATCTCATTCTAGGAATTCAGAAAGCTTCTCTTTGAAAGACAGGTTTAATTTGACGATGATTTGTGGTAATGGAAAGGACTTCATAGGATTCACGGTAAAATTCAAATTTAGAATCAAAATCTCTCAAATTCTGACTAGAAAGTTAAAAGAGGATGAAATGAAATTTGTGAGAAATGTTTTCTCGAGATAGGAGAAAGGGGAAAGTTGCAGTGGAGCAAGGTTATTAGAAAAAATCAACTAGGACGTTCCATTTACTTTGAATAGCGTCAGATGATTTAACATGAGTCCAGTACGTGTGTGTGTATACTTTTGGGTAACCAACAGTGGAAATAATCCAACTTTTGCTTAAAAAGTTAACTAGAAGAGGCGAGAAAACCAATCAAAGCTGACAACACTTTTACTTTTCTTTTTATTCTATTTTAGTTTTGAAGTTAGTTCTTTTACAACCGCAAGTGGCTACAAAGCAATCGCTCGTGAATTTACTTAAATCTGGTGTTTGCAAAATAAGGCTTGCACTGTAAGACAGAAAGAATTGTTAAAAATTGTTGCTTTTTGTTAGAGTCTGAGCAGCTGTGAAGTGGGACATAGAAAATGATTGAAATTATCGGAACTCAAAAGCATTCACCAGTCCTAAGTAAAAGACGCAGAACTCCTAAGCCTTTGTTCTGCTCCAGACCTCTTTGTAACTAAATAAATTGAAAGCGATCAACTTCTTTCATCTGGTTTATCTAACACAACATGCACACACAAAACAAAAGCCTCATTTCGCTCGGGGATTTATTCCATTCAAGCCAAGCTAACCGTAAGCACGCCATCCTTAATCAGCTAAACAACCCATAACCCATTCAGCGGATAATACGTGAGTTTTTTTTTTCGAGAAAAATAAAAAAAACAAAACAAAAAAAATAACTTAGAAAGAAATTCTGCAAGAAATCCATTTCTTTCGAACCATATCCTCCAGGACGACGTCGACGTGGAGCCGTTACGAAGGAGAGAACGCAACTGCCTTCAATCTCATACGTGCTCCACGTGAACCGTGGAATTATCTTAGATTACCTACTTAAAGGCACTCCACACAGAGAGGGAAACTCAAGGTGTATGCTATAATTGAGATTAATAGCCAACAGGATAGCAGGTGCTAAGGAAATGCATTTGACAAGTTTCGCTCCTCTCTTGCGCGGCCACTACCGTCACCGGTACCGTTGCCGCCCACTCAAGGCTATTCAGCTAAAAGACCCGTGTAGCAGCTGAGTAATCTTCTTAGATTACAGTCTACGATTTGCCGTAGTCCTTAGAGTCCCTAAGCCGACTGGCACGAATACGAATAATTACAGAGTGGAAAAAGGATATTGCCCCAGGTAATTCAGGTTCCACATGCGTCCAGTGGATAAGACCGGCGGCGGTGACGGTGGCAGTGGCGCTTCAAACTTTTCAGCAATTTCTGCATTTTCTTTTAAATAATTAATGCGCTGGTTGTGGTAGACCTGTCTAATTGTATACACACACCCGAGGAGGGAGCGTAATAAACAGCAATTACCCTTGGAACAAGGATACGCTACCGTCGAAGGAGCGAAAGAAAAAAGAAAATTCTGCACAAAGTTGACACAACGGTTGAGTGGTCGAAGGACATTATTGGAACATGGATATTTCATTATCGGGGCGAGGTGCTGTGGTCGCACACACACAGGACCAGGGACCTACTAGCCGGTTTGGCTCGTGGGCGATTTGAAGAGGAACACAATAATTGATTGTGGATAAATAATGCGCCGCGATGGCGGGCGTTGTGTGAGGAAATTTGATTTGTGCCTTAAAACGGAATACGTGATGGATTTCGTGCGGGAAGGAAAGAAAAACTCGCGTGTTAACAGGATTCAATTCTCCGCAGTGATTTGAAAATGCACGTACAGCTCAGCAGTGCTGCAGTTGAGCAGCTAATTCACTTGATGAAATGGAAACAGAACGATTTTGAAATTCCACTGAATAATTGAGCGCAAATGAGGTGGGTGGGGTTAGCCACATGTGGCTGCGCATAGCTAATTACAGATGATGACAGGAAAGCCGATTGTTTGACGCAGCGGAAGGGAAATCGTGACTGGGGAGAGATGGAGGTCTGAAATTACTTGCAGTGAGTTGAAGTGGAAAATTTTGAATGTTTCGTAGAGTTCGTCGACTTTGATGTTGTGAATCTGATTGGTGTTCATCAATATTCGAAGATATTTTGACTTTGAAACTCAAATTCAGCTACCCCGGACGTTGCAGAGGAGATTTCGAAGCTTCACTGTATTTGGAGCAACGCGTTGCAAGGTTTATGCTAACGAAAACTTATTTCTTGTGATTTAAGTGCATTTAACTGGGCCAAGTGATTTAGCAGAAGTAATGAAATATTTAACTAGAACTTTGAAAAGAACTTGGCAACCAAAACAACATGACCGCCTAAGGAATATGGCAGTCAAAAGAACATGGCCGCCTAAAGAACCTGGCAGTCAAAAGAACATGGCCGCCCGATGAACATGGTCGTTTTAAAAACAGTTATAAAATTTGATCCATCGCTGGTAAAATTTTAATATTTATTTTTATTTCAAGACGATTCCCTAGACCCAGAATTGTATTTCATCTGAGGCCTCAACAAATTCTACTTTTCTTTTTTAAACAGACAGAGATATTGGGTGTACAACTTTGCTTCCGCCGTTTTGCAGTAGATGGCTGTTGCGGTAAGTGGTAGTCGAAATAAATAGATTGTAGATGTCATACAATAAGCTTAGGTATTTGTAAGCATAACGCCCCTCCCCTCCCTAACTCTAACTCTAAGCATAACACCATCGAAATATTAATCGATTTGTATCTGCATCATAAAGTTGCATAAAACGTATCAGCTTACGAGCCGAATCGCGTCATTTGCAGGAGGTTTTAATTTTCTGCTTTAAAATGAAGAAATCTGCGGCTGAGGCTCATCGAATGCTCTCAAATACCTATGGTGAGGCCGCTGTTAGTGAAAGAACGTACCGAGAGTGGTTTCAACGCTTCAAGAACGGTGATTTTGACGTCGAAGACTGGCATGGCGGTGGACAAAAAAAGTTTTAGAAGATGCAGAATTGGAGGTATTTCTTGATGAATCAATCAAACGCAAAATGCATCATAAATGTATCAGCATCATTAGTGGCGTAACAGCCCACGAAACGTTAGAGCCTAGCTTTTCGCGCCTCCACGGTGTTGTGCGCGTTATAATTTTGACACATGTGAAGCGGACCTACAGTTTATTGCCGGTACTCCAGGAGGATTGTCAGTCGTTCGCTGGAGGTGGGGCCGTGAAAATTGTTTGTGGTGTTTTTTTCCCCGAACTGTACTCGAATCCGGGTACTCTTGCTTAACAGTTCGATACACTAACGATTAAGCCACGACGCCCACCGCTGGTTATAAATGTACAGCCAGTTTATAAAGCCGAGCCATAAAGCCTCGAATTTCGAAAAAGAAAAACGGCGGAAGCAAAGTTATACTCCTAGTATCAATTTTGATTTATTAAATACGAACATTATAAAGAAGAAGGATATGAAAAGAGTTTAGGCAGGGCCGTGTTGTCACTTATCCTTTATATCAAAAGCTCTTGTTGGATAAAACGCTGGTAAGAACTACAGATTATCTCCAGATTCTTCTGGATCATGGAGTGCGACAAGGAGCATGGAGATGAAGCTGAGACCCGAGAACGTGGGGACTTATGAAAAAAATACAATATTAGTAAAGTTATCTTTACAGGACGTTAAAAATCTGCCTACATAACCATAAAACCGAAGTAAGAGGATGAATACCAAAAATGTTCAGAATTTAATAATTTTTTTTTATCTCATTCGGCAGCTGTTGAACTTGTTGCAGTTTCATTGAAGTTATTCAAATCCAGGTGTCTGTCAGTTTGAGAAATTTAAAACACACTTCGCGTGCTTTGATGCCATGGACTGTCCTTCTTGGTTTTCTTCTAATCCCCTTGCGTCATAGCTATCTTTCGGGGCTTTCCTTCGCAATCATTTCAAGCCAAATTCTCCAATTCCATAGGAAAAATTTCAATTTCTTGGGTCATCGTCAATCATTTCACGAAAAAAAAACTCCGCCATGAACTCTCATTCAGCCATCGATTTGCATCTGCTGCATCGGTCTCCCTTGTAAATCGACACCATTGGCATGCAGCATTGACCCGGCTCCTGTTTCAGCCCCATTCCCTCACTCAAAAGCCCACAGTAGCACTGACTACATGACACTCATAATTAAATTATAATACTCCCGTGACCACTCCGTGATGCGATATTTACACGGAGCCTATTATTTCTGTGGCTCGATTGCAAATCAACCCTACACCATCGACCAAATTAAAAACCCATCATCAATGGATGGATGGCGACCAATGAAAACCAAAAAAAAAAAAACTTCGAACAAATAAAATGTAAGCGTACACCGGATCGCCCGCTCGATTAAATAAACAATCATCACCCCTCTGCTGCTGCAGCGAGCGGTTGGGTCTCAATTGACTTTGTGCTTCGGGCATTCCATTCCAATTAACTTGTAATTTTTAAATTTTTTAAAATAATTATTTTTATGATGTGATTATCCGAGGCGTGGACTCGGATTCTACCCGTCACGAGCCATGCGTCATCGTTGCAGCGGTGGCTGCGGTACGTCGCGGCTACTGCAACAGTAAGCTTCTGGCACGCGTCTCCGAGTGCCACTTCGTTGTGTCTGCTCTGTATTGACGCCGCATTGGCGTATTAATTTTCAATTTCACTTACAGTCCAAGCGATGGCACAAAATTAATGTTTACTATTTAATTAAATAATGAAAATCAATGGTGAAGCGCGAGAAGTGAACGTATTTCGTATTTGATTTATGTGCGAGGCACGCAGCCACCGGATGCTCGCTGGACAGACAGGAGACAGGTGGAGTAAGTGGGATAATAGATGGCGCTGTGTCTGCATTTAAACTCAATTACGAGGGCATGATGTTGGGGAATGTGACGAATGCGACTCATGTTTTTATTGAAATTCCAGTGCGCAGGAAAGTACATCGAGCCAACAGAGGTTGACCGGTTGAATAATAAATTTGACCGATGAGTGGGTTACTAGGGCTGGATTACACTGTTACAGAGTATTTGGGAGGTGAAGTAGAGCTTACAGGAAATTTCAATTTTGAAATGCAACAGTCAGTCACAAGAATGAATACGGACGCTCCAGAATTAGCCATTTAACAGATAAATTTTATAAAGAAATTGTTTTTCTTATAGGGAAATAACACATTTCGAGTACGAGTCTTTGTTTATATAAATAGAAATGTAAACACATCACAGCAATGCGCCAAATCTGTTCAATATCGTGGAATCGAGATTCCTAGAAGAAGCCTCAACATTCAAAGAGATCTTGGCAAATTCTTTGTTATGACATAACGACCGCAGTTGTCATTTCCTTAGATGAGATCTTTTGACGATCTAACAAGTTATTACTAAACTTTAAATTTTTTTTGAGACATTCAAAGAGAAAATGTTAATTACATTCACCTGAATGAAACAAATCATAAAAAAGCAATGAAAGCACAATACTCTTGAGTATCTTGCACAATTTATAAATGAAGCTTGTCCCCAAGAACATGGGGTTTTCAAAGCCCTCGTTGGGAAGCAGATTTCATTTACATTTGAAAAAATGTTTCTATCACTTGAAAGATTGGAGGCATACCAAACACGTTGTATCATGTTTTGGAAGACTGACGATGATAGCTGATGGTGAACGATGCCTTGAATTTTTACACCGTCTTCTCGATTTTTCTGTCGTTTTTGCACCAAAAATGAACAATTTTAAATTTGTTTTATCAAGTTTTTGACTTATCTGTAAAAATAGACATCCTATGGTTGTATTGTACACGTAGGCAAGTACCCCTCATCTGTAGATTCCTCATCATACTCGTTTGTCCACCTCAAGAGTCTATCATTAATAAAAACTTGAAATTGTTTGATTTTCAATAAAGAAAAACATGCAACAAAATCGCAAATTTCATCAAAATCGGTGACCCCAAGTTCGTGCACTCTCCTTGTAAGAGGCAGTGAGCTAGACACGACGTCCTTTTGCAAAGATTGTGTTTTTAAACTTATCAGTTTATTTGACTTGCTACGGTGTATTCGATTTTTTGTTTTTTTGAGACGCTTCAATGAAGAAAATTACCGCAACAGATAGCTGGCCACACTGTTTTTTGTTAAGCTACGATTTTGTCGCATCCTTACATTCTTAGTAAGACGAAAATACGACTAAATAAGAAAGATTTACAGTGGATTTGACTGCATAGTTCAAGAGACAATGACCTTAACTTTGTAATTATCCAGAAAACAGTCGATTAATGGATATCGAATCATTTGGCCATCTTCTTTTTGCTTTAGTTAAATTTTGAAAGCCTCAATTTCAGTTACCTTGTTGGCACATCATTCTTATTGACAGCCATTTATTAAATGCAAATTTAGTAAAAAAATGGAATAAAAAAAAAGGCGTCTATGAACACCACAAACATTTTTCACGGCCCCACCTCCAGCAAACGATTAACAACCCTCCTGGAGTACTTCTGTCACGGAAAGCTTTCGCAATTCGCCGTTCGGTCATTAAACAGAAGGTGCCATCCACATGTGTTAAAATTATAACGCGCACAACACAATGGAGGCGCGAAAAAGCTAGGCTCTAGCATAATTTATTTGATTAAGAACCCTATTTTACTAATCTAGTTTGAATATTTAAAGAGACTAGAAGATAGACCTGGAAGAAGAAACTGAAATGAGTTGAAAAATACAATAAATGCACTTTCTTATATTTTACAAAATAAATATCTAGAGTTCCTTTTGGTATTTTTGTTTTTGTTTGCTTTTCAATTGTAAGCAACACTTTTGACTAAAAGTTTCAGAAGAACTTTTTTTTTTAGAGTAATCAATAAAGGACATTATTGTGCTTAAAAAAAACTTAAAAATGTTTTGCGAGAGCATGTACAATCAGTTACAAAAGTAAGTAAGCAGCATGAACAGCAATTTGTTCCCACGAAAAAATAAGCTTAAGATAGACATCACGAAAAAAAAAACAACAGTCTTAAAATGCAGTCTACAATTTTACTGGTCTCCAAAACAAGAAAAATGTAAGAAAATGTCGGACTGTAAATGTAAGAACTTCATTCCATTTTTATTCATTCCATCTTAATCTATAGTTACATATATTTCTTTAGAAACTGCACAGCAAAATCAAAAACGACGTCAAAATCAAAAGTAGGTAAACAGCATATTCAACAATTCTGCACAGGATAAATGCAATTAATATGGTAGTTCGTAGGAAGCTCTCGTGCTTTGATAACAACAATTCCATCTCGGTACCTTCGGCCCATGCTGTGTCTTAAACAGGATACTTAAGGGTAACCCCAATCCCTTTAGCACGCACCAATTATAAACAAAAAAAAAAAAACAAACGAGGAAGCATCGATTTTATTAAATTTTGTAACATTTGGTGTGACTTTGAACATCTTGCAGAATATTTTCCAGTACAACTTTTAATTTTACTGAATGATTTCTAATATTTCAGTCTAAAGTTCCCAAAGAGTTCCGATAACATATCGATTGGTTTAGTATCCATTGATAAAGCTATTTTAGAATTTTGGTTTAATTTTGAGATGTCTTCGTGCATTATAGAGCAAGCATTCGTTTACTAAAGGCGATTGGGTCATTATTTGGTCAGGAGCGTTTTAACGCTCACTTGCTGGTGTTTCAGTGCTGGTTGGCCTAGAGAATGCTTAAATTACAAAATCGGTTCCTCATCGATAAACTGCAAATTTCCAATTCTGGAAACCCAATACCATTCGATAGCCTCTTCCATATTATTCTGTCCCGGATATGTTCTAAGGTTCAACTTCTTATTCACTTTTCTCCAAACATTCAAACAATGATTCTGGTTTCTGAACTTTTGTATTTGTGGACGAAAGGAAACAAACGGTGAGGGATTCCTTTATTTTTTTCTGAATCTTTTAATTTTTCTTCAACAGTAAACAGTCTTTTTCTATTTTCCAACTCTCGCCACTGCTCTGTGAAGTTAGCTCCACTTCGCGATCCTCTCCCTATTTTTTTGCAGAGGGCGCGACATTAACACCAACTTCACATCGCAAATTATTATTACACTTTCTTAGGTTCGGACGGACTATGTAGGGCTTTGCAAAACATGAATGTAAAATTCTGTACGTTTCTAGGCTTCCATTCCGGATAATTTGTCACAGCTCTTGAACCGGGTCAATCGGTTCAAATGCGACTTTTCACTCATGGCACTCATGGTAAGAATGCTCCTAAGCAAAGTTTGGTATGAATGAAATACTTAAGTTGATTGACGTGGTTTTCTTGGAATTTCAATTGAACTGTGTCCCGTCGTTATAAAGAGTCACCATCTTTGAGATTTCTGCAAACGTACATTGAAATATCAAAAGCAAAAGCAGATACATTCTACATCGTTCCATAGTAGACATTTTTTTTAATTTGAATTCATTCGTAGGCCGATTTAAAGTCGAGTTTCGTATATAGGCCATTATACACCGATTTTTAAATTCAGTTAAATTAAGAATTGAAAGTCTAACAATCGGTCTATAATTGTCTGTCAGCAATTAGGTCAGCAATTAAATGTTATCGATTATCATAGCACTTAGCACTTAAATGTCCCTCCGACAGGCAGTATTCTACAAATGCACGAACATCTATTTCCCCATTAACAGACACTCTCTTCTAATGCAATTTAAGTGCTTCCACCACCATCTCAACCCATTTTCAAAACAAATCGCTAAACACCTGTCATATGAAATCTTTCATCACAACCCACTCCAACCCACAACACAGATCCTCACGAAAAATTACAAAATTTCGTTAACTCAAAAACATGTACACATGTCATTCAAAAGCGTGCTGAAACGGGAATAATTCCCTCTACCATAAATCATCAGCACATCATCTTCGCCTTCAGTCGGCAAAAAAAGGATTCCCAGAAAAAAACACACACACAGACATACCAAAGAAGAAGTAACGAAAAAAGAAAACATCCTGGGTTCCTAAGAAAAGCTCTCCTCATATTTCCTAGGACACGACGGGGGATGGGATTAAAATTTCAGCCTAATGGAGTTCACCACCACTATTAACACACATACCACCGTCATCCGATTAATTTACCCCGAGGGATTGTTCTGTCATCTTTCGGCACACTAATGCGTCGTATTAGAGCAGAAATGTGTGTGCGTGTGTGGGGTAGGACCCCAACAATTATTGTTGTTGTTATGAATAATTGAGCAGCAATTAGCAAAGGGCACATGTGAAAGACGCTGAACAAAAAATGTTTCCTCCTTCTTGAAAATTTTCCAAACAGGACATGGAAAGCAAAAGGGAACATAATTTCTTTTCATTTTTTTTTTTTTTCTTTGAAAGTCGCTTGAAAACTTTTCGCTTTGTCCTGTCGACTGGTGGAGTAATTTGTCTCCATCCCGTCGAGAGGATGGAGATAATTTTCTTGCCTAAGAGAGTGTCTGTCTGTCATGTCATCATTAGATTGTGTCATGTAATCGCTTTTGCAAAACAATACACTCGAAGCGATGCGATGACGAGGATGGGAGCAGAGGAGGAAGTGAATCCTTTTGACTGCTGCTGACAGCGAAGGAGTTATAATCACACACACACACAAATTCCTCCCTCGTGTGTATTAATAAAATTTTTCGCTGTCGCACATTTAATTAAATGTTCCCGCGGGGGCGAGGGAGAAGATGTCAAAGCGTCTTAGCGTGGCGCAGCGTCCTTAATTACTGCGATTACTTTTGTTATGGCGTGCAAATTTGAAACGTTGCCCAAATGAGAGGCGCAAAATCACCGCCCACTTTGTCTTCCTGGCGCAAACTTTTCCCAACTTTTCCAAAAAAAAAAAGAAAAAATGGAAAAGCAAACTCATCGAGTTGATCTGTCTGAAAAGTGGAACGTGTAATTTATTTAGAAATAAAATTTTCAGAAGCAATTAAAACGGGAATGTCAGTATGATTTCTGGATCGGGTCCAAGCGGCTACGAAGTCTGGTTTGGCCGGGAGTTCAGTCACCTCTGGGAAATGGGGTTAAGTTTTATTGCGATGTAATTTGAGCTCGTCGGCCAGATAGTTGTTCCCTTGGGATAGTTTTCGGTTCGTTTTTATTCTCCGGGATTCAATTGATGGGTGGTCTCGAGTGTCGGTGAAGTGTTGGTCTTAAGGGACAGGTTCTCTCTGTGTTTGTCGTGTTGCAGAAAAAGTTTTATTATTGCAGCCTCTCACATACGACGACGGGGTTAATGGATGTTGGATTTAAATTGGTTAAATAGTGTTCGAAATTCGGAAAGTTTTAACGATCAGACAGTCAGGAGGTATTTGTAGATGTCCTTTCGTTGGGACACTTTGTCTGTTTGGAGGGATTTTATGGTGGTTTATGTTTCGCTGGTTCTTTGGAGTCGAATTTAAGTGGGCTATGAATAAATTTAAAGATTGTGGGAATTTGATTGACAGTCGAGAATGACTTAATAGTCTGAATTTAGAGGACTTGCATGTTGTAATATAAGCCAGCATTAACAGCAGACGCTGCTGGTCGAATAGAAACGACTCAGAAGCGAAACCATTTTGTTATCAAAAGAAAATAATTAGAAAAACTATCAGCGATTGATAGTGTAGTTTTTTTTTTTATGTCGTTTACAGAACTGGAAACTTTCGAATGAAAGGTGAATGAGAAAAGAAAAAAAACTAAAAGGGTTTTTTCGATAATTTCTGGTCGCTTGGAAGCAAAATTAAGGGAGGTGCTGTAATGCCAATTAACAAAATCTTCTTTTGTTTTTATGGACAGCCGTTTTGAACGAAGTGTTGCTTCAGTCATTCTCGCCTTCTGTGCGATATTAATAAAGGGTTTTCAAATAAGAACTTGACAAGACTTGAATTTTAACAACCGCTGAAACGAAGATAAATTTCTGCGTAACTCTGTTTTTGTGGGAAAAGTTTCTTGAACTTTTATCTTCTAGGAATTTCAAAAACGGAGCAAATTTAAGGTAAAGCAGGTTGTCGACCTTCATGAAAATCATGAAAAAACTCGAACGTCCTCGTGTGGGAATAGATACCAGAGCATAATAAATTCTCCACCCCTCACACGCGACTTAAATTTCAACCCAGCCACATAAACTGCAATTAAATTCACCACCGCCACAAATCACAGCCTCACCACTCGAATTTATTTTCCTTCGGTTACAATTGCAAATTACATAAATTGTTTGCAAACAAATTTCAACAAATTCATTCATACACCGATCCGCGAAACAAAATATTAAATTTCCTCATTATGAATTCATTTCTGTGGCGCTTGCCGCTCGCAGCCCGCCGCCGCTACCTTAGCCGCTGCACTAATTAAACTGGATACAATCGCAGGAAATTTGAATTTTCTTTTTTTTTTTTCATAGCCACCTCTCCGCGCCTCTCGCCACAACGTGATGAATAAATTGAAGGCCTTCGAAGTCCTGCCTCCTGTGAGATAGCTTTTTGTGATTGTTCGCCTAATCCTGGGCCTAGCAACGCCAGCCACTGACTGAATTTATAAATAAATCAAAATTGGAAATTGTTTTCCAAATGAAATTTTCGGGGGCTGCTTGACTCGCTCGCCACCCCCAACCCCAGGCTTCCTCAAATTGATTACAGCCCAATGAGACCGGTCGAATATGCCTACCACCCGTCGAAGTCACGTCCTGTACTTGGCCCCCCTTCTCCACACGCACACAGAAAACCAAAGAAAAAAAAAAAAACAAACGACTTCGTCCGAAATGATGATTCCCATAATAATGATCCTGATTATCCGCTATCAATGTGCGAGGCCATGGCAATTGTGAGCCGCCCGCCCTCCGAATGGCATTTTGGAACAGCATAAGCTAAAACAATAATAACTTTAATAGAATAGCTAAACAAAGAGTAGGAAATTATTAATGCCTGACTTAATTTCCATAATATCCTTGCTAGTCGTAAATGCTGCATAATAAAGTACTTAAGGGTCCTTCGTCTTCGTCCTCCCCGTTGCCGCTTACGGAGAGAGTCACTTTAGCCGTCTCCTTCCGCGTGTATGTGCTGCGTGTACGCGTCGTCCTCCTGAAATATCATTCGGTCTATTATCCTGTCAAGATGGAGCGGCGCGGTGAAGATGCTATTCCACGGCACTGAGACCTATTTCGCAGTGCCCCCGCATTAGGACTTGTTGTAATGATGGTTTTTTTCCTTGCTGTTGTTGTTGTTTTTTGTTAAATACGCATAACCTCAAATAATCGTTTGCAGGCCTCACTCACACACACACACACACCGACACAGGACGGGACGAGCCACTTAAGATGAAATATGCGCGGATGAGGCGAACAAGTTTTGCCGTCACGTATGCACATTAATTGAATTGAAAAGGCGGGAGGGGTGTGGCGGGAGTCTTCGGAGGTACCTTGCACCCTTTCCGCTGATGGGTTCGGTTCTTTTTTTGTTCGAGTTTTAAATATGCTACGGGCGTTTCAAACCCCTGTTCGTAGTCGAAGTCTCGTAATGATAAATAAGATTGAGGCAGTTCGTGCTTGAGGAGGTGAGGTCGGCCGGAATGGGGTGACCGTCCAAAAGAATGCAACAAAAACTTTTCCTAGAAGTAGGAGACTGTGAGGTTCAGCTGAACTTTGCTGTCGAAATAGTTGGGAAGGGACATCTGTTACCGTTTTAAGTGAGCAACTGTTTTGCCCCGTTTTGCGAATGTAGAAATAAGAACAATGTGTGTTTTTCCTATACAATTCACGTAATAAGCTTTTAATGAAATTAGAAAATTCGAGTACAAAATTTGTATAAAAAGTTGACGTTTTGTTGACATTTTATAGGCGTGCGTCTTTAGAGGAAGTCTGCAAACGTATCCTAACATTAGGCACCAGATCTTTGATTCACAACAGCGATACAAATGTTGAAATCATTTAAAGTTGTAAGCTTTTTCTAGATTATTTCTTATCCATTAAGATTTTAGTACGAAAAAGAACAAATCGATACCAAAATTATTAAGAGATTTTAGCTTCTGCTTATGCCTCTACTTTAATATTGAAATTATTATCAAAGGAAAACAATAGTGAAATAATAAGACAACATTCATTTATTCATAAGAACAGGTGCCAACACCTTACAGGATTGATCAAATTTGCTAGCTCGGGAGCTCTAAATTTTGTAGAAGTACAAAATCTGAATTCTCAAAATTTACTGATGTCAAAATTGTTAAAATATGACATAACTAGTATTTCTAGAACTAGAATGGGTCTTGCATAACAAAGTCTTCACGAAAAGAAGCACAAAATCGACGACTCGGTCAGAGCGTCACAATAGGCAGCAAAAACTTTGAGGTGGTCAAGGACTTCGTCTACCTCGGCTCCGCGGTAACAAGTGCGAATGACACCAGTACCGAGATCAAACGCAGAATAACTCTTGCCAATCGCTGTTTCTTTGGGCTCAAGGGGCAATTGAGTAATAGAGCCCTCTCTCGAAAAACCAGGATGGTTTTATGTAACACCCTGATCTCTATGACGCGGATACATGGACTTTGTCAAAAGCGGATGAAGAAGCCCGTGGCCTTTTTCAGAAAAAAGTTCTGCTTACGATCTTTGGTCCTGTTTGCATTGATAGTTAGTTAGAAGGTTCAATCACGAATTGGGCTGTACGACGACATGCGCCTGGCCAGGCGTCTACGGATCTGGAAAGCTGGAAAGCACAGCTCCGGCCCGAAGAACCTTTGACTCCGAACCTATGGGACAACGCAGCGGAGGACGCCCGCGTCTAAAGTGGTGTACACAGGTAGAGAAGGACCTGAACCAACTCGGTGTGCGTCACTGGAAGCAGCTGTCACGGAATCATGCTGGATGGAGGAGGTTGCTAAAGGAGGCTCAGGTCCACTCCGGACTGTACCGCCGCACAAAGAAGAAGAAGAAGTATTTCGTTCGCAAAAACCCTGATGGCGATGCTTAAACTTATCGAAAAAATCATTCAATCATTCAAACAATTCCGAAATTTCGCAAAGACGACAATTTTTACACAATTTGTTCAGTATTTTTTTTTTAAATCTTTTTATATGAAAAATTTGACTTGTTCCTTAGCCTGGACAAGAATTTTATTAGTGATCGTAAAGACAAGTGTTTAGCTAAAGCAAATGACGTAAATAGCCCCTTCGAATTGAGTTAAAGAAATTGGGAAATGTCATTGAGCCACTTGTAAGATTTTTTGTTCCCGCTTTCTTTTCGAAGAGTTAGATGCGGCATTCGTGAATTTGACATCGTCTTTAGATGGACTACTCTCGAGCTCGGGCGCTGTTGCATTTGATTTTCTGTTTGTCTTGGATATGACTAGGTCCAGGCTTACGCAATCGGCTAAAAGGTGGCCACAGTGTCTACAGATTTCAATGCTGATAAAACCTATTTTGTGAAGGTGATACAGTGAATCCCCGGTCAACTTTCTTTTAAAGTTTCCTTAGCTCGTTTAGGATTATGCTTTGGACTCATAATTCTTTAGAATGATGAATACCCTTATGATTTCTCCAGAGCTGGTTATCTTGTTTGATGGTCCACTTATGCAGGGATTTGTTTATTGGCTGTATTGTTGAATCGTAATATTAAGTGGTATTTGCGTTCTTTTTTTCGCTTCTCGTTACCTTCTAAATTTTCACGGCTTGTCACTTAAGTCAGCTTTATTCTGTTGCTTTCAGCCAATGTATTTCGAGTTTTTTTTTGACATTCCCAGGCAGTCTGGGAGTTTGTCATCCTTAATGCTTTTAGAACAGCCTGACTGAGAGTACAGATATTTTCAGTGATTACGTTTTTTTTTCGCTGATACGACGTTTATCTTATGTAGTTTAGTCTGAAAGATTGTTGCTTCACTGCAGAGAAGACTATGAAAGCATCATCTCGGTCCTAGCACACCTGCCCTTACCTTGTCGTACTTTAACTGAAGTGTTATAAACAATGCACCAAGTCAAAGAAGATAAGCTTCGAGGTTAAGTTTAGTTTTTTTTTTTTTTTTTTTAGTTTAGTTTAGTTTAGTTTACAGTTTATTTCTTAATAAATTCTTAAAGATCATGATAGTACAAATTCAAAAGTTCATTCAATATACATTTTAAGCTTCAAATAATCAGAAAGAAAAAAGAAAATAAGGTGGCATTCTATATTTAGGTACAAATAGCAAAATAGAATTGAACGCCACTTCAATAGGAAAAAGTACAAGAAAAAAGAGCAAGGGGTGGGGTGACCCTTAAAAAAGAAACACATGCAAAATTAAATTACAATAATTTAAAAACAAAGAATAGAAATTCATATTTAGACCAAAACATCAAAAATAAGAGATTCAAGGGCTGTGAAACTAAACAGCAAGAGCCAATTCTTAACGAGTTTAGTGAACGTTCCAAGTAGTGTAATTGAGCGGAAAGATTGAGGAAGTTTGTTAAAGAGACGGAACGATAAAACCGAATAAAAGTTACGAAATGCAGTAGTACGGAAAAGAGGCACAGAATACATGTTTGAAAGGTTTCCACGTAGGTTGTAATTTGAAATTAGACGAAAGTTCCGATTGCCAGACTTCATAAAAAATATTTTTAACACCTTAAAACAATACAAGTGACGTACAGGAAGAATTGATAGGTTACAGAACAGAGGATAACTAGGAGATCTAACAGGCTTACGACAAATTTTCCTTAAAACGTATTTTTGCAAAATGAGCAGAGATTGTAATCTGCTACGATACACACCCCCCCAACACGTAATTCCATATTGTAGCTTCGATTGAAAAATACCGAAATAGATTGTCTTTAAGAGTTTGGTAGAGCATACGTTACGCAAATAAAAAAAGTGCCGAAGTGTGCATCGAAAGTACTTTTTCAATGTATCTATATGATACGAAAAACTCATCCTAGAATCAAGAGTGAGTCCCAGATACTTAAAATTATCTACTCTCTCAATTTGGAAACAATTATCACAACACTTAATATCACTACAAAAAGTAGGAGAGGAAGAACTAGACACACAAAGACAGTTAAAAAGTTTATATCTTTGACACTCAGGGGCGTGAAAGTATAAACATGCATTTAAAAAAGGTGTAGAGGATAAACTAAAAAACATTATTTTTGTTTTTGAGCTTATCACAAGGCTATGTTCAGCAAACCAGTGCCTCAATAAATTTAAATCCCAATTTAAATTAGAGATCAGCTCCAACGGACTATTAGAACCGTAAGAAAACCCAATGTCATCCGCGAATGCAGTAGGAGATCCTTTAAAATTAAGAGCAAAAAGTGAATTAATATAAACCAGAAACAAAATAGGACCCAAGACAGAACCTTGAGGAACACCCAAGTTAGAAAACCTTAATTCGCTTCTCAATTCGTCGATTTTCACCCTTTGAGACCTGTTACCAAGATACGACCTAAGCCAACAGAGCATAAAACCGCGAAAGCCAGCTTTATCTAGTTTTCTTAATAAGCAGTTGTGGTTGACCATGTCGAATGCTTTGGTAATATCAATAAACAATCCAGCCGTACATTTATTCTCATCCAGGTGCAACATTATTTGTGAACAAAACTGCAAGAGTGCATCTTCCGTCGATTTGGCTTTCTGAAAACCAAATTGAACTGGATTAAAGAAATTTATATTAACCAAATAGTTAACAATCCTGTTTTTCATTAGCTTTTCAAAAATTTTACTAAATACTGTGAGAAGTGAAATTGGTCTGTAGTTCGCAATCACAGTGGCAGAACCTTTTTTTAGCAGTGGAATAACATCAGCACATTTTAGGTCATCAGGAAAGACTCCCGCGAACACACAACGGTTAAAAATGTTTGCCAAGACATCCACTATGAAACATGCAATTTTTTTAATCGTATAATTCGAAATACCATCAGCTCCACAACAACTTGAGTTGGGTAAAGAACCAATAGTCTTCAGTATCTCGATAGAGGTTATAGGATGAAAAACAAAACTATTACTATTCAACGGTTCAGCACTTTCACAAAAGGTCGGGCACCTGGAGCAACGCGAATGCGCAGAACTAGGTAGAAGACTGGAACATACATTACCAAAATACGAATTAAAAGTGTTAGCAATGGTCAGTTGATCATCAATATTACAGTCATCTACGCGTAAGGTAATAGGTTTTTTAGATGGGGTAGATTTATTCAAAATGCTATTCACTACACGCCACTCATTTTTTAAATTTCCTCTAGCAGAACTAAATTGAGCACGATAAAAGGAGTTACGACAAATCGGAATCTCCCTTTTCAGTTCAACACACAATTTCTTATACTTTCTTTTTAACCTATGATTATTGGGATATTTTTTGCACTTGATTCTAAGTTTATTTTTACCAATGACTTTGTTTAATAAGTAACTGGATATCCACGGTTTAATTCTTTTCGCAACTTTTTTGGAGGGATAAAAAGAGGAACAAGCTGCAATGTGCTTTTTAAGAGACATATAAAAAATTACGTAAGCACTGGAGGCAACACTACATGCATACACATCATCCCAAAATTCATAAAGAAGCCTGTTTTTTAATTTAGCAAAGTCAATTTTCATGCGCACTTCAGGAGATTTAGATTTAACACTACCCGTACTCTTAGCGATTGGCATTAAAAGTCCCGTCATAGAGTGATCAGTAATTTGGAAATCAAAAACGCATTTCTCGCACTCACTATACGCCAAACTTTTGAGTCGCCCATAAATATGGTCCAGGCAGGTACCGGATACAGACCTAGTGGGCTCCTCAATAAAGCAAACTAGACCATGGGAAGCCAGTAGAGACAAGTAACTAGAAACGCATTCATTCTCATCCAGGCTGTTGATGTTAAAATCACCTACAATTAGTAAATTTTTTGATTTTTCCCTAGTTAGGAGGTCAGAGAATTCTTTAATAAACAACAAGACATTGAACATATGCAATCTATATACACATAAAAAAACATACACTTCATGGTTAATTTCAATGGAAACCTTTAAAACATCTGCACCTACACAATCCACAGATGAGACATCAAGAATCTTGTAGTCCTCTTTAATGAAAAATCCGACACCACCGGCAGCGTAGTTTTCATTTGTTTTAGTGAAAAAGTTAAACCCGGGCAAAGAATAGTCATTTGTCTCGAAATCATATATCCAGATCTCAGACACAAAAACAATATCTGGAACGCAAGAGAACGCATCAAGATGTGCGCTAAGAGACGAAAAATTTTCTCTCAAACTTCTGATGTTTTGGTGGACAATAAAAAATTTATCATTGCAGAAGGCATTGTTCGTAAAAAGATTTTCAAGGCTGGAAGCACAAGGAGTAGGGGTAGAAAGATCATTGATAAAATCATTATTAAAAAACATTGCAATAAGAATATGATAAAACACTAAATAAGTGCAAGATCATTAAAAGATTTGACGGAAATGACCTTTCCCCCCTCAACCTTCCTCAACAGAATTTGATTGTTATTGTACCAAATAAATTTAAAACCTTTGTTCTTTGCTGCTTCCTTTGTTTTCATGAAAAGCGCCTGGGTATACTTCGTGAGAGAATCGTTGATGAAGATTCCGCTCCCCTTCCTGCTTCCATCGCTTCTGCTGATACCGCTGCTGCTGCTACTGCTGCTGCTGTCACCAGGGCCATCAGTACCAGTTACGTTTGCAGAGAGTTTGTTTTTGCATTTTCTCTTTGCGCACATTATTCGCTGCTTAGTTGACAGATTAGCGAAACGTAAACAGATGATCGTTTTCATAGCCGATGTAGAAGATTTAGTTTGAATTTTCTTCACATAGCATTTCTCAATTTCATTGTCTGGCACATCGATAGACAAGGCAGAGGTAAAAATTTGTTGAGCAGTCCTAATTGCGTTAGCGTCATTGACATTTGACACACCCACAATTTCGATTGCGTTGGTGATAAGCTGTTGTTGTTGCCAGTTAAGTTTGCTCTCCAGGGCATTTACTCTCGTTTTCAGCTCGGTGTTCTCTGCTCGCAACTCATTTAATTGTTGCAAAAAACGATTATTTGTTTCTTCTAACTTAGAGAGCTTAGCATAAATCATCTGGAGAGTGCATTCGCCGTCACTGGCAATTTTGGTCGTGGACACATCAGCTGTATTCTTCACGTTACCTCTATTCGTCAATAACGGCTCAGACGCTGGCAGATGAAGAGAGCGGCGTCTTAACACTACACATTTGTCGCACCGATAAGGATTAGAAGTAGATTTAAAGTAATCGGCATCTTCAATCGTAATATTAACACAGGCATAGTGAAAAAAATGTTTGCAATCATTGCAATTTATTTTTGTAGAGCAATTGCGATCAATTTTCTGGGAACACACCGAACAATTCATACTGTAAAGACTATTTGTAGCGTATAGAGATTCTATGAGAAGCGCACCCCACGACTAACCAATAGAGACTCAGTCAGAGAATTCAATCGCAAAAAAACGCTAAAGGAGTTTCCAATCTTAGGCGCTTGATCTTAAGCTTTTTGTCGTAAATATTTAGAAGTGTCTCTCATGAAATGACCGAAGAAGACAACCTGGACCGAGTGAGAAGCAAAGTTTTTTTGTAACTTTTTATTACCACACTAAATTTCAGCTTGCGGAAAAATGTTCTTGTTCACTTTACCTGAAAGGAAGTAGAAGATCGCAAATATTTTTATTGCACAAGAGACGACTGAAGAATTAAATGGACTGAAATAGGGTTTAGAGTCATTTTATTGCATTTGCGTCAGTATTTTTGAATTGTCAGCAGATAAAATTCATCACCGCAGGGTAAATTTAATGCTAAAACTAGCAGACCAATGTTGATTCGAAGATAAATATACACTCCGTTTCATAACTATATAGCCACACAGCGATTTTTACTTTTAGTAGTGTAACGGTACATTCTTATGAAGTTTTCTATTTTAGAATAATCATAGAGTATATATAAATGTAATTTAAGACTCATTCTCATCTTCGAGGTATATTCACAGAACCAAATCATCTCTGGTCTCACATTTGAACTTTCGTGACCTCTTTCGTCCTCCAACGCAAACTTAAACTTACATCGTTTCACGTTTCCAACACATTTTCCGTTGTGTAAACAATTTCATTCTCGTTAGAGAAGAGGTCGCCCCCTTTTAAAACCCCTCCTCCCATAAGAATATGTTTTCGGCAGTTCAAAGCCCCATTTATATTTCACTGCATAATAAATTTACACCGAGCACCATCTGGCGTGAGAACAGCCATAAAAACTCACAAGTTCCCACTCCCATCGAAAGCCACTCACCCACTACAAAAAAAAGGGTTCAGTCTCACTTAAAATCCTGCGTGCCATTCTGTTTTTCTCTCTCCAAAAAAAAAGTGAATCTGACAAGTAAATCGCATTAAAAACTACTTTCCCGCCCCGAACAAATACAAAGAGCAGTAAAAAAAAAAAAGCAAAACGCCCCACCACCTCCCCACAAACACACAAAAAGCACTCAAATAGAATTTTATGCCCTGTTATATCCCATACGTGCGAGTGTTATCCTTCGACAGTAAAAGTATCCCATCAAACCTCGCCAATACAACCCGCTCCCATGTCACCCCGACTCCCATAATCACTGGATTTCCAAACCTATCCATCCACATCGTAAGTTGATCTAGGTGGCCACCCCCAACCCCAACCACCGCAAGCGTACACCGTTTATCATCGCAGTAATGGCGGGCCCTGGTTATGCCATTCAGGTCAGGCATTTAATGCCATTCAAATGCCTCATTTTGTATTATTCCATAGACAATTATGAGCACCGCACACTCACACAGGACCGGCATAGCCAAGTGGAGAGCCATGGGCCGTGGGCCGTCGTCCTGGCCGCCGGCATCGGCGTTGGCGTCGTCGGGAAGGGATAAAGCGAACGAAGGCTGGTGGCAGGAAACTCTGCGCTTCTTCATATGAAATGAAAACATAAAAGTAAATTATGCTACTTACACACTCTCGGGGTTGTGTTGTTGTATGTTGCTGCTCGTCGCCGTCGCCATCAACGTCGACGTTGACTGGAGCCCATTTGTGTTGCGGCTTAATGGGGGCATCCAGTTGGGTCTATTCGCGCGTTGAGTGATGTTCTGAAGATGTTGTTAATTCAAAAAGTTTTTCTAGCGCGCCACCGGAAACGGTGCACCAACCTGCATGACGGAAGTTTAGTAGAGGGGTGTTTCTGTTTTTTGTTGTGGTCATTGTTTGTGAGGAAGCAAGTCGTGGATTATTGATGAGTGTGCCACTGGAAGGGAGTGTTTTTTTTTTTTTTTGTTCCTCTGCGGTGAAAGGAAAATGTCATAAGCTTAAGGAGGGGGTACTTTTTCCCAGACTAGTTTAGTGCTCTTTTGAAAGGATTTAAATGACTCTAGGGAATGCGAGTGCTGGGGTGAATGACACACGGGAATGTTTCAAGTATCTTTGCTGAGAAAAGGCACAGCTTTGCCTTAGAATGCAGTGCTGGATATTGGTTCTGACAAGGAACGAAGTTGTGCGTAGCATTTTATGACGATTTTATCACACCGAAAAGTTAATGTGAAAATGGAATCAACTTCTTCTTGTTACGAAGAAAATTAAAGGAAAAGGGATTCAAATACACTCCGAATTCTTAGTTTAAGAGAAAAATTCGTACTAGACCAATTTAGCAAAATTTTGCCAGTCTGCTCAAAAGTCGCACAAGAAAAGTCTTTGTCATGTTTAAAAGGTGACCAGATGCCACGCCACTCAACGAAAATTCCGACTTTTTCGACTCCTTCTTTGTAACACAAGACTTAACATTGTGTCCCATTTCGAAATTCAACAATTAAAAGTCTAACAATTTAAGATTCTGGTCACTGACAACATAACTTTGTTGAGCTGTCAGTGAGTAAGATATGGTTGATGACGTAAAACCTTGTAAATTTTTAAAAAATACTAGAAAAATACTATTGGGAGTACAACTTGAAAGACGCGCATTGTTACTTACTTCATATATATTCACACGCGCTATTTTTTTTGACAGTGACAGCTATTGTATGTTAAAGAGCGTCGAAAAATCTAGTTAATTCCATCTGTCAAAGTATACACAATTTAGTTTACACAAGATTTGTTTTGCGTATAAAATGTCGAATTTTGTGGCTTCAAAACAACATTTGCGGGAAGTTTTAATTCACTACTTTCATTTGAAGAAAAGTGCAACAACGTATACTCATTGAAGCTTTTCCTGACTATTCTGTAAGTGTCAGAATGTGTCAGGAATGGTTTGCACGCTTTAAAAGTGGTGATTTTGAGACTACCATTTGTTCAGGTCCATGCAGAATGGCCTGGCTGGAATACGCTTCAATAGATATGTATGATTTCTGATATGATGATATGAATTTACTTGATATTTTGTGCTAAGCTAAATTGGAATATAAAAACAGGGCGAGAAGTCTGCTGTATCTATGCCAGAGATATTTTTTCCAAATGAGCCTAAAGTCAGAGTCAACAGAAAGTGTACACCCATGTTTCGAGCATTCAAAGACTCATAAAATAGGTTCCGGTGCTCTGATTTCGAAACTTTTTTAGTTTTGAAAAGGTTTACTTGTTCTCTAAAAGCTGAAGGCTTATAACAACAGATTCAGCAAGAAAAATGTAATACCCAAACAACAAGACTTAGTCCAATTTTCAGAGTCAAAAGTCAGAGAGTCAAAAGAAAGGGAACACCATAATAAAAAGATCCAAAACTCAAAACCAAGACTAAGACTGTTATCTTTTTGTGTCTAAAATGTCTTTAAATACAGTGGCGTGCAAAAATGGATATATACTCGGCGGTCGTATGGTTTTTGTAAATAAAAAACCTCGCATTAAACCGATTTTAATGATTTTTGTGTAATTTTATTTTCTTACTTCATCACCCGAAAAAATGAAGTACAAACTATTTTGATTGCAACTATAGAACGGTAAAAATTCACAAAATTTCATCTTGAACTCAATGTATCCATTTTTGCACGTTTAGAAAAATATCTATTTTGATTTGCGGGGAGAGTTAGATAACTTTGGCGCCGAAAAATTATTATGGTTTTTTATAAAGCGTCCGAAAACGAGCATTTTTTGCTATGGGCGTCTATCTCACCCCGTTTAGGAGGTAGGGGCAATTTAAAATCAAACCAAATAATATGGCAAAAAAAAAATCATTAAAAAACAATGGCAACACCTACAATAAAGGACTATACCAATTTAGAAAGGCGGAAACTTGTTCTTTAATTATATATTAGGTGTACAACTTGAAAGACGCGCATTGTTACGAACTTCATATATATTCACACGCGCCATTTTTTTGACAGTGACCGCTATTGTATGTTTAAGAAGAAAGTCGAAAAATCTAGTTAATTCCACTTGTCAAAGTATACACAAGTTAATTTACACAAGTTATGTTTTCATATTCAAATAAATGGTTTTTTTTTAACAAAAAATACGCGTCTTTCAAGTTGTACTTCTAATATTAAAGTTAGATGGTTGCTCATAGTTTGTGAAAAATTTGCATACAAATTTAAAATGTTAATAAAAAAATAAGAAAATAAGTGTAGATAGTTTTTTCAAAACTGTAAGTCGCAGTGCTAAAGAAGGACCTTGCCGTTAATGTCCACGTTCATTTTGAGTCTAACACAAAAAACCGAATGGTTCTAGTTCAAAAGAAAACACTTTTTTTTTTAAAGAAAATAGAAGTTACTATTACTGCGAGCAAGTGCCTTTGTGCGTAAGGGTGAGACTGGCTCATTTAAAAAGTTGTTGGTCCATTCTGGTTTTCTTTTGAACTAGAAGACATAAGACCATTCGGTTCTTTTAAAATAAAAAATATTAGTGATTTTGAATTTGATCGATTTCGATGAGGCTCTATATCTGTCTTAAAGTAAGCGCAACATTTTTTCTTTCACTTTTTCTTTTTGTTTTTTTTAAATGTATTCAGAATCTTCTACTCGAACTCAATTTTTGTAATTTTAAAGAACTTTGTTTTGTGTTTTTAACAGCCTTTATTGCGCTACAAAAGACAATAAGTTTTGTGCAAACATTTATAGAAATAATTTAAATTAAAATTAAATTGAAAGCACCAATTTGATCATAAAGTTCATTATTCAGATGTGCTGTAAACAGGTGTAACTGTACATAGTGATTTCGCATGATTTTTCATTGCTGTAAACTTGAAAGACGTTATCACAACATTATGGTAGTCACAGACAGTCAACCCCTACACGTCTCTTTTAAAAGCATTTTAAAAGAGATGAAGAACATAAACAAGCTCGAAATAATATCTTGAAAAATCCGGCAAAGAAGTGGTTTAATAAAACACAAATAAGGTTAACACAAAATATCCAGAATGTCGACGTCACGACTTCCGAGACGCGCCTTAGATGGGATCCTATTAGAAAGGCGACCGCTCGGCAGACCCGAGATGAGATGCCTGAACTAAGTCTAAAAAGACTAAAAAATGAGATGCATGAACCAAGCCTGCTTATACTTGGGCATACCTCCAAATGAGTTAGAGTCGGCGGCGGAGTATCAAGTTGCCTGGAGATCTCTTCTACGTGCATTGCCCCCGCGACCCTATTAGTGGAATACGCGGTCAAGAAGATGATTATGATGATGATGATCCGGAATTCGATAAAAGTGTCAACCAAATCTTTTTCTTTTCTTCAAGTATTATCAATTTGTCTTGATTTCATCAAATCTACAATAACGGATTGGATACAGATTAAGTAAGTTTCCGATAAAAGTACAAGCAAACTTATGATGAAGTCCAACTTGTGTGGAAATTTATTACCGCTTATAAGCAATTTCCTTCGAAATTGTTGACGATTTTTATAGTTAAACCGAATTTCATCGATTTTTTTAGAATTTTTAAGAATTTGCTACTTTTAAAAATTTGCTGGAGACTCACAAAAACCTCAAAAATCTCAAAAATTAAGAAGACATTTTTCTGAGATGCTACGCTCCTTCTGTGCGGTTTTCCCGTTTCTACATACCCCAAGCTGCAGACATATCCCAGTCCAAAAAGAAACAAACCCACTTCTTCAAAGCTCGTTCAAAAGAAACATCTGGGACTGACTTCCAAGATGTTTCTTTTTTCCTTAAAAAAACAGCATTCACAGAACTCTTCTAACTACATCAAACGGCAACGCTCTCATCCCTTTCCATTATCTCTCGCTCATCGGAGCGATGTTTAGAGCAAAATTTAACACAAAAAACAAATAATCAAACTAATTAAATTACTATTTCGTGGAAGCACTCCCGGAATAGAGACACAAACAGTGTAAAATCGTCTTTCCCCTGCGAAACAAAAAAAAACAAAAAGGAGTAAACGAAAAATATTTGTCGGGCACAAAGAACACCGACGCAAGGGTTGGATCCGTCGCCGAGAAAGAAACAAATTTAGTCGCAGAACTTGAAAATAATTTCAATGTTCAAATATTTGTCGTGAATTTAGTGCCGAGGAGCGAGAGTTCTTTCATGTGCGTCGATCTCGAGACGTTACACCGTCGCCACACGAGCAGATAACAATCAGGAGCTTCCCCGCTCACCAAATGTGTGTAATCGCTTAAAAAGAATGAAATGTAAATTGTATGAAAAGAACACATTTTAATGCAATTTACGTCCTTTGACAAGGACTCAATGGTGTCTGCGACGCCGACGAAGACGACGACACAACACCAGAGAAAGGATTTGTGTGTGTGTAATGACGCCGCCGCCTTCGCATTCCTGGGTAAACATTGTTTGTCATTTTAATTATGTGTTTTGCCTCAAGGATACGTGTTGGATGTTTGCTTTCGTCCTTGTCTCTTCTTTTTTTTTTCGGTCGTTCATTCGTCCTGTGATAAGGAGCTTAGGAGCGCGCACCCACGCACACATAATTCGATTGAAATCAAACCTCCACGAGAAATCCCCTGCGTAATCCTCTAATGAAATCCCAATGTCATCGGTTTGCGGTGAATCCTTGTAATACCCAATTTGCCAAAGAGACAGCCGCAGAGTGTGCAGAGAAGCGGAGAAGCAACGCCAATAACTAATGATTAGCGTCCTGTTGAAAGTTCATTCGTGTTGTACGCGGACGCTAGGCTTAGTTGCTGCCGAGGCACAAGCACACTCAACCGTCATCGGTGTTGGCTTTCGACAAGCCGCATGTGGTATATGCGTAGGTGACACATTCGGGTGGGGGAAGGGGCGAGCAGAAACGATTTTCATAGGATCAACCAAAATAATGAAATGATTTATGTCCTGGTCCGGAATAAGAGAACCACCGCGACGGGGGATATCGACACACAATTGAAACGAAGCCTTGGTCCGGGGCTAGAGCATTAGTTCGCAATTAGAAAATGGATATCGGTGGCATTTACGAGGCCATTTCGGAGTTTATGGCTAATAGTATGACACGGATGGAAGGGCGGATGTAGTAAGCTGGAGAGCCTTAAAATCTTCCAGCTTTTAGATGTCTGAAGGGATCCATAGAAGGAAGACGCTAAAGGACTCAAAATTCATTATGAATAAGAATTAATGGATGCCGGCTACTTACATTCAGTTGTCGATTTTTTTTTATTTTGTTATGTTGGTACACTCGTCTCGAACACATGTTTACAGTTTCAGCGTTTATTTTGTTTGTGAGATTCATAAAGTTGAACATGTTTTGAGTGTTCGGCAATTTCCTGCTGTGGAAAAAAAGGGATTAACAAATTTGCATTCAATTTTGTGTGAAAAATTGAATTAATTACTCAAAGACACTTGAAATGTTGACAGTGGCATGCGGTGAGTGTACTCTGAGTCAAAAAATATGTTCACAAGTGGTACAGGCCTTTCAAAGAAGGTCGAGAAGATGTGAATGATAACGCTCGCCCTGAACGCCCCTGCACATCAACAACCGATGAAAATGTTGAGAAAATGAAGTGAACACTTTTATGGAGATTCGTCGAATTACTATTAGAGAAGTTGCTGAAGATGTCGGCATATCGGTTGGTTCATGCCATGGAAATTTTTCGGAAATTTTGAGCATGAAGCGTGTGGCAGCGAAGTTCGTTCCAAAATTGCTGAATTTTTACCAAAAAAACTGCTGCTGTTGTTTGTAATTTTTTGGCCAAAAACAACACAGTAATCATGCCTCAGCCACCGTATTCACCAGATTTGGCCCCCTACGACTTTTTTTTGTTCCCAAGATTGAAAAGACCGATGAAAGGACGGCGTTTTGCGACGATTGAGGAGATACAAACCAAATCGCTCTGAGAGCTGAAGGGCATGTCAGAAATCAGAACTGTTTCGAGGATTGGAAAAAACGCTGGATGTGTCTTATATCTGAGGGGGACTACAAAATAGAAATTGATGAATAAATAAATATTTATTGAGAAAAATGAAAATTCCTTTTATTTTTTCAACAGACCTCGTATTTCATAAATTTGAGTATTTCGATCAAAGCTTTTTTTCTTGGTCACATGCAAATAAATTGGACATTTTAAAACTTACTAAATTTTACCTACATACAATTGGTAGAAAAAAAGTACTTGCATACCCAGATTTTTGACAATTTCTCGGTTATTTGAAATATTTGTATGGAATGTATTATAGAGAAAAAAAAACATTCTTAGAATATAAAAATGGTTAAGAATTACTCCAGTTATTCAGGGAAAACATCAAAATTGATGTCAATTATTGTGAGAGAAATATTAGGTTGTCAAATATCTCCCTTCCGCCTTTTTGTCTTTTGAACTTTCCGGCTATGTACAAAGCGCTACAGAGCTCTTATCTGGCAATACATCATTTGAAAGGTCTTGACATAACCTACAAAACGACGCTATGCATGATTAGTTTGGATACGAGCTCTGCAGCGCTTTGTACATAGCCGGAAAATTCCAAAGCAAAAAAGGCGGAAGGGAGATATTTGACAACCTAATATAATAGAAATAAATAAGTTACAAATACAAATGATACTTTGTATGCAGTCTATTTACTTCGATAATGATTTGTAGTCTCTAAAGCCTGAAATCGATAAGATTGCGAAAAATTTCAGGACCTCCCTCTAAAATGCAGTCTTTGGGTCGGTTTTGGTTGAAAGTCAAATTTTTCTTACTACACAATCCAGAGTAATGCGCGAATTTTGCTATAAGACTCACGTCTTCTAATCAGGGAGATGTCCTAAGTTGTTGGAGGACAATATACAATAGCCATTCTTTCGTAAACCTTGCACTATTTCGCCATTTTTAAGGCCCTCTTCGTACTGTTCGAAAAAAACGGCATCTGCATTTTCAAATTGATGGCGTTTTGGGTCAAATTATATCGCAAAATATGAATAATCTTCGAAACCCTTCAAAATTTCATCCATGAAAGCCAGGCCTACCACCATGATTTACCTGCAACAAATTGGAAACTTCAAGATTTCATAATTTATTTAATTTTAAATTTGGACACAATTTCTGGGTACGAAAAGTGAATTTAATATTTTAGAAAATATTTTCTTTTTTTACTTTTTACATGAGGGACAGCAATTTTTTTTTTCGTGGGTTGGTTAGAATCTTCAAAAGACTGGACGTCGTGTACTCATAGTAGTGGCAGATTTCTATTGACTAAAAAACACCCTTCCCTTTTTTTAAAAGATTAGAACGCCTAAGTTTCCTTAAAAAGTACTTTACTCGTCTTTGAATTTGCAGGGGGGCGGGTAGATTTTCGTCAAAATCGCTTGCAAATACCGTCCTGCGGTAACGTTCTTACTGCGCTAAGTCGAATGGTTTGATTCTTTGAAGACGGCGCACACGGTTTCTCTCGTCCAGGGATAGCATGGTTGCAATGACGATGAATGCGTGTCTGAAGGTTGTGTGCAAAGCTCGTTAGTTCATCGTCTACGTTTGCTGCGTTTAATTGAATTTTTGCGATTCCTAGGTTTCGGATAAAAAATTGAACATTTAAGAATGACATAGTCTTGGCAATTTCATTCGGAGTGCAATTTTTGGATAAAACTTCTGAAATTTCGAATTCTTTTGGTCACGTGCCAAGAAATTAAATTTTTCAAAAAATCTCGAATAATACAACTTTCGATAATTGTGCAATTTCCTGACTCAGACGAGAAGAAATTAAAAATCTCGAATCTGCAAAACTTCTCGACTTTAAATATTTTAGTACAAATTTTTTGTTCACTGGGGAGGGATTTGTAACAAAATAAAAATCTCAATTCATTGAAAATGTGAAGTCTTTCGCAAGTTTTGCTGCGTTTAATTGAATTTTTGTCGAAGGTGAATTCAGTGCAGCAGCCCGGAGATGTGGATTTCGAATTCAACGAAAAATATATACTTTGGTGCTTTTCAATTTTACATGAAACTCAGCAATTTATTTAAGCAATTATGTGCACGATTTCATCCATGCCAAACAACTTTTAGTTCATATTTCTCGAAACGTGGTTATTTTTCACAGAATTCACCGTTCGTAGTTTACCCTTTACACAGATGGAAACTTTTCCTAGAACTGTTTTTAAGGAAATTGAACAATCGCTGTTTTCTTGGAAAGCTGTGAAAATTGATTTAGACGTAATGACCCCATATTGTGATCTCTATGTGACCGACTTACAAAGGCCGCCCTTGATCAAAAATTTGGTCCAATGAGTGAAATGATCCTCTCAATGCGAATCCTGGGAAAATCTACTCCTGTTTTCGTTTGCACCCAACATCAACGACTCTGCACATTCAATTATGAAAATTCTCCAATGTACTTGCGGGGCCGCGTATTTCAGCAAAGTGAACAATGCGACTCTGAGAATTTGGCGGAATGGATGTGAGTGGAGTTGAGTCGCGTACAGAAAGGGATCCATAGTCCAGTTTGGTATTTAGTCAGAATTTAATTCAGGCTTTGAATCGCTGTAATGAATGTTTGGTAATCGGTTTTTGATTTGAAAGGACTGGTAGTTCCGATGGAATTGCGAGTCCAATTAACGGTGTTGTTCGCTGTATTCGAACGGTGAGTCTTTAGGATTTTCACAGGAATCATAAGCTGGTCAGTGGTGTTTGCAGTTGGCAGGAGAGCACTGCGTGGGAATTGTGGCTCCATGGGTGGACGATTGAGACGTTTTCTACGAAACAGCAGAAAATTCAATGATTCTCTGTTTAGATGTCGGCAAATGGCAAGCGAATGACGAATAAGCAGCATGTTTTTGTCCTCAGATAGATATGGATATAATTTTCTTTTGCTGGAGATTTAATTTCTCGAAAAAATTGAATTGAAATCACCAATTTTATGATTTAAGGAGTTCATGTGGCTTTTTTTTATTTACTGAAAAACTCCATAAAGGCATTTCACTGCTATCCGTTGAGATTCTAGATCTCCCCAGGCAGTCGATGTAAAAGATGCCAAAGGAGTTCTACATCAACGACTGATACCTTGCTGATGTGGAAAGGTTTCTCCAAAACCATCGTGACCTCGTTGTAAGCTGCATCAACCACTTTTTCGCACGATTGCGTCTTTGCATTTTCTCTGACCTTAAAAATTCGATTCGAACCACCAAGCGGATCCGATTACAAATCCAAAGCGATAAATCAAAAGGGGCACCCATTCTACCACCCACAAGATCCAGATCTAGATCCAACTCATACAAGTTAATACAATATGTGCGAACGAACAGTATTTTCAATCAATTCAATCCAAATCTGAAGTAGGTTATAACGTTTCCTTTTATCTGAAGGATGAGCAGCATATTAACGACTAACGAAAATGAATTTGCAGCATGCAACAACATTGTTCACCAAAGAACCAACCTCCCCCCAACCCAACCCATCCATCCACTTGATATGGAAACAGAGAAAGCTCAATATCTTCTCCTCGAGGGCAATTCAATCCACATTGTACCTGAGGGATGCTTGTACAAAGGACGTGACCTTAATAAACAATACACAATAATATATTTTAAGATATTTGTGCTCTACTCGTGTATCTTTGTGTTGATACAGCATCCATCACCAGCAATCCATGTATCTGCTGCCCTCGGTATCGCTCGTATCTCTCTCACATGCTCAAGTATCTAATATTGAAAATAAAAATGGGAATAGGTTCCACATCTGGGCGGGTGGCGGGGGTACACAGCTTCGTTGTGTAAATCATTCAATATAAGTCGACGAGAGTTCGGCAGGATTAAACAACCCGCCAGCAGAGCAGTGGAAAAAGGAAAACAACACACAGGATCTATCCGCCATTCGCCACCACCATCAACAGCAGCAGGAGCGGCACGAAGAAGAACGTCTTGCGATAAACTCATTTCGATGATAAATTTCAGCTCTTGAATGGGTTGCGCGAGGGGCGGGGGGTGACTCAATGTCGATATAATAAAACAACAACAGGAAAAAATAAAAAAATAAAAATAAACCCACTGGGCCACTGGGAATGATAATAATCTAAGGATAATGGTAAATTTGTCAGGTCCTTGACATCGTTTAGTGTCCGATATCGTTGCCTACCCCCGTGCTCCTGACGTCGGTCTTTGAAACGAATCGGGGAAAAATTATTCTTCATTTTTGTTTTCATAATTTGTCTCCTCTGGAATTTCCCCGATCGTCAAGTCGGTCAAGTCGGTATTACTTGAGTCACGACGACATCAAGAGGCACAATGGATGCGTTGTGAAGCGCTGGCATTGGCATTGGCAGTGTCCTTATTTAATAGAGTTTTGTGGAATTTTTATTATGACATGTTCTCTCTGTCGGGCATGTCCCGCCCGCGCAGGGTAATTTTAGAAGTATGTGGGGATGTTATTAGATTGGAATTCAGCCAGTCGCGTAGGATGGGGGAGGTGATGAGAATCTGGGACAAGCAACATCCAAGTGACATTTGTATGTTGATTTTTGCGGTCGATGTGCTGCGAATTAAGGACACTTTGTGGGGTCTGAGACTGTCTGAGATTTTTGCATTAAAGATGTTTGTGGATGAGAGAAAGTTGGAAGAAACTGCGGTCAATCTTTTGACCTTCAAGCGAACTCGACTTAAAAACTTGCTGTTTTAAGTCACTTCGCTGGCAGAAAACTCGGTATCAATTAAGTGTTTGTTGGAAGCCAACATCTCGGATCAATTCGACATAGCTGACTCATGACAAGATTTCAAGAGGAAATTTCTTGGACAAGGGTAATTTGCTTGCTGAAGGCAACTTCCCTTCGTAGTTACAAGGAATATCAAAGCTCTGAATGTGCACATGTTTACAGGCTCGAATGGCATTAGATGATTAACTGGGAAGAGGTTCAGAACCCATTTCGAACTTTTCAAACATGCGCGGGCATGTAATAGCCCGTTTCGGGCCAGAGAGCCCAGTTTTTTCGTGCGTCCACTGTGTTGTGCGCATTATAATTTGACCTACTGCTTAATGCCCGTTCCGAACGGTGAATTGCGAACACCTTTCAAGACAGAAATACTCCAGGTGCATTGTTTGTCGTTCGTTGGACGTGGAACCCTGAAAATTGTTTGCGGTGTTTTTCCTGACTTTATTCAAACCAGGGTACTCTCGCTTACTCGTAATCAAACTACGGCGCCCAATTTTTCCATCGGTCTCTATTTCTCGATATAAGCGGTGGCTTAGCCTAAAAAGTTTTAAAGGAGAAAGGGAATGATGAATTTGACCAATATTTATGGAACTTTTTGTGGAACATGCTCAATCGGATAAATCGCTAAAAAGTACTAGCGATTCGGACTTTGAAAGTATTAGGTGACTTCACTGTTGCAAAAAAGACAACTTTTCTGTAGAAAATGTTAGGTCATATGTAAAGCCAAAGCAATTTTTTGGTGCATTTCTGAAAAAAAAAAGAAATGTTTTTCAAAATCAATTACAATGAAGTACATACGAGGTCTGCTCAAAAAATAAGGTTAATTTTCATTTTTCTCAAAAAACATTTATTTAATCATCAATTGCTATTTTGTAGTCCCCCTCAGATATAAGACACTTCATCCAGCGTTTTTTTCCAATCCTCGAAGCAGTTCTGATATGCACTTTTTGATATGCCCTTGAGCTCTCTCAGCGATTCGGTTTGTATCTCCTCAGTCGTCGGAAAACGCCGTCATTTCATGGGTCTTTTCAATCTTGGGAACAAAAAAAAGTCGTAGGGGGCCATCTCTGGTGAATACAGTGGCTGAGGCATGATTACGTTGTTGTTTTTGGCCAAAAAATTACGAACCAGCAAGAGTTTTTTTGCTTAAAATTCAGCAATTTTGGAACGAACTTCGCTGCCACACGCTTTATGCTCAAAATTTCCGAAAAATTTGCATGGCATGAACCAACCGATTTGCCGACAGCAACTACTCTAATAGTGATTCGACGAATCTCCGTAACAATTTTCTTCACTTTCTTAATATTTTCATCGGTTGTTGATGTGCTAGGGCGTCTTCAGGGCAAGCGTCGTCATTCGCATCTTCTCGACCTTCTTTGAAAAGCTTGTACCACTTGTAAGCATTTTTTTGACTCAGAGTACACTCACCGTATGCCACTGCCAACATTTCAAGTGTTTTTGAATAATTAATTTCATTTTTCACACAATATTGAATGCAAATTCTTTGATCCCTTTTTTTTCATAGCAGGAAATTGTAGAGCAACATGGCGAAGTGCAGAATGTTTGTGGTATTTTCTTTTCCCGAGCTGGATTCGAACCCGGGTACTATCGCTCAATAGTCCGACGCACTAACCGATCGAGCCAACGGCGCCCAAAGCGTTGAATACTAGACTACAATTTATTGATATACATCATTGTTTGTCATTAAAAAGAAGGATAGAACAACAAGTTAGACAACAAAAGTTATTATCGTCAAAACAATACTCAATTAAAGTCGGCAAAACTTATTTGCGAACCCTGGAAATACTAAGCTGAGTAGTTCTTTTTAAAGTGGCCTTCTCTCGGACTTGGTTCGTCTGGTTATGTGTCAATCGTTTGTACAAAAACGTTTAAGAAATGTAGAAAAAGATGTCACATTAGTTTTCCAAAAAATGAGAATATTTTGTCACAGACATACTTTGACTGAAACATTTTTTCTCTTTCTTCTAAACAGAATAGGTTTGTTTCACAAAAAGAAAACAGTTGTATTCGATATACTCGTACAAAAGAAAAGAAACTATGCAACAAAGTTTTATTTGAAATTGGAAAATATAGCATAAAGGAGGAGTTCTTAAAATCAAAAGATAGGTGGATGTCTACAGTGAAATGGAAGTCCAACGGTGGGACTTTAAATCATCAATTGAGCTGACTGTAAATTCATGTTCACCAAATTATCAAGCTTTCTTTGTACCCCGCTGAGTAAATCTAATCTTGTCATTGCCTTGGCTCATTCCAATTCATTCACCTCATTTTATGAAAACAACACTCATTTGTCCCTTAATCCAGTTCAGTCACTGACCAGATTATTCCTCCACGTTTCCATAATCCGCTCAACCTAAATCACACCTCTAGCTGATCCACCAACGTCCTATTCCCAGTTTACTTGACCGCTGCTCGAAACTAGTCGTCGCTTAAGGTGTGGCACCTAAAACTACGCAACTCCCGAACGACCAACTTCTATTTCTACCCCTCCCAGAGTCTGTTTACTAACAATTTCATGCCTGATTAATTCACTTAGGCACTCTAAAAACAGAAAAAAAAAAGACTCATCGGCTTCAATCACCCAGTTGGATAATCAATCCTGCCTCAGTGTTTGTGTTGGTGTCTGCATTCGCTCTTGACTCCGCGTTACAAATTTGATTATCTCTCTATTTCGAATAAAAGCGAAACTTTTTTAATCTATTTACCTGTCCCAACACACAAACTCTCGTTCACATTGTGTGCAAAGTGCATTCAATTTGTATCTAATACTAATTGGATCGAGAATGTTGCATAAAAGGGACAGTCAAATGAATGAATGGAAAAGGGCAAAAAAAAAAAACGAACGAAAAAACTGTATAAAATAAAATCTGATTTAAATGGAGTCAATTTGATGACGCGACGACCGTCAGACAGAAAGTCTAACTCGTGTTAGGAGCCATTTATGACAGAGCCATACGAACGCATGGTTAAGCATGTTAAATTAAATTACACCAAAAAAAAAGTAAAATAATTAAATAAATCCATGTACAGAGATATTGATACTTTAATTCCTTTTTTTGTTTTGAGTTTTTTATATCCAATTTATTTTGTTGTCCTTTTGTAAATTGTGCCCGCGGGGAGTTGGTTGGATTGTTTTATTTCCCGGTTGACTTTTTGAGCATTATGTTGAACATAATTTGTAAATTTAATTATGCAACACGGAGAGAGTGATAAGTTCTTTTTTTTTCTGAGCAATTTTAAATATAAACAACCTGCTGCGCTTTTTGTGGGCGAACAGGAGGGTTGTGGATCTGTGAGAGATTTTGTTAAATGGCCTGAAAGGAAGTTGGCTATCCAGAACAGTTGCGTATGAGGGTTAAGGTGAACATATTTAGAATGGGAACGAAATTAGATAAGGCTGTTGAACCTTATAGACAGAATTCTTTTCTCGTCTTGAATTGGAAGTTTGTTTTTCCTTGCAATGCAATTTAAGACCAAGTTTCCATTTCTTTTGGAATATACAAAAGGATTGGAGGACAGCAATCTCATAGGGATTATCGTAAGATAGATTGTGAATGGAAACAATTCGGTGCTGTAGATTCTGCTCGTTAACTTTTACTTGTTTCTTAGGACTATACCATTCAGTCTCTTTGAATATTCTCTAATTTCATATTGTCTTGCTTGCCATGCTCGTTTTCTTCTTCAAAACTAATTCGATTCCAACCCAAGTTTCTTTCTCTTCTAAAATTTAAATTCTAAAATGCAGACAAAGGACAAACATAAAATCCTATCACAATTAAGCTTTACGGTAAAGTAAGTTTTACAACCAAACAAAAAACCAACACCGAAAGAGAATCTTGTATCTGAACAAACTGCCGTCAACTACCCATGCACCAAGTACAACATGCTGTCAATTTAGAACGATAAAGAAGCCACGTTACACGAACTTTGTAGATACCTCTTCCGGTTTGCACAGAAATAAAAAGAGGAAAAAAAAAAACCATAAAACAAAAGCCCGACAGAACACGAGAAAACTAAAAGTCCTCGAGAGCCAAATAACCTGAAGTGGAATGTATCCACTTGTAGCACTTCATGTACAACACAGCTACAAGTGTTCGCTTAAAATATTGCACCCACCTGAAGTGAGTGCTTCCACCACCCCCAAAAAGACCGTGGATACGGAAAAAATGAAAAATCAATTTTTAAAGAGTAGATTTTTTTTGAATAGATTAATTGACGATGAGGGGGATTGTCTGTCTCGTGTTTCTGCTTAAGGAAAACATCGTTTAGGTTGTAATCCAACGAAGGAGAAACATCTTCATCCCGTCTTAGTCAGACGATGCCGCATTTTAAACATTGCAACCTGATATAAACTCTAAACCACCCCGGTTGGGTTGTGAAGAGATGGTTTTCCTCTACCCCAAGTTCGACCACAAACACACGTGTGCGGTGCACACACACGGTATGGGGTTGGTAAAATCGGTCTACGGAATATCATCCCTACGAGGCTTAAAGTATTAAGGGATTGAATGTCGAGCGAGAAAGCCGGCGTATAATGTGTTGTTTTTATATTCAGCCGCTGACATTGATGTCACGTCAACTGGTAGATGTTGTTGTAACAAAGATTGTTTTTTTTTTTTAAGTTGTAATTAAGAAAGAAATGGTGACATGTGCTCTTAAGCGACTTAAGAGGGTTGTAGCATTCTTTGTGCCTTTTGATTTGCAAAATTCCGGTACTGGGAATTAGTGTTGGAAGCCAAGTCAGAGGAAGCAACGTTTAATGCAGTGAATGTGATGTATTTTTTTGGGGCAATTAACGTTGCGATGGAGTGGAATGAGTGTAGAGTGGATTTTCAGTGGGGCTTCAACTGTCAAACCGACAGCGTTTCGTAGACAGTGCACATGTGGAAATGTCAACTACAAAAGATGGTTTGTCTTTTTTTTTAACCGACTTTTTTTGCACCAATTGTTGATGGTGAAAGAATGCGTTTGACATATTGCACTTATGCAATTAGAACAGATAATTTTGATGGTCGTTTGATTTTTTTACTTTTTCTCTAACGCCCAATAAAGAAAACTCTACAAATCGAAGAAAGCCTATGCAATTTGGCTCCCTCGTCAATTCGAATTTATTTTTGTGCAAACCAACATGAAAATCTCTCTAATTCGAAAATGGTAGCTTCTTAACTTCTATAATTCAAAGTTAAATTTATTTGTTATTCTTCAACAAGTATTTTTCTTTATAACATTTTAAAGAGTAGACAACTTTTGTTTAAATAAAACGCAAATCATTTGAGATATTTCAAAAACTTTACTACCGGCTTGAAGTACAACCAAAACATTTATGAATGAAGCTCAAATTAAAAAACTAAATCATGTTGACCTATAATCTGAAAATAAGTGTACATTCCATGAAAGTCGTACCATCTGAAGTCGCATGCATTAGAATCTTAATTTTTTAGCTTTAAGTTAGCTTTAAGATGTTAAGTGTTTTTTTTTTTAATCCATAGAGTTTTTTCACCCATTTTTCTCTCATGTCTCCCATCCACTACAATATAACCTTTACCTCAATAACCTTAGATGCAAAGAAATTGATGAGTAGTGTTCTAATCTATTCACTCATAAGAAAATCTACTTTCAATGTAAAAACAATGTAGGTACACTGAGCAGAATAAATTGAAATTAATGAAGCTTGACTTCGTACATATGGCCACCGCGGGCACGTTTGCACCGATCGATTCGTTGTACCCAATTTTCAATGACTCGGCCACACATCTCGGTCGAAACGGCCGCTATTTTGCGTTCGATGTTGGCTCTCAACTCTTTCAACGTCATCGGCTTGTTGGCATAAACCAATGACTTAAAGTAGCCCTAAAGAAAATAGTCTAGAGGCGTTAATCCGCACGAAATAAGCGGCTAATCGACTGGCCCATTTCTTGAAATAGCACGCTCATCAAGCTTACTCTTCAATTAATCGATTGTAGCGTGTGCTGTGAGGCTTGTGGCACCATCCTGTTGAAACCTCATATCGTCCAAGTCCATGCCTTCCAATTTGGGCCAAAAATAATCGAAGATCATGGCACGATAACGCTGGCCATTCGCAGTAACGTGACGATCGTTATCGTCGACGAAAAAATATGGCCCAATAACCCCGCCGGCATACAGACCGCACCAAACAGTTATTTTTTGTGGATAATGTGGTGATTCATGTGGATTTTCACCCGAACAATAACGCATATTTTGCTTATTGATGTACCAATTGCCCCAAAAAGAGCTTCGTCACTGAACTTTGCATCTTCTCCAGAGCCCAGTCGGAGAATGTACATCGCTTCAAATGGTCCATCGGCTTCAATTCGTGAGTCAGCTTGATCTTGTATGGGTGCAAAATACACGATATTGTGGTATAAGCGATGCCCAATTCTATAGAACGCCGTGGAATTGACTGATTTAGATAGTTTGCTACGGACGCCTGAACGGCAGCGACAGCTCGACCAACCCGTTGTCTCCCTAACACGGCAACATCACACAACGAATAGACTTAAATTTTCTAAACTAATCTAATAAACTTGTTATTGCCTGTCTACTAGGGCGAGAATTACTACCGAAATTGAAGTTAATGCTCTTAAAGTTGCGGTCACTGACTCCGAATTTCGGTAGATAAATTTTATAATTTACAGAAGTTGCTCATTCGTGTACTTTACCACGAAGAAAATGTTGAGTTTACTGAATAAATTGACAATGACAGTTCGATGATTGGTGAAAGGGTGCGTTCACAAATTAAATTTACCAAGTCCCTATTGGAAAAACCTTTATTTAGCATTAACGTACATATGCAAAGAATTATTATTTTGAGATTCGGTTTACATATTTAACCTTACAACAATAAAAAGCATAATTTTAATCAATTAGTACGTTAAAATTTAGGAATGAACAGCCATTTAAAAACCTTCATTTAAAAGAAGATAAGGTACAATTTAAAAGAAAATAAGGCACAATGGTTCGGTGAGGGAAGAGTGAAGCGGTAATACTAAATGGTTTCAGAATTCATAATGACAATGTATAAATGTATAAATAAATAAGTTAATCAATACATCAAGTGATGAATGTGAGCCATGTTTCTTTTTCTGAAACCTTCTTAATTCAAAAAACCACTGTAATTTTAAGTGATTCCCTGGTCCCATGAAATTTCAATTATCGAGAGCTTACTGTAGCAAAAGTATGTACGATTTTGATGCGAACTATGAGTTGGCTTGAGCGCAAGCTACTAGTTTTTTCGAGATTAATCACGTGCAGCTTTAAGGGTTTAAATCTATGTTCGATAGTTCAACAAAAAGATGAAGACTTTCAACAAAAAAATGCCAATATTTGTGTGCCGGTTCAGCTTCTTTTAATAAAAGAAAATCTTTTATTTTATTGTGAAGCTAGAATTTCAGTAGTTTGCAGGAGTTCATTGGCGACTAGGTTTAGGTAGGAGTGACTGTCACGAAGATTTGTGGCTGACGTAGACCATAGCTAGTTCCATTGTGTCGTTGGCTACAAAGAAGTTTACAATCTCTTTTGTTTGTTTGTCTGTATAATCGTAATTTGATTGAAGAAATGGAGCCTCGTAGCCTCATTGAGCCTCGTACTTTGTTCAAGCGGTATTTATTGAGGCTTTTTCACTAAAACGTTTTATTCGTCAAGGGTATTTTACTCGTGAGCTGCATTCTGAGCAATTCATTGCATTATAAAAAATTTAAAAATATTTTAAACAGCAGCTCGTATGCGTAGAATCTATATTTGAACTGGGCTTATTTACCCTTAAATATTTTGCTGGTAAAGGGTGCATGTGTTTGAATCTTCTTAAAAAGCTGTGTTTCGTGTTTTCTTGTGTTTGACTTAGCAGAACGTTCCTGTACCCTCTGCTTACTTTGTTACCACGCGGTAGTTAATAAATTCCCTTAAGTTATTTAACTCTTTGCCCGGAGCGATAAAACATGTCAATTAAACTTCACAAGATCTCGAGAAAAAAGAAACGACTCCCCCTCTTTGTAAGAAAAAACCTCTCCGCCTCGTCGTCCTAAGAAAAGAACTTCTCCCGTCCGCCACCCTCGTAAACGACTGAGAAAAAAAAAAATTTGCATATCATAAATTTTAACTACCCTCGCGCGAGCACATTCCTCGACAGCCTTAAATTAGGTCTTAGTCCTAGAATAAAAAAAGAGACACCCCACTCATTCCTCCTCGGGCAACTTAGACACACAAAAAGAAAGACGAGGGGACAGAGCTCCTGTAACAGGAAGCCTTATCTCCATCATTTGCAACATTTATCTTTGCATAAGTTAGGATCAACAGAGCCTGCGAGGTGCATCCTCATGCCACCGCACCATGAGCATCTTGTGATTGCATCATCACACACACACACACACACTTGGTCGTCGTGAAAGGAGAAGGATATGGAAAAAAAAAAGTGAAAATTAAATTCCATAAATTTCCCCACCCACCAGCTGGTGAAAGAAGAAGTTTTTAATTAAAAAAATAAAATCTTCGATAAGAAATTGTGTGCAGTTAGAGGAAAATGAGGCCAGAATAGGCGTCCCAAGAAATAGAAAAGGAATCTCCGGAAGGATCTCTTCTTAGAAATGCATTTAGCGGCTATAAATCTGTGCATGGGAGAGGTTCGTCGTTTGCTCCTTGGCGCGCATTTCTTTTTCGTCCTTCGTTTGTTGTGAAGACCATTTCATTATACTTCCCAGGATACCTCTGAGCCTGCTGCTAGAGAGCTGATAAGGTATTCACTTGGTTGAAAGTTTTCCCTTCTTCCCACTCGTCTTCTGAAGATTCCAAAGTAAATATGAACAAAGGGCGCAAAAGGAAGGACGACGAACAAAAAAAAAAGACAAACAGAAAACACAAAAAACACAGCGAGAGAAACCGACGAGGGCGTAGATACAAAAGTTTTTCAAAAGTTGGCAAGCAGACAAGTTGCTTGTTCATTTGCCGCCCCGGGTAACGCGCGCGGGGCTTCGTCTGCTGTTAGTGCAGCCTTTCAAAAGAAGCTTAAAACTAACCGAGGAAATTAAATGCATTTCACTTAGAGAATGTCAGAGGGCTTCAGATGTTGTTGGGAAATATTCGTAGAAATTCGCGGTGAAGGCGAAGGCGGCGGTATAAGGAATCAATTATCAGCGTTTTTGCTAATTAGGTCCGCTCCAGGACTTGTATTTTCCCCGTTTAAGTGGATTGCATTCTAAAGGCGGTTGTTCGAGTTTTTAAGTTTGCTTCGTATTTTGAAAATTTTCATCGAAAATCCATTGATTGAGTTGGTTGATTTTAACACCGCGAGGTTTTGTTTTGTTCTTCGAACTTTCGAAGATTGAGGTGTGGATTGCAAGTGGAACACAATTGCTGTTGTGAGTGAAGTGGTGACGTTAGTGGCGAGGGTAAGAAGTTGGTGATTGATTTCAGTTCTTATAGTCGAGCTGAGAAATTATTTAAGTGGTTTTTTGCAGTTCGTTGGGCTGCGGTGAGAATGAAAGGAAGTATTTGAAAAGTGTACCTAAAAACCGCTCCTAAAAAAGAAACACATCGGTAGCAACCTTAAAATTCAAGTCGATAAATTGCTTCATACACCCGAAAAGTTTCATTACGTGCTTCAAGCAGAAGTACAAGCACAAACTATACTCAGTCTTGATGCTGATGACGCCCTCCAACGACATCATGCCACACCTTCTCACTCCTTTATATACAAAAACCAACACCCTCTGCTCCTCCTCATGGTTCATTGAACCCTCATCGTACTCCCTGTGCACGTCATCACCTAATTTGGCAACAAAATCATCTCACACAAGTGACGCCATCTTTTTCGCACTCAAAAGAATTTCCATGTCATTAGGCCGCCGTGTACGTCACCGGAATCCATAAACTACCTCGCGGAAAACTTCATAAATTTGCCATCAAGTCGAGGCAATTTTCATCCCAAGACACCGCGCATCTCCCAGGCCTCTCTCTCTGTTCCCTGAGCTCTGGCTTCATTACTCATTCGAGCGCAAAAACACTTAAATAAATCGATAAACTTTCTAATTCCGTGCCCTCCCGCTGCGAGACAAGAGACAAGGCCTGCGCGTTATTTTAATCTCAAAACTAATTCCCAGAAAAAGGATTTAATTACCAACGCGGCCCGACTGCATCCGCCCTTTCGGCGGGGGAGAAACACCATAATGGGTGTCTATTTACATTCATTCATAATTAATAGAACAACACTTCATCGTCGAGGATTGAGGAACTCAACGATGGTGCTACTGCTGGTGCTGGTGCTGGCGGTGGCGGTGGATTGTGGGTGGAAACCCTTTTCATCCTTGTCGTCTTTAGCGCAGTAATTATTAAGGACGTCAACAGAGCGGGTTGCCATTGATTGATTGATGTTCAACACGTGGAAGGACGGGCGCATTTCGGGGGACCGCCCGCACACACGACGGCGACGTCGAAACGACGAAAAATTTATTCGTTGTTAATCCAGAAATCGTAGTTTCGAAGTATGACACCAACCAGGACACGAGACATTCGAAGAATTTCAAATCTTTTCTCCGTCGTCGTTCGCCTGAGTACACCCGACAGACACCGACACCAACATCAACATCAGAGTACCAACAGCATCCGCAGGAGCAGGAACAGGACACAATGGGCGGCTCTGAAGGGCTTCTAGGACAGCCGTCCGTCCGGCATCCGGTAGTGGTGGGTGGTGGGTGTGTTAGGGGGGGAAAATCGATTTGAAGAGATTTTAATTACCCGGGATTTGATTGACGGCTTCTCCTTTCGGGAAGGGTAGTCGAAGAAATCAATGTAAAAGGTTGTTCCTTGGAGAGTTTTCGGATTAAAATTTTGAATGGCTTTTGGATGTTTTTCAATTTGGGTTGATGATGGGTGCGGACAAAGAGGCGCAAGAGGCTTTTCATTGAAATCTGGGGCTTTGGGTGACTTAGACGATGATTTTCAAGTTTTTTTTTTCTCTTGAAAAATGAGTGAGATGCATAATGAGCTATGAAACTCGAGACTTAAACTTTAGATTGAAGTTTCTGAACTGGAACGGAGGTGAAGTTCTACGAAGTTGTTCGTAGTGTGAGTGTCGATTACCTTGAAAGTGAGAAACCTGTGAAAGTTGTGAAAGCAATATCTCGTTTTCTTCTTGTCGAATAAGTAAGTCTTCGTGTTCTGAAGGACTTTCTTTGTTTCGGGTCAAGGTGGGCCAAGGATGTAACAAAAGACAATCAAAATTGTTCGAGCATGGATCCAGTGGTGTGGTATAACGATTTAGGTAAATTGCGAATGTTGAAACTTTAAAGATTTACTTTTATTTGGCTCATCTTTGTTTGAAAATTGTCGGTCTCTTCGAACGAAAGAGTCCAAATGAAACTTTATTTGGTTCTCAGCGTTCTTTCGGTCAGCAAAGGCCAACCAACAATTATTTGAGTCTGAACAAACCAAAATTCTTCTTTTTTTAAGAAAAATGAAAAGAAAACGACACCACTCTGAAGTAATGCGAAAGCGGCCCAGAGTGAATGGTGTCAAGGAGAATAGGACATGGTGTGGTTTTGGTGGGTAAAAGTCTCACACTACTTGGAACAGAAGTAGTCTGTTCCACCTACCCATTAGGTTTACACATCGTCCTGAAGTCAAAAAAAAACAATCAATCAATCAACAATTTCACACTCAAACCACTAATTACTGAAACAATTTTTCACTTAAAACTCTCACATATCTATCAATGAACTCCTGCCCACAATAATTACCCCAAAAGCACACTTTAATCGAAATCAGATTGACATGCATCGATAAAGAATCCAACAGGATCCAACTTTTGTGGGAAAAAACTCTCAGCAACTTTTACTGCAAAAGAAAGTTCAATTGAAATTCCCTCCCTGCAGCTCACTGCACTCAAATCCAACCTGCCGTAAAATATTTTTTCCCCCGATAAAAAAAAAAATGAAAACATGTTTTCGATTTAATCACCATGACATCTCGCAATCCCTATCGGCGATCTATTTGAAAAACTTTCTGCTGAAATCCACTTGTCAGACCGCCCTTTGCCTTCACATACATTCACTTGTTCACGATTTTATTAAAAAAAAAAAAATGAAAACTGAAGAGATGAGAAATTCATTTCACAACCCTTAGCAGAGCGTGCATGTCATCCCCATCTGGTCATCAGGTGCAATCTGATATCCCCAACATAAGCGGCGTGACCTTCTGGCAACGACAGTTGTCAATCGGTTTGTTCGAGTTTTTGGTGTAAGTCTTTTTTTTCATACGTTGATTTTTTTTTTTTGTAATGTTTTGAAACACACACGCATCGATAACGAGTTATTTTGTATTTCACGATATGACCTTTTTCGTCCGGACAAAAGGATCCACCCTCGAGTCGAAGAGGAGTCCTTTTGGTTGACGTTTCTATTGAAAATATGATGGAGATTCATAACAAATCCGAGTGGGGAACGGTTTCTATAACTAATGATCAATGGCGGAGATAAGTGGCCCTCACATTCGACTGACAGGAGAGGGACACATTCAACCTTCGCTTTGAACGAGGGAAGGACAAAAGGATACTTTTTTTTTGGGAAATATATGAGTGCCGCCATATGTGGCGCCGATTGATGACTGATGTTCGCAGTGAAAATGCCTCCTATTCAGTGTAGACGCGCTGGGGGCAATCAAGGTGTTTCATATAATTTTGGGAGGATTTCTTTTTTTAGTCGGTACGGTGAATGGGGGGAAATTAATCGAAGTGTCATTTGAGATATAAGGTCACTCGGGGGCTGTTGGCATTTAGCCGGAATCAAGTTAACCATATGGCAGTGTCAGTAAATTGAACTTTTGTTTATCGTTCAAATCTGTTTGTCCGGCGATTTAACTTCCAAGTTATCTTGCAGAGCCGTAAAATTAAAGCAGTCGAAGTAGGAAGACTGTTTTGTATGCCTTTCGATGGCAATCGCTTCATCTGAACATTAAAGTTGGCATTTTTTTTTCATTCATTTATTTCTTTTTATAATTCATTCATTCATTCTTGTATGTTGTAAGCTTCTTACCAAAAAATGGGTTAAGACATCAAACTTAAGGTTTTTAGTTATTAATTTTAAATTGTGAGAGTTTTTGAGAGTGAATTGATCAAAAAGCATGTCGGACTATTTAGATAAATGGAAGTCAGTCATAAGTAGGAATAAAACAAAACCAAAATGAAAAGCGTTTAACTTATACGCAGGTTCAAGTCCAGCCTAGAGCTAAACAACATTTTTTTTTTGGATAGCAAAAAGAGTATTTTCGTCAAAAGAAAATAGTTTAAAATTAAAATAAAATAAAATAATATAATAAACATGAATACACACGAGAGAGTGGTTAAGAAAAAAACTCGGCTCTGGGCTTGAATGAGCCAGGCTCCAAGTCAAACTTGGTTTGAAAAATTTATCATTTTTGTTATAAAAATTTCTAACGATATGCACAGGCTATTTTGCTCAATTTTACACCTTTGATGGACGAAACTGTATGGCTCTACGAGAAAGCCAACTGGAGCGATCTGAATGATTTCTTCAGAGATTTTAACTGTTCGCTATGCTTCCTCGATAGCGACGTGGATGCCGCTGCTGACATGATCACCAACATCATATTGCTGGGAATGAGGTCCTTTATTCCTCACAAAGTGAAGGGTATCAAACCTAAAGCAAATGTGTGGTATGACTCGAGCTGCAAAGAGGCTATCAGGCTTAGAGAGATGAACTTCCGGTTATATAAGGCCAACCCCACTGAGGAAAACCGGGAGAAGTTTAAACGAGCCAGAAATGAGTGCAATGCCCATATCAGGCGCACTAAATTCTTACGTGAACAAAAGTTGAGGCAAAAAGTGCTTCAATGTCCCAAGGGCAGCAACAACTTTTGGTCGTTTGTTAAAAACATTAAGAATTCAGCTTCGTCGTCGATTCCTACGCTCATTTACAATGATACTCCAGCTGTCAGACCTTCTGACAAAGCCAATCTGCTTGCTGCGCATTTTGCAGCCAGCTCAACGCTACTTGATTGCACTTTGTCTCCGCCTGTACTTGAGCGCGTGAACTGCTCCATGGGACAAATCCACTTTCGCACTCGTACAATTGCAAGAGTTCTCAAGGATCTCAACATACACAAATCCACTGGCCCGGATGGTATTTCCCCTATACTTTTGAAGAGGTGTTCTTCCTCGTTGGCAAAACCATTGCGTAAGCTTTTTTATCTATCCTACTCTTCTGGACTCTTTCCGAGCAGGTGGAAAACAGCATTTGTTCAACGGGTCCCTAAAAAGGGCGAACCTTCATCACCCTCCTCGTACCGACCCATAGCTCTTACTTCACTTCTTTCCAAGGTCACGGACACGCTGATAAATTGTCAGCTTAAGAAATATCTTGAATCACAGAAGCTCCTTAATGACCGGCAGTATGGCTTCCGTAGCAACCGGTCCACTGGTAATTTGATGGCATATCTCACCGAAAAGTGGAACCATGCTTTGCACAACTCAGGTGAAAGCAAAATCATTGCACTTGATATTTCTAAAGCATTTGACAGAGTTTGGCATCAAGCTCTTTTGTCGAAAATGCGTGCTTTCGGTATCGATGAATCTCTTCTTCTATGGATTAGAAATTTCCTTTCGGACCGTTCAATCCGAGTTGTTTTGGACGGATTCCAGTCTGACATCCACCACATTAACGCTGGTGTTCTTTCTTCTTCTTTCCATCTCTCGCTCGGTACCTTCGGTACCCGTGCTGTGTCTTAAACAGGATACTTAAGGGTAGCCCAAACCCCTTTAGCACGCACCAATTATAAGAAAAAAAATGTGGTTCTTAAAAAATCCATAGTTTTTCTAATTGCTGTAATTTCTTATTATTAGCTTTCTTAAATGGAAAGTACATGAGTTATTATGAAAACAAAAGGAGCATTTTAGGTGTTTCTAATTATATGCACGGCTCTGTATTTATACAGATTTGGCTATGGCTTCGTCAAGAGTTTAAAAAGAGAAACAAGATGGACCAACTTAAATTTCATGAAGAGCTAATGGAGTGCAATGAATTTGAACTATTTGTGTATTTTTCTTTCTCGTCGTTGCGGGTGATTTTAAAAATATTACAAAGGATTGCAATTAAAACTACAGATCTAGTAATCATTAAATATCAATTGCAATTTTTTAAGGAAACCTGTTTCACTTCATTTTCTTAGCCTGAAAAGTTATTTCTGCCTGAAACTAGAAGCTCATTATAATTTGCTGTAAAACCATATTTACTTTTAATAAAATTCTTTATGAATACACGATTGGAAGGAAAAGTTTCTAAAAGCCATGTTTTTCGTTTTAAGCTGGTTTATTTAAACTTCAAGTTCTTTCGAAAAACAACAAATCTCTTGGACCAAAGCCAAATTTAAGCATTTGTACAGCCTCACTCACCCACTCCAACCTGTCAAAAATATATTCCCCCAGTTTTCTCGGAACCCAGCCACATTCAACTTCCACAAGTAGTCTCACTCTATACAAATACCCACTGCCCACCCACTGTTCCAAAAATATCATCAAAATCAAACAAGAGAGCCACTTAATCAAACAACTTATGCCTGTGCCAAGACCCACTTCCGTCAAGTCTCAAAATAAGTTTCGATAACGTGGCCCCTTCCGCCGACGGATTCTCATGCCAATTATAAAGTTTGCTGCGCCCACAATTTGTTGACTTAAGATTTTCCTACAAAGCATTTGACCATAGACAGGAAACCGCATTTGATGCTATTCAAGCAGCGCGACGTAAAACTGCAGACGATACACAAAGGAAAATTCAATTAAATTATTCATAACGCAACTGCCGGCGGGGGTCCGAAAATAACCTGGAATTAAGGTCCCCAGGGACGGGGCGGAAACCGCCAGGAGATGTCCTTTAAATTTAACACTGCCTCGGACTTCAATCAATAACACACGTTCACATGTGTTCCCTGGCCCGACTTGGGAGCTCGATATCAACATGTTCGCCACTTCCTCTGTGCACGGGGCAGCATCCAAAGGATGTGTCCCGAACTCAACGAAGAATTCCTTCGTTCAAATGCTTCGTGCTCACGTCCCAAATGTAGCTGCGGATTATGCAATCGCTGAGAGAAGCACGCCGGCAACATTTTCTCTTCTCGCAACATTTCGAAGATACACTGCGCAGGCCCTCGACCAGCGCTGCCGTACACCGCGATTCGAACAGACACAGGAAACCAGAGGTCAGTGCATGACTCGATTTAACAAGGACTTCTTCTTCATAGGTTGCAATTTCCTTAATTAATTACCTTTTTATGTGATTCCTTTTTATTGTCCCGCTGATAAACACGTTTATGGCCAGCATGCAAGGTATTGCGATCTATTTTCTCATTATGCGGTCGTAAATCAAAGTCGAACCTTAGAGTCGAAATAAAATCACGTCCCCCAACAACAGACACACACACACAAGGATAATGGAGGAAGAAGGCTCTTTTCGATTTGGAGGTTTTTTGGGGGTGGGGGTGTTGTCCCTAAAACGACCGATGTGTGTGACCTTTAAGTTAAAGAAATCGATAAACGGTTTCCATGTCGGACGGATTTTCGGTCAATTTTTTTGGAGTTTACCTTACCACGTCCCGTGTGTATGTGTGCTTACCCCCCACCCCACCCATCGAAATGGAAAACTAAGGAAAGGCATGAAAAACTACTCATAAACTTGACTGACAGCCGCAAATTATAAGTCATGATTCGAATGAATGATTTATTCGAGCGTTTTATTTTTCCCGGCACCGGTTGGTCATGTTTTATGGTTCTATTCTCGGTTGTAATTACGGCGAGCCTTGTAGCTGAGCTGGGGGTATGTTGTGATAAGAAATATGGCATGTTGGAGGAGTGCTGGCTTGGGGTCTATCGAACTATTCGTCGGGGGATTTGATTGATTGTGCTGGTTCGTGTGGTTTGATGGCGTCTTGATTTCCCACGGCTGAGAATTTCAATCCGATGGCATTGTTCGTGGGAGGTGGTGTCTTGAAATTTTGCCAGAGCCTTAATTAAGTGGTGAGAAGTTGTGGGAAGGTGTTGTTAGTGGGGATTTCAAGGAGACAAATGGAACCTGAGTTGACTAAATGAAGGCTACTGGTCGTGTCGTGGGAATTGAGATAAGACGGTCCTTCGGTTGAGAGGCTTTGCTAAAGGGGGAAGAAGGATTCTACAAAAGAAGGAGTTACGTCGAAAACAGAGGGATTCTAAAAGTGATTTTTCGAGGACTATAGAATAAGTTTTTGATTTTTCCAAATTTGTGGAAAGAAGCAGACGATTCAATCACAAGTTGGACTCCATTTGGACAGAAGATCATGTCATTACAAAAGTTAAGGTGGATACGATTTCAAAACATCTTCAGTTTAGGAATTGTATCCAACTGGATGAATTCTTTTTGAAAGAGATTATAATTATCGAATGATGAGAACGTCGAAAGGCAGAAGGTCAGTTAATATAACATTGCGTAGCGTAACAACCCATTGAGAGCCAGAGCCTTTTCGCGCCTCAGTTCAGTTTGCCGACGGACAGATGTGTGCTGCAATCAAACTCTTCTTCTAATTTGGCTGCGCAGCGGGAATATTATTGAAATTTAGAGATGACTCTGACTTCTGACGTTGGGATTTATTTGTTATTTGTCTTGGAAACGAAAATAATAGCTATTTGTTGTCATAGCAACGGATGCGCCGAAGCCGTAGTCGGTAAGCTCTGTACCTTTGTCACGTCTGAAAATCTGCATGCAGCGCTACTTAAGCATAAAGCAATTTTTGAAGAACTTTTTCTCGGCCTAAGATAAATGTTTTTTTTTTAAGTGTTACGGCAGAAATACCTTTATTTCTTGTTTAAGGCTTCAAGCTGCAACACCAGCCGCATTTATACTCTAAAGATGGTGTTTAAAGATAGAACAAAACGTGGACCAGTACATTTGTAGCAGATTTTTAGTTGGTCTTTGATGTTGACAAACGTATGACAAAGTTCAGAAATAATAAAGCAGCGGCTGCATTATTATTTAGGAATCGAAATTGAATGTAAAAATCAAACTTACAGACTTTTTACACCCATGGCTTTGAAAGAAAAACTCTATCCCTTTAAAAGCAAATGTTAACAAAAAAAAAAGCAAACAATTTAACAAAACTTTTCGAAAAGTTGAATTTTCACATATGAACAGAAATAGCTCATAAATCATGAAAGATTTTTCTTTTGCGTATTTGTTTGTCTGGTTTTTTGTTAAGTAAAAACTTTTGTTAAATACGTTTTATGTCATTTTATTGTTAGCTTGTTGTTTTTTTGTGTAAAATTTAAAAAAAAGTTTAAATGAAATTCCAAACTGACCAAATCGATAAAAATGTGATAGCTTTAGATTGTGTTCATGTGAGTTGAAAATTCCGTTCTTTTATTTAAATGCCTTTTTATGCGAAAATCGATTCAGCAATTGGAAATACAACGGGCTTAGCTTTGGAAGGGAGTTTTTATTCAGCGTTGCACTATTGCTTTGTTCAAATTTGGGGTAAACAAATTTTTTTTTTGTTGATTTTATGTCTGAAAAGAGTGTTTGCTTATGGAACTTTTCAGAGCCGTTTATGTGAGTGACGACTTTTAAAGCTATTGACATAATTACATTTAAAATTTCGCCGTCAATACCTTAGTCTCACAAACTGCACACGACTTTCAATTCTTTAAACTAAGTCCTGAAAGAAACCTGATGGCAACAAACAGAAGCAGAAACATAGGGAAACAGAATAAATGGGTTTTTAAAATAAAACTTTTGATAAACTAAGGCCTCTTGCTCGCTCATGTGCCCTTATAGCACACATAGTGGAGGCGTGAAAAAAGCGAGCTCAGGCCTTTAACGGGCTGTTACGCCCGCTTATCAGCTTCCATTACATTCACCTGTCTTCGGTCTGAGGATCAGACTACAACAGAGTGCTATGAACGTCGACTTCAGGACTGTAAATCTATCCATAACTATCCCAATCACATCAGACGCCCACAAAAACGACCTTGTCGTTTAGTTTTTGACGCTGTCGCCAATCCAGTTCGATCCAAAATAGCCCTGACACTTTACCACCCACACACACGTCAATAACTCAACTTTCCCAGCGGCCCGATATGTCCTTCTGCTATTAATCGAACATTTTCTCGAAATAAATCATCGCTAGCCCAGTTCCCATGTGTGTACGTGCCGGCTAAAGGAACACAAATCGTTAACAATCAACAAATTGAAGACCACCATCGTTGGCCACCCAGCAAACAAACAGCTCTCAAGGCGAGCACACACACAGAGCTCCATCAGAAAAAAAAAAAAGGAAAATTCTCATGCCTAGTGTTTGCTTGAAAAACAGGACAACTGCAAAGCAAAAATCCATTTCACAAAAGATTTGTCGTCCTGAAAAGTGATTTGTCACTGCCATAAGAACGCGCACGCGGACGAAAGTGCGAATGTCATTGACGACAACAAGATGACAATACTATTCGCTGCCGACACAATGTAGCGAGTGTGTCCTGCTTCTTGGAACACCCCCAAACCCCGGCTGTTGACACATGTCTTGTACACGTTTGTGAAACTTCTTCCCACATCTGCACCCGGCCTCAATCCGCTTTACATTCTTGGAAATCTTCCTCGCTCCAGGATCCCCGTGGAACTTTCTCGTGGCGAACATAACAAACACGATTAGAGGGAAATTCACAACCGCACGTGTGGTCCCAGTCTGCCGGGTTGTGGTCGGGTGAAAATTATGCGGGGGCACAGTTGCGTCCTTAAAATTCGGCAGCTTCATTAACCATCCGTCAATTGTTCAGAGACAAACAAATCACCGGAGGGAAGACAACTCGATTTCGCCCACACGCAAATGCGCGAGCAGGTTTGGAGTGCCTCCGCCACCTGTCCTTCGGCTTCCTCTTCAAAAGGCATATTTAATTGATTAAAAGCTTTCGAGAAGGCCGCGCCGTCGGAGTGGGAAACGAGGCGCACTTGCACCGGGTCACTGTCCTCCTCCTTCGCAGACGCCCAGCACTCACGAGCGGGATTTATTTATTAATAACTTTACGCTGTGCAGTGTGAGTGTCACTTTGACAAGCGATGGCGGCATGGTTCGAGATAAGAGATACAAATCAGCGGGGTGGCTCTTCCCTCTTCCTGTGAAGTGGCAAATCGATACGAGTTGTATCTTTATCCTCGCGTCGTCATTTTTTCCTATGATTTATCTGGGGGTGTGGATCTACCTTTGCGTGTGGGACGCAGGAAGTGTTTTTGTTTTACTTGCTGTGGAGAATTGTTTTGCCTTGAGGTGCTGGTTGCTGGGAGATCTCGGCAAGTGGATTTCTGTGGGCAGTGGCAGTGTAATTAGGAGATCATTTGATTTAAATTTGTAAGGAATCTCTTGGATGTGGAGGATTGTGACGCAAATAGAATACGAGTTGATGGAGGGGCCGAGATCTAGAGTGTGATGGTTGGGATCGGCTTTTGAGAGATGAAATTTGATAAGCGAATGATTGGCTTAAGGTGGGGTAGCACTCTATTTGTGTATCGACTGATTAGGTAAGCCCACGCTGTTTTCATGTTTCCATGTCGAGACTGAAAGAGATTAGTGGACTGAGCGAATAGAGTGTGTATTCTGAACCTTAGTCTACTCCTGGGTTCTTCGAATTAAAAATGAGGCCAACAAAGTTTGAAAGACAGTAGTATAGCGGACTACAAACGAATAGCACAAGTTCTATTCGTATCCAATACCTACGACCCTTTTGATTTACAGCACAAATGAGCGAATACCGATATTTAACTTCCTCTTCTCCTGTTCCTTGATTTTATTTGACAGTTTCTTATAACATTTTGTGTCTGTGAATACGTGAGGGCTTTCAACAACAAATCAAACAAATGTACGTTAAAACGATGAGCTAATGTTCAATGCTTCCTGAATAAAGGGTGATTTTTTAGCTATTATCTTTTTGGCAGCACTGGTTTAAACAGCTGACGCACGTTTCGTGTTTTGTTTCACTGTCAAACATCTTCAGTTTGGTCTATAATTTAACCATGAATCGTCTTACAAACGAACAACGCTTGCAAATTATTGAATTTTATTTTCAAAATGCGTGCTCTGTTAAGAAAGTTCAGAAAGTTAAGAAAGTGTTCAACGACGAAGCTCATTTTTGGCTCAATGGGTACGTAAATAAGCAGAATTGTCGATTTTGGAGTGAATATTAGCCAGAAGCATTGCAAGAGCTACCAATGCATCCAGAAAAAGTCACAGTTTGGTGCGGTTTATGGGCTGGTGACATCCTTGGGCCGTACTTCTTGAAAGATGATGCGAATCGTAACGTAACTGTGAATGGTGAGCGCTACCGTGAGATGATATCCAACTTTTTTTTGCCCAAAATGCAAGAGCTTGACTTGCATGACATGTGGTTTCAACAAGACGGTGCCACATGCCACACAGCACGCGCAACAATGGACTTATTGAGAGGCGAGTTCGGTGAACATTTTATTTCACTTTCGCCTAGATCGTGCGATTTAACGCCTTTAGACTATTTTTTGTGGGGCTATGTTGAAGCTCATGTCTATACAGACAAGCCCGCTTCAATTGCCGCACTGGAAGACAACATTTATTCGTGAGATACCGGCCGAAATGTTGGAAAGAGTATGCCAACAAATTGGACTAAGCGGATGGACCCTTTGAGGCGCAGTCAAGGTCAACATTTGCATGAAATAATCTTCAAACATTAAATTATATGGACCGCACTATCGATTCAAATAAAGATTTCATGCATTTTTCTGAATTTTATGTGTTTTTTTTTTGAAAAACTTTCCTGTAGCTTTTAAAAAATCACTCTTTAGCTATTTCGTGGTAAATATTTTCCGATTTTTTATGCAAATCTCAACATTTCTATGACTATACGCACGGGCTATTGTATCTTATATTGTATTTTTGTACTGTTTGACTGATTTTAACTTAAAGAAAACAAGAATTTTGTAGTCCCAAAGACTGCAACGAAAAACCTTGAAGTCCCAAAGACTGCAACGAGAATTTTTTAAGTCACAAATATGTTAGTCTAAAGATTTGCATTCAATTCATTGGTCGTAAAGATTCCTCCAGTCAAGATTCAAAAAGAATGAGAGATTTCAATGTTGCAGTCTATTTCGCAGATTTAATTTATGAATTAAAGAATCAGAGGTATGAATTCAATTGATTTTTAAAGTCAAAAGATTGCAATATTTTACATTTCTGATGGAGAGTTCAGAGTGCACCCGGCTCATTAATACACACGCCGTAGTGAAAACTAATTTAAAAATAGAATTCTCTTTATTCAACTTATATTGGAGTGGATACCACAAGAAACTTATACTAAATTGTAAAAACCTTTTCTAAAGGTGTTCTGAAGTAAAATATTGGAATTTCCTTGCTTTTGGCAACTATTCAAAAAATTGTTGAAGCTTAGCTGCTCAAACTCACCTTGAACCGAGGTCTACTTTTGATTTTTATTCGTCTATTCGAGGTGTAGACATTACACGCGCTGTTTTGGTAGAATTAAGATATAAAAAATTTAAAATAACTTTAAAATTAGAAACATTTCATAACTATCTACAAGTTTTCCTGTATTGCGAAGAAAATATTTAGAAAAATCGAGTTATGAATTTTCTTTCTTATGAATGGTGTAAAATATAAGCTATACACAAGTAAAACCAAATAGTTATTGCTGTGTTTGTTACAGACCGTCAAATATCACTCCTTTTTCCAAACCTTTACAAGCGTCACCAACAAAAAATTCCCAACACACCCGCAATAAGTTTACCGATTAATTTGTTGGTAAACAAATTTCCAAATTGCCGTCTCGTCCTTAACCCACCTCCGCCAAAAAAAAAAAGACAGCCGAGCAACAGAAAGCCGGAAAAAAAACAACATCCACAGAGATGCGCCACTCATACGCCGTCCCCTCACGTGCTCAGTCAGACGCCCTCACATTGACAGCCCAATGGATCGAAAAAGGGTTCGTCTGCCGGTTCCTGGCAGCAGCCTCCCCCACCACACGCACACAATGTCGAACACAAAATTACATTTGCTTTGATCATGTAATTTAGCCATCAGTCGCATATATTTGAGCCAGATAGAGAGAGCTACGTTTGGATGGACGGGTTTTTGTATTCACGCGAGTAATCCCGGGGTCGATAACCGGGTGAAATACGATGGGGTTAGGCTTACTTCTCGTTCATCCTTCGGCTCTGTCTCTCTCACTCTCGCGAGGTGGAGGTTTGTGGTGGTAGTCTGATTTGACTACCTTTCCCCGGCGACGGTGGTGTAGGGGTAGCCGGGATTAGAAGCTTTGCATTTGTTTGATGGGCTGTAGGTAGTTTAAAAAAAAAAGCAAATCACCACCCATTCCACGCGATTTAAGGATGAAAACAAAGCAAACGAAGAGTGAAGTGGGGGTGTGCTGCGAGTTTTGCAATCGATTTCTGTTGCGCTGTTTGTTGGTCCTTCAAGTGAGCGGATGATTGGCAATGGTGCATATTTCTGGAAGCGAGTGATTAAATTACCTCTCACCGTGAAAACACTCGAGATAATCGCCAGTCGAAGAGGCAGACTTTCAGTAAATCAAAACTGTTTTGTACTCAGATAATCCGCTTACGACGTAAACAGTCGGAGAGTTAAAGTTTTGTCTCTGCGACGAAGGTAGGCGCTGTGATTAGGACACCTTTTGAAGGGATTGGCTGTCAGGCAACGCGGCGGGAGACTCTTGTCGATGAAAATAAGACGCCCATTTTAAGAACGATGAACAAAGTGAATGACGTCAAAATGAGAAACTCGTTTAACGAGGATTTCAGAATGAGATGGATTCTTTCATAAAACTGCGACATTATGCATCGCAGTCGATTGGTTTCTTGACTCTGCTGACAGGTATCCATTGTCATGTGTGTTGTCTTTTTTTTTTGCTGTTGGCAGCATTGGGGGGACGAGTGGCAATGAATCGAAAAAGGGTGTCGTAAAAAGCGTCTAGAGATGAGACAGGGTGTTAGCAAAAGTACTTGTGACAGATAAAAGACTTGGCTATAAAAGTTATGTACTTTGGCTCGAATAAAATGCGATTGCTTTTCCAAGTACTTCGTCTATTAACTGTTTATTTTGGTGCTCTGTTTTTTTTTCGAGGGAGTAGCTTTTCAAATCAGAGAATTTTGTGAGGTGTTTGGATTGTCAGACTGTGCTTTTGTCGTTTAAGGAGCACTTAGGGGTGAGGATCAAAATGGCGAAACATTTTATGCAGTAAAACATGAAAAGTTTGGGACAATGGGAGCATGATGCAGACCTCTCGGGGAATAAGATGTGACAGGCGAAGGATGATCTAAGGTCAAAGTCTAGGAGATGGATCAATTGGACTATAACTCGGGATTTGATGGCATCAAAAGATCCTTTGTAACAAATTTTATGACAATAAAAAAAGCTCAGTACATTCCGTCAGTAAGGTGTCCCTTGAATTTCAAGTCTGTCTATCGAACAGGCAGCGTCAAAAGTGAGTGTACTTTCATCTGAACAAAGCTAATAAATAAATTTTGCAAAATTCACACATAGCTGACAAGTCTTAGCTGTTCTATTTTATAATATTTGAGAAGTCATTAGGACTGCAAATTTTGTGATCAGAAACTGCACACTAATTTGGGAAAAAATAAGAATTCCTACGAAAGCCTGAAAGAACTAGTTCATTTATACAAAGTAAACACTTGGAAAGAGTTGCAAAATAATTTTAAATTCATGGTCAGAACAGTGAAAATATTTTAAATATTAAACGTGCTATGAGCCGTGCAGAGCACAGATTGATTAACTCCATAAAAAAAAATTTAAGAAAAACTATAAAATAATTTTCATTCGCCTCAGAAATACAATACGTTTTTTCAAATAGTTATCGTTTAATGGTTAAGAAAAGATATTGTGAAAAATAATTGTAAACCAAGTGCTTTGACACTTATATTAGGTTGCCAAATATCCCCCTTCCGCCTTTTTGTCTTTTGAATTTTATGGCTATGTACAAAGCGCTACAGAGCTTTTCAAAAAGTAGATTTATTCAATCTGTGCTCTGAACGGCTATTATAAATATTGAACTTGATAACTTGCTTTGATACAGCGTTGACAAAGCCTTGTTTATTTTGGGCTTGAGCCTCAGTTTTTGTGGTGACTTTTGTTGTCAGAGACGAGGTTTAGTGGACACTTTATAGTCAAAGCCGAGTTTTATTAGATTTATTTTTGTCTAAGCCGAGTTGTTCGAATACTTTTTTATACCAAAGCCGTGGTTCTTTGAACTCTCATTCTCGAAGCCAAGTTTTTCTGAAATTTTTGTTACTTAAGCCTCAGTTTTTTTTTATAGATTTTGTTATCTGAGCTGAGCTTCTGTGAGATTTGAATTACCAAAGTCGCGCTATCTGAACCGAGTTCTTAGGAGATTTCATGATGGTTTTGAATGAATGAAAATAAGGAAATACATAATATTTTCAAAGAAATAGAGAACGGAGGATGTGAAGGCGGTTTAGATAGAAATAGACTGGAGAAAGGTGAAAGAGAGGCAAAGAACGATTATTGGCTGTTGAATCTTCTTCCTACATCTAAAAACGTGTTAAGTTCCTCCAAAATGTATTGATAGAGTGGCTAAGACCTGTCGGATTGAGGACTCGCGCAAGAAGCAGGAAACATCTTCGAGCATATATACAAGTCTATAAGATTTGGATGAAAACTGAATTTCAAATTCTGAACTAAGCTTTCCATACACTGAAATAAGTTGAAAAAGCGGTAGAAAAAACTTCATATCACCTTAACTTGTCGCAGCTCTACATCGATGCCTATTAAGCAATAATAGGCTCTGCTTACTTTCTTCATCCGGCGCTTAGTCTAAGCAGCGATGAATTTTCAATTTAGCATTTCAAATTTCGAAAAGTAAAATTGTTTTTGTCATATAAGAAACACCCGTCCCGTCTCGAAAAGGTTATTAGAGCTCTAGTTAATATTTTTCTCATTGAACGACCTACTTGACCAAGTTTTTAAGGCTAATTCAAGGCACAAATCTAAGTAATTTTATTTTTTTTTTTCTCTTCGATTTGATTCCTGGGTATTCTTTAGAGGTTTCTGAAGGCCTAGAAGTAAGTTGAGGCATACATTTTGAGTTCACAGGTTATTTAACAAAAGGCATATCCTAAAACTCTGCAAGCCTCCTAACTGAAGACAACGAAACAATTTAAGGCTTTGGATTATCATAACGAACAACCTGTTATGGTTGTTGATTTAATTAAACAAAATATAATATTAAAGTTAAGTTATTTAAGTTGTGACATTATCACAAGTGACCCCGTTAGGAAAACACCTGCTCAAGAAGATGATAGGTAAGTTTGTAATGGAAATTTTAAACAAAAGAGATAAAGTCAACAAAGGTCACCAATTCATTTCCACAACTTTCAGTAAACAAAATTTTCTATTAAAATTATTTCTGACTTAAATTTTCGCACATCCTCCATAGCTAGTCGATGTGGCTTGCGTTATTTAAGTTGAAGCTGACCAATTGATCCACGGTTAAATGACATGAAATTTGATCTAGAGACGACACGTTAAACGTTGCCTAATCAACAATAAAATATGATTTTAAGTCTACATAGAGACAGACGAATTTTAAGACAAGAGTGAAAATTTCGTAACCAAATAGGGCTCAGACTTTGAATGTAATTCAAAAATTTCATTGAAATGTATGTGCTTGACTTAGATTGTTGCCCATCGTCCGTAACCGATGTCAGTTCGTGTACGTCAGTTGTACGTAGACTAACAATTTTTCCTAGTACACTCATCCCTCGTTTTACGCGGTTTCACCTTTGCGCGATTTTCAAACATCTCCCCAAATTCGATTTTCGCGACTTTGCTTTGCGCGAAATAGGGTTTTTTTTTCCAAAGAGTCATGGCCCACTATGATTTTATGTTAACAATACATCCATGTACGCGTATATATTGCTTTGCGCAGTTTGTTGCACGAAACTTTTTCGCTTACCATCCTGCAAGGCGACAGATGATTATTTGCTGTCATAAATTATATAAGAAAACATTCGCGAAAAAAAATCGCGCAGTTAAAGACTCAGCTTTGAACTATCCTTTCCCAATCCAGACTTCAATTTGGCTCCATAAAATAAAAACAGTCGCCAGCCGATCTAAAAAAAAAAAGACCTACAATTTCCCGCACTCACTCACTCTAACTGCTCTGTCTTAATCCCCGCTGAATAGCATAATTTTCGATGACAATCACGATAGACCACAAAATGCAGTCAACGACCGCGAAAATTTCGCCGACCAGTGGTTATTAAAAATCTATCAAAAGGATCGGTTCATAATCCGTCAAAAAAGTTTAAAAAAAAAAAGATCCCACTGTCACCCACTTCGAAAATAAATTTATAATCTCCATTGTTGTGATTTATTTGTTTTTTGTACGAGGAAGGAAACCCAAATGGCCATATGGAAATGCCAATATAATCACTAGTCCTCAGGGATTAGGCTAATTGGCTTCTTTTTCCTGTTTTTGTATATTGCATGCGTCAGAGTGTTGGCAATTTATTCATCGTGCGTCATGACGCGCGTTTTCGAAACTTAATTCAATATAAATGTCAATAATGGGGTTTGCTTGGCGTGTGTATTCATAAACGGGCAGTGAGTGGAATAAATTTAAGGAATTTAAGGAAAAAAACTCAGCCCCACAAGGCAGAACAAAAAAAATAAAAAAAGAAAATCCTTAAAGATGGGAATCCTTGTCAGGGTATCATGTTCTGAGCTCGTTCTTTAACTGTTAAAGTCAATCAATAAATACCCAGACAATAGCTTCCAGTTCCACATTACGACGAGTAACAAAGCTCCTGGCTTCAGTTTACACATCTCTCACCGAATTCGTAAGTGTGGGTGTGTGTGTATTTGTCTACCTGTGATTGTTGTTTTCCAAAAATACCTGCAAATAAACAAGCCTTAGGAGGACGAATGCTACTTCCTATAAGCAAACGCTGCCGCCGAGAAACTCCAAGAATGCACGTCTTCTCACAAGAGCCTCGCTCCCACCACGTGAACAAATCTCCTCACGACCTTGAGAAGGATCTGCTGGCGTGCCTCGGCCTCGGTGTTCCTGTGAAACGATTGGATTAGGATAAGGATGGGGAAATAAAACAAATATTTCATCTGAAACAGCCATTTATCCTAATCCGCACCATTTGCACAGAAATCCACTCAACTCGACACGTCAGTGACGTGACAAGGTGCCTGTCGGTGGGTAGATGTGAAGGGGGGGTGTCACCCTCTCGAACACAAGAAAAAAAGAGACGAAGAAGAAATAAAGAACAACATTATGACAATGCATTAAACGAATTTACGTTTTCTGGGAGTTTCCGGAAATAAAACATTCAAAGGATTTCCGGAACACTCTCGCTTGCTAACACACGCACACCCGCCGCCCCTTCCATTGGGCGTCTCCACCTCGACTGCTACGGTCGTATGGATGTCTTCGCGCCTTTGAATATATTATTTGGAGCGCATCAAGTCGTAAAAAAGTAAAAAGAAAAGGGATGAATAAGAAAGATAACAAAACGTTCTAATGTGTGTGCGTGTGGAGAAAGGACAGAGAGAAAGTGCCGGTTTCTGGATGAGCAACACTGAAGGATCCTATTACCTTTGAGCGTCTCAAAAGGATTCACACTCTGCAGTGCTAAAGTGGTGTATGCAGCAGGCGTATTGTGTGCCTCTTTTTTGCAACCTTTGTTTATACAGATTCGGTTTCCCTTTCTTCCACAGTTCTGCTGCAATTTGAGACAAGGGATCTATTATGCGATCCCTTTAAGGAGCTTGTGTCGTTGCAGGTAGGTCGGCATGTGCTTTAATCGATGGCGTTTAGTTGAAGAGATTAGTGAAAGTGTTCAGAGATTAAAAAGTGGTGAATGTACAGACTTGGAGTAACTTGAACTTGTACTCTAGATTTGATAAAGAAAAACTAAATCTTAAAGAAGCTAAAGAGCTTCTTGTAACTTAAGTTAACTTATAAATTATTTTATTTCATTTAAAGAAAATAAAGAAATAAATTGTAAGCAGTGAATATAACGCAGAGTCTGAGAAAAGAAGGTGAAGACCGACTTGTTGTATATTTTCGGGCTTTCGAACTTTGTACGACCATCTAATGTTTGTAATGTAATGTATGTTGTCATATTTAGGGCTGGCTAATAGCGGATAAGTGTAGCCTCATCCTGTGCTGGATCCCTAGGCACACGGGTATTCTAGGCAACGAAAGGGCCGACGAATTAGTAAGTATAGGAGGAGAGATGGGCTTAAACAGCAACCAGGGGTTGCACCGCATTTCCCTCCATGCAAGTGGTTGGCTCACTACTACTTGCTGAAGCCATAACGGCAGCAAACTCCAGATTCCTGCCATATCTCTAGGCTAGTATGGCCTGAACTGGATAGGTGTAGGACAGAACAGCTGCTCTCGGTTAGCAGGGCTAGCATAGGTAGACTAGTAGGCGTTCTAACTGGCCACTGCCTCTTTGGTAATCACGCCAGAAGAATGGGCGTCTGCTCCAATGATTTCTGCAGAAGCTGCAGGGATGAGGAGGAAGAGGAGACGACACTACATCTTTTGGGAACATGCTTAGCACTCTCACGTACTAGGAAACGCACACTTCATACTTCTTTAAGGATAACAGCGAACTCGCTAAAAGGCTTGTAAATTTTATAATTTACAAGCCTTTTAAACGATTTGCGTCTCATTTGTGTTGGAAAATTTTTATCCGCGATGGAATTCAAACATGAAAACCATAAGTAGCTATCGTTAAAGCCCACCAGCACCTCAAAGTACTGAGACCTTTGTGTGTCGAACCATAGCTCGTTACAGCGATTGTGAAGGTGGTCATAAAAAAGCAGCAACATTGGCGGAAATTGTTCGGCAAGTGAAGGTTTGAACTGAGCGAAATCAGCGTCGAAGTACTAAGAGCCGAAGGAAAATGGCTCGTGAGCTCAACATATAGGTGGAACCCATGCAACACATACTGAAAAATGAGCATTGGGCTCAAGCCATTGAAACACATAAACTCAAGCTATAAAAACACACGATCTTACACAGCCACAGGTAAAAGTTAGTGTCGAAAAAACGGAGGAGGTACACAAAAATGGTGAGTTGCCGAATTTCGTTTTTTCCGATGAATCGCCATTTGTTTTTGAGCAATATGTCAACAAACAAAATGACCGAGCTTATTTGCCAGAGAGGTCCTTTGAAAATTTACACGTTCAAAAGCAGGCAGCAGGTGATAGTTTGGGCCGCCATGGTCACTCTCTGCTCATATTTTTCAACCGTGGTGTCAAAATTAATGCGACCTAATACCATGAAACTGTCTTAGAGGCAGGGGGCTGCCTATTTATAAAAAAAAAGTAGAAAAAAAAAATTTGACGCAAGCGCCTACTTGCCGGTTGTGGACATACCTTCAACTGATCAACGAAGTAGAGCAAGCGTCCAAACCTGTCGAAAAGTTGGTTGGAAACCTTGGAACTGATGAAGCTGGCAGCAAAAGTATTTTTTTTTCAAAACTAGAAATCATAAAACCACTCGGTTTCTGATTCGATTCACAATTGATATGAGCACTGATAACAAGAAAACAAGTTTAGCAGTCCATTGTACAATTTTGAAAAAAATTGGTCTAAACTTTTTTTCCTAATTTTTTTTTTATAAAAAATTTTAGTTTGTATGCGAATTTTTCTAAAATTATGGACGTTAACAGGTTTTAGGCTTTCAAATTGGTATAGTACTTTATTGTAAGGGTTATCGTTGTTTTTTAATAATTTTTTTTATCCTGCCTCGTAAGCGGGGTGAGGTGGATCTCCCTTTCACAGTAAGAAAAATGCTTGCTTTCGATCCCTCTACCAAAGCCCATCATACATTTTTGACGCCAAAGTTATCGTACTGTCCCCGACTTTTTCATACGAAAATGTGAATCAAAATATTTAGATTTTCTTTAAAAAATAGTTTTTGGACAAAACCATTGAGAACTTGAAATTTTGAGTGAAGGGTGAAATATATTTTTCCAACATATAAAAAAATTTGGAAAATTAAAATACCATTTTTGGAGATATTCAAGGATACGTGTCAAAAGGGGCATTTTGAACTATCCTTCCTCCTTGCAAATAAAAATTTTGTAAATTGCTTTAAAGTTCAATCCAATAAGACATAATTCACAAAATTCTGAAAACCAGAACCAAAGTTATGATTTTTTGAAATTTAAAAAAAATCTTGAATGCTTTGCCTTTTTACCAATTTTTGGACCTTCGTTAAACTATATCGAGTTGAGCAAATATTTTTTGTCCCATAACTTGAACCACTTCAATAAGTAACTGGAGCCAAATCGGAGAAGGATCGTTCAGAGCTCCCCATATAGGCTGGGCGATTTTTCATAGAATGACCCAATCAGAAAATTTATGTTTTTTCCAACATTTTTTGCTTTGGCACAATAAAATTAGTAAAAAAAAAAGTTATAGCATTTTAAAAAGTTGCATTTCGAGTCATTCACCCTGTACATCCCAGTATATGAAATAAAATGAAAACGCAACTAATATCCATGTTCCGCAGACCCTCTTCTCGCACTTTCAAAATGAAAAATCAAAAGATTTTCAATCACAGGCTTCATCTTGATGCACCATTCCCTTTAATTTGTTCCCAAATTTTCACTAACATCCAAACATCCACCCTTAGACTTCCTTCATCCGCTTCCTTGTCCTCACACAAATTTGAAAAATCATTCAAACGACATCACTCATGGAAAGATATCACTCCAATCTCAAGATATCTCAGTGCTGACATTGATTCCCTGTTCCTTTTTTTCTCCTTCGTCACCCACTCTCGCCACTTCCCCACAAAATTAGATTATTTATTAACCCTAACCTCCAGCCTGTGCTGCCTTAATCATCTCATACTACTGGAACTGAAAAAAAAAGAAAAAACGAATCCTTCAGAGATTCTGCAAACTGAATAAATAAATATCCTTACAGTCCACCGAGATAGCTTCCCGGCTTCCCTCCGCAAACAAAATGAATTCCAATCTGAAATCGCCGACGTTAATTCTTTTTCACTTTTTACTTTTTTACGATTTTCTTTTTCTTTTTTTTTGGAAGAGAAATTTTAGGACCTGCTCTCAGTGACCAAAAAAACCTTCTCCTCCTCCTCCCTAGACGCCAATCTCGACCTAAAAGACGTGATGGGAATCCCATTATCAGACAGGCACACCGAACGGGGGAGGAAAACGGAGGAGCTCAACCACTTCAACCCCATTGAAAGTTTACAGTTAACTACCCATTTTTCTGCCTGGCTGAATTATTATCCTTTTTTTTTTCCTCTTGTGAATCGGCGAAATGGAATCCTTTATCAGTGCCATTCGAGCTCGGGATGTACGTCTCGCCGAGTACACAGGACCATGAATTGTCCTTGATTTGAATATTAGATTGACCGAGAAAAATAAATTGATTAAAAATTTAACGGGGTGAGGGTTGGAAATCCTTGCGTCTCACTCATGTCAGTTGCCACGTTGTGTCACGTCAAGTTGTAATGCTTGTTATCCTTAAAATAGGATTAAACTCGTAAATACCCAACGTGTGTCAGAAATTTTTGTCTTCGTTTTTTTTTCCGAGGCGATCCTATGTTCCCATATTTAACTTTTTCGTGGGTGTTCTGAGAGCAAGGACTTCCTCGAAAATTCATTGTTTAAAAGTAAACGAGGCACACATGAACAGGAGCTTATACAACACACGCGGCGACAATCGGTATGAGAGACATGACAGAGGCATTAGATAATAAGGAGTATAAAAAAGGACGAAAGGACGACAGCATATTTCGTGTAAATACGTGCGCTTCTTATTTGTTCGTGGCAGGTCCACCTACATCTTAACTCCAAGGATAATCCTTTTTCCTCCTTCACGGGATGCTTGTCCTCCTTCGGTCCCGTTTTTATGACACTGTGTGGTGGTGTTTTGCCATGGCGAAAGGATCAACTACTGTAATACGTGGTGAGTACCGTTTAAATTGTAAAATGTCTCAATTTTACGTCTTCGCTTCGCACAAAAGAAAGGACAGCAGCGAAAAAGCAAAAAAAAAAAAACGAGAAAAGAAGAAAGAAAAATCCAAACGCAATAACACACACAATCCCTTATGTTACATTCATTCGATGTGTTTGGATGTCGGGAGACACCTTAAGCCGAATTGCTAAAAGGACACAAACACAAACACAAACACTCACCCACACAGCAAACTATAAACGACAACGCGAACGACGAATGAAATGAAAATAAATAAATAACGAAGGTATGTCATAAGTTGCGACGTTCTCTATAAATCATGGACTTTTCACGGTTTTGTGCTGAGCTGCTGCCGTACAACTGTTCCACGACAGGATTTTGTTACACAAGGATACCTTTGTTTTGGCGTGTAAGTGTCGAGCGAGTCTGCTGCTGCCAACGACGACGATGTCGTCGACCGCCTCCATCGTCCTCTGTGCACTTAAAACGACAATTGACGGAATGGTCTTACCACCCCACGTTGAGTTGAAAGGATGCTGAGATCCTTGCGAAATATTTAAGTTGATTTCTTTCGTCGTGTAAAGATGCAAAATTACGATGTTGAAAACTTGAGTGCGGCTGATTGAGTGTTTTAATATTTTACGGGATCAATTTAGAGTCGGAATTTATTCCATTTTGAAATCTGTTATTTATGGCGAGATTTTTTTTTTTTCGCGGTGCAGTGAATCGGATTCAGTCATACATTTCTTGGACGGTCCAATAACTCCAACTTAAAGAGGGTGACTTGTGTTTTGAACCCGAACTGGTCTTGGCCATGGCGGCATAAAATCACTTCACAAAAAAGAAAGTGATTCATGTTGTCGTAAGCCACTTTATTTCACTTATTAATCACTTAACGCGGCTTGTCGTGATCGCGGTTCACAGTCCTCTGCCTGTCCTTCCATCAGGACATTTATACTCATTGGTCTCGTCATCGTCTTATCGTCTTTCGTCTGTTTTACTTTATTGCGGTCGATGGGAAAACCCAGTCGCCGTCTGGTAGTCCCTTGTCGTCGTGGGTTGATAGGATAACCAGCCGCTGTCTGGTTATCCTTTAATTGAGTGGGTCTTCGGTCTACCTGTGCTCACATTCGGCCTTCCTGACCTAGAGGCGTCCTCGACTCCTATAATAGAAACAGGCAATTAGAAGCTATCTTGGGCTTTACGCTACCCACGAGATACTAAATAAAAAGGGGAGCGTTCAGGGTAAAAGGGGATACAGTAATCAACTCCAATACACGTATGTTCACAACCTAAAATAAAATCTAATATACAAACACAGACCCTAGGGCTTTACCCCGCATATCCTACAACGGTCTATATAGTCTGCCGTCAGTCGCGGAAAGCGAGTGCCTAGGCATCCAAACTGATAGCGCTAGGGCTTTACCTCGCATAACCTACAACGGTCTATATAGTCGGCCGTCAGTCGCGGATAGCGAGTGCCTAAGTGCCTGAACTGACAGAGCTAGGGCTTTACCTCGCATAACCTACAACGGTCTATATAGTCGGCCGTCAGTCGCGGAGAGCGAGTGCCTAGGCATCTAAATTGATAGCACTAGGGCTTTACCTCGCATAACCTACAACGGTCTATATAGTCGGCCGTCAGTCACGGAAAGCGAGTGCCTAGACCACCGGGCTGCCGGAGCTAGGGCTTTACCTCGCATAACCTACAACGGTCGTCACCGTCAGTCGCGGTTAGCGAGTGCCTAGATCTCCGAATTCTGAAATACAAACTTGCTTGTAAGGCAACATTAATATTAGTAAAACGGATAGCAACAGCAAACTATTCTAGTGTGCTTAATAACTTACTCAACGATTTACCTTTATTGGGTAGCATCAAAGTAATCCACTTCTTCGTTTTACCTATAGTTACTACGGCCCTTCTATCACGTCGTTTCTGTGGTTCCCTCAGGTCGTCTACTTCGTAACGGTCATTTGGTAAGACCGCGCTGACTCGGAATGGTCCTTCCGCTTTCGCTACAAGCTTCCTACTTGTCCTTGTTGGTGGTGGTTCAGTGACAACAAAAACTATGTCATCGACTGCATGCTGTGGAGGTCTGAAGCGTTTTGAATCGAATCCATTTTCTGCTGTTCCTGTGCTGCGTCAGTGGCATGCTTGGCCAGCTGGCGAAGACTTCTCAAGTCCACCTCGTCTAATGTCTCCTGGATTGCGTTCAGAAGCGCAGCATTGGCCATACTTCTTGGTTTAAAACCAAAGAGCAACTGCGTTGGCTCAGCGATTTCCTCCACTTTCGGCTTCACATCTACTTCGACTACTTCAGCCTTCACGGCTGGAGTAGGCGCTGGCGTGGTCTCCTTCTTCGGCTCCTCTTTGACAAGAACCACCCCGTCCAAGTCAATGACATCAGCTTTGATGAAATGCGGTTCCATTTTGAAGCGTTGTATTTGAGCTTCCAACTCCCGCAAGAATCTCTTCTCCGACTCAAGGAAACTGAATGTTGGGTCACTGAATATGAACGTTTCCGACCGTGCTTTAGGACAGCTGACACGAGCTCTTTATCATGTCGCCCCAGATCCCACCAGTCTGGTGTATCCACATTATTCTGATACAATTTTAAACGTTCGTCCAAGAGATGATGTCTCGCTACTTCACGAAGCTTCGACAGCAATTCCAATCGATCCAGAATAAGCTTTGCATGATCTTCACTTATGTCCTCAATGATTCCTTCTAATCCACGCTCACCATCAGTCAACTTCACACCAGCTTGACGTTTACACATCGCAATAAACACTTTGTAGTAGTCACTCAATGTTTCATCACTCTTGCGCTCCAAATGTGCCATTGCCTTGAATTTGATCCAATCCGGTGCCAGCACATTCATCGATTGCTGTAAATCAATACCATAACCTGTGAGTACTCGAAGGAACTCATATTCCTCGCGACGATTCCATTTCTTCGGGATGCTCTCCAGTCGTTGACGTTCCCTCTCTTTAGCAGCGATCTCCATTTTGCCTTGACGCTCCATTTTCAAATACATTGCCAACTTATTGAAATCCAAGTTGGCCAATTGGCTGGCATCGACTGAATTAAGCAGGCTTAGCATAAGGCCGATATCAGCTGGGGTTGGCATTTGAACTTGCTGCTGTTGCTGTTGTTGTTGCTGTTGTTGCTGTTGTTGCTGTTGAGATTCAGAGGATTGCATTTGGCCACCAGCGGATGAACCCGCATTCGATGACGATTGCATAAGACTCGATGAATTCGAACTTCGCATCATTGATTGCATTGTACTCTGTGATTGTTGTTGATTTTGTGAGCTACCAGCGGCATTCTGCATCATTTGTTGCATATTTGAAGTGCTGGGCACTGACAGCGGTGGTGTTGATGAGACCAATGCTTGTAGCTTAGCCTTCTGTTGTTGTTTCAACTCCTCCTTCTTGTAATTCCTCTGATAGGCCGTAATAACACGTCTAAGACGAGTATTTAAATCTTGCATCGATGGCCAAATAGTATCATCCGATGGCATATTTGTCGGTGGATAGCAACTGCTAGTGCCACTCTCCTCCTCGTCCAATCCTAAACATGAGTTCGACAAAGTCTCATTGTTTGCCGCATTACTTTCATCGGCACTATTCTTACCCGAAGAGCTTGGGCGATCTGTGTCAGCATCTTTACTGCTTTCACCACCACCCTGCTTCGAATCAGAGTCTTTAGTTGCCGTGCCATCATCATCGACCTCATCGGCATCCTCGTGTTTTGAATTAACATCATCCTTGTTATTCGGATTCATTGGTAGAGCGCTGTCATCACCGGGACCGACATGGCTAACGAAGCACAGAGTCGAATCGGCACGGATTTGCCGGTACATTTCACAGCCATGCTTCTATGTGCCAATTTTGACGCTGCAGTCCCAGCGATGCTTTTAACAATGTCGTTCTCCAATTAATCCACGAAGTTCTTCCTCAAGAACTTTCGTCAATTGTGATATGTTTAATTCGTCTTCATCAAAACCAAGACTCAATAAAAGACCTTTCGCACTATTAATATTGGCTCTCTTCCACATTTCAATCACTGCTTGCGCCGGAACCGCTTCCAATTCAGGGGGAAGTTCTTTTCACTTTAACTTATCTGTCAGATCCCTTTTCCCACTATTACTTGGGCTAGGGTGTATCTCACTTCTGATCTGTCGTAAGCCACTTTATTTCACTTATTAATCACTTAACGCGGCTTGTCGTGATCGCGGTTCACAGTCCTCTGCATGTCCTTCCATCAGGACATTTATACTCATTGGTCTCGTCATCGTCTTATCGTCTTTCGTCTGTTTTACTTTATTGCGGTCGATGGGAAAACCCAGTCGCCGTCTGGTAGTCCCTTGTCGTCGTGGGTTGATAGGATAACCAGCCGCTGTCTGGTTATCCTTTAATTGAGTGGGTCTTCGGTCTACCTGTGCTCACAATGTCGACCACAACAAATTTAGAACACAAGCCATCCGTTTATCTAGTCTCGTGGACAGGCTTTTGATTAGCGAAACGCGACTGCATAAAAACAGGACATCTGCATATGAATGGGGAGCAATAAATTAATAATTCACTCCATAACAAGCAACATCAGAGAGTTCATCCCAATTTAACAACTTCCCAGCTTGGACACAAAAAAAAAAAAAGAAAAACCAGAGGAAATCAAAAATATAAGTGCAAATAGGACGTTGGTAACAATTTGCATTAATCCAACTTTGAAAATCGATTTTTCATTCTGGCCATGCCCACGTGTGTGTGTGTGTGGGCACCCATCTCTTCCTTTTTTTTTTGTTGTTGTCTGTTATTTGAGTATTTGATTGCAGGATACGGTATACGGATGCGGATACGGAATGGCAAAAACAGGAAGTACAGCTGTTGATGTCTACATGAACATGAACAGACCTCGGACAAACACTAATTTTCTATTTTCCCGGTTTTTGTGTGGTCTCTCTCTCTCACACACACACAGACACTTGCACTTGGTGTTCTATTTTTGGTCCTTCAATTTGGTTTACAGTTGGGGTATTTTTTTTGAGGGTAGAAAAACTTAATTGACTAATATCTAAAAACCGAAACAGATAGGAAAAAACAAAAAAAAAAGATTTGAAAATGTAAATTTCGTGCTTCGTTTTTTTTTGTTTATCCCCGCTCGTAGTTCTGGACTTAATTTGCAAAGTTCAAATCGTAATTCCTTTTTTTTTTTCGGGGTATGCAATGGTAAATTTTATTTGGATCAGTGTAGTTATCTAAATTAGATTTTTGCGTATAGAAAAAAGGATGTTTTTAATGCATTTTTGGTCGGCCTAAAAATATTAAAAGAAAAAATTAAGTGGTTGCTGTGGTTAGATTAATGTAAATTGCAAAAGCATTTTCGTGTCGTTTTTGTGTCATTATGCATTTTTGATTAAATACACAAAAAACCAACCTCGTGTTTTATTCAAAAAACCCTTTTTCTAGTATTCTACAAAGTTAAATCTGTTGTTTTCCAATTAAATTGTAAACTGACCCTCAGTGCTTGTGGTGCGGAACTAATTAGAGAATTAATCATGAATGAGGACACAAAACTAATTTCTGTATACTCTTTATGCCTGGATAAGCTTAAGAGGCTTAATGCTTTAAAATTGGGTCGCAATCAATCACACAGAAAATGTATCATTGGTGTAATCCAGTCTTGTGAACTGAGTTGGTTTTCTATTGAACCAGAAAATCGGTGTTGAATAGGTGCATCTAAAATTTTCACAGATGTTGGTTTTTTTTTTTTGAAATGCGAAAATTCTGGGATTTTACACCAGTTTTGTAAAACATCAATTTTGAAATCAAAACCTTTTTTCTGGGAAATCCACTAATTGGGAGCTGTCTTTTAACGGTTAACGGAATGATATTTTCAGTTTTCATCGTTAACTGAATATTCATTTTAACTGTTAAAAGTTTCACGGATTAGAGAACGCATATGCTAAAAAATCTATTGAAACTGACACAAAAAATATTTTATAGAGATTAAAGACTTAAAATCTGTTTTCAAACGAAGCATAGCTTTTAATTGTACGAAATCGATGAACCATGTTGAGTGAACATTTTATGGCGGACGGTTGCAAGCAAAATTACAGGAAATTCAGTGAATTTTGGTATTTTTGTACGCTCCAGAGCTCGTATGACAATACATAATTTGAAAGGTCTTGACATAACCTACAAATCGACGCTATGCATGATTAGTTTGGATACGAGCTCTGTAGCGCTTTGTACATTGCCGGAAAATTCAAAAGACAAAAAGGCGGAACGGAGATATTTGACAACCTAATATTACTTTCCTTAAAGATTTTGGTGAAGGAGAATAATTTGATAAAATTAATTTAGTTTCTATATGTGAGCCACAGTTATTTAAAGCTTTTGAATGAATATCAATCAAATTGAAAATATTTGGGTCTAACCTAAGCTGTCTGATAAAAAAAAAGAAAAAAATCTTTAAGCCATATAAAGTTATTGGCAAATAAATTGCCACAACAAAAAACTGGCTCGGGAGTAAGTTACTAATCAAATACAATCAGTCAAAAAAGTATTTGCACACCCAGTTTCTTGACGATTTCCCTTTTATTCGAAACTAGCGACCCGTCCTGGCTTCGCGCAGGCAGCACTATATCTAAAGTTTTTTAGTATTCGAGCAATGGAATGCCAGAAAGTGTTATTGAATTTAGAAATAATTTGGGGTAATGCACCGCTTCTTCTACATCTAAAGCGCGGTCAGTTAAATAAGCATAGACTTTGCTTTCAGTGAAGCATAGACTTTGCTTTAGTCCATCGTCATGTTACCAGTATTACTCTACTTGGAAATATTGCAAGCACTTGAAACATCGACACTACAAAATTTTAATGGAAGTTTAAAAGCAGAGTTAGCAGAGTTAGTTCCTGCGCCATCTAAAAGTGTGGGTTCAATTCCAGACGATGCCACAGCAAAAGCAGTCTTCCCGCTGCCTCCAGTAGCATTCAAAAAGAAAATATTCCCCTTGTTATTGTATACTAATAACATAATTAAATCATTCTTCAGTAAGTCAGTAATGATCATAGTTTTTTTTCTCGCATATATTCTGCATGGTTTGATGTTATATGAAACTACTTGAAATAAAATTCCACAGAACATACAATCGAATTCCTCTAAGCCGAAAATCCCTCTAACTCGAAAATCCTTCTTACCCGAATACATTCTTTCCAGCCTTAGTCTACTTTCAAAACCTCTAAGTCGAGTTTTATTTCTTTGGCTGAAAAACAGACAAAAAAAAATTCCCCTCCCAACTTGTAGCAAGTACGCACACTCGCATTATCTGACTCTCCCATTGGGGTCCTAGACATTTTGCGAACATTCATTTCGTATTGATTCTTGTGCAAACACGTCGGAGAAAAAGCGCAAGTGGTTGCCCTTATTTTTGTTAACCTATGCAAAAAAGAGAAAGCAGACGAAGTTCACAGCAAAAATGAGAATTTGCTTGCGAACAAATCCCTCCACGCGAACATCGCGAGCGAGCATTATCGTTGTCGAGAGCGATATGTACTCGTATCTGAGATGCATTCTTGCTTCATTCAGCGTGTGTATTGGAAGTTTACTTTAAAAGAGAAATATAAAGACGTCTGTCAGTATAATTCCAATTGTAAATATTACAGTCCAAAATAAAGGATTTTCAACACAAAAAAAAAGAAATATGAAACACTCTAACTTGAATTTCCATAACTGCCTCTAACCCGTGAAAATTCGACTTAGAATGATTCGATTGTATGTACTTTGATCAATGTTCCCATAATCGGATGACAGTTGTTGTTGTCTGCGGTACAACATATCTTCAATCAAATTTTGCGGTAATTTTGCCATGGCAAGAAAGGTTCAGTAATTCTACACAACGAAATTATTAAAGTAAATAAGTGTCCTTGTTATTTTCCTGTAGAACAGAACACGCATCAGATACGTTATTTTCCCATTGGTTATCATATCCCACAAAAAAATACCACGTTCTTTCATCGCTGCCTGTATTTCTGATGTATACATTTATGTAAACCTATACACATACATATATGCATATATCCATTTTTCACATTTCATATGCCTCTATCCGTACAACACCGTTTCCGCGCGATCATCGTCATGCCAGCTGTGTGCAAATTTGAGTTTAGCAAATAGGGGTTGAAATTAACATAGAAAACACCACTGAGACTCGCATCGATTTCAGCCAGAATTTTATAGATTAAAAAAATCTTTTAATCAACGATTTCTCGGATTTCACCAACTAATCGATATTTTTATAGCTATTATTTCTTAGTGCTTGCTCCAAGATCTATAAAACTGCGTTTTTAGATTTTCGAAATTCGCATATTTACGTTTTATCGTTTTTGGCCAAAAGCTCCAAAAGTATTGGGGCTAAAATGCTGAAATTAGTTTTTTTTTAATTTACTCATGGAAGCCGATTTTTTGTAATTTTTTCAGATTTTTTGACAAAGCGGTGTGGAAGTTACAGGGCGGATTGGCTTTTCGAAATTTTTCAGAACCATAAAATTGGTTATTGTGAGTCTACCTTAAGAGATACACATATGGCACCACTGACTTTTTTTTAGAACTTTTTAAGACGATCAATTTCCCAGTACATTATTTTTTCGTATCTTTAACTGTTTAGACAGCGCCCGCCTTAGAAGTTTGCCAGTTCTCGACTTTTTTTACTTATCTCAATATACCGTTAGCTTGTTGTGCCTAAATGTCTATAAAATGTAGTCCATACCCATAATAGATACCCAACAATACTACTGGTGAAAACCGCATGCAAATCCGTTCAGTAGTTCCTGAAATTAAACTCCCCAAACATTTTTTTCGACTTTGTTTTATAATATTTATAGATAGATATAGATGTTGGAATGTTATATACGTAAAAAAAGAGCAGGAAAAACCTTTCTTAGAATACAAAAATGTTTAAAATTAGTTAAGCATTACACCAGTTATTCCAGTATTATTTGATTAAGGATTAAGGATTAAGGGAAGATATTTTTCCTTAGTAACTTCAGTAGTTCTCTCTCTGGACTTTAACCATCTTTATATTTTAAGACAGGATTTACTTACACATTCCAATTACTATAAAATCAACAAAAACTTTACTTACACATTCCAATACTGTGAAATCATAAAAAAACCGGGTGTGCAACTACTTTTTTGTTGTATATTTAGTTAACAAAACTTGTAAAGCGATCTAATTTGTCTGCACTTAATTACTGACAGGATTGATGCGAACAAATGGAACATCAAATGGAAATTGATCTGCCAGTCTTAAGGCATGTTCATCTCGTTTGTTTTAGTTTCTTTCTTAGTCCAAATTATTAGATGTACAACTTTGCTTCCTCCCTTTTGCAATAGCTAGCTGTAGCGGTAATTGGTAGTCGAAATAAATAGATCGTAGATGTCATACAATAAGCTAAGGTAAACATAACGCCATCGAAATATTAATCGATTTGTATCTGCATCATACAGTTATTCCCCATTAAACATGTCAACTTACGAGGGAAATTCTTGTCATTTGCAGGAGGCTATAATTTTCCGCTTTAATATGAAAAAATCTGCGGCTGAGTCTCATCGAATGCTCTCAAATACCTATGGTGAGGCCGGTATTAGTAAAAGTACGTGCCGAGAGTGGTTTCAACGCTTCAAAAACGGTGATTTTGACGTCAAAGACCTGCATGGCGGTGAAAGAGAGAGAAGGTTTTCGAAGATGCAGATTTGGAGGCATTACTTGATCAAGACTCTTGTCAAATGCAAATGCAATCAATCACCCGCAAAACGCATCATAAATGTATAACCAGTTTCGGAAAAAAACGGCGGAAGCAAAGTTGTACACCTAATAAAAGTGGTTTGAAAAATGCATAGTTTTTCATCAGTTGAGAACAGATGGGAGGGCTTAGCTTTAATTTTTTCCAACTGTTCGTAATTGCCAAGAGAAGGTCTTTAAGAAAGAAAATTTTGGGTAAACACTCAGAAAAAATTTATAAATTGGACAGATCGAAAATTGATTTTTTGTCTAGAATTTTGTATGCAAATGTAAGTTTATTTGAAGGCGTTAAATAATAGCTAAACAAAGTTCACTGGCCCTGCTAGCTTATGGTAAAATTTAAAAAAAGAAGCTGTCTTGCCTGGTGCCTTTCTAAATTACACTGAGGTTGTGTGCATCAATGTGCATCGACTTACTTCACAGAAACTGAATATCAAATGCAATTAAAACAAAGTTTAATAATAACTTTTTAAATAAGCATCACATTACGAACAACATGTACTCGCTTTATACCTTCGTATAAAATTGGTGACACAAATACGCACAAAAAAATAAGCTTAAGGAAAAAGGAACTAAAAAAAATACTTGAGGACTTTGCAAGAATATTGTGTGCTTGCTTGGCGCAAGAAAATGACTGAACAGGGTTGTCAGATATATTTGCGATGACACACGTGTTGGGTTATTTGCGTAATTGAGTGGTCTACTGCTTTTTATTTTAAAACAATGCCGACTGGCTAAATTTTTTTCGTCTCCCCCTATTAATTAATTTTTAAAAATTGATCCGCATGAATAAGATGTCGACATGGCTAAATTCGACCACAACGAAATGTGGCATTCAATTTATATGTCAATAAGCAACGGCTTACTGTATTAGTCGACCACTTTTCAGAACCAGCAAAACAGTTGAAAGAAAAATTCACAACAATCTCACCCACATCTATTGTACCATGAAAAACGAGGGTTGTCAAAGACCACGTTTCTAACGAAATTCCTCGTTTGGAAATAAAATGATATCATTACTCCGATATTTAACCCTCACCTTATCCCACACGATAGATAAAACGTCCAGTATGGTCTAGACCACTTAACTATTATGGAAAACGTCAAAAATCGACCGATACTGCCCACCCTCCCACGACCACTTATGAATTATTTCTTCTCCTTCCCCCATTACGCCCAAGAAAACCCATTTGACCGAGACCTTTTCCCAATCTCACGACGCAAACAATATTCGTCCTTTCTGAAAAGACCAGCCTGGGTCTTCGTGGGAGGCTGAGAAAAACCCTCCCAGAAAAAAAAAAAGAAATCACAACCATTCATGGAAATCACTCACTCGATACGAAATATAAATCACTCTAACACTGGAGGTTTGATTTACCACTCCCCCACCTTCGGTTCAATGCAGAAAGCACACACCGACTTGAATAACAATAGAAAAGCAACCACTACACCGCACTTGTGGATAGCCAATTAATAAAATTTCCTGAAGGATATTTATGCCCTCAATTCATCCTCGAGCACACGCCCTCTTTCAGTGGCAAACGAAAAAGTAGCGAACTAAGTAAATAAACACCCACCTCCACGTCAGCCCACGGCGGTAACAAAACGACAGCTGCACAAAGGATTCAATCCGAAAATAAATAAATAAACCCACAAACTAACTTCCTTAATCAACGAAAATGTAATTGAAGACATTTCTCAGTGTGAAACCGTACGCCTCACCACCGCCACTCAAGCACGGGGAGTTAATAAATGACGCGGCGCCCTGCAAGGACTCACGACGGTGTGTGCCTGTGTGCGAATGAGTGACATGAATTTTTGATTCCCCATCGAGTGGCGTGCAACAATTGGAACAGAAAAAGGAGGAAAAAAAAAATGAAACGCAGAAATAAATAAAATGTAACTAAAAATGTCCTCCGGATTGTGCAAACATTTGTCAGCACACAAGGACAACGGTGGTGCGCGAGGATGCGGGATGCGGTGGGATGATGCCGAGTCGACCGGCTAACGATCGTTTCACTCGCAGGACATTTAACGCTTTGTTCTGTAATTCCTGAGCGCGTACGAGTTGGAAATAATAATGGCGAATTACCATAAAATATGCAAGAATTACGAAACAGTAAAGGACGACGCGGTATAAAGGATGTGTGCGGGTACAGCAAAAAAAAAATGACGAGGGGAAAATATGGAAAATTGATTGCGCAAATATTTGAGTACTTAACGAGAAAAATGGAAAAATCGTGCGCCACCCCCGTGTGCCTACTTGAGGCGCATCCTTAGTCACACATTGATTCAGCTGGATGCGTTTTATCCTTTTTTTTTTGTTTTCCATCTGCCTCTGAATGGAGGCATCATTTGACAATCAAACATTCGACATTTGTGTGGGTGTTTATTGAAAAAGTGCAACTGATGAATTGAAGGAGACAATTTGTTCCGTGTGACTAAAGCAAGTTCGCAGGATCGGGCATTGGCACAGTTTTTCACTCTGATTTTTGTTCGAAAAGGAAAGAAGGGGAGTTTTCCAACTGCTTGCGCTTTGCGTCGCAAGGCTTTCATGTAAAATTAAAATTGATTTGAACGAGTCTTAAAGATTCTTATTTTACTTGTAAAGTAAATTGAATTGAAAGACTGTGTCAATTTTTTAAGAGTTTTTGCGTTTTTGAACTGAAATTTCTTCAAAAGGATTTTTGAATTTAACGTCGATGTTTGATTGAGGTGGAAAATTTGTCTTACCGCTCGAGGTTTTTTTTTAGCCAAGACAAAGGGTTCACGTCATAAAATGAGTCGATGAGTTCAATATCCCATAAAAGGAACCTCATTTCAAGTTCCCTCGACTTCCCAGCGCCTTCGGCCTTTCCACGGAGCATCGGGTTGCTGCACTCCCTGTGCAGCTCATCAAATATTTACAGAGCATTAGCATTAAGCCTCTCAATTATCCACGAGTCGCGTTCGTTTAACTCCAATTTTCTGCACAAGCGACCCTTCGAAGAAGCTCTTCATTATGTTGGCCCCTCTCTATTGAGCGGGTTTTTTTCTCCTCCTCCCTCTTAGATCAAAAACCACAACTATAGTTTCCCCGTTGGCAAAAGAGTCCTCCGCGTCGTCATTATCAATTCTATACCGAATGAGAGGCTTACCCGTGTAAGTGCTTCAAAAACTCTCAACTTTGTCATTGTGGTTTCGAAAACGTGCGAATGTCGTTCAACCCGAATGTGGGCAAACCTGCCTTCAGCAAACTGAACCCTTTTTTTTTTGAGGGGTGGTGGACCCCCAACATATCTCCACTATCGCGAGGAGCTGAATCCATTTAAATTAGCATTTTTAATGGTTACGACACGCTGACTCTAGCATGACACACATACACATCCAAAAAAACGGGAAACTTTATCCTTTTTAATAGTTTGCCTACTTTGCGACGTGGGGGTATGTGGCCAATTGACTGGGGGTGGTTTGTAACTATTTTGGTACTTGTGTTAGTTATGCGGAGGTCTACTCTCTGTTCGGTGTTTTTTTTTTTGCAACTTTTGCAGGTTTGTCTCGGGAGGAGGAACTTGATGGTAGAGAGGTGGAGTACCGCAATATGCAGGAGCTGAGTCGTCTTGATTTTGATTCCATTTGGGGAAAGTGGATTCACACAAATTATTTCTATGGCCTACAAACTCATTAGATGAGTATATGTTTCTCGTTTTTGCATGGCCGGATCGGAATAAGACCGATTCTTGGCCTAGTTAAAATCTCGAGGGTGGAGAATGAGTGTTTTGAGACATTCATTGCCCTGGAGGCGTTTTAATTGTTTAAGTGAAAGAGACCTATTTGGTTTGACATATTTACTTTTGTGTGAAAAGTAAATATGTCAGAATAAGTGAAATTTCAACCTTTTCTTCCACAAAGAGCAGTGAATGTGCAAATGTGCTCCACAATTTAGGTAATGAGGCAGGTCATTTCCATGTTCAATGTCAATAACTGGGAGGAAACTATCGTAGATTGTCGGATATGATGCAGAGGTCACATTCATTGTAATTGCATTAAATTGTCTGGGGAAAATGTTTGCCTAGTATTTAATTGACCGAATAGTCTACATTACAGAAGCTAGTACATAAGCTTTTTCTCTATTGGTACGTAATTTCAAACATCTTCAGTTTGGTCTATAATTTAACCATGAATCGTCTTACAAACGAACAACGCTTGCAAATTATTGAATTTTATTATCAAAATGCGTGCTCTGTTAAGAAAGTTCAGAAAGTTAAGAAAGTGTTCAGCGACGAAGCTCATTTTTGGCTCAATGGGTACGTAAATAAGCAGAATTGTCGATTTTGGATTGAATATCAGCCAGAAGCATTGCAAGAGCTACCAATGCATCCAGAAAAAGTCACAGTTTGGTGCGGTTTATGGGCTGGTGACATCATTGGACCGTACTTCTTCAAAGATCATGCGAATCGTAACGTAACTGTGAATGGTGAGCGCTACCGTAAGATGATATCCAACTTTTTTTTGCCCAAAATGCAAGAGTTTGACTTGCATGACAGGTGGTTTCAACAAGACGGTGTCACATGCCACACAGCACGCGCAACAATGGACTTATTGAGAGGCGAGTTCGGTGAACATTTTATTTCACGTTCGGGACCGGTCAATTGGCCGCCTAGATCATGCGATTTAACGCCTTTAGACTATTTTTTGTGGGGCTATGTTAAAGCTCATGTCTATACAGACAAGCCCGCTTCAATTGACGCATTGGAAGACAACATTGAAGCATTTATTCGTGAGATACCGGCCGAAATGTTGGAAAGAGTATGCCAAAATTGGACTTAGCGGATGGACCATTTGAGGCGCAGTCAAGGTCAACATTTGCATGAAATAATCTTCAAGCATTAAATTATATGGACCGTACTATCGATTTAAATAAAGATTTCATGCATTTTTCTGAATTTTATGTGTTTTTTTTTAAAACTTTCCTATAGCTCTTAAAAAATCACCCTTTAGAAAGCTTTTGCAAAACGGCACTAAGCAGTAGGTCTCCCCCACATGTGTCAAATTGTAACGCGCACAACACAGTGGAGGCGCGAAAAGCTGGGCTGAGCGTTGAGGGCCACAACGAGCTTAGAAGTCCAATGCAATAACTTCAGAGTTAATTGCAGTAATAGTATCTTAAGCTTATTTAAATCAATTGCATTCCATTTAATTCTGCACCCGACGTCCTTAAGTACAATTAGAATATTTTCGATCCTTTACTTCGTTCTAGGCGTAGTCGAAAAAAAAGGTTTCCTGTGTCTAGAATTCGGTACGTTTGTAAAAAAAATCCGCCTTATGAATTTTTTTTAATTTCTATCCTCTTGCATCGTGGACACATGAAATGTCATCGTGCAGATCAATAAAATTCTCCATTACTTGAAAAAGTTGAATCTTAACCACATCCCAACGCAAAGTTTATCTGTCATCTGCAGGAACATTTCCTTCATCCCTCTTGGCAGTCAAGAATTTGAAAGAAATGCGCAAAATGTGACATTTGACATTTTCTTTACGAACACATCCTCCATCATGTCAGATCTGTTACGTCAGTTCCTGTGCGAAGAACTGAAAACCCCAGGTGGTGAGGAAAAAGTTTAATGTGCGAACATGTTTTTTTTTTAGAATATTACCTCAAGTCAGAAAAATCAAGATGGACACAGTCACTATATTTAATTAATTCCAGTGCGGTTGATAGTCTATATTCTGACCAAAACCACAAAGCACCCCTGATTTCTGAGTAAAACCTTTCTAGACTTTTCCCATCGACAAATAAATGGTAAACTGCACAAATCAACGTCATTCCACAAAAACCACAACAACTTCCGGGAACTTCACCGGACTCCCTAAGCTCGTCAAAGGCGTGGCAATACCCGACATGTCCTGTCCCCTTTTTCCGTTCAAAAACAATAATTAACTAACCGCAAATACATTCATGTCAACTCTCAAACACACACATATGTCTGCGAAAATGCTGTCTGTCACTCAATGACTGCTGCACCTGTTGAGGTGGTATTGACATCTCAATCGTTTGTGTAATTAAAACTTTTCATGTTTTGATGTTTTTTGCTTTATATGAATTTATCCAAAAGAGAGGACAACAACACAAAACAAAAAAAAAACAGAAAGAATTCAATTACTCCTAAAACAAAGAACAAATAATTAATATGTCAAATAAAACGTGTGCACGTTTGTAGTTTTAGCATCAGGGCATGACAAATTGATGGGAAACCACAAAAATAATATTTCGATGACAGTGACCTGTCATCACGGGGCGTTGTTACTGGCATTGATTTAAGGTGGGGCGGGACAAAAAGTTGAAAACCGATAAATTGTGAAAACATTTCGTGCATTTTTGGATAATTAGCAAAACAATTTTGAAAATACTCATTCACGTTTTTGGTTTAAAGCAACGCTTTGTGGAATGTTTTTGACGGGCGTTGATACGTCAGACATGTGGTGGAGTCGCATTAAATTTTGACAGCGAACAATGTCATCGAACTCTGTGAGCGCGGACATTAAAGTGCAAAATGTTCGTGTCTACGAGTGTGATGGTCGTCACGATAAGGAGATCAAAAAGTGAAAGACTCCTTCAAACCTCGACCAGACCAAGAACATGCTCGAGAATCCTACTGCTGAAAGCCTTATCACGGCAGTGTCCTTGTACCAGAAACGGAAGTGTAACCAAGTCCCCTGCACATTGTCTTCAACTGACCGCCAGCTACAGTGCTTCGAAAACACGTCCTAGTTGTCACCGACAAGGACACCCACTCTGTTCCAGATCTTTTCCATTGAACACTGCAGACTCTCAGATGCAACAAAACTTAAAGGCGAACACGTAAAAACGAGCAGTAGATACTTTTCAACCCACACACACACACACAGACGCCCCAGGAGCATGCCGCCGCGCCGACTGGTTGTCAACTTCTGGAAATTTGTTGCTGATAGTGGGCACCCCCGCGGAGGATTCAACTTTCAAGGGTACCCAAGGTTGGACGTCATCATGTGTCTCACTGCGGGGAGAGAGAGTGAGATTTTCAACACACAAATACACACGGTCCTTTTGCTTTTCGTCCTGCCGAGTGGAAATGAAAATGGAAATGGAAATGGAACTCGCCTGCAATACTTTACGTTGTCCCGTCTAAGTAGGGTAACCGCAAGTGAATGTAAGCTGGAGCCCGTATTTATCTCTCAGTTCTGTGCAAGTGAAACAATGCACTGATTGTCTAGCTGCCTTCGAGGCTTTTTCTTTCCGTATCCTGTGCTGCTGTAGTTGACGAGTGTTTGGGTGTGTGTGTGTGTGTGTGCGGCTGTCTGTTGCCTGACGGTTGAGTTGGTTTACTCGAGCTCGGTGCTCGATGCGGTGTGTGGTGGAGCCATGCAAAGCGACACAATGTTGTTTCCTTGTCTCTGGCCGACTACATTTCTTAATCCTTTTTTACAGTCGGCCGTGTGTGTTGTGTTGTTTTGTTCTGTTATGTGCTCCTTCTCCCAGCACGCTAGTATTTTCTGGTTTGCTAGGATTTTTCTATTGTTCAAGCGAAAAGACATTTGTAACGTGCTCGTGAGCGTGTTTGCATCTTGTAAAACTAACGAAACAAGGTCGCAGATGGCATTTACCTTCAAGGCGAACTTGTAACACTGAGTGATGGTGCAGGCAGGCATGAGCCTATGTGGCTTGTACCTGACTACAGTTTTAGTCATGAGAAACTACACACGTGTCCGGTTGGTTGATTGTTTCTTTTTTGTTTTTTGGAGAGTTATGATTTTGGGAAATGTGGTGAGTGTTTAATTTTGGTGCAGTCAGAAGAACTGTGAGGTCTTTGCGGCAAAATGACAGCGCATTTGTGCTGTTCAGAGGAGGATGCAAAATGTTCGTCTCTATTTTTCTCGAGGGCAACTGAATTGGGACGAGATGGTACAAGGAATGCGAATACGTTTTTAGTTATTTCGTAAAGGCAGAGAAATGGGCGTAAAGTTAGCGTTGATTTTAAGAACATAAATTTGTTGAGCATCTTGAAAACAAATTCGATTGAGCCAACAATCTCGTCAGCCGAGGAATCTTTTGAGAGCCAAATTTCTATAGAATCGGCTTAATGCAAACAATATGTTGAAGATAAATATTATTAAAGAAGCAGAAAGCTGCATGACACTTGATTGGAGAACGTCGATTACTGTGTATGTAGACGCAATAGATTCTAACACGAAATCGAATTCCAAGGAATGCACTTATGCCCACAAACAGTGTAAGTATACTTTTTAAATATACAGTCGACTCCCTCTAAGTCGAAGTTTTTCGCCTTATTTTGGCATTCCCCTTCCAATTTTCCATACAAAAACCATTCTCTAAGTGGAACTCCCTCTAATTTTGATGTCCCGTGAAAATTCGACTTAGAGGGATTCGACTGTACTTAGAGTTCGTCAAGAAAATGTTTATTCAAGTTTATAGACAATTTACAAAAAAACTTTTTTTCTTTCTTGTAAGAATACATGTGGGATTTTTTTTGTTTATTAAATTTTTTCCTTATTATAATAATTTACTTTTAAAAAAAAAGACTGCTATTGAATTTAACTTGAAGTTTTGGCTTGACGGCCGATAATAATAAAAAACACAAGGAACGACTGAAAGGACGCTGTTCTATACATGGAATGAATGCTGGACATAGAAGTGGTATACTAAAGAAACTCCCTTCCTATATCCTACAAGAATTAGCGTTTCTTCCTAAAAAAAAGTTAAGAAAAGCAACCTTATCCAGGGAGACCAATCAAGAATGTGATGGTCAAGCTGCTCATGACACTAAAGACACCAAAAAGGAACAATAACAAAAAAGAATACACATCAAGAGTTGCCAAAAAAAACTAATTGCTTTCAACTAAAAATCGTTCGCTGAAAAGTATGGTATTCAACCTAATGAATAATGGAATGGTGTTATATAATATTTTGAACTAAATATAATGCTCAGCTACAATCAAGGACCAAATTGAATTTGCCGTCAACCTTTGAACACATTGTCTAATAGAAACATCATTCCTAGAATCAAATTTGAAAAACTGCCACTGTTGATATTGATACACATCAATCAAATGCGTTGAAGAACTTTTTTTAACACCATGAACGCGAAGAAATACCTGAGCATTTTGAAATCTCCTCTGCTGAGTAGCGCCAATAATTTTTGTGTAAATTGCTTGGATGACAATCAACCCGGTCAAGTCGGGAATATTTTGTGTGCAAAAAAATGTGCCAAGAAATCATAATTTGAAACCAGAATTTGAAATTCTTCTTTCGATGGACCTCCAGGCACAAAATAGGTAAGGCTACCCCAGGGCCACTATTCAACCCCTTAAGTCAAAATTTTGCTCCCGTCACTCATAATTAATCTCATAGTTTCATCTATTATCTAAATATAAATACGATTGATAAAAGTAAAATGCATCCAAATGGATGAATTGAAGCATTTTATTTTTTTATGAGAATTTTTTTCTGACGACGACGACTTTTCGATGTTCACTCAAACACTCACTACAAAACTTCGCAGAGTTCGCAAAAACGTAGTTCAAAATGCGACTTGTAGTATAATGTAAGCTATGTTCAACCGCTATAAAAATTTAAAATATCGCTTATGGTATAAATGGTGAGGGCTAATGAGGGCCATTAACTCTTTGTTTTTTATTAGGATGTGTGAACACTTTCTTGACAGTCTTACTTTTTTCTGTATTCGTTCCTTAATGTACGAGGTCTGTTCAAAAAATAAGGTGAATTTTCATTTTTCTCAAAAAAATATTTATTTATTCATCAATTTCTGTTCTATCCCCCTCAAATTAGTGCCCCTCAGATATAATACACTTGCCAGCGTTTTTTTCCAATCCTCGAGGCAGTTCTGACATGCACTTTTTGGTATGCCCTTAAGCTCTCTCGGATTCGGTTTGTATCTCCATAACCGTCGCACCGCCGTCCTTTCATAGGTCTCTTTATTCTTCGGAATAGGAAAAAGTTGCAGGGGGCCAAATCTAGTGACTACGGTGGCTGAGGCATGATTACGGTGTTGTTTTTGGCCAAGCAACAGCTTTTTTGGTCAAAATTCAGCAATTTTAGAACAAACTTCACAGCCACACGCTTCATGCGCAAAATTTCCGAAAAAATTGCATGGCATCAGCCAATCGATATGCCGATCTCGAGCAACTTCTCTAATAGTGATTCCACAATTGTCCATACAAATTTTCTTCACTTTGATGATGTGCTGGGGCATCCAGGGCGAGCGTCATCATTCACATCTTCTCGACCTTTTTTGAAAAGCTTGTACCACTTGTAAACATTTTTTTGACTCAGAGTACACTCACCGTATGCACATTTCACGTGTTTTTGAGCACTTAATTCCATATTTCACACAAAATTTAATGCAAATTCTTTGATCAATTTTTTTCGACAGCAAGAAATCACTGAACACGCAGAGCACATCTAACTTTTTTGATCATAGCTTCATTTAACAAAATCGTTATTTCCTTTGAGCAATTAACTTTTAAATAGCTTTTAAGAAGCTGGCCTAGTTAATAAAATTTTTGTTGACATGAAAAATTCAACGAAAATTGAAGACTGATCTGGTACACATCCTTTTTTGGTTTTTTTTTTTATAAGCTTCCTATAGGTATGAAATGAGAAAAAGAAAGTAAAGTAATAAAATTAATGAATTTGATCTAGCATCGATAAATCAGTGTTTCAGTGCTTTTTTGGAAAATGAAAAACTGTTTATGAATCTCAGCGAATATTAGTAATTCCGTATGGTGGTTACCTAAAACATTCATTTGATATGTTAAGAAAAGCCGTGTATGAACTTGTAAGTACCAAATTCTGATTAAAATTATTCTATTTCTCCTATGTTAATCGTAACTCACCGCAACAATAACATGTTTGATTTCCTATTACCTTAATTTTCCTTTCGCTTTATCTAAATATTAAATAATAAGCTCATCAAATGCCAATTATTCTTCTTTTGTTCATGTCCGTGACACACAGTTGAGAACATATATTCTACAAAGTCGGTTAGGATTGCTAGCCATTCAAATCTATCATCCATATCCTACAATGTTGTCAATACAAAAAGTGACACACCGTCATAACATTCTCTCATTAAAAAAAAAATGAATTCCAATACCACAGACCTTCTTGGAAAAAGAGGACCCTCAGCCAAGCCGAGAATTAAATTGGTAACAGATGGTGTCATTCCCCTCGCAGGTTCACTAATTACCTCAGAACCTTCCCTCTGCCTGCAACCATGCACCTAATCTCACCTTCATCCTTCCGCCCATCGCCCACAATTATACACAATATCCTCGGTTCATTTCATAATTTCCCTGCCACAGCTCAAAGTTCAAAGCCATCGTTACCATAATGAGAAAATTTCGCCCCAAGGATACCAAGAAAAAAAAGCAAAGTCCTTTGTGTGGCTTTACAAGAAATAACAATTTGCAGATTGCATTTCCCCCTTTTTGTCTGACGGGGAGAACATCAGAACATCAGAGCACCAGAGCACCGCGCCCACCCACTCGCACTCCGTCTGCCGCTGTCTATCAAGCTGAGATCTACTTTGTCATGCTGTCATCACACTTAAAAGTGCAATTTATAAATTTCACGGTGCGATGTTGTACCGCTTCCTCGAAATTGGACGGCTCCATTTCACGAGCCAAAAACACTTCTCTCTGAGGAGTTTCTTCCCTCACTCGCGCGGCAGCGCGGAGCACGTAAAATATCAGATTCTTCATAATGTGTCACCCATTTCTCCGTGTGTCGTGCTCCCTTTTTTCCAGGAGCAGGACCAGGACCAACTGCCGGCAATATTTTCACTGAAACTCACATTATCCTCGGACATATTGCCTGTCTATCAAATATCGATCGTATTTCTTTTTTGCTTTGTTTCGAGCGGCGCGTCGTAATAGGACGTCTAAGCCGGGCCAGATAGTGGCGCCGGCAAATCCCATTAGCAAATAAAGTCTATTAAATCACATCAAATAGAATATTATAACCTGTCGAAGATTTATCATTCTGTCAATCCGTTCCCGCTCATCCACTAATAAATGTCATCACGGCCGGATGGAGAGCCTCCATTCCGCCATCATTCTCCTCGGCGCCATGTGGACGGCAGCAACTACGCATACATCAAATATATCAGCAATGATCCACTCGACATCCTTGTAGTTGTTAAAATAAAATCCAATTTCATTTCTGACATCAAAATCCAGCACAGGGAGGCGGTGAAAATTTTGTGCAAAAGGACGAAAGGCAAAAAAAAAAAAAAGAAAACCGAACCTTCAACTGTAGACTGTTGACTGTGTTTGCCTTGACCAAGAGCGAGAGAGGAAGGACTCTTTCGTATCACTGCAGCAGCGACAGGCAACCAGCTCGTTCGCATGCGATTGACGGCTGACTAGCAGGACACGAAGAATGAATGGCTGCAGTGGGTAAGCAAGCATTTGAGGACCGAACATGAGAGCGAGACGAAGAAAAGTCAACATCCCGGCCAATCCATTACGGTGTCCTGTCAATCTCACTTAACTCATCCGCAATGAATTAAAAATGAAGTTCTACGGACGAAGAGAGTCCTTTTCTTCCTTAAGAGCACAGCGCACGGGACCCTCTCGTCTTTCACACACAAATATGGCACTCGCGCGCTAATGCCGCTCGAAACTCGGTCACGGACGTAGTCACTCACGTCCAACGATACGCGTATCCTGGCATATTTACATCATCAATCATGTTAGTCCATGCACTTTTTTTCTCATGGTACTTCCTTTCTTTTTTGTGTGTGCGGCCTGTGGCTTTGTGTGAGTGCATGCGATTATCGAAAAGGATTGACTGAAAAATTGAAAATTGGACAGCGTAAAATGATGGACGATGTTGTTTGTTTGGCCAGAATTAAAATACCCACACACACCGAGAGGGACAGACGAATGTGGGAGCATCGAAAGAGGACCTGGCCTCGTGACCAGGATTACGATGCATTAATAAATCTGCATGCAGCAGATTACAGGAGGCGTATATTTTTGATGGCAGTGATTTATAAAAAATAAAGGTTTTCAGACGGAAAAGTCAAAAGTACAACATATTTTCGGGGATAATGCATTCGTTAAGTCCTGTTGAGTCTTCTACCTGGGCTTGTTGTAGTTGGAGCGGTGCTCATGTTGGGCCAGGGATAAGCAGCCTGTCGGGTCGTCGGCTTTAGCGGACGTAGTTTTATTTAAAGAAAATATATTTTTAATAAAAAAATGGCTATTTTTACAGGCGGCTTGGTCGAAAGCAGATTACAAGTGCTTACCTGGAAAATCAAATTTTCGACTGAAATAACTCTCTGAAACAATGCAATGAGTTGATAATTTTGCGGTGTGTTTAAAAAGCGTTTTTTAAATGATTTTTTTACATAAAAAATGAGCAGCGATTTAAAAAAGCGGCTACGCTTCATGGCAGAAACAGAATTAGTTCAAGTAGTAGAATTCGTTTTTAGTGAAACATTTTTGGAACTGCAATATGAAATTTAGTGATTAAGGATGAAATAGTTTATCATTTTCAACTAATTTAATTTGTTTACTAAAATATTTGGAACACCTTCAAGAAAACACAAAATTATTAGATCTCTCTGTTCTCCCCGATTGTGAAGCTAAGCTAGGTTAGGTTAGGTTAGTTTAGAGTGGTTGGCTGGACCGACACTTAGGTCAGACTAGGCCAAATCTGTTTGTTGTGCAAACACGTTGAGCCTTCTTGCCACCTATGATTGGTGATTTTAAGGCTGTGAAATTTTATGTTTAATTTGGTTGTAGCTAGTGGCATGGCCGGTAATTCTCTTCGGGATTGTAATGGAATTGTGGTCGCATGCCTGGCGAGTGCGCCAGCTTGGCAATTACCCTGAATGTCACTATGCCCAGGCACCCACATGAGGTGAATATTGAAATGCTGGGCCATCTCATCCAGAGATTGGCGGCACTTTGGGGCGGTCTTAGAGGTAAAAGTTAAGCTAAGAACTACACAATTTCACTGAGTCATGAATAAAGTTTTTAACTTCACAGACTTTTTCCAGATTTCATAAATCAGGTCACAATGAAAATATAAGAAGAAGTAATTATTAAACTCTACGGTTGAGACGCACCCCAAAATTTGTAGACTTCTTAAAATTTCCTTTCAGCACCTGCCATAGATGTTACTGCTAAATAAACAGTGATAATTTTTGCATATCCTTTTCAATTTTTCATCAATCGACCCGGAAAACTGGTTGAGACAGGTGATAAAAAATTGCTTGAATCCCTTACGTCAAGAATGCTGGAGGTATGTAAGCAATAATGGAGAAATTATTCATCTTTAAAAACACAAATCTCTAAAATAATAATCTGCGTAGCAACCCATACAGGGCCAGAGCCTTACTTACAACCAGTTGTCGCGGAGTGAAGTCTTAAAGTGAGTGGGTTGAAAATAAATTTTAACTACGGCTAAAAAGTAGTCGAAGTTGTTTGATTAATTTGAGAAAAAGTCAAAGGTTGTAGTTGACAGTTTATGGCAGCTATATCTTTCATGACGTCTATCACATCTGTCGCTGGTTATAATATGGCAGGCTACCAGACAGACAGGTTTTATGTTATAAAATGGGCTAGGAGCAAAAGTAGTTGGTAGACTTTTTGAGTTAGCTCTTTGGTGGCGAACCAATTAGCAAAAACTCATATGTCAAAGGAACACCAGATTGATCGAAAACATCGCCGCTACCTGTTAAACTTCGGCGGTATAATTCGATCTCGTCGATTCTGCGCAGTAGACAACTCTTCCACAGACTACAATTTTTACAAAATTTTAAGTTTGAGCTCAAGGTTAATGAATTAACACAACGCTGTGCATTCGTAAGGACTTTGGGGCGCCTAAAAGATGACAATTTTGGTCACAACGTTATCTTTAAAGACCAGTCACATTTTAGGAAATCAATATTTTGACTCCAACATAGAGTCCATTCGATTTCAATGTTTCTGTTTATTTGAAATTTTACACAAGCCGTATATCTACAATTTGAGGTTTCCTAGTCGCATGCAGTCTATATATTGTTGCAAGTATAACAAATATCAGGTTTTCCTCTGGTGAGGGGTATAAGAAAATTACGTTTTACAGATTAAACAATGAAACTCGAGTTTAACGTAATAATTTAATTCAATTCAATTCAATTTTATTGGGGTACAAAAAAGATACAAATCTTTTATAGCACAAAATAATAAAGGGATACATTATATTCTGCTTAAATACATTTTTTTTTTATTAAACTTAAATCTAAGGGAAAAGGAAAGGAAATAATGAAGAATGGGAGGGATAAGAGCATTGAAACATGTACGGATAGTTATCTATAATACCATAATAATAATTTTTTTTTTTAAATTGCTTAGTTTCATTTGATTGTTTCACTTCCCTGGGAAGAGAGTTCCATAATCCGCTTGTTTAAACACTAAAATAATATACCACTTCTAATATGCAATATAATAACCACTTCTTTATTGAAGTTTCGTCATTTCTTCACAAAAATTACAGCTGTCAATTTTGACACTTGTAATTCATTATGGCTGACTAATCAGGGTGCGTTCAACTCTTCCTAAAACATTTGTTAAAATTTGCTCTTTTTCTCATCAGAAAAATAAGCAACCTTAGGTAGTGTTTACATATTTCTAGGTGGCGCACCAAGGCCTCTAATTGAACTTGACTGATTGTGGCTTATTTTGTTGCGAGACTAGGAAAATTTAAGCTCAAGCTCACCATAATTTTTTCCTGTTTCAGTTGGTATAAGTGATTCGTTGTGACAGTACCAATAATACACTTTGAAAAATTCTTAAGCAGAGGAAAACAGCTAAAAAATGCTGATTGATTTAATATTGACGAGATGTCTTACATATGGGCCACACGAGGGCTTAAATTGGATCAGTTGAGCACAAGCTTAATACTCTTGAAACAGAAAGCCTTTTCATAAAAGAAATGCCTCGTTTCAAAGACGACCAGACTTAAAGAAAACTTTAAGCTGTCTGCATTTGATGACGACGAATGGAACTGCTGGAATTGAAGCAACAGGGTGACAAATAGATAAACAGAAAAACAGACATAAAAGCATCAAATAACCTACTTCCCTTATTTACAGACTCCTCAAGCTGTGCCTCCCACGACCAGGTTCTGATTGTGAACCCGCTCTATAAACTTCGTCTTAATTACAATCCAGAAGTTTCCTTTCCCAGTAGATGGTGTGATTTTTAATCTATCTCAGACCGACTTTGCTTTCACACGTACATACCACACACACAGATAGAACCGGGTGAATGGAAGACATCCTGGATTTACACACTAGGACCTCCCTCCCATAATCCTCACCATTCACACCGATCTCTCTCTGATGTAAGCACTGTCATTACTCGTTTCATTGTTTCCACAGATAGACCAAGAGATCTATATCTCGCATGAATGGAAATGAATAAAAACAGGAGCAAGCCGATACGGTTGCCTGTGCATCCGGGAAGTCCTGCTGAGAGCTAAACAGCCACAAATGAATTCTCAAGGAGATATCCTCTCTAAGACCGAAGCATACGATTGCAGAGAGAACGAAGGTTGCAATAAAAACAAATGGGGTGGGTGTACATCACCCGCACACACGCTGACTTGGTAACGAGCGAAGCTTTCCAGGGAATCCCGATGAAGGATGTGCATGGCCCAGGTTTTTTTTTTTTTTCTCTTATCGAACATCAAAAGTGGGTTGCGGCTTCATTAGCATTTCCATTACCCTGCTGCTGATTAATTTGGAAGACGCATTGTCTGTCGAGCGTCTTCCCGAGTTCGGATCAAAGGATTGGCCCTTTCTTAAGTCCCAGACGGTTCCCTAAATGGCCGGCAAATTGAATTGTCTCCTCCGGGAGTAGGGACACCGCTTAAGTGAATGACACTTCGATTCAACCGTCTTAAGGATAATGGAATGGCTCTCCCATTTTATTGTGTGGCTTCGGTCCTAAGCGCCAACCCGTTTTTATGTGCTCAGGTGACACTCACGCAGTGACCAACCTTTCTCGTCCTTGTGTAGCACTTTTGGTTCTCTCCCCTTGCCGGATGATGAAGAGGTCCTTTTTTCGTCTCTCCCTCTCCTTTCGTTCTCATATTTGTGGCATTCTCTCATTAGAATAACATCTTTGACCATGAATTGCAGTTGTTGTCTTGTTATTGTCGGTTTCGTACCTTCTTCATGTTTTTTTTTTACCCTTGGGGGGATTGTGTATTTCTGTGTCCTGGGATGGCACTGTGTTCATTATGTTTGATTTATGAGAGCGAAGAAGTTTTAGACAAGACAAATTGTTGGCGCTAACAAAACTGAAACAATTAAGAGGTCCTTTTCCGTATATGTGGGTGTGTGTGTGTTTTGAAATTGGGGTGCGAGAACGAAATGGAAATTGAAGATGCTCAGAAAAGGTTGACAGGGGTAGAACAGTTTATTTTTGTATTGAATGCCGGAATATGGGAAAAGAAAAATTGATTTATGAACGATTGTGATGCTCTAAGTGGAGATCCCACTCGTATATTTCACGAGAACATATGCTGAGTGGAGGTTTTTTTATCGCTGCTGGCATTGTTCTGGAAGGCGCTGTTTCTATTAAAGCCGGAATGTTATTTAACACGATCCATAGCAGCGGGGCATTTTTCATTATTTCTGAGTGTCATTCTATCCTTTGACATGTAAACCTTTTAAAAAATGCTTTTGAATGGAATCACAAGAACGATAAATACTTAATTCACATTTTAAATAGACTGTTTCCCAATAAGGAATTTACTTTTTGCTTAAATGAAACGCAAGCCATTTGAGATATTTCGAAACCTTTATTATCGGCTTGAAGTACAATCAAAACATTTACGAATGGTGACTCCACTTCGTTCACATGGCTACCGCGGTCACGTTTGTAGCGGTCGATTCGTTGGACCCAATTTTCGATGACTCGGCTTTCTCATGACTCAATTTTCGATGACATGGCCGAAACGACCGCTATTTCGTGTTCAATGTTGGCTCTGAGGTCTTCCAACGTCGTCGGCTTGTTGGCATAAAGCAATGACTTAATGTAGCCCAAAATAGTCTAGAGGCGTTGAGCCGCACGAACGAAGCGGATAATCGACTGACCCATTTTTTGAGATAACACGCTCATCAAATTTACTCTTCAATAAATGATTGTAACGTGTGCTGCGTGGCTTGTGGCACCATCTCGTTAAAAGCACATGTCGGCCAAGTATATATCTTCCAATTCGGGCTAAAAAAAATCGGTGATCATGGCCCGATAACGCCGGCCGTTCACAGTAACCTGACAATCGTTATCGTCGACGAAAAAATATGGCCGAATAACGCAGCCGGCATGCAAACCGCACCAAACAGTTATTTTTCGTGGATGCAGTGGTGATTCATGAAGCACATGTGGATTTTCACCTGACCAATAACACATATTTTGCTTATTGACGAACTCATTGAGCCAAAAATGAGCTTCGTCACTGAAGATGATTTTGCGATGAAATTCTTCATCTTGGCGCATCTTCTCCAGACCTAAATCGGAGAATGTACGTCGCTTCAAGTCCATCGGCTTCAATTCTTGAGTCAGCTTGATCGTGTATGGGTGTAAGCCAAGATCGTTACGCAAAATACGCCATAACGTGGTCTGTGCAATGTCCAATTCTTGAGAGCACCTCGGAATTGATTGATTTGGATCGTTTGCTATGGACGCCTGAACGACAGCGATATTTTCGACACTTCGACCAACCCGTTGTCTCACTGATACGGCAACATCGCACAACAAATATGTAGACTCAAATTTTTGCACTAAACTTGTTAAGCTAGGGCCAGAATTACGACCGAAAATTTAAGTTAACTGTCTTAAAGTTGCGGGCATCGACTCCGAATTTAGAAATTTTTATAATTTGCAGACGTTTTTCGTTCGTGTACTTCACCACGATGAAATGTAGAGTTTATTGGATAAATTGCCAATGATAGCTCGATGATAAGTGAAAGGGTGTGTTCACAAATTAAATTCAAAGCTGTGAAGTCCCTATTGGAAAACACGGAAACGGCAATAAATCTCAGTAAAAATCAGTTGCGTCAGGCAGAAAAATAATTTACGTTTGATAAAAAGAATTTAAATCTCAGTGAAATGTCTTCCAATAGCAATGGCTCTCTGTTGACATCCTCCGGTAGCCATGTTCTTTTTAGCAGCATCTGTCAAATTTGTCAGTCGATCAGTCAATGATGCCAAACCGCCGTGGCAAGTTACACAGCTGATATTCAAGCGATATTAAGGATGAGGACAGTTTTGGGAAAGATTAAATATTAATAACTTTGAATTAAATTGAAATCACAGCGAAATCAGTGGCTTTATGTGAAAGCCCGACTATCGAAGTAAAAGCAGAATGCAAGTATTTGAGAGTGTTTATCGTTCACAGACAAGAAATAAATAAACAAGCTCAGGTGCAAGCTTTGTAGCGTTTCTCCTCCCACAAAGGTTCATGTCTATTGAAAACTTGTCAGGAAATTTCCTCACCACGCCAGTGGCTATTTCCTCTGACCATGTTGTTTTTGCATTTCACTCCACTCCACAGCCAATGCAATTTACCAGGACTCAGCGGCGTCCACAACAACTTGAACCACCACCATCTGCTTGACTTATTAAACAGCCGTATCTCGACGAAGCACAACAAATGTCCTGTGCTACAGAGGAAGCTCTCGCCTGGAACTCCGATCCACTCTTCCACACCCCTGCCGACCCCTGCCTGTCTATACAGAAAGTGCATCTTCGAACCGCATCCCGAACGAAAAATTAACCATAAAAATGAGATTGCGCTAAGAGTTAATTTATTGCCGGTCATTAGTCTTGCAGTCCCGCAGACTTTACCAGCAGTTCTCCATCTCTATCTCCATCTCCATCTCCATTTCCTGCCACCCCTCCCCATCGTGTACCCTTGACACTGACTGATAAGTGGAAGAATGAAATTGATATTTACTCATAACTCTTCTGCTGTTGCCGCTGCTGCATAGCCAGCCATTGGAAAAGGACTAAACGAACAAAAATGTGTTCGATGTCAATATGAGAAATGTCCTTCACTTCATATACGCAATTTTCCACCATTTTTTCCTACCTCCCCCCTCATACAGTTGAGTGAGAAACGAATTGAAAAGTTGCTTTCCCAGCGAGGTCGGCCAAATGGGCTCATTCAGCAAAACAACCCTTTTCACATTCGACGTGGAAAAAGAATCCTGACACCTCCTCCTCACACACACATTAGAAATGAAAAAAAAAGGAAGGCTGCCTTGGCTCCTTCTCGGTGTCCTGCTGTGATATTAGGGATAGATTTGTCGGTTACTTGGCTGGTTGAAGTTCACTATGCGAACGGAATTGGTTTTACAGAGCGGAGTGGTACGGAGTGAGAGTGATGAACATCGGGCTGTTTTTTTTTTCCGACACCACCGCCAAGCGGGGCAGATACGACAGCCTCTCGTTTTATTTATTTTGAGAAGCGTAAGGACACGTTACCCACCCATGGGTGTGTAGCTCTCGGTGTATCTCGACGTCGAGACAGTGATAAAGGACGACATGTAAAGGGTTCATTTGCGCTGTTATAGTTAAGGCACTGTTAAATTGTGTTCAATTCATGGATCATTTACGAAAAGGATATTCATTCGTTCGCTCAGTCACCAGCGAGGGATGGGGGTGGTGACATCGCTGAGAGATACATATACCCGCGCGCTGGGGCGTGGAATTCTTCGAAATACGTCTGCAGATCGAGAACTTTTGGTTGATCTGTGTTGGGCGGGAGAAATGGGACTGATTTACTTAGGCGATTCAGTCAGTGACCGACCTTTTTTTACACTCCTGACCTTTGCCGCAAAGATGTGGTTTGATTATGTGTTATGCTTGCACAGTTTTTGGTGGAAAAAATTGTTTGTAGTGAAGTTTTTGTGGCGGAGTTCTTCAGAGCTTAGTTTTTAGCTACAAAATTTTTTGCAACTCAGTTTTTCGTGGCACACTTCTTCTTAACTCAGTTCTTGAACGAACATCTCTCCACGGCTCAGTTTTTTGTGGCACACTTGTTCCTAACTCAGTTTTTGAAGGCCCAGTTCTCCGCGGCTCCGGTTTTCGTGGCACACTTCTTCTTAACTCAGTTTTTGAAGGCCCAGTTCTCCGCGACTCAGTTTTTCGTGGCACGCTTCTTCTTAACTCAGTTTTTGAAGGCCCAGCTCTCCGCGACTCAGTTTTTCGTGGCACACTTCTTCTTAACTCAGTTTTTTAAGGCCCAGTTCTCCGCGGCTCAGTTTTTCGTGGCACACTTCTTTTTAACTCGGTTTTGGAATGCATCATCGTAATTACTCACTTTTTGAAAATCCCTTCTTCGAAGTTAATTTTTTGAAGACGTGGTTCTTACAAAATTATTTCTTGTGGCAAAGTCTTAGAAATACGGCTCAAGTCTATCAAATCGAATCCCACTTAACTGTGAAGAGCTTCATAGGAAATGCAAATAGTTGCAGTAATAAAAAATAAGGGTTAGTTAATTGGATAAGAAGGACGCCACCCTATCGAACCACTCGCGTACAAATTATAATTGCAAGCTATGTTTAGGTCTCATAAATGTATTTGCAACCATATTTTGACACGAAGCCGGGAAGTGAAGAATTAAATGCAACCTCGTTAGGCCCCCAAAACGTTCCACCACCGGGTCTAATGACCTCAACACATACCGTGTGAGTCCGCCATGCACCTCGTTATCGGTCCTGGTCTTGTTGCCCCTGGGCGGTCATGAGCCTCTTCCATTTCATGCGTACAATCCCCAGCCCCCCGATGGTAATCACCCGTCATAATTTAACGCGCGTACACCTACCCACTGGAAGGTCAACTAATGCAGTTCTCAAAACTAATTCCTGCAACACGCCCAACATTAATATCCACTAACTCTGTACTCCTTCCGAGCACGCCCTCTCTAAGTGAGGTTATATTTCATTCCCCCTTTAACGCAAGACCCCATCTGAGCAGTTAAATAGAAGCCCGCTCCAAGCACCTCCTGGATGGGGGGGGGGGGCTTAGCTAAGCGCAAAATAAAAACTAAACCCAAACGAAAGAAGAAAAAAAAAAAAATTACACAATCCAGAGCAGAACCATCCCAAGTAAATCAGTGGCACGCAAAATGACTGTTAATCATTCGGTGTAGGATTCGAGAGGCCATTCACGACAGTATTCCATTATATGGAGCTCCCCGTTCGAAGGATCAGCACTCGCACTCAAGGTGCCAGAGCGGCCGAAGGAATTTCTTTCAACCTCAGCAATAAGTCACACTGATTACGATGTTGACGATGGTGATGGTGGTTGTGATGGTGTCGGTGGAGTTTTTGTGTTGGTGTTGGTGTGTGTGTGGGGGAGAGTGATTGAATTTTCTTCCTTTTTCACTTATTCGTCTCGTTTTCTTTTCTGTTTTTTTCTTATTTTTGCTACTCCTTCACGAACCGGCGTTAGAGGATTATGTGGCCTTAATTTTCAAATACGGTTGAGGACGAAGGAATTTATGATTCTTAAGATGTTCACATTCCAATCTGGGTTATGGCTGCGATTTTAATGGCTCTTGAGAGAGAGAGAGAGTGAGAGACTTCACAGGATGTCGTAAAGTAATTAAATTTTCTTCAAGGTTAGGAGTCTTGAGCTTGAATAGAACGTGTGATGCCCGATTTCAATCGTGTCAGAGTAATAAGTTCGATGTGACTGCAATGTCCTGCAGGGGTAATTAACCTCTGAGACGGGTTTATGACTGATTGCCAAGATGTCGGCAAGAGTTTAAACTTTGATGCTCGTTTAAGTGTTTACAGGACGAACTTTGTGAGATTTCATAAATTCGTGGTGTCGTTAAATGAGGTGGCAGGGACAGGTGTCTCGGTGTCTCGGTCTGGAGGGCATGATTTTAGTGGCAATTAATCTTTCATTTTCGACCAGACTAATTTTGTGGTTGTTAAGGCAAGTTTAATTTTCCCTGGTGAAGCTGTAAAATTGCTTAAGTGCAGGGTGAAGTCTTAAACATTTTCTCGTTAGTCTTTAATTTCAATTTTCGAGACCAGAAATTTGACTTTTGACATTTTCCTTGAATCACTTTTAAATGCATTTGAAAGCCAGCAAGGAAATGATTTCTAGGAATTTTAAGTCGTGTGTTTGAAGGGCTGAATGGGAGCTGATTCAAGAATAATTCTTTGTCGCACACATCCGGGACTCATTCTCACATTGAACAGAAACTATAGATCAACCTGCTTAGCCCTGACCTTTCTGAGTCTCAACTGAAAGTCACCTCTTCGAAGCCAAACTGATTTTTTCTCAGAAACATCACAACAAAAGCAAGAAATCAACTTCATCTCAACTTCCAAGAACTCACGTAAAAGGAACACGAATGTATGCCTTCAGACATCGCTCCTAATAATAAGTCCTTCTATCAAAATTTTGTGACATTGACATATTACATCCTTTGCGAGGCATTATCCTTGGGAAATATTTAATTTTCCCTCCGCAGAGTGTGTGTACAAAAACTCCTCTCTCTCTCTCTTCCAATCAAATTGGACCTTGGACCGTTTTATCGTAAATTATATGGGGCCGGATTTTTGTACCTTTCCGTCATATAAAGTAAATCCTTACACCGATTCCAAGTCAGCATACGTAAAACACATTTATCCGCTCTAAATAGCACAAGGTCCTTTCGGGTGTGTGTGGAGCACACACAGAGGACACGAAGCAGATTCTACAGCGCCCTTCAGTGAATTTGATGGTGCGGTTGTGGCGGGTACTTGAACGAATTTCCGTTTTGGCAGTCACAGACAACAATTTATGCGTATGACATGCCTCGGTACTTAAGGCCCGTTGGCACGCTCTCACCTCTAGCTGGCGTTCAATTTAATCGCTCGTCAGTGAGTTTTTTTTCTTTCTCGGAATCCTTTTGGGGATGTGCAATAATCAATTCCCTCTGTTAACATTTTGTTGAGTTGAGTAAAAGTAACGAATTTTTTGTTCAACAAATTAATTTCTATCAACATCCTTTTGTAGCAACAGGGAAAAGTGCTTTGCTTTTTTTTTGGGTAAAAAATTACAATTAAAGAGATCCTGTGCGTTCATCCCTTTGCCTTCCGCAATCAGACTGTGAGGCGTAAAACACGAGCGTCCTTGTACCGCTGTCGTCCCCCCAAAAATATAAATTTTTGAGCTGCCGAGAGTAGTCGTGCCTCAAAAAAAAAGGACGACATTATCATAAAAATAAAAATTCCCAACAACAGAATAGAATCAGAGCGGCAGCGCACACAAAACAATAAACAATACACGACGAAACAGGGATGGATCTCTCGTCCTTGCTCATCGTTCTCGCCCGTCATCAGCATCAAAATTATCGCACACACTCACACAGAGGTAGGGGAGGCTGCTGTAAACAAAATAAACAACAAAAACAACATCTACATCGTTGACGTCGTCGACGACAAAGGAAATGAAAGACAGGACGCGACCAGAGAAGCTGGAATTTTCAATTCGTGTTCAAATCATAATTTAAATTTTTTCGTATATCTTTAACGAAAATCATGTTTCGCTGGGAGACTTTCCTCCCCCCAATCCTGACGTTGTACCCTTTTCGTGTTGTGTCCTTGTGTCCTTGTAAACAAAACACAGTCACACAGGCAACAGAACATAAAAATGAAATCATAATGAGGCAGAGACGGCGAGGCGCCAAATGACTGAATGGAAAGATAAAAAGGACGATGCCATGGGAGGGGGTGTAACACACAGATTCAAGGATAACAGCCACTCGCAATGTGTGTTAGTTTGAGCTTGTCCTGTGTACCGTCAGCAGTGTGTGCCTCAACAAAGCTGAGCTCACTGCGATTTTGACGTCGTTCTCCATTTTGGTTTTTGTGTTTTTTTTTTCGCAGAGGGGTTACACCCCCGGGGAGGACCACAGTACTCCACCCGCACACATGTTTTCTAATTTAAATTTGAAGAAAAGGATACAATGGATGTTTTTTTTGAAGTCAGCTCTGTATTTAGTCCCACCTCCCTCTCCTCTCTCTCTGTCTCTCTTGTGCTGCGTTGTGAAAATGTTAAGTTTCGCTTTCCTTTTGTTATAGGACAACAATTGGAGAATTTCCCGGTAAAATTGGAAAATTTTTCTTTTGTTTCAAAAGGATACTCGTCTCTGTGTGTGTGGATGGTGAGGTATATGCTGGCATGTTAGCCACAGAATTTGATTTGTGTGACTCCTCGGGGGGGATTGGGAAAATTTATTCACAGAAGCGAGGCAAATGCTAAGCGAGACTGTTTTGTATGGAAAATGGAAATATGGTTGTGTGCCAAGGCGGCCAAGCCGGGGTGTTTGGTAAATTGAATTCGACTTTGAACTGCGATAGAGAGAGAGAGAGAGGCTGGCACTGTTTTAATGCGAAATGAGGTTCTCCCGGATGAGGGTGCTAGAACACTGAAGCGGATTGGGGCTTTATGTACCCAATTAGTACAGCCATCTGTGAAACTGCAACGCTCCGTCTTGACTCGAGGTGAAATTGAAATTTGTTGAGGGTGTACGTTTATAGTCGCAGGTTTCTTAGCGATGTGTCCATGGCCTCTAATCTACAACTCATTGGTCTATTAAAACTAAAGTGACTCTCACGGGACTATTTATACGCGGAATAGAAAGTGGAGTGAGTCTTTTTCGTTGTATACGAGTTTTGTGTCATTGCGAAATTTTCGTTGAAATTAAAATTGTAAATCACTACACTTGACGTATTTTAGGACTTTTTTGATTCGATCTCGGAAATATGCTGGGAAATTTAAGAAGGTGGGAGGAATCTTTAAGTCAACCGTTTATGTATTTTCACAACCGGTAACACGTTCTCATATCTGATGTTTTGCTTTTGCAAAATTTTAACCAAAAATCTTTAGACTCACGAGTAATTCTTAAGGCATAGCCACTAAATTGAACTGCAGCGTTTTTGTTCATTATCAGCAGAGCCTTGAAAGATGATTTCAAGTCAGCGACTGTAAAAAGTAAAAGAATTGTTGGCATGTAGTAATTAAAAAATCATGTAATATGAGTCCTATACATTAACGGGTAAGGTACAATCCCAATTAAAGATCCTCCAAAAATTTAATGCTTGTAAGCCAACAAAACCTGTACAGAATGAATGGTCCTAATTTAGCTCTGCGACTTACAGTTATGAAAAAAAAAATTATTTACACCTTTTTTTCTATTGTTGCTTATAAAAATTTTGAGTTTGTATGCGAATTTTTCACAAACTATGGGCATGAACAATCTAACTTTAACGTAGTATTAAGAACAAGTTTTCCTCTTTCTAAGTTGGTATAAAACTTTATTGTAGGTATTGCCATTGTTTTTTAATGAGTTTTTTTTCCATGTTGTTTGATTTGATTTTAAATTGCCCCTACCTCCTAAACGGGGTGAGATAGACTCCCCGCCCATATCAAAAATTGTTCGTTTTTGGACGCTCTATGAAAAACCATTATCAATTTTCGGCGCCAAAGCTATCTTACTCTTCCCGCACATCAAAATAGATATTTTTCTGAACGCGCAAAAATGGATACATTGGGGTCAAGATGAACTTTTGTAAATTTCCACCGATCTAAAAATGCGATCAAAATCGCTTGTACTTCATTTTTTTTGGTGATAAAGTAAGGAAACAATTAACCCAATTACACATTAACACAAAACAATTAAAATTATTCAAAACGGTCAAATAGGAGGTTTTTTATTTACAGAAAACCATACGACAGCCGATTATGTATCCATTTTTGCACGCCACTGTATGTGGTGCGCATGATGTATTGTGGTAAAATCGGTGCACACAAAAAAATATAACCAGCTTGCTTAAGTCGAATTAGGAAAAAAAAAAATTAACAAACGGATCATAGCACACTACATTATAAATTAGCTGCACAATAAGTGTAAGTCATATGGCAGTTTGAAAACTGAATCCTCGTTACTCTGAACGGTGGAAGATATTTCAGCTAAAGAGGTCTTTCATCTTTAAGCTAGCAGTCGATACGTCAATTGAGTATTGCGAATTTGTTTTATCAACAGAAAAATAAAGTGCCAAAAATTGTAGCCAGGCACAGGAAATATAAAGCATTAATTCGGCGATTTAAAATAGTCAATGTACAAGCCACTTTATTTTAAAAAAAACCAACAAAACTCAATTTATTTTCGGGGGGAAAAAACAAAGAGCTTGAGTAAAACTAGTTTCAATATTCAACGTCGAGCATAGGCGTATTTGGCTCGAACAATTATTTAAAAATATTTGTTTTCCCAATGAAGTGATACCCGTCTCAACTAACCATAAAATTAAGAGTATTTACAATCAGAGTCGAAAAAAAAGTTTATACCCATGTTTCGAACATTCAACGCCTAATAAAATAAGCACTGATGCTCCGATTTAAGAATTAATCTTTGTATTGAAAACGTTGGATTGTTCTCTAATAGTGGCACATTAACAGACCTAACGAAAAAAATTTAGTAGCAGAATTATCAGAATTACTCTACTTCTTTTAGGGTAAAAAAAAAAAAAAAGAATAAATGTACACTAAGAAATATACAGACCATCATGTTTATTATGTTATCAAATTTAAAATAAACTTTAGCCTTCTAAATGATGATTCTACTAGCTCTTTACTTAATCCGGCAAGAATTTTATGCCATTTATACACTAAAGTCAATTTTTAGGTCATTTTTCTTGTAATCTTACCTTTACGGACCTATGAATCAAAAAATTCAAACAAATTAACAATCAGGTTAGGGGCTGCAGTAGATTATAATCCATGAGCCGACTTGTCCAAAATAGCAACCATTCCTTAACTACTTTTGCTGTTTCTTCAGATCTCTGTCCCGTAAGTGGACCTATGACCCATTTAGACCCAGTGAGCGAAGCATATCTAAATGTTTATACACCTTGCACTTGGGCTTTTGACCCTGACTGTAAGTCAAATTTAGGCATAAATGAAGCATTTTGATTTATATAAATACATCACTGAACAATAAACATTTACGAGTATATTCATAATTTGCGGGAGGAAATTAAAAAGAAAAGACGTAAACTCGCAGCGGGTGTGTTGCTTCTTCATGACAACGCTCCTGTTCACACGGCGCGAGTTTCCAACGCTGCTGCGCGAGATTGTGGTTTCGAAGAAATCCAACACCCACCCTATAGTCCAGACCTTGCCCCTAGTGATTATTTCCTCTTTCCGGATTTGAAAAAATGTCCGTGGAAAAACATTTTTCGGATGATGAAGAACTCAAGTCGATAATAAATGAGTGTTCAGTGAACTCTGCCCAGGATTTTTTTTCATCAATATTGCCTTTTTTCAAAATGTTGTAAATACGATGAGCCAAGTCATATCAGAATCCAGAATTTCTATCTTCTATGGTTTTATATAAAGCCACACAGTAAGCTTAAGCTTCCAAGTTTCTTTTTTTTTATTTTCATACTTTGAATGAAAATGTGATGAAAATCAAACTGTTCAAGCGGATTCAACCATTCGCACCAACTGAAGTAAGCCTCTGATTACATCCACAAAACGGTCAATTTGAGTGTAATTCGAATACTTCGACTTGAATTAAATTGCGAATGAAATACCTGAACACATTTTTTTCAAAATTGCTCCTCCACATCGCTTAAATTTACAACTCGCACCTATTGTCGATGTAATTTATTGAAAAATCCAATTCAGTGAATTATAAGCAAAGCGCAGTAGTGACCAACTTAAATCCCGTTTTTTTACAACAATTATCCGGGATTTTTTCTGTTTGGTACCACATTTAAAAAAAAATTGAAACACATTACAAAACTGGCCCACATATTTTATTGATGGTAATCACCGCAGTTATCACACATTTTTTCCTATAAATTCCCATAATCATATCTTTCACCACTCGTACATTAAATATAATTTCGCTCTTAATTCCCTTGCTCTAATTACGTAGTTTTTCAAGTTTTTTTTTTTTTATTTTGAATGCAGAACATAAAATGTTGTGTCCTATTAAGGTGCAGTAGCCACTGTGAGTGCACATGGAAAATAAGTTAATTAGCAGTTTCATCATTACATTTATAGAATAGCCAATGGAGGCCCACTAAGGAAAACCGCAAAATCGAAAAAAAAGTCGGAATCCAGTTTGGCGTAACAAAAAATAATAATAATTAATTTTTATTAAGAGCCATGGCTCTTGCCTGAGTGGCAATTTAAATTGCTTCGCAGCAAATGTTTATCCTTTTTCCAACCCCAAAACAGGTGTCAATAGGTGAAGAGGTCAATTGCATGCAATTGAAAGAGATTGTAAAGCTGCATCATCCCCACACACACACGCGAAGGAGAATTATCTGTCTGCAGGATGAAAATGAATTTATTGGGTATTTAAGTAATTTAATGGCCGTCTAATGGCGACGGTCAGTTTGTGCAAACAAACGATTATTATCCTAGGTCCTTCGCTGGGTCTCCCCGGGCGCAATTTTCTTAAGCGCTACGTGCCTGGGACCGTGCACGTAGGCCCCGTCATTGTCGTCGGTTAGCGTTAGGCAGACGGCGCTCACGCACGCACAGAATCAGCGCGTTTCGGGGGCCATATAACATGTGAGTGAGCGCAAGGATACAGATAGGTGACGAATATTTTAGCACACTCCGCTGCTGTGTGTGGCCCGGGGATGGGATATCAGGGACTTTATTAAACGGATGTTGACAGCATAGTAACCCGAGTGAGTTGTTAGCCAAAAAAGAAAACAGGAGGTCCTTTTATTCCGTCCTCTCGGTTTGAGGTTTAATTTCGTACCTCGACAATGGTTCATGGTGTTACTGTAACCTAACCTTTCACAAATGTGTTAGGGGTATTATTTCAGATTTCACGTCACCGCCAGGACTCTTATTCAAAAGTTTGAAGGACACGGACATGAAAAGGAAAGGGAACCGAAAAAATAACAAAACAGTGGCATGATGTTATTGTTACCCGTTCTGCTTTGTGCGCCCCCAGAAACTATTGAATGCCAAGTCTAAAATGGGTTTTTGTTTATGAGGACTAAAGTTGGTTTTGAACAAATTTTATGCATTGAATTGAGAACCCTTTTTGCGTAAGTGAAGTGGCGCTTCTTCTTTGAAATAGAGAAGGGTCAATTAATGGCTGGAAAGAAAGTTAAGGGCAAGGTGTTGAACATTTAACTACATGGCACGTGTTGGCATTTTATTCCGACAAAAGGTTTGAGGTTGTGTAAATTCGATTAAGGAGGTGTAAGAATAGAAGAGCTGGAAATTTGAAATGGTTTCTGTTTTTTTTTTCGGTTTTTAAAGGTTAACACATGTCTTCTTTCGATTTCAGAACTATTTTAAGAAAAAAAAGAGCCATTAAGGTATTCTGCATGCGCTGCTCTTTTGTTAGCCCACAGAAACAGTCGGTTCGGTGTGAAGCAAGTGGTTATAAGAAAACCTTTTACGATTGAATAGAGACGTAAGACTGCTGAAGTAGATGACCTACTACTGATAAATAAATCTTTATAGGAATTTTATAAGCTAATATTGATCATTTCGTAACAAAAATAAACTCATTCGGAATTAGCCTAGAAAAAAAGATTACGAACCTGCTACGATTCTATTGTTTTTTTTTTTTCAATCAAAACGTTTCAAGAGAAAGAGACAATTTTTTCAGTATGTCAGTTCTCAGAAAGCAGATCATATTAACAATTCTATTAACTGAATAGCTAATTAGGTAAACGAGAACTAAAAGCTTTGTCGATTAATGAAACGGTTCAGCTACGGATCAACAAATTTAAATGCGAGAAAAAGTTTTATTCCATTCGTATTGTATGGGGGCGAAGGTTGAACGATAAGCAGAACTGCAGAGCTCATTCTTAGCTTCTTTGAAAGACGTATTTTACGGCGGACACTCAGTCCTGTCTGCGAGGATGGCGAATGGAGGAGAAGACATAACGGCGAACCTTATTCAGAGGTGTGGATATAGTCAGAAAGGCGAAAATGCGTCGAACGTCGACGGGGGCATGGACACAAACACTTTAGCTAAAAAGTTTTTCGAATTCCAGCCTCCTGGAGTAAGACCACACCGAAACTGACCTCTAGTACAACGATCAATTGATTGCGAACAAGACAGCTTGGTCTTCAGACCTGGAAGTATGATGCTTAGAATTGTTAACGTTGGAAGAAGGCAGCTTTAGCTCAGGCATAGACCCTTCAACGGTTGACTGCCTGATAAGTAAGTTTATTTGAATTTTGTAACACTTTGATTATGCAAGGAAAAAACTCACTTTGCAACTATTAAATGCAGCCTTCTTAGGCCTAGTCTGAGGTTCCTGAATCTAGGCAATGCAGAGCATTCAATTTCAATTACCGAGAAGTCACGAATATTTAATAGTAAGCGATAGAAATATCACTGCCAATTTTCAGAAAAACACAAAATAGAAGTCATTAAACGCCAAGTCGTCTTCTACACACAACTTTGGCTCACATGAAGAATCTCAAATTCTCAGGTTATCCAATTAATTTAGAGAACTAACTGGTAATAATCACCATTCATTCATCTACCATCAAGGACATAAAAACTTCGGGTTCAAAGCTCGTCTATAAATCCCACTCCCAACACAAAACATTCCCTTCCAAGTTGAACCGACAACACCTCCGTTGATGTTTTAATCGAACAAAGTACCTGGATAGACCCCTCCCCCCCTCAATTTTTCACAAAAAAAGGACCTTCTCTGTAGCTGCACAATCTACACAACACATCCCACCCCAGAATCTCACCCAATGAACATCAAGTACACAAGCTCAGGTGTGAAAATTATTTCCAGCAACGTATACTTGACCAACATTGCCTGCAGCGACAGCACAGAGCACACAGAGCAAAAAGGATCCTTATGCAGTGCAGCCAGACAAAAAGAAGGTACACAGGAGTCACTCACTCCAAGCATCTGGCTTGCATGCTCTACACAGAATTTTAATAACATGGCTTTGTTCTAGGGACTGAGACCCATCGCCCTCTCATTCCCCGTCCGCTTTATCATATTTCTCGAAGATTGACTGGCTCTGCTCTGCTCGTGTCTAAAGCAGAGCCAACAAAAAAGGACGTCTGAAAAAAACTTCTCAGAATAAATGAGAAAAACTGAAGAGATACGGTAAACGGAATCCATTGAAAAGAAGGCGAAGCCCAAAAGAAGACCGTCCTGCAAAAAAAAAAGAAAAAACTGAAACGTTCCAGTTTCCCGTACAATAAATTTCCGCGGAGAGGCTATTTGAAGTGCTCTCGAGGCGTGTGCTCGCGCGCACAAAATACATTAGAGCCAGGTCCGTACGTCCCGGCCAGCGAACAGGCAACAGGGAAAGCGCAGCGTAAGAGACCCGACTCAGCAGCGTCCAGAGGAACGGAAGCGGAAATCTTACGCTCTGCTCAAGAGCAATTTACTCGAGCTGCAGGTTATTTTTTATATTACAACCGAACGCAGCCAAGCACAGGCGGCGGCTAGTAAATCGAACAAAAACGCGAAATGAGGCAAAAATGACTATCGCCGCCACTCCGGCTTATTGGGGATCTTCCTTTGCGCTCAGCTCCTATCCCCATCTCCTCCGCTTTAATCATTTCGCATGGTCTTTCATTGTTTTTTTTTTTCTTTTTTTCTGTCCGCCTTCGAAAGACAATGGAGGAATGGATTCCTGAAGATGTCTGAACAAAGGCACTTCCTCTGTGTCCTTACCTCATGCATCTCCATTGTTAGTAGCCGCGCGCACCACTCGTAGTTTCATTTCTCATCTTGAGAAATTTAATGGATGGCCAGCTACAGGAGATTCCTTTATCGTCGTCCTTCCTCGGGCGGAAGTGGAAAGGTGTCTGCACTTACACATAATGCAGATTTTTCTTTCTCTCTCACTCAGCTTTTTCCTTTGTTGGACATCAGGAAATGAAGGAACTTTAAAAATGAAGGACCCTCAGAGAGTGTCGTGAAGGATGGGGAGGTGGCTTAGATGCTTAGAATTCCATTTGGATGGTTGCGTTTGTTTGAATTGCTTGCGAAGGATATGATAGCCTTGCTGGAGCTCGAAGTTGTGTGTTCACACTTTGACTGCAAGGACAAGTGGTTGAGCATTGAAAATTAAATTTGATTGGAAATCTAATGGGTTTTCGAAGTATCTAAGACGGAGTGGACATGAATTGGCTGGGACCGGGAGACGATATATCCAAAATGCTGCATTACTCTTAAGGGATGCTTAAGGTAATGGCACTTATTCTCATGATGACTTCACGAAAAGAAGGAAAAGTCTAGTATCATCAAATGATATGACCATTTTGATTTTCTGCATGCAATCAAGTTGTCCTTCTACTTTAGAAATTTTTTTCTCAATTACTCGGACCAACAAGGTTTTTGGGACTGATCGGCTCGAAATGTGCTGTCGTGTCTTCCACCCATTGCATTGCATTGGGCGGCGTAACTGAGAGCCAGAGCCTAGCTTTTTCGCACCTTCCCTGTGTTTTGCGCGTTATAATTTTGACACATGTGGAGGGGACCTACTGTTAAATGCCGATTCCGAACGGCGAATTTCGAAAGTTTTTCATGACAGAAATACTTCAAGAAGGTTGTCAGTCGTTCGTGTCTTCCACCCAATCCGTCAAAATGAGAAACGAACAAAAAAAAAAATCAAATTTGGCTTAAAATAAGATGAAAATTAATTCTACTCTTGCCGTCGTAATAGACTGTCCTCATTTAAATCTTAAAAGCCGCGCCATGACTTAAAACAACTAATTTAAATAAACTGCAAGCTAATGTTGGCATAAGGTGCCGCGCTTGGGCAATCAAACGAAGAACTTGCTTCGAAATGGGCTCAAAAGTAGACACCCGCACGACACAGTGGTAATACAAAATTTTGACTTTGGTCTGTCAGTCACGCAGTAAGTAGAAATAGAAAACAATAATTTGCACTTAAGTTCTCCAAAAGCGCTTGTGAATTTTTATATAGAGCTTGAAAATAATTTGGAACATAAAAAAACAGCTTTGAATTTGACTAAATTCCATTAATTACCAATTTAAAAATATTTTCTCCATTTCGTTTGCTTGGCGAATAAGTTGATTGTTTTCGTCATGATTCTACACAAGAAGATGACTCTGTCTGTTTGACTTATTTTAAAGGTTTAGTCCGTCGCAGATCCTAAAACTAGTTCTAAGCTACATTTAAATAAGCTTTTAATTTTTGACTGAAAGTGAAATGCATCCAATGGTTGTGAAGGGTTTTTTTTTTGATACTGTTCCTGTAAAAAATAGTTTTGATGTTTCACCCAGTTACTTACTTATCAGGTAGTCAACTCTTGAAGTGTCTGTGCCTGTGCTAAAGCTGCCTTCTAACGTTGACGGTCCTGGACATGCTGCTTCGTGTCCGGGAGACCAAGCTGTCTTGCGTCCGTGATCAGTAGGTCTCTGTAGCGGTCGCCTTCTTTTCCTCGGACTAGAAGGTTCGGATTCGAAAAAACCTTTTGGCTGGAGCTTTTGTTGATGATCCACATCTTCGTACAGCTCATAAAGTTCGCGTTTATGTCTTTCCCCCATTCGCCTTCGACCCAACATTTGCGCATAATTTTCCTTTCGATCTAAGGATCAGCTCATCCTGCTTATCGTTCAACTTTCGGCGTCATGTAGTAGGACTAGCGGAAAAAAGGGTCAGGTAGATCATGACAAGGTTTCTCAAGTCCAGAATTCAGACTCTAGCTATTTAAATAAAGCGAAGTAGCAGCGGTTACAGAGGGTGATTCTACAAGAAATTTTCTCTAAGATGTCGTTAGTTGAGTTTACGGCCAGAGGTATACGAACTCCTTCACTACCTCGAAATTAGCTGTCGATTCAATGTCATATTCGGCTTTAGTCAAACGTTATTAGGTTTCATGTCTTTTAAACCTTTGAGGTGCCAAAATCCGTATGTCAATATTTTAGACGACTTTGGATCCTTATGCAGTTTTCTGGACATAATTTTTTAAGCGTCCTTTACTAGTTTCCTGCAAATGTTTAAATATTTTGTCTTATATTCTATTTCCATTTTTAGATCACGATATATTGCTTTGATGTAGTTTTGTTTCAAAATCATCATCATCATCTTCTTGACCGCGTGTTCTACTACCCCGTTAGTAGGGATCGTTTCAAAATAAGAATTTTATTTTAAATCAATCTGCGAAGTAAATTGTTTTAAATTACAACCACTTTAACCATGGGTAGCCTACTTCCATCTGAATGAATTTTTCTTTATTGCATTTTTTACCCATGAGAAAAGTTCTTATCCTCGTATCCCATCACACACCCAGTAGAGCAGCGAATTTGCGATATGCCGAGGTCAACAAAACCTCCCTAATTCGTAATCAAACAAATTCAAACCCCTCCTCGTAGGCGAGAACAAGTCCCTTGCGTGACAATTCAACTCACGACCTCGTTAAGCTCGCCCATCAGCGGCGCCTTCACCCTCACGTAACAACACGGACCACATGCAGAGGTGCATTTTTTTTCCCGTCTGCCTCACCAATTTAGATGCAAATCTTTTTTTATTTAATTATACGACCCGGTTCCCTCTTTCAGAAGCGGCCTCCGCAATTCCATACACCACCCGTCCCCACAGCTCCTGACTAAAACTTATTCTAATAACGAAAAAGCTACCACTCTGGCAGACCAATTATTTCAATTATCCTATTACAAATTGAAATTAAATTTAAATTCACAAACTGGTTTTCAATTTACTCAGTTGAAAGTCTCCTTGAACATTCCCTTTTCTGCAGAAAGGAGGTCGAAGATACTCCAAAGGGTAAGGATACTTTGAGAATATTTCTCTTTTACGTAGGTTGTTACTCTTTTTTTTTTTTGTATATATATTTCTAAATAAGTCAGAGAAACAAAAAAAAAAAAGAAGATCCCAGGAGCTGCTGAGGTATATTCGCTTTGCGTTGAGTGTAATTGCGAATTCAAAAGGATACAACAGGCAAGAGAAAAAAAAAGTTAAAATGAAAAGGGAAGGAGATGTAGAATAGCCCGATTGTACCTTTCGATTCGCACGATATTCACTTGGGATGATGATCCATGTTTCGGCGCCTTCTGCCACGCCTCCCGCTCCGGACTGAAAGAGGTCGGGCTGCATGTTTCACGCGGACTCAATTCCCTTCTCATGTTTACAAATTTCCCTCTGTGAATGCACAAGATCCTTTTCTTTCAATTTTTATAAATTTTTGTTTAGTTTTCTTCTCTTTTGCGCGTTCGTTTTTCTTGCACGTCCGTGCGGGAAGTACGGGAAAAAATCTGTTACTTTGTAGGTTGATAGATAGCAAGAAGCAGTGAGTAATTGAAAAAAAAAAAGGAGTTGGAAGGAGTCAGAGATTGTGTCGGGTCGAGAGAAGTGGCATTTAAGGGGAGTTTAGAGTGGAGGGATGCATTCTTAAGTGGCAGCAGAATGGCGTTGAGCATGGTCCAGTACTTCGAGAGTGACCTAGATGGTGTAGCAGGAGATCGGGCAACTTTGTGGATTTGAGAAGTGAGTGAGTTTGATAAATGAGTACGAGCTGGCTGTAGAAAGCACAGCTGGGTTTATTCTTAGTTGGAGCTTTTATTAAATCTGTGGAGGTGCGCTACAAGCTATGCTCTGGACAGTTTTTTGAGTTGTCAAGCTTCAGATGCGATAATTAGATCTACAAAATGATCTTTCGATTCCAATTTAACTGCGCAACTTTTTTTATTGCTAAAAATAGAATACTTTTTTTTATAAAATTTATGATTGAAAATACCAGAATAATAAAAAAAAATCCTTAGTCTACATAAATTGGCATGATTTTTCAATTCAAAATACATGAAGCAAATTATCTAAGAAGCTTAACAGAGTAAAATTCTGATCCATAGTTTATGAAAGAAGTAAGAATTGAGTTGTGTCAAATCTACTGCACATCGTGGTGTAGGGTTAAGTTGGACTTGAACAAATAACACTTATTCTCACCCGCAAAAACTTCATTTTACTATCTCATTCTCATTTTTGTTCCATGATGCGCGCAAGCCTTGATTTTACGGCAAAGTGCTGCCAACTAAGCAATAAAAAGCTGTTCAACTGATTGCAGCCTACACAAATGTCGAGAAAAAAGATCGTAGGCAAGGTGGCACTCCAAAAAAAATGCAGTGGCCAAGTTTTTTTGTTTAGTACTACGTTCTGCCACTTTTATTCTTTTTCTTTTTTTTTATCATAAAAGATCATTTTGTGACCCCGGAATAGTTTTTCGACTAATTGCATGATTGCGCGGATTTTTTATAAAATTGAAAATTTTCAAAATTGTTGGGACATGTCTGTCAGAACCTCTGAATTGGTTGCAATCATTGAATTTCTTTTTTTTGCATATTTTAACCTATTTCATCCACGTCTATTGAGTGCCACTCAAAAATCTCTAACTAGGTTATCTGATGGTTGCTTCTTAGATGTCTCATTCCTCTCCACTCCATGGCAGATCCTGCCTTATCTACGCCTCCTCTCTAATTTTCTTCGAATCACTGCTCACTAAGCCTCACTATCACGCCAATTCGAAATAATTACTCAACGCCATCACATTATTCCACTCCACTGACATTTCTAATCATTTAATGTGGCTCAATTTAAAATTGTCTTATGAAAATTCAATTCACCACCTCCGGTCCCGCTGGTGCACTCTACAGACACCACCATCACCACCACTCCGACCATGGATGTTGCCAATGCGATCGCATTTCTCAAAGTCCTAAATTGCCTTTCATTGTCGCCTCGTAATTGATCTTAAATGATGTTCCATTAAACGTAATTATTTCAATCGAATTTAATTACACATCACAGGAGAATAGAAAACACGTAGTCGTGAAGCGACTCAAAAAAAAAAAAAAATTAAAAGCACCAGCAGTAGAAATAGCAAACGAGAGATGGAGGACGACATTTCCCTTTAAAGTGTAATCAGTTTTGTTTATAGGATAGCATTGCTAAGTGATAATAGCGAGGAAGTTACCAAAGACCTTATCCTCACACCTCAGCTGTGTGGTGGTATCCTTCAGGAACAACAATTCATTCGGCCCAACCACCCAATGACTCCGAAACCTCTCTGGCTGTGGGGACATAAGCAGAAGTTTATTGCTGGTAACCAGAGATGTCAGCAGCGGAGGGTAGGATAGGCGGATGCATAATTTCTGAAACCCAACCGCTGGTTCATTAGGAAACTTTAACAGTGTTGCCAGCTTTTGTAGGTAGTCGAGTAGAAGGAAAATAGGAAGGGTTTTCTTGTCATATTGTCGTATTAGAATTTTTCGCGGTAACCATATACAGTGGCGTGCAAAAATGGGTACATACTCGGCGGTCGTATGGTTTTTGTAAATAAAAAACCTCCCACTTGACCGATTTGAATAATTTTTATGTTATTTGTTTCCTTACTTTGTCACCAAAAAAATGAAGTACAAACGATTTTGATCGCATTTTTAGAACGGTCGATATTTACAAAGGTTCATCCTGACCCCAATGTATCCATTTTTGCACGTTTAGAAAAATATCTATTTTGATGTGCGGGAAGAGTAAGATAACTTTGGCGTCAAAAATTGAAAATGGTTTTCATAGAGCGTTAAAAAACGAACAATTTTTGCTATTGGCGGAGAGTCTATCTCACCCCATTTAGGAGGTAGAGGTAATTTAAAAACAAATCAAACAACATGAAAAAAAATTCATTAAAAAACAATGGCAACACCTACAATAAAGTACTATACCAACTTAGAAAGAGGAAAACTTGTTCTTTAATATACGTTAAAGTTGGATTGTTCATGCCCATAATTTGTGAAAAATTCGCATACAAACTCAAAATTTTAATAAGCAATAGAAAAAAAAGTGTAAATAAATAGTTTTTCTTCATAACTGTAAGTCGCAGAGCTAAATTAGGACCTTGCTGTTAATGCTTACATTTATTCGAGTCGAGCACAATAAACAGAATGACTCTATGTTTTCTAGTTCATTCAAATCGGTCAAGTGGGAGGTTTTTTATTTACAAAAAACCATACGACCGCCGAGTATGTATCCATTTTTGAACGCCACTGTACTTGCTGCTTAAAAGTCTTCGAAATGTTCTTCGAATTTTTTAGCTGTTTTGAGTCTTTCTATACCTGAAGGAGATACGGAATGGTAGAGAGAATGCGTTGATGTGTACTCGGAATATAGCTAAAAAGTTACATACTTTAAGCAGACTCTTACTTAGTGTAGCATGAGGCCTCAGTTTAAATTAGGTCTGCTAAAATTTTTAACAAGTATTTTTTGCCTAATATTCAGACATGGTTAGACGCCAGGTTTTTCTGCATTTTTGTGGTTCCGCCGGAATGTCATTAAGAAAATTCATGATATTATTCCTTCTGACTTGGTTTAACTGCCTAGAGAATTTTTTTTTCGAAATATAACCTTTAAATTGTTAGAATTCAACTTGTCTTATATTTGTTTGAGTCATTGCATGTACAGTTGTTCGCATATTTTTCCGTGGAAAAACGATTCATTTGTTTTTATTCATTTGTTAGGCTTTTTATTTAAAAAAATATGCTTGAAATTTTATAAAAAGCATAGAAAATATGTTAAACTTCTGCCTCTAACTTCTGTTCCGACCTTAATTGACCTTAATGATTAATAACAAAAATTACTCAGTCCAATTTCCAATAGAAAAACATAACCCACCCTCACGCGATTATGAATATTTTATAAACGAAAAACACTTTCCCCACACACGGTTGGCAACACTGTTTCTCGTTCGTATCGGTGCCATTAAAGCCCCGAGACCAAGTCCTTTATTTCATTCAGTGATTTCATTAATTTAATGTTATATTGACGAAGTTTCGCTTAGAGGGGTGGATCCAAATCAGTAAACAGTATCTGAGAGTATCCTATTACGCAACTTACCGATGGTCTAGACCATTTCACTACCACCATTTCACTCTCTCTCTCTCTCTCTCTCACTCACACGCATTTGTCGAATCGCGCGAGCAGATACAAGACCAACCGCGTGCTCCCTCCCCGGCGGAGGAAAGTTTCCACCGTCAGGGTTAATTATGCGGCAGGGTTCCGTTTGCCTTTAATGATTATATTGTTGCGCTTTGAAGGTGATTAGCACGGAATGTAAATTGGGGACATCGTCCCTGGGCTGATGTTTGCATTCCTCCTCTCTCGGACATTTGCCTCACCCACCCGCTCGCAACGAATTAAATTGTAGACCGTTATACTTTCTAAGTAACCTTTCGTGTTTGTAATTATTTTGTTGTAATTTCCCCACCTCTCGCCGCTTGAGCCTTATTCCGGGTTCGGCAGCCACCCCCTCGGTCTAAGTATTTTCAAAGATTTTAACGATAAGTCACGCTTGTGTGAACGCGCCTCCCACTATCCCCTGGTGGCTGTATGACCGCGGCGAGTGACGCTTGCTGACGGGGTTGCTCTAGAGTGAACCTTCAGCTTTCGGTTGACCTTTTTTAATTACCCCACTGCTGTTGGGGCGATTTGTTTTCTAATTTTTTTTTTTCCTTTTCCTGTTTCCCTTGTTTCGTTCACTCATTCTATTCCTCATTCTGCCTCGCGCCTCTAAACTCATGTCCTGATTTGTGAACTTAGATTGGTCCTCCTGTGTGTTCGCTTCGGGGCAGGATGACAAGCGACCGGTGATGGTGAAACAAATGTTCGAGGATAATTGCAGCGGGGAAGCAACACAGAAACAGAAGAAAAACTCAAAAAAATATAAAACCGAAAAACGAAAAATGTTTGAATCACAAAAAAATGACAAGCAGATCGCCGTGACGACGAAAAACGAGCAGCAACCAAAAGAGGATGGCACACAGAGATCCACAAAAAAGGACGAGACTGGGGAAAAGATGAATAATTAGGAGACAAATTTAAGTGGCAAATTTTATTTGCATGAACATTTTTCCCTCGTTCTTTTTTCGTTTTCGGAGATTTCTCTCGTCTTCGTCGTCGTCAACTTTGTGTCGGCGAAAGAAGAAAAAAAAAAAAAGTTCCGCCGGCCAGTGAATGGAATGGCCCCATGGAAAAGTTTCCATTCGCAAGACGGAAGGACTTCGAGGTAATAAAATGGCGGCAATAAAACAACCTCCGAGAGTTCAGAGCCGAGGATGAGATAAATCTATTGCAATAATTTATGTTTATTTACTTTTGTAATTTATGACCCCCTGGGGCGGTGTGGCGACGGCAACGGGGGGCGGCTATGGAGGCTTTTTCTCCCCATCGGGTGACACAACGAGAACGTTGATGACGACGGCCAATTGGATTGGATAAGTGGCCAGAGCGGCGGATTCGCATCGTCGTCATCGTCAACGTCGTCGTTGTTGCTGTCGTTGGGAGCACTTAAGGAGTTCAAGTAATGAAATAAAAATGTTAATGTTTTCAATATTTTCAGCGAAAAAAGGAGCATGGAAAAAAAGAAAAGTTGTTAATGGAATTAGTGGTCGAGAGGTTGGGAGCGGCGTGAGAATATGTTGCAGCTAATTAGGCGCTTTGGTTTTGTTGGCGGTTTTTTTTTTGTGGGTGTTTTTTTTTTCAAGTCCACTGAAAGAGGGTAGAAATGAATGGTGACGAGGGCTACTGGAGGATTCTTCTGAAGTTAATCACTTAGACACCAGCATTCGAAGTGGGAATAGTTTTTATTTCGCCGTAGAGGGGCATTTAGATCGAGTGTTTTTGTCTATCATTACATCATTAGATTCCACAAAATTTTTGGAAAGATCGTGAGAGCTAAATGTTCTTTATTTTGTAGAAAATAAGTTTATACTTATTAAATTCTTAGGTTTTTTTTTTTCATTTTGTCATGTACTTTTCCAGTTTTTGAAAAAAAGTGTACTTTCAATTTTAAACACCAATTATCATCCAATGATCAAACAGAAGCGGATGAAATTCCAGAGAAAAACTTTGATGTTCCCTCATGACGAGAAAATCAAAGAACTTGATGATGAACTTCTTTAATAACGACGCAGTCAACGAACATTGCCTTCCTTAGATTCAGTTTGAAAATCAAATCCTTCAGTTCGAACTTATGCTCGATTGCCACAACTAAGCAGGTCTTCTTGGAATCAGTTTCAATCAGAATTATAGCCATTCACAATGTCTCCTATTTCTCCACAATCTCGGGTTAAGAGATACACTGAAATAATTGGTTACTCAGAGGAGCTCTTGATGGCATATTCAGTGTCAGAAACGGTCAGTTGGTCGTTTGACATGAAATTCAAATCAAGTGCATTGCGAGGCAGATGCGATTTAGCAACGATTTCGCTGTTACGGTGTAAACTGAGGTGTCTAAGATCAAACACACTTTACGTCTATGGGATCGAATTGATTCAAGGGCTCTAAATGATTTGTCTAGTTCTGGTAGATTCTGGTGAAATACGAATTTCTGAATTTCGATAAAAGTGACTCAAAGATGGAATTTAATCAAAAAACATGCAGCTAATAAACAGGATTCTAAAAGAAAAAAAATTACTCAATAAAAGTAGCTATGTCAATCGTTGAAAATGACGGATCGACTGCAGCGGGAGGATGTCATAATTTGCTATCATTGAAAATGCAACTGAGCAAACGTCGGTAAAGAGGTGTGAAAAACAGCCATCATTGAATACGCGTTTGATTGGTGATTTATGCGAGTTCGGACTTTTTTCAACAGCAATCAATTGATGGGGATCTCAATCAGCATAATGATATTGAAAAAGTAAGTAAGATAATGAAATATTGTATTTCAGAATTACTATAATAAAATATTTTGAATAGGTAAATAGTTTGTCAACAGTTCCAAGAGTTGGTGTGAAGTGAAATCCGGAGGTCACCAGACACAAAAAAAAATCCAGAGTTTGTCCAAACGTTTTTGTAGAAGTGAGAGCTGAACCTAGGACCTTCCTATAAGAAAATATCATAGTAGAAGTAGTTAAATTAATAAACGGTAGATCTTTTCTAAAAATCCTTGGAATTACGAAAACATTTTTTTGTGTAGAAAATTGTTGAAAAATGGATGAAGTTAAATTATCTAACTTTAAAACTTTACTTTAGGTTTGGCCTAATCACAAATTTTCCTTTCGTAAAACGTTTCCACAACAAGCAGGAATATGAGGCAACGGGTGGATGTATGATTATTGAATGTGGTTTCCATCTCCACGTCAGCGTTAAGGGAACAAAACTACCGAGAGATCATGAAAAGACTCTGTATGCAAATACTTTTTTTAGTGACTGTACGTCTAGCTGCGCTAGAATTGCGCTGAAAGGAATTATTTTTCTAGTAGAGATAGTATTAGAAATTTGTACAGTCGAAGCCCTCTAAGCCGAACGCCCTCTAAGTCAAAAAGTTTTCGATTCTTAGTCTATTTTCAATACCTCTAAGTCGATTTTTTTTTCGAAAAAAAAATAAACAAAAAATTTCGCAACTTGTATCAAGTACGAAACTTGTATTACATGCTCTGACTCTCTCTCAATTTGGCACTGGACGACGAACACCTTTCATTATATGTTGATTTTTTAGTGCAAACACGTCGGAGAAAAGAGCGCATATGGTTGCCCTTATTCTTGTTTACCTATGCAAGAAAGGAAGAGAATGTTCACAGCAAGAGTGAGGATTTGCATGGCCACCTACGCGGCAAACATTGAACCCAAAGAACATGGGAAAATCGAAACTATTCGCCAATGGTTCTCGAAGGACAATCATGTTGGGCGGACACAATTGTCGTCTAGGGCCACATAATCATCGTGGCCCTAGAGTAGAGTGTGTTGTGTTAGAGACATACAACCACAATTGGTTGTGGTTATTTGTGCACACAACCGTCCGGTTCTGTACGAATAACTACGCTGCTTATTCATTGTGTTGTTGGTTGGGTATCTGAGATGTTTTCAAGTTTCATTTAGTGAATGCATTGAGAGTCCGGATGAGATCCAACACTGCCTTTTTAAAATAGAGTCCTTTTTTTAAAAGGCTTCATTTTCGAATTTTAAAGACACAATCCAAAATTACGAGCTTTTTTAAGTAATTTCCTGCTTTTTCCTTACATGTATACTCCTTTGAATAAAATAAAGGCTTTTAAACAGAAGAAAATATAATCCCTCTAACTCGAATTTTTCGAAAAAGCCCTCTAACTCGAACTAATTTTGAAATCCCGTGAAAATTCGACTTATTTATTTATTTATTTTTTTCATACTTTATTTCATATAAATTTACTTATTTCATATAAAACATTTTAAACAGTCGTTTCTACAAAATAAGCGCTAAGAAAACGAGAACAATAGTACACATTGCTTATTGGTCTTTAAAAAAAAAATGTCTACTTAATTTTTATAAATCATTATTGTAATATATAAAGCATTGCGTCATCCACAGCATGAAATAAAAAGTTTGCATGAGAACTCCAGCAGATTGATTTGCAAAATTAAAAAAAGAAGTAGAGAAGTAGTGAAGTAGAAAACTTGAGAATGAGATTTTGTAGAGTAATTGTAGGTTTGTGAGTAATTTCTGCCCTAATTTTTTTTTTCTTTATAAATTTTACACTGTAATTATTTTTATAAAATTGCTAAATAGAAATAAATACAGGCCAACATATGATAGTGAAAATGATTTCAAATCATTTTGAAAAAAAGAGATATTAAAAACTGCATAAATTATCACGTGCCGTGTTGAAAAAAGTGGTTTCGAGAAAAGCGCGTTTTAAGTTTTTATACTGTCGTCGCATAGTTAAATTTTCTACCATAACTTTGGATCTAAGAGGAATTTTTGCAATCGACTTTCACAGAAATAAAGTTCTAAGTATAGACAGCATTTTTTTATGAAAGAAATATGTATTAGGTGTACAGCTCTGCTTTCGTCGTTTTTTTTCGAAATTCGAGGATGTGTTGTAATTAACTGGTTATACATTTATGATTCCTTTTGCATTTGACACGAGTCTAACTAAAGTAATGCTTTAAATTCAGCATCTTAGAGAACTTTCTCTCTTCCATCGCCATGCCGGTCTTCGACGTCAAAATTACCGTTCTTGAAGCGTTGAAACTACTCTCGGCACTTTCTTTCACTAATAGCTGTATTTGAGAGCATTCGATGAGCCTCAGACGCAGATTTCTTCATACTAAAGCAGAAAATTAAAACCTCCCGCAAATGACAAGAATTTCCCTCGTAAGCTGACATGTTTAATCGGGAATAACTTTATGATGCAGATACAAATCGACTAATATTTCGACGGCATTAAGTATACAAATACCTAAGCTTATTGTGTGACATCTACGATCTATTTATTTCGACTACCAATTACCGCTAAAGCCATTCATTGCAAAACGGCGGAAGCAAAGTTGTACACCTAATATTTATATTTATTTAGTTTTTTACGTATGTACCACCTTAAACTGCGGAAGGGGATGCGGATTAGATGAATTGGACTGGCAGTTTTCAATAATTGGCCTGAATATGTACAAAAAAAAATTTGTAATATATTTTCGATTACACGATAAGCTTTACGCCGCGTTTGCGAATGTGAATTAATATTAGGGTGAGTTGAATTTCTTAGGGAAAACAAGTTCTTATTTCATTCCTTTTTGGATCACACCATTAAAAATGTGTATGCACGAAGTTTAACCAAACTGATTTATTTTTTTTGATTTTCACTTTTGAAGTTTTTTTCCAAAAAGTTGCACATACGCCACAGTGACACAATTGCGACTGAACAGATTTCCAAAAATTATTTATCGAGTACTAGCTGCTCCCGCGAATACAATTTACAACTTTACAAATACTTCTAAATTAATACTTCTAAATTATTTATGTTAGGAGTTATTATTTCCTACTAGGAGCCTCGGGTAGTGCTGTGAAAAAACGACTACTGCTTTTTGATATTGCAATTTGAGATCCTTTCTTATGAAAAACCGGCAAATACTAAAAATGCTTTATCTGATCTTTGCGTGAATCGAAATCGTTTCTTACTCATTTGTCAAAGACGTGTGTCAAATAATTTTCTATTTCAAAAATGGCCGCTAAAAGTTTTCATAATTCTATCGACACAGTAACTTAAACGTTGACTCTTTTATATAAACAGATGAGAGTCGTACATCACAGCTCAATTGAAAAAGCATTTCATGCTTACATGACGTTGTCAAACATAGTTCTAATCACAGCTCTGACAGTTATCCTATAAAAACAAGCGGAATACTTACAAAAAATCTCAAAGTTAGTCTAACAATTTCCTTTAAGAAACTAAATCTTTATGAAACTACGTGGGAGACCTTTTGAACTTACAACCGCCTCGAGAGTAAAAGTCAAATCCCACAGTTTAAGCGTTAAGCTCGATGAAACTTTGGCAACATCTCGTGAGAAATCCCGCGATAACCACAAATAAAAAGATTTAACTTATTTCCTCACAGCCAGGCCTGCAAGCTTAACTTAAAACAAATCCGCTAGCAACACTAAAACATAATTCTTTACACCACCCCCCCGCGACTGCTGAGTGCTGCAACTAATTTCCGCTGATCACCGTGCTCCCCGAGCAGACCCGACATCCCTTCAGCGAGTAAAACTTTAACCAATTAATTGTTCTTATTCGAGTTTCATTGCTGCGCATGCAAGTCATCTCCTCCCGGTCCCAGCCCTGGTTGGGTGGAAATCTTGACGCCTCTCATTCTACCCAACGGAGGGAAGCTGTCTAAACGCACACAGCCCCTCGTTGCACAAGAAAGCGGTTTCTATTGCTCCTAAACCCCTTCAACAAGAATCGCTTATGGGAAAACTTTTAACAATGTTTTGATACCCAAACCGATGGGCGGCTGACGGGAGAAATGACGCAGCAACGGAGCGCGCTCTGAAGTCCTTCGTTCGTACGCGCCACCACACCGCCAAAGCAAATCCAGACAATCATCAACTTACAACACCATTCCGAGAGCAAACTTTTAATTTGCTAACTAATTTTCGTGAAATTTTCCAGCGGCAAAGTGGGTGGCTAAAAAGCACAAATTACTTCCGGGCGCAAATGCACCGCCCCACCTCCCACCGTACATGCTCCTAAGCCTTCGCAAGTCACGAGGACTTTGTGTCTGTTGAAAAATAATAAGAAAAGCCACCAAGCGGCGCTTTGCCACTCACCTACTCCTGGCCAGAGATTAGGATTACCAGAGATTTTTATAAGGACAAAACGTAACGGAAGAACGAAGGAGGCACAGAATGAATCTGAAAAAGTTTTTAATTTCCACTGGGGGTGGTGCCGCCGACGAGGTCCTAGGCAAATTACGGAGTCTCTCAGTCCACAAGGCTGTCTGTACGTGTATGTACACAGCGGTAATAATCCGCCGGCTTACTCCATCTTCGCGCAGAACTCGTTGCCGGTCACTAATAGAAACGTTACATCGGGATGTGTATCCTGTCGGCCAGCCAGGACCACCACTACTCTTAACCCTTTCCCACCACTCCGCCCTCGTAGTTAATATAATTGTAAAACCAGTGGAAAAGTTTAAAGTACTTTGACTGCGTTCTTTCAGGCTGGCAGGCAGCCGTCCGCTCGGATAAATTGGACTCGGATGGCTCCGGTCAGCAGCGAGGCAGCGGAAAGTGGAGAGAGAGAGCCTTTGTCTGCGGTCTAAGCCATCTTGTTATCTTCTTTTGGTTAAAAGGGTTGTGATTATAGTGGACTTAGTATTAAATTGAATTAATTTGATGGAAATTGAATGTGGCCGGGGATTGCAATTGAGGTCTTGGATATTAAAACAGAGGGGCTTTTTTTGTTTTTTTTTTTTGTGGGCGAGTCGAGCCATCGGGGTTCTTGAGTGGGTGATGGTCGTCTGTTGGTTTTTTTTATTGAAATTAATGGCTTCAGGGTCACGGTTCATTTGACATATGAGAGTATTTGGTTCTTGACGACAGAACAACGACCTTCTTTTGAGGTCGAGGAGAACCTGTCCTTTGTTTGATTTCAACTCGAGACGGGTGATCGAAACTTACATATGACCTCGGGGCTACTCGACGTCGATGATGTTATCGGAAAATTTGAAATTGAAATTCTGTTGTTTCGACAATATCTTCAATTATTACGTGGATTTGAACACATTTTTGAGTTACCTGCATTTAGCAGAACTGTGTCTTGTATTTTTATAATTGATGCATGCTTAAGGACATCTTGTTTTGGCTATTGGTGCCAAAAATGTCAAATTAGAATTGAAAACAGCAGTAAGTTTAATGATAATAGTCTAGTGCCAAAATACATTTTAGTGAGTTCAAGTGAGCGGCCACGCCATGAGCAACGAGCGACAAAGAAAAATGTCAAACACATGAAATTGTATGGAGGTGGCCACGTAGGCACTGAGCGATTTTCGATTTTTCTCAAATCAAACCTGCTTCAATTTCTTTGAAAATCGCTGAGCAACGAAATAGGAAAATGGGAAAAATGAATGCAGAAAAAATTGATTTCAGCTTTTTTTTTTTTTTTGTTATATTTTGGTGCGTGCTAAAGGGGTTGGGGTTACCCTTAAGTATCCTGTTTAAGACATAGCACGGACCGAAGGTACCGAGGGAGAGATGGAAAGAAGCTGTACAAAGCTGTCCGGTTCTGTGGCAGGATGACTACAACAATTATAAAAAAAAATGCCACTGATTGAAGTTGAACTTCTTGTCAGCATCAGCCCTAGCTGGCAGTAAATTGAAAAAATTCTGTAGGTAATTTAAATAATGGAGCCAGAATTTGATGGGCACTGAATTCAGCAGTGTTTGCCATCAATACTGCCAAAAGAGTTTGGAAACTTTCAGAGCCGATAGTAAGCAATTAAAATTTTGTAGACGATCTAGGTCGGTTATTTGTATAGGCATAATATATTCATCTACAAGCTGGTCCGGAATGACAGCACTTGTAAAAATCGCATTTTCACAATAAATCGCTCGGCGGTGAAGCTAAGCACATGACCACCTATCGCTCAGACTCGTCGCTCACTGCATGACCGCAGCCTAGGAGTAATGGGCGATCCGCTTATTTTACGACACTCTTTAAAGTTGACTCTGTATCAACTGGTGGCTACATTTGAGATGCATGAATTTTCCGTTTTTTCTCATAAAAGCCTCTTCTGTTCACATTCTCTTAGCAGAGAAATCCTTACTAATCCTCTTTTCCTATCTTGGTACCAAAAAAGTCTATCTCTGAGAAATTTCCTGCGGTAAAAGTGCAAAGAGAACCCCAGAAAGTCGGTTCCCACTTTATATACAAATGACTTTTGCTAAGTTTTGAGTCTGGGCGTGGAGAGCCAGCCACATAAAATCAGACTTTTTGCACGTTTTTACGAAAGGTATCTAAAAAGAAAGGCGAAAAAAGCTAGGCTCTGGCTCTCAACGGGCTGTTACGCCGTCCAATGCAATGCAATCATAAAAGGGCATTCATTTGAATGGAAAATCATCTTAAGTAACGACGGAATGCATTTTATTGAAGCAGTGTCCAGGACGTTCCAGAATTGTGTCAATAAAAAACATTTCCAAGGTGATCTGAGTCAACAGCAATCGTTCTATTTCAACGAAAAGGAATATTTTTATGTGGATGTGGACGTGAGCGACATGAAGCTTCAGCAGAACGGCTTTTAATCGACTTTAGAGTTGACCTGTTTCGGCGGGCGGTGAAATGAATTGGTTATCAAGATTGTACGGTTGGAGTCACATAGATTCATCCTCACGATCAACTCTAAAGGTCTAAGCCGACAAACCTTAATCTGAGTTTCTAGAAGTTAATAAAAGGTCGTCCATCGTTCAGACGAATTCTTGTGACAGAGTTATTGAGAGTTACAGCTTTTTTCTCCGTATAACCAATGGGTACTTGGCCTTTCATAAGCTGTTCTAAAAGTACAAAAAAAAAAATATGTCTGCAATATCTCACACGAAAGTAATCATACTTATTCTAATAGGTGTTACGCTAAAAGTGACGGTTGTCACTTTTTGTGTCAAACCACTTCAATGAACAAGCAAGCAATAGTTATTACGCTTCTTATTAGCTAGAAAAAGTAGAACCCAAAAGATGGTTGGCAGCACAATGGGCCTATCTCTGGTCTAAGTGTACCAAAAACTTAAAATGTGGTTAATGTTTTACTCATCGTCATCATCATTAGTGGCGTAACAGCCCACAAAGGGCCAGAGCCTAGCTTTTCGCGCCTCCACTGTGTTGTGCGAGTTATAATTTTGACACAAGTGGAGAGGACGTACAGTTCATTGCCGGTTCCGAACGGCGAAATGCGAAAGCTTTCCGTGACAGAAGTACTTCAGGAGAGTTGTTAGTCGTTCGCTGGAGGTGGGGCCGTGAAAATTATTTGTGGTGTTTTTTCCCCGAGCCGAATTCGACCCCGGGTACTCTTGCTTAACAGTCCGACGCACTACCGATTAAGCCACGGCGCCCACCCTAATGTTTTACTAGCTAGTTAAAAAAATTTATGAATGCCAAAATTGTCATTTTATTTCACATTTTAGGTAAAGCGGCTATCGAAATATGTTCGTTTTTTCATTCGATAAAATGGCTCTACACAATAATTAACAATCGTAACTACAAGCGTAGCATTTATCACAGCAAAGTATATTTTAAAAAATAGAAATGTTTCTGTTTCAATTCTTCTTTTCCTTTTTTGCTTTCCAAAAGTATACTTTAATGGTTTCTTTTAATTTGTTTCTATTAAACATTTCAAATCCAAGTTTTAAAGCTGCTATAGAATACTAAAACAATTTCACTAAAATTTCTGCATTTTTTTTTTGTATTTCCAGAGATAATGAATAATTTTGTGTCACTTTATAGATCAGTCTCGTTTCCCTATTTTTACGCTTCTAAGGAGACCCTGAATGCATCTTTTACACGTTACTTTCTCTGAATTTGATTGACTAACCTATATAACATTTTTCGATTGTGGATTCGTTGTATTCGTTGCATTATTGGACTAATTTTCTCAGCATTCCTTTTCCTCTACTCATCTCCCGATTACTTTTCTGGTCATCCGCGTTCGCGACAGCGATTCCAAACCTCAACAGACACCTTTTTCTTACAGCTGTAATCCTGCATCCTTACATCACTCAAATCACTTTCCATCAACACACAATTTCCCCAGAAAACATGTCTTCCCCTACTCTTTGTCTTCACTCATACACCTCGTCAGAATTTCAACCCGATTCGTCGTTGGCTATTTTCATACTCCCCTCTCCTTCGATAGTCCTCGAAAAAAAGGATATAAATCAACATTAAAAAATCGAATTTCCGAAAGAGGATTATCATAAATTTATTTGCCTAACCTGTGTTCCGGTGCTGAAGAATCGTGCGCACGAAGTTTCTCCTCTCCGCCACGTGGTCTCGGTGGCAGTGAATCAGCGGCACGTCGTCGTGTCGGCGGGTGGTGTTGGAGAAAAGGGTAAAAAAAAAAGTGAGGATTTTCCGCCGTTTTTTCAGCGAGTCTTAGAGAGCCAGTCCTCAAATTTTTTTATGACGATTGATTAATATTTTAATTTTGCAATAAAAAAAAAATATTATAGCTTGCACTTTGACTTGTTTCCGGTAGTTGACATCGAATCGAGAGAGTTAAATTTTATGGTGATGATCTGATTGGAAGTTGTACGTTTCTTGTAGGAATTCGAAGGTGGGACTGCTCCACCCCACTTCAGTGTTGCCAGAAAAGAGAAACTTTGCAATTACATGAAAATGCCGGAGGAACTCTAAGAGATTTGAGCATCTGGTGGCCGAAAGAAAAACACAGAATCAAAACAATTTGTACTTTTTACGATGGTTTTTGTGGATTTTCAGAGAATTAACGCCACAGGCATGTAAACACACAAAAAACTGAAGAAAACACATTCGTCAAACCTAAAGCGTTTCGAGTTGAATTTATTAGTGTTTTGCAATAAAGATTTGTAATTTGAAAAACCCATGTGGAGAAGGGCAGGTGGCGAGATGAAATTCCAAGGTGACAGAGATTCACCAGCTCCAGCTTCATTCGTTTTCACAGAATTGCTTGATGGAGCATAGCAAAGCCCCGTAGAGGAGGCTCCACATCAAAGTCTTTCCACGAAATTTCGACTTCAAAGTCCTACCACCATCGAGCAAAGACGAAACCAATCACTCCGTCAGGTAGTGCGTCGCTCTCGTAAGAGGGCCACTCACACTCAGAGACTGCCACCGAAGTACGAAAATTGAAACCACGGTTTTGATGATGTCGTCGTCGGTCCAGGACCTGTCCCCGTATTGATTTAAATTGATTCCGAATCTTTTACATGTTTCAATTTCCCCCCTACAAACAGCAGCAAAGTCCCACATCAGCTGGCACGACCGCAGACGTGTGTAGCTCGTTCGGGCCAAGTGAAAACGCCTCAAATCAACAACTTTGCTGCAGCCCAACCGCTCACGTCGAACGCAAGATTGTGTATTCAATGCGCACACGGATATGCGAAGGAGAAAAATCTCCCTCAACGATATTTCCACCATGAACAACTTTTCGGTTGTCGGTTGTGTTTTGCTCGGAGGGTCGTCAGGGGCCTGGGGCTAGAGAGCGGGGGGGCCTTTCTGCGTGATTTTGGTTACCTGAAATAAAATCGGCAAAAAATATCCATTCGCTTGTGGGTATTTGAACTTTTCACCAACCCCCCGACACCAGTCACGATGGAAATGTTCACACCCCTCACACACAGACACGCTCGTCTACCGTTGGCTAACCCTTCCACATCCTGGTGGCGGCGGTGAGGCTGTGACTCCGACTCCAACTCTTTCGACCTGACTCTGGGCGCTAAGCAAGTCTGCAACTGGCAGTGGTTAGTTGTGTGGTAAATGAAATTTAATATTTTCCACTTGGAACATGTTCTTCTGACTTTTTTTTTTTTTTTTTTTTCTGTTTCGTTCTGGCCACCACTCACTGATGCTGCTGCTGCCATAAGCATGCGGTAATCATATTTACAGTTAGTCGAGTAAGCATGTGTCCTTTTTTATTAGGATGTGTTAGTTTCTTCTTTTTTTTTTTGCGTGAGTGTGTGTGTCCTGCTGTTGGCCAACAATAATTTTTTTTGAGGGAAACTTTGTTAGGAGAGCCTCGGTGCTTCTTTTTTTTTTGTTCTTTCCCACTCTGTCCTTGTTCTCCAATTCTGTGCATTTGACCATTTGACCGGAAAAGGTTGCAAATATGGTGGCGAAAGGAAAAGTTATTTATGACTTTTTAATAAGGATACCAGAAATCGTTCAGTAGCAGGCGAGATGTTGCAAAGTGCTTCGAAAAAAGTGTGCGAGTGGAATGGTGGCTAGCGAGACTGAATGGAATTTTAAAATTAGTTGTTGTTTGGTGCAAGTGCTCAACGGGGATGTGTTTCAATGTTAATTTATTGTTTCAAATTGGCTATGAAATACTTTGAGCTTTGGCTTTGGCATTTTGCTTGCTTCCCTGCCAATAAGGTTGAAAGTGGAGTAGGATGTGTGCGATGCTGTTTGTAGTTCGAATTGGTTTTTGATGGAGTTTCTTCGGCAGTATGAAGAGCCCAAAGATGGTTGTCAGCACTATTAGTCTAGCTTAGCCTAAGTGTACCAACTTTTCAAATTTTCAAAAGGATGATCTGGTATTTTTTTGCTTGTCTTGTCTAGGTTTGCCTTTATTTTGTTCGCCTAAGATTGTTGTTGAGTTGAGAGTATGTGCCTGGATGACTCCAAATCTGTTTTTTTTTTCGGTTGTATCACATGAAATGTTCGACTTTAAAGTAAAAATCGACAAAGTAAGTTTTAGGGTTTCGTTCCAAATGAATAACGAAATCCTTATAGAATGATTTCGATGTACTTCTGTCTGTCTGTCTGTCGCCTTTACATACAGTGGAAAGCAAAAATGGATACATACTCGGCGGTCGTATGGTTTTTGTAAATAAAAAACCTCCCACTTGACCGATTTGAATAATTTTTGTGTTATTTGTTTTCTTACTGCATCACCAAAAAAATGAAGTACAAACGATTTTGATCGCATTTTTAGAACGGTCGAAATTTACAAAGGCTCATCCTGACCCCAATGTATCCATTTTTGTACGTTTAGAAAAATATATATTTTGATGTGCGGGAAGAGTAAGATAACTTTGGCACCGAAAATTGATAATGGTTTTTATAGAGCGTCCAAAAACGAACAATTTTTGCTATGGGCGGGGAGTCTATCTCACCCCATTTAGGAGGTAGAGGTAATTTAAAATCAAATCAAACAACATGGAAAAAAAAATCATTACAAAACAATGGCAGCACCTACAATAGAGACCAACTTAGAAAGAGGGAAACTTGTTCTTTGATAGTACATTAAAGTTAAATTGTTTATGCCTACAGTTTGTGAAAAATTCGCATACAAACTCAAAATTTTAATAAGCAATAATAGAAAAAAAAAAGTCTAAATAATTTTTCTTTTCATAACTGAAAGTCGCAGAGCTAAATTAGGACCTGGCCGTTAATGCTCACGTTCATTCTGAGTCGAACACAAAAAACACAATGGTCCTATGTCCATTGTACCAGTCACACCCTTATGCACAAAGGCACTTGCTTGCAGTAATAGTTTAACTTTAATTTTCTTTAAAAAAGTGGTTGGTCTATGCTGGTTTTCTTTTGAACTAGAAGACATAGGACCATTGTGGGGACCATTTATTTTACAAAAAACCATACGACAGCCGAGTATGTATCCATTTTTGCATGCCACTGTTTTTTTTTTGCTGATTTTTTGTAAGACTAACACCTCCATATCCCAATCCGCCGGGGGTAACAGTGCGTCCATGCGTCGGTAATGTGAATTGTATTTACCAAATCCAATAGAATTAAATCTCCCCATACAAACGAATCCGCTACAAATTTGTTGACAAAACCCGATTTAAAATGAACAAAAGGCCAACTCCTTTTAATTAAATTTTATTGAGTAAAAGAATATTAAGTACTTCAATGCTACTTCAATGAACAATCAAATGCAGAGAAGAGAAGAGAAGAGAAAGATATCTATTCGCTCTATTTCTTATTAAAATTCGTGATGGGGTGTAAGACTAATTGAAAAGCTTTCCATATTTTTTTTTAGTCACAAACGAACGAATATCGGCTACCCATCGTATCTTTTAAAACGTCATCGCAAAATAACATTTCCGACTTCCCATGTAGTTTATTTCCGAGGCTGAAAACCACCAAAAGTAGCCTTCGCTTCTACGACTAAGGAAAAATCGCACATTTCATGTGGTTAAACCTTATAAACCTGTTAGTATTAACTTTTACCTAAGCCCGAATGACGAAAAAGAACCGAGCAAAACTGCCTTACCACAAAGACGTTATCCAATCGATTCCGATGTAGGATAATCCCTGTAATGGCTGTCTTATTGACAGAATGACACATGCCAATTTAAATGCCTTCATTTAAACATCGAAACACACATCCAACAAAAAAAAAGAAAAGCCAACAAATTAACAAAAAGGCTGTCAGAATCCTTTTTAAATTAGAGAAACGTAAACGTAAAACGAAAAACCGTCAAATATTTTCCATTGCCCTGACATCGATTACCTATTTTACGAACGTGTCCTCATTTCCACACAACGACAAGCGACAAAGGGACGAAAATACGAAAAAGAATCCCGCCCGTCTTCGCCGACAAGCTTCCGGGAAGCTCTAAATGCCGTGCTTAGCTGACATCTGTGAATAAGGATATCCCATTATGAATTAATGTCAACTGTAAGCAGGATTCCACAGACAGCAAAGGTTCAGCCGCCGTTCATGTTAATTTGAAATTTCTGCGGGTTTCGCTTTTTTTTTTCTTCCTTTCTTTGTGTGTGTGGATGTTTGTTGTTGGTGTCTTTTATCGTATCCTGCTCCTCTTTATCCTGGAGGACAAAAAAAAAAAGCGTTTTAATCGTCACGTTCCACGATAAGTCCACTTTCTGTGCCAACGTACAGAGTTTAGGTTCTGCTCCTCTCTCACATCTGGGGCCTTAATTTTTTTTTTCTTCTGTGCTCGTCCTCGGAGAAGATGAATAATGATTGCCTTTATGACGTGGAGCCGTTTAGGAGAAGCAAAAAAAGAAAACGTTTCTCGAGATCTACAAAAAAGAATGTGACTACGATAAAATTGTGAAGTAGATACTTCACTTGTGCTTCGACATGAACGACAGAAATAATTTAATGACGGGACTGCAAGTTATCTGGATTTAATTCTGTGGGCAGACAGCAGGCGGAAGGCGGTCTTATTCTCTGATGCGTTGGGTGCTTGTTTTAGGAATTGATGGGGTGTTTTTGGCTGATGCAGGGGAATTCTTTTGGTTTATGTTGATTGTTTGATATACAGTTTGTTTTTTGTTTGTGGCGAGGAAAACAATTTCATCGTAAAATTGAAAAAAATAAGGAAATTGGTGAATATAAAGAGACGGAAGGAGAAAATTGCAAGAAACATTTAAGCGCTGGATGTTAAGACGTAAAGCTCAGGCGTGCAAACATAAGTAGCCGTCATGTTTGGAATATTTATGTTCACATATAAGGTCTGAGAGAAGGGTGAATTCTTGCGGAAATGTCGTAATTTCTAGTCACCGAGTTGCATCAAGTATCAAGTTTAAGACAACACAAGTTTTGTGATCTAAACATTCGTTGAAGGAAAAAGTTTTAGAGGAAATTTTATGGCAAATGCTCCTTAGTACACTGCGATGGTAGTTTTAAAAAAAACCACAGTCTGATTGATTTGAATTGTTTATGGTGCTAGTTGGTCGTTAAATTTGAGTTAAAATGACATATTAATGTTCATCATTTGCTAGGCAGTCATCAATCCTGACAGTTAAATATAAACATAGCCAGATTTATGGAAAAGTTCGATAATTTATGGCCGTGCCGTCATGATTAATCGAGACGACAGAGTTCAATTTTAAATTTTTAGTCAATAAGAGATGTATGCAATGTGTACAGGTGTGGATTGTACATTTTAGACATCGGTTGTCCAATGGTAATTTACGCATCGATATTTAAGTTCTGCCACTTATTTTAAGTCATTCAATTGTATCAAATTCTTACTATAAATTGAAAAAGAACTGTGTTACTAAAGTGTGATTTTTTAAAAGCTATAGGACAGTTTTTCAAAAAACAACACATAAAATTCAGAAAAATACATGAAATCTTTATTTGAATCGATAGTACGGTCCATATAATTTAATGTTTGAAGATTATTTCATACAAATGTTGACCTTGACTGCGCCTCAAATGGTCCATCCGCTTAGTCCAATTTTGGCATACTCTTTCCAACATTTCGGCCGGTATCTCACGAATAAATACTTCAATGTTATCTTCCAATGCGTCAATTGAAGCGGGCTTGTCTCTATAGATATGAGCTTTAAGATAGCCCCACAAAAAATAGTCTAAAGGCGTTAAATCGCACGATCTAGGCGGCCAATTAACCGGTCCCGAACGTGAAATAAAATGTTCACCGAACTCGCCTCTCAATAAGTCCATTGTTGCGCGTGCTGTGTGGCATGTGGCACCGTCTTGTTGAAACCACATGTCATGCAAGTCAAGCTCTTGCATTTTGGGCAAAAAAAAGTTGGATATCATCTCACGGTAGCGCTCACCATTCACAGTTACGTTACGATTCGCATCATCTTTGAAGAAGTACGGTCCAATGATGCCACCGGCCCATAAACCGCACCAAACTGTGACTTTTTCTGGATGCAGTGGTAGCTCTTGCAATGCTTCTGGCTGATATTCACTCCAAAATCGACAATTCTGCTTATTTACGTACCCACTGAGCCTAAAATGAGCTTTCTGAACTTTCTTAACAGAGCACGCATTTTGATAATAAAATTCAATAACTTGCAAGCGTTGTTCGTTTGTAAGACGATTCATGGTTAAATTATAGACCAAACTGAAGATGTTTGACAGTGAAACAAAACACGAAACGTTTGTCAGCTGTTGCCAGTGTTGCCAAAAAGATAATAGCTAAAAAATCACTCTTTATAATCTAATACATATATTTAAGAAAACTATATTCTTTTAGCCTCAGTCTAGCTTGTCTTTCTAATTTTTTTTTAATATATATCTATCTACATTTCAGCAGGTGCTTCTGAACTTTAAATTTAAAATTCGTCAAAATTTTTTCCTAAAACAAGTCTTCTCTCACTATATTCGTAATAAACGAAATTTCTTAAAAGAATAAGGAGAATTTTCAAGTTCAACCAAAATAAACAAAATAAATAAATAATTAAATAAACTGTAATCATATGTTCGAGACATGTGAACCAACGTGACAAAATAAAAAAATCGATAATCGAATGTACGTAGTCAGCGAAGCTTAAAAATTCCCCTTATTTTTTGAACAGACCTCGTACATAGCTCAAATTTTTCGATACAAATGCTAAATTCAATTCTTCAATTTAATCATTCAGTATTTAATGTTTTAAAAGTATCACTGACTTCTATCACTGAGCACGAGTTTCTAGATATTTTTTTAAAATCAATTCAACTTCTTTAAAAATAAAACTGAATTTTACTTCAGTACTCGCGTCTAATTTTTAAAAGAAAACAGGACCAACTTTCGTTCCAAAGCTCGTTTCTCCAAACGATTTTCTAAGATTCCTCACAATTGTCTAATTTATCTATTTTCTCTTAGTTTTCTGCAAAAGTGCTTAAATTCTTTGGAGTCTCTCGTTCCTCTCGACTTAAAATTCGTCGATCTAATATCTGAATTCATTTCCAATACCACTCCAAACGCTTCTCATCTCCCAGAGACCCTCCCGTTTATTGCACGCCTACGTGCATCCAAAACAAATCATCATTTGTCAGCGGCATGTGTTTCCCCAACTTCAAGTAGACGCCACTCGTCACGACACACCACCACCACCGGCGCTACCGCCGCCGCAATCAATCATCGATTGGCACAAAGGATCTGAAGTCCTCGGGTCAGCAGTCGCCACAAATCCACAACAATCCAATTTTCTGCTCATCAATCCTCGAGACCGGTCGTCCTCCTTCCCAAACACACCTACGCGTCCCGAATTTCCCTCGTCCCAAAAGGACCTCAGCCATCCCCCTCCTTCCCATGTGACAGTTGAAAACAAATTCATTTCTCAAACAGAGACATCCGCCTGCCATTGTTGCGGTCGTCGGTATTTCTTGTCAGTGTCATTTAATTTTAATCTTTTTTATTTTTTATTCAAAATTTACTTTTCATGTCTGCCCCTCGACGGGGGGCGGACTGTTTGGTGCTGCATTATGACATCGATGTCACTATGGCACTCAGTAAGGACATGAATGGAATACCGAACGGAGAATAGGGTCAAACTAAAGCAATCTCCTCGATCCTTGTGGTGGGCTCTTCAAGAAAGTGTCGGCAGCTTCGGAAGCCACGAAAAGTTATCCCTTGGAGTGCTGTGGGGAGGAAGTCCTTTTTTTTTTCTCTGATCTTCTTTTTCTTCTAGTAGAAGGGAGGGTGTCGGAGGGTGTCCCCGCACCCCGGTAATCACTCTCGTGGGTGTTAAAAGGTGCTCTGTCTTCCATGTAACGTCCGAAATGTTGGCGTGGAACAAGTTTTATTTTTTCTTCACCGCTCCTTCTCGACTGTAACTGCACATAAACAAAGGGACAAAGAGGAGGAAAAAAAAAAAAAGATGAAAAGTAGACCAAAGCGAATGGAGAAAAAAAGGCTAACACGATAATTTTCAATTTTCCACACTTTACACTTGAGTTTTCCTTAAATATTTTACGAAGGGAAAGTTGTTTCGGAAATGAGCTTTGTAGCTTCTCTCTGCGGGATTTTGACTGGCATGCGGGTGCGGGTGCGGGTTGCGGGAGGCATTTAAAAGGGACAATCATCTGGTGGCACTTATGGTTGCAGATATGAATGTCCAGGGGGTCGTCGTTTGTTTTTGATGGATGTGGGGTTCCTTTGATCCGAGGGTGCTGTCAACTCGTTTGTAATCTACAAAAATCCTTGTCAAATTGTTAGCCGCTGAAAATTATAAATTGCTGGTTAAAAAAATTAAATCATAACTTAAAGAGAGAAAGAAGTGGATAAATTCGGTTGCGAAAGGGAATGTGTTGAGTTGTCGGGGGAACTGAAAATCCTGTCCAACTGTTACGCAGTCAGGCGACATTTTCTCGTGCTGAAATGAATCTGGGGGACTTAAAAATTGTCTAACCAATTAGCTGTTTCTGCAACAATTTTAATAAGGAAACAGTTTAAGCACTATTTAGCCTTGCATTGTGCGGCGTAACAGCCCGTTGAGAACCAGAGCCTAGCTTTTTCGCGCCTCCACTGTGTTGTGCGCGTTATAATTTTGTCACATGTGGAGGGGACCTACTATTTAATGCCGGTTCCGAACGGCGAATTGCGAAAGCTTTTCATGACAGAAGTACTCCAGGAAGGTTGTCAGTCGTTCGCTGGAGGTGGGGCCGTGAAAAATGTTTGTGGTGTTTTTTTTTCCCCGAGCTGGATTCGAACCCGGAGCTCATATCATCTAGGGCTTCCACATCATGGTCATTAATTTATGCAGCTTCAGCTCCGTCATTTCACACGACGGGAAGAAAAGTAAAGCAGGGCGACGTTATTTGGATTTTAACGCTTTCAAAATCTATCCGGACCACTTAAGTCCTCCTAAGTTTGTTTTTCCTTTTTGTCGTCCATTAGACTCATTCACAAAGAAATAGGATGCCTAAAAATTCGTACCAGAAATGGCGAATCGGTGAAATCGAACTCATCGATTGGAGGAATTTTTCCTTATACTAAATTTTTTTCTTACGAAATGAATTAAATTTACTAACAGTCGTGAATATTGAACCGACATATGCAGTGGCGTTTAAAAATGGATACATAATCGGCGGTTGTATGGTTTTTTGCAAATAAAAAACCTCCCATTTGACCGATTTGAATGATTTTTGTGTTATTTTTTTCCTTACTTCATCACCATGTATCCATTTTTGCACGCCACTGTATATTGAATGAATTTGTATGGATTTTTTTTAAATTTCAAAACTTAAAACTATTTATTTAAAAATAAAAACAAATTCGTTGAAACGCTTTTCACGAATGAAAATAAACGTGTGCCAAATTTTGAACAGTTTTTAATGCGATTTTCTAAGCCTCCTCTGAACTGTGGCCTGGCAAAATTTAAATATTCTAATAATTTTTTAACTGAAAGTTTTTGGCACAACCCTATACTACAAAAACTTGTGTGTGATGCCGAGAGAAAATCCACATATTCGCCTCCAACAGAATTGCATGTCTGCCAAAAAGTGTAGGCAACCACACACACACACTCAAAGATCTCCATGAAATAACAATGATACCTCATCCAATTATAATCATCCCTCTCCCCGGATCTCCTCCTACTTCTACGGTCTTCCTTCGAGAGCCTGTCCTCTGGAGCCACCGCAAAACTAATTTATTTTCCACCAGCAATACCAGTTAATAGAATAGAAATAGGTTTTTAATGCGCTCCACCCGGGGGTCAACCGCAATTCAACCGCCACCACAGTGCGCATATAAGTTAACCCGTAACCTGCTTTCTCTCCCCGTTCGAATCTTACCATTTATCTATCTACCCACTTATCTGATTCCACCGTCGGCCGAGGATGCGTGCTCCAGAGTGGAGAAACACAACCGCCCGAGTTCCCAGTATTTTGTGCCAAAAATTTCAATTAAGAAAACCCATCACCCGAACTGTCCTTGCGGGTGGATCGCAATAAATTATCACCCAAGCCACGAGCTCGAACCTAGCGCCGAGTAAATCAATCCCATGAAATATCGGGAATGTACGGGCTGGTGCTTAAGCCAGCCACCCACCCACCGCAAAAGATGTGCGAAAAGGAGCCGGAATTGAGATAAATTTAGGACCATATTTATGGGATTTAAATTGAATCCAAGATGCCGGTAAAAAAATTCCCAGGATCAGATGTGTTCCCGCCCGGAGCGTGACCGCAGTCCACGCTACGGTTTTCGGAATTGAGCAAACCTCGAATCTCGGCAGCTGCTCACCCGTTCATTATGGTTTCTTGAGGGCACCGTGGGTCTTCGGGATCAAGAGGTCAACTCCATTGAGCGGTCGCCACGCCGTCCGACACCCGCCCCCCAAGCTGCGGTTAGTAATTCGCTTCAATCCGATTAGTTATTAGACTGGAAAATGTATCGGTTGACCTGGAGTGGATATGCCCGACCGCAGTCTAATTGGGAACCTGTTAACGAACTTCCCTGCCGCCAACAACACACACTCACACGGTCTTACGCATTCACGCACTCACGCACCAGCGTCAGTGCCGCCTCAAACCACCAATCATCGGAGTGTGTTTGGTTGCGCTTATGGGCTCTCCAGCTTGGTTCCTTTGAAAGGCTAAATAGCAAACCGTTCGAGGAGATTCCCCCATTGCCAACCCTCATCCGAATTAGGGCGGGCGCCGGAGGGCGATCGTAGCCACAACGGCTCCATCAATCTAATTAGAAATAACGTGGAAATTTAAATTGTTTCCAGGTGTTCGTTCGCTCTCCCTCGCAGTGGAGGTGTGCAGAGCAAGAAAAAACCGCAAATGAGATTGCCAGGAAACAGAAACACACACACAGATACCAGCTCACTCGAGCTTGAGTAATTAATACAAGGTCATTTGCATTTTGTTGGCTGCTGTTGCAGAACGAGGGAGTTGGAGGCGCGTATCTACTGGAATCTGCTTTCAGGAGGATGGGCTCTCACAACCCGTCCAGGGGTGCCACATTTCCATGGAAGCACCGGGGCATTCTGCCCAAGGGGAGCGCGGCTACAGAGAAAATCGTATCGATGGTGCTTAATTCGGTGCTGTGTTCGATTCATTAGGAGTCATTACGATGCCGGCAAATGGAAGTCTGTGGGCTAAACGGCGAAATTTTCCTATCGCCGGAGGCAATTGCAGTCGACAGGGCGATAGGACGCCTTAATGCGTCTTATTTTTTGCCGTTTTTGCAGTAGAGTTACGCATATTTTTTTGTTGCTGCTGCCATGACACGCCTTTGATTTTACCAATCACGGGTCCAACGTTCACTCACAGCATTCCAAACGTAAATTGCACAAATTTGTGTCATGTTTTTGTTTACTACTTTTTCTTTTGCTCTTAGAGAAAGCACAAAACACGAACTGTCCCAAGATTCACTCCACTTCATTGTGAACCAATTGTCTAAAAATTCTCAAGTCTACACACACTCCTCTTTTAAAGTGCCGACCTAAGCAGATTTCCACACGATCTTTCACCTTGCAACGAGACCTCTCTCAGCAACTTCTCCCTCAGATCAACCTCGTCCGTATTCAATTTCGTTAGATTCCTGTCGTCCGACCATCACTCATTCCACAATCATTTGTCTAACACACCCTCCCGCACTTCCCCACCCAAGAGCCCAAACAAAATGTCAGTGCGGCGAAAATATATTATCCCGTCACATTCCTAATTTCCTCAAGAGCACAGATACGATTCCATTAACTCGTGATGTTGTGAAAACTGCAGTGTCATCTGCTACCGTTCTCCTTTTCTCTCATGGTAATCGTCCTAGGACACGAAAAGGACGAGGAGGAGAAGCTGATTGCCCACCACCCTCCAGAGTACAAACCAAAATCATCCACCGCCCGACATGTCGAAATGTCCATGTCGAAAACAGACACCGGTAATCAGTGTCGAGGATGTCTCCTCGAAGGAGTGAGTCCTTTTTTTTTCCTCTCTGTGTATTTATTCCTCCCGATTTGGACATTTTTCACCTTCCACTCGCAGGAGCAAACCAATTCATAACCATCATTAGGTCCGAACTACAATCGCCCGAGTGTCAGGGTTCCATTAATCACCATCATTTGCCAGGGCACATTCAGAGCGCACGTGAGCGTGTCAAGCGAGGTCCTCTTCAGGTTGTTACAATGCAAATGGCGCAAACCTGCCCTCTGATGAATTGGTCATTCCCTTGGAGACGCTCGAAGTCGTCGCTTTGGTTCGATGGACAGACAAAAAAAAAAAACGCATCGGAATAGAAATGTTCGAAGGAAGAAAATACCCACCTCATCCTCTTTCGATGCTCCTTTTGATGCCGACATCCTTGCGCAAAAAGTTTCGATCCCAGCACCTGTTCGGGGGTCTGCCACCTCCCCAGAAGGGTTATAAATCGCTCAGCCATCTAACTCATTGAATGTAATTGAAATGCTTGCCAATAACGGTCTAGCTGGGGCGCAAGAAGACACACAGGATCAACAAAAACCGTCGAAATGTTTTGTTTTTTTGTTTCCTGTCCAAAAAAAGGTGCACCGAGGTGCTGGTGCAGTTCGATTTCGCAACTTTTCCGGTGGCGAAGTTTCTTCCAAAGATGAAGTTTTCGAATTTGTGACTTTCCAAATACAAATCTACGATAGGTCGTTTCAACCCCATGAAAGTTTTTTTTCCGTGGGAAGGCGAAATGACGATTTAATAGAATTGCTCACCCCTGTTCATTTGAAGCGTGCTAATGGCAAAGGGAATTAAATCCTTTTGTTCCCCACCCCCCGAGTGTAGTGTAATTTCAAAGATGAAGTATTTTCTGCGCGTCTGTGCCACGGCGACGGTGTGACGCTGAGAGGAAATGAACGTGTTGAGTTCAGCACGAGAAACGGAAATCATCTGTCATCACCATTTTCCGTTTAGCACCTGGCTAAGAGAGAGGGGCGTGGTTCATGTGGGTGGGTGGGGGGTCTTAATGCAAAGGGCAGCTTGGCCCTCGAAGATGGGTGGAGGGTCTTTTATGTTTAACAGGAACTGAAAGGACATTTATTTGAAAATGTTGTCGAGCATATTCAGGGACGACTGGGAAATTGGATCGAAAACGTGACGCGGGGTGTGTTTGGCGGCAGGAAGGGCTTTCAGAATTGAATGCTTTATTTTAAATTGTTTGAACAAATTTCCAAAAAGGTAAGAAGGGGAGATGATGAAAATAGTCATGGATCAGAATTTCGTTCTCGATTAAGCGGAAGAGGGTTGGGGCTTTCAGTTATCCTGTGTGATGAGGACGGGACGAGGTCTTTTGTTTACCTGGGAAATCGAAAAAGTCAATACTTTTCTAATTGGACTCGAAGTAAATGGTTCGGTGAGTTTTAAGTCTGTAGGAAAGTTGGGACTGAGTATCTACGGTAGTTGGATGTTGAATTTATTTGTTCTCTGACACACGAACGGGGTAAGATTAAAGACTTAAAGTTGAGCCGCCATCAATTGCTTTAACAGGGGAGATCTGTGGGCATTAATACGTCCAGATTCAAGTCGAAATATAGAAAAATAAAATGAAGATGAAGAAAAGCAGCCGTCACCGAGAGCTTAGCAATATATAAAGAAATTGTTTTAGACGTTGCTTGGAAAAATGTGTGAAAAATTCTAGTTAAAAAGTTTTAACCAATCGTTCTAGGCGTCTAAGTAGGAAGGTTAAAAAAAAAACATCCCCCTTCAAGACCTCGTCCTAGATTTTGAATTAAATAAAAAAAAAATTCCAAATAATTTTATCCAAATAATTTTTAATTGGATATATTTGCTTAATATTTAAACAATTTTCGAAACAACAAATGCACTTAATTAATAAGGTTTAAATTTAGGATGGGGACCTCTTCTCGATTGCGGCGATTGATCGGAAAAAGAAAGAAAAACAAAAAACCAGTCGGGTACTCACCCGTCGAGGGTTTCATTCTGACTCAAACAGCCTAGTTCTTACGACTAAATATAAGTTAAAGAAATTAATAAATCAAAATAGCATCAGTAAAATTCGTTTTCATTTCAAATGAAACTAAATAAAGGAAAAATCCTTTCCCATTCGCCAGACATCGCGCCAGCCGTGGGAAAAGTGCTTTGGTGAATTTAAGCGAGAAAATACCGCAAGCGAGTCAGTTATTCGTTTTTAGTAGGAAACTGATTCGATTTGAACCGTTAATATCTCGAAAAATTTTATGAAAATAATTTTTTTTTCATAATTATTGTTTGTTCCTTTGCCGAGATCTACAAAATTGCGTTTTCGGATCTTCCAAATTCGAAGAAGAATGTTGGTTTTTTTTTTGTTTTTGGCCAATATCTCGAAAACTATTAAAGCCAGAATGCTCAAACTAATTTTAAAAAAAAGATTACATCAAGATCTATTTAAATTTTTTCAGATTTTTAGACCAACGGGTGTGGAAATGCGAGGGGGCGGGGGGGGACGCCTTTTTTCCGACTTTGAAGTTTAATATCTCTAAAACTTAGCTTCCAAATGAAAAGTTCAAAATGAAAACTTCATTTCATGTGATGTGGCGTAACAGCCTACGAAGGGCCAGAGCTTTTCGCGCCTCCACTGTGTTGTGCGCGTTATAATTTTTGACACATGTGGAGGGGTTTATTGCAGATTGCCTGTTCCGAATGGCGAATTGCGCACAGAATTGGTGACAGAAGTACTCCAGGAGGGTTGTCAGCCGTTCGCTGGAGGTGGGGCCGTGAAAATTGTTTGTGGTGTTATTTTCCCCGAGTTGTATTCGAACTCGAGTACTCTCGCTTAATAGTCCGACGCACTGACGACTAAGCCACGGCGCCCACCTATCCGATAGTAAATCACTTGGTAAATTCCCGTGAAATTGTTTTCAAAAAAGTTAGTAATTAGTTTATTTTAGTATTCATAAAAAATCATACACGATTTTCGGATAACTTTGAGGTATTGCGATGAGTTGTCCACTTAACTCCAATTTTTTTTCAGATTTTTTCGTCAAATATTCTAGAAAATTAGGTGGGGGTACGGTACACAAGTCAGTTTTTGGCAGTTTGTTGGCTTATAACTTCTTACCAACAAGAGTAAGGTGATTACCATAGTACAACTTTTTGATCTAGCTCTCATCCTCTTTCCAGCGATACCCATATCAAGGAACAAGTAACAGAAATTTGTTTTTCGAAATTAGTATTGGTACTAAGTTTTTCGCTAATATGAAATTTTTTTAAATTTTTTTTCCTGAACTTTCTTTGGACAAGTTAAATACATCTTTTGGCGAAGTTTTATTTATTAGTTCTTCGTGGTTCGCCAATTATCAAGATTAAAGCCTAATGACAGACAGACAGACATTTTCAGAATCAGAACTCCGCCCCTTTCCAACACCCATGCCGACTGTCAAAGTTCATAAAAAATAAAAGTTTTTTCAATCGTTATCAGTACTACCTTTTTCCTTAATATACGACTAATTCCAAAAAAAAAATGCATGATTTGTTTTTGGGTTGCCTAGATACATCTTCGGTCCTAGTTTCATCCGTTTACTACAAAGGACTTATAAGTTATGGCCAAATATGTACAAATCGACAGACAGATAGACAGAAACCGAAGTGATTCCATAAGGATTTCGTTATTCGTTTGGAACGAAACCCAAAAAAGATAAAAACCAGCCTTCGGGAAAATTAGACTTCCCTCTTAATTGTCATCTGACGTTTTGTTTAGGGCGACATACAAAAAAAAAATCGCTAGAAATTTCGGCAAACAAGCTCACGTCATCAAAGAAATTGGAAAAAAGTTCTTTAAGGCCCAATTTTTATGCGATAACTCAAAAAAAAAAGGAAGCACAGCTGCATATCAGGCTAAACTGCTTCTTCAAATTGTTTCAAATTGTTTCAACACCAAGAAGGACTTCGATATTGGCTTTAAAACATCTAAGTCTTCTTTGAACAGGAAGTATTATGTAAAAAAATAATAATCTGCGTAATAGCCCACATGGGGCTGTGTGTCGCTGTGCTCTGGCCTAAGCTTAAGCTAAGTACACATCACTTCTTCGGAAGTTCTATGTCTTCGGAAGTGATATGTAGATAGCTTAAGATTTCGACACTTAGTTTGAGATTCAAAAATTCTTTAAGGAGTAGGAAACACCCACAAAACTTGAATCCCAAACCTAGTGCCAGAATCGACACAGACATGATCTCACTCAACTTCTTGAAATTGCTCCAAAACCATCAATTAAAGTTTAAAGAAGTCCATCCTCTGATAAAGCAACAAACATGTCCACTCTTCCACTCACATTCACAAGGAGCCCACCAATTTCTCGCCAGTCATGCCAATTAAAGGCCTGGCTGGGCCAATTAATTGGCCAATCTCCACCAAACCCCCTCCGCCGGCCCACATGTCAATGTGCTTAAAAACATTTTTTTCTCTCTCAACAATCGCACTCACCCGCCCATTCGAAATCGTGAACCGAAAAGGACATCGTCCAGCACGCGTCGTCGACTCATACGCGCGTCTCGGATGACTTGTTTTTCTGGTTCAGTAATTGTAAATTTTTTAACGTCCATTTCATATGGAAATTCATAATATTCCCCATCCGGCTTCGGCTACGGCTTGCCTGCTGATCTGCATAATGGATTCCCGAGAATCGGCGAACGGCGACGATATCTCGTCGTTCTTCATTCTTCGGCGGAGGGATTTTTATTTCCGATGTAAAATAGATGTAAATGGAAGTGATTTTCTGCGAGGCGACCGACTGCAAATATGTTGCCGGAACTGCTGGACAAATTAAGGACCGATGTTGGCACAAATTCCCCGTCTGTGTAGATGTGTGGACCCGGACTTGCGAAGAGATTTATGGTTTATTGATGTAGTCCTGCAGGACTTTTGGGATGCAGCGAATCGGTTCTTTTTTTTTTGGGGGGGCCGGGCAATTTTCTTGTGACTTCCTTTGTGTCCTTAATTTATTCAAAATTTATTTTAATGGCCAAAGGACATCCTGAAGCGTGTGTATCTGTGTGTGTACAATCATCATACGCTGTTTGACTCGCGGGACTCATTACGATGCGGACACAGGACTCTGTGACGATGACAATGATGACGATGGTGATGATGACAAAGAGCTGGGTAATAAAAATTCCATTGGCACTTTGGTAACCCGCTGGTAGATGCATGGATGCACCATTCATCCCCGTCCATTGGACGCTGCGACTGATGCTTTTAGCAATTAACTTTAATTACGCGTCCTTTGGGTGCAGTGTTGTGTCCTCATTATATTTGCTCACACTGTCGTATTTGCGAAAGGAACGAGCGTTGGATTTTTATTTTATCGACGCCATAGTCGTCGATGGAGAGAAGGAATTCATAAACGTATTTTTAATGAAATTCTTTAATTTATTGATAAGCGATGAAATAAATTCGGACCCATCAATGGTGCGGAGGTTTTGTAAAGAGCTCCTCGAGGTTGGGTGAGAGCCGGTGCTCAGATGGACGCAGACCATTGCACCCTTTTACAATGAATGATTGAAAAGGAGCGGAAGAGTCTCTCCTCTTAAGTCAATTAACATTTCACATAAAAGTGTCTGAGCGGCTAGCTGCTGTAAGCTGTTCTCTTGTGTTGCTTAATTGATCTTCCATCTAAGAGACGTTGAATTGAATCAAAGGAAGTTTAAATACTTAAAAAAAAGCTGCTAGATAGTCGCTCAAGAGCTGGCTTCAAAGAAAAAAACAGGTCTTGTAGTACAAAACTTGTAACTTTGCCTTTCGAGCTTTTCGACTGAAAAAAAAACGCCTTACAAAGTTATTCCGCGAAGAAAACATCATGTTTTCTTAGAAAACCATTTTTCCACGTTCGTTTTCATCGACGGCACGTGGCACCCATTTCCCCCTAAATGTCGTTGCAGGTTTGGAATGATTTTTTTTTTTCTCAAGCTGAATATTTACTCGTATAGCATAAAGTCAAATAATCTCCTTGGTTTTTTCTCCACTCTGGGTTGCCTATCTCTATCAAATTTATGACGTTAGTGAATGTCGTTTTAGGATTTTTTCATCCCTGACCTTGACCAATACGAAGGACTCTTAAATCATCATCTGCAACCCTTCTCATCTACACAAAGACAACGAACTATGCACGTCTAGACTGAGGATAAGGCCAAATACCCAGTCCACCCGAATCCCTCGTAAAATTTATTTGCATCTCTCCACTCCGTCCCATCGGAATTCAAATGTGGAAATGGCACACACTTATCGCGAAACCGTCCCAATTTATTCAAGGGAACCCCTTCCGCCTTCAACTGAGGGCGGTAGACCGAATTATAACGACTCACCGTATATCATAATCGCCGTTCGATTGTGGCTGTGCATGGGACACGAGAAAAAGGGCACCGAGCGTGGCCCGAGGGCTTGAATGAAAACATTCCCCACATCCGTGGGGAGTATTAAAAATGACATAATTTGGACGCATCGCTGACAGTCCAATCAATCGTAAACGACCACGCAAAACCAATTTTAATGAAAATGTCATCAGAGATTGACATAGGACATCAGTTCTTTTTCCTGTTGTTGCTCTTCGTCCTTTTTTTTCGCCCAGTCTTCTTTTTTTTTGTGCTATGATCCAGTATCACAACCACCACAAAATTGCGGTCGTAATGGTGTCCTCCTCTTGTGTGTATGTGACATGTAGGGAGTCTTTTATGTCCTGTCCGCTTGTGGTGCGGGTGAGTTTGATTCTTATGATCACATATCGCATCGCATGACAAAAGGACGAAGGACGAGCGGTGGAACGCGTCAACGTTTAATGCGAATAATTTAATGTGCCCGTCCATTGTGTCGAGAAGGCGCGCGCGTTTCATTCGATGTCCGGCGATGTGTGTTGGGTTATGCGAGACATGATGGAGCTATCAGTGGGCACGGTTTTGGCTTTTTACGATCGTGGACATAATAATTGGAGTTTTGTTGATGCTTAATTGTGATGAACTTAGATGTTCGGTTGCTTGACACGACCTGGCGGCTGGGAGGGTATAAAAAAAGTTTTATAATCTCCCAGAGAATTGCGAATTGATGGATCATTAAAAGGATGTCACGTTCGTTGTCATGGTAAATGTTACAATCACTAAAAGTGCCCTCATAGGATCAAGGTTCGGGTGCGGAGGTAAAGGATGTTTTCGGTAATTGCCGTGGGGCGGGTGTGAGGAAATGATTTCGTAATTTTAGTGCCTACGACTATGATGTATGTGAGTTAGGGTGAGTTATTTCCAGCCCCCGAAGGGGTGAGAATGATGTCGATGTTGCTAGCTTAAGGGCTGATGCTATTTTTGGAAATTTATGGGCAAAGTCAAGGTTACTGAAATGTGTCGACTAAATATCATGGGAAGGCATGACTGCTTTTCGGGAGGGTCTTCTAGTTCGAAAAATTCCCGGCGTCTGTTTTCCTAATCCGCATTTGTTTAGGACACATATTTCCAAGCTTTCAATATGAAATACGAATATTATTACACAGCTCTGTAGTATCGGATATTGTCGTGCTTCCTGGTTTCCAGGGAAGAGAAATTATCTAGAGAGCAGTTGAGAAATTAAAACTAAATAATGTTTAAATATTAGGTTGTCAAATATCTCCCTTCCGCCTTTTTGTCTTTTGAATTTTCCGACTATGTACAAAGCGCTACAGAGCTCGTAGCTCTGGCAATACACCATTTGAAAGGTCTTGACATAACCTACAAAACGACGCTATGCATGATTAGTTTGAATATTGCGTTCAACAGTTATAGACGTGTAAACATGGAGTTCACTAAGGCCGAAATTCGCGCTATTTTAAAGTTTTCCTTCGTTAAAGGCAAATCCGGTAGAGAAACGTTCCGTGAGATTAATGGTGTTTTGGGGGATGGTACTCTATCACTTCGAGCCGCGGAGGAATGGTTTCGACGATTCAGAGCCGGTGAAAACGACACCATGGATAAGCCAGCCGGCGGAAGACCTGTGACGACGAATACCGATCGAATCATGGAAAACATCGAGTAAGACCGGCATGTGGCATCTCGTGACATCGCCCAGGAGATGAGAGTTACCAAACCACTTTAAACCATATGCAGAAGGCTGATGTTTGGGTGCCGCATAATTTGACGCAAAAAAACCTTCTGGACGGAATCAACGCCTGCGATATGCTGCTGCAACGGAACGAACTCGACCCATTTTTGAAGCGGATGGTGACTGGCGACGAAAAATGGATCACATACGACAATATCAAGCGAAAACGATGGTGGTCGAAGGCCAGTGAATCGTCCCAATTAGTGGCCAAGCCGGGATTGACGGCCAGGAAGGTTTTGCTGTGTGTTTGGTGGGATTGGAAGGGAGCTATGAGCTGCTCCCATATGGCCAGACGCTTAATTCTACCATCTACTGCGAACAACTGGACCGCTTGAAGCAGGCGATCGACCAGAAGCGTGCAGAATTGGCCAACAGGAAGGGTGTAGTGTTCCACCAGGACAACGCCAGACCACACACTTTGTTGAAGACTTGTCAGAAGTTACGGGAGCTCGGATGGGAGGTTTTATCGCATCCACCATATAGCCCGGACATAGCGCCAAGGGATTACCACCTGTTCCTGTCCATGGGGAACGCCCTTGGTGGTGTGAAGTTGAACTCAAAAGAGGCTTGTGTTCGAGTTCTTCGCAAATAAGGAGGGGGGCTTCTACGAGGGGGTTATTATAAAGTTGCCGTCTAGATGGAAACAGATTATCGAACAAAACGGCGCATATTTGAACTAAATCCGATCACTGTAACACTTTTTATGAAGCATTGAATGAAGAGCAAAAAAGCGGAAGGGAGATATTTGACAGCCTTTATTTGAATTTTAAACATCATTTAACATCCATGCATTCGATGAAATGATGTTTACACGTAAATCCATGTGCTCTTTCAAACACAGTACCTCTGTTTTCTTAAGAAAATCAATCTAAACCTCTTTCGCTCCTTGAATCATGGTTGATGTTGAATCACATCTGATTTTTCGAACAACCCCACATTGGTTTATTTAACAAAATCCTTCACTTCCATCAACTCTGTTGTTCGCATGTCTCGAACAGTGCCATCGCAACCATCACTGAAAATTTCTTAGAAAACAGTTTTCCCTCCGATTCCCAGGAACCAGCAGTTTTATAAGAAAGCAACCCATCATCCTTACTGATTCCCGGATAATAAAGCTCCAAGAACTATAAAGAATCACGTCTTCCAGGAACACTTAGTTCCTCCGTTTTATCACTTTAAAGGTCAAGTTGTCGCTAGGTGAGTCTTTTTGTGTGACTAAAGTTAATTTTCGCAAAACATTTTGTCAACGAAAAAGAGTGAGAAATTCCAATTTTAAAATCGTGTTGGAATTGACGTTCAGATTTAAAGGTTAACTTTGATTGATGAGTCAATTGCTTCAATCAAACGAATGAAGGGGAGATATTTGCAGGACAGACGCGAAGGAAAAAGGAAGTTTGAAAAATGTACTTGATGGTGACAAAGTGGATAAAAGTTGGGGATAAGTCTTTGACCTTAAAACTATGGTTGACTATTTTAGAATGATTAGGAAGTGACAAACAAATCAACCCTCTGTTCGATCCTCTGGAGTGACAGTGTCAACCTTGAAATACATACCAAGAGCTTATGTCCCCTTGGAGAACGATTCCCTTCTAATTGGCTTTTCCCCATGCACGGTATAAAATCACTGAGCGTTTGAACGGCCAACACGCGTCTAGACGCGTCTTAGTCTCACAGTGAGCCGCACCACCACCACATCACACCGCAGGACATAACTCTCGCTCTGTTTAAAATTGAATTTGAATATCAAGCAGATTGTCCTTCTAAATAATGATTCGTCGTCACAGATCCCTAATTCGGGTTTTATTATTCAAATCACATTTCGTTGCCGCTCGGGCGTGGTAAAGGCGCGGCAGAATACACAGGCGTACACAGTCGCCTCCGTCACTCTATCGCTCCCCAATCAAAAATAATTGTTTGCAATTAATTAATTCAACGGGAATTGCTCGACATCGCGTAGGAGTCGAAATCAATTTCACACAAAGCACCGAGGAGTTCCTCAGTCACTCCCAAGCACTGTGTAGCACTTCCACGCAATTAAATCGATGTCCTTGAGGAATTATTCATCAGGCAAATGTTACACAAGTAACAAGTTGATTTGTTCGAGAAACGGAACGTGGTTCTCCCCTCCTTTGGCAGTCGATTTTTCTGCTTTTGTGGGAAAATCATGTCGAGGACAGCAGAAATTACGCAGTCCTTGTTGGTGAAGATGTGTCTCCTTTTTTGCCGATGATTGGGTGTAATCCGATAGGCAGACGAGGTTTGGGACGCCACGCTGTTGGCTGTGGTGTCAAAAAAATCCCATCGTCATACACTCTCCGCATCGGATATCGGTGTCCAGGACACCGACACAGAACGGGGGATGAAATTAATGCGTAATTTTTATTCAAAGGACGCCATGTAGTGGAGGATGCGTCTAGACGAAGACAAGTTTCGGAGCTTGTCGGATTAAATTATAGCGCTTGGTCATGGTCAACCCAACAGGTCCTTGGCTGGGACACAACGCAATAGCCAATTATCCTTTTTTTTTTTTTTTGTTGTGTGTGTGGGAAACATTGTGTGATTTCTATTTTACATTGATGTGTCTGTGGCCCGGGCAATCAACATTTTGAGTGTAACCACGTGGTTGGCGCGGACGAGTGGCAGTAATTATCAAATGGCCTGCCCCATCAACCTCAAAAGCCGACGCAACTTACGCAAAACAGCGGCTCGCCGGTGTAATAGCCATCACATTTAATTGTTTTATAACACGGGGATGTGTTAATGATCCTTGGACGCGGCTGAGAGCACTCTTGGGTTAGTGGCGAGTTGGCACTTTGCCAAGTGACAAATAGTTAATGATGTGCAGACCGAGAACACAATTCGGTTTTGTTAATTGGGAAAATTATAGGAATTATGGAAAAATGATTGATCACGTCTACAACAGAAATTGTACATCGATTTCAGTTATGAGGATTTGTCAATGGTGGAAAAGGGATTCTCTTTCACGCAGAAAGGTTTCATGTGAGGTCGTTGTGACTTGTGACACATCGAAGAGGTTTGCGAGAATTGATGACTGATTTATTCCAGCCATGTCAAAAGCCGGCGAACATTTTTTTCTAATGGGATCTAAGTGACAATATTAGCTACCTCTCTTCCTTGTATAAGACTTCGCTAGATGAGTCTGAGTCGCAACAATGTCAGCCATGAGGTATCAGAAAACTAAAATGTGATGTTGGACATAAGAACATTTTGAGACGTTCTAGTAAAATCTTTTTGAAAACCAATCATCAAACAAAGCATTTCTAATCGCCCGATTATTGAAGATAAGAAAATGAAACATTTCCCGTGAGGTCCGTGAAGTTGCAACAATTTTCTTGTGACATCAATAATCAAAGGCACTCCTATGACGTACTGCATTCAATTTTCGAAGGAACTTAAGTAGCGATAAAAATAAATTTTTTCATGAATTTTTTTTTTTTTGAAATAATACGCAAACCATTTGAGATATTTCAAAAACTTTATTATCGTCTTGAAGTACAATCAAAACATATATGAGTGAAACTTGACTTTGTTCATACGGCCACCGCGGGCACGTTTGCAGCGGTCGATTAGTTGAACCCAATTTTTGATAACTCGTCCACACATTTCGGCAAAAACGGTTGCTGTTTCGCGTTCTATGTTGGCTCTGGGCTGTTCCAACATCGTTGGCTTGTTGGAATAAAACAAGGACTTAACGCAGCCCCAAAGAAAATAGTCTAGAGGCGTTAAGTCGCACGAGCAAGGCGGCCAATCGACTGGCCCATTCCTTGAGATAACACGCTCATCAAACTTACTCTTCAATAAATCGATTGTAACGTGGGCTGTATGACTTGTGGCACCATCCCGTTGAAACCTCATGTCCTCCAAGTCCATATCTTCTGATTCGGGCCAAAAATAATCGGTAATCAGGGCGATAGCAGTGACCTTTCACAGTAACCTTACGATCGTTATCGTGGACGAAAAAATATGGTCCAATAACGCCGCCGGCATGCTAACCGCACCAAACAGTCATTTTTTGTGCATGAAGTTCTGATTCATGAAGCACATGTGGATTTTCACCCGACCAATACCGCATATTTTGTTTATTGACGAACCAATTGTGAGCCAGAAATTAGCTTCGTACCTGAAAATGATTTTGCGATGAAATTCATCGTCTTGGCGCATCTTCTCCAGACCTGAATCGAAGGATGTACGTCGGTTCAAATAGTCCATCGGCCTCAATTCTTGAGTCAGCTTGATCTTGTATGGGTGTAAACCAAGATGCTTAAACAGAATTCGCTATAATGTGGTCTGAGCGATGCACAATTCTTGAGAACGCCGAGGAATTGGTTGATTTGAATCGTTTGCTGTGGACGCCTGAACGACAGCGATATTTTCGACACTTCGACCAAACCGTTGTCTCCCTGACATCACACAACGAATATGTAGACTCATATTTCTGCACTAAACTTGTTACTGCCTCTCTACTAGGGCGAGAATTAGGACCGATACTTGGAGTTAACGCTCTTAAAGTTGCGGTCACCGACTCCTAATTGGTAGAAAGTTTTTATAATTTGCAGATGTTGCTCGTTTATGTACCTTACCATGATGAAATTGTTGAGTTTACTGAATAAATGGACAATGACAGTTCGATGATTTGTGAAAGGGTGCGTTCGCAAATTAAATTCAAAGCTGTCAAGTCTCTATTGGAAAGCACTTTTTATGGTGGGCCAGTGGTTTCTTTTTAAATTATTTTAACACTGGCAGTTGTTTTCCGCTCGGATATCTTAACAGAAAGTTGGTACCATACCTCAACGAAATTAGTCACTTTACACTTGAATTTCTAAAGTTAGCGCTGTGTAGCCCAAGCTGTATGCTTTTAACGAAAAAAAAGTGTTATCAGCCGTCTAGACGATGTCAGTTGTCCGCATCGGAGCTGCTATTTGACCCATTTGTACTCCTCTTTGTGGAGAATCGTGAAGGACCGATGTTATCGATAACAATTCGAACACTTAAGTCCAAAGCAATCCATGAGCCTGAACCATCAACAAGTTTTGGCAATTTGAGTGGCAGAACGACAAGTACTGCGAAGCCAGCCGAGGCAGCTACTTGTACGAACTTAATAAGAATATTTATTCTTACTATTGAAGCCATAATGCAAGGAAAAAATTTTGTTTGCTTCATTTTCCTGGTTTTTATAAAGAAACTTCTAATTGGACCACCCTGTATTTCAACTCTTCATCATCATTAGTGGCATAACGCCGGAGCATGTCTTTTCACCTTACAAAAACCTTACTTTACAAAAAAAAAAACGGGTGTCTCAATAATGTTTATGGCGGTTGTTATTGCCACAATGATATTCTCGTTTACTTCCATTCGCCTGCCACTTCCAAACATACCTAATCATAAGCTTCTGACATTGAAAGTTAAGTTCGTTCCCTTTAATCGACTCCGAGTCTTTTCCGAAGAATCCGCCTAAGCCCATTATCATCCAAATCTCTGCCCAGTCCTGCTCCTCCAAATTGTTTCCTTCCCCGAGTATCCTGTTAAAGTTCAGTTCATGTCCAGTTCCTGGTCTCCGCTCTGTGTGCCAATTGTCTGCATCCCTTGTTCGAGCCGAAAGCCAGGTCCATCGGTCATCATTACAATCGAAGCGGAAACCTATTTCCATTAAAATCCAGGACCTGCCTACTTACGTGGCTTTGATGTTTACAAAAAGTCCCCACCATCTCTCTCTGTGTTGCATGCAAGTTTGATACCGTAAAGAACCCCCCCATCCAGACTTTGCGGTTAAGTTCTAGTTTGCGATTAGAAACCCACCCCCTGCCCCGGAAAAAGCGAACAGGTCTGTGTGTTGCTGCTGCAGCAAATTAAATTTGTGCTATCCCCATGCCCATGACCCCGCATCTCACACATACACACAGATAAGTGCACAAGTCAAAACTACAGTTGCAATAATTTTGAATTGGAGCTCCACCGAAAGTCCAGGGAACGAGCGGGACTCACAGGACGATGGCAGTGATGTCTGCTGAACCGCAAAACCACCACATCTCGACAATTATATTAGAGCCCCCCCTGTTGGAAGGCTTAGGACGGCTGCAGCAGAAAACATCCCTTGATTAGCTTTTAGTTTGGTTGGAGTAACAGGGAGGAGGTCGGCTTCGAGGTACACATTTTCCAATTTCTCCAGCACCGCAAAATACCGTTGCCACACATTGAAAGGACGACGAAAATTCATTTCAAAACGAGATTAGTGGACCAAAACGGGAACAGGAGTCCGTTCCTAATGGCAAAGTGTACCCCCACTCACACATATACACACACACCGGACCGGCGTCTTCTGAGAGAATCCCTGAACTCTTAAAGGAGCTATGATAAAACAATGCGGTTAAGCAATTTATTCGAAGGACTCTTTCACTCTCAGTCTGTGCACCCAGTCCTTGGTGGTGGCCTCTGTCTCTGTGCGTGTGTGTATTTCTTGTAAAGTTGTTAGACTAACACAATTGGATCTGCGGTTTCTTATGGAAATGGTTATGTGGAATTGCGTTTATGGCCCTCCTGAGGACACAGAAGCTCGGCCCGAATGTTTGTGCGCACATGTAATGTCAGTGGCAGGGTGATGACATTCCAGTGTGTATGCAATTAGATTTGATTTGTCCACACGGTGGATGGAGGCGGGTGGGGGTGCCTGGGCACTGTGGCTCTTAAATTTCAATCCCACATTTTGAAAAGGACAAACGGGGGGATGCGAGAGTGGCATGGATTCAATTGGATTTTTGAAGGCATTCAGATTTGTGTGCGTTGACCACAATTTTATTTCAGAACCAACCATAATTGGGTCTGTAATTGCGAATTCTAATGGCGAACGTTGGAGAGCCAGCTTGGTTATTTGTAAAACTTGTGCAAGGCCTTTATTGTGGGGGCACCCAATCGGCGTCGTTTGAAATTCCTATGGGGCGGACGTAGGAAGGTCTGAAAGTTGATTCATGCGAATGAATTTCGAAGCCGAACACATTCGGTGGGGGTATTCACACGTTTCTTCAATTACAAACTTGAGCTGAGTCCTTGTTCGGTGGGGAAATGATGTAAAAGGTACCGCGTGGCCATGAAGGGGTGTCAGAGAAACCTAGGAGCGTCCTTAGAAGCGGACGTAGGAAGGTCTGAAAGTTGATTCATGCGAATGAATTTCGAAGCCGAACACATTCGGTGGGGGTATTCACACGTTTCTTCAATTACAAACTTGAGCTGAGTCCTTGTTCGGTGGGGAAATGATGTAAAAGGTACCGCGTGGCCATGAAGGGGTGTCAGAGAAACCTAGGAGCGTCCTTAGAAGCCAATCTGGTAAGAAATTTCAACGAATTTTAAAGTATGACTAAGTTTTTGAACGCCTTTTTGGATAACGAACAAGCTTTTTCAAATATTAAGGCCACATACTACTTTTCAATTAGAGGTATTACGTTAAATTTGTTGTGCAAAAGCCTTTGGCGCCATCTCCCAACTCGGTTTACGCGAGACTGAACACAAACAAAAGCCATCAATTTTATTGACGCCAGAGGTCATCGCAGCACTTGTCGAATCGCCGGGTCTTATTAAAAAAAAGAGAAAACATCCGCTTGATTTAATGAACACCCTTTGTTTTAATATTTAAGTTTTTAATAAAGACCTTCCATGAAGCCATTGTGTGGCAAAGAAAATTAAAACGCGACCTGCTCGAACTCCAACCAACGATCGGCGACGGACTACGAACCGCAATTAATGTTTTGTTAAGTTCGCATATCCTTTCCATCAATTAGCCATTCCGATTAATTATGATTTTAACTTTTCCGTGTTTATTCAGCTTCTCCGTTACTTCAATACTTTCACACACACGCCACACATATGCTGCAAGGAATATACGACGATTAAAATTTGCATATTTCAATATTGTATCAAGCGTGCCGATTGGTGTATCTTCCCAATTACAGGTATGTACTTTATTAATTACAGTCAAGCCTCGAGTTCGTTTCGGTTTTTTTTCATTTTTTAGTGGACATTCTTTTCGTTGTAGCATTAATTTTTGTCACCGATTTCGATCAATCCGAATTGAATTGAAAAGCCAAACTGCAACGGAATATATAAAACAAACTGAAGTGGCATGTTTTCGCCAACCACCGCCCACCCAATCACCTGCAGGGCCACCTGCAGAGTTAAGCAAGAAAATCAATTTGTGTGTTTCAGCAGTTAATGAAAATTGCTTCACACCATTATACTCACGCACATATATCGTACATACACGACACGAGGCACAGGACTTGCAAAGGATATTCAACTCTCACAATCAATGTGACCGCGAACATGTACTTTATATAAAAGAAACGCTCATGCTCACGTTCATTCCCACTCCAACGATTACCGCTCACATTCGCGCTTTCGAATATATTCTGCTGCCGGCGAGAATGAAAATTACCAAAAAATTACAATTTTCCATTCAAATTATAGGTAATTTGTCGGACATTATTGACATTGGTGTGTGGAATCCTTTTCGGAAATGCCCGGCAATAATTTTCATTTTAATTAAAAAGTATTAATTGTGGATGCGGTCGATGTTTATGGTTCGAAATTTGTTTAAAAAAATGTATATGTATACAACGTTAAAGAAAAACGAAACAAGCAAAAACAATAAACTCACTCGCGTATACTTTATGAAAAGTATGACTGTACAAATAATAACAAATAAACTCAAACATTTGAGTTTACCTTATTAATTAAATCTGAAAAGTGCAAATGCATAAATGGCCAAAAATATATTCTTGCATGTTGTACTCATTTAAATAAAAGAAGAAAAACAAACAAATTGTAAGCCCATGTGAAGTTTTAATTCGTTCTGACCACAGTGTCGGCTGCATCAACAGGCTAATGCAATTTAACAATTGTATAATTCTAAAACAAAACTAAAATTAATCCCATTTTATGAGAAAGGGAATAACACAGTGATGTGGAGGAGTCAAAAATTTCATTGGAATGGTTTTCGAATAAATTGTCGGTGGACGATTGACGGAAAAGAGAATTTTCAATTCAGCAGTAATAAACCGCAACTTCATAAAATATGAAAAAAAAACTTGTTTTATGGACTAACGTTGTATATGATTGTTGAACACTCCCATTTGGATTGAACACTGTCATTAGGTATGTTAAGTTGGATTAAGCATTGAAAAATAAAACATTTAAATAGCACTCGATCACAAAACGTTTCAGTCATAATCGCACTCTTTTTCACTTCGCCTATGAAGCAGCTACCGAAAGAACTGAATAAGAAAATATACAGTGTGGACCAAATACAAGTTTTCTTTTTAAAAATGCATTAAAATACGACAAAATCAATTTCTTTCCATAAATTTTAGGTCTTTTCATTGAGAGCAAACAATTCCATTAATTACGAAACACAACGTCGTTGAAGTGACTGTCTAGGTTGGTTTCGCAGTAGCGCATTCTAACACTCCAGTTTTTCAAGACTTATTGATGGTTTTTTGCTATAACTCATGATTTGCTTTTTTGATATTGACCCGGATCCCGGATTAGCATTAATGCTTCATGGTTCCCCGCAAAAAAAAGTCCAAAGGGGGTCAAATCACAACTCCGAAGCGACCAATTGGCATAGTCAAGACGGCTGATTTTTTTTTTTTTTGAACCTACTGTTTGGGCTGCACAGCATTTTTTTTTTATAAATATTTTGGTGCGTGCTAAAGGGAGCTACCCTTAAGTATCCTGTTTAAGACACAGCACGGGCCGAAGGTACCGAGGGAGAGATGGAAAGAAGGTACCGGTGCGCGTTGGTTTTAAATGTCAGATGGGAAAACTCAGTTTGGAAGAGCATTCCATACTCGTGTGGTGCGGCTAAAGAATGAGTACATCCGAAAGCAGGTTTGAGGGCGTACTGATGAGCATTCCTAGCGTGGCGAGTATTGCGGGTGAATGTTTGAAGGGGAGAATGAAGCTGGCTAACTCATTCGAGCATTGTTTATTGAAATAGCGATAAAACAAAGACATACAGGAAACATTGCGACGATGTTCAAGCGAGTCTATCGGCTTCGCAATATCATTGTCTCCTATAAGTTTAATCGCTCGCTTTTGTATTCTATCCAGCGAGGAGGTCTTAGATGCACCAGACCAGATATATTCTCAATTCTACGGCCGAAGAGCTAGGCCGTGAGTCTTGAAACGAATATGAGAAGCAGAAGGTACTGTCATCAGCGAAGGAATGGATTGGATTAGAAGTAGCAGACAAGAGATCATTTATTAAAATGAGAAAGAGTGTCGGACACAGAACAGAGCCTTGGGGAACACCAGCGTTAATGTGGTGGATCCGTCCGACTGGAATCCGTCCAAAACAACTCGGATTGAACGGTCCGAAAGGAAATTTCTAATCCATAGAAGAAGAGATTCATCGATGCCGAAAGCATGCATTTTCGACAAAAGAGCTTGATACCAAACTCTGTCAAACGCTTTAGAAATATCAAGTGCAACGATTTTGCTTTCACCTGAGTTGTGCAAAGCATGGTTCCACTTTTCGGTGAGATATGCCATCAAATCACCAGTGGACCGGTTGCTACGGAAGCCATACTGCCGGTCATTAAGAAGCTTCTGTGATTCAAGATATTTCTAAAGCTGACAATTTATCAGCGTTTCCGTGACCTTGGGAAGATGTGAAGTAAGTGCTATGTCTCGGTACGAGGAGGGTGATGAAGGTTCGCCCTTTTTAGGGCGATTTTGAAAATAGGTTTCTAATATTTCTTAAAGTCGTTCAAGCGTGAAACAACTTATTTCATTCCACGGAGGCATGACACTGACTTTCTGTCAAGATTTCGAACGGAAACATCTGTCAGTATTCAAATATCTTATGATTTAAAAAATAATCCTCTAGATGGCCCACCCTTTATAATTGGAAAATTCGAGAAACTATATATTTTGATAAAAAAAATAAGAAAGAAGACAGTATTTGCGTAGTTTTCTACCGATGGTTGAGACTTACGTCAATAGACTGATTCGATAAGTTGAATCTCCTGTAAAAAAAAAATCGAAACTCTTAAACCCGAAATATTTGTCGGTGCCAAAACAGAAAAGATATCACAGGAATTTCCTTTAAGGCCTACTAAAACTAAAGAAAACGCAGAAGTGGAAGCGGGAGCGAATTTCGCGCGGGAAGAAATGGGAGCGTTCGCCATTTACACCAAACGCGAACGGGAGTGAAACTTTTATGTGATTTTATTAGGTGCACAACTTTGCTTCCGCCGTTTTTTTCCAAAATTCGAGGCTTTATTGTAATGAACTGGTTATACATTATTTACAAGTCTTGATCAAGTAATGCCTCCAATTTTGCATCTTCGAAAACCTTCTCTCTTCCAGCGCCATTCCGGTCATCGACGTCAAAATCACCGTTCTTGAAGCCTTGAAACCACTCTCGGCACGTTCTTACACTAATAGCAGCCTCACCGTAGGTATTTGAAAGCATTCGATGAGCCTCAGCCGCAGATATCTTCATATTAAAGCAGAAAATTAAAACCTCCCGCAAATGACGAGAATTTGGCTCGTAAGCTGCCCTGTTTAATCGAGAATAACTTTATGATGCAGATACAAATCGACTAACATTTCGATGACGTTATGTTTGACATCTACTATCTATTTATTTCGACTTCCACTTACCGTTACAGCCATCTATTGCAAAACGAAAATTGATCATGGTAAAGCGTTAGATATTTCAGTCTTGTCGTTCACTGTCCCACATACCCTTCGTGACTCAAAATAGTCACTGATTTCATCGCGAATTCAACTGTTTTCGCTGATTTGGCATGACTTTGGATACAAAGAGCAACAAACTTTTCTTGAAATGCTCCACAATTCCAGACACACTCGTCCGCTTTACACACAACTCAGTTGCTTATCGTGTCCGCAACGAGAGTTCATCAACCCCAATTGCTTTCCCTTATCACGCACTTCAAAGTTGCTGCTGTACTGAGTACAAAAAGGACGAAAACTCCTTCAATTTTCGACAACACACCACACACCCGTAATGGCCAAGTCATTTGGTTTGAATGCTAATTTGATAAGACACCGCTGCATATGCGCTCCGACGAAACTTTGGCTCTTAAGGACATGTCCTCCATAGAAGCACAGTCCTACATCCGAAGTTCATACTAATTAGCAGGGACGACAACGACGACAGCGCGGAAGGTTGACAAAACCACGAAACAGTTCGTGCAACACAACTTCAGCAGGTGTGACCCGTGAGAATACGAGAGGAAATCTTCGGGAAAACTTTAGCCCCTAAGTGCGAGGTTCATTAAATGTGAACTTTAACCTTATCTGCGAGGATCGTGGTGGTTTTAAAAAGAAACGGAAGGATATGCTGGCTTAGAAAATCCATGTGTATGCTGCAAATTACCGAGGTACTTAGGGTCAAGGTCACGGGAAAAGGGCTCCCCTCCAAAGACTCTGCGGGATTTCGTATTAAGTTGCCTTTTAATTAGTCATAATGGCAGACACGTAGCATTCTTTTCCTCTGAGGACGGAACTCCGTGGTGTAATTTATGATGAATGCACAAGACGACGACGGCGTTGATGGTGGTGGGGTGGTGCTAATAGTCGGAACCGGGTGTGATCCCCCTCCCCGGCACTCTGACGTTAGCGGAGATGAAATTTATGTGAAGGTACCACTAAAATTCAGGTCGTGCGGGATAATGTAATGTTGTGTGTGCATGTGTCTGTGAATGGATGGATGGGGAGAGAGCTCGAAGCTTGAGCTTGAGTTTGACATGTGAAGCGACAAGAGGGTGAGTATGAAATTTTATTAGCAACGCTTAGATACTTTGTTTTGAGTGGCATCTGTCATCGGCAAAGTTGGTGGATGCTGATGGGGCTGCAGAGGTGGGAGTGATGCTGGTGGCGGTGGTTGTGGCAGTGGCAGTGGCATGGCATACATTCCAAGAGAGAGAGTGGGAGGAAATGGATTTGAAGACATCGAATGTGCTTGATGTTTGAGAGATGTATTCTCGTGCTGACACGTAAATCGAAAATTAACTCGCAAATGCGTTTAATTAGATACAATGAGTGAAGTGAGTGACTTAGAGTGTGTATATGTGTGTCAGAGGGGATTTGTATAAAATTGAAGCGATGGACGGTAAGTGGTTTTGCTCTGTCGAAGTTCTTCAGAGACTTTGACATTTTGTTAAAAGCTTTAGAACTCACATGACAGGCCCCTAAATAGAATCTGTTGATTGTGCTCCTGCATATTTTTGAAATCGAAGCCAAAACAAAAAAGATGCTAAATAAATTCATTTATACGAAGTTTTTATATCACATAAGAATTACAGGAAGTTTTTCGGACGATAGATGCTCCTCTTTGATTATCTGGAATGCAAAATCCAGCTCTCATAGCTCCTTAGAAGTCTTCTGGTCCAGCTCCACTGTCGCAATCGCGTATCCTTTTTGGCATACAATTTCATTTAAAAAGAGTATTGTGAATATGACTGACAATGAGACATTCATGCCTGATTCACAATGCGATAAGTCACGTTCCACCATGATTTCGAAAAACTGAAACTCTCTGGAAGCGTGTCATTTGATATTTAAAATCAAAACGTAGCAGCTTAAAGAAAGCGAAAATGAATAAATGAAAAAGACAAGTTAAAGAGTTTATTGATTTAATAGAAGGCTGATAATTTGTAATAAAGATAGTGAATTCTGTAAATATTCATTAATGAAAGCAAATTTGCGGAAATATAGGAGTTCTCCGCACGTTTCTTCACTAATAGAGGCCTCACCATAGGTGTTTTTATTATTTCGCTGAACCTCAGCCGCATATTTCTTCACACTAAAGCAGAAGATTAAAACCTCCCGTAAATGACAAGAATTTGGCTTGTAAGCTGGAGAATAACTTTATGATGCAGACACAAATCGACTAATATTTTGATGGCGTTATGTTTACAAATCCCTAAGCTTATTGTATGACTTAAACGATCTATTTATTTCGACTACCACTTACCGCTAGAGCTATCTATTGAAAAACGGCGAAATCAAAGTTGTACACCTAATATTTCGAAATACATCGCATAAAATAAATTCAACTCTCATTTAAACAGACACTCTTTCGTGTGTAGGAGGAAATTGCCACCCGAAAAACTTCTCGAAGCACTCAAAGTCATAGACAAACTCAGATGTGATTGAGAACACACCTCTGCAATAAAATTGAGACGCAATCGACAAACCGAAAAGTTATGGTCCACCTCTTCACCCTTTCTCATCATTTTTCCAATCTTCGATTTGTAATCCACAATCATCCGTCGATAACCATGAATCACCCCGAAAGAGTCAACACAACACCAAAGAATACGACATGCACGTAAAAAAAAGGACCTCTGTCATCCTTATTGGGGCTTTGGAAGAAAAATAGTCATCAGCAGCTCTTACCTCCCAGTTCGAGGGCTGTCCCGACGGGTGAGGGAAAGAAACATCCGTCATTCTCATGTTTTTTTCACCATTCGGCCAGAGAATGCACTTCGAGTTACCAAGACAGCGTCGCCATCGATGAGGACGACCTGACCCTCTACCCTGCTCACAATGACTTGCAATATTCCCCCGATGATGAGGATGATGGAGTCGAAAGAACCAGACCACCACCAGGCAAGCCAGGAGACGACCTCACGGATGAATGGACGGCCACAGATGAGATTCGAATTGGGACAATCCCACAGGGCATTTCATTCACACTCACATTCAGCCGTCCCACCTCGAGAAGACTAAAATCATAAATCACTGCCCCAGGGATGGCAGGACGTCTCCCTCGCTCGGTCTAAATGCCCTGGAATAAATAATTGAACCGCAAACACACAGCTGAGTGCAGGATCACTTCTCATCCGAGAGCCAGGACGCCCGTCTCTCCCTAAATTGCATGCAGACAAATTGTATGCCTATTTGATGTGAGTTAAAGTTTCAAAAGGACACTGAGCGTCTGTTTCTCTGGTACGCCGAGCGCCGAACACTCAGGACCGAGGACCGAGGACCGAGGACCGAAAACCGGGGACCACCCTCCGGCTGTTATCCTTCGTCCGAAAATGGAAAGTTTTCGTTTCGTCTTGCCATCGTCTTTCTCCGGGCTTTCGTTTTGGGTTCTTTTTGTGTGTTTTTTTGAACAGGGAAACTTCTGTGGAATCACCTTTTGTACATAGAGCGCTTCCCATTCTGCCGTGTGACCAAATTGCAGGAAGCAAAAGTCATCTCCTATTCAATAATTCACCGGTCCAAATCGGTTTCAAGTTTTCTGAGGCATTAAGTTAAGCAGAAGGAGCTTTACCCGAAGCTGAAGATGAAGCTGCCGTCGGCCGTTTTGTGTGGGTGGGTGGTGCACCGGCCTCCGCGTTGAGGCTACAAGAGGGCGGTAAGAAAATAGCAGAAAAGTCACCTGAATTATTGATCCTAGTTGGCAAAGTTCTGCATTTCAAAGTGCTCTCCGTGTATGTGAGTGTGTGGGTTCCGGATAAAGATTATATGTGTCTTTGGATTGTTTCATGGCGAGAGGATGGAGTCCTTAGAGAAATTTCAATTAGATTGGGTTAATTTTAAATTAATTTAGATAAACTGAAGGACTTGGCACAGGGATTGTAGCTAATCGCTTCCTCGATTTACTTTCAATCGCAACGAGGGTGGAGGGGTGTGTGAAGCTGCTGGTAGATAGGTTAATCTGTAAACTTGGATATAATCGCTTGAGATTGCATAGCACTTTGGTGGAAGCGTTGAAGGTGGAAAACAGATTTCTCAGACGTGTCCTGTGGTGCAGGAAGTTTCCAGTGTCTCAGTCGAATACCGTAAGTGGAAAATTTTCCACAAAAACGATGAGAAAGGAGCTGTGACTTTGTAATCATCCGAGCTTTCTTTTTTGTAATGCTAATCGTTCCTTTCATTGTGATGGATGTGGGCAATGTTTTTGGTAGACATTGCTCAGCAGGTGTATTACTGAAATGACTAGCCTAACTTGTGAATATTTAAGCAACTGTTTAGCAACTTTTTGGACTAAGTACTTGTTTTCTTAAATATTAGAATAAGTAAATACAAACGAATGCAGGATTCGATGCCAAACCACGCAAAAATCACCCAACACAACGGCACCTAAAATCACGCCAGTCCTACAACAGCCATTTGCCACCAACAACACTACGACGAGATAAAGGAAACGACAAGCAACAATATGCTGTCGACATCGTACTGACCAGCATGACGACTCGAACGATAACGAGGACGATAAGATAGAATGCCACGAAATGCAAATATTGATAAGAGGACGCTAAAATAGAATGCTACACACGAAATGCAAATATCGTACTGTTCAGAGGCCGAGGAAAAAACACAACATGTGGTACGGACGAAGGGTCAGCGTAGTAGATAAGAGTTTGGTAGTTTAGTTTTAAGATCAGTTTACTGCTGAACTCGATGTAACAAAGACTCGTCTCGCCATAAGCAGCGAGCATTATTAGTTATTTCAATTTCATTAAATAAAGTTAAAATGGATAAAATAACGCGTTTCACTTATAAGATAACGGGACGAGACATAGTTAACGGACAGGCGAAAAATAGGAAGAGAGTTTTTTTTTGTGTTGTTTTTTGTGGGAAGCCAGACAACTAATAGAGGTCAATTATTCTTTTCAATAATTAATGTACTTTGAATGGCCATCAAGACAAAATTTAGTGTTAATCTATATAAATCAATTTTGAAAAATGAAGTAAGATCCTTGTTACTTCTTTTTATATTAAACTAGTTTGAAGTTTTTTTTTGCGTTTGTTGTAACAATTGTTAAATCATTTCTCAACCATTGTAAATTGAGCGAAAGCTGATTGTAATTCTTTGAACGAAATAAAAAAAAATAAATAAATAAATTGAATTGAATAAAATCCTCATGAATGCTTAAGTTTCTCTGCTTTTACTAAACTAGAAAAGGAATTCTCACAGCTGGCATAATCTTTAGAATTTTTCTTTAATAAAACATTTTGAGAGATCGCAACTTATAAAGGGGCTACCAATAGGGACTTGACAAATTTGAATTTAATTTGTGAACGCACCCTTTCACTAATTATCGAACTGTTATTGTCAATTTATTCAGTAAACTCAGTATTTTCATCATGGTGAAGCACACGAATGAGCAACACCTGAAAATTATAAAAATTTTCTACCAACAATCGGAATGGGAATGGTAATTTTAAGAGCGTTAACTCTAATTTTCGGTCGTAATTGTGGCTCTAGTAGACAGGCTATAACAAGCTTAAAGCAAAAAATTTGAGTCTATATAATCTGTGTGAGACAACGGGTTGGTCGAAGCATCGAAAATATCGCTGCCGTTCAGACGTCCGTAGCAAACGATCCAAATCAGTCAATTCCACGGCGTTCTTAAGAATTGGGCTCAAACCACATTATGGCGTATTTTGCGTAAGGATCTTGGCTTACACCGATACAAGATCAAGCTGATTCACGAATTGAAGCCGATGGACCATTTGAAGCGGCGTACGTTCTCCGATTGGGCTTTGGAGTAGATGCACCAAGATGATGGATATCATCGCTAAATCATCTTCAGTGACGAAGCTCATTTTTGGCTCAATGCGCTCGTCAATCAGCAAAATATGCGTTATTGGTCGGGTAAAAATCCACATGTGCTTCATGAATCAGCACATCATCCACGAAAAATGATTGTTCGGCGCGGTTTGCATGCCGGCGGCGTTATTGGGCCATATTTTTTCGTCGACAATAACGATCGTCAGGTTACTGTGAAGGGCGAGTGTTATCACCCCATGATTACCGATTATTTTTGGCCTGAAGTGGACTTGCACGACATGTGGTCTCAACAGGATGGTGTTACAAGCCACACACAGCACACGTTACAATCAAGTTTTTGAAGAATGAATTTGCTGATGATCTCAAGAAATGCGCCACCTCGTTCCTGCGATTTAACTCCTCTAGACTACCTTCTCTGGAACTACGTTAAGTAATTGGTTTCTACCAACAATCCGACAACGTTGGAAGAGCTCAGAGCCAACATTGAACGTGAAATAGCGACCTTTTCGGCCGAAATGTGTGTGTTCAAATTTTTTAAAATTGGGTTCAACGAATCGACCGCTGCAAACATGCCAAACATAAAAAGTTGTCAAGGTCTTATTGGAAAACCATTTAGTAGGACACTTCAAAAGACAGCTGATATCAAATTTCAGCGCTACCAACTTGAAAAGAAATAGATGACCTAACATGTCATACAAAATGCTGCGGCTGAAAGATTCTGTTTTGAAAACAAAGTAGTTTTCCCTTCGATTGCAAGCAAATCGTTTCAAACTCGGTTTGCGATCCGATGAAGTGTCTGAGGCCGCATGATGATATCAATGAAACATCTCTCGACATTATAAAAAGTCTGTATGTTATATGCTGTGACGAAGGTATGGAACATAATCTACTTACATCGATTTATGTAGCTGACTGTTACAGGAAACGTTGAAACGAATTATTTTAATTTTAGTGAGAGAGAAGAGAAAATCTTGGATTCAGTCTTTGCTTTAAGTGTCTATCAATCTGCCAACGCCTTCACATCTCTGTAACGAGACTCACAAGCAACCTTCTTCAAGTCAGCTCCTGCGTCAATTTTCAATTTCGCTCATTTCAATAAAGTTTCATTTTCCTTCAGCGCTCTGTTAAAATTTTCTCTAACGACGCACTTTAATGAAAAATCTTTCGTAAGCAACTCTTCCATTAAAGTGAATTTCAAACCACCTAAATGCCATGGGGTCAGGCTCACCCCCTCACTCTGACTACTTCAAAAAACAATCATGTTCCTGTCGTCCTTTCCCAGTAAACGACTCACTTGTCTAACCCAACCCTAACCTTGATGTCTAACGCGGCGAATCAGGTCAATGTCGTCAGCATTTTACTGCGATGAAAGGTAAGCATATCCTGATTCCATGTTCTAAAAATAGAGAAAATGTCCGTCTCCAATTACATTATCCTCGAGTGAAAATCTGCAACAGCAGGAGGGTTGTCACATCCTTAGAATTTTCTCAAAAAAAAAAAAAAAGGAAACCACACCGCGGCGGGCGGCATCTTCTTCTCCTGTATCCCCTCGACCCACACATCGCCATCCTCAGCAAAACAATGAGAAAAAAAAATAAGGAAAGAAGGAGGAATAAGAGGACCAGCAATTCAATGGTGGTATCCTTTTGTACGTCATAACAACCGCACCACGAATACCGACACTGCGCAAGGATCCTCCTGCACGACAAATGTCGGAAACACAGAGCTCCCTTCGTGTCTGTCCTGTGGTTCAACTCATTAAAGTAAATTAAGCATTACCAACCAACTTCGAGCACACACAGACGACGACGATAATATAAGGAAACGAATTGAAAAGAAGACAACTCCAAGGAAGGATGGATAAAGGAAAACAAAATTAATCACCCCCATCCCTGACATCCACCCCGTCAACCCCACCACTAACTACTTGTTTGGCTTTTGTTTAATTGCATTAAATTTATTTCGCTTAAGGAACACAAGAAGCACAAAAAATTACGAAGGAAGTTCGGAAATGTTGTTGGCGAAAGTTTTATTTTCAGATGTCCTTGCTGCTGCTCTGTTCCGATTCCTCTCCCTCTGCAATCATACAGAGCGCCGAGAATCGTTTTTTTTTGTCTATAAATAATTTGTGTCGCTGTAGTGGTGAGGGATCCACCACACTCCTGTTCCGCAATTAACGCCATAATTGCAGCGCTGCTGTTGACTGTTTCGAGGGCCAGGAGGATTCCACCGAACCACCCACCCGCCTGCCATCAACTGATTGTGCAGCCACCCCGTACGTGTGCTGGTTTCACTCGAAAGGACACTCTCTAAAGCGGTTGAGGAGCGTCTCTCCTCACTCGTGGACGGTAAGGAAGGTAATCAAAAACTTTATCATTCATTCATTCATTTGTGTTGTTGAGCTTCGGCAAGGATCGCCATGTGTGTGTGTGAGAGCGAGCGCTGAAGAAGGTACACACAAGGACCTCATGCGATGTTCACTCCCATTGTTCCAAGTGAGGGGGTGACTTGTACACGAGGTTTAATTGAAGGACGAATGGGACGTGACTATTTGATTTGAGTTCTAGGTTAATTAGATTGATTTGTGGATTGACGTCGGGGCATTAGAGTTGCTCAATTGAGTTCCGTTTGTGTGCCACACATGAGTGGCGAAGTAAGAGCTTTTGACGAGCATGACTTGGTCGTCATCGTCGGCGATGGAGGTGGGGCCATTATGCGGTGCCATGAAAGGATCTGTATCTCGAGTTCTTCGCTAATTAACAGCCCCGCCAAGCAAAACCTGTACGTGCATTTTTAGCTCGCGTGAGTCACATGAAAAGCGTTAGAGTTTTTCGCTTAAACTGGATAATGAAAGAGGGTCGATTAGGTGAATTAGTGGAAATCAGTTCAACAATCGTTCACCGAATCGGTTGTTGAATGAAAAAAAGAGTGCTTCGAGTTGTTTGCAATGCGTCCTTGGGATCTTTACGATTATTAGGCGACAAAGCGAGACACGAATGTGAAGTGAAGTCGTTTCTGTGCATGGCAATAATCCTGGCCTTAGCTAAATGTGCGTTTCATATAAATAGAAGACGTTAACTTTTGTCGCCTTGCAAGAGAAATTGCGCGCCTTATAAACTACGGGCAAGCTGAGTTGGAAAGAGGACAATAACGCGGGCTACATACAGCCATGACCATATAAATAGCACAAAGTAGCTCGTAATAGAAATATCCGTATACTTTAAATTGTACTTGTGCTATAGTAAAAAGTTTTTATTCATTTAAAATCTTAAGTGAAATAGAAATATTAGGTTGTCAAATATCTCCCTTCCGCCTTTTTGTCTTTTGAATTCTCCGACTATATACAAAGCGCTACAGAGCTCGTATCTGGCAATACATCATTAGAAAGGTCTTGACATAACCTACAAAACGACGCTATGCATGATTAGTTTGGATACGAGCTCTGTAGAGCTTTGTACATAGCCAGAAAATTTAAAAGACAAAAAGGCGGAAGGGAGATATTTGACAACCTAATAGTTCGTTCTCGAATAGTTTTCCTCTTAAAAACCTCCAAAGTGGCCAACTCACTTCAGTCTTTCTCTAAGGCGATCGATTCCGATTTCTTTACTTGAGTACTTGTTAGTCCTTTTGGCTTTCATAAAACTTGTAGTTATGTAGCATAAAAGTGGCCCACCCCATTCTTCTCTGCACTAGAAATTATAATTTGAGAAAAACTTGACGGGCGCAAGAGACGAACACGTTCGTTTACCTCAAACACAGAATACAGAACAAAGCTTTTAAAGGGACTCTAAAATGACGGATTAAAATAACGACCACTATTTTTAAGGACATCTGATTCATTTCAGACATTTTTAAGTAGTTATAAGCAATGCTTATCGCTCTGATCCTCTTCCAGTCTCTAAAAATAAATACATAGTCGGCGTTACAGCCTTTAAGAGCCAAGGCCGAGGTTCTTTGTGCCTCCACTGTGTTGTGCGTGATATATTTTGACACATGTTGAGGGAACCTACTCTTTAATGCCGATTCCGATCGACGAATTGCGAAAGCTTTCCATGACAGAAGTACCCCAGGAGGATTGTCAGTCGTTCGCTGGAGGTGGGGCCGTGAAAAATCTTTGTGGTGTTATTTCCCCGAGTCGGATTCGAACCCAGGTACTCTCGCTTAACAGTCCGACGCACTAACGATTAAGCCACGGCACCCACTTTCAGACTCTAGTCCAAAAAAACCAACAAAACCACAAGTCCTCTCCAAAGAAAAAAGAAAAGCCTCCACTTGCCGAAATTCGGTTATTAAATCAACTCAACTGGCCCATTGTTGTCTCTCCCTCGTTTTGTCGAAAATCCCCGAGTAAATCTTGCAAATTACTTGAAACTCTCAGACAATTTTATGGCGACATTACTCTAAGTGACAGAGAAATCGTGTCGCTTTTCATCGCTCGCTCACTTACTCGTCATCAGGCACGGCCCCAAATGTGACATTAAGAGAAACCGTTTCAAATTCAAACATCTTCATAACGTAATTGCTACTTCGTGTCCATTGCCATTCCCACTGGGTTATTCCCTAAACAGGCATTAGGCAGGCTCCTTTCCTGAAATATGTGTGCGAAAAAAAAGGAACGAAAAATTTCGGTGCGAATGGATGGAATTGTGTGCCTCTTTCGAGAATTGTCGTCTTCGTCGTCGTCCTCGTCGCCGTCGTCGTTCTTATCCCAGCGACACATTAATTCCATCATCAGTCCGTATTCTTTCTATTTATTTGTAAAACAAAGAACTTTCCCCTGCGCCTACTCCGGTGGGAGTCGTTCCGTTGGATTGGTATGAATCCTCAATTTCATTCATATCCTCGAAGTGGAACAGTGGTGGAGTGAAACGGTGCCGTATATCTGCGAGGACAACAACTCGCTTAAGCTTCTAAGTCGAAACCATAAAAACAATTAAATACCAGGACCCCGTAGTCCTCGGCGTCATCGTAGGTGCCCGACATGCTGCCGAGGGTTGCTCGTAAAGTATCCGCCACCCACTTGGCCGTTTTTGTTTCGCCTGTTTGTCAAAACGAACACAAGAAGGATCACTTGTGCATGTTGAGATGTCAAACAAAGTTGGTGTTTAAATTGATTTTTCCCGCTCCTTTGATGTCCTGCTGAAGCAGACGGCCACCCACAATCGTTGCAGGGATAAGTGGATTTGCGGGGCTGTGTGTGTGCGGAGGGATGGATATCAGTCGCCAGCCTTAAGGCCAAGATGTTTGTAGTTTAAGTGTCTCAGTAACCTATGTTCAAAATTTGTACAAAACAACGACACTTACAGAACGAGCTGAGTGTTATGGACTGTGACTTAGAGTGTTTACGGTTAAATGTTTTCGGATTGGGATTGCAGCCCTCGGGGTTGGGTATAGAGCCTGTTGGTTAAGTGCAGAACTGATTTCTATAACTGTTGTTTATTCGAGGGTGTTAGTCCTGTCGTGTAATGGACATGTTGAACGAGTTTTGTTGTTTCTGGCTCGTTGTGCTGTTGTAATTGCTTGGGAATCTGTCGACTTGAACATGGAAATAAAATGAAAACAATTGAGTTGTCGTCATCGTCATCGTCATTGCTATCGTCGTCCTCGTAATGGCAACAAACTTGGGCCCAAACTCGTAAAATGAGTTATGGTGCAATGACATTTGCAAAATAGGCTGTGGGTGGTGGGTGGTGGGTGTTGGGAGGCCATTGTAATCGATTTCGATTTGTGGTAAGGTCTAGGGATAAGCAATGTCCTTATGTTTAAAATGGCGGAGATTCAGAGGCTCTCTAAACATTACATCGAGGTAAGCATGTACTTATGTATGCACACATGGGGTAGAGCGGCACGCACGTGTCATTGAATTATTGATGATCTCGTGTTTTCGTTTTGTTTTATTTTTTTTTTGCGTCTGGCCCGGCAGGAGATGACATTAAAAGCAGTGTTCCTTCGGGAAGATTCTATTTGACATTGTACAAGCAATTTTTTTTTTAGTTGGACGTCTTCATAACTGAATTCTCAAGGCGACAACAAGCAAGTGGTACACGGAAAAAATTATTCCACTTGGTTGGAGGAATTACGCAGTGAGTTTTAGGTAAGAAGAGATAATAGGGGCGTGGAGTTGACGTTTTTTTTATGAAAATCATATTCAGGTACAAATTTTCAGTATTATAGTCAATTCGGCAACGGCAAGGCCATGCTGTTTTCTGGTTCGTATATTTTTTGTAAAAATAAATAACAGGGGTAAGAAATTTATTCTAATCCAAAATGTAATATGTTCAGGAAAAACGAAAAAAAAAAAACAGGATGCTACGCAAGTTTCTTTGCTATTTAAAACGGAACTCGATTTTTCAATATTTAAATTTTAAGTGCGCTTAATGAGTGCCATCATTCAGGACTTGTTTTAAAATAATAATCCTCACAAGATGAATTTCGCGCTTTACAGACGCTTAAGACCGCTCTCATCTTGAGAGGCACTTACATTTTCTGATTAAGATCTGCTTCTTATTAAAAGGAAACAAAAATTCAATTTGTTAATGAGGTTTTTCTTAGGTTAGGAGATTGACAATCATTTGTGTCGATGACAACCATTACCGTTCTTACGATTTTAGGAGACTAATTTTGGCCATAATCGGATCGATTTTCCGTGACTGAAACCACATTTCACAGAGATGAGCGAATAGTTGATCTATTGAAGGAATACGTTGCGTGTCGTCTTAAAAAATAGTCCAGTCAACCAGCCAAATGATTTAATGTCGACGAATTTCCCTTTATAAGGTTCTACGGTTTCGATAAACTTAAAATGTAAAAGATGCCCATAAATAGAACCATGAAAGACGTTTGTAAGAGACTTGTGGAAAATTGCATCGAAGCATCAGGAGATCTTTCAGCGTAAAAGGCCGGAGCTTAGCTTTATCACAACCACTGTGCCTTGAACGTTTCAATCTTGATCCAAAAAATGTCAAACCCCTGATGCTGCTTTATTGCCCTATTCCGTAACAATAAACTCTTCTTGTTTTACTGTGTACTAGTTAGCCGCATTGATCTTCCGCCAAACATTCAAAAGTCGATTCTGTTTTTTTGGAATACTCTAATATTTACGCATGAAAGTAGTTTTGCTATCTTAGGCTCGGACGGATGGTGTGAGGCTTTGCGAAAAGTCAATGAGAAGTTCCAAGCTATGAATAGTAAAACTTGAAGTAGGTTATTTTAATGGTACCTATAGGGTACGATGGCAGCATCTAGGGATAGAAATTTGTTTATCGTTTATCGATGAAAAAATACATTAGTTTAGTAATTCAAAGATCTTTCAGATTAACCTGCATAAAAAGGTTAACAAATTCGGCTTGAAAGTGTCATTCATTCACCAAGAGGATAATGACTAACCAAACTGCGGTTTTAGTGAACGAAGTTAAAACATCACCAAAATTTAAAAATGTTTTAATCGATTGAAATCAATTATTCAAAATGTTTTTTTTTAACAATTGTACCGAATTATCAGAAAGCATATAACAAAATCGGAAATCGTCATGAAAACGCTCTGCAAGTGGTCCAAAATTATTCCAAGTATTACAAAATTTTGTAAATTCGATTTCATTTCGTTTGTCTGTTATTAAGAAATCACAAGAGTTTTCCACAAAATTTTAATTCCATTGGTATTGTGAACGATTACTAAATTTCATTAATTGCTTACTTACGCTGCGTCTCCATCGGCATTTTTTGACGCAATGGCAATAACAATTGCAATGGCGATTTCAAAGAAGAGTGGGTATTTCATTGCTAGTTAATTTCATTTGTGAACTGTCAAAATGGCATACAACAGCATTTCCTTGCTATTCTCAACCAATCATCTTTCCTTTGCGATATAATTTTTTGCTGTATTTTAAAAAGGAACTGTCAAATCCGGCCTGTTATTGGCCGGTCAATATTGATATTGCCATTGCCACAGGATCCACATTGCCCATATCCGAGTCAATGGCAATATATGACGCTGAGTTAGTTTTGTGATGTAAATGTTGACGTTATTGTGGTTTTGCTGCACAGTTTTCATAGTTGTGGTCCGATCGGCTTACATTTTTTGCTTCGAAAAGCTATTGAAATTTCGAATAAAACTGCATTTAAGGTTTTTTTCATGGGGGCTATGACTGCTTTAGCTTGTTTTTCATGATTACAAAGAGCTCTTTATGATGCTTACTTGCTTTTGTGAATTACTGTATGTCGCTAACAAAACAACAATTTTTTTAAAAAGTTGTTTTTTCATGGATTATTATTATTGACCTTGATTTGATTTTTAATATTGAACCTTTTGTAATCAACTATTATTAATCAATATTTTATATAATAGGTTTTTTTTTTGCTTAGATTTTTTCCACTTTGAAGCTTGATTTTGATGATAAAATTATAAAAAACATTTTATGACCTTTGATAAAACATTCAAAACTAGTAATTTTTAAAAAATGGCCTTGGAAAACAGCTTTACCTGCATTTTTTTGCTTTTCAAATTAAAGTACAGTCGAAATCATTTTGCAAACCTTACCAGACCTAGCCAGTGGAATCGCAAATAAATTCCAGCTCTTACATGTGTGCGAAAAAAAGAAAAAAATTTATGAAGGCATTTTACTTTTTGTGAACTATACTATTGATTGTAAATAAGTAATTACAAAAATAACTAAACAAAAAAATACCTGATTCAATCCAAAAACGTTACAAGTTTCAAGCAAGTATTCAATGTGTTCAGAACATTGGCTGATTTATTAAAAACTGTGCTAAATAGCATTCAGGGTGATTGCACCGCCTGAAGTTGGTCATCCTTCTCCTGTCTGAGTGCTTTTTCGACCTCATTAAAATGTCAAGGGACGACGAGTAAGCGCACGCAAGTGCGCTCAACCCTAGCGCTAAAGGCCAGATCTCGAGACCCAATATAGTGTTCCTCTCTGTCTTTTAAAACGACTCCTACTGCTACCCTTCGTAAAATTAAATTTCCCACATTAAAATTGCATGCAAACTACACTCCAAGGCGACCCCTATAAAATTCAGTTCCTTCACCGAGACCACACGCGCACACCCAAACGAGAGAATGAGAGAGACCCGACTCCATCTCAGCAGACATCTTCAGCCACTTGCATCTATTGTTGCACTGAAACAAAGTGGAAAATTGCTTCAATTTATTGCCCACATCTTCGATGCTGCACACACCGAATGTCCTGCAGCCAGGAGCAGTAGCAACATCATAGAATCTTAGATGACGTGAATGGAAAAATGATTTGTGGTCGAGAGCCGGTGCAGTGAACTTGCTCGTCCTTCTTCCACCACCTGCAGTCATGCAGTACCCCAGGATCGAGATGCTATTTCCCTTAACTGGCCCGAAACCGACCACACACCAACGAGAATGCCGAACTCATCATCATCATAGGGAGTGGAGAAGGAGCGTACGAGGAATCAAATCACCTTAGCCCTCCACAACGTTCCACACACATTTTCTTGGGAATCACTGAACGAGCAAAATGGCGATTCGTGTAAACATACTCCGCTCGCAAGTTAAACGAAAAAAGACCAAACGACCAAAGGACCAAAGGACGAAAGGACCAACCACCAACAGGGCCAGCAAAAACTTGCTCACAAATTTTCCTCACGTACCACAGTTATACTGACCCATGATTTATGATCGCACAACTCATAAAGGATTACATTTTTACCGTCGTGGCTGGCGAGCGAGTTGCCTTGAAGTTTCTTGCTCCTTCGGCAGCACCCACCCGCCCAAATTGCCCGCCGACTTGATGTAGGTCATATGGACAATCTGTGATATCGAAACTAACCCTCGGCCAAGAGGGTGAGAAGCTGTTTTCGGTAAGTGCCGAACGGTGGGCCATTTTTTAACCGAGGAAGCATAAGAAATAAATTCCGGCCCCGCCGGCGGACAGGAGGGGTATAACTTAACCCTTTTTTGCGTGATTCACACGGGAGGGGGTGGTTTTCATTCGTTTTTTTTCGTGGCACCGCACCTTTACGGGGTCGTCATTATTTTTCGGTGTGTTTGCTGTTTAAGCGAAAATTGGTTCTCGGCCGAAGGTTAACGTGAAGGACGTTTGGTTTGATGGCGTTTCTGGTTCAGTGGTTTTCTTTTTTGGTTTTTGTTGTTGTTGCTCACGCAAGTCGAGACTGCTTAATAAATTCGTCGAAGGGCACTGACGTGCATCTGAAATTATAAGCTCTCGAATTTTTGAGTTGAAAAAACAATTTTTGCAGCTTAAAATGCAAAACGAATTTAGTTGTTGGAAAATTTTTATTATTTTTAATGAGATGCAAGTTGAGAGATTGTGGAAGAGTGGTATCCTCGGGTGCTTGTGTGTCTTTAAAGTTTTGTGGAACTACTCTTCGGATGCGGAACATATGCTGTCAGTTTCTGGGGAGGCTAATCGTTTATTTGATTTTGGATTCATCTACGTGAGTGTTCATTTGACTTTCTGGGAACATTTTTTTGAAAACTTTTCTTGAAAAAAATTTAAAAATACTAGAGCTGTGTTAGACAAGAACGAGGCAGTCATAAGAAAGTCTTACGACTCTGACTTAGAGAAAATCTGCAATCAATACGCACTACTTTTTTCCGCCTAGTCTTTTGAAAAGGTATGTTTTTTTATAGATGAAGGACCAATACATTGATAGGCTTGCAAGACTGCATTTCAAAACAATTTTGCGGTAACATCTGAAAGACTGCGAAGAGTATGCAATCTGTTGAAAGAAGGCAAACTGCTCAATAATAAAAAAAACAAACATGTATGCAAAAACGCTGTACGTGGTAGCGACCATATTCCTACATAATTATTTATTTCTACTTACTTACAATATTCTGAATCAGCTATTATTACTATTGTTATTTCATTCTACTGTGAATTATGATGTCAAATGTCAAACAATTGAAATAAAAGTTTTGTAATTATAAGAAGTGGAGTCAGGACACATGCTTTTTCTCCTCCTCTTTTGCGGTCTACAAATCCAACACTGATGAAGTGTGGCAACAAATCCAAGATCACATTAATTGTTTATCATAAAAGTTAGAAATTATACGTCAAACGAAATTCGATATTTAGACACCAAACTTGATGTCAACAAAATCCACAACCAAAAAGACCAGCAACGTTCAAACTTCGGCTTAAGTCGTCTGTGGACTGTTCCTTATCATTTCTAATTATTTTTGTAAAAATGTTCGTAGAATGGAGAAACCTGTTGGCCGCTATAGCGGCCAATGCTTGGTTTTTCGCTGTAAAATTGTCTTAGCCTTAGCTTGCGATAGACTTTTTCGAGACTTTTATTCTTTTAACCCCTTACCCTGCATTAAAAAATACAAAACACAAGAGCTAAACAGTTGTTTTGTGGAAAAATAGATTAATTTCTAGTTAAAATCTCATTATTCGAGTCCCTCTAAGTCGAACGTCCATTAAGCCGAAAATTCCTTTTAACTCGAATACATTTTTTTGACCCTTGGTTTATTTTCAATTCCCCAAGTCGAATTTTTTTTTCTTTGTGCATTCGCACTCTCTGACAGGTGGCCCTAGACGACGAAAACATTTGGCGAACATTCATTTGGCGTTGATTCTTGTAGTGCAAACACGTCGGAGAAAAAAGCGCATGTGCTTGCCCTTATGATTGTTTACATAGTAAGAAAGAGTGCAGACGAAGTTCACAACAAAAATGAGGATTTGCCCACGGGGAACATAAGTTATGTACTTTCATTATGAGATCATTTATGTTTTCAGTTACGTGTACGGCACTGTAAGTTCAAGTGTTTAAATTGCTTTGAATCTCAAAAAAACAACCAAAACAAATTAATTTATGAAAAATGTCTACTGTTTTAAAACTATTCTATTAAAAATTTGAACATTATACAACTCGCATCTCTAATCAGTTTTTAAAGTTAGAATTGTAAAAAAAATAAAAAATTTTTTTTTTTGACTCCAGTAAGCAAATGAAAATGTCGCTTACAGTGACGGACAAAACAATAGGACCACTGAATATATTTTTAGATTTCTTACTTACTTACTTACTTATCAGGCATTTAAACCTTGGAGGGTCTGTGCCTGAGCCAAAGCCGCCTTCCAACGTTGACGGTCCCGGGCATGCTGCTTCCAGTCCGGAAGACCAAGCTGTCTTGCATCCGCGATCACTTGATCTCTGTACCGGAGGTTCGGTCTCCCTCTTCTCCTCGAACCAGGAGGCTCGGATTCGAAGACCCTTTTAGCTGGAGCGTTTGTGTCCATGCGCTCGATGTGGCCGAGCCACTGTAGTCGACGGATTTTTGCCTTCCGGACTATATCCACATCTTTGTACAGCTCATAAAGTTCGCGGTTATGTCTTCTCCTCCATTCGCCTTCCTCAGACTGGACCGAATATCCGCCGTAGAATTTTTCTTTCGAAGGAGCCAAGTATCAGCTCTGCAGTCCTGCTTATCGTCCAACTTTCGGCTCCATACAGTAGGACTGGCAGGATAAGGGTCTTGTAGAGCATGACCTTAGTTCTTCGAGTCAGGAGTTTTGACCCTAGCTGTTTGGACAAACCGAAGTAGCAGCGGTTGCCAAGGGTGATTCTACGACGGATCTCCACTACGATGTCATTCGTGGAGTTTACGTTCGCCCCGAGGTATATGAACTCCTTAACTACCTCAAAGTTATAGCTGTCGACTGTAACATTTTGTCCTAGGCGATGGGCGAGGGATTCTTTCTTCGTCGACAGCATATATTTGGTTTTCTCCACATTTATCTTCAGACTAGTTCGTTTAGCCTGCTCTTCAATCGTGGTGAAAGCTTCCACAATGGCCCGCTGGGACCGAGCGATGATATCAATAGCATCTGCGTAGCCCAGGAGCTGGACCGACTTGTGGAAGATAGTACCTTCCGTGTTGACGTTGGCCCGCCGTACTATTTGCTCCAGCACGAGATTGAAGAAGTCACATGACAGCGCGTCTCCTTGCCGAAATCCGGTGCATGTTTCAAAGGGCTCGGACGTTCTTGAGCCGAACAGCACGGTGCATCGAGTATTTTTAGATTTCATTTCAAATTAAATTTTTTAAAAAAGCAGAAAACCAATGAGTTTTTTGTGTTTAATTCAAAATTGATATAAATATTTACCACTAAAAACCTATTCAGTACTCCGTCTCCCAATATTGAATAAAATTGGTTTCAACTTTTTTTCCATTTTTTTAATCAAGAATTTTAGTTTGCATGCGAATTTTTCAATAACTATGGACATGACTAATTTAATTCAAATTTATGACTAAAGAACACGTTTCAGGCTTTCAAAACTACACTATTTTAAGTGTTGCCGTTTTTTTTTAATTATTATTTTCTCTTTTTTTCATGTAAATTGGTTTTTTTTAGCTTGATGCTCCTAAACGGGACGACATCGATCGCTTGTCTTTCTATTTTTTTAATGAATAACCTCTCATAATAAATATTTTACTTCTTTTCAAAAGTAATAAAATTTCACGCTTTGAAATGAAATCTAAAATAATTTTGGTCCTCCTATTATTTTGTCCATCACTGTATGTTGTTTTAACAATCATCAATTCAAATGCAACATCCACATGCTCGCCTTCAGTTGAAATTCCATAGCGAAACATTGCAATACACGCGGAGGTTTTGGTAGTCGAACAGAGGGATATCATTGTTGGTGACCAAGAGCTGATATAAAATCTGCTGTGAAGGAGAAGTCAGTCAGGCCTAGGGCTATAATGAAAACCTCAGCGATTTTTGAAGCACCACAAGATTTTTCCAAATGAACCCAGATCAATCAAAAAAATTCATTTACTAAATGATCCAAATCACGCTAACAACATGTGGTCTATAGACCCATTGTAGTAGAAGCATGCAATTTTAAAATCTAACAAGCACACATAATCCAAGACTGACGAACATGAGATAGAGATGGAGATGGAGATCGACTAGACAATATCTGCTCTAAGAATTTTATCAAACCTCTTTACTGACTAAACGTAAGTCTGCGATACGCTTTCTTAGTTCTGATGCCGAAGCTAAAATGAATTGCGTTGAAGTAGAGTTTTAAAAAAGATTATTACTTTTTAATTTCTTATCTGGCTAATTAACTTTAGTTCATATGGAATAATTTTTAAATCACCTCAAAAATATGTTTACCGACGGCGTACGATGGACGAAAGTTGCTATTTTCTATTTCATACTTAGATCCTTCGAGTTAATAATCCTAAATTTCTATCGGTTGAAAAGTTGTTCAACATTTAACAGTTTTACATATTTTTTTTAATGAAACGGTAAACGAAAACTGAAACACGGAAATTGAATGAGCTTGGTATTGGTTGAAATGTTTAGCTCATCAAAATTCAATTTCAGTCTATTTAAGAATATTCCTTCGCAGCTGTCGAAAAATACAAAGTGAGTGCATTTTAAGTCGAATTATCTGCCGAATGCTGTCTGTGGGACGTGTTTGTGGTTTGAAAAAATTAAATTTTCTGGTAAAATACAAACACTGGTCATTTACTGCTCATGAAGCATTGACGCAGGGGAATGAAGTGAAGACATTCCCCCATATTTTTCATTTCCTACCAAAGAGCGTGTCACATCCATTTATTTGTTTTATAACTCTACTTACGAAGTGTGCTCCCCTCACATAAAGCAACTCATTCCCTCCATTATCCTAATTGAAGTTCACACCTCCAGAACTCCCTCGACTCCCTGAAAGTATCAGCACAAAACTCTCCGTTTATTACGCACTAAATTAAGTTTAAATTATAAAACTCCATTTAGCTCTAAAGCTCCTCGAAATCAATTATCCTCTTTGGAGAAGAGCTCCGCACGGCAGGACAACGTGAAGCCCCAGCGTACAAAATTGACTCGTTTTGCGAACGAACGAAGTGCAATGAAATTAACCTCTTATCTCTGACCACAGGTATCTCGGAGCTCATTCACTGTCGATCTGCCCCCCAAACATTGGATGCATGGAACGTCAAGTGGCACGCCACTGCTGCGGTCCCAAAGGAAACGTCGTCACCACAGGGTGCACTCTCTCTCAAAATATTTACCACCGATCTTATCGCTGGACCAATATTAAATTATTCTCTCTCTAAGGAAGCCCACAAAAAGGAGCTGCATCCTCACCGCCCGCCACCAAGGAGGGTGGCGCTGTGCATCAGATAACCTCGGGTGGGCGAACGTCTTTCAGAGTGAAAAATTGCCAATAAATGTCCCATCGTAGATGCTAGATTCCGGCTGAGGTGGTGTCCATTAGGTGTACATGTTGCATCTCACTTCTTCGAGTTTGTAGAGACGAGAAGAACATGGAAAAAAAAAAGCTCAAGCATCGTCCTCATTCAATATTTAAGGAGTAATCAAAACTTTAATCGTTGTTTAACATCAAAATTTCTTTCGTCATCTTCTCGCATAAAGGATTCACTGGAACACACTAGCGCGGTGTGAGCGAATGTGGTGGCGTGTTGAGACACTGGCGCGGCTGAGTGCAGAAGGAAAATAATTTCTCATCCCAAAGGACATCGGCGGCAATGGCTGCGGCGACTGCAACGGTAACGGCAACGGCAATGGCTACGGCAGCCGCTATGAGACAGTGTTGCGACTGTGGTTGGGTTGCGATGCTTTGTGCTGCTGTTAGTGATGTTGATTCTGTTGCCGGCTTTGAGGTAGAAAATGAGAAAATTCTAAGAAAATTTCATTCCATTATGTGAGAGGAAAGAAGGAACGATGAGATGTGGACAAAAAAAAAAAAGGAGACAAACAATCTGAAGGAGGTGATGGCAGGTATGAGAATTGGGAATATGAAGGAATGCGCAGAGTTGCCACTTTGATTATGATGAGCATTTATGTAGATGAGTGAAAAAGAAATTCGTTTCACAAGGTTAGAAGTCGTGGAGGAGGGAATGCCTTGGGGAATGCGCTATCTGACCACAAAGTCTGTGTTTCAGATTGTCAAAAGTTGCATGAAGTGGACAATCAGTCTCATAGAAGTAGACGAAAATTTGCAATTGACTTTTTTCTCTTATAGTGTTAAGGGGGAATCAGTTAACAGTCTTACAATGACAAACTGGTGGAATAAACACAAAAGCAGATGCAGTAGATGGTTATCTACTAAGGTTAAATTTAACAAAGTCTTAAGAATAATAATTACCAATTGGGTGGCGTTGCAACCCGTAGAGAGATAGAGCCGAGCGTTTTCTTTAGCATATATCCTGTAAGTCCTAAGAGTGCTCCGACGCTCATAATAAAACTCAAAACAAAGCATGGGCTTGATAAAAAAAGCTGGCTCTAAAACATTGTTAAATGACCTACATATGAATAAGTAGACTTCACGGGCGAATAGAATCTAAAAACAAAATTTAAGTGGTACACAAACGTCCTGAATAAGAATAATACTGGACCAAAAATGGATCCGTGCGGTATGCCATACATAAATTTCTTTGTTTCCGACTAAAAGCGTCTAAGAATAAATCGAAAGGGAGTCGAAAACTAGTTTTAAGTCACCAGGAATAAATAGAAAAGGAAAAATTTGTTTAAAGAGCAGTTCAGGACTTTGGTAAGTAAACATAAAGACCATTGCCCAATTTCATGTTCTCTATCAAATTATACGAGCTATGGAAATATAGATAAGTTAATCTTATATAAAAATATTTTTCCAAGCGGATGCAATTCTTTTTTATCTGTGCCCTACAGAGGCAAGGCAAAGCCTTTTTTGTGCCTGAGACAACCCCATATAACCCCAGCCATCCTTAAAGCGCTTTTCTCGTTTTTAGCAACTTTTGGCCTTTGCCATTAAGTTTAACAGAAAACTAGCCCTGCTCTTTCAATTTTTGCGTCTAATTGTTTCTGATGACTTACTCGATGCTAAAAGTACCAAAATTAAGGTCTATCATTCTGGAAAAATATTAGGTTGTCCTTCCGCATTTTTGTCTTTTGAATTTTCCGGCTATGTACAAAGCGCTACAGAGCTCGTATATTGAAATGTGAAAGTAGATCTTTAATTTGATGTACTTAAGTTTTCTATAGTTCCTGCTGTTGTATCTAATTTTTGTGGATAAGCTTTGCTCATAGATACTCTATACTACACTTTTGTCGCTGACTGCATATTTCCACCTGCTCTACCTCCATTTTCCATTCGTATTTTGTCGTGAAAAACAGAACCCAAAAAAGAAATTCCTTTTCACACAATAATAGAAGTGGCATCACTGAAAAACGCCTGAAATTTTTTTGCCACCGCGTCGTTTGCTTTGTACGTGATGGTGGCGAAAATATGATAATAATGTGGGTACCAGCTACACGGCATTCATGTATCCTTATAATGCCCCTAGACAAAAGACCAGATACTTTTAAGTAAGATATTCATCTTCTCCTCGGCGTTACCTTTACTGCAGCACCACCACACACTCACAAACCCAAGAGCTACCGCAAACACCTTGCCCCAGAGCCAAGGCAATATCCTGCAGTGCGCTTCCCCAACAATGTAAAGGAAAAAAAGGAGCACCTACAGTGGTCCAGAGACTGTGTATTTCCGGTTAAAAAGAAAAGGAAGGTCCCCAGAACTTCATCCACCTGCAGTAACAATTTTCCACCGTAAAATCACATCCCTCCATCCCACTGTGTGTGTGCATCAAAGTGTGACGTCGCAAAGAAACAGGAGCAGAGGCAGAGCCACCACCACTGCAGAGCACACAAGTGGCAGGGATAAACATCCTGGTTATGTACCTGCATCCTATTGAGAACCGTTTTAGATTAACGCTTTTGGGAAATTTGTATATCATCCGAGTGAGTGTGTTGTTCTGCTTTTGTGTGCACACACACGCGCGTGTTGAGTGAAGAAAGAACAGAGAACAGCACCGCATTTCCAGCACCTTGTCGTCTGCTCCTGATGCCGCATCCCATCAATCTTTCAGCCAAAGTGTGCGGTGTATTAATCGGTGCTGTTGACATTCTCATAATAGAGGTGCACACACACGCACACACTCACCTTCGCTTTCTGGATGTATGTTTGCCTGCATCCCGACGTAACTTGGCCAAGGTGTATCAACGGTCCTCCATCGGGCGTCAGCTTATTAATTGATAATTAAAAATGCATAAACACCGGCTTTGTGGCTTGCTCACACCCCATTCAGCCGGCGGCAGGATAATGAGCCTATAAAAGGATCTGCTCTTCCTCTCCCTTCAACCCACCCCCACGTGTGGCGGTTTTACGCGAGCTGCCTCCATTATGAACACGAATTCCATCTCGTAAAGTGTAAATTAATAGTTAATGGCGCTCGTGAGGGGGCGCTGTCGGTGGCGGCAACGATGTAATACCCGTTCCTGCGTTAAGGAACGGACATATAAATCAGCAAACGCGAAAATAACTGCATCCGAGGCTTTCGCCGTGGCTACGTACGCTTTATGTCGTCATTAATTGGTTTTTCGCCGGATGAAATTGTTGTGTTTGTTGTGGCGCCACCGACGCTTTTGATGAGCAAAACAGGCGCGTTCTGGTCAGCGGATGGACGGGCTTCGTGCGTATGCAGTGGGTGGTGAGGTGGCTGTAACGGATTTTAGTGCTAAATTTTATGATAACGGTGCCTTTGTTTTCTAATCAAGTCGAGAGGTTCTTCGAAGTCAATAAAACGCTTAACTTCCTTTCTGTGAGTCAGCTTTAGGGGAGGATTAATTATGGCATTGGGCTTGGTTATGATGGAATTAAGAAGCGAGTTATGACCACTAGGATTCGATTTTTTTTTCTTTGTTTTGCACCAGAGGGGGTTGTAATGAAATTGAGGAACGAGTGAAATTGAATCTTCCATGTTTTCTTATAAAAGTCTGCATAGATTTTTGTGATAAAAAAAAGTAGATATGGCGAACACATTACGAAACAACAGCGGGATAACAATTTCCAGCTTCTTCAGATTGTCTTCAGCTTGTGTACAAACTCCAGAAAAATCTCATATGACATAAAAATAGTTTAAACAAACGATGAGCTACGTATTTGACGTTTTGCTAATTTTTAAGACTCAAACATTTTGCAAACGTTCTAAGAATCATAGCTCGATAGTTTCTTAAAAGTATTTGTTCTACTTGGTAATTCATTCGGCATTAAACCTCCACGTGTACCACAAATTATAACACGCACAGCACAGTTGAGGCGCAAAATAGCTGGGCTCTGGCTCTTAACAGGCTGTAACGCCGCCCAATACAAAAGTTATATGATTGTAATGAGAAACCACTTCGTTGAGGTTAATACAAACCTCAATTTACGTCTTTTGTTCGTTGATCTTTTTCGGTACAATGTTTAAAGACTCATTTAATGTTCACACATCGAAACAAACAACATCTTTTATTTAGAAATGACTACTTTCAAAAGCAAAATTACAAAAAAAGTGAGGCATAAAATCATTTCTAATATGTATTTTGGTCATAAATGTAGGCTTGTTATTTATTTATAGGTACATAAGTTTAGTTTAAAAAAATACAAAGAAAACAAATGAGTTATAATTTAATAGCAAAATATTGATACTTCTGCATTCGACGACTGCTGAATAATGACTCTCTCTTTTTTTAGGATTCAATATAAATTAAGTTTAAAATGGCAACTTCGTGATGTACCTTGATCCGGAGCCGATGGTTTTAAGGTTACAGAAATAATATTCTCTTTAGTTTATTTAACATTTTTTTAATCATAAAGGTGAACACTTAAAGTGAGAAGATCAATTAGTGATATTTATCTGTTTTGTCGACTATCCACTTGTAAAAATAAGGAACCGACATAAACACCCCACCTTCTATCCCTCCACACCACCCAGTTGATGCAACGCCTTCAATATACTTTATATCATCTTCTACAGTAATTAGGGGTCCTCCAGAATCGCCACTGCATCCACTTCTTTTTGCAATAAATTCCGATGCGCAAATAGCTTGGTTAACGTCAATCTTGCTATTATCGACATATCTCGGATTTCCATAGAAAAACTTATAATTGCAAAAATCATTATCGTCAATCTGCACAGGGGCATGCCTCAGGGTTAATGATTCTGTAGTCATATTATATTTACCCCATCCAACTATCAAAGCTTCTTCTCCAACATCTGGACGATCTGTGCTTAAAACACTCGGTTCGATTAAGTTCCGCTCAAATACTATCGGAGTGCTGAGCACTACAACTGCGATGTCGTTTTCACCAGTTTTAATATTCCACTTTTCGTGCTGCAAAGTTGTATTAACGGAGTACCAAATTCCTTTGCTGCGATCAGCATACCCGACCACAATGACAAAGGTGCTCATATTTACTTTTTCCAAGCAGTGAGCTGCAGTTAGTACCATAATTCGGTTGAGTATGACTCCTCCACATAAGTGCTTAAATTCTTCTCGTAAACTCGCCATGAAAGGATAGACTGAGATATCTACCGGTTCTCCGTTATATATGTAGGCTTCTGGCTGTGAAGCTACAACCTTGGTCAGAGCAGAAAAAATAACAATTGTTCCAGCGGAAATAGTCATGATGAACCGTCTTACAGAAAAACTGAAGTCGATCGAATTACTTCGGAGTTTTTAAAAAGGAAAATTATTCTGGAACAAATCAGTTTTCATTTCAGTCAAGCGTCTATAGCGAATGGATTCTTGGGTGGAACGATGAATAAATTACAGCCAATTAGTTAAATCTGATCAAATTTAGTAATAAGAAGTAACTGCGTTGTAGCTGACGTGAACGCAAACGTAAATTTATTTATTTTGTTCCTATTTCTATGGACTCCTTGTAAAGAATAATTTTATATCTCCGCCAAAAAGAAGATAAATGCAACATGCACAAGGAAAAGATAAATACAAATGTAAGTACAAGACCACTCATCTTTTTTTTTGGCTGATTTGATGACTTGGCAGTCAAAACAAACCACTGCGTCCAGTTTTAAAGGGTGATTTTTTAAAAGCTATAGGAAAGTTTTTGAAAAAAAAAACATAAAATTCAGAAAAATGCATGAAATCTTTATTTGAATCGATAGTACCGTCCATACAATTTAATGTTTGAAGATTATTTCATGCAAATGTTGACCTTGACTGCGCCTCAAATGGTTCATCCGCTTAGTCCTCTTTCCAACATTTCGGCCGGTATCTCACGAATAAATGCTTCAATGTTGTCTTCCAATGCGTCAATTGAAGCGAGCTTGTCTGTATAGGCATGAGCTTTAACATAGCCCCACAAAAAATAGTCTAAAGGCGTTAAATCGAACGATCTAGGCGGCCAATTGACCCGAACGTGAAATAAAATGTTCACCGAACTCGCCTCTCAATAAGTCCATTGTGGCGCGTGCTGTATGGCATGTGGCACCGTCTTGTTGAAACCACATGTCATGCAAGTCAAGCTCTTGCATTTTGGGCAAAAAAAAGGATATCATCATATGGTAGCGCTCACCATTCACAGTTACGTTACGAATCGCATCATCTTTGAAGAAGTACGGCCCAATGATGCCACCAGCCCATAAGCCGCACCAAACTGTGACTTTTTCTGGATGCATTGGTAGCTCTTGCAAAGCTTCTGGCTGATATTCACTCCAAAATCGACAATTCTGCTTATTAACGTACCCATTGAGCCAAAAATGAGCTTCGTCGTTGAACACTTTCTTAACTTTCTGAACTTTCTTAACAGAGCACGCATTTTGATAATAAAATTCAATAATTTGCAAGCGTTGTTCGTTTGTAAGACGATTCATGGTTAAATTATAGACCAAACTGAAGATGTTTGACAGTGAAACAAAACACGAAACGTGCGTCAGCTGTTTAAACCAGTGTTGCCAAAAAGATAATAGCTAAAAAATCACCCTTTATAAATTAGTACTTATCAAAAGCCCTAAATGTTTTTAACTTGCATTTTTTCTTACAGCGCATTACGAAGTCTGCTTTGATCGTGATATCGCACGGGATCTCCAATCTTAAGTGAAAGCTGACTTAATTCATAAACAATAAATGCCTTCAAAAACAATTTTGAAGTTCATTCAAATATTACTCATTCTTCCTTATATTAAGGAAAAAAGAAGCACTTAAACAAATAGATTATATACACGTCCTTTTATTAAGAACTAACTTTTTCAAAGGTTTAAGAATACAAAAAGTGAAGCATAAGATGTTTTTAAATAATAATTTATATCATAAGTTAGCTCTAAAATGGCAATCTCACGATGTACCTACCTTAATTGTTTGATTTTAAAGTCAAAAAATTATATCTTCTTTAGTTTATATAAAAATTGTTTAATCATCAAAGTGAACACCCAAATTATAAAGATTAGTTATATATATTTGTCTCTTTTGTCAACTATCCACTTGTAAAAATAAGGAACCGACATAAACACTCCACCTTCAGCCTGTCCACACCACATAAATGATGCAACGCCTACAATATATTTTATACCATCTTCTATAATAATTAAGGGTCCTCCACAGTCACCATTGCATGTAATTCTTTTTCCAACAGAGTCCGATGCACAGATAGCTTGGTTAACGTCAATCTTGCTATTATCGACATTACTTGGATTTCCATTAAAAAACTTAATTTTGCAAAACTCTTCATCGTCAATCTGCACAGTAGCATCCCTTAAGGTTTGTGATTGTGTAGTTAAATTGTATAAGCCCCATCCAGCTACTAAAGCTTCCTCTCCAACATCTGGACGATCTGTGCCCAAAACACTCGGTTCGATTAAGTTTTGTTCAAATACTATTGGACTGCTGAGGACTACAAGTCCGATGTCGTTTTCACCAGTCACAAAATTAAAGTATTCGTGCTGCAAAGTTGCATTTACAGCGTACCACGTTCCTGTAGCGCGAGCAGCAGACCCGACTACAATGACAAAGGTACTGATATCTACTTCTTCCAAGCAGTGAGCTGCAGTTAGTATCATAATTCGATCGATTATGACTCCTCCACAGAAGTGTTGAAAATCGTCTCGTAAGCTGACCATGAAAGGGTAGTCTGAAATACTCACTGGATCTCCGTGATATATGAAGGCTTCTGGCTGTGAAGCTACAACGTTGATTAGAGCAGAAAAAATTACAATTGTTCCAGAGAAAGTGGTCATGATGAACCGTCTGATAGAATAACTGAAGTCGGTCGACTTACTTCGGAGGTTTTATAGGAGAAAAATTATTCTGGAACGAATTAGTTTCCGATTCAGTTAAGTATCGATGTCAAATGGATTCTTGCGTGGAACGACAAGTTCAATTGCAGCCAATTAGTTGTCAAATATCTCCCTTCCGCCTTTTTGTCTTATGAATTTTCCGGCTATGTACAAAGCGCTACAGAGATCGTATCTGGCAATACATCATTTGAAAGGTCTTGACATAACCTACAAAACGACGCTCCGCATGATTAGTTTGGATATTGCGTTCAGACATGTATTCAGTTATAGACGTGTAAACATGGAGTTCACTAACGTCGAAATTTGCGCTATTTTAAAGTTTTCCTTTGTTAAAAGCAAATCCGCTAGAGAAACGTTCCGTGAGATTAATGGTGTTTTGGGGGATGGTACTCTATCACTTCGAACCGCGGAGGAATGGTTTCGACGATTCAGAGCCGGTGAAAACGACACCATGGATAAGCCAGCCGGCTGAAGACCTGTGATGACAAATACCGATCGAATCATGGAAAACATCGAGTTAGACCAGCATGTGGCATCTCGTGACATCGCCCAGGAGATGGCAGTTAGTTACCAAACCATTTCAAACCATCTACAGAGGGCTGGATACAAAAAAAAAAAGCTTGATGTTTGGGTGCCGCATGATTTGACGCAAAAAAACCTTCTGGACCGAATCAACGCTTGCGATGTGCTGTTGAAACGGAACGAACTCGACCCATTTTTGAAGCGGATGGTGACTGGCGACGAAAAGTGGTTCGGTCGTGGTCGAAGGCCGGTGAATCGTCCCAAACAGTGGCCAAGCCGGGATTGACGGCCAGGAAGGTTTTGCTGTGTGTTTGTTGGGATTGGAAGGGAATCATCCACTATGAGCTGCTCCCATATGGCCAGACGCTTAATTCTACCATCTACTGCGAACAACTGGACCGCTTGAAGCAGGTGATCGACCAGAAGCGTGCAGAATTGGCCAACAGGAAGGGTGTAGTGTTCCACCAGGACAACGCCAGACCACACACTTCGTTGATGACTCGTCAGAAGCTACGGGAGCTCGGATGGGAGGTTTTATCGCATCCACCATATAGCCCGGACATAGCGCCACCTGTTCCTGTCCATGGCGAACGCCCTTGGTGGTGTGAAGTTGAACTCAAAAGAGGCTTGTGTTCGAGTTCTTCGCAAATAAGGAGGGGGCTTCTACGAGAGGTTATTATGAAGTTGCCGTCTAGATGGAAACAGATTATCGAACAAAACGGCGCATATTCGAACTAAATCCGATCACTGTAACACTTTTTATGAAGCGTTGAATGAAGAGCAAAAATGCGGAAGGGAGATATTTGACAACCTTATAATTTAGATCATAACTTAGCTTTAAAATGGCTAATTTTGCGATGTACCTTGATCCAGAGCCGATGGCCTTAAGGTTACAGAAATAATATCTTCTTTAGTTTATATAAATTGTTTAATCATTAAAATGAACACTCAAAGTATGAAGATCAGTTATTAATATTTATTTATTTTTTCGGTTATCCACTCGTAAAAATAAGGAACCGACATAAACACCCCAGCTCTGGGCTCTCCACACCACGAAGTTGATGCAATGGCTTCAATATATTTTATATTATATTCTTCTATAACCATGGGTCCTCCAGAGTCGCCACTGCATCCAGCTGTATTTCCACCAAAGTCCGATGCGCAGAGAGTTTGGTTAAAGTCAATATTGCTATAGTCGACACCGCTCGGGCTTCCATAAGTAAACTTATATTTGCATAATTCATTATCGTCAATCTCCACAGCAGCATGTCTCAAGACTAAAGATTCTTCAGTGATATTATATGTGCCCCATCCAACTATCAAAGCTTCACCTCCAGCGTGTGGACATCTTGTGCTCAAAATACTCGGTTCGACTAAGTTTGGCTCGAATGCCAATGCAGTGCTGAGGACTACAACTGCAATGTCATTTTCACCAGTTTTACTATTCCAGTTTTCGTGCTGCAAAATTGAACCTACAGAATACCAATCTCCTTTGTCGCGATCAGCATGCCCGACTACAATGACAAAGGTTCTCAGCTCTATGCCTTCCAAGCAGTGGGCTGCAGTTAATATCAGACGTTGATTGAGTATGACTCCTCCACAGAAGTGTTGAAATTCGTGTTGTAGACTCGCCATAAAAGGGTAGTCTGAAATTTCTGTAACATTCCCATTATATATATAGGCTTCGGGCTGTGGAGCTACAACGTTGATTAAAGCAGAAAAAATAAGAATCGTTCCACCGAAAGTATACATGATCGGCCGTCCTAAGGAACCACTGAAGTCGGTCGACTTACTTCGGAGGTTTATAGGAGGAAAATTATTTTGGAACAAATTGCTTGTTTCGGTTAAATATCTTCGTCGAATGGATTTTTGTGTGAAACGACGAATAAATTGCAGCCAATTAGTTAAATCTGATTAAATTTAGTAATGTGAAGTAAATGCGTTTCAGTTGACGTCAACACAAACGTATATTTATTTCTTTTGTTTGTTCACATTCTTGCGTACTTTCCGTAATTTCCATTAATCAAGAATATAAGTGCAGCTTGCATAAGGAAAAGATGAATTTAAATGTAAGTACAAGACCAGTCATCATTATTTTTGGCTGATTTGATGACTTGGTAGTCAAACACAAACCATTCCGTTCAGTTTTATAAATTAGTACTTATCAAAAGCCCTAAATGTTTTTAACTTGCATTTTTTTTTTCTTACAGAGCTTTACGAAGTCTGCTTTGATCGTGATAGCGCACAGGATCTCCAATCTTAGGTAAAAGCTAGCTTAGTTCATAAGCAACAAATGCCCTCAAAAACTATTTTGAAGTTCATTCGAATATCACTCATTCTGCGTTGAATTAAGGGATATCAAGAGCGACATATGGACTCACTAGAACAAATAGATCATATACACGTCTTTTTATTTCGAAATACGTTTTTTTAATTACCAGAAATACAATAGATGTGAAGCATGAAATGTTTTCTCATAAATAATTCTTAATTAGATCATAAATAAGTCTTCAAACGTCAAATTTCCCGATGTACCTTGGTCCGAAGCCGATAGTTTTAAAGTCACAAAAATAATATCTTCTTTAGTTTATACAAAATTTTTTTTAATCATTAAAATGAACACTCAAAGTATAACGACCAGTTATTGATATTTATTCGTTTTATCGATTATCCACTCGTAATAATAAGGAACCGACGTATAAAGCCCACCTCTACTGTCTCCACACCACGAAGCTGAGGCAATGCCTACAACATATTTTCCATTCTCTTCCATAACAACCATGGGTCCTCCAGAATCGCCTTTACATCCACTGCTTTTACTGATGAAATTCGATGAGCAAATAGCTTGATTAAAGTCAATTTTGCTACTATCGATATCGCTCGGAATTTCATTTAAAAATTTATAATTGCAAAACTGTTCACTATCAATTTGGACAACAGCATGTCTTAAGATTAAGGATTGTTGAGTCAAATTAGATCTGCCCCATCCAATTATCAAGGCTTCATTTCCAGCACGTGGACGCTTTGTACTTAAAGTACTCGGTTCGACTGAGTTTGGTTCAAACACTATCGGAGTGCTGAGGACTACAACTGCAATGTCGTTTTCACTAGTTGTAAGATTCCAATTTTCGTGCTGTAAAGTTGTATTCACAGTGTACCAAATTCCTTTGCCGCGATCAGCATACCCGACTACAATGACAAAATTATTTAATATTTGTACCTCGTCCAAGCAGTGAGCTGCAGTCAATATCACAAGTCGATTGAGTATGACTCCTCCACAGAAGTGTTGAAATCGTACTCGTAAACTGGCCATGAAAGGGTAGTCGGAAATTTTTGCCGCGTCTCCCTGATATATGTAGGATTCTGGCTGTGAAGCTACAAAGTTAATTAAAGACAAAAAAATAACAACTGTTCCGGCGTAAGTAGTCATGATGGACTGTCTTAAAGAAAAACTGAAGTCGATCGAGTCAGAGACTGATGAGAGAAGGAGAATTATTCGGAAACCAATTAGTTAGCGCTGTTCGGTTAGATGACTATGTCGAATGGATTCTTGCGTGAAATTCAATTCAATTCAATTTATTTCGGAGTACAAGTAAGACAATGTAGTCTCTTATAGTACAATTATTTAGTATTTATTATTACAACATATGTTTATTCTAAGCAAGTTAGTTATTAGTTCAAGGAAAAAGTTAAAAAAGGAAAGAAGGGGGAGAATGTATAATGATCATTTAACCAAAAAAGTTAAAAATCTCTTTTTTAAACTTCCTAGCTCCATTTGATTGTTTCACACGATTTGGAAGTGAATTCCAAAGCCTGACGAAGTGGACATAAAACAAGCGAGAACAATTTAAATATTTTGTTATTGGTGTGATATGTGATTTGCCTCCAATTAGTGTTGGGATTTTATTTATATATGTTAGGATTTGTTTAACAATTTTATAAAATGTCTTTAATGTTATAATTTCTTTAAAATAGCTTTAAGTTTATATTTTGTGATATCTTTAGCAATTTTAGAATTTCTTTAAAACATTGTTTTTAGCAATTCGACATACAACCGCCGCTTTCAAAAACTCATTCTATTCTGTCTGCAGATTTGCTCTCTCCCCTCATTTCCTATAAGAAGGCAAAAACCAGAGAGAGTAAATTAATAAATTGGCAACGACGTTGTTAAACATTGAGTAAAGTATTTCATGTTTTGCTCTAACTTATATGTACAAATAAGTTAAAATAATAAAACAAAAATATAAACAGATCAGATAATCGTTCCAACGATACCGGCGCGTCGGTAAAGAAGCACAAAAAAACAGCCATCTTTGAATAGGCATACGATTCGTGCTCTATTCAAATTCGGACTTTTCTCATCCGCGAAACAATTTATACGGACTCCAGTCAACAAAGTGATGAAATTAAATAAACATGTAAAATAATCATAAATATTGTATTTAAAGGCTGATTTTTTAGCTTTATCTTTTTGGCAACATTGGTTTAAACACCTGACGCACGTTTCGTGTTTTGTTTCACTGTCAAACATCTTCAGTTTGGTCTATAATTTAACCATGAATCGTCTTACAAACGAACAACGCTTGCAAATTATTGAATTTTATTATCAAAATGCGTGCTCTGTTAAGAAAGTTCAGAAAGTTAAGAAAGTATTCAGCGACGAAGCTCATTTTTGTCTCAATGGGTACGTAAATAAGCAGAATTGTCGATTTTGGAGTGAATATCAGCCAGAAGCGTTGCAAGAGCTACCAATGTAGCCAAAAAAAGTCACAGTTTGGTGCGGTTTATGGGCTGGTGGCATCATTGGACCGTACTTCTTCAAAGATGATGCGAATTGTAACGTAACTGTGAATGGTGAGCGCTACCGTGAGATGATATCCAACTTTTTTTTGCCCAAAATGCAAGAGCTTGACTTGCATGACATGTGGTTTCAACAAGACGATACCACATGTCACACAGCACGCGCAACAATGGACTTATTCGTTCTACCCCAATGAGGTCCTATACAACAGGGCGAACTTGATCAGGGTGGACAATTTCGTAGTGAAATTGACTCGGGGGCACGTTGCAAGGGCAATGAACTCGAGCAATGGCCTTATCTTCGGGGCTTACTACCCTAATATCATGTACCACGAGCGGGTACGCCTTAACGGCTTCATCCCCCCAGAGGCATTCCTCTATCTTGACGGTAGGGGAATTATACAGGATAGTTCTGCGGTACCGATCATCTACCACTTCGCTCGGTCAAATGTGGATAGGCGGCTCACCTACAACGGGTCCGACGCTCTAAGAGCCGAGGAGAATCTCCGGTTTAGCAGAGCGGTATCGCGGAGAGATATCGCGGAAGTTGTTAAGCAACAAAAACGGTACTGGTGGTTGAATGAGGGAGAGGGAGCTCCCTCGTAGCTTGCTTTAGCTTAAATTAATTGTAATTAGGGCCCATTATGGGCAAAGTCGGTTAGGGTCTAGTTTAGCCAAGGTCATGGCCGGCTTACATAGCTTGTAGGTGGGAAAAAAAAAAAAAAAAAAAAAAAAAAAAAAAAAAATTAAAAAAAAAATTAAAAAAAAAATAAAAAAAAAAAAATAAAAAATAGCAATAAGTTTTACTAACTAGACTAGATTAAGTTTTAGTTTTTAGATTAGAATAATTAATTGCATAGTATTAAGTCCAATGAGAGCCCTTCTGTTACTAAGTTTTTTATTTTTACCAAATTTTCTTAGTTTAATTAATAATCTTAGTTTAGTCAATAACTGTAAATAGGTTAAATTTAAGGTAGATTACGTCGAAAGACATAGTTTTAAGTTGTTATGTTTAGCTTAGAGTGCCCGCATAGGGCCAGTAAGTTAGTTAAGTTAGTTAAGTTAGTTAAGCTAGTTTTAAGCAATTTTGTCTAGCATGTAAGTGTCCTGAAAAATTCAAATAAAAATGCTTTGAAAATGAAATGACAATGGACTTATTGAGAGGCAAGTTCGGTGAACATTTTATTTGACGTTCGGGACCGGTCAATTGGCCGCCTAGATCGTGTGATGTAACGCCTTTAGATTATTTTTTGTGGGGCTATGTTAAAGCTCATGTCTATACAGACAAGCCCGCTTCAATTGACGCATTGGAAGACAACTTTGAAGCATTTATTCGTGAGATACCGGCCGAAATGTTGGAAAGAGTATGCCAAAATTGGACTAAGCGGATGGACCATTTGAGGCGCAGTCAAGGTCAAAATTTGCATGAAATAATCTTCAAACATTAAATTATATGGACCGTACTATCGATTTAAATAAAGATTTCATGTATTTTTCTGAATTTTATGTGTTTTTTTTGAGAAACTTTCCTATAGCTTTTAAAAAATCACCCTTTAATTACTAAAACGAAATATTATCAGTAGGCAAACAATTCGTCAGCAGTTCCCAAGCAAATATTCCAACGCCAAGTACGACAAAAGAAACACCCAAGAAAACATTTCAGAAGCCAGTGCACCACAAAAACACAGGAACAGTTTTACGAGAATGCATTAACAAGGCTGGAAACAGTCCAAATGCAGTCCGGAGAAACAAATTCATGTTTACGAAAAATCTACCAGTCGTTCGATCGGCTCACTGATTTCCAAAATGAACAAAATAATATAAACCAACAACTTTTGAACGACGCAAAAATGCATGTTAAGCGAATGAAACAGATTGCACTGAAAAAAAGGGCTAAGAGGGAACTGTTGGAATTGCGACTAACCGTAGAAGACTAACTCACTCACTACAGTGAACTCTTGATAATTCGAATTCCATCAGATTACTGAAAAAGTTCAAATTACAGAAGTTTTGGAATTACGAAGGATTCACAATTTTTTTCTTTGCATTTTCTTCATATACGCGTTTCAACTAAGGGCTATTGAAGAAAAAGAGCTAACTTCCAAATATAGAGGTAAACGAGACATAACTTTTGAATTAGAAAGTTTTTTTTTATGTTGTTTTGCTAGAATAAATTAGAATTTATGAAGAGGACAATTTCCATAGGTTTTACAGAGACTTTTTCAGGGGACTGTGAGAATGCTTTTATTTCCAAAAGGTTTTCGATCTACGGATGTTCGAATTATCGGGAGTTCACTGCGTATATAGTGTCGTGCACGTATTTATTTTTGTTTTCATCATAAATCGTGTACCTTCCGCCTCAGAAAAGCGATTTGTGGGCTTATTGTAGCTGCAGATTATACCTATTAGAAAATCCATCGCATCAAGCACCCCAAATTCAGTCGTCAAGTAGTCAAAAGCGAGAAAATGAGCATAATAGCCCGTGCAAAAGCAATTAAAAAAATCCTGTGAGATTTTTCATAAGAAATCTATAACTTTTTTTCCCAAAATTGCTATAAAGTTTTAGTTTTCTGTGTTTTTAAATGCAGGGCAGTACTTTTAAAAGTAGTTATAGTGTCGAAAAAGTCTCTAGTAAAGGTATTTCCTATTCGCAAAAAAACTCATTTCTGATATTTTAAAATTTTTCGTTCAGAAGGCTTTGTGTTATTGTCTGTCTTAAGCAATAAATTTGTTACTTAAAAAAAAATGATTTTATATAAAATGAAGTTTTTCAATGACAGAACACAACTGATCTTAAAAAGGGTCGTCCTTAATACTTTGCTTCATTGCAAATCGTATAGCTACTATTTCTTTGAACGTTTTTTTTAATATTTGGGAAATAATAGTCATTTAGGACTTAATACGAATTTTCACCAGCGGATCTATGAGCTTGGTTGCGTTAGGAACTACTTTGGTGCAAATTCTTCCATAAATTTGGCATTTACACAATGAAAGTCTCACAATTTGTATCAGGAAAAATAATTCCAATTCACAGAACTTCAAGAAACTCTTTTCGTAGCTTAGACTCAAATTATAACGCGCACAACACAGTGGAGGGGCGAAAAGCTAGGCTCTGGCCACTAATGATGATGATGATGAGAAGACGTTGGCCAATTTAAGGATATTTCCAAGTTTCCACGAAAACTTTAGTTGCAGCCAATTAAATAACTAAAACAAATTGTCATCTACCAGGTCTCAGCTCTGTGGAAACCAATCTGCCTGCTTACAGTTTACAAGAAGAAAATGATGACAAGTCCACAAAAGTAGGTCGTTTCAATTGAACCACTACAATGAATTTTATTTTTAATTTATTTCAAATAATGAAAAATGAAACTTGAAAATCGATATCGGCTTCCTGTCGATTCTGAGTCCCCCCCAAAAGCCTTTGTCATTGTCACGAAAATTTTGTTGCCATTCCAACCGACCAACAAACCTTTAAAAATGTAAATTTCCCAGAACAAAGGCCCTCTGGGATGGTTTCTTGAGAGATATCCAAAGTCACCTCTTCATTTTCATATGAATTTCATGCTGAGAGTGAACCTTTATCAAAATTCCATCTCTCCACGAGTACTCCTTCACATCGAATTCCTTTTCTATTCCTTTTCAAAGTACCATCTCCGTTGAATGAATAATAAATTTATAAATCGACGTCCTAAGCACTCACTCCTTCCTCAAAAAATTACTCGCGCTGTCCATCAATCGCAGCAACAATGTCAAACTCTGTTATCACTCCTTCCAGTGCGGAGCGGACGTATATCTCTCCCGACGCCCGCCACCCACAACAGCCACCGCCATCGACAAAATGTTTATCAAAAGTCATTCAGTGAATTATTCATCGCTATTAAGAGGAATACTAAAAGTGAAAGCAAGGACACGACATTCCATTCCATTTCGTGAAAACGTGGACTCTCACAATCACCCACCCCACGAGTTTTTGGATAAAACAAAAGCCTCCCCACCTCATTTAAATTTTAGACAAAGATACTCTAGTCCCACCGACGACTGCGAGTAATTTCAAATCACGAATCCAAGATGATAACGCCAGTGTCCTCTCCTGGAGGACTTCCTTCCTGCAACTAACTCGTAGGTACGGTTGCAGACTCATTGCCGTTGAAATCCTTCAAAATGTCATTGCTCCTCTCTCTCGTTATGAATAAATTTCCGCCTTTGTCCCGCGCGGAGTCCGCGAGTGGGGTCCTTGGTGTTGCCAAGTTACCTGAGATTCTATCGAAACCCAATAAAAAGGAAAGATGAGAGTCACCCCTTTCGGTGTCGTCGTCGGCAGGACATCCATCGGACGACGACGGTGGATCCCTTTTCGTCTCAATGGCTCGCAGAGAAGGATTCTTTTTATCTCTGATGGTGTCTCTGCCCATTGAAGGACACGATCGAGAGACAAAGTGCCATTAATATTTTTTTTTCTTTTTCTGTACACTCATTTCATTGCATACCACTAGGCGCTGGAATGAGCTGAACCGCTGTAAGTCTTCGTCGCCAGGAACTCATCTCATTAATCTGAAACGACGCGTTTCCTTTGGTGGCTCTGAAAGGACATGACTCCATTTCCCTTGCAGAGGACTTTTCTTTCACTTGACCGGGGGGACTACGAGTTGGTGGCCGCGGCGACGGTGACGGTGTCGGCGTCGGTGACGCTCGAGGTGAATTATGAAAAATCACTACTTCAAGAGATGATTTGATTAATTACATCGCTTCGAGGACTTTGAACGATAGCTTATGGTTAAAATTCGATTCCTCTCTGGAGTGAGTCGTCGTAGGAGTGTGAGTAAATGAACAGCGTCCTGGTTTTTTTTTTTTTTGTGCTCTCTATTTCTCATTTCTGAGTCCTGCAATCAATACGAGGCCATCGATGAATAGATTGATGATGGGGGAGGTCATACGTTCGATCTCTTTTGCTTCAAGCCCCCGGTATTGATGCCTGTCGGATGATTTTAATGGAATTAATTCGTCTTAATGGCTTTTATGCACTGCGGAGGAATTACGAGGATTGATTTTAGGAGCACAAATGGCAGGAGGGTGGGTTTCTTCTTGGCTGGGAGTTATTATTTGAAGCTTAACTATAATTATTTTTTCTTCTCTTATTTTCTATAGACGGGTTTATGAATGGATGGAGGCGGAATAAATGAAGAGCACTGTCTGAGAATGAGAACTCAATTAGGATTAGGTGCAGTCGTGTTCGCTGTTATGGTAGCAAAGGGGGGAATTTAAAGAACGAGGCTGGTAATCGGGTTGAGACTAGGCACACCTCTTGCAAAGCCACTCGACTTAAATGTGAGTTCTCGAAGTGGCAGTAATTAAAGGAACTTAAAAGTCTAGCATTGATATCGGACTTAGATTGCCTTAAAGACCTCGCAGTTGATCCCTTTAAAGCCGCAATTAAGTCCTGGAAAGAAACCTAGTTCCAGAGTTAGTGAAAAAGGCATCAAAGGGAAGCACACTTTAAAAACCACTAGTGAAAGGTCAGAAGAACAAAGAAACATGGCTGATAAGGTCAGAGAAATTATCCGCACAGTGCGCCACAGAAAAATTCCCCAACTGTAGGACTGAAGAAGTTTGGTGAAACAACAACCCCGCAATTCGTAATCGAAGTTATTTTGAAGATTGACGTTTCCTCTTTCCTATAATTTCATCAAAAACCTTTTTCATCGCTCTCCACTTAAATTTAAACGAAGACCTATAGGCCGTCGGTAAATTCCCTCACGACCTCATATGGCCTCAATTTCGCTGGGTCATTACAAGCGTTCCTTTTTGTTCTCACACCGCCTGTCCACAGCTCCGAAGAATAACCGCGTCTGAAGAGGGAAAAAGAAATCCCTAATTCACCTTAAAAGCCCACAATCCACTTAGACGCCGACCGAGCGGGAGAGTCTTCTCCAGCGCCCAGCGTTTTTGATATTCAAAGCAAGAGACTATCCGGCCGTCGAAATATTTCACCAATTCACCTTCTAACCACGATGAAATACCGACGCGCCAGCAATTTGGCTATGAAAGAGCGGATCGTATATCCTGGGAAATCCTTAAAACACGCATAATTGCGGATAACGAGAAATATGCCTGCCTAATAAATTTATTCAAAAGAATTCCTCTTCTCGCAAAGTATGGCTCGAGGATAACTTTGAAGCGTTTACACCTCTCCGAAGGTTATTTTCGTCTCCATCTTCAACGTCTTTTTTGTACCATTATCCTTAAACCAACACAATGGTGGTGGCATAAAGAAAAATCCTCAAGTTTCTTAAACGCGCGAGGCGCAGTTGTATGTGGGCCAAGAGCACTTTACGTCCCCACCAGACAACCACACACACACATACCAGAGGGTCCTCCTGTGTCCTAGGACACAATGGGACTGAAGACAACTATTGTCTTTGTGGATTTACTCATCGTTTGACAACTTGCAGATAATTGTTCGAAGAACGTTCAAAATTGATTCACGGTAAAATTGTGTTGTGTGAGTGTTACGTCCTTCGAGTGCAGATTACTCAAAAGTCCTTGTCCCTGTTGGGGGCGATAAGAAAGAGAAGGAGTAGGAGAAGGATACCTATTCTATTATTTTGAATGCAAATATTTGACAGCGTCTACCGTTTTTGTGTCTCTTTTGCAGGGAGGTGTCAAAGGGACGTCTCTCTGGAGATAACAGTAGGCGCAGAGGTGTATGGGTGTGTGTGTGTGGTTGAGACATCTTCAGGAGCACGATGACTGTTGGAGATAGACTAGAAAAGGATTTGTCGACGGTAAACAACAACGCTAATGAGACTTTAGTTGGATTCATTGTTCGTAAGTGATTTGTACTCCTGGGAGTTGAGAGATATCAGAATTTTGTTGAGACAGGATGTAAGTGGAGGGATAAAAATTAAGTGAAGTGGAAAAAGGATTAGCGAGACGTTTAAATATTTTTGAATAATTTATTCCACGACTTTTGTCTGAATCATTGTTATACAGTCGATTGGGAGTCAGTCGAGGGTGATGGATTTCGGAAAAGAAAAAAAAGAGCAGATGTTGTTTTTAGTTGAGAACATCTTTATAGCCAATCTGTTGTGATTTTTGAAAACTAAAAATAAATTGTGGGGTACGAAATGAAATTTTTGAACCATCCAGAAAGGGTTATTTAATTTTTTCCTAAAAAAATGATTCGAAACATGGGAATTGGAACTAATAAAGGGTGACTTTTTAGCTATTATCTTTTTGGCAACACTGGTTTAAACAGCTTACGCACGTTTCGTGTTTTGTTTCACTGTCAAACATCTTCAGTTTGGTCTATAATTTAACCATGAATCGTCTTACAAACGAACAACGCTTGCAAATTATTGAGTTTTATTATCAAAATGCGTGCTCTGTTAAGAAAGTTCAGAAAGTTAAGAAAGTGCTTAGCGGCGAAGCTCATTTTTGGCTCAATGGGTACGTAAATAAGCAGAATTGTTGATTTTGGAGTGAAAATCTGCCAGAAGCATTGCAAGAGCTACCAATGCATCCAGAAAAAGTCACAGTTTGGTGCGGTTTATGGGCTGGTGGCATCATTGGACCATACTTCTTCAAAGATGATGCGAATCGCAACGTAACTGTGAATGGTGAGCGCTACCGTGAGATGATATCCAACTTTTTTTTGCCCAAAATGCAAGAGCTTGACTTGCATGACATGTGGTTTCAACAAGACGGTGCCACATGCCACACCACACGCGCAACAATGGACTTACGAGTATTGAGAGGCGAGTTCGGTGAACATTTTATTTGACGTTCGGGACCGGTCAATTGGCCGCCTAGATCGTGCGATTTCACGCCTTTAGACAAATTTTTGCGGGGCTATGTTAAAGCTCATGTCTATACAGACAAGCTCGCTTCAATTGACGCATTTGAAGACAACATTGAAGCATTTATTCGTGAGATACCGGCCGAAATGTTGGAAAGAGGACTAAGCGGATGAACCATTTGAGGCGCAATCAAGGTCAACATTTGCATGAAATAATCTTCAAACATTAAATTCTATGGACCGTACTATCGATTCAAATAAAGATTTCATGCATTTTTCTGAATTTTATGTGTTTTTTTGAAAAACTTTTCTATAGCTTTTAAAAAATCACTCTTTATATCCCCGCGTTTTATTCTAACAAGTACTTATCCAAATTCTGCTCTAGGGTGAATTGGACAGCATTCGCTATTTCCAAAGCGAATAAAAAATCAGTTGGCCTATTCGATGGAAAGCTTTTCGTCCTATTTGCATTGATAAACACAGAAAGGTTGAAACTCAACATTGAATCAGATCAAAAATTCTTTTCGGAAGTGGATTAAAGTTTTCGGAATTAGTTTACTAAGCCCTCTGATGTATTTTTGAGCATCTGCTTGGCTGCATCCATCCCTCATTCTTCCTCCATTCCATTCATAAGCAAAAACTTATAATTCACAAAATTCTACCACAAAACCATAGGAAAAAACTTCCTTCAAAGAAAATAGCTTCGTACAACTCTTCAGAAGCTGGTTCTGTCTTCAAGATTCGTTCCAATTGTTTTTACAGATACATGCCCGCACGTTGGTAATTTGCATGCTCCAACTAAAAAGCAACTCCCCACTGGCATAAAATAAAATGCAAATTATCCCTCCCGCCCAACAATACCCCGTAGACCCTGACAACACATCCGCAAACAAGCTCGTAAAATCTCGTTCGCAGCTCCCAAGCATGTATAACCTTTGAGCCAAAACACCACCTGCCAGAAAATGCACAAAAACTCCACTTCACTCTGTCTCTCGCTGCTCACATTCGTCTCTACGTGTTTCGACAAATTGCAACGCTCGCCTATTATCCTGAAATGCTTACCACCCTTAAAGAACGTCGGCGGAGAGAAAGAAAAAAGGAGGAAACAAATTTTAAGGAATCTCCTCTCGTCCTTCTTCTCATATTGAATTTTATGTAAGTAAAACACCTCCCTAGCCATCGCCGGGATAACACCCAACAAAAGGTACCCAAAAGTAACTCTTAAACTATCTGCATGCACCAAGAAACCGGATAAGGATTTTACACACACACACACGAAGAAACCTCACAGAGCAAGAAAAGAAAAAAGAGAGAGAGAGAAAAAAAAACACAAGAGATCCTTTGAAACGATAAAAAAGGGAATCTCGAAGGAATTACTTGCTTACCTGTCGAAAAACTTTTGCTTACATGGCGATTTTATTGTACAGGGATATCTCAAAACTCCTAGGTGTACTCTACGTATACGTATAATCAAAAAATTTCCAACAAGAGAGAGAGAGATTGAGCACATCCTGGTGCAAGCTGGCAACGCAACCGGAGATCGGACCAACGAAAATGACGACGACGACGAGGAAAGGCCCGAGGAACTCATCCAAACTTCTACTTATTCCGTTTTTCAGGTAAATCAGAAATAATTCATGTGGAACGTATACGAAATGCAATAAAATATTTTCTCCTCCGCACATCGCATCTCTGGAGGATATTTCTGTTCCCAGCTCCTCTTTTTTGAGAAAAGAAAGTGGATCCTTGCTGTGTATGTGTATGTTTGTGTGTTTCTATGAATGAAAGAACTGCTCCTGGTGGTTTCAGTGATGGATTCCAAAATGTGGCAGAGCAGCAACAGTCCACCCCCACAACGCGGCGGGGAATGTGCCGCCTGAATGGGCGACGACGTCATCGGCGACGACGACGGCGCCAGCAGGAGGACGAGTGCAGATTTTCGGTTCACTTGAGTAACGCGCTGTGATATGCGTTTGCAAATTTTATTGCCTGACACAATCTGTGCAAGGATGAAGTTTATATGGCTGAGTGGAGAAATGTATGCTTATTCTGGCGAGGATACCTTTTTCGGAGGATGAAATTTAAGTGTTATGTAATCATTTGTAAGGGGAGGCGTGCACAGGCAAAGTGCAGAGTCGTCTTTAAGAGCAGCTCAGTGTTTGTTATTTAATGCGTGGCATTTGGTAATTGTGGCTCGAGAATTTGATGAAACTTTAGATGGGTGTACTCACATTTTGAAGCAACTTAACTCCTAGATAAGCTTTTCCATGGGACTGAGTCTAAGAACTCATGCAGTGTTTTTCGTCAGATGAAAGGGTTCAGTCTTCACACATTGCTTGAAGGAATCTGAAACTTCTTTACTCTTTTATGGTAAGGACACAATAAACGCAGTACTAATCTTTTTCGCACGAGCTTCACACTTGGCACAAAAGAAAGAACAAATATGAAGCGATCACTTGATGAACTATTGGGTCTTTACCATAAAAAATATACAAAATTCAAATTCCTTCAAGTGCTCTTCAGAATGAAAAAAAAAAACACGTGTGCCCAAATTATTTTTTACAATCAGACTTAAACCATAAAAGACAAACAAACTACCATTTTTTCAAAGTGGAAGGCGGCTTTGGCTCAGGCACAGACCCTCCAAGGGTTAAATGTCTGCTAAGTAAGTAGAACTACCATTTCTAGATTCTCTCCAAAAATTGGCACTTTCTGTTTTTCTCTTTCTCTTTAACTTGCAGCGGCCTATCCGTCAGTTAAAATGATCTTGAAGAAAACTTTATATCATTTTCGTCAAGACACAATTATTTGTTAATTTACCAAATACCCACCAATTTTGCAAAACTTATTTCTAAAATTCAATTCGAATGGCATTTAACTCTATTTTATTCACACTAATTGTAAGTATCAAATGTCACTTATATATTAAATAAAAATACAAAAATACAAATATATACAAAAATATTTCTCTGGCCGAGAAATTGAAGTACACTCTAGTCCCTATAAGTTGAATTTCCCTCTAACTCGAATTTTGTCACCACATTTTGGCATTCCCCTTCCCAATTTTCCATACAAAAACCATCCTTTAAGTCGAACTCCCTCTAACTCGAACTAATTTTGATGTCCCGTGAAAATTCGACTTAGAGGAATTCAACTGTATTTTGAACTTGCCTGCATTTTCGCCTGACCGAAGTCCTTAAGAAAATCTTTAGAAAAATTAAAAAAACCTGCGGAAATAGATTGGTGTGAAATTAAATCTTTTACAAACCCTTCAAAACCTGGCTAAGTACAAATAAATTAAGTTTTATATTTTATTGGTATATAACTTAATTCGTGTGGCTTTTTTTCTTCAAAATTTTAGTCTTTTATTTAAGAAAAACATGTACAGTAGTATTATTCAAAGTTTTGCCCATCTGAAGCTATGACTTTTTTCCATCTTTCTGGCAATTTGTGGATCCCATCCCAACAGAACCACTCCAGCTTGGCAGCCAAGAACGAATCAAGCGAATTTTTGATATTCTTCTCTGATGTGAGCCGTAGTTTAGTGTGGGTGTTCTGCATCGACCGGAACAAATGGTAGTCAGAAGGGGCAAGGTCTGGGCTATAAGGCGGGTGGGGTAAAACCTCCCATCCACTGTTTTCTAAATAGTTCTTAACCGGAATAGCAACGTGGGGCCGAGCGTTAAATGATGGAAAATTATGGCCTCGTGTCTGGTCGCATATTCCGTTCATTTTTCGACTACTGCTCTCTTCAAACGGATCACTTGTGCTCGGTAACGTTGTCCATTGATGTTTTCATCCGGTTTTAGCAGCTCATAATACAGCACACCCTCCTGATCCCACCAAATACAGAGCATTACCTTCGCGCCATGGATATTCGGCTTTGCTGTTGATTTGGCTGATTGGCTGGGTTTCAGATTTGATTCTTTGCGCTTGAGATTGTCGTAATGGATCCATTTTTTACCACCAGTAACAATCCGATGCAAAAATGACCGCCTTTTGTGGTGTTCCAGCAGCATTTCGGATGTGCAAAACCGCCTTTCGACGTCTCTCGGCTAGAGTTCATGTGGAACCCAATTTCCTTGCTTTCGAATATATCCAGCTGCTCTTAAACGTTTTAAAATGGCTGCTTGAGTGACACCCAAAGATTCTACAAGCTCTTCTTGTGTTTGGCAATAATCTTCATAGAGTAATGCTGTCAAAGAATCTTTTCAGGTATCTCAGCAGGACCGAATACACCGAAGACACAGTGGAATTGGACACCGCGAGTGAGGAGAGGGACATCTTTCCCCCCTATGGGTAACACAAGGAGTCCACAAGGATCTAAGTAAGGTAGGAATATATATATTCTGCCAGCCCATCTACCTAACCAAACCTCATTTCATTTTCAAACTTTTTTAGCTACCCGGGACGTTCATCGTCTTCCAAGCTCAAATCACCACTTTTAAATCGGGCAAACCACGTTAGCTCAGCTAGCGCATGTTCACCATAAACTTTCGGCAGCAGTTTTCTCCATATTAAAGTAATGAAGAAGAACTTCCCGGAAAAACACTTTTTCAGGCACAAAGCTCGACATATTTCAGTGAAAAAAATTATTGTGATTTACGCTTCAAATGAATAACATATACTGAAATGACGTACAACGACAGTAGCTTTCCAACGCATATTCCAATGTAGTAATACAAGTTACGCCATCTCTTAACAAACCGCACGAATTATAAAAATTAAGTTATAGACCCAATATTTTTCTTGAAAATTAAAAGCATTGGCAAAAAAACAAAAAACATTGGCAAACAAACATGCGGGAAAGGACCTTATTCGCCGTTCCGATCAACTTTTTTATTGTAAGCTATAAAAGAATTACTTATTGTTACCGAATTCGTGCAACGACAAACAGTTACGAATATTTAATCCGTTTTGTGCCGAATTATGCAAATTGTTAGTATCCGCGTATAGTTTAAGGAAGTTCCTTACTAAGCTTGAAAAAATTTGAAGTTTAAAGAAGCGGATTGCCCCTTTGTAGCAGTTGCTTGTATCGGTATTAAATTGTCACTCAATAGAATAAATTTCCATTCTCCATTAAATTGTGAAAGTCTTTAAGCCATCGCATCTCTGTCAATATGTGCCCCAGTTACCGTCTTTAAAGAGCTCAATTATGCACCTCCTCACACAAACGCAGACACACTGAAATACCTCACCCGATATAATTCAATTCATAATTACAAGAGTCAACATAATCTAAATTCAGTGAAGGACTTCCAGTTGAAATGATTAATTAAATTTCCACCACACATCCTCGAAGTGATTATTATCGTCTTCAGGCGAACATCGAAAGCCTATGTCCTTTTGAAAGCCAGACCACATCGATTCAGCTTTAAGGCAGAGAAATATTTCCTTCTCTTGTTCTTGAACGCTCACATTGTTGTGTTGTTTTGGTGGGACCGTATTGCTAATACATCGACATTAAGACATCCCTCAGACTTGACCCAAATATACAGGACCACCCTCTTACCCTTTTCGGCGGCTTGAAAAGGACCAAACAGGAGACGAAGATTAAATTAATTAATTTATTCTGTTTGGGCAAAAGCATCGGTTTGGCTTCGTCACTCGCACACACACACACACCTACTCGTCCTTTCGTGGCTCTAAGTGATTCTTAATTAGTACAAACAAACTTTTATGCCTCACGCCACCCTCTCTCTCGCTTATTGATCGTTGTGATGGAGGAGAGAGAAAGCGCGCAAGAAGTCGCAACCGATTTCGTTGGTCCTTTTTCGGAATGAAAATTCTTTTAAAACATTTTTAATGGTTTCCAAATCAGGCGATTGGATTGATGTGGGGGCTCGGCGATAATGGTCCTCTGCAAGGGTGGTGGTGAAATTAAGAGCACTGGCCTAAATTTTTCGTGGGGAGAAGTTTTCGACTATCGAATGGACGCGGTGGTCGTATCCTCTCGAGTTTGGGGGGAATCGGATTTAATTATGAATTTAATTTTGACGGAGTGACTCTGAGGCCGACAGGGTGACGCTACTTTGATTTAACTCATTTCGGCGAAGGATAATAAAAAAGTTTTAATCTCCATGCCTAATGAATCAGTGGAAGGTTCTTTAAGTTATTGATAAGTACCAACATTTCGAATAAAAATACAAGGCGGAAATTCGGGGTAGAAACGACTGAAATTACTGAAAAAATTGTTTAACTCTTAAGCCGGGCTTGAATCAAGATACTATCACTGTTAAGGGAAGCTAAATAACTCAGAGAAAAGGCTATGAGTCTTGAATTTCAGCCTAGACTTAAAGTCCAGCTTGAATTCGGACTTTGACTTTGACTTTGACTTTGACTTTGACTTTGATTATGACTTTGACTTTGACTTTGACTTTGACTTTAACTTTGACTTTGACTTTGACTTTGACTTTGACTTTGACTTTGACTTTGACTTTGACTTTGACTTTGACTTTGACTTTGACTTTGACTTTGACTTTGACTTTGACTTTGACTTTGACTTTGACTTTGACTTTGACTTTGACTTTGACTTTGACTTTGACTTTGACTTTGACTTTGACTTTGACTTTGACTTTGACTTTGACTTTGACTTTGACTTTGACTTTGACTTTGACTTTGACTTTGACTATGACTTTGATTTGGACTTGGACTTGCACCCTGGTTTAAACCTCGACTCGGCTACTACAATTTCTATCTCGACTGGAAATTGGAATCCGCAAAAAGTTTTTTGGCCAAGTTTCGTCACTAATTAACAACTAATTGCAATTTTCGAAAAACTTTTGTCTAAATAAAAGTTTATTTTAAAACTTTTTTTCTAAACCAGTCCCAAATTAAATTCATGCTCATCAAAAAATTGCCACTGCCACTGTATCTCACGCCGCAAGAGCCATCGAATTAGGTCATCGTCTGGCTTCATTCCAGTCCAGTTGATTATTTAAAACATTTCTATATCACCGGTGAATTAAATAGTTTCCGTTTATCATTAAAAACATTCAGCACTCATCGCCTGAACCCCTCGAAAAAATAACGTTCCATCGGGAAAAAAAATTAATTTCCACCTGACACAACTGCCGCACATAAAATGTTTCCCACACACACACAAATTTCCCCCAAAATTAGACGTATCATCACCGAAAGGATCAATTAATCAAATTCAAAGTGGCCACCGGATTTCCCATAACCACCCGATGAAATTTGAATATATTCCGATTCGCGTCGATGCCAGGACACGAGGACACTTGAATGCAAACTTTTGCATCCCCCAGGGAGAGAGCGAGTCCGAGTGGGTGCCGTCGGTATCCAATGATTTTGGGGTTAACTCATAATTATCCTTCGTTCCTTTGGTTTTCTTTTTCGGACCAATCGACCGGGTATCAGGGTCAATGTATGCAAGCTTGTCGCAGAACAAGAGCCTGAGACGTAAGGGTACGATCGTGAGGGAGTTTTGCCAGGATTAAAAGCGTTTTACTATTCATTGAGTTTTGGTCTGCGGATTCCCTTTGTGGGCTCCTGGGGTTTCGTATGTGTGTGTGCACGAGAGCGGGTGCGGGTGTCGAGTGCTTGGGGAGAATAAATTAAATTGAATTCTCATTCAGTTGCTGCCCTTTTCCAACGTAAACGTGAATGCGAAAAATTCTCTTTATAAGTTAAAAAGGACGATGAAGAACGGAAGAATGAGTGATAGAGACCCGTGAAGAGGGAATCGTGTGTGGCGGTGAATGAGTGAGTTGTTCCTTCGATGCAATTCAATTTTACTACGTTTTTTCTCGCTTTTTGCAGATGCAGATGTGTTAGCTGAGTGAGCGTTTATTTATTTATTTAGTTTTTTGTAAATTGAATTGACGGTTGCTGACACACATGTTGTCAAAGTGAATTCGAAATGAGAGCGATGGGTGTAAATGTTATTTGCACTTTGCATGTGATCCAGTTTTTGGAATGTAAAGGAGTTTTTTGAGATTTAGCACAAAGTGAGGACTTAGGGAGTTAAAGACTCGTGCTTGGGTTGGTAGAAGGTTGAATTTCTGACTCACATCCGAAATATTCTAATGAAAACTCATCTACTTGAAGAAAAATTCAACGAAGCGGTATAACAACCGAATTTTCTTAAAATTGTAGGCTCATTTCATCAACAGATCTTTAAGTACGGTCCTTAGAAGGTAACTGCCGTAGGCGCAGATGAGTTCTAATCAGCCTTTAAGCCAAAAAAAAACCTTTCTCTAAGCCGTTGAACAAATCCCCTTGACATTTTCCACCGAAATAGAATCTAAACAGCACACAAAATTAATTAATAGTCTACGTCCCAAGTGCCGATACGAGCCCCAGCCGCTCAGATTTCCCACCTACGAGCAATCTAAAAGCTAAACAAAATTCCACACGATTAAATTTGCAAAATAATTTCAATTTATTCATTTCGCCATTTTGTACACTCACCCACAACCACCAGGAGCAAGTCCTCTTGCATGCAGTCGACAACAGAAAAAAAACAAAAACACTCAATCCCCTCCACACACACAGAAAGATAGAACAAACGCCGACTAATCACCTCAGATCGTGCGAAAAGAACGCATCACGAGCAGAAACAACACCCTCCGGACACGCCCCCCACGCCCTATCGCCCACTCATCGACTAGCTAGAGAGTACAGAGAGAGCTGTACCACAAATAAATCACATAAATTAAATTTTTGCAGACTTTTCACGAGAGTCCTTTTTTTTCCGCCTGTTGTTTTTATTTGTTAAATTTTTCGTCCTTTGCTCCTTTAAAGTCGTTCACGCGATTCAATTTGCTTCGTTAAATTTTAATAATAATTCGCCTTCACCATTTCTACCACACACACACACACAGATACAGTCACACAATCGTGCTGCCGACGTTTTTAAGAATAACTCCGCCGCACCTCCGTCGAGCCCATTCCTTCGAACTCGGCGTTGCCATCAAGCCAACTACAGAACAGAACTTTGTAGAGAAAGTTTTTCATTTTGGCGGGATTCCTTTTCGATTTGGTCCGCATTTGGAACGACGAAGTCCTTTAGAGCGGCGGCTGAGTCTGGCGGTGGGGTTGGCAGTGGCGGTGGGTGGTACTCGGCTATGGGAAGTGGTAAGTTCATTCATTCGCATTGGTGATGAAAACTCATTCAACCGAGAAGTTTGTTTTTTTTTTTCTCTTTTTCTGTTCCTTTTTTCTTTTGTTTTTTGTTTTTAGGGTTTCGTTCCAAAGGAATAACGAAACCCTTATAGATTCACTTATGTGTCCGTCTCTATTTTGTCTGTCTGTCTGTCGCCTTTACATATTTGCTAATAACTTCTGAATCCTCTGTAGTTAAGGGATGAAATTTGGAATGGGTATGTATCTTGGCAACCCAAAAATAAATCAGGAATTTTTTCCGGAATTAGTCGTATATTAAAGAAAAAGTTAGTACTGAAACTAACCTTTGAAAAAAAAATTATTAACTTTTGTGGTCAATATGGGTGTCATTGGAAAGGGGGCGGGGCGGAGATTACAAAAATGTCTGTCTGTCTGTCACTAAGCCTTATCTTAGGTACCTGGTGAACCACCTGGAATTAAGAAATGAAATTTACATAGAAGATGTGCTTCACTTGCCCAAAGAAAGTTCCGAAAAAAAGTTTGAAGAAAGTCACTTATTAACGAAAAAGTTAGTACTAATACTAAAATCAAAAAATAGTTTTTTTTTCTTAGATACTTGATATGGGTATCGTTAGAAAGAGAATTATAGCAAGATCAAAAAGTTGTACTACAATTAGCATCTTAGTCTTATTGGTAAGAAGTTATAAGCCCGCAAACTTCAAAAAACCGACTGGTGTACCATGTCCCATACCTTATTTTCTAAAATAATGGGCCAAAAAATCTGAAAAAAATTGGAGTTATGGGGCAACTCATCGCAATATTGCAAATATATCCAGAAATCTCTTATGATTTTTTATTTGTACTAAAATTAATTAATAACTAATTTTTTTAATTTTTTTTCTTAACGGAATTGATTGAGTTAGGTATCGTTGGATAGGTCTCGTAAAATAAAATACAGTTTTCATTTTGAGGTTTTTGTTCCGAGGCTCGGTTTTCGAGATATTAAGCTTTAAGTGCGAAAAAAAAGCGTCCCCCCCCCTCGCATTTCCACACCCACGGGTCTAAAAATCTGAATAAAATCTAGAATGTAGGTCTCGACGTAATCTTTAGTTTAAATTTAGTTCGAGCATCTTGGCTCAAACAGTTTTCGAGTTATTGGCCAAAAACCAAAAAACAATGACATACGAATTTTTAAGATCCGAAAACTCCATTTTGTAGATCGCATCAATAGAATCAAAAAATGTTATACAAAAAAAATTTTATTTTCACACAATATTTAGAAATATTAACGATTTAAGTTGTGTGAGCATTTTGCTAAAAAAGGGCAACTAGTGATTATCTCACACACACAAAGTTTTCTACGCGTTTCCTATACCAAGAAAGACAATAGAATTTCGAAGCGGCGTTGGTGGGGTGGTTATAGCGCTCGCGCTCTGGTCTGAGGGTCCCGGGTTCAATCCTCGACTTGTCCGGTTTGGTTTTTTTGCTTTTTATTTTTTTTCTTCTCCGAAGAGGGTTTCTCGAATATTTTGTATGACAGTTTTCTTCTCTCTCAGTTCTCTTAAAAGAACAAAGCGAAGCAAAGAAATGATTGATCGTAATAGCTTTGTTGTTGTAATTTTTTTGAAGAAAATAAGAGAATCAGTTATTTGTAGGTGTATGTGTGTTCAGACCATTTCCTGATTTGCTCTTTTCTATTGGTTGCGATTTATATAAATATGCTGTTGGAAAGATTTTATGTTTTGTCTCTGAATAAAAGTGAACATAAAAAATTCTAAGGAAAAAAAAACAAAATAAATCCTAGTGCAAAATTTGAATTTTTTTTTGAATTTCAAACACGAGTACTTGATTTGTTAATTTCTTGGATGTTGTGACTGTACCACATTAGTGTTCTAGACGATTAAGTGGCTATTTTTTATTGCCGAATACGTTATGATTCGAATTGCTGAGCTGCTTGGTAAGCTAACTTTCATGAACTGCTGATTAATTGCTTCAATGGAGTAGCTTGAGACCATTTCCTTTAAGTTCACTAAATCAATTTTTACACGGTTGGCACGATCAGCAAATGAGAACGACTTTTCTTTTGTTTAGCTTTATTCGAAAACGGCAGGTAGCCGTAGTTAGTTGCTTTAACTTAAATTATGTCCTTACTTCTAATCTGTTGACGAAAGAACGAAACCCTCGGTGTGTGAGTTAAACTCACACTTGACCGGTTTTTTATTTTCACCTTAGTAGAACTTCTGGCATTTCAGAGCGAACAACTGATCCAAGTTCGTTTTGCTGGACTCTACGCGATTCAAGGCAATTTGAGGAATTTATCGAGTATTGCGGATGAATGTTTGAAAACGAGGAATGCAATTAACTAACTCACACGAGCAGTGTATATTGAAGTAGCGATACAACAAAGCCAGACAACAAACATTTCGACAGCATTCAAACCAATCTAACGACTTCGCTATATCATTGCCTCCGATCAGTTTTATCGGTCGCCTTTGTATTCTATCGAGTAAGGAGTTTTTCGATGCAGCAGACCAGACAAGAGCGCTGTACTCGAGTTTGAGGTGGACGCTAAATGGAAGCTAAATCAGAAGAGGTGAAATATTTTTTTCCATCGTTTAAGGAAACCTAGACATTTCGCAGAATATTTGACAATCATTCCAACTGAGTGTAGAATTGAAACAAGTGCTTAGAATAGAAAGTCTTTTAATTTCGTTGAAAATTCACAGCTGAGCTCTCTTAGTTTTTGCCGGGTCCTCAAAGATGTGTGTGGTCTAGCGTTGTCATGTGCAGTCAAAAAAATATTTGCACACCCATTTTGTTGACGACTTCTCGTTTATCGGAAAAGCTTATATTGAATGTCAAATGTGGAAGAAAGGTAAAAAACCTTTCTTAAAATACAAAAGTGATAAAAATCGCTTAAAAATTACTCCAGTTATTCAGGAAAAACACCAAAATTGACGTCAAAAAAGTATTTGCACATTTTATGTTGTTAGCGAAATATAATAGAAATAAATAAGATACAAGTACAAATGATATTTTGTGTGCAGTCTATTTGCTTCGATAATAATTTGTAATCTTTAAAGTCTCAAATTGACAACATTACGAAAAATTTTGGGACCCATCTGAAGCCCTTCCTCCAAAAATGCAATGTTGCTGACAGTCTCCTTTTTCCATCTTCACAATCCACAATTTTTTTTATTAGCCTTACGTCTTCCTATCAGAGAGACGTCTCAAATTGTTGGCAGACAATATGCAACAGCTATTATCTCGTCAAACTTGCTTGATTTCCTCTCTTTTAATGACCTCCTTTGTTCTCTCCAAAGGAAACGGCCTTTGTATTGCCAAAATGATGGCGTTTTGGGTCAAACTATAGCGCAAAATATGAAGAATCTCAGAACCCTTCAAAATTTCAACCATGAAAGACAGCCTGCCAAATCCTTCGTAAGCCAGTAGCCCCATACCGTATCATGCATACCACCATCTTTTACTGTAGGCTTTGTCAGATGAAATTAATATTGCCAGAGGTGATACATTCCCAAACCAACCTACTGAGAATTTGTCGCGGAACTTTTTCGAGCACCTTTATCACTTAATGAACATGTTTTCATTTCTTTAATTCCAAAAAACGTGTTGTATTTACAAATTTGTATGCACTTTGGGTCAAGAACAAGTCCTTTAAGTTTATAGGAAGATCCTGATCGGTAAACATAACAGAGTGCTGTCTGTTAATTAAGATTGATTTACGAGATATGGTTTTCAAAACCTATTGAGAGCAATTGTGAGTGACACAACAAATTTACAACTGCTAATAAAAATTGTCATTGAAATTTTGATAACAGAGTGTGCGACTAAATGCAATAAATTGTCAAATACTAAAATGCTCAAAAAATGGAGAAAAATTGCAAAAAAATAATTCTGTTTCCTATCAAATTCGAATCGCTCTCAAATTTTGTCTTCAATTTTCCATTGTCTTCGGCAAAACTACAAAACATATTGAGAGTACTTGAAACATCTCAAACGATGTGTTGGTGTAAAACACTTAACCATCATTAAAAAAAGACTCATGTGGTTACAATCCACTCACATCCAGCCAACGAAACAAACAAAAAAAGAAAGAATGCAACACTCTTAACGCCAACAAGGCAGAAAGTCAATAATTCCATTCACCCGGGGAACTTCGAAGAATTTCCTCAGCCAACGATTCTCCTGACCAAAAGATTAATTACCAAATTATCTGCACGTGTATTCGCAGATGGGCACCCAACACACTCGGCCTCCTCCAATTTCGGCTTATCTCGACCATTGCAAGCGGTTTCCGAGCAGAGCCCTATTATTTGCATGCAGGCTAAACAAACATTCATCACTGCCTGTTGGGTAACTTAATTACCCATTCCCCAACCAACCCACGTAAGCCTCGGATCCCATAAACACTTCACCGATACGTTCCTCCTCCTCCTTTTGTTTTATTTTTCGAAGAAACCATCTAATGGACTCGAACCGTCCATGACCATGGTCAGTGAATCATTGAAACTCATCGAACAATGATTGCATGTGGAGCATTGAAGCACGGAGGGCGAACGAAGTCGACATAATCGGTGAGTTTAGTACATTCCATTCTTCCAGGACGAGCAGTTTTGGTGGAAAAAGAAACTTCAGAATAATATCCTTGAAGTGCATGAAGAGGATGTGTATGTCTTCCTCTTGTTCTCTCTGCGACTTCGTCTCGAAGGGCTCTTAGCCGACTTCTTCAACTGCCACTTTATTCCTTTTTGAAATATTATTATTACACTTTCGATGTTGAACGTACTCTCGAATGCGTCTTTGGATAAGAAACTTGGCATTGTGTGGAATGGAATGGGGTGGTAGGGTTTCTTTTTTTTTTTTTTTGTGTGTGTGTAGGCTGCCCGAAATGTAGTTGAGAACATCTCGTGCCCCTCGTCGATTGAATGGGATTCTGGGGCGAAATGATATCCTTGTGTCTTTAGTCATTTCGACATAAATATGTCAAGCAGATGGCAGTGATTTATGCGATCGGCAGAGAATAGCAATTGCATGCATTCGAGTCCTTAAATGTGAATTTAAAGGCATTCGCGTGGGTTGAAGTTTGAATTTAGTTCAAAAGGGAGGGAAACATAAAATTTTATTAATGCCTGACGATGGGCTTTGTTTGAGAGATGTAAAGATATTTGAAAAGGATTCAGTTTAAGTCAAGTGGAATGTGTTCCAAGATTAACGCGCCAAACAATTTCGATTAAAGAAAAAGAATTTGTTGAAAAAATCGAAGTTGACAGTGAATTGTTAAGTAAATTGAACGGGATATTGTTCAATCAAATACAGTCGAATTCTTCTAAGTCGAATTTTCACGGGACATCAAAATTAGTTCGAGTTAGAGGATGGTTTTTGTATGGAAAATTGCGAGGTGGAATGCCAAAATATGGCGATAAAATTCGAGCTAGAGGGAAATTCGACAGTGAGTTCGACTTAGAGGGAGTCAACTGTAATTTTATTAAAATCTCAAGTGCTTACTTCTCGTAAACGTGGCTGAATTTATGTAATGAAAGCTCAGTTTGTCCTCGAAGAATTGGGTAGCTGTGAACTCTTTGCATTTAGTCTTAAAAAAAAATAATAACAATCTGCGCAACAGCCCACACAGAGCCACAGCATAGCTTATTGTGTGTGATATAATTTGGCACGAGTGGAGGGGACCTACTGTTTAATGCCGGTTCTGAACGACGAATTGCGAAAGGTTTCAATGACAGAGGTTACTCAGTCGTTCACTGGAGGTGGGGCCGTGAAAATTGTGCGTAGTCTTCTTTTCCCGAGCCGGATTCGACTCGATTAACAGTCCGACGCACTAAGATTAAACCACGGCGCCCACTGTTAAGTCTTTAACTTTGCAGAAATTCTAAAGAAAAAGATTTTATTTCGGCCTGGAGGAAAAAGGACGTAATCGGCATCCACAAATCGATCTTTTTTTCTGAGCAAAAGTGGAGTTTTTTAATTCAAAATTGCCGGTTTTTGGAAGTTCTTCCTGACACGCAGTTTTTTTTTTTTTATAAACCTTCGTTTAAGGGACTTGAAAATCTAATTAAGGCTTTGGTTAACCGTGGTCTTTTAGTCAGCAGCTCTAGGTATTTCCAACTTTTCGTGCTGAGTGAAATTTACATCGGCATTTCATGTGGATCGAGCAAAAAGAACTAGGTTTTTGTTCATTCAGCTCCTTCATAAAAAGCCGATTGTTAAACCTTCCTCTGACGATGCTTGCCATGAAATCTGTGGAAATCAATAATGGACTTACACACCAGGTTTTACTGTTGACGAGATTTGAAACATGTTCTCGAATATATGGACCGACTATAGCTTTTCCATTCGCACTCAGGGTCCAACCATGTGTGGCAGCCGGCGGCATGTGTTTCGTATCGAAATTGTCGTGAGAAAAAATATTACAAACTTCCAGGCATTCTTCATGTTTGGTTGATGATAAAACATCTACCCAAGGCTTACGCCAACTCAACCCAAAGGCATCATTTTTTTCCACTGAGAGACGCAGACAAAACAAAACAATCTTCAAAAGTTGAAAGAAAGTTCTAAAAGAAAATGGCAACAAACAAACAAAATAGATCCCTAAACAACCTTATTTGGTCAAGTTGTAATTATTTTAAATGCCCTTAAGCCCTCTCCATCCACCTGATGACGTCCCATGAAGAACACCCGCCAAACATACGTCCGTCACGTCCGAACCGAAACAACCCAATCCACAAGCGATTTGTTTGAAGTTCCCATTTCGACTTTTTTTTTAAGTAGACCTAGTCAAACAGACTCCTACTCCTCCCACTCGTAGATTACGCTTTAATAATTCCCAGGACGAAGTTTTTCCCTTCCGTGTTTCCATTTTCTGCATCACCAACTGGAGCAAGGCGCTCGAATGGCCACTGCCTTCCAATACTCAATTCAATTTCGTCCCCGGAAGTCGAAACATACCGAATTTAGGAGTTTAAAATTTAAATGTAAAACACACACATATCCCTATTTAATGTCCTCATTTCAAAGCAAACACAAACAACACAACAGTTAGCTGCTCACCTACCCTTGAAATTACCTTTTTCGGTCGACGGGATGGCTCGCTAGGTTGGTGTGATAAAAAAACACGTCCAAAGGGTTCTGAGCTTCTCGTCTTCCTTCCAAAATACACACACACACACACATCCACGGCATCGTCGGAATCCTGAACAAGGAATGCAATCAATTTCGTATTCAATTCAGGCGCCGTGACTGTTGGTGGAGTTTCGGTTGTTTTTTCGTGATCAGTGACCTGCCTCGAGGCCAGGACTTGGAGATATCATTCGCGCTGGTGGTGCGTGCAAACGTAGGTGGGGATGTCCTTTGTGTTTTATTAAAAATGGTTGTTTTCCATGTAATGTTTTTTCTCACGACGATTTCGATACGAAACACACGCCGCCGGCCGCCACACATGGTTGGACACTTAAGCTCGGGTGAGGTGTGTGCGTGTGTTTTTTTCTTTTCCGGCATCCCCAAGGACCTCTTTCATCGGTCATCAGTTCTCCTTTTTTTTTCGATTCATTTAGGTGAAAATTGTGTGGGCGTGCGGTGTGGGAAAAAGAAACCAAAACTGTTAAATTTTATAGGAGTCCTTTTATTTCGTCCAACCTCCACAAACCCACTCAGACTCTCACGCACTCCCATAATCAACTTAAATTTCCATTATCGTCGTCATGGGTATTTCGTGCTGGAAGCCTCATTTTGATTCTAAGCTTTCGACTCTCGTAGGGTGCGTTGTGTGCTGTGGTTGATAGTTTGTGACTTGGGATAGGCACAGCTCGTGTGGTCGCAAATTTCGGAGGGGGATTTTTGAAGCCGTCGCTTTTCAAGGATTTCAGTGCGATGGTTATGGTGATGCGACTCATGGGAGTAGTTTTGAGTCGGGGAGGACGCAATTTTTGAGGCAAGTAGAACGTGGAGGTTCACATTCTTCAACTTTCTGACGGTGATTCAATGACTGAAACTGTGACAGCTTCCTGTGACCATTATTCTACAATTTAATCAGCATAGTGGTAGTGGCAGTGAAGTTGGTGAGTCCATCTCGGTATTCACACAAGGATTACCTTTTAAAATACTCGCGTTCAGTTCAGCCAGGAATCAGTTGGAAGCTAGTCCAAGTTCTGATGCTAAATTTCTCAATTTGAAGTCTACGAAAAACTAAATTCTTGGTGCACTAGCACACTCTCTCAACTTGAAATCTACGAGAAAGTAAGTCCTTGGCGCTAAACCAACTGCTCTTGCCGGTACAGTGGAAACGTTCTTAATCGATTTGGTTGTCCTTTACTACACAGGTGTTGCCTTAATTCCTTACCGAAAATACTTAATGTGGCACTGCGAAATCGGCTTCGACGCTTCACAGCATCTGTCGTAGGATGGGCGCAACGTTCGTCTTAGTGAAAACTCTGATTACGTTTTTACATGGAATGAAATGTTCGTTCAACTCTATAACTTGCTCCTAGAATTTGGCATCACTGAATGTTGAACAGCCGATTTGACAGATTTGTCACTAAAACAACATGGCCTCTAGTAACTGTCAATAATGACAAGTCTCTATTAAAAAGCCATTTGCAAAATTTGATTCTAGAAATTTGTGCATAATTTATGCAAACATGCAAGTCAAAGCACATCAAAATCTAAAAGCTACTTACAAGTCTAGAGCACATTAAAATTCCTATCCACACGCCCAACAAAGCTGGTAAATGTGACAGCATCATAATTTCTACGAATCGTTCAAAAGTCCATTCTGTCGAAAGGATCTCATCAGCTTAGTCCACACGCTGGCCTAGGACATGTACACAGGACAGAACCCTGGTTTTCCGAGAAATTCCCACACTCTCTCCCGGTTTCCACTTGAAACTCACTAAACAAAACAACCTGTAACAAATCTACGTGCCGTATATCTGTTTTGAAACACTAACCTCGCCATATCTCACACTCCGTTGGGAAAAAGGATTTCTACGAATCATTACACAGGTACGACAAGTATGTGGTAAGCTTATGAGTGATTGGAGACAATTTTAAACTCACCCCGATGGACCATAGCACATCCTTGCTTCGCAAAAGTTACACATCCCAATCCACTTACAACCGAGAAACAGGACCCGGCAAACAGCAACAGCTTCATCTTCACTAAAAAGCCACCGCTACCCGTAGCGGATGATGAATGATAGTGCAAATAAAAATAAGGACGAAATTTGTTGCAGGACATGTTCTACGTAGAAATATGACAAACAAGGCACTTGTTTGCGTGGTTCTCCACACACTCTCTCCTTCTCTGTGTGTGTGGCGGGGAAAAATAATTTTCCAAAACTCCAGGCGAGCAGTTGAAATCAAGGATACGCCACACCAAGATGAAATGCTCCCTAGAAACGCTGACAATGTTGCTCCTGGTGTTCATGTTGGTGTAAAGTCTTCTTCTCTTTTTTTTTTTTGCAAACGTCCTGTTGCAGAGGCGGAACAAGGTCCGTGAAAAAAAGAAGACATGACATGCGGGAAGTCGCGCTGAAAAGCAGAAGTTTCCGCGAGCGTTCACACACACAATAATCCCAGGGAAGGAATGATAAAGGGTGGACATCTTTCTCGTTCTCGGGCGAAGGAACATAAATTTATTTTCATTTTCCAACTGGGTGCCCAGATATTTTTATTTTGTTATTTATTCGAGTCCCTTTGGATGCGCCCCTCAACACACACACACACGGAATATGCTGCTTGTGTTGAGGAATCAATAATAACCACTGAGATGGTTCCTCAATGGGGTGTGTGTGTGTGGGCACGCGTTGGTGAATTATGTGGCTTTTGTGAAAATTGCGAAAATTGACGAAGAAGATGCTTCCGTGTTTGGTGTTGTGGTTTATGTTGTGCTAATGGAGCAGAAAGCGATTGTGAAATGGTTCTTAGTCTATTTAAACCTGTTACACTGGAATGGGGTGGATTTTGAAATGATCTTGCAGAAAGTTTTTGAATTAAGTGATCAGTCGGGATATTTAGTGGAATTAAGTTGCCTGGCATACGGAACGTAGATACGCTTTAAAGTCTTTTCAAGAATTCTTTTAAACTCAACTGATGGAAAAGAAAGTTCATGAGTTTGAAAAGGCTACTTACATTCAATAGCCAAATATGTGGATAACAAAGATCTAAATATTGTCGAAGACGTTCAAAAATGAACTTCCAGATGAGCTTAAGTTACATTGGTATGGAAGCAAATTAATGACTCGGTTTTGGATGCTCGTGATGCTGGATAAGCCAGCCGGCGGAAGACCTGTGACGACGAATACCGATCGAATCATGGAAAACATCGTGGCATCTCGTGACATCGCCCAGGAGATGGGAGTTAGTCACCAAACCATTTTAAACTATCTGCAGAAGGCTGATGTTTGGGTGCCGCATGATTTGACGCAAAAAACCTTCTGGACCGAATCACCGCCTGCGATATGCTGCTGCAACGGAACGAACTTGACCCATTTTTGAAGCGGATGGTGACTGGCGACGAAAAATGGATCACATACGACAATATCAAGCGAAAACGGTCGTGGTCGAAGGCCGGTGAATCGTCCGAAACAGTAGCCAAGCCGGGATTGACGGTCAGGAAGGTTTTGCTGTGTGTTTGGTGGGATTGGAAGGGAATCATTCACTATGAGCTGCTCCCATATGGCCAGACACTTAATTCTACCATCTACTGCGAATAACTGGACCGCTTGAAGCAGACGATCGACCAGAAGCGTCCAGAATTGGCCAATAGGAAGGGTATAGTGTTCCACCAGGACAACGCCAGACCACACACTTCGTTGATGACTCGTCAGAAGCTACGGGAGCTCGGATGAGAGGTTTTATCGCATCCACCATATAGCCCGGACATAGCGCCAAGTGATTACCACCTGTCCATGGCGAACGCCCTTGGTGGTGTGAAGTTGAACTCAAAAGAGGCTTGTGTTCGAGTTCTTCGCAAATAAGGAGGGGGGCTTCTACGAGGGGGATATTATGAAATTGCCGTTTAGATGGAAACAGATTATCGAACAAAACGGCGCATATTTGAACTAAATCCGATCACTGTAACACTTTTTATGAAGAGCACTTATTGAATGAAGAGCAAAAAAGCGGAAGGGAGATATTTGACAACCTTATATCTTGTACTCTTCGTATCAGAAACCAGTCGTCGAAATATTTTAAGACTTTACTTAAAATTTCAAAATTCGACCTTTAAGATTTATGGCTATTACCACTTTCATGCCCGATTCTTAACTTTTTAAGATATTTGGCTATTTTCGGATAAAAATGTTCAGCTCCCTCATAAGCTCATTCGGTCTAAATGTTTGACGTCGAAATTGATTTACAAAGGAACACGGCGGTGGCTACAGCTTGAAGCTTGTTTCTAAAATATCAGAACCTCTACTAAAGCTTTGTAGACTGTTGATAAAACTGACATAAATATTTTTTCACATTTATAGTGCCTACCGTCTTTAAATTTAATTAAATCTTATTTTAATAATCTCCTCCAAACTGTGATATTCAACTATCAGTAATTCGTCTACATCTGTTTGCAAAGATCGGAAACGTGTGGCAATAGCACACAAAAATAAAAAAATTGTTTGTGAAACCACAATTTTAAATCACAGCAGAATTCTTTTCAAATACCATCCACATTTTGTATATTGGCTGTTGTTATAAGTGAGAAAAAGACTGTCAAATTTCCATCAACATAGTTGCCATTGACACTACCCTAGAACTCTAACTAGAAAGCCTTTCCGTGTCAACCTAAAATGGCTGATCGATTCCATTTCATTTACATTCATTAAAAAATTGTGAGCAGTTCTCTGACCAAAGCCTTTTCAATTCACCCATCAACCTGACGTTAGCTTTAATCCAATCATCGACGGTAGTGACATTTCACAATCACATTCAACTTTGCCTTTTAACCACCTGAGGCCGGCATTAACACCGTCCCAAAAAAAAAAGAGAAAAAGACCACCCACTTTCCTTCACAAAAAAAAAAAAAAAAAAAAGGCGAACATAAAATTTTAAAGCTGAATTTAAATATCGTGAAAATCAATTTCCAGCCAATAACTAAAAGCTCTCGAAACTCAATAATGCAAACGATAAAACGCTCGTTTATTCTACATCTCTCCAATAACGCTTATCCCTGACGCAAAAGGATTTTCAATTGTTTCGCTACAGTTCATGTTTTTACATATCGAAAACACACACACACCGTACAACAGACGAAAATGGCAAACACTAAGTCCAATGGGTTTGTATGCGTGCGCTGTAGAAAACACGTGTGCATTTGGGTGTGTGTATTTCAACCGAAATTGCAAAACAAGTCAAACATTCGATGGCCGACGAAAATAAATAAACAAACACAACACAGTGGCCGTGCTAGGAACAGAACCAGCAGATATGTTCGTTGGTATGCAGTGTACACACTCTTGGAGTCCATCATCACCGTTATGCGTCAACGGGACGCAAACATAACTTGTTTGATTCTTTTTTTTTGTCCGGACTGTACGAACCTGGTCCTGAATTGTTCATATTTCTAATTTAAAACTAATTTTGACTTATTTAAGAGTGAGGGAGTGGATGTGGGATGGACTCTAAATATCGTGGGACAACTTGGGAATATTTCGAGGGTTTTTGTAAACTTAAATTGACACAAAAGCTGATGAAAGAGAAAGAGGAAAATCTAAATTTACTGCATAACGATATGTGGAAGAATGCAATTTTTTGATTTAACAAATCAACTGACTTTACTATGCCGCTCATTTATTAATTTATGAATTCTTTTCAGCTTTGGAGGTACACGTTCCACTAGGGCTAGTCAAGGCACTTTCAACTCACTTCCTGGAAATGGCTAACCTTAGATGGTCTCAGTTGACCAACTGCGCAGTGGCTAAGGATACTTGGCCAGAGTACAACTTATCACGAACCAACGACCTTCTTAATAGGACTCGCACAGACATTGCTAAAATTATAGCGATTAGTACGGGTCATTTGCCCATAGGGGATCATGCAGCCAGACTAGGAATCCCTGCAATAACACGGCAGAACAAGAATCTCTGACACACTTCCTCTGCTTCTGTCCGGCGCTTGCCAGAGCGCGATTATGGACCCTTCCCTGAATCTCTCGGCGAAGTTTCTCGGATGAATATTAAAGATTTGATTTCATTGCTTAATGTCGCAATTTTGTTTTAAATCCTAATTTATATTCTATTTTTCAGAGCTATGGATGGTGGTTCTCCTAGAACCACTACCTTACACGAATTCTTTTGAAATCACTATTCCCTTTTGAAGCCTTGATTGCAGCAATCTGGATTCTGGAGGATTAGTGCAATCAATTGAATGAATTTGTGTTCATTGTTGTGAAGTTTTTTTCCGTGAATTCAGCGAATGCATTCTCAAAGATTGCATTCTTTTATGTACTAAGACCTGCTGTAGTTTTCTAAAGTTCTTAGTTCCGAATGTTTTTGTGGAAAATAAAAATCACTAGGCTTGTGGCTATGCTAAGGTTGTTGAATAATTTTCTTAAATATTTTCCCTAAGACTTTAAAATATTTCTGATATCGGAATTCTAAGTCTGATCTGTGAATATTGAAATGTTTTGTGGGTTGGAACTTTTGTTTTAAATTAGACGAGGAGTCTGAGGGGTCAAATGGAACAATGGAGGGTCAACAGGGAAATCTGTAAGTGCAAAACAGTATGATGGGAACAGTGTAGGATCTTATGTGGAATCTTGTGGGACCTTTAATGCAGTACAAATTATTCTTTTACATTTGTTTTGAGAGGACCTTCCAGGGCCGAAAGAAAAGACTTTCAGGGCCGAAATAATGAAATTAAAAAAAAAAATTAGTTGAATTTATGATATTTTGTTGCCTCCTGAGACTTTAAAAAACTCAGCAAAAACTTTGAGCTCAAAAAACGATCTTAGGATCTAGATTATGAAATTAATTTTGGATGCGTTTTGTCCTTCGAAAATGATCAGACAGTTTGTGTTCATGTTGATAATTTTAAATCCAACCTTCAGACAATTTTCGTCATTTTGTTAGCAACTATTTCGAGCAGAAAACACAACCATAGCCCGCAGTTAAATCACGAAATCTTACTTATTCAAATGCTAAAAATTAAGTTAATATCTTGGGTAAAGCCTCAAGTCTCTTATATCCTTGTAAGGACTGATTAAGTGGGTCGTAATGCATAGAAGATTGCAAAAAAACAGAAGAATTAAGATGTTGAAAAGCTTTACTTTGACGATAAACAAACATTTATTCGATATAATGATTTATACCCGACTTTTATTTTATAAATATTTTGCATAAAAAGCTTTTTAATGGCAATTGATGACAGACTTCATTATGAATGCATGATGGACTCATAATAAATGAAATTAATCAGTTCCGATTCCTGTCAAGTTGATTGATGGATGGATTTTCGTAATTGAACCAGCCGACCAGACACCTAGGGCTTTTCGCATTTCTGTTGCATCAATGTCTGAATATGAACTGTTTGGTTTGAATAAAAGACATTACATAACCTATACTTTCCATGACAGAAGTATTACAGGAGGATTGTCAGTCGTTCGCTAAAGGTAGGATTGTGAAAATAGTTCTTTCCCCAGTCTGGATACACACCCGGGTACACTCGCTTAGCGCCTCAAATGTGTCCAATTATAAAGCGCATAACACAGTGGGGGCGCGAAAAAGCTATGATCTGGCTCTGTATGGCCGTTACGCAGATTATTAATTTTTTTTTTTGATTTCCTGGGGCTTGTTTCCAATTTCGACATTCATGGTCGACTATCTTTCTAGTGATCCATGAAAAGTTAGAAGCTAAGCATAAACTGACTTCAATTTTTAGCAGCGTTGGCTATTTTCGAAAAAGCTAATCTCTTGTAGTCTATAAGATCATTATCATTATTTTTACTATTATTATCATTATGACTATTTCCTGTCCATTGACTGAATCAAACTTGATACACTCCAACTTTAAATTTGCTTAACAGTTTCCTCTACAGACTTCGATCCCATGATGGTTCCCAACGCAACCACCTTTTTGTCCATCCCCCATCTGGTTGTCCTTATCATCCCTCAAAATGCTGAATATTTTTCAGTTTTCCTTTTGACAAATATTATTTTATTGTTACAATTTCCGTCCACTTCTCTCCCACACTCATCTGAAATTAACTCAAAAATGCTTCATCCCAAACAGGACGAACAGGACCACTGGCACCTCACTCGTCACTCCTGCCCACCTGCCTTTTGCCCACGAATACAACAACAAGAATTGCAAGGATTAAATATTTGGATTTTCTGATTATTTCTCGTTGGTAAATTTGATTATTTGTTTAGGTAACAAAATTTAATTTTGATTTTGGTCGTCATGGAGAGGGAGTCGGAGGTGTGTTGTCCCATTCAACGTTGTAGTGTTGCCGTTTTTTGGGGCCATGAGGCCGTCACCGTCGCGCTGATTTCAATCGCTGCCATTAAGCGAGTGCAGTCGCAATTAGGGTGCAGTTGAATGGGAAAATGTTGCACAAGTGTAATCAGATTTAAATTGATCAAAGCTATTGACCGGCTAAATTGGGTGAATTCTTTTTTTTTGTTTTTTTGTTGTTGTTCACCTTCTGTTGAGTTTTGCAAATTTACATGGTTAATTGAAATTAGTTCACGTTGATTCGTTTTTTGATGCATGGTAGTGGTTGTGTGTGTATGTGTGACGGAGTAGATGGGGAGGAGGTCATAATTGAGGGAGTCAGAGTGCTTGTGACAGCACTCAATTATTAAAGGAAATCGGATTTCGAAACGTGCGAATTGGTTTTTTGTGTTTTATTTGACCTGATTTGTGAATAACTTCGATGTTATGTTAGTTGGAATTTGGCTTTCACTTGGATAATGAAGATGAGGGGTGAAATAGAGAAATCTGTTTGATAGGAATAGTGCGGGACCTGGTGTGGAACCTTGTGGAACCCTAGGTGCAATTGGAGTTTTTGTTTTACATTTATTTCGAATTCGATGAGGACTCTTAGGGGCGAATTAGAGAAATCTAAAATAACATGTGCTCTATTTTACGCCGGACCTTATGTGGAACCTTGCGCGAGCGCACGTTTATTCAGAAGTCCCTTAGTTTTGGTCTTCTTTTGTCGACGAGTACTTTTGGCAACATTTTAGATGGAAAATCGAGGACACGAATGGAAGCTTATATAGCTACAGCTTATATAGTTTCTTTGCTCATTTCATATCTTAATCGACGCTAGAATTACGTAGGTTCTTGTGAGCCGTGTGTGAAAAGTAATCGAAAGTTGCCCGAAAACCCAAAAGATGGTTGGCAGCACAATGGGCCTAGCTTTGGCCTAAGTGTACCAAAATTTCAAAATGTGTTTTTAATCGAAGGTTGCCAATATCAGCATCGGCATCCAACCAAATATAGGGATTAGTTTTTAATTATTTTTTTCGTGAAAAATCGATTCTACTAGTGTAATGAAGTACAATACACTAGTAGGCTTGATTTTTGTTTCTCAATGCTTGAGTCTTTGATTTGATGATCGCAACCATGGTCACGATCCACAACCTCTGCCAAATCAGGCGTTCTCTTTACATTCTTCTCCACCCCTTCCTCCAACAAAAGTTCTTGTTTGCTGCATCAATCCCTCTTTGATGACAACAAAAGTAACTCATTTGTGATTTGTGCGTCGACGACCAAGTTGTCTGTTAGCATTTCTGGGACTCGCTTTAATTATCCAAGATTCTCCCGTGCCCGAGTAGTTGAAATTCAAGCTCCAGCAGGTCCTTTCTATCTTTCCAAAGGACGCACAACAGCAATGCATTCAAGTTAATCTGAACAATGCAATCCACTAATTATGTGCAATTCCATCCAACAGAACAGAGCTGGGGATGTTACGCCGCTTCTGCCGCCCCACCAAAAACACAGAGAAAAATGCAAATTACAACTTGGTTATCTTATTCGGCTCTTCTCTCCGTGGAACATGCAACTAAAACGGTAAATTATTTAGTTCCCCACACTTAGCCGGGACCGTTCAAAAATAATCTCTCCGCCGCCCCCAACAGCAAACGAAACGAAATACTTTTAATGCCAACTCAGCCCCCCAACGTCCACCCAGATACCAGATATCACAGTCCAGTCGTCCTTCCCGGCACCCGAGAGCACAACGAAATAAATTCCCTTGATTTACGATGCGAGCTAAACATCATTATTACGTATTCCGAAAGCTAGGAGCTGGGGTCCCATAAGCCGAGAGTCGGGAGTCGGGTTGGGCGACATGATGAAGCGGCTCTATCACGCCAAAGCTAACAAGTGAAAGGGTGAAGTTTGCCGCTTGGCGAGGGTCATGACCATGGAATTAGGGACACACATCCACAGACCGAATATTTGCATATTTGCAAGAAGCAGCGGAAAATGTTTTTAAGGAGCCAACCCAGTCGACGGTGAGTCCTTCTCAATCTGATCGGATGGGTTGGAAGCTAAGAATTGCGAGTCTGAGATTCAATTCAGCCGACAACGTCGACAAGGACGAAAACGACGACAAATGGACTGAGGAGAGGGTGTTATTAAAATCTAACTCCGCACATGTTCCAGAGATGTGCAGCAGAGTGCAGGTCTCTGAGTGTCCTGGGAAAATATTTGTGCATAACACTTTGCGCAGTGTCTGCGTCTGAGAGGGGGGGAATATGTGGGTGTGTGTGTGTGATGCTTCATTTATGCAAATCGCTTTGAATTTAGATTGTTATCTGCTACTGCTTGTGATGCTGCTTCAACCGAGGAGACTTCGACTTCCACTACCACTCCCACTTCGACTCCCATTCTGACTACCGAAGTGGATTTTATTTCATTTCTAGTTTGGCCCCGAACACAAGTGGGCTGAGTGGATCCGTTCGAGTGGATTTCATTGAATAACACTGCACTGCATTGTGGCGACGCTATTTCGTTTTGGAATTATGCAAAGCAATCTGTTTATGCATTGACAATAAAACCGAATAAGAATGGAGCAAATGAGGGATTTATAACATGCTCTGAAAGCTGAATGCAGATGGAGGGGATGTCTGACTGGAGGGCTTAATAGGTAAGTCTTCTCTCTTGGGGGTTATCGATGTTTCAAAACAGAAAAGTCTGCGATGCATGACTTAGTAATGGAAACATTTCAATGGTAGAGGAGAAAAGAAAAAGAGCTTTATTTTGTTTTGAGAACTGAAAATATATTTTCGGACTGGGATTTATTTTGGAAATTGCAATGAATGAGATGACCAACAAGTGAACCGACTTGTGTATTCGTCTGATATAGACGAATTGGTGCAGGAACAGTTTTGAGAATCTATACACACCTCTAATATGAAACAACAACGAACAATGACGATTGAGGTTTAACTTTAAGAGGATGTAGTCTGATTGCAGAACCTGCAGTGGAACAGTCAGTCAAGACCCAACTTAAGAAATCAAATCAATCGATGATTGTTAAAAGAATATTTGTAACACATTTTATGAAATCACTTTTATTGTGTCTCGGTACTCATTGGTAGATCTTTCCATGGATAACAGAAACGGCATTATTTGCATATATAAGGCACATTTAAATTTAAATGCCAAATCAGCATGAACCGTGCATTTTGTTCTACGAAAAACTTTGTTTTTTTTGTCTTTCCTGTAAAAAAATAAAAATATTAGGTTGTCAAATATCTCCCTTCCGCCTTTTTGTATTTTGAATTTTTCGGCTATGTACAAAGTTCTCAGTTTAAAAATACAACAGAAACTCAAACAGGGTTGTTTTAAAATCGGTAAACTTGTTAAATCGAACTTTCTTATCGACAATTCGTCCAAAAATGCTCGAGATGATTTTTAGTTGTCTATTAGGAATAGAATTACAACTAACACAAAACAAAATTCATCATCATCCTCTTGACCGCGTGTTCCACTAACGGAGTCGTGAGACAAAACAAACGTTATGTTATACATTCAACATGGCCGCGCTGGGTTTCTATTTATTTTCGATGACTTAGTTAACACAAATTTATACTTCTTACTTCTACTTCCTACAGGAATTCAAATTTAATATTCGTTTGTGTTTACAGTTTGAATTCAGGCTTCTGTTCCAACCTCTCCTAACCTGTTTTATAGAAAAAACGTCATAAGCTTATGTGAGTTTGCAGGACGTAAAGTCAAGATACAACAATGTGCAAGTTAAAGTCGTAGATGGACCCAGTTTGCTTTTACGTCGGTCGTTCTCTTAAACACTTCCACGATCAGTCAGTATGTTTTCGTGCAGTGTTTTGTGTCGATGAGACTCCTTTTTGATGAAAGGGTGTTGATAGTTTGTTCACGAAATCGTTCGTTTCGAATTTGATCACGTTAGAAAGTGGATCTCAAAAAAATGTAAAGTGTACATAATGTTTGGCTCACGTCGATTGAATCTTAGAACTTTAACGTAACGATTGATTCTAAGACTTTCAGGCTCCCAACACGGGGCCTGGGTTGACGGGCTTTTATGTTTTGATATTTTCATTTATATTATAATTTAACCGAACCGCCACCAATTTGTTGCAGGAGACGTACATATGTTTGTTTCCTTAGAACATGAAAAATTGAGAAATTACGCAAGGTGCCACAACAACTTGAGACATGCCTTTAACGAGGAGATGTAAACCTTATAGAAAAACCTTGCATCATTTTGGATCATAGAGTAAGGAAAAAGAGGCTTTCAAACAAAACTGAGCTGCTTTTGTAAAGAAAGGCTTCAGATAAGTACTAAAATATTTCGTAATCTTATCGCTTCAAAGCTTCAAAGAGATCATAAACTACTATCGAAACAAATAAACGGCACATAATACGAGGTCTGTTCAAAAAATAAGGTTAATCTTAAAATTTAGCGGGCTACGTACATTTTTTGTTTATTTTGTTATGTTGGTACACTCGTCTCGAACATATGGGCATGAAGCGTGTGGCAGCGAGTTTCGTTCTAAAATTGCTGAATTTTGACCAAAAAACGCATGAGCATCGCTCAGGAATTGTTGAATGACGTCAACTGCGATCCAGATTTGCTTAAAAGGGTCATAACTGGTGATAACTGGGTACATCGGGTGGTACATCGAAACCAAGGTCCAATCGTCCCAATGGAAGAGCCCAGGAGATCTATATTTTTCGACAGCAGGATATCGCTGAACACACAAAACACGTCTAACTTTTATGCCTCTCACAAACAAAATCTATTAGTTAGAGTTGAAACTTTTTTATTACCATTAGGGTGATTTTTTTTTAGAGTTCTAGAACTTTGAGTTGGAAACACAATTTAAACTGGCGGCCATTTTGTTAGCTGTCAAGTGACTTATTTTTAGTTCTTTGGCATTTCAACATGAATAGACTGACGGTTAAGCAACGCTTCCAAATTGGGCAAATTTATTTTGAAAATCATGGTTCTGTTCGAAATACGCGAAAGCGAGTTCTGTTTAACGATTAAGCTCACTTTTGGTTGAATGAATATGTCAATAAACAAAAGTGCCGTATTTAGCATGATGATAGTCCCCAAGAGAATGTTGAGACACCTTCATATTCACAAAAACTAAGTGTTTAGCGTTTCTTTATGGGTTGGTGGAATTATTGGTCCACAAAACAATGTTGTCCAGAACGTTACTGCCAGAGTTGTAAGATGCAAATGAATGAAAAGTAATGAATGAACTCACAAATGATTGCATTCAAATGAATGATAAAAAAAAAGAAGCAATCTTTCGGTGCTAATTGAAAAGTGATTGCAGTCGTTTTTCTTTTTTTTTAAGTCTTAAATGAATTCAATGATTGTAATCAGAAAATTTCATTCATAAAAGAATGCAATCCAAAATGATTGCATTCTTTTACAAATCTATTGACTGCTATAGAGCCAAGATTACTGACTTTTTCGTTCAGCAATTGAACAACTATGATGTGCGGGAGTTGTGGTTTCAAGAAGATGGCACAACATGTCACACAGCTCGTGCCACATTTGATTTATTGAAGGAAATCTTTGGTAACCGCGTAGCTTCAAGTTACGGACCCGTTGACTATTTTCTGTGGGTATATGTGAAGTCACTAGTCTATGCCGGTAAGCCCGAAATGATTGACCGCTTGGACGACAACATTCGGCGATATATTTCCACAAATGTTGGAAGAAGTCATCGAAATCTGGACCTCCAGATTAGACCACCTCCTAGCCAGCTGTGGCGGTCATATGCCAGAAATATTATTTAAATTATATGCTAGAAGATTATCTTGAAGAGTGAGTGAATAAAGTGAATTTCATATCAACTTAAGAAAAATAATCTTTATTTTATTTCATTTTTTATTCCTCTAAGAAAAACATTCATTCAGCATTTCATTCAATCTTCAGGTTATAGTGAAATCGTGGGAAAACTGGGCATGCAAATACTTTTCTTAAGCACTTAGCACTGAGCAAAGTAGCACTTCCAAAGAAAAGAATTCCAGAATTAGAAGTGCTTTTGAAATCCATTACGATTTCACTTCACATTTTATTTGAATGTTGTAAGTTGATCAAACATGTAACAACAAATCATATGCATTTTGATGTTTTTGCGGTTTAAGGCATTCTTGTAATTCAAATTTTTGACTGGGTGTTAATCCTATAGCACAAAAACCAAGCAAACTAAGGAGGTGGAAAAACTGTTATTTTATAAAAGTTGAATTTAACACACAACGTCTGCCAACTCCAATGTTTCTTTCGAATCCTTTATTAAAGTTCACAGTCTTCAATATTTTCGGTTTTAATATTGAAAGCTTTTTCTGTGGAAATCATCTGCAGAAAACTAGAAAAATGAAAGATTTTAAGCAAGAGCATTTCCTAGAAAGGAAATAATAAACTCATGCTTAAAATGTTCGGTCTTCTCTTTTTTGAATATAGGACGATGATGAGTTTTGTTTTTCTTCCTTTTCTCATTCATGGTACTGAAGAAATTCTTGCAACGTGTCAATTAGAGAGATTAATTCATTTGAAAAAATCCATTTCGATACATAAGACTGATTCTATTAAAATTTCCACGAATCTGAAATGAACAAAGACTTGAATTTTTCCCCTTCTTATTCCTTCAAAACTTGGCTGCAGTCTCCGTAGAGTTTCACAGCAGAATTCCTGCCACTCAAGAATAAGTGACCTTAACTTAAGCCAGGAGAGGCAAATTAAATGAAGCAAGTGGCCAAGTGGGTGTGTTAGTTGTTTGAAACCGAAGCCAAATCCACCCTCACCACTCTGTTGGCTAAGCGAACCAAGACCAGGACCAACCGAAGCAATTAAAAAACTTGCATTATTATTTTCTCATAATTATAATAACGGTAATTATCCTGTGGAGGACTGTTTGTGACGGAGGAAGAGTGATCATTTGTAGACCCCCCCATCTCTTTTCTACATTTTAGATGTTTTGTTTTCTGCACTTTGCATCAACTCCCCTTATTCATTCGTCCTTTCATATTATTTTGTTTTTGTGTTGCTGTTTTTTTTTTTTCTTTTTTTATCCTGCCACCAACAAGTTTTTGGGGCAATTTTCGTGGCAGTTTGTGAGGGGATTCTCAAACTACGGAGGGCATTTAAAAATAAAGGAAAACTTCTTTGCCAACTGCAATTTGTTGGAAATGTTGAGTTGGACCGTGAGTAGGTGGGTGGGAGGATGGGGTTTGAGATTTGGACTCTGATGGAATAAGTCTCATTGGGTTGTTTTCTTGTTTTGTTTTTGTTCTCTATTCTAGTGCTGCTGGTGCTGGTGCTTCGCTGTCTCCCTGCACCGAATGCATAAAGAGGAAAACTTTCTGATTTTGACAATAAAGATGGCGTGAGAGTGCTTCTCTCACACAAAACGAGTTTGTATAAAGTTAACTGGAGCGCTCATAAAGAACAGTGGGTTCGGTAAGGGTTTTTAAAAGATGTTGTTTAATCGGGACAAGTTGTGTACTAAATTGTTTGAATTTCTCTTTCCGAAATATGTAGAAAATGTGTAAGGATGTGGATAAACTTCAGTGACATTTAGTTTAAATCAGAAAGAAACATTTTTAAGAGAGTGGAGACAAGACAGTTTGTGTACTAACTTTAAGCACGACTTAAATTAGAACGAAAAATTGGATTTTTTTTATTTATTTCTTTTTTGATGTAAAAAAAAAAAACTGACAACAGGGCCTTGCTTCAAATAAAACGTCAACATTGTGGTTGACAACACTTTTGGGCACAAATATTGAGAAATTCAAGTCGAAGAAATTCAGTACGAAAAATATAAAGCTCACGTTAGCCTAATGTGCCCAATGTGAGTTACAAATTTCTTAAATTAAGACTAACGATTGTAGCTTGATTAAAAACCTAACAAAAAACTCGACGATAATTTGGAAAAATTTTGGAAAAAGCTTTAAATCAAAAAAATTTTATAAGTTTTCAACTAGGGAGTAAAATTTCGAACAAGTTTTTGAGATATGGAGTTTTTTTTGGATAAAAGTTATTTTTATTTTTCGTTATATTTTGTTCGAAAATGTTGAGTTGTTTTCAATTTCTTGTGTCAAAGGAAACTGTCATAAACATAAATTTGAAAAGTATCATAAATTTGGAAGGTAAGCAAATTTTTATGGATTAAGGTAATGAAAAAGTCTTTAAAAGCCTTATGTAGATTATTCTTGTGTGTGTGGTCAGGCGCTTTCTTCATGAAAACAAAATAAAATTCTTTGCAGAACTAATCTTAGGTCCAAATTTATGAGTTTGAATAAGAAGGATTGATTGTTGATACGAATGAGCTAGCCACGCATTACGCATTAGCTTAACTCGGTTCTTCTATTTCACAATCACGTCCAATTCTTTGCTGATATAAAAAAATTAAAAATTCTAATTTAAGAAAAAAAAAAACGGCAGACAAATACCGATGTGACTCCATAAAGATTCCGTTATTCCCTTGGAACGAAACCCCAAAAAAGCCACTTTACTCGATGTCATTCACTTTCGATAAATTTTGAAGTATTCCGAACACATCTTAACCCAATTATACAACAAACTTCACCTCCTCCTACAACACCCACTGTACTCGCACTTGACAGTTTCACCGAAGGATATTTAAATAAGACTCATTCGCAGGGAATAAAGAAGTGAACTTTTCCGCTGTTTATGTGACTTTAGTTTTTCACTTACCGTCACCGCCCATCCTCCCGAAGAGTCACCCCTGTATCGAGACTATAATTACACCCTGCAACTATTACTGCGACAGTTAAGTCACTAATGGCATGGCATGCGTATCTGTGTGTACACCCGCCCCACCAAGATGACGTGACAATTTTACAAGTTTCGCCCTCCGTTCAAAAGCCCAACAACTTTCGCGAAAGTAAATTAATGTGTGTTTTTCTTGAACGAATCCTTTCGTGTAGCTGTGTATGGGTGTGTGTGTGTGGGTCCTTTACCAAGTTATGCAAGGACGAACTTTATTAACGCAGCTCTGTTACCCGGCCCTGGTCGCTGCTGTGTCAGTGTAAAAAGGAGTTTTAATCAACTTACATTCTCGGATGATGGATGATGGAACGCGAGAAAATTAGATGAAGACCTCCTTTTCGCTGCGTGTGTGTGTGTGCGCAAGGATATCTATTCCGACAGCCTTCACAGCGCATACTTAGAATTGGGAAAAGATTGTTAAAAGATTGAGTTCCAGCGAAGGAAAGATTGCAGGAAATTTTTATGTCTCTCCGTTTTTTTTTTTTGCCGTCTGTGGGGTGAGTGGGAGCGAACTTGACAGGGCAAGGATAAGAGATATCTTAGTTCATTAATCACGAAGGAAGACGCAAGAAATATGCGCCGCTCATAGAAGTGCGTGTAAGGGATATGAGCACTGTTTAAGGACTTTGCCCGCCTGTTGATTACCAGCAGTCAGGGAAAGAGCTCTCGGCTCAAAACACGACCTCCCCAACGCTGTTTTATGGAACATCGCCCACCACCACCACCCGAAGAAAGGAAACGGAACGGCACAAAAAAAAAAATCGAAATCATAAATTGATAAACGGAAAATTGATTTTCGACAGAGGCAGGGTCGCTGCGCCCGTTAGAGTCCTCGAAATTGCCTAGAAAAGTTGATTTACCATAAGGCGGCATCGTAGCGGGGAAGGAGACTGAAAAATTATCCATTTGCGACGGAGCTGGAGCTGGAGTCGAACACGGAGCTTAAGCTGAGGCCCATCCCCAGACAGTGGGTGGAATATAAATGGATTTCATCGTTTTATTGAGCAATTGATTAGATGAAGACTGGGCCTGATTGGATCATAAATGAATACGGAAGCGATACGTTTCCACAGCTGCAGAGAGGAGGCTGTGCAGGGTGCGAGAAAAACTAATCGAAGCAATAATTCGTAATTTTTTATGTGGATCGTTGTAGACACGTGGAAGCCGTTGCTGCTGGTGTGCGGGCGTTTTTATGTAGATGGGCTTAAAGGTTGGATGGTGGGAAAAGGCGGCCGTCTCTGGTGGTGCATCTGCAAATGGTGTGGTGAGGAGAAAGTTGAGATTATGTAAAATGAATGGAACTAGGTCTGAATTTAAGATTTGAGTCGTTTTTGTGAAATGTCCTAATTGTGGAATTAAAACTGAATTCGGTTCGATATTTGACGGTGTCTGGATGCAAAGTCTAAGCAATGAGTCTCGTTTCTGAAAGAAAATTGAAACTTGAAGACAACGAGGAGATCTATAAATTTCATAGCTAAAATTTACGAAGAATCCCTGTAGCCAATCCTATGCAACGTTTTAAAATGTTGGAAATTTTAAGGCTTTAGTGACTCCCAGTCTAAATCGTCAGATGACTTTGTAAGTGATTAAATAACAATCATAGGAATCAATCTCTTTGCTTGTGGTGTAAGCTTCTACATAGGACCTCCAATCAGTCCTGTTCTTTTGCATCGTCTGATTCAATTGAAGAAGTCAGAGACCAACCGGCTGTAGCCTTCCACCCCAATGCTTTATTCAACTTATTTCACATCACAATTATGTGATTGCATTAGCAAAGTCGAATCACCGTCGTCTGCGTAAACCACTTCACTGCAGCAGCCATCAACAAGACCGATGTCAAAAGGTGCAAACCCCACACAGCACTCTCGTCACGCCGAAGTTCAATGAATTGCCGCTTAAAAGTGCATCGCAACTAGAGCACAACAACGCTAAATTGTAAATCTTTTGCTCCAAACAAACACGCAACCATGAGAACGTGAAGGCTTAACACTCATGCCACGAGCATAAAGTGGTTATAATCCCTAAAGTCGGCTAAGAAGCGCTTATTACGTGTGTATGCAGTTGAACTTTTTTTTCCTGTCCACTGCTTTTTCTAAACGCTTTCACATGACTGTGCGTGTGTGTGTGACGGGGGAGAGACCACGACACAGCGCATTCCTTATTAAAACCCACTTCGCCGAACTAATTGCACCCGCACCGCATTCCGGCAGCAGCACAGCCGCACGGATAATGAAGGTGAAATAAAACGGAGCCTGGCATTACCTCAAATTATTTCTTAATTACTTCATAAATTATCACAGGTATTTAATTTCCCGGCGACTATAAAACGAAAACGTTTCCGCCATAAACAACTTTCCAATAAAACACACGCCGTGCCTCTTTCGCGTGGCAGTCCAACCTCACTCCACACAGGGGGGGGCGACATTCAATTCAAGATCTCTCATTAGACGGTGGACAGACCGGGGACAGGGATGTAATTGCATGTACACGTGACATTACCGATTGACGACAATTAGCCATTTAGACGGGGCCGAGCAATGTCACAGAAAGGTTAGCGCTCTCCTCCAGAGGATACTGGCCTCGGCTTCGTGACAGATAAACTGCCTCCATCTTCACCTCGGTTCGATTGAAGCCACTCCGCCCTAAGAGGTGAACAAACTCACGCCAATTGATTTTAGCACCAGGCTTTCACGGAAACGCCGCGACTAATTATTACGGCACACGGCTTTGGCGAATGTTCGAGGGGATTTTCGCGAACGGAGCGCTGCTGCTGCAGTGTCGAATGTGGCAAACTATTTTGACACCTGGTTAAGTTTTATGACCCATAATGTTTGCTCTAACGACGTCTTGATGGGTATGGCAGTTGCGGCTTATTCTGTTGTGACAATGAATCTTTGTTGGCATGAGGTGTTAATCGTCGCACAAGGGGAGACATATGTCGAGCGCAAATTTGAGGTGACGTTTAGAGATGTGACGAGAGCCTGGTTAATGGCAGAAAGAGGTTAGTTTTTAGGGGCTATGAGGATGTAAACTAAACGGGTTAAGTGAATTGAAGGCATTTAGTGGATTAGTGTGTGGGGTAGTTAGTGTTGAGTGAATGCCTTTGATGTGAATTGAACGAAGGAATGGTTTCTGTGGGAGACTCATTTTTGTTACAATTCTATTCTACAAACGATTATGTACTAGATCTCTGTACAAACGATTAAGCTCTACATCATTTTTAGCTGGTGTTCTTCTTTTTAAAGAAAAAAACAAAAAACCGAGGTGGAGAGTCATAGAAGACTGTCAGTTATTTGAATGAATTGAATTACTCTGTACTAAGTCTGTTTAAATTCAAGGGAGAGCAGGAAATTGAAATGGCTTGCCAAGTACAAATTTTGACTGAAGTCCAGTATCCTAATTACTCTATGCACTAAGAAATCTGCAGTATGCCATTTAAAGAAGATTAAAATGGTACAAATTTTATGTAGATGTGACTCTTAAAAATGAATTGTTATCAAATTTAACTCCACAAATAAATGGCGTCATTTTTTTTTCAATAATTTAATTCTCTATAAACGATTACGTAAACTAATTGTTTTAATAAAAAAAGAGGATATTATACATAATTGGGGAAAATATAAAAATTCAGGGAAAAAACGTAGTAACTTTTTTTTTGTCTCGAATTGATTTTATACTGAAAATTTAACAACGTTTAAAGTTTGCAATGAAATTGAAATCAAGAGTGATTTGGATTTTTTTTTAATGATTCGGTTAATAGGAAATAAAAATTAAAATTAAATACACTTTGTTATGCAGTTAAGTTTTTCATTGAAAAAAAGTGTTTACAATTTAAAATGATTGCAGTAGAGGAATTTTATTTACGTTAAAAAAAAATGATTTCGAAATCTATGAATGACGGAACATGCTGTTTTATTACAAAAAAATTTCACAAGAAAGGAAAAAGATTCCACTTTGTGTATTTTGACGACAAAAATTAGATTAATTTCGTTTCAAAGTGTCTTTTTTCTCACGAATAAAACTAGATAGAATCGAAAGACCCATAGCAGAGTCACAGTCATTCTACACCATAAAACGCGACCAACTTGATTATGCGTGCCTCCACAACTTCGCCCCTTAAGCGCTTTATCCCTGCACAGGATGCAATAATTAAACGACCACCAATGCACTGGCTTGCAAATAACGCTGACAAATTACATTGTCGTGTGAGTCCAATGCGAGCGCAAAAAAAAGGATAATTCCAAAGTTGTTCTGCAATTCTCCAACAAATCTCCCTGCATGAGGTTGAAGCTCCTCGCGTTAGCATTGCCAGAAAGATTATCTGTGGGATTAAGCCCCGCACTTCCCTTGACCCGCTTTTAAACACAATGGACTTGTCCAGGTGTTTTAAAAAAAAAAAAAAAAAAAACTACATAAACGAGAAAGAGAAAGGAATTTTAAGTTTATTTATGAGTTGCGTGTGAAAAGGATATTAGCGTGATGTGTTTTATATTTTCCGTTTTTTGTATCCCTGTCTAAGGATACCACAACCACAGCGTTGTCGAGATCATCCGACCACCACTCGCTCACTAATCACAATCAAATTGTTCGCCTGTTGTTGCTGCTGATGGCAGCAGTTTTAAATCGATGAAAGGACTCAGCACTCCACGTGGCGGGAAGTGATGGAAAGCCTTTGCTTTCGTTTTCCTGTGTGGGATTCAAGGTCACACGGAAAGTGGCCCCTACTGTTGGGAGATAATTCATTTTAATTTCTTACTTCTCATTCCAATGCACACAACAGGGGGGCGCACCAAACTCAAGTAGGGGCGTCTTGAAATAAGACAAAGGAGCGGTCATTTTTGTGATTTGATATATTTCTAATTTTACAAAGTAGCCGAGGGTTCCGAGAGACCCATCTGACTTCCGTCGGACATGAAATCAATTTCCGAGGATTTAATAACAAAGCCGATGGATTGATGGGGTTATTAGCGGAGAAGCTGAGAGCCTTCATTATTTTTAAACGCAACTGACGACCACGACGGGCGTTAACCCATCACGCAATTTATAATTAGGACTCAATTGATTAATCGGACGCATGCTGGTCTCTTGAAAGAAATTGTGTGTACGAGCTTTACTTCGGTAACAATAATTAGTTGAAAGTATTCATTGCGCCTCAGTGACAACGGATTGAGAAGCAAATTGACTGGAAGTCAGTTTTGGAAGGGACAGTAAAGACGCCAGAAATCAGGACGACAGGCGGTTATTAGCGGGGGCTAAATATCCTTCAGACAGCGACTGGAATGTGTATTCGGGTCATTATGTCGTGCTGGGAGCACGTGTGGTCTTTGGGAACCTCGTGTCTTCAATTTGCCTGCCCACAGTTGGAGTCTCATAATTTAATGAGGACCACTTGAACACGTGTGTGGGTTGCGGGGGCTTGTCGGTAATTGATTCGCTTGCCACGCGCAATGAGACTGATTACGAGATTTGTTTAAAATGATAGGAGCAGGCGTTTGTAGACGACGGAAAATCGTAAAAAGTCGGAGAAGTCGTAGGAACTCTTAGAAACTGGGTGACATTAAATTAAGTCTTTTTCAATATTGCTTTCAGTTTTTGCGACTGCCTACAGAATCAGTTCAAACTACTGCTTAGATCCGGCTCGAAGGACCAAATGTTGGACTGTAATTTAAGGTGTTGCTGGTTAGCGATCTGTGTTGGGGAAATATATTAGGTTGTCAAATATCTCCCTTCCGCCTTTTTGTGTTTTGAATTCTCCGGCTATGTACAAAGCGCTACAGAGCTTAAATGTATGTATTTAAATGAAAACGCGTGTTGGGTTGATTAGTTAAAGACAAAAGAATTTTTTATGGATATTTACAGAGCCGTTGACTGCATTATTCCTCGTTGTGTTTTAGTTTGTGGGTTGTATAGATGTTTTGTGTCCCAGTGTGGCCGAAGTGTATTTGTGTTTTAGAGCACACTATACCACCGTTGCATAAAAAAGTGCTACACACGCACGAAAAATAAACGTTGCACCGAAATTCCCCTAATGAAAAACAAGTTACACATCCTTTGAACAGTTTCCACAAATAGCACAAACAGAATAAATGACAACGTAAGAGATGTCGTCAAATTTTCATAAGTAAACTGACCTAGATTTCAATTCGCCCCACTCATCTTCGACGATCATGAGTGGACATCCGATCCGATTTATCACTTAACTCAAATTTACAAAGTGAATTGTCACACAAATAAGACAAGCACCACAGCTAAATATTCGATTAAACCAAATATTTGGCCACCGGACAACATTTCGACCGTGTGCAGTACTTTTAACATAAATAAACAGATTTAAGTTTTTTTCTTTTTTTTTTTTTTCAAGGACCCCTACAACCACGAACAGAGTCATTTACAAAGTCCTTTAACGAGCTCTCGTTTTCATTCAGCGCGCAAAAATAAATCCTGTTTGGCCAGCGAATTGGAGCGTAAAACTCCATGATATTGCGATGTGTGATTAATAATTTATGAACGCCGACTGTGTAATTGATTTATAAAAGTCAGCCCAGTAGTTATTGATTTACATTGTGGATTGCGGTGCGCTAAGAACTGTAAATGAGTGGGAGGATACTTACGTAAATACGTAATGACTCACGGAAGGAAGGAAAAAGAAAAAAATCATCGAACTGAGTTTCCTTGTGGGTGACCTTTTCGACGTTTCCACTCACCTTCGCAGACATGCACTCAGACGGGTGGAGTAAAATAAAAGTGCAGCTCTCAGGCCTCAAGTCGTCTCGCCAGAGCAATAAAAAAAGTTTTCCTTTTTTCTCAATTATATGGCATTACCATTAAATCCCCCTACACACGGGAATAGAAAGGACTCATATCCTCAGGATATCACCCTTTAACGTTACCGTAATGTGGTGCAATTTCATCAGACCGAGGCATAAACGCAGCGTAATTCTTGTTTAATGCCCCACCGACAGTCAACGGCCCATCCCGCCCTCTAATGTGGAATAATTCCAGTTATTTATAGTTCGAGCCCTTATCATGCCAACTTGCACAATCCAACGGGAAATAGCGCTCGTTTCTTTGTGTTCAAGGACGGCTAACCCTTCCTTCCCGCCCGGAGTAAACATAAATAATTCATCCCTCCTCCCGGCTGGCGGTTGAAAGGGCTGTGGAGCAACTTAAGATGGCTTTAACTTCCCCACGAGAACGTTGCCGAGATTGTTGTGTTGCGTTGCGTTGCGTTGCGTGCCCCAAAGACCGCAGGACTAACAAAATCGATCGGCATGCCGTGTTCCGTGGGTGGGTGGTTAATGAAAACGAAGCTCGTTGCGTGGGACTTCGACGTCTCAGGTTGTCGCAGGGCATCCAACAAATTGCTGACCTTCAATTTCGGCGTGAGATACGCCACACATACGCATACTCGCACACACACATGCACCATGGGTCAATAGTTTGAGGTCATGGCACAGAACGGCACGGCCGAAAGTGATACCACGGCGCACGCTATAAATAATTCATATCGACTGACTACTGAAACTAAAGTTGGTTTCCTTTTCCTTTTTTCTGTGTCTGATTTCGTCCTTGCCCCAGGCAGATAGATGGTTGATAGTGATTAGGAGAGGATGGCTGGATAGAGGCGTGAGCCTAATTCGTCGTTGTCAGTTCGTTTCTAAGTATCACTCTCCCTGTGCATGTTTCGTGAAATTTTAATGCGCTGAGCGATTCAATGAAATATGCATATAAAAAGGTGGGGGCAGGTGGCGGAGGCAGACAGACGGAGGATGGCAAGTGCTTGTCTCATTACGAAAGATTGGTCTGCTGCATGCGTAAGTGGATTTTGTCCTGGGAGCTAAGTTTTCTTCTTCACACGCGCTTAGTGTTCTTCGTTATATTTTCATGAATGTTCTTTCGAGACTCATGGAAAAAGTTTTTCTAGGACTGCAAACTTGCAATCATTTCTGCAGAAACAACTTGTTTTTTGATATTTTTAGAAAAAAAGTGTTCGTTACTATTCAGCAACGCAATAAGATTTTATAAATGGAAACAAATCGTTGACTATCGCAATTTATCACACACATGAAAAAACTGCTTTAAGAATAATAAAAGGCGTACAGGCGTGGCTGAATGTGCAATAAGATCCCGCAGCCAAACTTGGGACAGTCTAGGCCCAATGTGATGCCAGAAAAGGTGATGAAACTCGAAGGTTCGACAGGCAGGAGGAGCTTGCAGAATTATTTCTAAAAGTACAAGAATCAGTGCCGGACGTACAGTTGCAGTCGAAATAATAGCAGTGCTGCTTTCTTGAAGGATACCTTCTTGCAACTTCAGAAAAATCATGCTAATGATTGGAGTAATTGAAAAATCGTTAACTTCTTTCAGTTATTGTTCTAGAGTAGAAGAACATTCCCAGTCTCCAAGAAACAAATATTCTCTCACACTATTACTGCTGAGAACTGCCATTTTTTTTGACCGTAGCTGGATATGTATCATACGTTTTTAGTTCACGAGAATAGTTGAAAGCAAGTGCAATTCTGAATTGAAATGGATCAAGGGCATGATCTGTTTTTTCTTCGTCGTAAGAATATTTTTGCTCGTGTAGCTAAAGTTTTCAAGGAAGCATCAGTGGTAAACATCCACTTGAAATAGCTCCTTTCTTCCAATAGCTGCTTATTCTCGGCAATGGCTTTGCGCTTAGCCAATTACGGAGAAGCAAAAAAATGGATCGAGGCATCGACGGTAAAGAATTGAAACATTTTTAGGACGTGAACTCAAAAATGGACTAGAATGTGGGAGTGAAAATGGAATACAAGTTAGGGACAATGTTCATTCCTTATAATCATTTTGTTTAAAAGTAAAGCAATAAACCTATCGGATTAAGTCCCGAAATAATAACGAGAAATGGGAGCTTATTATCGCCTTTTAATATTAATATTAGGTTGTCAAATATCTCCCTTCCGCCTTTTTGTCTTTTGAATTTTCCGACTATGTACAAAGCGCTCGTATCTGGCAATACATCATCATTTGAAAGGTCTTGACATAACCTACAAAACGACTCTATGCATGATTAGTTTGGATACGAGCTCTGTAGCGCTTTGTACATAGCCGGAAAGTTCAAAAGACAAAAAGGCGGAACCTAATACTTTATTAATCAGTAATAAATTACTTGAGTAATCTTAAATTTTGGCACCAGCTACCAGGGCTTTGGCCAGCGCCTTTTAATAGGCCCATTAGTTTGTGTGGATCCATAACAGTGATAGGTTCTCCAACTGCTGAAATTCATCATCAAAGTCACCAAAGACATTTGGCTGCCTAAAAATTTATTAGGATTTGTCATTTCATCGTTCATGCTTGCTAAACTTGTGCAACATGGCGAAGTTTTAACGTGTGTATATTTTTTCTGAACCTCAATCCACCAAATAGAAAATTGATGGGCGATGAAGAAAATATTGCGCCCTAACTGCCAAATTATAGTAAAAAACAAAATGAAATATAGGATAGGCCTTTTTTTGTGTAGGCAAATGTCGCTTACGACAAATTTTGGTTTCTCTGTTATTTATAATTCAAAAAAAAAAATAGTCGGCGTAACAGCCCATACAGGGCCAGAGCCTAGCTTCTTTGCGCTTCCACTGTGTTGTGCGCTATATATTTTGACACATGTGGAAGGGATCTACTGTGTAATGCCGGTTCCGAACGGCGAATTGCGAAATCTTTTCATGACAGAAGTACTCCAGGAGGATTGTCAGTCGTTCGCTGGAAAATGTTTGTGGTGTTATTTCCCCGAGCCGGATTTATAATTGTCTTATTAAAAACCTAATGATGCAGAAAGACGCTCGAATAAACTATCAAACTGCATCATTAACTTAATTTTGCTTAAAATTTCGCTTACGATAATTCGGCGGTTAGGGATCGATATAGCTGTTGTAATAGACAGAATTGAGAAAATAGGGCATCATCAAAGAATCAACCCGCAGTTAGACTTGGTCATACATTAGCGAAAAAGTTTTCTAACGACTGCAAAGTGACGACGAACAATTCCGTCAGTTCTCTAGGTGGGCCCTGTAAGTTTTTGCTGAAGATCCCGATTTCGACAAAAAAAATCTTGTCAACGGTTTGTAAATAGCAAAGATAGATTGGATATTTTATTGCATTATAATTCAATTTACAGGGTTTTTGAAATTCACAGTTCGGAACCGGCATTAAACAGTAGGTCCCCACCATATGTATCAAATTATAATGTGCACAACACAGCGGATGCGCAGAAAAGTTATACTCTGACCCTCCGCGCAGATTATTTACTTGTAATTTAATTAAACTCAATTTAATTAGAATTTGTATGTAAAGTATAAGCGGCATGACATATGCCTAACTATGCCATAACTTTGCGTTAGGGGCAGTTATTGTAGGTGAAATTCTCCATTTTCCATTTTTTTCAAATGAATTATGAAAACGCATGCATCCAAACTTTCGAATTTATAATATTACCAGAAAACAAAAAAACTATTTAAAAATAGGATATTTTGACTGCCTGCTTTAATGTGCTCTTGTTGTTCGAATTGAAGTCAAACTTTGTCTATCAAGGAATAAATTAACCCATATTGTAAGCCATTATGCTAGCAGTCTATTTTTCAAATTTTATTTAAATCGGACTATCCATCCAGAAGTTAATCCCGCTTATATTGCAAACGTGAAATTTCTTATGACTCTTGATATCTGGCTTACATGACTCTTTTTTCTATATCTTGGCCAATTTAATCAATAGTCTTGTAATTTATGGTCCATAGGTTATTCTGATATGTAAACTACATTATTATTAGGTTTCAATAAAATCGATTTTCTCGTTTTTGCGTGAAAGAGTAACAAACATCCATACAAACATTCAGCTTTATAATATTAATAGAATGAAAGAGTAAGTGACCGAATAATTACTTTTATATATCCTAAGTTCCAAAAAGTGTTGTATATTTCAGAAGAGGGGAAAGCTAGCAGTTCACGTTTCCTATACGAGCAGTCGATTTAATGAGAAAGCTCAAAAACATTGTAAAATTCTAACCTCCAATAATTTCACATTTCCTTCAGTTGCATGACGTTAAACCACCAACGCAAACAAAAACATTTGACACAGTTTCACGAAAAAGTTTCGTCAAGATTTAGTGTTACTGTCTCGCGAGGTAAGGGGAACCTTGAAACTTTTCTTTAGGCAAGTCCTTGGCTAGAGTCACGCAACATGTGATGGTGACACGTGGCGCCAGGCTGCATAACCACATGTTGGTTAAAGTTGTCACGGACTAAAAAGTTGTCGTGTCAATCGAAACAAGGACAAATCACACTCGATCAAAATCTGTGAATTTTGCAACAGTTTCGACGTATTGAAGTGTCACTTAAATGTCAAATGTCACATGTGAGACCACAAAAACACAAACTATGACCTCACCCCATGACCAAAACAATCGTAATTACTCTAATTTTGTGTACTCTGAAAACAATCCAGAAAATTAGTCAGCGTTTTTCAAATCCCTGTCCTTTTTCCTGCGTCGCACTTAGCAAACACTCGACAATCGATGAAATCCAAGTCGTCACCGGTCTCAAGAACAGAAAAAAAAAATCAAAAAAAACTCACAAATACAACATAATCACAAAATCCCACTAATTAATGCCCAGGACGAATCTCGGCTTGAAATCTCCAGCGCAAGCCAAGTCGCCAGTAATTTTCAAGGAAGTTTTACATCACGTGAGTGACACACGCCATTTATTTGCGCAGTGAAGCCAAATCAAATACAAACCGCATGCAAGAGAAAGGGACAGGGAGTGTGTGACGCTCTGTGTTTGTGTATTGACAAATCGCCGTGGTATATTTGCTTTGCGACGAAATTTTGTGGACACAACACTTTAACAATAAACGCAACTGCTATTATCACCGTCATGGCAGTGCCGGAGGTGGGGGTGGGGTGGGAGGGTAAATTAATTACAATCGAATGGAAATAAGAGTATGCGCTGCCGCAGAGTGTCCTCCGGTATGCCAAAGTGTCACATTTCCATTCCTTTTTATGAGATTCCTTTAAGTGTGTTACAACGGCAGACACAGAAAGGAGACACACACGGCGAAGGAGCGGCATGTGGAGCCTATCTAAATAATTAGGAAAACATTGATATCTGCGTTGTGTTGACCGAGAGGGGGAGATGGGGACTCGATCGATCGGTCGGTGTAATGAACTGGTGAATGTTGTGGCGGAGATTTGTTTGGCACGTTATTAGGCATCGAGGCTTGTCGGCTTGGCTCGTTAGGTATTCTGATGTGCAGGGAGGTTTGGCACGCGTTGGAGTAACGGGGGTGGGAGCATGATGATGTCGTATTTGATGTCTGAACGGCTTACGTGAGGTGTATGGTCTTGTTTGCAATATTCAGTTGACATCGAACTTGAGGACAACCAAGCTGAATGCTTAACGAGTTGTCGTATTAAAGAGACCTGTCTTGAATTCCGGAAATTACAAACAATTCAACACTTTTTCTTAAATAGTAAAAGCAGTTTACGATGTATGATTCCGTATGTGAAAAATTTTTCTAAAAAATAACCTTGCATAGCATCATTACTTTTGTAGTTTCAATTTGGTACCAATAACGTTTGATACTTTTTAATACTAGCTATAATTTGAGGTTTGGTGATATCAGCTGAATATTTGTCGTTTGCGATAATGGATAAGTCAATAGTCACACAATGTGTTGAAATTATTAAAACTTGCTGCAAAAAAGGTGAATGAAACGTAATCACTTTTCGCGCCTTACGCAATGATTATGGCCGTCATAACCAACCGATAAGTAAAACTGTGAAGAACTTCGAAAAGAGTGGCAACGTAACTTATATTGTGAAAGCCTGTCCATTATCGTAATGCACGCTCCGTAGAAAATTTTACAGCTGCAAGTCTTACTGATAATCCGAATTTATTGATTTCCGCCGCACTGTGGTGCGCTAGTGGAAAAAAATCACAAGAATTTTTATGTTTGTTTGGAAATCTGATATGATTCTTTGATTCTACACATACATATTTTTGGTATTTGGGTGTTCCATTCGACTGTAACATTAGCTCAAAGTTGAGATTTAAATTTCATGAAAAAGTATACATTTTTTAATGCAATTTTAAAGCCAAATATCTTTGGATATGGAGAGTTTCTAAAGGGCAATATCAATTTTTATTTTTTCATAAAAAAAGTGCTCCAAGAGGCTCTAACGGGAGACCTACATTTTCTGAAAGCTTAAAGTATTCTCTTTTGACAGCGCAAAAACTAAAAGTAACTTTTAGCGGCAATACTACCTTGACATTAAAAAAATATATTTAAAATTTAGAGTTGACTCGGACTTCTGACGTTGGCATTTGTTTATTATTTGTCGTAGAAACGAGAATAATAGCAACTGATATGCCGAAAGGTCGTTGAATTCTGCACGTTTGTCTGAAAATCTGTATGTAGCGCTGCTTGTAGAATGTCCGCACATCTGTTTCCAGCATTAAACGTAGCAATGTCTGAAATTCTAGTACAATTCTGTAGAAATATTTTTCAAAGCCTTAAAGAGATTCTGGTGATGTGAAAACGATTTTATTGGGACTAAGAATGTATTTTTTTTGCAATCCTTTTGTTTTTACCTATTCTTGGTATTTTGGGGTCATAAAATACATACCTGTACCTTGTCGTAACAAGCGTAAGTTTATATTGGTTAGATAAATGGTATTAAGGAGGTATCACAAATTACTTCGCTGCTGCGTTCGCAGCAACTGAACGAGTATGGCTTATTCCTTCATCCTTATATTTTTCAGTTCAGTTCAGAAGTTCAAATTATCCAACAATTGAAACCTACCAATCATTCACAACGCCACAAATATGCTTCTTGGATGTTGGAAGAACAAACAAACAAACAAAAAACAATAAACGCCTATTTTTTCAACAATATTCTCCTCTTCAGCCATGAGGTACATTTTTTAATCAACAGACAAAATGTAAATGATATTGTAAGGACAAAATCCTAGCTTAGTAATGAAATAAAATTTTTATCAAAAATCTATGGCTGTTACTGTTTTATTTAACTTTACTTTCGAAAATGATTTGTTTCTATCACAACACTAGCTTAAGTGCTCGATTAAAAGTAGTACAAATGTAAGTAACAGCTTTCTAGCAATCTGATATGGTTTTCAATCATTAAATGAATTAACGTACCTAACCTCACTTAGATTCTTGGCTGTAATAGCTTTGAAGAGGTCTGGAGGGCTGGCAAACAAGTAGCAAGGACGGAGGAATGTGTTTCAAACATATCAAGAGAATATGCATATCAGTTTAAGGTCCTCGGAGCTAATTACCTGGAAAAACATCCACTGAGAAGCCTTTCACAGCATTTGAAGCAGCTACACAACCATGAATCGCCTCAAACCCGCAAATTGAGAAGCGATATGTTACAACTTACGTCAGAGCAACATCCTGAAACTGCCATTCAACGAAATAAACACCCTCACCAACCCACGTCCGCAACTGAAATTATGATCCTAGACTAGAGCAAGACACTGGACACGACTGGAGGATAACCTCACGACCATTGAATCATTTAATTAGCGCTTAACTTTTCGCTCTTCACGTACTGCAATCCGTAATCACCAACAGTTGTACTAATAGACCCCAAATTGAACGTTTCTCCTCCATGGCCTTCCATAAAACTAAACTCCCAGTGTCTCTGACAGGACAATAGATTGAGTTGGATAGGATTCAATCATGGCTGCGTCCCACAGCCTTCGCATTGAAACAGGAACAATTGGGAAGGACTGTCAGGGACTCGGGGAAGAAAAAAAAATGAAACGAGAAGTTAATGGAAAAGCATTCGTGAATGGGACAACAAAGCTGGACTTGACTGACAAGTGCTCCGGACATGTCTGGATACATCCACACACACACACGGAGCACGGCGAAATCCAATTACAAGTAGCAGCTAATCTCCTAATGACCATTTTTCAAATAATTACAAAAGATTAGCTGGGATTACTTTCATTCGCATCATGCGGTGGTGATGGTGGTGGGGATGGAATCGAATGGGGGTTGAAATAACCCGTAGGTGTGTGTGAATCGAGATGAAACATGTGAGAGTTTATGATAAGGGCTGATTTTTTTTTTTTTCTGAGCAGTGGAAATCGCAGCGTGATCCGTGGATTAACACTGTTACGTGATAAGGAAATGACAAATTTTATTCGATTTATTTGACAGGATATACGACATGGGCGAGAGACTAATCGATTGTGACAGGACAGATTTGGTCTTCTGTTGGGTGAAGAACAGCGACAGAATTCAATAAAGCAACACCTTTTTTAATGGCCGAACAATGCCTTAGAAATAAAGAAGAAATAAAGACCTGTCTGTTCTGCTCTGTTGGTTGGGTGTTTCGTTTTGTTGTCTGCCAGTGGTGTAATCGCCTGCTGTTGTTAGTCCCGTTCGTCTATAATGTTCTGATGTTGTGATCTGGGGTGTTTGTTACGTTGCTTGGCTCGATTCCACGAGTTTATTGAAATATTCAAATTTTAATTAAAATGCTGCTCAAATTATTAGTACAGTATTTAACGGATATAGAAAAACTCAAAGAAACGTTTAGAAAGAAGAAACAAAGAACAATGTACCATGCCTTTGCCCATATGAACTACCTCTAAGGTAAACTGATATCAGAAAAACGTTTATAAGCAAAGAAAAACTGATATAAGAAAGTATTTTCTGACACTAATGTCTAAAATTATATGAATAAAAATACGCTAAACAAACCATTTTATTTTATACTTTACAACACCTCATCAAAAAACATGGCTAGAAAGATTTGTTTTGTACTGTGCGCACATTACCTCCTCAAACTTATGGCTCTATTCTGGTCGTGATGTAGTCATAACTCACAAATATCAGTGAGGGGAAAATTGTGATGATACGCCATCTTGCTTTTTTTTGTCTTGTGAACCTGCTCAATCGAAGATCACAATTTTGACAGTTTTGGGTTAGAATACGAAAATCTCTCAATTTGTGAATTCCCCACACTCTAGTGACTTTGCTGTGAAATATGAGGCATCACTGAGGTGTGCCAGAATAGGGCTATTAATATACATTTTTAAGACTAATAGCTCAAACGAAATGGCAGCTTTATGGTTTTTTTTGCTTTTGAGAATGGTATTTGCTTTTTCTATATTTTTTATCCTGATAATAAAAAAATTAAAACCTTTTGGTGAATGAAAATCCACTTTATTTTTAAATTTTTTTTGAGGCATTCAAAGGAAAAATGTTAATTATATTCACCTGAATGAAACAAATTGTAAAAAACAATGAAAGCACCATACTCTTGAGCATCTTGCACAATTTATAAATGAAGCTTGTCCACAAGAACATGGGTTCTTCAAAGCAGATTTCATTTACATTCGAAAAAAATGTTTCTATCGTTTGAAAGATTGGTGGCATACCGAACATATTGTTTCATGTCTTGGAAGACTGGCGATGATAGCTGATGGTGAACGATGCCTTAAATGTTTATACCGTCTTCACGAGAGTTGACCTCTCTGTCGTTTTACACCAAAAATGAACAATTTTGAATTTTTTTTCACAAGTTTTTGACTTGTCGTATTGTTGTATTGCACACGTGGGCAAGAACTTTTCGTCTGTGGATACCTCATCATACTCGTTTGTCCACCTCAAGAGTCTATTATTACTAAAAGCTTGAAGTCGTTTGATTTTAAATAGAAAAGAAAAGAAAATACGCAACAAAACCACAGCGTGAATGAGAATCGAATGCAGCACTTTCCGGATGACAGCCGCGATCACTCCCACTAGGCTGCTGCCACTTTGAATTTTGACATTTCTTTTGGAAGCGATTGAAAAAATTTTGGGGGCGTTTTCTCGGAATAGAGGGAGTGTTGCGTTCTCTGACTTTTGGAAATTAATGTCCCATAGGGGAGCTATCTCTACGCTAAATTTCATCAAAATCGGTGACCCCAAGTTCGTGCACTTTCCTTGTCAGATTTGAAAAGTGAAATTGTTTTTCAGTTATTAGAACTCAAATAACTAAAAAAAACAGCTTAAGCGAAAAACAAAAAAAATGTGAAAAATTGTCGTTTCACCTAAGCGGACTCGACTGTATGACAATTAGCTTACGACTTTGTTAAAAAAACATTCGTTAAGCTGGATTCGGAATTAGAGAAGTAAATGAGCGCGTGTTGTAAGTAGCTTGTGTGTCCCATTTAAAAAGGTGCTGAAGTGGGGCAATCTTGTGGTTTTTCAAACCTCTTAGTCCATCCATTTAGATTTCCAACGACTTTCTAAAGCGAACTACTACTTTTCTTCATTAATTTCTTGGAAAAACTCTCACCACGTCTACACCACCATCGAGTTCCTGACTTTTCCTACCACAACATAAATCTAATTCCAAGAAAAAATCCTTTTTCCATCCGAACGCCATGTCCATCACTCACCAACATCGACGGTCTTATATTCCTAATCACTCAAAACACTCACTTAATTACAGTTAATCATAAAAGAGGGTCTATTTGGAAACCTGTAATCCGTTCGATGAATTTCGATATTATAACACGCTTACCACCACCCGTGTGTGTGTATCCATGCGAAAGCCCAAAGATACTCGCCTCTCACTGTGCACTAATCTCATTATTGATTAATACGTCCGCTACATGAGCGTAATTAACATTTCGCAACAACCTCTCACAAAAAAAAAAAAACACGACTCCTCGCCGATATCCTTTCCTCTGAGCAAGAACCAAAGCGGACTTAATTTGCCATCATAGCATGCCATCGCATGGCATGGCAAATACTAGAACTACAACTACACTGCCACTAACATCGTCATAATCAGACAGACGGGTGGGTGGGGAGTGAAACGAGAACGAGAAAATACTGTGGCAACTCTATTAACTCCCACGCCGTTGTACCGTTAGGAAGTATAATGAAATCCACAACGGTAAATTTACTTTATGCTTTTATTTAACGAAAAGTGTCAGCCACACACATTACAACTTGTCACTAGCGACCTACATGTTAGCAGGGTGGAGGCTAAGCAGGCTAAGCCCCCCACCTCCACCCACCCACACGTACAGGACGAAAGGAATGTTCTTCAGAGTTGAATACCGCTAGAGAATTCCCTTTGTGTTCATCGTGTGCTCCTCTTTTTTTTTCGGTAGGTATATCCGACTGAGAGTGTGTTGTAGTTGAAAGTGCCACTAAGCCTAGGTGAACACACTCACTGTGGCAGCGTGCAGAGGAGAGGCGACAAGTTTTTCTGCTGCTCGCCCAGAAAAAGGATATAAATTTCCGCCCAGTTGTCGCTTACAGCACCTTGAGTTGAGAATAAATCCTCCTCTCGTTTTTTTTTTTTTTTTTGTGTTCCGAAATGTCTTCCAGGACAGCGTGTAAAGGTAAAAGGTAGCAAGGGGACATGAGTTTCCTTTTCTTTTTCCTCTCTCTCTTTCTGATTTTTCAACTCCCTGGTGTGTATCCTTTTTTAAAGTCACTCGCATTAAAATTAAAGACAGTGGTTGTGTTCTGCCGTCATCGAGGGCCAAGCTAAATACTTAACGACCAATTAAAAAGGTCAAGGACGAGAATTATTGACAAAATAGTCGATTAAAAAGTTATGTTCCTCAAAAAAAAAGAAAAACAAAATCCCCATCGTCCTTTTTCAATTAAAACGATGTGGTTGGCTTTCCTTTCACAGGAAAAAAAGAAATCCTTTTCGATCACGACCAAAATTCCAACAGACCCCAGAGGGGAATTTATTTCATCGCATGAATTTACCCGTTCGTCCTTAGCCGCTTCCGGTGAGAGTATCCTGCCATTCACGTCGGGCCAATTTACATAAGCCATAATATTTTGTTTATGAGTCCATTTCACCGTTTCTGTGAGTGAATTATCCTTTTCGAGTTGCGGTTGAGTTGCAAATGCACTCACAGCGAAATCGCAAACAAATGTCCTTTGAGGAAACGTGGGCTCATTCGATTCTGCTTTTTTTTTTTTGCTCCTGCTGCTGTTTACTTTTTGCTGTTTGGTGTCCTCCCGTGTGCGAGTGTGTGGTAAATCTTTATTGACTACGGATGACGGTAAATTGTATGCTCGCCTCTCCTTTTTTCCCCTTTGATTATTAGATACGGTTATGCTTTGGCAGTGCAAATGTGCAAAAGGACATTATGAATTAATGTCCTTCCGCAGCGGTAGTTTGTTGTACTGCTGTTGCTGGTCGTGTGTGTGGTGGTGTGTTTTTGAGGACGCCTCTTTTAAATGAGCGAGAGCAATCATTACTCAGTGTACATGTGTGTGTTTTTCTTTTTCTGCAAGACTTTCGGTGCACTTCCGGTGTGCAGAGCAGCACACACACACACACCGGATTGAGGTTCACAGAGAGTAAAAGAGTGAGAGAATGAGTGTTCTTTGGTCCTGGGAAGTCGGGGTGGGCTTTGATGTTTGTGCCATTCAAGAGGGTGTACGTATGGAAATTTATGGACAAGGAAAATATGCAGCGGTAATGGGATGTAAATAGCTTCGGTTGGAGTTAACTGATTTAATGCAACTGCATTTGATGATTTAATGACTTCGATGCGATAAATAATTGCTTATGGTGCCTTGTGCTTTGTGCCTGGGACCTGGTGGTCAGTGGCTGGTGGATGATGGTGCCAGGAGACTGAGAATTGAACAAAGACTGGTTTATAGGAAAAGGTCGGTGGGTTTTGATGGAAAGGACAGTTTGATGGCGTGGTGTTAGAAAATCGACAAATTTGACAGTAACTTCCGAAGTGAAAAGGGGTATTCTGTTCAGGAACTTATTTACTGTCAATAATAAACTTGAACTGACGTACAAATCAACGGATTTTCTATTGAAGCAGTAAAGGAAGAATCTTTCATGATAGAACCTTAAGACAGCCAAAGCCCTCTAAGTCGAACGCCCTCTAAGTCGAAAAGCCCCCTAAATCGAATACATTTCTCTCCTCTTGGTCTATTTTTAATTCCTCTAAGTCGATTTTTTTTCTTGGAAAAGAATAAATCAAAAATTTGCTCTCGCCACTTGTATCAAGCACGCAACTTCTATTGCATGCTCTGACTCTCTCTCAATTTGGCACTGGACGCCTTTCATTTCACGCTGATTTTTTAGTGCAAACACATCAGAGGAAAAAGCTCATGTGGTTGCCCTTATTATTGTTTACCTATGCAAGAAAGAAAGAGAATGTTCACAGCAAGAATGACGATTTGCATGGCGACCTACACGGCAGACATCGAACCCAAAGAACATGAGAAAATCGAAACTATTCGCCAAAGGTTCTCGAATGTTGGGTGAATGCAATTGTCGTCTAGGGCCACATAACACAACCACAAATGAGCTATAGGTTATTTGTGCACACGATCGTGTGGCTCTGTATGCGCTTCTTATTCATTGTGTTGTTGGTTGGGTATTGGAGATGTTTTCAAGTTTCATTTGGTGAATGCATTGAGAGTCCGGATGAGGTGCAACACTGCCTTTTTAAAATAGAGTCCTTTTTTAAGAGGCTTCATTCTCCAATTTTAAAGACACAAACCACAATTACAAGCTTTTTTAAGTAATTTCCTTTTTTTTCCTTACATGTATACTTCTTTGAATGAAACAAAGGCTTTTAAATAAAAAAAAAAATAAATATTAATCCCTCTAGCTCGAATTTATCGAAAAAACGCTCTAACTCGAACTAATTTTGATATCCCGTGAAAATTCGACTTAGAGGGCTTCGACTGTATTTTGAAGAATCTTGGAAAGGATTAAAAAAAAAGGAAAAGAATTATATAATAAGGTTGTAGGTTATGAAAATTCATCATGAACATTATAGTTTGCCTTAAACTGCATCAATTTATTGAGGGCATTTTTTATTCAAGGCTACGGTATTTAATGTGCCTTTACGTCAACGCATAGTCTAGCTTTGGAGCACATCTTGTCTGGTAGGACGGTTACAATATTCTCCTTTTTATTGGTTCTTGGAACTGAAAAATTCGAGGCGTTTTTAAAAATATCCACTTATTTAAAACCTGTAGATTTTCACTGATATTTCGGCATGATTGCATAAGAAAGTCTAAAAAAAGGAACATATGAATACGTTTGCTACGAAATACAAAATTGTCACATCCCTATTAACAAGTCTTTTAATTACCCAGGACTTTCTTATTTCTTATAGTGCAAGTCTAGCCTCCAAAAATAAACAAACGACAAACCTCTCAAGCTTGTAATGTTTGGGACTATTCTTCGCTTTAAGACAGAGTAGCTTATGTCGAAAAATTCTTAACCACCTTTGGTTTATTTTGTTTGAACAATAAATATCTGTTTTTCTCGAAATCACTTTTATCGACATAAGCTACTCTGTCTTAATGCCACAGATATAAACTCGAATTAGTTTTGTTAAAATTCGTTGTTTTTTTTTCTTTTAGTCCTTCTTTTAAGGCCGCAGACCAAGCAAGTTTTTGGAACTTTGAATTCAATTAAATAAATTCGTTTATTTTCAGATTTCTATAACTTTTATCTAGCTCAAGTCAAAAAATAGCCAACTAACACCCTCAAACTTACAATACATTTCATCCTCATCATCAAAAGGCATGCATGTCCTTTTGCTTGTTTTAGGACGTGTTGTGCTTGCTATTCCCTGAGAAGTGAACTCTTAAAGCATTCACCGTCTACATACAAAATGCAAAATAGATTCTTCACACGTCGCCTACACAAACCGCTGTTTCAGAAACATTTCCCACTCACAAAATTCCCTCTCTCTGTGTCGAAACAAGACAGAAAAAAAGCCTCTCACTTGCAAACAGATTGCAGCCCATCTTACCCGCAATTGAGGACATTTTCCTCTTCTCTTCCTGGTGAACATCCACAGGACTCGACCGGTTAAGGGATTCAGAACAGATTCTCAAATGCACAATGCCCCGATGATTGAGAAGACAATCAGCATCGCTTTCAAATTCGAGGACTCTCAACGATAAAAAAACGATGAAACACTCTCCTGCCACTAACCCAAATCCTTCGGGATGCTAAATGATATTTCGAGTGTCAGGAGAGACGTCGTTTTTCGATGATTTTCGTCTAGAGTGTCGAGTCCCGTGGCACAGATTTGAAACTAAACTGCTTCCGCGGGCAATGTGCAATAATTTGTCTCCTTTTCAAACGTTTTTTTTTTTTTTTTTTCAGCCAGATAGAGAGTTTGTCGACTCGAGGCAAGGCCCACTCCGCACACGTGTTCGGCTCCCTAATCCGATGCTAATTCGAGCAAATTTGCAATGCAAATAAATTTTCCAATTATTTGAAATTAATTTCGTTGCTTATAACTAGGAGTGCCCGGCGCAGCAGGATCAGATCAGCAGTTCAGGTTGCACACACTTATCGTAATTGTATCTAACACCCGGCCCGGTTGCAGGAGGCGTGGTGGACCGATGTGGCTGGCGGTGTGTGCGTTCGTTCGCCAAGCGATAAATCGATTTGGGCGTAGTCAAAATCAAATTATGAGGAACAATTTCATCAAAATAAAATTACTAGTATATAAATTTGAATTTTGTAGCCCAGAATTAGTGGGTGGGCGGAGGGTAAAATTGTGTCACGAGATGTGAATTATTCGGTCAATTTGTGTGCGTGGGGCACATCAGGGTGGGATTGAAACAAAAACTACACAGAACACACAGAAGTGAGGTGCATTATATGGGATTTTGATGTGAATTACGTTGCGTATCCGGTGGATATATTTGTCATGAATAGTGGATATGTGCATGGTAAAAAGCCGCGGGGTCATTACCGCGCACAATGCGACTCTAATCATGGCTGAGCGAATTAGATTTATCACATTTCGCTGATGCAATTGTCCTGGAGTTGATTGAATTAGAGGTGGGTGTGCAAGTGATGGGTTAGGTAGAGATACTGGAAAAACTAATAACAGTCCAAGCAATTTAATTAAATTGCGGAGAATAATTAATTGATGTTGATTTAATTTTACAGAATATGGATGTGTATTACCAACGGTCAGGATGTCTAATCCTCTGATTGCAAAATAAGCCCTCGCGGCCCGGACGATAAAGGATAACAATGTACGGCTAAATAATGCTAAAAAAAAAGAGATGGCAACGATTGGGGACTGTGAGTGGAGAGGGTAGAGATTCAACTCTTCAAACGAGAATTGAGGAGTAAAAATGTGGCTTACATTTAAGATTAGATTGCTTCTGTTTGTAAGTTTTCATGAAGAAGTTTTTTCAAGATTCCTGCAAGCACTAAGTATATCTGTGCAACAAGACTTTGTTTGTAAAAAGCCCTCCATGCCATTTGAATATTGAAGTATTCTTACAGATGACGCTTGACAATCCAAATAAAAAAAATTGCACAGTATTGAATCGTAGCAAAGTGATAGAACGCAGCCTAACAAAATCGAATGTGCCCGTATGCGTGCGAATATTACTCTTTCTTTTATTTAAATTTAAAGAAAAGCAGCCTGTCAGTAAAAGTGTAAGAAAATTTGAAGAATTAAACCGATGCAATCGGAGATTATTTAATTGACCACACAGATGGAGAAACATTGTTGAGGCAAAAGACCTACAGCCGGAAAAACAGCCTTGTGAATCCTTTATCTGTGATCCAGATGACATATTACACCCTGTCAAATTGGCACAACCTAATGGCAAACATAAATCAAATAAATATTCTTTAAAATCTCCCCTCTAATCGATTACCATGGTCCACAGGCCGACCCTTAGGTGAAACGTAAACTGACAGCAATCGAACGCATCTCCAACCAGCATTGCCACCCTCTATCCCAACACGATCCAACCCAATTGCCCCGAATCCAAATTGCCAGTAACTCACTTGGAACTGGATATTAAAGAAATATTTTAAATCATTACCAGAATGAAGCTCTCAAAAGGGACCCCCCATCCCGGCCGAGTGTGCATTGCCAATAATCTCAAAGACTAACTACATTTGCTCTTTCGACTGCACACACATATTCAATTGGCCGGCTCATTGAAAGACATCTCAAGAGAGAGACAGTCGACTCTGGCCTACAATGGAGTGGCGGCAATGGGGCAAAGACCAAATACAAAACAATTCACATCTGCAGAGCCCACTCGGTCCTTTTTGTGAAATTACTTTGGTCCTATAAACTAGCACCAGGGATTTGCAAGGGATCTCAACTGTAAGTCAACCATCCTCGAGGTATAATTGAACTCCGGCCCTCGTTCTGCAGAAAGAAGAGGATAATTCTTCGAATGCATCATCCCCTTCCCGTTCCGTAGTCTTCTGGTATTTAAATATCGAGAACATGGTCTTATTAAATTTTATTTGTATGTGTGATGGGTGCCTTTCACTACTCTGTTGAAATAAGGACTCGTGCATCCGTATGCTTAAATCGAATTGAATTTGCCTTTGGCAGATGCATGATGCATAAGAAAAACTACGACGACGAGAAGGATGAAATGGGTGTGTGGGTGTGCGAGGAGAGAGTTTAAATTTTGAGCCAAGTGCAGTGGTGGGGGTGGACAGGAAATCTGTGGAAATCCCTTTCGGTATTTACTTGATATCAGTGCTCACTGCACACTCGCCCGCCGTCACCTCCACATATCGCAGTGTTCTAGCGCAAGAACCAATTTAAAATGCAATCGATTTCATCTCTCAATATCATCTCGAAATCACAAGGACGAACAGCAGCAGCAGCATCAGGAGAAACAGAAAAAAGCAAAAGAAAAAGAAAAACTCAAGGATGACAAATATAAAAATGTGTGTTCTCTGTATGCTCAGGAGATGGATGCATCCACCACCTCCACGTGTGGCTGTGTGCGTTTGTCTGCTGACAAATTTTTACCGGATCCCTCTGCTGAACAGGAAACTCATTCTCTGGGAATGTCATCTTCCACATTCGAGTGTGATATTGGTATCCTTTTCCAGTTTGATGTCGTTTTAAAGCGATATCTTCTTCTTGGACCACCCAACCACCCCACTTGTTCCGTTGAGTTATTTCCTCTCATTTACGAGAACCAGGGAGGTGTTACGAGAGTAGATGAAGCACACCCAGATAATGTTACAATCGATGGCCAATGTTGTTATTCAAGTCGGGTATTCTATTGTCCTGTGGAAGATGACTCCTGGACAAGTGTGATATTCCTGACAGAGAATTGCTTGGACTTGGACTTGGACTCCTGGGACGAGAAGGATTTGACTTTTGTTCTTCTCACTGTTGGTGCGGTGGGGTCACTTGCACTGGAGAATCATTTGAAACTCAACGGGACTGACGCCTGTTAGTCAAGACACTTCTGTGATGAACGAGCAGACAGTGGCAGTTGTGGAAATTTTTGCTTAGTTTGAGTTTTAAATTAATTTGAGAAAGTTGAAAACTTGCTGATGGAACTGAGCACTTTTTTTTATAGTTCTTTTGGTTTATGTTGTTAAGGTGATTTATTAAATAACATGGGTGTTTTGATTCTGACAGTTCAATTTAAGGTTAGTCCGTCGGACTGTTAAGCGAGATTATCCATCCGAGATATTCCAGATCGTAGAAATAAAACCACAAAGATTTCTCCATTGAACGACCGACAATCCTCCTGGCGTAGTTCTATCATGAAAGGCTGTCACAATTCGCTATTCGGAACCGGCATTAAATAGTAGGTCCTCTCCACATGTGTCTAAATTATAACGCGCACAATATAATGGAGGCACGAAAAATGTGAAAAGCTAGGGCTCTGGCCCCCTATGGACTTAAGTTGGATCCTGTTTTATAATCAGTTTTTTTAAATGCAGCATTCACAAATATTTTCTGGGCGGTTGCTTTCATCTCGTGGACAAATGCGATGATCGCGAGCAATCTAGAGCACATGCTATTGCGTAGTGGCTATTTGATTACCAAATTGGTGCTATTGAATTTGACCAAATAAAGCTTTAAGTAACACCGCTTCTGCTGCAAGATATAAGTACGTAACATTTCCACTAACACTTATATTGCTAGTTTCAATGTTTACACAGATAGACAAAAGTAAGTGAGGAGCATGAGGAGCGCCTTATACTTACTTACTTACTTAACAGGCATTTAACCCTTGGAGGGTCTGTGCCTGAGCCAAAGCCGTCTTCCAAGGTTGACGGTCCCGGGCATGCTGCTTCCAGTCCGGAAGACCATGCTGTCTTGCATCCCCAATCACTTAATCTTTGTACCGGAGGTTCGGTCTTCCTCTTCTCCTCGAACCAGGAGGCTCGGATTCGAAGACCCTTTTAGCTGGAGCGTTTGTGTCCATGCGCTCGATGTGGCCGAGCCACTGTAGTCGACGGATTTTTGCCTTCCGGACTATATCCACATCTTTGTACAGCTCATAAAGTTCGCGGTTATGTCTTCTCCTCCATTCGCCGTCCTCGCAGACAGGACCGAATATCCGACGGGCGCCTTGTACTCATGAAAAAACCAAGCTAAAATTAGTCTTCACGAAAAACCTTAAACGCAGTTTTATTCTAAGATTCCAACCTTTTCCAAGAATATCTTCTCATTAACGAAAGGTCAAACATTCAAAAGACGATTGTGCTTCCTGGAATTCTCTTATATTTATGGATGAAAGTAAATTTACTATTTTAGGTACGGATAGACGATGCAAGGTTTTGCGAAAGGTCGATTAGAAATTGCAGATTAAAAAAAGTAGGACACAGCAAAACATGTACGAGGTTGTGTAATAGTTTAAGTGCACAATGGCAACATCTGGATTTGAAAACTTTTTATTTATCGATGAGAAAATATCAAATAGTCAAAACCTACCTGAAGCAAAGCGTTAGCAAGTTAATCTGGGAAGGGCTATTAATTTTCCCACAGGATAGGGATTCTAGGCACACTTCCCTTTTAGTGGACGAATGGTTGATTTATAATGCACGAGGCAAACTAAGAATTCCACTTAAGCTCTAAAATCAAATTAAATTAAGCCAATTAAAATGTTATTAGACGTCTTTGGGAGCATTTTGAAATTGAACATCAGAAATCCTGCAATAAAATCGGAAGTTGGTTGAAAAATGATCTGCAATATGTCCGGAATCACCCCAAATGTTACAAAATTTTGCTAAATTTGATGCCATTTCCTTTGTCTGTTGTTATTATGAAACCACCAGAATTTCACAAGAAATATTAGGTTGTCAAATATCTCCCTTCCGCCTTTTTGTCTTTTGAACTTTCTGGCTATGTACAAATCACTACAGAGCTGGTATATGGCAATGCATCATTGTCCGAGCCGGAAAATTCAAAAGACAAAAAGGCGGAAGGGAGATATTTGACAACCTAATATTAATTTCATTTATACTGAGTACAATTACTGAATTTTGTATGCTGCTTATTTACTTTTGTGACGAAAATTTTAACTTTGCTTTTGCTGCGCAGTTTTTCCAGTTACAGTCGAAGCCCTCTAAGTCTAAGTCAGTCACGGGGTATCAAAATTAGTTCGAGTTAGAGGGATTTTTCGACTTAAAAGGCGTTCGACGTAGAGGATTTCGCCAAAATTTGGCGAAAAAGTTCGAGTTAGAGGGATTTTCGATTTAGACGGCGTTCGATTTAGAATGCGTTCGACTGTATGTTGATCGGTGTAGTTTCTTTTCTCTTAAAAGCTTTAAGATTTACGAATAAAACTGAATTTAAGGTTTTTTGTGAAATCTAATTTGAGCTTGTTCTTCCCTGAATATAAAGCGCTTTTCATGTTCCTTTCTTGCTTTTGTGACTTACTGTATTACTTGAGCGAATTGTCATCAGACCCAGAAACTTATGTTACTTTGTCATTAAATATCTTTATCTTTGTTTTATTTTTTTATCAAATTGTTATTAAAAAAACAAATAAACGTAAATACATACATTACCCATACGAGTAATGAACAAATTTGACAGTGCCGCTAAGCAACATGGCCCCCAAACAACATGGCCGCCGTAGACTGTGCAAATTACCAGCCTCTGTAGTGCACATTTTTACTGAGCTAAAATTATATAAAATCGTTTAACGCATTGTGCGAAACTGTTCTGAGAAAATCGAAATAATTTTGCTTAAAATTTCCAATAAAATTTTTCATTTAGCGAACAAAATGTTGGAGTCATTGCAATAATTGCTTCCATGCGATTCCTTACACACTCAACTTTAAAACTAAAAAAATAATAGTTGTCAACGTCACTTTGACTTTTTCTTTGAAATCCTAAGCTCCCCATGCTCCAGATTAGTCTAATTTTTACTTAGATCAACCCCAAAGGTACGCATATAGTTCACTCGATGTTTCCGATTGGCTTTGTTATCCTTTTTGAATGGAATGATTAATCTTTGTATTGTAGACCTTATAATGCATAAAGCGTTTAAAAAAAAACTAACAAAAACTCGCGTTAATTAATTTCTAAAACTTTGTTAGTTCACAAAATTGCAAAGATGAGTGTATTTTTATTTATTTAAATTTTCTTTTAATACATTTTGGCAAAGGTCAAGGAGTCTTTGACATTTTATGGTAATTTGAATTGAAATTTGTTTGATACATTCTCCAAGGCTACTTCCTTTTTATTTATTGAAAGGTAGAATCTCCAAAAATCCAGCTCCAGCTCTAAAAATTCCAGCTCTTGATTCTTGAAACCCTTTCCTCAGATTGATTGGCCGAATAACTTGGTCGGCTGCGAGTTTATTGGCATTTCCTCGTATAATAAATTTTCAAAGCTTTCCCACAGTCTTCCGCGAAAAGTGAATCCTCCTGTGAAGATAGAACCCAAACAGAACATCATTTTGAGTTTTTATCCTCCACAAACGCCTTAAATTTTCTAAATCTCATCGATTGCCGCGGCAACAAGCGAGTCGTGAGTGCAACCACAACTGAGTCGCTAATCCCTCGTCTTTGCGCTTATTAAGGCGCCTAAGTTGTGATTCACCGCGGTACTTTCACCCCAAGCCCCCTTCCCCCAAAATACATCCGTCGAACAAAAAAGTAAAGGCGCCTAAATCAGGATAATGCCGAGGAAGTTACCTCACCCCCCACCCATTGCACGCAGCCCACTTAATGTGTACTAACCTTTAAAGTGGCGTCTAAATTACCGCGCTTTAATTTTAGTTGACGAGTAGAGGAAGTTGGCTGCGCAAATAACGGCTGCCGGAGCCACATTAAACGAATTTATCCTTGTTGAAGGCAAGGGAATAATATTTAAGGATATCACCCCCATCCTGCGACGCTTTATGTGTGTCGTACCTCGCTGTGCATTTCTCTTCTTTATTCTTCGTGGAATTGTTTTAATTTGGGAGCCTAATGAGGTTGAGGTTGAGGTTTTTGTCGGTGTGTGTGTGTCGTTGTCGTTGTTGCTGTCGCCGTCGACGATCCTGTTGGGATGTTAAGGTGCGAATAATGTTCACTGAGCGCCCGTGTATTGGCGCGGTGGCATTCAACATTTGTTTTACTTAAAGCAACGGATCTCATCACTCTTTGCGCTAAGTATGCTCCGTACAGGAGAATTAGTGTGATGTCCTTTTTTGCCAACCCAACACCCACCCACCCTCCCGCTTGCTAAACCGCATGAGACTCGAGGGTGGGGGTGGTATTTTTTTTTTGGCGTTGTAGGTTTTTCCTCGTCCTTTGAATGACGTCCACGACAACGGCGTTTCAATGCGGCCGGGATTAGTGTGGTAGTTCGTAACGTGGGACTTAGTGGGAATATAAATTAAGGAATTACGTGTTAATCCTTGAAGATGTTTTGTTTTCCACACAACGGATCCTGTCTTTGGCCATTGTCCGGCTAGAGGAAGGAAAAATCAATCCTCACCCACACACCGAGCCATCGAAGAAGGTGACTGTCCGAATGACTGTCGGCACGGATAATGGCGGCCGTGCTAGCCCAGGCAATCGATAACTCATTTGTATAATTTTAGCACGCAAATAATTAAACACTCGGCCGTCGATTATACGGCAAATCAAACGAGAGATGCACACAAATGCATTTTCCACCTGATTTGCCATTTGCTTGCGACCTAAATCTTGTTGTGCTCTGCTCAAGTATTTAGCTAATTTGCGTTGCCATATTCGCATCCTTAGAGGAATCCTGTTATCGAGTGTGCTAAACAGATGATGATGCACTTCATATAGAACCGTGTCCGCGTGTGTGTTGGACGTGAAAGTCATTAAGGTGATGATGAGACTCAGGATAATTACGTTTAAGGAGAATTGCGTAAATAATCTTGCATAGCATCTAAGTGCAGAATTATCGCAATGGAATCAAGAAGCGGGAATGCAATTGTCGAGTTGCTGTTAGAAGGTTCATTAGGGAAAGAAATTATGAATTTGTTCCTTAAAGAACAAGAGCACACTCCAGAAGCATGCGAAATAGAATTTGTTGCTCGTATAAACGGGTAATAAAGAGATTTCAATAAAAATTTATGCATGTGGAGGCATCTTCTGACAAATGTTAGATTGCGTTTGTGTTGATTAACCTGTCACAAATTTCATACAATTTAATTAGTTTGATCTGAAATTTGATTTTAAAACAAACAGAAACGTATCCCATTGTACAATACGAACGCATCCCAATTTATTAAGTCAGCCATTAAAACTGACCGAAGCGGCCATTAAAATACAACGAAGCCGACCATGATTTACGGCAAGATCGGCCATCTTGGTTTTCTTTTGCGAAACATTGCACGAAGGGATACGTTCAAAGGTGAGCTGTGGAAAAGAACAAATCTACAATTGAAATTAAAAAAATAATAATATAAAACTTGATTAGGTTTGAAAACCAACAGAAAATTATCAAAGAATCTATTTTATTAATTTTTGTATTGATTAAGACCTAGTGTTGAACACGCTCCCACACTATAGTCGAGTTTATTTTTTAATTGTTGTTTTACATGTTTTTGTTGACTTATTGGATTATAAATGTGCCAAAATTATGCTTTACCATTTTGGAATCACGTAATAAATGCAAATATAAAAGAAATAAGTTAGAAATATAAAACATGGATTTGACAAAAAATATAAGAAAGAAATCATCTGTGGCTTATGATGGTAGTTCGGCTATAGTGTTCGCATGTAGTTCAAATACGTTGTTAAGAACCTGATCTTAACTAGCAACAGAAGAAATAGAAGCAAAAAAATAGAACGTTTGAGCATTTTAAGCTAAAATCTACAAACACAGTTTGCGAAAAAAGTATGAAAAGAGTTCGGAAGGGAAGGAATGGTTGCTTTTTTTGCCAACTAAGCAAATAAATAATAACATCCTCTAAACAGGCTTTAATTTGGCAGTTAATTTTTGTGGATATTCTTATCTTCTTCTTTTTTTTTCTTTGCGCGGCGGTACATTCCGGGGTTGACCTGGGCCTTTAGCAACCTCCTCCATCCAGCACGATCCCGTGCCAGCTGCTTCTAGTGACGCACACCGAGTCGGTTCAAGTCCTTCTCTATTGCGTTGTCCCATAGGTTCGGAGTCGAAGATTCTTCAGGTCGGAGCTGTGCTATCCATTCGCTCTACATGGTCTACCCACCGTAGGCGTTGGATCCGTAGACGCCTGGCCAGGCGCATGCCGCCGTACAGCCCGTACAGTTCGTTATTGAACCTTCTCCTCCAGTAACCATCAATCCAAACACCAAAGATCGTACGCAGAACTTTTCTCTCAAAAAGGCCACGGGCTTCTTCATCCGCTTTTAACAAAGTCCATGTCTCCGCGCCATAGAGCAGGACTGGGATGATCAGGGTGTTATATTAGGTTGTCAAATATCTCCCTTCCGCCTTTTTTCTTTTGAATTTTTCGGCTATGTACAAAGCGCTATAGAGCTCGTATCCAAACATGCATAGCGTTTTGTAGGTTATGTCAAGACCTTTCAAATGATGTATTGCCAGATACGAGCTCTGTAGCGCTTTGTACATAGCCGGAAAATTCAAAAGACAAAAAGGCAGAAGGGAGATATTTGACAACCTAATATAAACCCATCCTGGTTTTTCAAGAAAGGGCTCCATTACTCAATTTCCTCTTGAGCCCAAATAGCGATTGGCAAGAGTTATTCTGCGTTTGATCTCGGTAATGGTGTCAATGGTAATGGTTCTTGTTACCGCGAAGCCGAGGTAGACGAAATTCTTGACCACCTCCAAGTTTTTGCTGCCTATTGTGACGCTCTGAACGAGTCGTCGATAATGTGTGTCCTTTTGCGAAGACAGCATGTACTTTGTTTTACCCTCATTTACCGCAAGACCCATTCTGGCCGTGTCTTTCCCAATGCCTTTAAACACCTCATTGACGGCTCGCTGTGTTCATCCAATCACGTCAATGTCATCAGCGTATGCTAGCAATTGCACTGACTTTTGGAAGATCGTGCCTCTAGTATTGGCCTGTGAGTTCCTCACGATTAAAAAAATCACATGACAGCCCGTCGCCTTGTCTGGGCCTTTTTTTGACATTGAAGGTCTCGGTGAGTTCGTTACCGACCTTGCTGGAGCTGCGAAAGTTCTCCATCGTCATCCTACATAGGATGTAGGGGATATTCCTATCGACTGGTCAATAAAAGGAAGGTTTCAAGAAAAATATCGTGGGTTGATTTTAGTAGATAAACGTCACAAAATTCCTGTCAGGTGCTCCAAGAACTCATGAGAATAAACTCTAAGGCTGCGGCCACGTAATTAGGGACGAGGAGCTGAGCGTTTACGGTCTGTTCTCAATATGAAAAAAAAAACAGTCATAGCGACAATTTTGAGGTTTTGGTGTTGTTATTCAAAAGTACACTTTTTTTTTTTACTCTAAAATATGAAGTAATTTTGCTAAACTCCTTGTTACTTTGAAACTATTAGAAAATAAATCAACGTTTTGAAAACGGAAAACGACGTATTTCTATGGCGATGTCAGATGCATGCTGATAACTAGATTGTTGGAAGAAACTAAATAAGGAGTCCTTAGAATTCACATTTTCGCTAGAGGTGCAGTTCACCCTCATTTTTCCAGCGTAACCACACTCGGACGAACTATAGAATAATGTTGAATGTCCTCCACTCTTTGAGCCACGTAAAATAAAAAACTTATAACACGAGTCGAGCTAAGAAAAATTCGAGCTATATAGGAAATCTCTTTCAAAACCACTGTCGTTTATTTTACTCGACACTCAAATTCGTGGGCCTGGAGAACATAGAACCTTGAATTTTCGGCGAGTTGAACCTCAAAGTCGATTGCAGAAACAACACCAACAGAAGCAAGAAGATTAAAAATGGAAATCCTTCCTATCCCGACTGACAGAAATCAGTTAAAACGACATCCGACGATGATGGATTTTCTATTTCACCAAAGTGAGAAATTGAGAGATTTCACGAGACTTTTCTCTCGAAACGATCCGCAATCAGCACACCACTATCAACGACCATTGCCATAATGCAATCCGAAAGCGCACCACGTAACACGAAATTGTAATTTTTGCACAAAAACCCACAACCTTCGGCCATCAAACGTCGACACTGCAATTAGTTCTATTTTCAGTTGGACACGAAATTTTAATTTCCCCAATGAATTTGCAAAATTCACCGGGCCAAAAATTAGATGCACAACGCGCATATTTACTTAGAGCACTTCACAATGCCACCCGCGCCGCTCAACACACGTCAGCGGTGGCGAACAACAACAGCGGCACTAATGCAATCGCTGTCGATTCGTGACGCCTAGCGACCGTTAATGACATCTGTGAGTACGAAATTTTGTCCATCCCGCCTCTCGCCTCTGCCGATCATTTCCACGACCCCGAAGGGCTACCAGTCCAAAAAGCCACGACCACTATTACTGATGCCATCTGTGCTCCCCGATGACACCTCATTAACGAGATATGCATCACTCCGAGAGCGAATGCGCTGAATTTAAAAACAAAGTGCAAAATTTTCCCCCACACATACACAGACGCACAGACCGATTGAATTACAGCATCAACTACTTATGGTAATGAATTCGCACCACCCCACGCACACAGGCCTAATTGCGTTGCGTGTCCTGGCACGCAATCCGAGCGGCAGCTATGTGCGGATGATGATGCCTATTTGTTTATTTGCATTAACTAACCAACACGTTGCACGCCCACAATCGACACTATCGGACAACGGCAGAACAGACGACGTGTCCAGCAGCATCTCCTCGTAAGAACAATAATCCTGCTGGCCGGGGGAGGCATGCACAATGACAAATCGCCTCATATCGGCCGGAATCGGTTGCAAGGACGACGATGCTGCGTGGGGCGCCTGTGTGCACAAAGTGCGCATTACTCGCATATTATTGTAATGCATTCCTGGAGGGCGGACCGGGGCGGTGCGACGATAATTGGATATTTATCCAAACACTGGGGTGGCGGTGTTGACGACAACGACAAGGACGACGATGACGACAACGAAAACGACAACGATGGAAGGCTAATAGAGGTCTTGGGTTAGTGAATTGGTCGCCACCGGTGTTCGGTTGGCATTGTGAGGCTAATGCCGACACCGATCCGATATCGATTCCGATGGAATGCGTCTCTTCGATGAGGCAGAGTATAATTTGCATTATACACGATTACGATTGCCGTCGGATCCTTCGGATGCATATTGCAGTGGTTTATTGCATTTGCAGACGGAGGCGGCAAGACGGTAAATGTGCTGCGTAAATTGTGGCTAAATGAGTCTTGGCCATAAATTCGGAATGAGATTGTGTCCCGAGATTGTCTTCTGGCTGTCAAATAATCAATGAGGTGCTGCAGTCCCATGAGTGGGTGTTTCCATCGGTTAATTTACACCTCATATTGGACCGACGACGGAGTCCGTCGTATCGATTTGGCTTTTGTTAATTAAATCACCACAAAGGACCTTAAAATGGCTGAAGTGGTGAGGTTCGGGGGGGAGATATTTAAATCAGATTAGCTGCCAGTTCCCATCGCACTTAAATTCCAAAACAAAAGCATTACTCCCTCTGCTCTTATCCTTTTTGCAAAATATTCGTCTAGACCACCCAGCCCCGGAAAGGTGGTTGCCACAACACAATCCACAGATCCGTACTCGAGAATTTAACTTTACGGTTGCCTGGTCTCACACACATGCACAGATGTGTGAATTGAATTAATCTATCGGATGATGAATGTCACTGAGGGATGCATGCAGACTCTCTTTTGCCTTGAGGTAAACTGCTTTCGGGTGGGTGGGTGTGGACTCCACACTCGTGATGGAATCAAAATAGTTTGATTGATTTAATTTCATTTGAATAGAAGCCCTCTGGGTGTTTTATGGAGAAATTGTTTTTTTGGTATTTGGTGTGCATATGTTATCGATTGTTGAACATGGGAGGACACAGCTGCTGAGGGATTCGAGTTGTGTTTTACCTATTTTTGACCTGGGGGCTGGTGGGATTTGCATTTTCTCGGTGGAATTTTATCAACATGCCTAAATAAGTTTGTTAGCTTTAGGCTGTAGAGGACAATATTATTGTGCTACCAATCGCCGTGAGGTGGAATTGAATTGAAGACAACTTTTTTTTCTGCTGAAGTGAACAATATAGTTTTGGAACGATTATAAAAAACTATTTTTGCTGGTCAGTAACCTTTGAACAAAGTAACTCGAGAGTGTTTACTCGAAAGTCTGCACAAATAGGACTCGAATTTTTTTCTGGCTTAAATTTTACGGATGGCTCGTTATGTTTTCTTTCTATCGGTTGTAGTTTTCGAAATATTCTGCTAAGAATGTTTTTTACATCTTGATGTGAAACAGAAGTTATATTGATGGACATTTAGCTTCTTATTATGTGCTACAATTGCACATCTCAAACATAACTCAGCGATCAAGTCTAGCGTCCATTGTTCTTTTTTTTTATTGTTGGTGTTAAACACAAACGTTGAGAAAATAATTTCGCAAAAAAAACGCGTACTTTTTGAGACATGGAAGTCAATTGATTTTATTTATAAGATCAGAAACAATACAGTTTCGTCATAACTTATATTCTTCAAATAGGGAGCTTCAGCCCACTCTATTCTAAGCAAAGAAGCAGTGGCTCCTAAGATCGGACTCCTAAGATTCGGACATGCAATTAGTGGCGTAACAGCGAGCGAAGGTCCAGAGCCTATCTTTTTTCACTCCCCATTTCTTAAAAGTCCTACCCATGGAATTGTTGAAGGTGTCCAAGGATAAGCGCGCCTTGAAGTTCTTGAAGCGACGATTGGGAACACACATTCGCGCCAAGAGGAAGCGTGAAAAACTCTCCAACATCCTCACCCAGATGAGGAAGACCCAAGCTCATGCCAAGTAGAGTGTGCAAGGAGTTTGTTTTTTAATCTGTACGTGAAAATAAAAGAAAAGAAAGAACAAGAACATAAAATACCAAAGCTTCACAGCTGTTTTGTGGTTTATTTTGCTTGTTTTTCCACTTCTTTTACTTCGGGTCGTTCTATATCTTCCAAGGTTAGAAGGCCAAGGCATTCTCCAATCCATCATTTTGACTCCAAAAAACTAACCCACAGACGACTTATTCCCCCACTTGACACCTAAAAGATCTCCGTCAATGACCATTCATTACCCGTCGCCATTTATAACTCAAATCCTACGGCTCTTTGTAAAATTGAATTTTCAATTTCCAAAATATCTCAAAATAAGTGGGTCACACCAAGTGTGGAATTCCATTACTCCGCCAACGCGAGAACGCGAACTCGCTTACCCCATAAATATTGAAACGGCTTACAAACAGAGCTCGGGCAAGGCACTGTCAATTTTCAAAATTAAATTCCATCATCAACGCAAGGCGAACCCGACGCTATGCAAAGAAAACTTCATTACAATTCTCGAAAAACAGCCTTCGTCACTTGCCAAATTAATTTCATTGCTGTAACCCAAACGACGCCCAACCGCTCCCACCCTTAACCTAACACCACCCATGCCTTAGACGATGGAACAAAAACAAATCAGAAAAAAAATGAGAAAAAGGAAAACAAAAAATCACCAAAAAGTTGTTAACCCAGAAAAGGAGACGACGACGAACAGGGAGAGAGAGAGAGAATGTTCATTTTGAAATAATTAATCAAAACAACATTGGATTGTTGGGTCATCGCCTTTGGCGAGCGCCTAACGACAAACAAACGAAGGGTGGAACGGCATAAAGGAAACCAGAAATCCTCGAACAACTATGCCTCCGTTTTTCTTTTTTTCGTGCCCCGCAGCAAGCGGGAAACGCGCCAGCGCTCGGAACGTTACGAATACGTACGTTACGCCAGCGGTCCCGGGCACGAAGGAATCTGTTCTCCTACTTGCAAACTCCATTTGCACTGACATCAATTAATGACGGAAAGCTTTTAATGAGAACACATGTTTCGTGCAGCAGGCGACTGCCACCCACCCGAGTGCAAGAAAATCACAACTTTCAATTATCTGCCATTAAAATGTGCCGTGTGTGGGGGTGGGCGTACCTGTTGAGACCCCTACCTTCGGTTGTTTGACAACAAAATCTTCTTGCAGCCTTCTCCTGACTGACATGACGCTGTCACTGCCTGCCTGACACACAGAGTGTTGTAATTGAATTTGTGTTAGTAATGCAATTATTATCTCTCAGATTGTTTGTATTTCCATTCGGAGTTGATGCTTCGTCTCTTTCCTTTTTTTCTAATTTATTATTTAAATTTAATTTTCGCGTCACACCACACTCGCTCGAGCGTGGCAAATGCAGCAGGCTGCGTTAATTTTGTTGCAAATTCATTAAAACTGCACTTAGCAGAGTCTCCTCTGCAGCAGTACAATGTCACAGATATTTGATGGAATAATGAATGTGAATCCTTTTTCCGGGTTTCACAAAACGCACGCACGCACCGCGTGCGCACAGTGACGGCGCCGCAGCGATTGCAGCGGAAGAAGAACAATTTAATTACATTGTGTTGCGGTCTTGTTAAGTGGGTGAACGTTTGGCGCTGAACGCTTGGCGTGTACGTGAGGAGCATTAACTATAAAGTTTTAGTGAAATTTGATAACGTTTGAGGGAGATTAGAAATTAATAATTGATTGCATGGCGGGTGGGTGCGTGCTGATAAGAAAGCTTTTCTCAATTGGAAGAAGAATGCGGCTTTAATTCTTCTCTTAATAATAATAATTCTTCTGACATGGAAGACAGCAGAGAAAAAGTTGTTTCATCTTAAATGTGTAGAGATTAACACAGAATTGAGTCTAATCTCAGAAATAAGATCGTAATCTCTACATTTTTAAGACCAATAAACGTTTCTCTGCTGCTTTCCAAAAGTGAGGAGGTAAAGTGTTTTCCAATAATGACTTGACAACTTTTTTTTTAAAATAAAACGTAAATCATTTCAGCTATTTCAAAAGCTTTATTATCGTCTTGACGTACAATCAAAAGATCTATGAGTGAAACTGGACTTCATTCATATGACCACCGCGGGCACGTTTGTAGCAGTCGATTCTTTGGACTCAATTTTTGATAACTCTTCCACACATTTCGGTAGAAACGGCAGTTATTTCGCATTCAACGTTGACTCTGAGCTCTTCCAACGTCGTCGGCTCGTTGCTATAAGCCAATCACTCAACGCAGCCTTTAAAAAAATAGTCTAGAGGCGTTAAATCACACTAACGAGGCGGCTAATCGACTGGCCCATTCCCTGAGATAACACGCTCATCAAACTCACTCTTCAATAAATCGATTGTAACGTGTGCTGAGTGGCTTGTGGCACCATTCTGTTGAAACCACATGTCGTCGAAGTCCATATCTTCCAATTCAGGCCAAAAATAATCGGTAATCATGGCACGATACCGGTGGCCATTCACAGGAACGTGACGATCGTTATCGTCGACGAAAAAATATGGCCTAGTAACGCCACCGGCATGCAAATCGCGCCATACAGTTATTTTTTGTCGATGGTGGTGATTCATAAGGAACATGCGGATTTCCAACCGACCAAAACGCATAATTTGCTTGTTGACGAACCTATTGAGCCAAAAATGAATTCCGTCATTGAAGCTGATTTTGGGATGAAATGTAACCCAAACGACGCATCTTCTCCAGAGTCCAATCGGAGAACGTTCGTCGCTTCAAATGGTCCACCGGCTTCAATTCTTGAGTCAGTGAAAAGAGAAAACACGTGTATATTTGACCCAAATCAAATCAGATTTACACCAAAATTCTGCTTTTGACGCAATTTTTAAGCAGAAATCTATTTTTTGGCATAACATCTGCCAACTTAAAACGTTTCCAGTGGAAAAAACCGCGGAAGTAGTCGTCCACGTGCTTTTTCAACATCTTTCATCTCACAAAATGTCTAAAAATACATCGCAGATCCTCCTCTAAAACCCCGTTAAGCAAATTTACACTCGTATTTCGCGGGCATTTATGCTCTCGTGCCTAATTAAAGCCAACAACGAATCATCTCCACTTTGCTGACCGGCAAAGGTCGTAAACATTTTTGTGGTCACTCAACTGGAAATTCCACTTTAACGATCGCGCATGTTTCCCTCCCCCTAAAAAAAAAAACGATTTCCAAACAGAAGAAGAAAAAAAAAAAAAGACGACAAACCACTTCATCGGCCTTGTGTAAGTTTGCTTTAAAACTCTTCCTCATATTTTCGCTCTCCTTCTGTCTCTCGTCCTCGTAATCCTTCATGCGCCCTCATTCCCGTGTCCTCCTTTAGATCATCTCCATTGTTGCCACCGACGTCCATTGTCATCGTCGAGCAAACACAACAAACTCAACAGCCCCACCACACACAGAGCGCTCGGCACACAGAGCGTGGTGAAAAGGAAAGGAAAACATTTTTCCTGCAGCCCAAAGGTCATCTCCAGCGCTGAACGCCAGCGTCAGGCCTGTTCCAGCACAAGAGCCGAGCGAGAGAACGAGACACAAGCCTGCTCGGCAAGTGGTGGAAAAAGTCCTGCAGAATTGTTCACATAATCATGAATCAGCAGGAAAAATGAATGTGGAACGATTCGACTAATATGCTCCATCGCCGCTGAGAGGGGATGCTGGTGAGCCGAGCAGTGGAGTGGGTGGGTGGTGGTAGGCGCACCAGGACCAGCACCATCACCACCACCACATGCTTGTCATGACGATTCAATGGTGCGAGCACCGGGCGATGAGGCACAGACTCGTGTTTGCCATCTGGCCCAAGATCTGGGGTAATTGCCAGCCTGCCTCGGCCCTCCTCGTCCCCTCAAATTTCTCATGTCCTTGATTCTTTTGTGTCAGTTGGAAAAATACAATTTTACATAATATCCGCATATGGCATGCTCTCCCCCCAGCCATGATAGTGGGAGAGGATTTGTCGGTCTTATCGCTAATCTGTGGAACGTGTGCGAAAGATACTCTCCACTCGTTTATCCGGCAGTGCCATGCTATAAACAGAAGGGTGTATGGCCGGGACACACTCATACATTCATGCGTGTAGGCCGGGTGTTAATATTTCGTCATGATAATGGGCACTTGAGAGTCCTCTGATGCCCACACGAGCCCATCACCCGCCGGTAGTCCTGTTGGGCGGACTACTGACGTCGTCGTCGAGACGCATATTTGCATCACAGCCCAGCCACCCCCTGTGAAATATGATTTACGGTCGAGCGTTTTCGGTGAAGGTCATTGAATTTGAGAGTTTAATGGGTTTTTCCCTTGAAAAGGGACTCTGTGTGGGGGATTTCGTCGGCTTAGCGTTAGAAATTCTAATCGAGCGGCAAATTTGAATCTTTTGTAACTTTGAACGGTTCATGTTTTTGCTGAACAGACTACCAAGTAAGGGGGGAGGGAGAGAGAGCTAATCAGGATCATGATTACACAGTTTCGCCGTGAGTGTGTGATATGTCAGAAGTTATTTTGTCGAGTTAATGGGATTTGGTTTGGAGTGAATTTTCAGGAATCGCACAATTGGGCACTTGGGGATTATGTGAAAGGTCATGAGGGAGTTGGGGAATGTTGTACGATAGAGAAATCGGCAGATACATTTGAAAGAAATTCAGTGATATGTGAATTGAAGGGACATTTTTATTTACTCAAGCTCAGTTCTGGGTTTGTAAATTAAAACAGCTTTATTTTTGAAAAAAAAAAGGTAGCAAAGCTTACCAACTTTTTGGAGTGTATCAAAAGCAAAGATTTAATTCGAAAGCCAAAAAAGGCTTTTTGAATCACGATTGTTAGGTAATGTAGTTAATTTACTGTCGCCCACAGCCACATGTTTGAATTCAAACCGAAAAAAATTGGTTAAAGTCTGTATTTGAAACGCTCGCCATTGAAAACAATGTGCGCACCGATTTCTACTTAAAAAAAAAGTTGCTACTATTTCAACAATCGCGTTCAATATAAATTTTTTGTGAAACCATTTCCATTGATTGTTTATTGAAAACTGCAATCGTTTTCATAAGTAATTTCTACTTAGGACAGTAAAATTTCTTTTCTGACCAGCCATTTTTCCTGTCATTGTGATTTCCCATCAATGGCATTAGGTTTGACAAAATGAAACAACATGGCCGCCACTGTCTGTCAACATCGAACCAGTTCTAATGGTGAATAAATCGAAATAGTTTAATTTAAGTTTGATAAGAAATGGATCAGTCGAGTGGCCGCCTAGTACATGCGATTTAACGCCTCTAGACTATTTTCTTGGGGGATACGTTAAGTCATTGGTTTATGCCAACAAGCGACGTTGAAAGAGCTCAGAGCCAACATTGAACGCGAAATAGCAGCCGTTTCGGTCGAAATATGTGGCCAATTCATCGAAAATTGGGTTCAACGAATAGACCGCTGCAATCGTGCCTGCGGTGCCATATGAACGAAGTCGAGTTCCATTCATTCATAAATGTTTTGATTGTTGTTCAAGCCAATAATAATTTTTTTGGAAATCAAATGGCTTGCGTTTTATTTAAAAAAAAAAAGTTGTCAAGTCTTTCTTAAAAAACTCTTCCTTTCACTTAAGCGCGCCTAGGCCTATATATGTTTATTAGTGATATGTAAGAAAAAGTTTTTGTAACAAGAATTTGACAATTCTATAAATGCTTCCTTTTTTGACTTAAACCCTTAATAACATTCTTTGATTTGTGACATTATGGTTTTTACACAAATGTTCATTCATGCATCGAAAAGATGGAAAGTCTTTTAATTGAGCACAAATTTCTTTCCTTAAAAGCAAAGATAACTCTCTGTCCCGTGGAAACCTTTTTTTTTAATTGAATTAAAAACTTCTGAGTCCTCTTTGAAATCGGTCAAAGCTCATTACCGTGCAGTGCTGCTCCGCACTGCTACTTGATGCCTTTCAACTTTTCACCAATTCACTTACACTCTATTATCCCTTAAGTGGCACAAGGATACGAGTGTGACAAAAATTCTTTACACACACATATAAACGCCCCCCTCGCATTAACTTAAATCTGAAATGCGCCCAGTCTTGGTGTGAGAAAATGAAAGACAGATTCCAGAGCGAACTGTCGACGACGTAGCCAGTTGACAGAGTGGCTAAGTAAAAAATTAAATCAATCTCCTGAAAATGCTAAAGCCAAAAAGGATTTTCCATCGAAGTTTTTCACAATTTTTTCACATTTTTATTCCTCGCTTCCGTCACGACAACGTCGCGACGTACTCGAAATCAGAATAAACTGAAACGGTGTTGTTGTTTGGAATCGTTTTTTTCTTTTTTTTTTTGCCGCATTCCAAAGTATTATGGATTAGTGCCAACTCATTTTAGTGTTACATTTGGCGGTGAGAGGGCGTGGAAAGGTACTTCCTCAAAAAGAGGGGGCTTCGGTTGGAGCGAGTGTGTGACACTCTCTAATGGATGTGTTCAATTAACGTCTATCCGGCGCAAAAAAGGGATCTGGATACGAATGCGGATATATGATGATAGTTAAACTGATTGAGATGGTCGTGTACGGGTGTATTTTTTAGAAGGGAAAGTTTCAATTAAAAAAGAAATGTATTTCGTTAAAAATTAATCAGAGGCCAATAAATTGCATCTTCAAAACTTGTGACATTGAATAACACTTTCAAGTTTGACAGACAGATGTATGTCCAGAAAACCATTGTGGGCATAGACACAGCAGACAAAAAATTGCCTTAAATTAGAGTTTCATGAGACCTGAAAGCTTTGCTGTCTATAATGAGAAATACAGCACTGACTTTCTTTGGTTAGTGGAACAAAACCAGATTAAGTTCCTTGAAAATTTCGGAGCAAAATCCAAATGTTCTTTTCTTGCTGTCGTCCGTTAAATTACAGAATCCGCTTGTGCTTTTCCGAGAATTTAGGTTTTGCTCTGAATTTCCTGCACTAGCGTTCATAATGCATGACTTCATTAGTGGTATTCCTGAGAGAACTTTTTCTGACTGATGGACTGGAATTCGTAGAGCTTGCATTACCTTCGAAGGATGCAATGAAATACTTTAAAGTTTGACACCGCAGGATGGATGATTTTTTATGATTCAGAGGGCTTTAATGATAAGCACAGATTTTGTTTAGTTATTTTTTTTTATATTTTGGTGCGCGCTAAAGGGGTTGGGGCTACCCTTAAGTATCCTGTTTAAGACACAGCCAAAGGTACCGAGGGAGAGATGGAAAGAAGGTACCAGTGCGCGTTGGTTTTAAATTTACTTGACTGAGAGTTGTAGTCATGGAAAAAAAGGTTAAATACTACTTTGAAATTTCATTAACAATTATTATTACTACCTAAATTTTCAAAAACTGATTGAAAGCACAGACATCCCAATATAGACACCCATCTGGAATGCCATTTGCTCATCGATGAATTTGACAGTAATTCACGAATGTAGCTGAAATACAGGAAGCATTTTGACAGTAATTCAGGAATCAACGAACACAAACTCTGTATGCTGTGTGACTTGTGGCACCATCCTGTTGAAACCACATGTCGTCCAAGTTTGTATATTCCGATTCAGGCCAAAAATAATCGGTAATCATGGCGCGGTAACACTGGCCATTTGAAAAAATGAAATCAAATCTAGTCTAATATTATTGTTTTCAAACTATCAGAGTGGGATTAGCTTAGTCCTTGAGCTCGTTATATAACAACGTTCAATGGAATAAAAAACACTCATAACGCCATCCTTAAAATATCTCCACTTCAACCTCTTATAGACTTGCCCCATCGCAATTTTGTTGCAGACTCTTAGACGATTTTCAGGATTTAAGTTGTGCTCTGAAAAAAACGCTTAACATTTTCCGCCTCCAGCTTCACAAGCTCCCCAAGGCAGCAAAACGCCGTCAACATCGAATATATATCCTCCCGGGAATATCATCCCATTACAAATTATGGCTAAAAATAAACCTCCACACACGCTCCCCGGATATCTCAAGAGTGATGTTTATAACCATCCCTACCCGCGTATAATATTTCGCTTCACAGATCGCGCACTTTGAAATTAGCTTATCTTCGTGAAAGACTAACTTCCAAAGTATTTGACTTCTTTTTCTAAAAACGCAAAAACGAGAAAACGAAAAAAGTAATCCCAAAATTAAATCCACTCAAGTCCCGAATATTTGTGTGTCATTCTTTCCGAGGAATTTCCTCGGAACAATGGTTTCCCCTAAATTAAATACACATTCTGTATTTCGCTGTTTCGTTGTTACTCCTGGTTCTTTCTTTTCATCCACCAGCAGCAGATGAAAGAAAAATACTTTCATGTGCTGCTGCGGCACAAACTTTCCATTTATTTTCCGCTCGGCAAAAAACAATGAAAATTGCCAAAGTAACCCCTTATGTGTGTGTATTTTGTTAAGTGCACGCCATAATCCTTACAGCGTCGACTAGAGGGGGTGTGGCCTTTCTGCCCACCCTTAAGAATAAGAAAAAGAGAGAGAGAGAGAAAAAAGAAAAACAACGCAACACAAAACAAATCTCTTCTTGTGGAAAACTTAGAAAAGAATGAAATAAAGAGACGGGGATGGGAAACAGAAAAGCAAAGCGGAGAACTTTAATTATCAAAATTTTCTTAACAATTCTCTGTGAAAAATTTCCCATATGTCGTCGTCCTGCGACTAGTACACACACGCACACGGTCTTGAGGAATAGTTTCTCAAGGATATTCGTGGGTGGAGGGCCAAACACCGAAAGGGTTTCCATCCTGCAACGCAGCTGGAGAGAATCCTTAACCTCCGCTTTAATCTACAATTAGTTTGTTCAGGAAACAGATGACATTGACATAACCGCATCAGTTTCTCCTTTCTGTGTGCCTGTGTTTGTGTTTGTGCCGGCAAGTGGCTTTCGGGGAAAAAGTTTTTCCTTCTCCGCTTTGCTAGGCGTCAATCCGAAACAAAATGGGTTTTGGCAGAAAACTAAGAATTTAAGTCAAAATGGTATCCTTAGGACAAATTTTGCATCCACTTTTTTCTTGTCCTTGTCGCTCGATTCGTCGTCGTTGTCGGTGTTTTCCATTTTTTTTTTCTCAAGTTTTTATTTTTTGTTTCTTTATTCAACAGCAGTTGCCAAAGATCCGGATCAGACTTTAAAACAACAACAAAAAGAGTTTGAGGTTGCATTCCTTGTGTCTGTGTGTGTCAGTGTTTTGGTCCCAACCACCTGACAACTGGGGTTGCAGACTTTTCTGAAAAATGAGTTTGTCTTAAGCCAGTAACGGGAAATAATGTGAAATCGATTCTAAAGCTTATGTGGCAAGAATTTTCCGGTTTTCGGGGCAATCGTCAACAGTGCGGTTGTGAAGGGGTGCAGGAGCGGCGACTGCAGTGTAAGGAATCTGAATGGCAAAGTGATGCTAATACAGTTGCGAAAGTGAAGTTGGTGGTGAGTTTAAGGATGCCACAGGGAGTGAGGGCTGATTAATTGTGCTTTTGGCAGTAGACGTCTCTTGGACCACTTTGGACCTGCAAGGACAGGACTTGTGTGAAAGTTTAGGATAATTTTAAAAGGAATGTGACAAATCGTCTTTGAAGTGTCAACTTTAATTGGAATCGAATGAGGTCGTGAGGGGGGACGATTGGTGAAAAACTCAGAGAAGAGTCACTCTGTTTGTGGGGCTGCGGACAGAGTTTTTAAAAGACAAATACAAGGACTGACGAGCTGTTGAAGGTTTGACTTAAAATCGATTCAACGAGCCAGTTTGAAATAGCTACGGATTTCTGTAAATTTTTCAACTAAAGAAGCGCTCATTTTAATACAAAGACGAGGATTCTGCTAAATTCGAAAAAAGAAAAATCTGTTTCTTCGTATACTTGGAGTTGCAGGTCGCTTTGGGTATCACTTTTTGCTTATCGGAATACTTATAAATACTACGACGTTCTGCATTCTGTGGGTAGAACCCTAATTTTGTAGCAACTTTCAAAGACTGAACTTTTGTTAGAGCGTATAAACTGTTTTTTTTTAGCAAGCTCAAAACCGTCTATGGCATTCATATCTAGGGCAACGCGCATTCTGTCACTCCAATTTTCCTAGATTTTATTGAGGGTTGGGGCCATAGCTCGCGGATTGCTTAGATGATATTGGCTTAAGTGCTTGAATCGTGGCTCGATCGGTTAGTGCGTCAGACTGATGAGCGAGAGTACTCGGGTTCGAATCCAACTTCGGGGAAAAAAAAACACCACAAACATTTTTCACGGCCGCACCACCAGCGAACGCCTAACTACCAGTTTGCGCAATTCGCCGTTCGGAGCCGGCATTAAACAGGAGGTCCCCTCCATATGTGTTAGAATCATAACGCGCACAACACAGTGGAGGCCCGAAAAAAGCTAGGCTCTGGCTCTCAACGGGCTGTTAAGCCGCCCTCTGATGGCATAACATCAGAGGTTCATGGTTCCCCACAAACAAAGTGCAAATGGGTCAAATTTACATCACTAGATGGCTAATAAAACGATTTGGGAATTTGGTGCAAAAAAAAAAATATTGAAATAACATGGCGCACTATCCTCTTGGAACCAAATGTCGTCCAAAAAAATCTTATCAATTTCAGTAAAATAAAAAGCCAGTTAACATGGCTTTCTAACTCTCATCATTGGCCGAAATATTGTTCTTAGCTTCATTTGAATTCTACTAAAACTTCCTTTCAAAAAAAAAAATGTTCGGGCTACACCGCAGTTGGGAAATATAGTAATTAGTTTTCAATATTTCCCAACGTTGTTTCAGCGTAGAGTTACCCTTGTCATTTCGGAGAGGTATGACACTAATTTTCTGTCAAGATTACGGACGGGAAACAGATGTCTGTGCCAGAATAACCTATAATTTAAAGAGAAACGACTACATGGCCTACACTCTTTATGCGGGCCATGTAGAAACGACTACATAGCTCACTGTTTATGTGGGTCATGTAGTCGTTTCCGTATTTAGTAGAATTTTGTAACAATCTAAAAATAACTTTTGAAAGAAAACTTAAGAGGATGCTTTTGAAAATATGTTAATATCAGCATTGGGGAATATCTTTACACATAATTTAGATTGTTTGCCCGTCGAAAACACATTTCCCTGAGTTTTTCGTCTCACAATTTTTTAAGTTCAGAATTGTCTGCTTAAGACCGTGCTCAAATCTTATGTTGGTGCTTAAAACTGCATCATAAAACGCATTGCATTCAAATTTTGAAAATTTTTACATAGGGCGATTTATTTGTTCGGTCACTTTTACTTCCAAGCGCGTCTGCTGTTGCAAAATTGGAACTAGATGGGTCATGGGCCGTCTAGAACGACAACGATCTCTAAAACATTGTCAAATCTGAAAAGGAATGATTGCGTTTTTGAACACCTAGTTAAATGTATGATAATCTACTCTTACCAGGCTCCGATCTGATTGGTAATTTGTGAGAATATTTTAATAATCAGGTCTACAGAAAGGTAGATTACGAGAAAAATATTGATGGCGTTTATTTTAGTGGCTGAATGTCATTAAAAAAGTAGTAGAATCAACACAATGGAGGCGCGAAAAGCTAGGCTCTGGCCTTTCGCAGGCTGTAACGCTACTAATGATGAGAATCAACGCTTAGATATTTCAAAGCTATTTTAGACACAAAAAGATAGTTGGTTTTGAGTTTTTGGCCTTGTTATTAAGGTGTAGTTTTGGAAAGTTTTCTATTAAAGTCTTGTTACATCTATAAGTATAGTTTTTTTTACCATTTTTAGAGAGTAAATTAACCTTTTTAAAACTAGAAAAAGTTCTATCAGGTATACAGTTTTGCTTCCGCCGTTTTGCAATAGATGGCTGCAGCGGTAAGTGGTAGTCGAAATAAATAGATCGTATACGTCATACAATAAGCTTAGATATTTGTAAACATAACGCCATCGAAATATTAGTCGGTTTGTGTCTGCTTACGAGCCGTCGTATGCGGGAGGTTTTAATTTTTCGCTTTAATATGAAGAAATCTGCTGCTGATGCTCATCAAATGCTCTCAAATACCTATGGGGAGGCCGCTATTAGTGAAAGAACGTGCCGGAAGTGGTTTCAACGCTTCAAGACCAGCGATTTTGATCTCGAAGGCCGACATGGCGGTGGAAGAAAGAAGGGTTTCGAAGATGCAGAACTGGAGGCATTACTTGCAATCAAATCAAACGCTAAACGAATCATAAGTGTATAACCAGTTTATTACAATGAAGCCTCGAGTTTCGGAAAAAAACAGCGGAAGCAAAGTTGTACACCTAATGAAATCGGAGCACCAGAACAAATTTTATGAGTCTTTGAATATTCGACACGTAGGTGTACACTTTCTGTTGACTCTGACTGTATATCTGATGCGAAAAGCTTATATTTTACATTTAACATTGATTAGATAGACAACTTGGTACGCTTTGGGTCCAAAACATATTTCAACATCGTCATTTGAGCGAAATTATTTATGTTGGAGACTTTTTGTATAAGACAATGCCAAAAATTAAGAATTTTAGCATTATGACACAGTTTTTATAAAAAAAGATCTATTTCTGGTTAAAAATGTATGTACCCGCTGGATTTATACTGAGAACACTTCTAGATAGACTAGAAAACCGAGCCAATAAACAGTTTTTGACAGTCTTTATCAAACTCTGCACCAGCAGACATTTTGAACACGAACCTCAACCTCAAACGAAGCTAAGTTCCGCCCTCATGCCTCGTGCCTGATTGGATTTCGAAAATCCTTGAAACTATCGAACAACCACCACACTCAGAAATAAGCCCGTCGACTTCATGGAAAGACTTTGCTCGCTGATTCCAAATCCTGCCTCCTTTCATCGTCGTCGCAGCCCGCGCTCTCTGAAAGCAGAGCTCATTTGAATCAATTTAGGAAATTAATCCCAATTATCTGTTAATCACATGTTGTGTCGTCTTAATTAAGAAGAAAATAATTTCATCCCACTCGACTTCCTCCCTACACTCTAACGAACACACACACACATCTGCAGGTAGCAACCGGAATTTATGTTGAAATACAAATCAACGTGAATAACGTACAGGGGAGCGGCATCAGAGCAGCGGTAGCAGTAATTCAGATCCTGATACCAAAGGACGGAATCGAAGTCTCTTTCTCTCGCAGCAGCTTTCTCTCCGTCCTTAAAGAGGAATTCAGGATTTATTCTGCTTCTCTATCGTCAGTGTCGTCTTCCTGTCTTCCTTGGAGATGCCTAAGTGATCGCGTGTGTGTACGAGTGCGCTTTTCCCCCTCCGGATAATGTGATTTTAAAAGTAAACAGCCAATAACTGGTAGATAAGGCGGCGGCATCCGGGTGACAGTGTTGTCAGTTCACTTAAGCCAAATCGGTTCCCGTTTTTATCGCAACGACTGTAGTGGGGATTCCAATGAAATTTGTATCCTTTCAAAGGATATTCTCGTTCTCTCTCTCTCTCTATCTGTTGCCTGTTCGTGTTTCCCCGACGTTTTTGGTGAATAAATTTACAAGAGCATGAATCCGAAATCTGTCGTGGGGCGAGACAAGGATGTCTCGGCGAAGCCACGAAAGCCCACGTTCCGCCGGTATCTCTGTGCGCGTATTGATTTGATTTTTATTGTCATCGTCACATGCTGCACGGGCAGCGGTACAAGGACGACTTCAGCCAGCCCGTGTGATGTTAATTTTATTGCCTTACAACCCGCGCTTGGGAAACAGGCGCGCTCTGCAGCACAGCATGAATTTATTTCTTTTGCCGGTGGTTTTGTGCGGAGGCAAGGTGAATGCGGCATGTATCCTTGAAGCAGGATGCGACAATTAAAGGGAACAGAAAAAAGAAGGAAAGAAAAAAGGATTCGAGTTCGAACTAAAGTGCAAAACTTATTGCCATCGGGTGCGGAAAGCTACTCGAGTCTCCTGAATCACAAGTGACTTTCATTGCGACGGAGGAGGAGCAAGGACAATACCAGGATCATGCGACATTGATTTAGTGGATGGTTTGGTTGACAAATCGAGTGTTAGTTATGTGAAATGAAAACGGGATGGAAATGAATGGCTGGCTTTCACCCGTACCGCACCCAGCGAGTCCTTAGTTAGTCCTGAGCATAATCACAGAAATTCTAGAAACCTCCCCCGCAGAGTGTGCCCGTAATGTGCCAAGAAGGACGGAGACACGACGAGACGTCATGCAGGAGGATGCCAAAAGGAATCACTCTCCTCCGTGGCGAGACGAGAGACGAACGGTGCGGAAAGGTCCTTGGCAAGCGAAAGATGGTATTGAGGATCTTAAGTAGACTATTTATATGATAATAAAAGTCTTGTGGATTGAGAGCATTGACAGGGTGGCGAAGGACGACGACGACGACGACGCTTTGTGGATTATCCGTTTTTTTGTCTTCCCTCTCTTCTATGATCCTTTCTGCCTTCCTCCGAGGTGGGCTCCATTTTTTCCTTTTCTTTTCTCCTTTGCTGGACGAGCTGAAGAGTACAGCACAGCAGATGCGATGTTGTTTCGATTCGTAATTGGTTTTTAGTGAAGTCGTTTCAATTCGTAGTTGTTGGCGTCGTCGTCAATGTCCTTGTCGCTGTCGTTGTCGTTGTCGTAGTCTTGTCTTGCAGTGGCGGCAGCGGTGGAGTCCTTCGTTGAAAGCAAATGATATTGAAATTTGTTTGAATTGATTTTCGTTTTTCATTCTTATTCGTGGGTTTATCCTGTTCCTTTGCATGATTTTCTTGTATTTCCTGGCTCTCTGATGATTTTTCCGAGCAGAACGACTTTGTTATCCACAGAGTTGTGTGTATCCGGAGGAGGGTGTCCTTTTTCTAGATGGAGATGTTTAACATGGCGTTTCCGCTTTTTCCATTTTTATTGTACTTCTCATTGTGAACCCAGAGGGAGAGAGAGTAGCAGTAACAATTAGTAATTTGTTGAGTGGAATTAATTTTCATTCACCGACGGAGGAGGAGGAGGAGAGAAATTTTATTTTTTATTACATCTCATGGATTCAAGTTGTTGATGAGAGTTCAAAGTCGAAGTCATTAGAGGCGAACTTTTGATGGTGGTTTTTCTTTAAGTTGGATGTGTGTTTCTGGAGGAGAGCCGGTCTAATGGACGTCGAGAATTTTTGGGGGTACTTGAGATTGTCCTAAATGAGTAATGGCGAAAGTTTGGAGGAGGTAGTCTCATTAAGGTGTTGAGGGGTATAGAGAAATGAAGTCGCAAAAAAAAGTTACCCTGTTTTATGAACTCTAGTTCGTGTTGTTATCGTTCTTTGGTAACATGTGCTGAGAAAAGTGTGCGAGAGAAAAAGAAAAAGCTACGAAGAAGTAATTGGATCGCTATTTTTAAAAGTTTGTCAATTTGTTGTTGAAATTGATGGCCGATATTGTGAATGAGGTGCGAGTCGAGTGTTCGAGAAGGAAGACTAGAGGTCGAATAATGCAGTCTGTTCTTCTTTTTTTTCCATGTGAGTATTCGAAATTTAGATGAAGCTTAGAGGAGCTGCTGGAGCTGTGTGGAAATTTGTTATCCTGGTTTTTAATGGGAGATCATTCAACACAAGTTCTTAATTATAATGTACTCAAACAAACACTATGTGCGTAAACGTAATGACGTATTTTATGAATTAAAAACAAGAATTATAAACAAGAAAGATAGTGAAGCATCGTACACAAAAGGTAAGCCACAGAAAGCAGCTTATTATGTTTAGCAAGGACTACACATGCTCTTTTTTATGGGCGCCGTGGCTTAATCGTTAGTGCGTCGGCCTGTTAAGCGAGAGTAGCCGAGTTCGAATACAGCTCGGGAAAAAAAACACCACAAACAATTTTCACGGCCCCACCTCCAGCGAACGACTGACAATACTTCTGTCACGGAAAGCTTTCGCAATTCGCCGCTCGGAACCGGCAGTAAACTGTAGGTCCCCTTCACATGTGTCAAATTACAATTGCGCACAGCACAGTGGAGGCGCGAAAAGCTCTGGCCCTTCGTGGGCTGACTTTTTCCTAGCTACGCAGTTCATACAGGATCAGCAAATAACAGTGAAGAATAATTAAAAGCATTGAAAGGCTTCTAAATTTTAGAATCATGATGGAAATAACTAAGTAGTTTCGTTATAGAACTCAAGTACATCATCTTCAAACAACTGCAAGGAAAAATGAAACCACAGTAAAAGCTACTAACCGGACCATTATTTTTCGGTCCCGAGGGTGGTCCAATTTGATAGATCCTACCAATTTAAGAACTGCAACCATTGAGTTTTAGTTATAGCAATTGCTCTATGTCATCGTTCTTCTTCCACGAATGAAAATATCTTGCATCGTCCTTGAACTCAAAGATTTTAATGTCCACAACCCCTTGGGGCCATTTGACCCACTCAAATCTAGCAAATCGATAAATTTCAATAAAAGGTGACAAAATAACAATTATAGGAAAGCAAATAAATAAAGCATGAGCTACGATTTTGCTTCTAATGCTATTTGAAAACTACACACATTCATGTTAATATGTGTGAAGTAGCAAATGATTTAAATGGCCACTTTCCTGGAAATGCTTCAAGCGATTGTTTCAATTTTCAATGACTAGCTTCAATTTGTGCAATATGTGTTTTATATCGATATTAACATCTCAAATATTTGTTGACAAAATGTTTTCATTTAATTTTGTAATTGCATGTTTGAAAAGTGTGAATAAAACAGAAAATCCTACTGAATTTTGTGACAGGAAGGTACTGGTGGGTCGATCCCAATATATCGTGATACTACTTAATACCATTGTAATAATAATACTTGAAAACGAATTCAAATATTAAAATATCTTAAACGATACGATACAATTACTAATACTCGTATTCATTAGTCCTTAACGATTCAACGAAAATATCAGCAATGCTTGTAAAATATCCTAGAAGGCCGCGAAGTACTTTGTTTCTTCTTTCAATTTACGCAGACGATGCTTCACGATATTTAGATTCTACAGAGTTTTAGTAAATACCAAAATATTTAAATGTTCCAGATAATCAGTTTGAGTATTATGGTGGTCCTAGACGATGACCAGGCCCGCCGAATATGTTCACGCACGTGTATGTTCTTCTCGTTTCATCATCATTGGCGCAACAATCGGTGTCCGGTACGGGCTTCCACCTATCCCGATCGTTTGCCGACGCCATCCAGTTGGGCACCCCAAGGCTTCGGGCGTCCTGGTCTACGCCATCCTTCCAGCGTAAGCGCGGTCTGTCTTGTATCATGAATTGTACCGCAAAGGACTTGCCGAACAGGGTCCTCTTCGCTCATACGAGCTAGGTGTCCAGCCCACCGGAGTCTACCGAGCTTTATTTTCGTTATAACATCTGCTTCGAGGTAGATTTCATACAACTCATGGTTGTACCGTCTCCGGAATTGTTCTTCTCGTTTAGAGGATGGTTAATAAGCCGCTCGATGATGGCGAAAAGTTTCGATTTACTTATGTTCGTTAGCTTTGATATGCGTCGTGTTCGCAAGCAAATCGTTATTTTGCTTTTTCGCCAATGATTTCGCCGATGGATTAAAAATCAACAAGAAACGTATGGTCGTAGGATATGTTCGTTGTCTAGGGGATGTTTGGTTCTTTTCTCAAAGAGCAGTTCATCCGCTAAGTTTTTTTTAAATTTTTCTTAGTTTAATTCATTATGTAAGTAAGTAATTATGTAAGTACTAAGTTTAGGTCGAAAGACAGAGTAATCACCACTGTTTAGCTTAGAGTGCCCGCATAGGGCCAGTAAGTTAGTTCTAAGTTAGTTAAGCTAGTTTTAAACATGTTTATCTAGCCTGTAAGTAGTTAAGTTAATTAAAATAAAAATGCATTAAAAACGAAACGAACGGGGATGTTTGGTGAGCATTTCTCTAGCGCCTGTATTTGGTAGCGCCAAATAGGAATAGGAATAGGAACAGGGCGTTGGCGTTGGACCAGGGCCTCACGCAGCGAACCTCTCCAGCCAACTCGGTCTCTTGATTGAACGAATTTCATTAACGCAACAGCCAATAATCATCTTTCTTCGCCATACTTTTGTCTAAAGCCCCGTCGACTTGGCTTTCTGTTTCTCTCAAAACACTTTGCCTTTCTTTAGTTTCATTCTCTTGAAACCTTTAGGACGTGCAATATCAGATTCAATTTTAAAAATACTTTCACGGTATAGTGACCATGACCTTAATTTTCTTACAAACACGACATATGCCACAAAGTTCCTCCATGCCTTCGTGGTAGCTTTTACCATTTCATAAGATATAGGGCACTCCCTAATCACGAGATTTGCACTCTAATGAAGCAGTCGGCTTAACTTCGTGAATATTTTAAAATAGGAAAGCGAGAACTTGGCATGGCTATTTTTCACCACTTATTCTATGGTAAGGCAGTGTGACAAGGAAAACATTTTGTTTATTATTTCCAATTTCTATCGAAGTTTTTTTGTGATAAATGAAAGGGCATTAATAATATGAAAAATTACTTTGAAATGAAAAATTAAATATGTAGTTACAGGTCATAATGTGTTATATGGACATATTTAGTTCGTAAGTTGGCAGGGGATATCGTTCATAAGACGGTCTAGTATTTTTTTTTAGACAATATTGGGTTATTGCAAAAGCTTTAAGAAGGTAGGCGTCAAAATATACCGAACTTGAAATTTAAGCGTCACTTTAATGGAGGATATAACATATTTTTGGCTGCTGAAAATGAACTAGTAGGTGTTCATGTTCAACATAAACGTGTAACATTGCAAAAAAAGATTTCCTTTTGTACCCAAAATTTTCCTTTTCTTTAGTTCTTCTATCATGACAGAGAGAAAAGAAAAGAACAGAAAATAGTAGGAAAACGTTGCCGAAAATACTTCCCAACATGGCCGTTTTCGTTGCTGCCATATTTTTTCTTTTTTCTTTCAATTTTCAGATGGCGCTGTTGTATTTATAAAGAGTTTCAATCAAAGTTCAATTAAAGTAAATCAGGGATGGAGTCGGCTGACGCGATAATCGATAATTGATAATGAAAATCGACAATTTTGCTCCATATAAAGTGATTATCAAAACGACAATCGTTTTTTTGTATTGATATGAAGTGACAGCTATTTAGGTGTCGTTTTCATACATTTAAGTTTGGTTTGGTGCAGTCGACTTCAATTTGGTTAGTTTATTATAATAATCATCATCATTTACAATTTTTCAAACCGCACAAAGAGTGAGAAGTGAAAATAATCATGAAAAGGATCGTCTGATAAGAACAAAACTGAGAAACAGAGCAAATATTTTGGGATTATCTGAACCAATGTATGAATGAATTTATTTGTGGATATCCTTAAAAATATCACTTAACAGTCATAACATTTTAGATTTTTAAAAAGCTTTCGTTTGACAAAAGAAGCATTTATACATGATTTGCAGCTGCTCGATTTACCATCCGAGGAAAGGTCAATGCATATACCCACCTATTCTTCAATTGGCTGCAACACTAAATATTCTTGGTGGTGGCTTTTCCATAAATTCTAAAAGAATGGCAATTTGTTGCTTTGTGCAATGAGACCTAAGAGAAAACACAATTATAACTTTTAATATTTCTCAGATATATGCACAGATATATGCTTACATTATTTATAAATTAATAAAAACACAACAACTTATCAAAATCCAAACAAAAATACCAATTCAAACATTCAAAAATGACATTTAATTTTTGACAGAGTTGTAAGTGCTGCCAAGAAACGAACAAATTTTGCGATCGCTTTACACACAGCAAAGAATAGTTGATAATCAAAAACGACAATCAACTATCACCTTAGCCGATTCCACCCGTCTTTTTCATCAAAAATCGTGCTATCCGTGGTCAACCAGTTCTAAGTTTTTCCAAACGACTGTGTTTCTAATTTTTTCTAATGGACCTGCTACGTAATTGACGAATTGTTTGCTAACAGAAAAATGAAGAAAAGTTATAAATCGTTCATTGGAAGTGGAATTGTTTTCTAAAAAAAAATGTTTAGCCATTCTGTGCACTGTGGCCACAAGAACTAACCGATTAAGTCGTGTTAAGACAAATCTCAATTTTGTTTCTGTTTTTACATCATAAAATCTGAAATGATTGTATACTATCTTAAACAAATGTTAAAGGAAATTGAATGAATTTTTATTCAATACAATTTTTGCTCCTGCCTGATATTCACAAGAGTTTCCAGAAAGATCTTACGCTTCAAATTTTCTTGTCTTAACGCAAAAAAATGGCTTGGGCGGTTATTCCATATGACCACAGAAAAAAGTTGTTTCAAACAGATCTCAACTCAATATAATAACGATAAGGAAACGATCTTTCATCTTCTTAACCCTGACCAAGTCCATAGCAGACCATCTATCACCATCCATATCATTTCACTAAATATTTTCCTTAAACCCTGCAACCCATTTTCAAGATAAAAAAAAAAAGAAAAAACCCAATCGAACGTCAGTAACTTTCAACTTAACCCACTTTCTCCTCGTTTGTATGCAATCCACTCTTAAAGACTCCGTCTGCAGATGACGAGTCCTTAAAGCCGAACAAAAGCCAAATCCAAACTAGTCCTCTTCAGTCCTGAGGTTCTCACGTAATGAGTATATCGGATCGTCGTCTGCCCAATGTAAATATCGCACATTTAGCAGTGGGGATGGGCATCAAGTCCTCGGACAATTGAAAAGGATATCCCATCATTTTTCATTCCACCCACCCGCACCCACCGACGAGTAACCCTTGTATTTTCCTAACCTAAATTTTCCAGGCATTTTTCAAAGTTGATAAGCCATCATCGTTGTGGTCTCCTCTCGGAAAACATCATTCATTCGCTCGGCTTCGGCCCGAAAGGACATCTGCACATCAAACTGGATACGGAAACTCGGTCCGATTGTGTTGCTTGAGCGACGACGGTGGGCGGCGGGTGGAAATCCTATCCATCGCACAATTATACGTGACCCCATGTAGCAGCAGTCATTAGGAGCATAAATACACTGCAAACGTTCAGTTTTATGGCGTGTGTGTAAACTACCTAGGGAAGCATCTATCACTTCGAGCGAGAGAGCGAGGAGTTCGGCACTATCGGAGGGTAATGCAAAAATAAACTCAGAATCCTTCTTCGGGCCAAAGTGATATCCTTTTTCTCCACTGAATGTAGCAGTCGGCCAGTGTGTACGGTGAAAGAAAATGAAAGATGATCCCCACATGCGGTGTCCTGTAATAATAGGCACACGAGATGAAAAGTAAGGCAAACTCTGCTCTGTTTGGGCTGGTTAAACAAGCGAGACCGGGGGAATGTGTGGCTACACAAGGCACACAGATGGAGTGCCAGAGTTTGTTGTGCATTTGAAGGATGTTGGTGATGTTAAGTAAAAGTTAAACTTTTCTTTTATGATCACACTACATGTGTTTGGGGTGTTCGGAAACAACACATAAAAAATGATGTGTTGGTTTCCGATATCAATATTTCATGTTCTTGCATGGCAAAGGCCTTTGTTTGGGGTGGCACTTTTCGAAATGGAGTTTTATTTTGTTTTCCTAAACGAAGTTCGAAGTGTTTGATGGCGACTTATGAGATGGAGCTTGCCTCAGGGGAGTAGTTGAGTTGTTGACCCATCTGTTTCTTTGGCAGCGGCTAATTGGAGATTGGCTTGCTGTGTGTCCGCCGTTAAAATAATTTGTTCGAAAAACTCATAAAAATATCGTCCATAAATATTTTCATTTGATTCTGCTCAGTTTCTTGAGGTTTATTTAAGACGTGTGAAGTCTGGTATTGCGGGTTAGAATAATACGTGAGACTCCTGGCATTTTGTTGTTCTTCAAAAGTAAGTGGACGTTATTCTATTCCGTATAAAAAATAAGCTGTGGATTTAAGAAACCTTTATCGATATCAGCACTTCATACTGCAAGTTTCACTCTCATTAGTTGACGTTTGTGCAGGGTTATCTTAAAAACCACTGAATGGATTTTTCTTCAATTTTCATTGGCAGGAAGAAGAATTTTCTGTGAAGGTTATAGGCTATAACTTTCAAACATTGCAGGCCTGTAAATTTATAAACCTTTCGCTTTTTTCTTCAAATATTCTTTTCCAAAATGATTTTGAAGCCAAGTTTACCAAGTAGTTTAAAACTCTTCAATCTGCAGTGAAAGAACAAAAATTAAGGTCCAAATAATTGAAATCAGTTCGAGAAAATTTGAGTCAGGGATGTGCTTGAGTCCTATCCCAGGTAAAAGATTTAGCTCAGCGATCATCTTCATAAAATGATTTATATGTTGGCAGTTCTGCTGCAGCTGCAGCCAGAATATGAATCATCAAACGCCAACTATCTGGTCGCGTATTTTTCTGTGTACCAACACAGGAAACTGGTTACATGGCAACTTAAGCTCCTTCTAGACTTAATGTAGTCGTCTTTTAAATTGTACACCGTTGCAGACATCTAGGTTCGCGGCAAGCAAGTCTGAGACTCTTAATCCCTCATCACATAATACCAAAACTTAAAACTTCTCCTCCTAATAACCCCAGACATTGATCCCAAGGATACAATGAATCACTGCATTTTGCTTCAAGAGCTCTACACGCGGTAGTTTGACGCCAGAAGTCACCCCTCTAACTGCCAACACTCAGAAACTTTAATAACGAAAATCTTTAAAAAGAAAATCCTTTAATCACTATCCTTTATGTGGTATTAAATCAGTCTCATCGTTATATCCCCAAAAGGATGATAAGAAAGGAAATAACATTAAAACTTTTCCTAATGATCCGTGAAAAAATTACCTCCGCAACGACGACGGTTCAACAGATTTTTCACCACCCTTCAGTTTCGCTTCCTTCCTCCCCGTCCTGTCATGGCATATTTCCACCCGTTGAATTAGAATCACTTCCTTAAGACCAAAGTTTTCAGTGGGAAAGGAAAATCAATTTATTTTGCGCGAAGCTTCATAACGAAAACTTTTTTTTTTTTCTTTTTCCCCGTCGCATCGTCTTTTCCCCGCACGATACACGCACGCACCAACACACGCTCCGAAACCATCCACGGTTTGATTATCGAGGAGAAGGCATTCCTGCTCCAAATACCAGTGTACAACCGGCGTACAACATCCTCCAAAACAGGATTTGTAGGCTAAACAAATTGTCAAACAAAGGGATGAAAGGCTTTAAGGAAGAACGCACACGCGTGTACAGTGCCCTGATATTGGCATACATCATGTTTTCTGAGAATTGTTTCTTTGCCTGTTTTTTTCGTTTCTGCTTTTTTGTGCCTTGCTGCGATGCTCCTGGGCCCCCCGTTTGCATAAAGGACATCCACCTAAGGGGGGGCCTTGTCGTTCTGCTGACGATGACGGGTATATGCCGAGTATTCTGGTTATCCCTACCCCGTTCCCGGCTCCGAATATGTGAATAATAATAACATTAGGCTTTTCATTTTCCCCCGGCCCGGCATTATCCTTTCTATGTAAAAAAGGACAACAGCAAAAAAAGAAGAAGACCGGGAGCCAGGAGACGGGAAAAGGAATGTTGGATTGCGGATACATGCATAGTAGCGATTCCTTTTTGCTATTCTTTTGAGGAGAAAGAATGGAAAGGACGAGCGAAAAAAAAAAAAGGAAATCACCTTCTTGTTGCGCTTTCAGCTCCATTCGACGAGATTTCTATGGAGGCACATGTGTTCGTGTGTGCGTCAACGAGCGGCTCATTCCAAAGAATTCTACCAACACACAAAAGAAATTCGCAAAAGGAAACACAACCAGGACATCAAAATATTTGTTCACTTCACCGTTTGTTGTTCGGTGCCGTTGGTGTGGAGGGAAAAGTTTACGCGACAGTGGAACAAAAAAAGGGACTTCCTGGTGACAGTTTGAGTTCGAGGCTTTTTGGACGGAAGTTGCGTATCTTGGACCGGAGTTTTTACGAACTGACTTCAAAGAGGTCGACTGGGAAGGTGCGGATGAAAGGACATCGATTGGTTAATGGATTGCCTTTGGTTTGAGTCTTAGGTGAGAGGATGTCTTTTGTGGATAGTGATTCGTAGAGTTTCGATTCGTAGTTGTTTGCATAGACCTTTGGAGTTAAAGAGCCCTTCCTCATAGATTTACAATTTGCCCCGATTGCAGATTCTGTCTACGGACAGATTGGAGAGAAACCAAATGGACCTAGATAGGCAATAATTTATAAACCCAGACATGCCTATTAGCTTTCGCAATTTGCCGTTCGGAACCGGCATTAAACAGTAGGTCCCCTTCACATGGGTCAAAATTATAACGCGTACAACACAGTGGAGGCGCGAAAAAGCTAAGCTCTAGCTCTGGTCGGGCTGTTATGCCTAAAACTTTCTAAAACGTGAGAAATATTTTTTTTTTCTTCTGTGCAATTTTTTTGAACACTGTAAAATTATACTTTTTAGGATTTCCTTCCAAAGGAATATCAAAACTCTTATAAAGGGTGATTTTTTAGCTATTATCTTTTTGGCAACACTGGTTTAAACAGCTTACGCACGTTTCATGTTTTGTTTCACTGTCAAACATCTTCAGTTTGGTCTATAATTTAACCATGAATCGTCTTATAAACGAACAACGCTTGCAAATTATTGAATTTTATTATCAAAATGCGTACTCTGTTAGGTTAGGTTAGGTTAGGTTAGGTTGTATGTGGCTGCCTGCTTTATACACAGGCTCACTTAGGCCTATTGTAGGCTCCTCCGGGCTGCTTCCACCCGATCCGGCGTACTCTGTTAAGAAAGTTCAGAAAGTTAAGAAAGTGTTCAGCGACGAAGCTCATTTTTGGCTCAATGGGTACGTAAATAAGCAGAATTGTCGATTTTGGAGTGAATATCAGTGAATATCAGCAAGAGCTACCACTGCATCCAGAAAAAGTCACAGTTTGGTGCGGTTTATGGGCTGGTGGCATCATTGGACTGTACTTCTTCAAAGATGATGCGAATCGTAACGTAACTGATGATGTCCAACTTTATTTTGCCCAAAATGCAAGAGCTTGACTTGCATGACATGCGGTTTCAACAAGACGGTACCACATGTCACACAGCACGCGCAACAATGGACTTATTGAGAGGCGAGTTCGGTGAACATTTTATTTCACGTTCGGGCCCGGTCAATTGGCCGCCTAGATCGTGCGATTGAACGCCTTTCGACTATTTTTTGTGGGGCTATGTTAAAGCTCATGTCTATACAGACAAGCCCGCTTCAATTGGCGTATTGGAAGACAACATTGAAGCATTTATTCGTGAGATACCGGCCGAAATGTTGGAAAGAGTATGCCAAAATTGGACTAAGCGGATGGACCATTTGAGGCGCAGTCAAGATCAACATTTACATGAAATAATCTTCAAACATTAAATTATATGGACCGTACTATCGATTCAAATAAAGATTTCATGAATTTTTCTGAATTTTATGTGTTTTTTTTTTTGAAAAACTTTCCTATAGCTTTTAAAAAATCACCCTTTAGCATCACTTCGGTGTCCATCCGCCTGTCTGTCGCTTTAACATATTTTTATTGAACGCACTAAAAATACGGCGCCGTTGGCTCGATCGGTTAGTGCGTCGGACTGTTGAGCGAGAGTACCCGGGTTCGAATCCAGCTCGGGAAAAAAAAAAAACACCACAAACATTTTTCACGGCCCCACCTCCAGCGAACGACTGACAACCTTTCTGGAGTACTTCTGTCATGAAAAGCTTTCGCAATTCGCCGTTCGGAACCGGCATTAAACAGGAGGTCCCCTCCACATGTATCAAAATTATAACGCGCACAACACAATGGAGGCGCGAAAAAGCTAGGCTCTGGCTCTCAACGGGCTGTTACGCCGCCCAATACAATGCACTAAAAACACATCTTTTCGTGAAGAATGATTCCCGAAGCAAATGTCACGTGCTAAATGTTTTTTTTTTCCTGTGGGTACATGTCGACGACGTCTTTCATATCAGGGTTGAAACCCTGCCTATTAAAAGCATATAAAGAAAAGAAAGAAGGCTTTAAATAGATTTTCGAAAAAGCTGAGAGGTCTGTAAAAACTAAATTTTGGATTGGTGAATTAATTGAAGCCGGCGCGCCGTACGAATTAAATCTGACCGACCATAGTCACGCTAATTGTGAGCTAAAAATATTGCCTGGAGATCTGGAATTTTTCAAAAACATCTCATATAAGATTCGGTGATTGTGCAGAGAACACAGCTTACCGACTCGTTTGGGTGTTGGAACTAGAGAGAAAGAATATATTTTATTATAGAGGCTCGTTAGGTAGGTCTAAATAAATGAAGTGTGATTGTAGCGTAGATTCACAATGGTGAGTTCAGATAATTGTATAGTAATATACACTTTTAACAATACAAATGATGAACTTTTCGGTTAAGGAGAAAGCGCAATCCGCATGTTTCTAATTGTCTTACTTTAATCGGCTTATAATGCGGCTGCATTTTACTTATTTATTTCAAAATGAGAAGGACTCATCCTTTTCGTGGCTGCTCTCATCTCTAGGTCAATGGTAATTGATGTCTTATATAAACGTTCTGAAAAACAAATTATTTATGTGATTTCAGATATAGAGGCTTCTTTTAAGTGGTTAAGGAAATAAAAAACCTTTCTGTATTAATGCTAATTATTCTTAAACTCAGGGAATAAACATTTCTGCACTCTTTTGTGAACGCCTGTAGCTGTCTGTAGAACCATTTTTGTTTCAGCGTGATCGTAAAGTCACACCTACTAAAGATATAGAATATTGTTATATGTCCTCTGCTAAATTCGTTAAACTCAAAAAAGAACCTGGTAAAGAAAATGATTGTAGCACAATTCGGGTTGTAGCCCATTTCTTAAAAAAAAACTTTAGCCATTTATTTCATGTTTAAAATTGTATACGCCATTTTGAAAGAAAATATTTTTGAATAAAGATTTTTTTAACTCTGAACTTAACACAACCTGACTGTGAATTTTTATGCATGCACACAAGAGTGTAGAAGCACGGCCAATACAAGGACACACAATTGATGTCTAAAGGTGTCTCATTTAGCTTTGAATAAAAAATGTTCTAGTTAAACTTCCTACCAAAGAAAATGTGCAATTTTCGAGACTGGTAGAAGACCATCTCTAGATCCTTTTATATCGTTTTAAAATTGAAGCACTTAAGAACAAGTTTCATAAAAACTCTCACACAATCCTTCACATGCGACGCAATTCTCAGCGTCCAATCATCCAAAAAAAAAATGAAACTTTTCCAAGAAGAGGACCTCGCCCTAAACTACTTTCAAAAACTTTTTCCACTTTCAATTATTTATTGTTTAATCTTATTAAGACAGGACCGTAAGCCTTTTCGAAAGGGAACGTAAAAAATAAATTCCTTACCTGCATGGATTACTTAAAGCTGCTTCAAACTTTCCTTCTTTTTTTTTGAACTCCCAAGAAATCCTCTTCTCTTTCACACCTAATGCAGGAAAAAATAAAAATAAAAGAAACTGTTGCTCCTCTAGGAGGAGGGGGAGGCTAACTTTGTTATCCATCTTCTGTTGATATTTTCTCAACTTTTTTTTGTTGTACTCTCTACTCAGAGGACGAAGATGAGAGGTCGGTACGGTGTGCTACCAAAGTGCTGCTGCGAGCGTAAAGATAATGAAAACAGAAGAAAAAATAATTTTCTATGTGCCTTCCATTTCAGTTCTCTTTTTCTTTTTTTCTCTTTTTTATTCATCTTCTTCAGTCTGTTTTAATTCAATCCTTCCCGCGAGGGATATTCACCTAGAAGAGGAACATGGTGCCGAGCTAATGCCAAAAATATGTGTTTGATAAACTTTCGAAGGACGAAAAAAAAACTGAGCAACATGAAGTCTTCTTTGTTCCACATTTCGGCGAGGGAAACTTTTTAATCTGTTATTGTCCTAGAGTGGCTATTTGTTGGTCTTGATTTTCTATTCTCACTCCCGCCTTCTCGATGTGCTTTAGTTGAGTTTTTAATTGCTTTTCCTTCTTGATTCAGGGTTTTTTTTGTTCTCTCTCTCTGCTTAACTTCCGCTTCCTTTCCTGAGAAAAGTGTCCATTAAGGTGTGCATAAGGGCGGGAATTATGCTTTTATAATTATGAGCAAGCGTTTTTAAATTAAAGTTACTGGAAAGGACACAAGCAGAGATAGTGGATTTAAAAAGTTTAGGGCACTCTCAGGGAATAAATGAAATGCTTGTAAGTTTCCACGGTGGAGATTCAGTCGAAGGAGATTGAAATGACCTTTTGCGGAATTTGATTACGAAAATTAAGAAAATGAGTCTAAAGCAGGAGTAGGAGGAGAAGTGCTTCAAAGAATTGTAGTCCAACTATTTTCTGTGGTGTGTTGTTGGAAATGATGAAGGACTGCTTGACGAAGTTAGTTTTTCTTCAGAAGTGAACATTTAGTTGGAGTTTTCTACGAACTCAGCAGAGTTCTGGGTTATGACTCTAAGATTGTTCAGTTGAAAAACTACTTTGACTCCTTGTTAACGGTTGGTAATTATCTGAGAAATGTGCGTAGTTGTTTGTAAGTGCTTTGCGCTAAGGGGAATCGTCTCGGAAAATAAAGCAAGTGGGGATGGTGAAATACGTTGTTGGAAATTCTGCTTATTAATTCTCATTCTTATCCTGGCACGTTTAAATGCAACGAAAGAATGATAATTATAGCTGTAATTACGATATCGCGTCACTACTACGTCCAGGGAGGTGGTCGGCTACCTATTCGTCGACTATTTTTTAATATTACATGAATAGTTAGGAACTCAATTCTGCTTGCAAACAGAGTGAACAGATTGATAGTAACTCTTTGGGAAAGTAGACGTCAAATAAAACTTTGTGTCGTTTAAACTCTGATACGCTATCTTAAAGTCTACCTTAAGATAATTTTGTTACGTGAGCAAATCCTTATTTTTGCTATAGGGTCATTCCACGCAGGATCGCCCAACGTGTGTGGGTTACTTAAAAGTTCAGGTTTTTCTGAATTCAATACGACATAACTTACAAAATTCTGATAAGCAGAACCAAAGCTATGATTTTTTGAAATTTACAACAAGTCTTAAATTTCGATTTTTTACAAATTTTTTAACCTTCGTTACTTGCAAGCTATATCAAGTTGAGCAAAAGTTGTTTTTCCCATTACTTGAACCACTTCAATAAATAACTCCACCAATTTTGAGCCAAATCAGAGAAGAGTCGTTCAGAGCCATAAACTCGGCGATTTGTCATGGATTGACCCTATGCTAACTACTTAATTAAAGCGTGTAATTTTTATAAAAAAAAATCTACAACTTAAAGAATTCTTGTGTAATTTTTTTTACTCAAAAGAAGCCCATAATTGGAGGCGCTTTAAGGACTACCTTTGAGACTTAAAGTGCGTAGCAACATAAATTCAACACAATAAATCATTTAACAAAAAAAAGACCCACCGTCTCACAACTGAAAAGCACAACATCAGCACATCGATTTCTCACCCCAAAAGAAAGACATAATTCTTCCGAAAATCACCTCAGCCAATTTCCATCAAAACAAGGCAACGATCTATGAAACCGTTTACGGCGAATAAAAGCCCAAAATGTTATCCTCAACGGAGTACTTTGCACCTATGTGCGAGTACATGACGTCGAAAATCTCATCTTGTGTACCTTCCTATCGGCCCCAATGAGAGAGAATGCTATAAAATTCTGTGAATCTCAGCAACTGTTATACCAATCATCACTTACTAACACTTCACCTTGAATCACACCCACACACTTTCACTTTAAGATAAGCCCACCAACACCACGAACAGGCCCCCAAAAGCGAACGATTCGGAGAATCACTGATTTATTCAACAAATAAAACGCATCAAGTCAATTAAGCATTTTTATGAACAGATAAACGAGGCGAGCTCGAACCTCAGCACAACTACTCCCACCGTCAAGAGCCTGGAACAGATGAGCAAATAAACGAACGAATAAAACCCCCAGCCCCACCCCCTCCGAGGACGACGACGTCGACATCTCCTCAGCTGCAGGAGGATTTTGATTTTTCAAATTGTTGCCTGCCTCCAAATTGATTCCAATTGAAATCAAATGATAGAAACAGCAGTAGTGGCTGAGGCAGCAGCACATTCGGAATGGGGGTGGGAGTGGCGGTGGTGGTTTGGTGTTCTACTCTACTCTACTCTGACGCTTAGGGTTGGTGTTATGTTTATTGAAGGGGAAAAACCCATCAGAGAAGAGCAATCAATTCTGTTTGCGCAGAAATCTGTGCGATGAAGAAGAAAAATAAAATGTGTACTCGTATCTCGTAAGTTGGGTAGGATCTCAAAGATTCCCTTCGCTTCATCTCTCTCTCTGTCTCTCTTCGGAACTACTTTAGAGGAGAGAAGCAAACCCCCCAACCCTCCACCACAACTAATGCAGTGGCGGGGGCTGATGCGGGTGGATGCCAATGACGTAGCTATCGCCACACACCAACTCAGTGAGTGTTAATGAAGTTTATATTTGCAAAATCGAGTCAATAGCAATTTAGATAGACAAAGAACTCTGGCAGGGTGCATGCAGCTGTAGCTGCACTCGGCTTGATCCTTTGAGCTGTTTGGTTATGTATCTGAGGAAATATTGTCTAAGCAGGGATGGAGTTGTTTGTGATGTGTGAGTGCCTCTGGGGGAGGTGGTTTAGATCAGGAATAAATGAAGGAGGTCTTCATTTTGCTTGCTTAAATAATGGCACGCCCTCCGAACCTCTGCAAGTTTCTTGGAAAACGGAGTACAAATCTGACGTGGAGTGGTGAATTTTCTAGAGCTATCTCAATTTAGAGCGTAAACTACGATTAAAGCCACTTGAAGGAAGTTTTTTAAACATCAAAATGATCTAAGAGCGTAAAAGGACTTGTTGCAAGAAAAAAACATTTATCTCCTGTAAAAGAAAACACAAATGTATGTGTGTCTATTCAAAAAATTTGAATTTCAAACAATAAAGGAAATCCAAAATTTATCTAGTTCAAGTTCATTTCATATTTGAAGAGAATTCGACAAGATTTCCAATACATCGATGACATTCTGGCGAAATTAGAATTTAGTTTGAAATGGTTTTCGAGGAAAACAGAATTAAATATTTGCGGGTTGCATTGTGCTGCGCTTGAAATAAGGATAGCTATTCACATAGATTTTTACCTTGAATTGAGCTTCCATTGCTGACAGCTGACAAAGTAGTTCGCAGATTTTGAATTCTTTTCTCTGTCGGTTATTCTTGGAAAATATACATAAACATGAGTGTTTTTTATGCAGCTTTTCAGCTATGTGAGCATTAAATTGTTAAAATTTCTTCGTAAGGAACGTTTTTTTTTTGGTTAGAACTGCCAAGTAATTCTTCCCCGGTATTCATTTTTGTGAGAGGAAAAAGCAAACAGTGCGCAATTCGTTATTAACTTACTAACCGGTTTTTACTTTAAACAAAAAAGAGTATCACACCACTTCATAAAAGGAGTGCATGACAATAGAGGCTCTGAAAAAAAAAAGAGAACATTTATATGCAAAAATAAACTCGATAATTCGAACTGCTAATTTGAAAACCTCTGTAAATAGAAGCATTTTCACAGCCCCCTGAAAAATTTGTTGTAAGTCGAAGAACGTGTGACCTCCACATGTGTCAAAAGTATAACGCGCACAACACAGTGGAGGGCGAAAAAGTTAGGTTCTGGCTCTCTACGAGCTGTTACGCCACCCAATGTAATGTAATTGAAGAAAACCTATACAAGTTAGTCCCCTCGTTGATTCGAATTTATTGAATGAAAACCTCAATAATTTGAAACTAAAGACTTGTTTACTTCTTTACTTCGAAGTCAACATTTTCTCTTTAACAATTGTTAGTTTAAATGCGTACGTGACGAAGGTTAGGTTAGGTTAGGTTGTATGTGGCTGCCTGCTTTATACACAGGCTCACTTAGGCCTATTGTAGGCCCATTGTGTTGCCACTCCTCCGGGTTGCTTCCACCCGATCCGGACTCGCTACCTAAGGGTCACCTGCAAAACTACCAAACCAAAAAGAGTAATTAGCAGGTGTGTTATACTACCTGTCTGATGCCAGTGCTGATAGTCTATTATCCCCTGGTCTAAACCCAGTTGGATCTGCTTATGAAGCCGCTGATGCGCCTCACATCCATGCTATCGAGCTCGCTTAACTCCTTAAAGAAGTATGCACCTAGGGTGCGCTTCCTCGTGCGTGCAAGTGCTGGGCATGTTCCCAGAAGATGTATGGTTGTCTCTTCTTCCTCCTCATCTCTGCAGCTTCTGCAGAAATCATTGGAGGGGATTCCCATTCTTTTGGCATGATTACCAAAGAGGCAGTGGCCAGTTAGAACTCCTACTAGTCTGCCTATGTTTGCCCTGCTTACCGAAAGCAACTGTTCTGTCCTGCCCCTATCTAGTCTCGGCCATATTAGCCTAGAGATGTGGCAGGAATGTAGATTGCTCCATCTGGAGTTTGCTGCCGTTATGGCCTCAGCAGTTAGTTGTGAACCAACCTCTTGCATGGAGGGCCAGGGGGTCCCTTGATTGTTGTTGGTGTCCATTTCCCCTCCTTTTCTTGCTAATTCGTCAGCCCTTTCGTTGCCTAGAATACCCGTATGCCCAGGGACCCAGCACAGGGTAAGACTACACCTGTCCGCCATCTCTTTGAGAGATTGGCGACATTGTTTTACCATTCTTGATCTTATCAATGGTGTTTCCAGAGCCTTTATGGCCGCCTGACTGTCTATGTAGATTACAATAGACTGGCCATCTATCGAACCCATGGACAGCAAGCGCGCTGCCTCATGAATAGCCGTTATTTCCGCTTGGAATACACTGCAATGGTCCGGGAGCCGGAGGGATTTCGCAATGTTTAGTCTTTCGGCGAAGACCCCCATGCCCGTGCCCTTTTCCGATTTTGAGCCATCCGTGTATACTTCCAGAGCAGCCTGGTTTCTCACACTATCTTCCTCCCATTCGTGACGAAAGTGATTTTAGTTTTTTGTTTTGAAACCTCGGTATTTCGAAAGCTTCTATAATTCTAAATTTTTTCCTGGTCCTGGTCGCATGGAGTTCGAATTAGCGAGAGCTTATACAATTCATTTCAAATGCTTGCTTTCTACGCATAAACCATTTTGTTGGTCATTCGAATAAAATACAAAAAAGGCTTTGGATATTGTTTTTCATCAAAACTATTTTTGAATACAATCAAGGCAGAGTTATTAAAAATTTTGCTTTTGATTCGCTCGTGTTCAATGTTATTGTAATCGATTTTTAGAGTTTCGTTCCAAAGGAATAACGAAATCCTTATGGAATCACTTCGGTGTCTGTCTGTCTGTCGCCTTTTACATATTTGACTATAACTTATAAGTCTTTTCTAGTTAAGGGATGAAATTTGGACTGAAGATGCATCTAGGCAACCCAAAAACAAATTGAGCATTCTTTTTGGAAATAGTCGTAGATTAAAGAGAAAGTTGGTACTGATACTAACGATTGAAAAAAACTTTTATTAACTTTGATGGTCGATGTGGGTGTCATTGGAAAGGGGGCAGTGTCCTGATTATGAAAATGTCTGTCTGTCTGTCATTAGGCTTTAATCTCGGTAATTGGCAAACCACTAAGAGTTAAGAAATAAAACTTCGCCAAAGGACGTATTTCACTTACCCAAAGAAAGTTCAGGAAAAAGATTTTAAGAAAATTTCATACCAGCGAAAAACTTAGTACCAATACTAAATTTGAAAAACAAATTTCTTTTACTGCTTCCTTGATATGGGTATCGTTGGAAAGAGGATGATAGCTAGATCAAAAAGTTTTACTATGGTAACCCCCTCACTCTTATTGGTACGAAGTTATTAGCCAACAAATTGCCAAAAACTGACTTGTGTACCGTATCCCCCACCATATTTTCTACAATATTTGACCAAAAAATTTGAAAAAAATTGGAGTTATGGGACAACTCATCGCAATATCCCAAAATTATCCAAAAATCGTGTATTTCTGCTCATACTAAAATAAATTAATTACTAACTTTTTTTGAAAAAAAATTCACGGCAATATATTAAGTGAGGTACCATCGGATAGATCTTGTAAAATGAAATAGAGTTTTCATTTTTAACTTTTTATTTCGAAGTTAAGTTTTCGAGATATTCAGCTTCAAAGTCGAAAGAAAGGCGTCCCCCCCCCTCTCATTTCCAAACCTGTTGGTCTAAAAATCTGAAAAAAATCTGGAATGTAGGTTTTGATCTAATCTTGGTGTTAAAATTGGTTTGAGCACTCTGGCTTTAATAGTTTTCGAGATATTGGCCAAAAACCAAAAAACAACAACATTCGAATTTTGAAGATCTGAAAACGCCATTTTGTAGATCTCAGCGAAAGAACAATAAAATACTTCGTGAAAAAAATTATTTTCCTACAATTTTTCGAGGTATTAACGATTTAAATCGAATCAGTTTCCTGCAAAAAACGATGAACTGACGGCAGTCTCAGTGTCACTTGTCCCCTAAATGCACCAAAGCAATTTTCACCAGCAAATGGGAAAGGATTTTCTTTTGTTCAGTTTCATTCGAAATGAAATGAAGAATTTTAGTGAATGAACAGTGAATTGAGTTTGATTTGATTTGACTATTTTAATTTGTTAATTTCTTAGACTTATATTAAGTCTAAGCTACTAATCTGTTTGCAAACGAAACCCTCGGCGGGTGAGTAAAACTCACACTTGACTGGTTTTTTTTCTTTCTTTATCTTTATGGCTGTCAAAATGGGACACCACGCGTGTGGAAGGGGATACAACTGGATAACTCAAGGGATCCACAAGGACCTAAGTGAAACACAACAACTTTTGGCATAATGCATGTATTTTGTAAACGGATAAAGTCGTCAGGCCAATAGCTTGCATCATTTTACGAACAATTTCTGGACTCTTTATACATTTTCCAAAGTAACCTAGACGCTTCGAATGATGAATGCCTATCTGAACTAAGCTACCAAAAAGTTTATTAAATGTGGATCTTGACTTCTAGAACTCGAAACCTGAACTGAAACCTCGCAAACCAGGAATCAATTTATATTGCAGCCACCTAAGAAAGTTAGTTCTCTTTAAAAAAAAAAAAAACAGATTTCTACCCTGCATCGCCTTTTTAAAAACTTTTTAGAATAGAGAAGTCAGAGAGGCCTACTGCTTTTTTTAGAAACCATTCAGTATACTTTACTGTTTTAAACAGAGGACTCTTAAAGTTTTAGATTACCTGATATTAGTTTTTCAGATACAATCAGTGAAAATAACAAATATCAAGATCTTTTAAATCTTCAATGTCAAGTGGTTAGAAATTACTTTCACAGGACCACAACTTTAAGATTTTATGTAATAATAGATTTATTAGTGTACAATCACCAATTATTTTTACAAAAAGTAAAAATCATTTTATCTAATAACGAAATTTCAAGCTCTATTAGTCTTAGCTTTACTTTTTCTGCCGGAAAAACAATGAAAATGTTCTCCAAAGGGGTCTAATTTTTCAAGTTCGACTCGATTGACCATTGAACACTGTGAATGGAGAGAATGAAACCCTTCATTTCATTGGCATTAATTTATTTTTGTGTGGATATTAGAAAGATCGTTTGGTATTTGAAAGTCGTCCTGCTTCATTCATATAAATTCAAAGCAGTCACTTCTGCTCTTTAATTCGTCATCTCTTGAGTCTTTCTTTTCACAAATTCGCTCAAAACTAAAACTTTTATGCGATTAAATACTTTTCGTGCACCCTGTACACTCTAAAAGAAAAAAAAATAATTTAATACTGATTATATTTTTTTCGCGCGTTTGTACGCGTGACAAAAACAAAGTTCACTCTCGTCGGCACTCCTCTAGCACAAAACCAACTCGCTGAGAGCTGCGAGAGGTTCAAATATAATTAAGGACATTCTATTACAAAATTTTGCTCCTCGTTTTTTTTTTTTCTTGTTTTTTTTTTTTGCCCCATGAAAGTGAATGTCATCCACTTGTTCTAAATCTTATGCGCCACCTACAACACGGGTGAACGCTCAAACGTGTCCGTGAACTTTTCAAACGCGAAACTAGATTAAAGGATTTCCACATCCAATTTAACCCTCGCTTCAATTCGGATCACAGGTTTTCTCTGTCACTTGCCTTGGCGTTTCTGCCTGGCGACCCACCGGGAGGACGATGAGTTTTTCTCTGTTTTTTTTTTTTTTGTTGTCAAGGATTAACATTTTTTCATATAAAATTTGTATTCAAAAAGTGAAGCATTTTTTCTTTTTTTTTTTTTGGCTACATTGCGCATCGGTGTTGGAGGTGATGGTGGTTGTGATGACGGTGTTGCTGGTAAAGTGTGCCGTCATTAGGAGAGAGCACGTTGAAATGTTTTCTCCTTTCGCCTCTCACCTCGCAGTGCTATAATTTTAGTTCCATCAGAAGGATTCCCAGGCATGGAGTAGCATGCCAATGGGTATGGGCGGGTTGGGGAGGACCTTGCTCTGGAGATGATACTTGTGCACCATTCGGGGCAGTTGAGGCAGACGAAACGACAGCACAGGCGGCCATTTAACGTTCGTGAGGAATATAGCACGGCACTGTGATATAGGCATAAATAGTTTTGTCTCAAGTGCCACGCTAATTATGAAAGGAGTGCTGTTGTTGTGTGTGTGTGTGGGTTGGTGAGCCTTTTTTCGGTATGTCTTGTGACATTGAGTGTGCGGGACGAAAGGGCGAATCTAAACTTCATTCAGACATCGTCCTCGGATTTGCCGCTCTTCTGTTGGTGGAGATTATTTTCCTCCTGTTTTTGGGGGGAGTATTTTAAAGGACTGTGGTTGTTAAATTTGGCAGGCAACCAGGGATGCTGTCCTAGAGAATTTAAGTGGGTCATAGTCTGCAAGGAAATGCTTAAAAATACCAGTTTTAAAGACTAAAGTGCAACCTTTTGGAAAAACGGTTAAGGAATTCAAGGTTTTGTTATAAAAATGTCACAAACATGAAGTCAAGGTATTCCAACAAGCATGGCTTTGTCAAAGTGTCGCAAGGCCGAATGAGTCATGAGTTTTTGCGTTTACCAGAGGAAGGCTTGACATATAAACAGGCATGCAAATCGTTATTTGTAGAGACAAAAAACGACAGCAATAATTTTTGGAAAATATTTATATCTTTTTAAATAAAGAAAACTAGAAATATAGAAATAACAAATCTAAAACAAGTATAAAACTCACTTTTTTTCAAAATGGTTTGAAGGTAGTGATAGATAAAGGGCAACAAACTGTGTAATCTTCTACAAAAAAGCACTTCTGTCAGCAGTTTCAATAATATTTTTGTGTCATAAAATAAGAAAAAATATCTCTACCCCTCATTTTCGTTACTCAAAACTCTTTTACTAACGGTGATATTTACCGTAGCGGACAAAATAATAGCAGTACAGCATCAGTTTTAACATTTTTGTGAATAATCTGAAAACTATTTAGTCTAGTACTAATCTAGTCTATGTATCACTATTGGCATATTAACGAGAAAAAAGTTGTGTAAAAATTAACTTCATAAATACAACAGTTATTGTTCTAGCGCCATCTTAGTTGGCCATGTTTAACATAATATTGGCGGCAATTTTTTTTTTCTTAAGAGTTAGTTGTTGCATTTTCATTTGCATTTTTCATTTCTTTTTACATTTTTAAAATTTCTAAGACAAGTATATGATTTTGTCAAATATTACATACTATATAAAATTTGGATCTGTAGAATGAGCCAAAAAAAAAAACGTATAAAAGGAGAACGATCCATTCTACGAAGTCTTCTTGAGGATGTATAAATTTCAAAGGAATGTAAAAAAAAATCTTTACTGCTTCTCGAAAAAGATTTGTACTGTCAAACACTAATTCGTTTTCCAATAGGGGCTGAACAACTTTAAATTTAATTTATAAACGCCCCCTTTCACTAATCATCGAAATGTCATTGGCAATTTCTTCAGTAAACTCAACATTTTAATCGTGGTAAAGTCCACAAACGAGCAACGTCTGCAAATTATAAAAATTGTCTACCGAAATTTGGAGTCGGTGACCACAACTTTAAGAGCGTTAACTCCAATTTTTGGTCGTAATTGTCGCCCTAGTAGACAGACAATAACAAGTTTAGTGCGAACATTTGAGTCTACATATTCGTTGTGCGATTTTGCCGTGCCAGTAAGACAACGGGTTGGTCAAAGTGTCGAAAATATCACTGCCGTTCAGGCGTCCATAGCAAACGATCCAAATCACTCAATTTCACAGCGTTCTCGAGAATTGGCCACCGCTCAGGTCACGTTATGGCGTATTTTGCGTAAGGATCTTGGCTTACAATCATACAATATCAAGCTGACTCAAGAATTGAAGCTGATGGACAATTTGAAGCGACGTACGTGCGCCGATTGGCTTTTAAGAGGATGCGCCAAGATTCGCCAAGATGAATTTCATCGCAAAATTTTATCTTCAATGACGAAGCTCATTTTTGGCTCAATTTGTTTGTCAATAAGCAAAATGTGTCATATTGGTAGGGTGAAAATCCACATGTGCTTCATGAATCATCACATCATCCAACAAAAAAAAACTGTTTGGTGAGGTTTGCATGCCGGCGGCGTTATTGGGCCATATTTTTTCTTCGACAATAACGATCGTATCCTCTTGCTAACTTTGGTTGAATTGGCTTTAAGGATTGTACGAAATACGATTTTGCTCGAAGAATCCGATGAAGGAACAATGAAAGTTCTCGTACAATGAAAATTCTTCCAGCTTTGCCGCATTCAGCCAGCGGATTATCAAAATTTTGACCTCTTACATAAATCGGATGACATTGGAACTCTTAATTATGTAATTTTGCAAGACAACATTTTTAAATTAAATCGAAAAGCATTCTACTTGAGTTTTTTAAATAGGAAAAAGACACAAAACAGAGCGCGGTGTATATCGGAATAACTTATAAAGAACTTATAAACTTAATTTTGTTTAGTCTCCACGTAAGCGACCCATATAAGTTGCAGGACAAAATATTATGCGACATCGATGCATGACAACCAAAACTCGGTCGACTCAGTGTACTTAAGTCTGAAAATCCAGCCTGCCTGACCTACTTCAAAGAACGGATAAACTCGTCCTCTCCATTCTCTCAACTTGATGTCTCAGTCGACAGACACGCATTTTCCAAAGAGGATCAGATTGAAGCTGAAGCATAATAAACCTCCACGCTTCCTAAGAAGATTTTAAAACACTCCAACGATCCATATCCTCTTTGTGTGTTGCTTCCACCGCCGCTGACAGGAAAAGTTCATGTCTCGCAACACTTTACAATCACCCATTGTGTGTGCAGGAACATCAGGGATTGAGGAGAAATCCTATAGTTGCCTCATTTCCCTCCCGCATACACAGAGAGACTCTTCTTAATCGCCTCCTTCGCACCACATCTTATCGCTGAGGGCTCCTCACCACCCCACCGCAAATTGTGAAATTAGAAACCGCAACACGGTCGACGACGCTTTGATTTTCTGTCCCACACACACACACACACACGGAGGATTAGGATTTTAAAGCGCACAAAAACGCAAGCAACCAGCAAAAAAAGGATACGCCGCTGCCGCTCACCTCGCCATAACCTTATGACCTATAATCGGGAGCATGCAATACGATAAAGGAACGTTTTCTTTTTTCTTTTCTCCGCGTTTTTGCACGAGCGGAATAGGCCACAAAGTATGGCTTCTTGGAAAGAATTTGTAAGCTGTCATAAAGGACGCTGGCGGAAAGGAAACACCTACGACCAACCCTCGCACCGACAGCCGACTGTTTAATCTTGGGCGAGTTCCATTCCGAGTGTTGAGTCCTTTCTTTTTATTTTTCTGTCGGTATGAATTTCAATATGAAGTGCAAAGTGAATGTAAAACACAAAGGACCCACCGGGCGGCGAGGGCGGAAACCATTTAAGCTCTTGGTTCGATGACTACAAGCGAATGGAGGATAAAAAGAAAGACACACAAGCGGTGCCTTTAAAAATGCGTGACGGAGCGTTAAGGATTCAAATTCAAATGTAAATTGTTATGCGGTGCGTGTATGTGTGTATGAGTAGAGTCGACATAAAGGATTTGCATTTGGATAAAGGCACAAAACCGTTGTCAGTGTTCGAATCAAAGGGCACTGTTGAATAGTTCAACATGAAGTCGATCCTGTTTGGCTGGTTTTTTGGGGTAAAGAGTTTTGCTAGGAAGGGAAATCCACTGTGTGGAAGAGACATATCGTGTTTGCGAGACAGGCGGAACAGGAATCTTTCTGTCTCTTGGTTGGAAGGGGTTGTTTGCTTTGTATCCTCCGTCATTTGTGTGACAGCCGGGCCGAGTGGGTGAAGAGGGCTGGGAATGGTTTTGGCGGACGGGTGGGTGGGTTTTGCTGACAATTGTTGGAGTTAATGACTCAGAAGAAATGTCTCAAAATGTTTTAGGGTGTCCGAAGCATACATAAATATTTTCTTTTTCTTCCTACATGCACTATGAAATTCTAGAGCTGGAGTTGAGTACAATGTTACGGCTCATGTGGTTCTGTGTCGGTTTCTGATGAGGGGTGGTTTCTGTAAGTCGTGGGCGAGCACATGTCTTCCGTCGTATGTGGGCGTGCATTTTGAAAATTTTCTGGCGGTCTGTTTTCTGTCTGATGGATGAAAAAAGTTCTGCTACGATGCGACGAAGTTTGTGAGTGCAATTTCGAGTGGTCTGGAAGATAATCGTGACCACGCAGAGAACTTGGTTTAACTCCGAAAAAAAATAGTCGGCGTAACAGCCCATATAGGGCCAGAGCCTAGCTTCTTCGAAAAATCAACGAAATTAGAAACACCTACTTAATGCTTCCGAAACATAACCTAAGATACGTTTTTCATTTGTTATGACATTTGGCTGGTAATGCGAACCAAGCCGCGATGCAAGTGTCTCTTCGAATACGAGTGCAGTCTAAAATGAGTCCTCATAACGCTGCATCAATTATAGGATGTTTTTTTAAAGGTAAGGAACTTTGAAATGAAATAAAACAGAGATAATTTTTTTAAATTGACATGAAATTCACTTTATTCGAAGGATAATCTTCTGGCATAATAATTTAAATATGATTTCTAGCATATGTCCGCCACAACGGGCTCGGACTAGTCTAGTCTGGAGGTCCAAATTTCGAAGGCTTCATCCAACATCCGTCAAAATTCTAACGCGCACAACACAGTGGAGGCGCGAAAAAGCTGGGCTCTGGCCTTTCGTGGGCTGTTATGCCACTAATGATGATGATGATGAAACTCTTCAAAAATAAGAAAAAATCCGCCATTGTTCTGCCCCTTGTCACCCAAAAAAACGCCTCCGATGTGTTCACTTCAGTGGACGAAAGCTTAAATTATTTGAATTTTAATTCTATTTCCTTGTGATTTCTGCTCACTGCCCTTTTCCAAGAAACATCCTTGTTTCCTTCTAAGATCGCAATTTAATTGATATTATCTGCCCTTTATCGAACAACGTACTTAATTTCAAAGAAATTGAATACCCATCTACTCTCCAGTTTCCTTTTTCCTAATAAAACCTGCCAATTTCTATTAAATCGCCTCCCTAATTCAACAGATCGCCCTCCAAATCCATCAAAGCATACGATCGCTTCCTTTCCACGAAGTCTCCCCAAAAAAAAGGAAAACATCCATCACATCAATAGAATCACCTAAACTGTCCATTAAAACATCGTTTCTCAGCAACAAAAATTTATATCAAAACTCTCAAGTGGCACATTAAGCATTTCCAGAGAACAAAGAAAGAAAAAAAAAAAAAAAAATTATTCTGTTCTGTCTGTTATCACCTGTGAATAAATTAAGCATTAAGAAAAACACGTGACCTTCGGGAGAAGTACATCCGCTTCTAACACACAGTCTACCTCCATTATGTCAATTAAATTACATCTCCATTTAAAATCCAAACAATTCCAAGAAGTTTTAGTCGTCCTCACCCACCCACACTAATGCCAGGAAGTATAAAACACAACTTGAGAGGAATGATTATCTACAAAGAAGGAACTGGAAGGAACTTTTCTACTGCCTCTTCATCTTCATCTCGTTCCGTTCTGTTGCCGTTGCCGTTGCCGCCATGTCGCAACAACGTCCATGGTCGCACTTACCTTTCCCCCCAATTGGAGTTTTGTAATCTGATTTTCATTTCACCCACCCACGGCCGTCATTCTTGTCTTATCATTTAAAATTAAAAGCAAACACTTCACAGGATTCAGGGGAGCTCACCGTTGGTCGCCTGGACCAACGCACGCGGAGGGTCCATTGCCAAAGGTAAGTGATTCATTGCTCTTTTCCATTTACTTCTCTCTCGAGTTGAAAAATTTATTACCTTCTCAAGTGTGCGCGAACCCACCCCACAGGCTGCCACAGTTATTTCTCACCCCCGTGCATTCCGATTTTATTACTGCAATTCCATGGGATTCCTTTCTCACTCCCTCCGTCGTCGACGACCCAAGGACGACATACTTTCGAGGCAAAGTGACAAACGCAAATCGGCGAAGGAAACGCGAGCGATACAAATGATTGCCTAATTTATTTGAAACTGAAAGAGGGTCGAGTCTTGTCATATCTTCAAGATTCTAGAAGAAAAAATTAATTAAACTCACATCGTGACTAGGTCAGGTTTTTTTTGTCGCTTCCGTGAAATGGGACAATTAAATTTAGGGGTGAATGCAGCCCCCCGAAAAAAAAAAACAAAAAAACAGTTGTGGTCCGAGTGACCAGTCTTGTCGCCGTCAAGGACAAAAACTCAAGGAAGTGGCAACTGCTATTCTTATCTTGACAAATGTGACAGAAGCAGAAGGATTCACTTTTAACAAAGACCGGAACAAATTGTCTTTCTAATTAATTAAGAGACTGGGCAGAATGGAGAAGGACTCGAGCGGAGAGATAGCGACGAGAGTTGGCAGCGACATTGTACACGACATTTTTTTTTTTTGAAAAGAAAATGAATTTGTTTTTGTCAGAAGAATGGAAGATCTAATTTATTATGAATGGGACTGTGTATTATTTGGAGAACAATGGTAGTTGCAGTGGACAAAGTGACAGGTTGTCGGGAGATGGTGGAGAGGAGTTGCAGTCGAATTTTTACGAAAAGTCATTACCAAATTTCACTTGAAAGGGGTTTGAAAGAGTTTCTCCGAAATCAGGGAAGTCCTTTAAGTATTTTCTGTGAAAATAACACGAAGAAAGCAGTTTGCAACAATTTCTAAATTTTTTTTTTGTTAAAGAGGGGAGGTGAAAATCTTCAAAAGACACTTTCCTTTTGTTTAAAGCGAAAGCGATTTCTACTCAGCAAAAACAATTCCCTGCAAATAAAATAGATTTCTCCTACAACTAGTGGGCGCCGTTTACTTGATCGGTAAGTGCGTTGGAGTGTCGAGCGAGAGTACTCGGGTTCGGATCCAGCTCGGAAAAAAGATTTGTTTCTATCCTACGACTAAGGAGGCATTTATTCAGCAATTTTACTTTCATCATTAAGACACGTTTTGCAAGTGATTCTACACTGGGAGTTCCTGCTAATAGCGCAACTAAGCGTGGGTCAATTCACTGTGCTAGGTCAAGAGGCTGAGTTCTTTGAAGACGGCGCAAGATGTAACGTAAGAACGGCAGGGTTTATGTGCTCTTTCAGACGACGCTTATACTTAAGATGTACAATGTTCTTAGTTTCCTGTTGGATTAATGAAATTTTAAGATCTCTGTGAGTATTAAATTTTAAAATTTGTTACACTTTGGCAAAAGTACTGCCAAAAAATTCTTGGGTTCCCAGAATTAAATGAATGTGGGCATCGAATTTGGTCGAAGGTTACACCATCTTAGGCGGTGTATCCCATAATGGTTCTTAGTACTTTATTTTGAAAAGTTTGTAGTGTATTTTTCATTTTTTTTATTACAACTACCGAAGTTTTTTACCACACATCTAGGTTGGTTATAAATTAGGAATTTGTTACCAATGCTGATTTAAATATTTTCCTATAAACCAGATCTATTACGTTAGATCTATTCACGTTCCAATTTTATTTCAGAAATGACTGGGCTCTCATCACGTCACTTTTGAGACGATCATCGTCCAGACGACTGTCGTAAATGCTATCGTCAAAAGTTTGCTTCACGTAACACTATCGTTATCGTCTCGCCTTTCGTCACAGTTTGAGTGCTGCTAAATGCTACATTCCTTATGTCAAAATAAAAGCTGCTTCTCTACCTACATTATCCTTTCGTATTTTTAGAACGTTCAAGTTCAAGAACGAATAAAAATTATAGGTAATGAGTGCTAAGGAGGTATATCGTACACTAGTTCATATCAAAATAGCTTATAACCTTGATTTAATTAAATTAGCATTTCATTTCTTCCCCACAGCTGACATTTACTTGAACAAAGACTCACACCAAAATTCTCCATGGTTTGGAGAGAAAATGTGCGTTGGATGTATGATTGTAGGTCGAATGTGAGAAATGAAAAACAAAAACAATGTATAATGCAAAAAAAAACACAAGCAAAACTATTTTTTCACCATTCAATTCCATATTTCATTTATTTAAGTCAAATATTTTACAATATTTTTCACAATTTGTTCTAGGACGATAGCAAATTAGGTATCGTCAGAACACCACCGTTGAGACGATAGAAAATGATAGTTCTCGGCTTACGTGAAGCGGAGAAAACGATATCGTTTGTTGATGTTAACATGAAGCACAGCTATCGTTCAAACGATATCGTCAGACGATAGTCGTGTTACTTGATGAGAGCCCTGGTATCAATTTTCTACATGATGTTTTCGCAGTTTGCGTCGGCCATACTGTTTTTGCTACCTCTCTCAAACCCATCTTTCAGTCAGTTGCAGCCAAGGTTGTCTTAGGACAGACTAAGCGATGAACTTTCATGGAAGTTTCAAGTTGAACAATTGAGTTTATTATATTATAAGTGTTACCTGATGTAACCCATCCATTAAACAGTAAGGAAAACCCTCTTAAGATAACTTTTTTTTAAATTTGATTTATTTTATGACTAGCAAGGCGCGCCGGGTACAGCTAGCTCTTTATATTTTCGTAAATTTAACAAAAAATAAATAAAAATCACTTCACTATGCGAAAATCAGAAATAAAAATATAGCAAAAGTGTTGATAACTTAAAAAAAAAAAAAAAGAAAACTTTAGATTGATTGTGATTCAATTTTCCAGAAATAATGCTAAAATTATTATTAGATTTAATAGAGTGAAAAGAAAAGAATACTTTTTGATGCAAATTTTAATTGGGAAAACCGTTTGTTAGTATAAGGTATGACAACACTGTGAGAGCACTGTGCAAATGTGTTCTTAGCAACAATGAAAGAGTTAAAATACTTTCTAGCAACATTTTTTTGTATTTTCTGTTTTAGTTTTTCTATAGAACTCTAGCTGAGCGGATGTAAAGGACGTTCAAATACGAACTGATTGTGTTTTATTTGATCAAACAATTTTATCTTAAACACTTTAAGCCTAAGTATGAATTAAGTATCAAGATTTTTGCTGCTGAATGTACATATCCAAATAAAATTTCATTGTAAATAAATATTCGTAACCGAAAACGTCCATTTTTTAACAGACGCTATAGCTGCAACACAGTACGAATTTTTTCACAAGCCTTCACAGTGGTTTCGCTGTTGCCCGTAGTGCAAAAATATTCTTTAATTTTTTATTTATTTATTTATTTGTTTGTTCGAGAAAAATACTGATATTTTAAGATACAATTTTATATTCTTTTCTCATTTTCAAACGTCAACAACTCAAAATCTGCCCCAATTTGTTTTGTTAAGACAGTCGAAGTAACGCTGTACTCACCTTACCAACGACCATTTACTGGTGCTGCTAAAAGATCATAATTCATTTCCATCGATTTCTGAAAATCTCGTCAATTTTTCATCAACTAAATATGATATGAATATCCAGATACCACTTTGTACTTGTCACTTTGTAGCCTAACTAGTCTTCAACAAATTCAGTTTACTGACTTAGAAAGTAGACTTTGTCCTATACACTTTCTTCTATAGCATTATAGCCACCCTTACATATTAGGTTGTCAAATATTCCCCTTCCGCCTTTTTGTCTTTTGAATTTTCCGGCTATGTACAAAGCGCTACAGAGCTCGTATCTGGCAATACATCATTTGAAAGGTCTTGACATAACCTACAAAACGAAGCTATGCATGATTAGAAAATTCAAAATTCAAAAGGCAAAAAGGCGGAAGGGAGATATTTGACAACTTAATATTTGATGAATGTCTTTTAATCCCGAAAGAACCTACAGAACATGCTTTGTCGAATAGACGACGCCAACATAGAAGTTCGTCCTCCACTTGACTAATCCTCTGAATATTTAAAAATATAATTGTTTTTAATTGTTTAACCCATGAGGCATAAATAAAAACATAATTAGACATTCGACTACGCAAGGTGCTATACGAAAAACGAACACAATACAAACGTAAACACGACAGAAAACCGATAAGATGTCATATTGCGTCGTCGATTTGATGAAGCATTGCCTTCCAGTATCAAAACGAAAACATGTGTCAAAATTATAACGCGCACAACACAGTAGAGGCGCGAAAAGCTAGGCTCTGGCAATCTTTATAGTTTTTTAGCATTTTCTTGAATGCAAGAATTTATTAAATAAAATAATTAATCCAGCCCGGAGACAGAACACCACCTCCAGCGACCGACGGACAATCGTCCTGGAGTAATCTCTGTCATGGAAAGCTTTCACAATTCGCCGTTTGGAACTGGCACTAAAAACAGTATTCCCCCTTCACTTGTGTCAAATTACATCGCGCACAACACAATGGAGGACAAGCTATGCTCTATGCTGTATGGGCTGTTGCCCAGATTATTTATTTAAAATTTTTTGTTTTTTATTTTGAAGTTCCCTATAGTGTCGTCATAAATTTCCCAAGCGATTTTTGCTGTGCTGCTTATTCTGATTTACAGACGCAGTGAAAATGACTCCTTCAAAATAATTCAAAACTAGAAATAGTTCGTTTGGGAGACAGAAATAGCTCATCGAAATTCAATTTTACCTTACTGCACCATTCGATTCAGATGGATAACACTCCTCCTGTGAAATGCACACCTATCAGAAGCTTGATAATTGCATTTCCCTCTTAGCATCGCTTAGCCTCTTCCGCAGAAGCCACCTGACCTCGCCCACGTCCATTACCTTCTTGTCCAAGTGAAAATTTATTCTCGTCCTCGCACTTGAAGCCGCATTATCCTCAATGATAAAATGCAATCGAGGAAGTCTCTCCATAAAAATTGCTTTTCTCAAGAAAAAAAAAAACCCGAACACCTAAATGTCCTTGAATCCTTTTTAACCACTTCCACCGAAGAGCCACAGCACAGGGCACGAAAAAAAAATCATTCCCATTAATATTCCGAGCGGAAAACGTCTTGAAGGAGGAAGGACCGTCTTCGGAAAAAAAAAGGGAAATAAATTTTCAACCACGAAATCTATTCAAGTGCCAAATGTCAAAGCAAACAATAAAAAATTATTGTGCAAACAGCAAATAGAATGAATGAATGGACGGACGGTAAAGGAGCAAAAGAAAAGAAAAAGAAAAAAAAGGATTCCTCCACTTTGAATTTATTATAATATTTTACGCCGCCAGTGTATGTGTGGGTAAATCCAAATATTTCATGCGGACACCGCAAGGACTCGGCAATAAAAGGAGCCAATGAACGTGAGACTCGGCAATGATGACACCCCGAGGATCGCGAGGTGGGTGGGAGCGTCGGACCGCCATTGCGCTTTGGCGCATAAATTCCACGTCTTAGGAGGAAGTATGAATTTATAATTCGGCGTCTACTTCCCTCTTCTCTTGACGCAGCGGTGTCTTGGCCTTTGTGTTAATCCGCTCGGAGAGGCGAAGGTGTCGCGAACACGGTTATCCTCGAGCTGCGTCCCCGGGGGTCGAAAGGCGAAAGGATTTATCTCTAATTTCCATTTTTTTCCTCTTCCTGAGTCAGTGCTGCAGACGGAAGTGCCTCTGTGGCCGTCACCATCAACATCATCATCGTCATCAGCGACAGCAGCAGTGGCAGTGGCAGTGGCAGCCGCCGTGTCACCCCGGGAGACATCTCGCCACGATTACAAACAATGAAGCAATTATTTTATCGTGCGGCAGAGACGGCTTCCTGTTCCCAGAAGGCCGCTACCTCCTCCAGGAGAAGAAGGAATAACAAGAAATTACAGGGGTCTTCCAGCAATGATTAGCCTCCCTGATTGATTGTTTTGAAATTATCTCCGCCCGATGCGGAGCGGCGTATCTCCCTCGGCGGTAGGGGGAGGAATAGGATGAAAAGTCGATGGAATATTCCACGGAAACCTCGACGACGACGAGGACGACGACGTCGACTACGAATATTGATTGTGTGCCCTGGCCCCTGAGGATATCCGTTGTCCTCTATTCCGGCGCCCATTCCAACTGCCGCTGACACTGTGCCATCAAACTTGGGAACACCTCCCCGCTGGCGCTCGTGGCTGTGTTTGTGGGACGGTGGAAAACAAATCGAATGCCCACCTCAATCTGACACCCGGCAATTTTCTTCGACCACCACCCTCGGCACCCACCCCCACCCGCTCTCTGGGTCGGAATAGTTATTGACCCTGGATTACGGGTTTTATTTTCGGCGAAGTACTCTACTCCATCGGAATGTTTGGGCAATTATTTTAAATGCCGCACTGCGAAGGATAATTTGGTGTTTTTTTCCATGGGGTGTGGGGGGCGCATATCCTTTCGGATGCACGCGCTTTACCCGCGCTCGTGCCCGCCCTCCGCCTGCTAAGTGAATTTTTTCGTGCAATCGCTGTATATGTCGGTAATGTGGTCGATTTGACAATGTCGCGCACAAATTGCTTCGCTTTCGTTTTCTGTTTGCCAATTGGACGCGGCGTTGTGTTTGACTTCTGAATTTAGACTCACGAGTGAAAGTCTTGTGAGCTTGCATTTGATTGGTAATTTATTTAGTCACCTTGGAATAGTTTTGTGTAAGGAAGTCCGAGTACACCCACCACGAAGTGAAGGGTGACGAAGTTTGAATGTTCGGCACTAATGCGAGGACATTAGCGAGACGACTGGGTGAGGAAACAGACGGCTTAGCGGTGTATTTTGTATCATTTTAGTTGCAATTTTGTTGAATTACAGTTTTGTCGATGACTTGTGGTTAGGCGGGGTAAATAGCTACCGAAAGGCGGTTAGTTTGGTCGGTGGAAGTGGACATTTGCTTTCGTAAGTAGGTTTTTCCCTTTCACTGTTGTTGACCTTAATCCCCGATCTGTGTGCTTTGAATTTAAGTCACCGGCTGCAGAAGTAGTTTTTCTTAAGCCAATTGAACGCAATTTCACCGACGAAGTTCTGGTTAGAAAAAAAAAATGCACAAAATTCTGAAACAAATTCGTATGCGAAAAGCGATGCAGAGTAAGTGCATTGATAGCCTTACGTTCCTTCTTAACAAACCGCAACACACAGTCTATTTTTGAAAAGTCTCTGAAGTATTGAAGCAAGTTTCGGTCACCCCCTAGCATAGAGCCACCTTTGGCCTCAAGAAACCTCTTGTTTCATTTCTTCTGCCAGCTCTTGTTGGACTCCTGTTTAAACATCTATAAACCTGCAAACATTTAAATGAACTAAACCCAAGTGACAAGTATCATCGAGTTAATTTTGATCTCAAAAGGAAGCAGCTCATAGCTCCACAAGAACCCAAGCACTAGATCTAAATTTCTTCTCTTCTAGGAACTGCCATTTGCCAGCCAATTCACCACCAACATTATTTACAGAACATCCTTTAAACCTTTAAGCCGTTTCTTAGAACTCTCCGATTGAAGAAAAACCCACCCCAACCCTAATACCAAAAATGTAGAACAAGAGAAGATATACGAGTTTATAAAAAAAAAAACTCCTGAATAACTGCAAATTATTATCCTTTTTCCCAACGATTCCTGATAATTCCCCCAGGAAAACAAAGAAGACAAGACAACTGACAACGAAACAACAGCAAACGACCAATAAATGAGAATTTCACCCAAAAATGCCGAATCGTCGAATTAAATTTCCATCCCCCTTTTTCATCTCTCATCCCCAATTTACCCTCCCCCCCCCCCCCCCCCCCCTTCAAGATTGATCCCCCAAAACAAAAGCGGGCAGACACGATGTTTTGAATAATATATCAAAATCCCAAGGACTATCGATCGAAGGATATTTCGCCAAATTGCTTTCGATTTCTCCCCCTCAAAAAAAAAAAAATTATTTATTCAAACTCCCTAATTAGGGGGCCAATTGCCAGGACAACCCAACGCGGCTTGTCTTTCCTTTCAATTTTTTTTGTGCTCAGGCTTATGTCAGAAAATCACCTTAAAAACGAGGAAACAACCCAGCAGTGACTTCCCAGTTCGAGGACCACCAGGACACGCCACACACAGCAAAACAACAAAAACAGATCTCCACTATCTCCCAGTGGCCAACTAGGATGACATGACGCGTATGTCAACCTTTCAGAATTTGCACATGCACCAGACAATCAACATAAGGGACCTGTGTGTAGGCTGGGGGCAACCTCACACACACACACAGAGGAGGAGGAGACGACCACAATCACGACACGGTAGTAACAGGATTGACATTTCATATGCAGGACGTGACGCAGTACAAAACGTTCCATTTTCGTTTATTCTTTTCAGAGTTTCAACGTTTTTTTCATTTTTTTTTTTTCTGGTGTTTTGTAGGTTTTTGTACGTTTTTCGTTTTCGTCGGTCCTTGGAGGCAAAACCTGGAAAGGACTCATCATCCTGCCACTCGGTCGAAAATGGCTCATCATCTTCATCATCTCATCTGGATGGTGGGGTGGGGGCCGGGGACAAACCACCGCCACCACCGCTACAACGAACCGGAGGCGGAGGCACCACTGGGCCAGGGGAGCCTGAATCTGAAGCACGGAGTTATTGAGGATTGAGGCCAGGTGAAGGGTCGTCGGGAGGTGAGGTGGCTTTCTTCGTTCTCCATTTGGTGAGTCCTTCATTAAAAATTCCTCATGCAAATTGTTGACGTTGAATGCGGTATGAAGCTGAGCTTCATGCTCTCTGACTGATGACTCCTGCATGACTTTCTGTGAATGTGTGTGTGTTCTCTTTTTTTTTTTTCTTTGTTCGTTCTTGTCCCTGGTTAGGGGTTGTCGACATCTTTCTCTGTAGGGTTGCCGTTATTACCCTCAGTTTTAGGACTCGGCGCTCCGTTCGCTTTGTTGTTGTGAGAGGATGGAAATTAAAATGTTTCGTGTGCAACCTATGCGTGTGTGTGTGTGTTTGTGGTAAGTGGTCGGTTGGGAGTCCTATTCGAGTTAATCGGCTTTGGGTTAGGATACGTTACAAAGTATGCAATGGCACTTAGTTGATTTAATTGCGAGCTTGAAACGCTTCTGTGTCGTCAATGGGTGTGGGTGGTAGGGCAGGGAATTTTATGACTGCAAGAGGCATTCGGAGACCTTAGAAAGGAGTTGTTCACCTTGTAAGTGGTGAATACCGAGCCATTTGGCTGCATAAGACGTAAATTAGCCGGAAGTCGAAACGATGAAGAAAAGTCTTTTGAAGATCCAAGTTTTCCAACAATGGGTTGGCCCCTTTTCCCTCGCTCAAGGACATTCTTGTAGGCTAGCAGGAGTGTAGAAGCCACAAGATTTGTTTTTCTCTTGACGCCGTGCTGTGACCTGAGGAGTTCCGAAGTTGGTTGAGTGCCATAGGTCACACATAATTCGGTTTAAGTCTCAACATGTAAAGCGTCCCACATACGATCAACCAGTTGTAGCCGCGACTTCGTTCGCCTCGGCTTAAAATTCTATGGAATCAGTCTAAAAACATACACTTCGCTATAGCTGGTTGAGACGGCCTCCGTTTTTGAGAAAGTCTTCTTCTTAAGACTGTCTTATATGCCAGACTTCCGGATTTGATCTGTCGAAGATCTTCACGTTGATATACACCATTTTTGGTTATACTTTCACGCTCAAAATTTACTGAAGCTCTTGGTCTAAAAACACTGACAAAATGTTTCATACGTGTCGACAAAAATGGACGTTTATTTGGTAACATCCAGGATTTTCTAAACGCCGCCGTCAAAACTTGAATTCCAAGAACACCTTGAATCAAGTGCTTCTATTGATAGACGCATCACATCGAAGCCGAACCCTTAGACTATGGACTCGGGTACGATTTTTCATCATTTTAAATATGTTTTTATCGGTTTTACGTTGCCAACAGCTTTCCAGTTTCAAGCCTATTCGCGAGTTCTAAACAACGGCTTGGAAAAGGTAAGTCTTAGAAATCAAGGGCTTTTGTAGCTACTCTTTCTTCTCCTCATATTTCCCTGACATAACTTTTACTTACTTTACCCTTTTTACTTACTTTGTTAGCAATAATCTACAACTAACGGCAAGGATTTCATATACACGAATAATTTCGTGTCCTTGAAGACATAGAAAAAATGATAGTTTCAGTTTAATACAACATAAAAAATATAAAACACCACTTTGAATAATAAAGGTTATTTAAATTGCAAACCTACATATATGGTCCATTAATGAATTCACTAGGCAGCGCTTTACGTACAATAACAACATTTGGTCCTAGTTTCTTTGTGTCATTCCTAGCTCCTTCCAATAGAGCAGCCAAGATATCAGCACCAGATACGCCAAACGTCGTTGCCAGACTACCTTCAATTGGGACTCATCTTCATGTTTTTTTTTTATTTATTATCGGTTCACATCGTGCATAAATTACCTTTCTTTTCCGGCACGCGACATTCTGACTTGGCGCCATTCACTCCAGTCATGAGTGTATCCTTAAAGCCAGCCTTTGTTCTTTTGGCTACCCATTCACCTATTTTTCCAGGTGATCTCAATGGCAATGTCATCACTAGTGCTTTATTTCCAAATATTTTCTCTGTCAAATCCTCGATATACTGTACAACAAACACAGGAGCATAACAATTGTTCTGTCTTGAGTAGTATCCGATTTGGTCGACCACAAACTTGGGACTGATTTCTTGAGATATCAGTACACAAGAGGCGTTATAGTGGCCAATTGCCCGCATTGAGGCACCGAAGCCCATGCCAAACCTGTTCCGTCGTGCAAACTCCCTCGGTGGCATGCCCGACTTGTAGATCTCGTTTGTGATGATTTCCTTTAACTCGAAGACTTGGTTAAAGGGTAAGTTTGGTCTAGAAGTTTAAATTCAGAAAAGAAAATTTCATATTTTTTGAGAGGAACTCTTACATATTAACCGAAAGTGGGTTTATGTTGACTTTTGACTGTTTTTGTTTTTTTGGCTGCGAATCGGTTGTGGGCTTTATCGTTTTCGTAGCCATTGCGTGCGAATTTTTATTTTAATTTTTAACTTTACTTAATTTATTTATAAAATCCAAAAACGCTCATGATTCGAAACGTTCGGAAAAGTTATGAAGTTTTTTTTGGGTACACATGACGGGATTTTCAAAGTTTTTCATTTTTTTTTTTAAGTGACTTTGTGCGTAAGTGGATATTGTACAGTAGGTTATTTATTTGGCCGTCTTTCTTGAACTTCTAAGCAGTCATACATTTTTTTTCTCAATAAAATTGAATGCATGCAATTTTATTGACAAAATCTTTTTTTTTTCAGACTTTTTAAGCTTTTACTTTGCAGGAAGACGGCAAGTTTGGTTGCCTTTGCCTCTATCCAATTGTGGAATAAAAAAAAAATTTTAGGTTGGAATAAAGACTAAATTAAAAACTAATATTGATTACATGCAATTTTGATGACTTACGAATATTCTAGTTTTCCAACTAGCGCTTCGTCAAATGATGACAAGCTTGCTTGGTTCCTATTGTTAGATGAAAAGGTTTATATTTAAAACAGTCTTAGAAAATCCGTATCTGTCAGCGTTATCTACAAAAATTTCGATGTGTAGGATTTGCGAAACGTTTTTTTTTTTCCAAGGCACTAGTACATTTTTCTTGGCCCGCTGGTACATTTTTCAGTGTAGTTTATTCATTAAATACTCTGTGGTTACAGTCCCTGGCCATATTATTAGACGCACCATAGATTTTATGCAAACTTTTAATTATCATTTATTTTGATTAAGTTTTTGGAAATTATACTACACTTATATATATAAAATTTATGCAGAATACTTGACAACTTAGTTGCCGTAGCGTTAGAAGTAAAATTCCTTTAATAGAGTAACTTCGGGTATTGTGGAATAGGCGGGTAATGTGTAATACTGTCCTATTTTCTAAACCACAGAAGGTCTACTTGCATTCTTAATTTTCTCAGAATGTAAATCTCATAAAAGAAGTGTTACGGTCTTCTTATTATTGATATTACCAACCGTTGTGTCTGAGTCAGTCTTCTTATTCTTCTTATTTAGACGTGCAAGACTTTTTTTTTATGCATTTTTATATGAGTTTCTTTCGGAGGAAAAATGTGCAGTTTCTTCAATTGTGCAAGTCCAATTGTAATCGAACACGTGTCTAGTTTCAAAATGTTGCTTTAAATTTTTAGATATATTTTGTATTATGGGTCGAAATTTGCAATAGTTTCCAAATCGGGTAATGTGGAATACTATTTGGTATTTCCAGCTTATTATTTCTACGATTTTTTGTTTGAAACTGCTTTATAAGATGTCTAAAAAAAGGTGAAATAAAGCATTGGGATGGAGATGCAGTGCCGATTTTGGTTGTCTGACCAGGGGTGACATTCGTTCTCTTGCATTTCAAGCAAAAAAAAAATAGCTTGCAGAATTGCTTTTCCACTTTAAAAGAATGAGATGGTAAGGAATGGTTATACAGGTCTCTTAAGGGCCATAAGAACATGCTAAGAATTCATGCTAAAACTAAAACGTCATTTGATACAGCCAGAGGATTTACAAGGGAAAATGCAGAATCCTTTTTCAAGGTTCTGCATTTAAGCCAATACAGGACAATATGATGCATGTTAAATAAATTATAATTGAAATTAGGAAACACCTATGTTTAATTTTCTTCGTTGAATCTATAATTTTGATTCGGAAAAAGTATTCCACATTACCCTCCAATTTTAAAAATCTCGATTTTCGAGGTGGTATTAGTAAAAAATAAATAAACATTTTAAAAATAACCCTAGCTATCTGACATTGTTGTTAACGCTAGCTAATAGATCAATAAGCAAAATGTGTTAAAATTGTCCATTTGATACATGGAATCTGGTTGTAACATGCAAAAATGAAATAGGTATTCCACAATACCCGAAGATACTCTAAGCACATTTTTAAAATTTGGTACACTTAGTTCAAAGCTAGGCCCATTGTGCTGCCAACCATCATTTGGGTACGTACAGTTGCGATCAAAATAATAGCAGTGCTGCTTTCTAAAGGATGCCTTTTTTCAACTTGAGTAACTTGCTTAATGATTGGAGTAATTGTAAAATCGTTTACTTCTTTTAGTTATTATTCTAAAGAAAATTCCCAAAGCTTCCAAAAAAATGTTCTCTCACACTATTACTGCTTTGCACTGCTATTATTTTGAAACTATTATTAAAAATTATAAAAATCGTACAATGCGTCGAATAATTTACCAGCTGTATGTCTCCCTTTTGATTCAACTTCATAACCGAGCGACAAAAACAACGAAAAATTGTTTGAAACATCCACCTCTCAGCTTCGTTCCAATATTTTTTCATCAAATTCCGTGCCAAAGTCCTTGATATCATCACAAGACCAACGAACACGCTCCACCGGACACAACTCCCAAACCAAATCAAAAGAAGAAAAAAAAACTTTCGCCATCAAATTGTCAAAAGTTCTCCCCTTAAACTCAATACTTTAACATTTGATTTTCGAATCAAAACATCTGCTATGCAATTATATGTAGGTCATAAAACCACCACCGCACCACACTTCAATTATCGAATTATCGGCAACGACAAGGACCTACTTTTCCCCATCTCCTTTCTCCGCCTCAGCACATCCTTTCGATTCTCTGAAACACAAAGGAGAAAATTTGCCCACAGTGAGTGAGAAACACGAAAAAAAAATGCGATCTCTTTTTTTTTTTTTGCTGATACGTTAAATGAAAGCAAAACTTTTGGGACCGATTTCGAGAAGAACGCTTAAAAAAAAAACCGCTGCTCAAAAAAACAAGGAACACCAAAAAAAAAGGTGAAATTATTTTTATTTTTTAGAAACCAGAAACCCCTGTGAGAAGCGGACTCTGTCTCTCCATCTCCAGGGAGAGGAACTTTTCAACCTGCATTGGGCAATGCAAGAAGGTGGATACTTTCCTTTCGGGGAAAGTCCTTGTTCCACGTCGTTCTCCACGTTTCGGATTTTTCATTCTTTTGTTAAATTTTTTTTTTAAACACTTTTTTTAAATTTTTTTTAGTGGTTTCCACCCAATTGGGCAAGAAAAGAAAACCAAAAAACAAAAAAAAAGATCCAAACGAATTATTTGAGCAGCTGGGTACTTGGGTAGCCTTTCGTCCAATGGACTTAGGAGGGCGGTGTGTTGAATGAGTTTTTTTTAAAATAGGAACAAAAAAAAATGAAGTTTCGAAAATGTTTTCTTTTCTTTTTTTCTCGGCTTAAAGGAGTTTCATTTTTTATCCCTCCCCTCAAACGAAATTGAAAAAAATGAGCTTCAAGTTCCTCACAAATCCTTTGAAAGAAACGTAGAAGTAGATTCATGTCCTGGATGATGGAAAGGAAAAAAATATGCATCTACTCAAGGGATGCGACGACGAGAACTCCTGTGCTGCGTTGCTGTGTTTTATAGATCTTTAATTGAGTTACAAAAGTAGTTATCAGTGAGCTGTGGAAGAGAGAAAGTTTAAATTAAAAAACTGTTCTGAAAATAGCGCACGAGATTTATCGCAATCCGTCGCAGTTTGTGCATTATTTACTGGAGGGGCATCTTCATCATCTTGGGAACTTCGGAGTTCTTTGAGACTTTTATTCGAGGGAAAATGTGATCCAGTTTTTTTTTGTGGTGGGAAAATGGATTGATGGAGAAATGGGTGAATTTAAAAAGACATCTGTCGTCACCCTTTCAAACGACACGATTTATTTTTTTGTAGAAAATTTTACCTGAAGGGAGTAAGACATTTTGGAAACTTTGTATTGTTGAAAGATGTTGAAGAGACTGCTTTTAAGACGCGTATGTTAAATTTTCGAGCTGTGAGCCGTAGGTGTTGAGGCCGTGAGCCGAGCTGAGTTGAGCCGAGCCGTGTGTCGTAAATCGTTTAGAGTTGGAAACCGTGAGCCGTGAAACGTGATGAGTTGGCTTTCAAAGCTATTTTAAATGAGGTTGTTTACCGTGAGCCGTGAGCTGTGAGTCTCGAGTACTTGCCGTGAGCTGTGAGTCTCGAGTACTTGCCGTGAGCCGTAAGCCGTGAGCCGTGAGACATAAGACGTGTTCAAATAGCCTTGAAAATTGTCAAGTTTAAATTAACTGTCAAAAAAATATTAAAATTAATGGCGATCCCCTGTAAACTATTTTAAGTTAGTTTGTTCTGCGTGAGCCGCGAGCTGTGAGTCGTGATAAGTGGCCCTGAGCCGTAAGTCGTGAACCGTGAGCCAAAAGCCAAGAGCCAAGAGCCAAGAGCCAAGAGCCAACTGCCAAGAGCCAAGAGCCAAGAGCCAAGAGCCAAGAGCCAAGAGCCAAGAGCCAAGAGCCAAGAGCCAAGAGCCAAGAGCCAAGAGCCAAGAGCCAAGAGCCAAGAGCCAAGAGCCAAGAGCCAAGAGCCAAGAGCCAAGAGCCAAGAGCCAAGAGCCAAGAGCCAAGAGCCAAGAGCCAAGAGCCAAGAGCCGTGAGCTATAAGCTATCAGACGTCAGTTGTAAGCTATAGGCCGTGAACCGAGCGTATCTGAGCAGTGCGCCGTAACCCATGAATTATTAGCCGTGAGCTGCGAGCTGTGAGCTTCGAACCGTACTCAGATGTTTTTCAAACTTATAAAACTTAAATTGACAAATTAGCGCCGTTGGCTAGATCGATTAGTCCGATGGACGAAGTACCTGGGTTCGAATCTAGCTCGTGGGAAAAAATACCACCATAGCAAAGGACTCCTCCTCCTCCTCCTGGAGTACTTTTCTTATAAAAAGCTTTCGCAATTCGCCGCTCGGAACCGGTCCCCTCCACATGTGTCAAAATATATCGCGCAGAACACAGTGGAGGCGCGAAGAAGTTAGGCTCTGGCCCTGTATGGGCTGTTACGCCGAATATTTATTTTTTTTTGTTGAAAAGATTTGAAAAAAGCAATAAAGTTTCACATCGCCCACGTTTCAAATTCTTATGCGAAGATCTCCTTTTATCCAAAATCCTTAGTAACAATTAGCTGAGGACGCTCTACATACTCAAAAAATCAACAAACTCACATCTAATTCTCCAAGTTCGACCCCCCAGTCTGTTGCCCTTCTCCGTCCATCTGCCAGACTTTTCAAAGTTCAAAAACACGACGACATTTAAATGTAACCTCTTCACCATAATTTTCAAACCTTCTCTTTTAAAACATCTTCCCATTACTTCCTTCCGGGTTCCGGGACTATCCACTGCCATCCATGTAAACTTACCACATCCCACTTGATCCGCACCGTGCGTCCAAGAGCAAACTCCAGGTTGTCTAAGAGTACACCCCCGTTTAGAAAGCACCGAGTAGCAATTGAAAACCTGAAATCTTCCCCAAACAGTCCCGAATGTTGTACAAACTGTTAGGGAAAAAAAAAAAACTAAGTCCTTTCTCGCCACTCAGCACGCCCACCCTCTCCACAAAGGACGTGTAGTTAGTTCTTTATGCAGACGGAAGTGTAGAAAGGCCCTCTTACTCAAAAAAATACGAGAGAAAAAAAAACTAGATATACTTTTATGTGTGTGTCTCTCCTCTTCTTTTTTTTTTGTGTTTTTTTGCACTTAAATTTCATTTCCCAACCCAACCTCCCAGCCGCCGTTGTCGTCGTCCTTGCAGGGTGTTACACATCGGCGATGAATTTCTGTTATGATTTCCTTGAAGCGACAGCAGCTCCGACACCCGCACCCATCGCCAATGGTTAGAGTCCTTCATTAAGTATGGTTGCACGTTGCCACGGCCCAGAGGACGAGAGATGCGTTACCGTTATCTTTTTGCCTCCCTCGTCGTCCTTGCTGCCGTTGTCGTTTGTCTTTATTTTTATTTTTCATTCCGCTTTCGTGTATCTGATGCAGGTGAAAGATATATTTTCAGGTGAAAACATAAGCAAAAGGTGATTCGTGTTTTGTCTGAGATCACGCGGATACCCAGGACACGAGCCTCACATCTTTTGGGAACGTGTGGGTGGGTGGACTTACCCGTCGTGATGGTGAGAGACTTATTTATTCACGTTTTGTTTTTGTTTCGCCACTCAACGAGACGGGCGGTGAAATAGATTTTTCTTTTTCCCTTAGCACCGACGTCGTTCGGGAGGGCTTGCGTGCTCGTGTGTATGTGTCTGTGTGTGTGTGGAATTATGACAAAATGTCCTTAACAAAAAAAGAAATGAGGAAGTGGGTGGCATTGTGGGTGAAGGGCTGTGGGCAGTGGGCGGTAGGCGAGTGACGGTATCCTTCGCAAGCTTCGTGTGGGAAATGAGAGTAATTGGGGGTTTCGTGTTTTTTTTTTTCGTTTTTTTCTAAATTGTTGTGACCGAAAAATGGCAGTGATGGTGGTAGTTAGTTCGTCGTATGGTTTTATCGATCGTTGGCAGATTTAACGTTTTCAAGAAAATTGAAATTAAGGAGATTATTTTTTTTTTGTTTTTTCTTATTTTTTTTTTTTTTTTCTGCGTACTTGAAACGTCTCTTGTGTGTGTATATTGTTGAAATTTCTTTGAACTTTAATTGGCTTATTTAGGATAAAATGCATGTCCTTGAACAGGAAACTAATTACTGGAGAAAAAAAAATCGATACGGAGAAAAGGAAATAATCGTTCATTGGACTGAGCGAAGCCTCTAATGAATGTCATGGGAGGTCAGATGGGTAGAGACAGTTGGAAGGCAGTTCATTTAAGACCGACCTTGAGGATTGACGTGACAGTTTTTCTTAAGAACCCTGAATATGGGATGAGTGAATGGGGTGTCGATTTTTTTCAAGATATCACCAGGGACATGAAATAAAGTCTGTATTCGAACCTTGAGGAGTTTGAGGAGCCTTTGCGAAGGAAAAGCCAAGGGTTCCGAAGAAATTCAACAGCAAAAGTTCTGTATGGCATTCTTAAGCTCTACGTTTGCAATTCTAAGAGTCTTCACTTCACTGATTCATTAACCCTACACTGCGTGACTTTTTTTTTCCTAAAAAAAACATTCGTTTATACAATTTATGTCTGTAAATACCAAAATAATAATAAAAAAAAACACATTAGTTTACGTGAATTGGCATGATTATTCCCTTCAAATTATATAAAGCAGATCATCTACAAAGCTTAACAGAGTAAAATTCTGATCTATAGTTTATGAAAGAAGTAAGAATTAAGTTGTATCAGGTCTGCTACACTGCGCAGTGTAGGGTTAAACCTCGCATGCTGCAAATCTTCCCGAGGCGGCAATTTGAATAACATTATTTCACACACTTAATGGCAAAGTCCAAGCTTTATAATGAAATAAAAATGTGCTCATATGTGTATTTTATTTAGCTTTACTCTCCTTACCAAGAAATAAATGACCTAGAACACTTAAGTTGCAGTTAAGGCTGCAGCAAATACAAGTGCTATTGCAGACTCAAATAGACCCCTGAAACCTTAACATTTTTCCTTTACTTTGGTTAAACCCAATTGATTAAGTAATTGATATTTAAGTCGGAAGAAAAAAAAAGGATATTCGCCACGTAAGAGTAGCAAAGCTCTTGATCCTGGCCCTAAACAAAGATCATTGATCCTACTGATAATCTTTTACTGCCTCAAAATCGATGGCTGGTACTCGAATTGAAAAACTTTCTTCTTCTGAAGCTCTGGTAAGCTAAACAAATTTTGAGTCTTTATGTAGACTAGAGTGGTGTAAGTACAAGCAAAGATCAATTCTTATATAAACGATCAGTGATGACAAAATTGGAAGACACTTTTGAAAGCAGAAATAGAACACATGTATGACCTTAAACTATAAAATCTACGACAGCACATGTAAGACTTTAAACTGTGAAACCTATGAGCCTAAAAGCCTCTGTTTTTTTTCCATTTCTCAATTTTAAGCAAACTTACCAACTACCAACTACTTTTTTTGCAATGCAAAACATTGCGTACAAAATTTCGTAACCCAATACAAAACATCGCCGTAATTGAGTAATCCGTCAAACTTTCCTTTTTCCGATTTAAGTGGACCCACGTATCCAACTTCCATTGAATCCGAAACAAATATCACAACATTCCCCCCTCGAAAAAAAAACAACCACTCACAAAAAAATGAAAAGAAGGCCAATCACGAGAGCGGGGATTACATAAAAGTGTACTAAACTATCACTTCTAATCGAACTTCAATGACCTCTGACAATTCAAACATTTGTATTCCAAGTGCTGCACCATTTCACTCTCCCGGGGATATCGTAACCGATAAAATAGAGATCCCAAGCCAAATTGAATGTTGAGTTATAATATGAACTTTTTTTTTCCACTCTCTTCTTTTTTTTTCGTTTTTTTTGTTTCTCGTTTTTCAATCATCCCCATGCCTCACATAGAAGCATAGAATCTCAATATTCTAATAAAAATCCCTAGACTATCAAAAAATTCATATAAACTGCGGAAAAATTCAATTTGAAACCCTCTCACAACCTCAAATTGATTCCCCCACACATACACATCGAGAGGAGAACAAAAAGGGACATAGTGTAGTTGCAAGCTTATCCCCGTCCCCACCAGCCGGCAACACTGATCCCAACTAACAAATCGACAAAGAAAAAAAAAAGGCGACCAAACATAACCAACAGCACAAAACAAAACAAAAAAAAAACCAAAGCCACACTGCAACACTATCAAAAAATTGCCATCGATTTCCATCGATGTGTGTCCTTCAACATCACATTTGCATATAAATCACCAAACAAGCCAATATAGCGACAAAAAAAAAGAAAAAGAAGAAACGAGCGAAATCATAAAAAAAATATATCCAACCGCCCAACCCCACCGCACACATTCAACGGGCGACACATTCGAATTCTGGAATTCGAAGTCGGAAAATTTGAATATTATCATCCTATATCCGTCACATTAGCATAAATCTTGAAGCACCCACCACCACACGATCCTTGCGGACTCTCGACTGGGGTGGGAGAGAAAGCGCTACGTGAATCGCGTCCTGATTGTAAATACTCTCTCGGCGGTTTTTCTGTGAGTGTGTGTATGTTTTTTTTTTTTGGCACATCCTCGTGTTCGAAGAGGATGAGCCCTCACTTCATCGATCGGATGTTGAGATACAACTGGAATTTAGAGTGGAAATGAAAGTTATCTTCAATCGGAATCGCTGAATCGTTTCGCACATACGACAGTAACAGTGACAACTAGGACAACGACGCGGTGGCAATGAAATAAAACCGCAATAAATAGCAGAGATTGTCAAAAGGCCATAAAAGCCAAAAAATGTCCCCGTCAAGTACTCCGGGGGGAGGAAGGTCTATTTATAGACGGGATAACACGCACAGCTCATAAAAGGAACTAACGCTTAACGCCACTTAATTGCCTCAAGGTCTAATGTTATGGACGAGTGTGTGGATGATGATTTGCGACAGATGCGCGGGTAGTGAAAAAAATTCCGCGACAGTCAGGGATTTCTTTTTTCCCACGACAAATTTGCATTTGATCTCTTCTGATATGGTGCTGATTTGTTCGGGGAAAAGAATTGGCTGACGCTGGAGGACAAGATCGAACGATCAAGAAGCCGAAATAGAAGCAAAAGCTTCATTTTACAATAAATATAGTAAATTCGCGACAATTCGAATCTCTATAATTCGGAAACCTCTTTAAACCTCTTTAAATAGAAGCATTTTCTCAGTCCCCTGAAAAACCTAGGTACATCGAAGAAAGCCTATGCAATTTGGTCCCCTCGTTTATTTGAATTTATGTTTGTACAAAACATGGAAACCTCCACATGGACTTAGAGGATCTGGTGCATGCAGGTTGCCACGCTGTACCAAACAGCCTATGCCACAATTGATGTGTTTTGTCACGATCCGTCTTGGCGATTTTAATTGACCCCTTCGGAGCTGCTCCTCTTTGATTCGTTTGGCCTTTTTTTTATGGCGAACATTGAACGATCGATGTTATGTCACCAAACCGAAACTGATTCAAGCACTTAAGGCCAATATCATCCAAGCAATCCATGAGCAACAGCACGAAAGCATGCACAAGGTCTTTGAAAATTTGCGCTGCTGCGAAGCCAACCCACCCATCCACTTGAACAACATCGTGTTCCATAACACAGGTCTACAACCAAAATGATGTGTCAATAATTTCGACTGATTTGTGTGTTCTGCAAACTAAAAAAATATTCCAAATGTTCAAGAACGTCAGATTATTTTGCAAAACGCAAAATTTCATTATAAGACGGATAAAAAACGGATTTTTGGAGCCAACTCTTGCTCTTAAATTGCATGCGACCTGTTGGTAAAAATAAAAGACAGCCTACCAGAGAGTTAGAGGTATAAAAAGAAAAGAAAAATGTAAATCCAAACATTTGACGTTTTCTTCTTCTTCTTTTCTTTGCCCGCATGTTCCACTAAAGGGGGTTGGGGGGGCAGTGCACGCAGAAGAGATTCCCAGGCAACCAAACCTCCGCCTATGACTCTAACTCCTCGAGGGGTACACCCAAGCGTAACCAGGCGAGTCTTTGGACTTGATCCAGCCATCTCATCCTGGGTCTACCGAGCGGTCGCCTATCCGACGGAGTCGCATACAAGGCACGCCTCGGTAGTCGTACTGCAGGGGACATTCGTGCCACGTGGCCAAACCATCGAAGTATAGACCTTTCCGTTCGGAGAAGAAGACGCTCAACATTAGGCTCTCCACGCACTGTCGTATTTCTCACCCTATCTCGGCGAGTAACTCCTACAACAGCACGCAGATATATCACCTCGGCAGCTTGTATTCGCGATCTTATTCTTTCGGTCATTACAAAAAAAATTTATGACCATAGATGAGAGTTGGTGCAAATACCGAACTAAAAACCGACAACTTGGCCTTTACACCAAGCTTGGCCTTCCTGATGACAGACCTTCCAAGCTAATTCAAAATTGACCCAGCTTGGCCAATCCTATAGGAAAGCTCAGTATTGCTCGTGAAAAAGACCCCGAGATACTTGAACTTCTCCACCTGTTTCAATAGGACTCCGCTGACCTGAAGAGTGCATTGCACATTTGACATTTGATGTTCGCTCAAAAAAAAAATATTGTGGTCGAACGCATGACGAACCCTACTTAAAATTTGGAATGAAGATATGCGAAGAGTTATTTTATATCATATGAAAAAAATTTTAAAAAATGCAAATGCAGTTTTTCGAGATATTCATTCAGACATTTTTTCAACTATAGGTACGTGTCAAAAACGATAGCCTAAAATATTCTTCGTCCTTAAAATATTGGTGGCCTAAAAATTCTTATTTTTCTCAATTCAAGAAGAGAAAAATTTACAAACTTCTGATAAGCAAAACCAAAGTTATAATTTTTTGAAATATTAAAAAAAAAACTTGAATTTGTTTTTTTTTTCAGTTTCCTTACTCGCAAACAATACCGAAGTCTGTGAAACTTTTTTGTCCCATGAACCACACCAGGCTCCTGTACAATACGAATTTCATCTACTGACAACTTGAAAATTCTGGCGTAATTGCACTAAAACCGTAAGGATTTTATTTTGAAACTCAATTTTAAATCATTTAAACCTGCTTCTGATGTCCCCTAGTGCAACAAGAATAGTCGGGATCTTTTACTTCGTTTTTGATGAATGGAAAACATTATTTTCCCTTCTGCTGAAATTTGACATTTCAATGAAAGGGTTAATTAAACAACTCCAATAAGTAACTTGAGCAATTTTGAGCCTAATCAGAAGATGTCGTTCAGAGATCCCCATTTAGGCTCTGCGATTGGGTCTGAAATGACCCACAGATACCTACATCGTAAGAAAACGAGATGTTCTAGGGCGAAATGAAAGTCATTTTCGTATCCAGCACACATAAATACTCAGGAATACCAAAACAGCAATTAATTATTCTTTTCTATTAATGCGAATGTGTTCTCTAACTAAATAACTAAAGCCATAAAAAATGTAAAAAAGTAATTTTGTTGATTTGATTTCATTTTTAAAAAGAAACTTGTATTTGGCCAACCCTGTATATTACCAAACTAAGCGAACACAAGCCAAGCAATTAATTTTGGTTATAAAAAATGTATTGAAAGGTCATGACTATTTTTTCATTGTGCACGAAATGAAATACCCAAATCGAATTTAAGTACAATACTGAGACTCATATGGTTCTTTGTTGGTTTTACAGTTTGCAAAAGTTTTCATAAGTCGTTGACGAAGGCATATTCTCTGTCGTATGTGGGCGCGCGTTTTAAAAGTTCATCTTGAGATGCAGAACGTGGTGTTCTGCCCTCCGGCTGATGGATGAAAAAAGTTCGACTACAACGCAACGCGTCCAAAGTTTCTGAACGCAATTTCGAGTGGGAAATAGTTCTTTTGTTAAAGTTTTTGACTACGCAGAGCTTAAAAGACTTTACTTTTTGGTAAAAAAAAAAAAAGCAGCAATATATGAGGAGTTAAATGATTCGCCTACAGGCTTACCCTTTCTAATCCACTTTGCGGGAAAAAAGTATGTTTAAAAAAAGCACAGCAAAAGTATGTTTAAAAAAGCATAGGCTCAGGTTTCGTTAAATTTTTTTCCTTCATATACAGTCGAATCCCTCTAAGTCGAACTAATTTTGATATCCCGTAACTTAGAGTGATTTGACTGCATATATTTTGGTTTCCTTTTTTTTGTTATTGTGAATAAACATGGCGAACAGTTCTGATGCTGGCAATGTATTTATCTATTTAAAATTTATTAAATTGTGATAAAATGAATGATAAAGTGAATTACAAATTTAATGCGATACTAGTATTGGCTGCCAGGCCCTTCAACTATGCTGGCAATGTAGGTTTGGACGAATCCTTCACAAATATCGCACAATATCACGGCCATAAAGTCATAAATCTTTATTTACAGTGGATTGTATTCAAAATTACTTCATAGCTCTAGAAAAATTCAATGGTTGCACTTCATTGTGGCCAATTTTCTTTACCAAACAACTAAATTTTTACTTTGAATTTCCAGAACTGAATTACTTCCATGAACTTAAGCCCTGTAATTATTAAAAAATTGTAACTTACGTCCTTCCAAGGAATTGAAAAAAAATTCAACCCATAAGTGCTAGTGATCCTTCTACTTATTTTTACAATTTAAAAGCACTTTGCACAAGTGTGCAGACGTTTAACATGCAAATAATTGAAATTAATCCCTTTATCTATCGTGAACTTAAATCCATACAGAGTCCTCCAGTCTGTGCTTCCCATCCAAACAAAACTTAGCAGTTGTCATTACTTGATCGATGAGTGAGATTTATTTGATTCCAAGAATTTTAGTTTTTGAATTGAATTCTTGAAAATCCTCTTTGGGAATATGCTGAGGACGAAAAATTTTTTTGTTTTCTTATGATTTGCCTTTTGAAACGATAAGTCTCTCATCATCTCTAATCGTCTCATATTTTCATAAGACTACGCACCTTTTTTATCCAGCACAACTTTACAAAAAAAAAGTGACGGCGTTAAGACAGCAAAATGGCCGCTAGTTTCTGCCTTTTATCCTAAGTAAATCACAATCTTTAGATCCTCTCTCCTCCATTCCTTTTACTTATCAACTTACACAAGAAAAAGCGAAAGAGATTCACTGATTTAGTTGTTGGGTCTCAGAGCCACGTTATCAACAGTCTCCTTGCCTCTTGTGAATCTCCATTAAGTCCTGGATGTCCTGTACCTGTTGCCACGTGAATCTCTCGCCCACCCCATGTCCACCGGGAATACCAAGAATCCAATAAACAATCTCAACATTCATGACACACAATCTTTTTGCTGCACATTCTCATTTTAATGAGCTCATTATGCTGTCAAGTGTTTGGCACAAAACGATTGCTCACTATTTCCTAGATTTTCCATTTACTTCAACCCGCCCCCATCATTCTCCCCCACAACAAGATCCTCGTAGGATTAATGAACTGACTCTCTGGTTACCACCTGAATTTATTTTGTTTTTTTTTTTTTTCTACTCTTGTTTGTTAGAGAAATTCGATTTCTGTCAATTGTTGGTGGAAAAAGAAAAAAAAAAGACCGAGGAGAGATAGACAGACATCTTGAAGACCGTCCCACTTCGTAATTGATTCGAATCTCTTCTGGTTTCTCTCACTAAAATATCATTGCCACGATAATTAATTGACCGGATATTAATTAAATAGGAATCAACGTCAAATTGGCATTTGTACCTTTTTCGACTTGGGACACGCCCTAGGGATGGGAGGCTGGAAGGATTTCTTCTTTTTTTTTTTTTTGCTCGGGGGAGGTGGACGGTGGACAAAATGAGGGAAAAGAAGGATTAAAGTTTTTGGTGTACGTTGGGCATTTAGGGCAAATTCCTTTTATGGATGGGTCATGGCCGGAGAGTTTGTACGTTAATTTTAAGCCAATTAAAAAGGGCTAGTGGCTTTTAAGGTAGACTGACGATTGACTGACATTTTCTATCTTTTTTTGTAGATTACTTAATGCTTTATTTTTTTTTTAAGAATGTAAAAAAACGGAGTATGTTTAGAAGAGAAAAATGTAAGCCGGAGTCAATTGGCAGTCTTAGATCGAGTCTTAATAAGTATTTACAGGAATATAAATATGGTATTCTATTATTACTCCAATTGTATTCCTAGCATCAATGTCAAGTCAAATAAGACAAAAAAATGTCGCCCCTTCTCTATTGGTCGTTCTTTGTAAGGTTTTCAAAACGATTCCAAGAAATTCATTGAGATCCGCTTTGGTTTAACGAATATTTTGATAAATTAATAAACAGAAAAATTAATAAATGATTTTGATTGGAAGAAGATGGATGTAAACAATACAAAAAGTAAGTAAAGAAACTAGAGAAGATTCGTTCAATGAAATGTGCTTTGCTGATCGTGACATTAAATTCAAAGATTCGAATTTCTCTGCTGGACGATTTTAAACGCTCTTACTTCTACTTAACACGATCTTCTTTTCCCTACCAACATCAATTTATATGGTGCTGCCCTCCAATTAACCCCTTGATGCCGGGTGGTAGTAGTCGATGTTAACCAAAAGACTGTCATTTTATTTCTCGAGGACTGTCGAAGGCAATCACATTTAAAGAGCTAATAGAAGAGACATTTTCCGAATATTTCTTTATTCATGCATATTCTGACAGTTCAAAAAAATGATAGTTAAAATGACATTGAAAATTGTGGAATGTCTAGAATTCGATATTAATGTACGCAACAGCACAATTACAATTTTTCGGACAATTTTTAGGTCTTGTACGTGTTGCAAGACTTAAAAATTTCATTAAATATAAATTGTATTGATAAATATGTATGTACAGACCACTTTTAAAACGGAAGCATTATTACAACAAACAAGAGAAAAAATTAGAATTATAAATTAAACGTCATTTCGTTAGAAGAAGTACTCAATTTTAATGACAACCACGCTTACTAACTTTGCTTCTTAATAATCTTTTATGTTTTTTTGCAACTCCTCACCATTTAAGCAAAATTTTCATGCAGCTATTGCTAGAGATTTCTATTATCACCAGACGAAATAAAACATGAATATGACTATGAATTAAAACATGAACTATACACAGGTCTATTGCAACAGAGTGAGCAGATTTGCACCAGAACCTCAATCAAAAATAGAGTTTCCTCAAATTTCCAAGAGACTTGGAGTAAACACGTAAAAGACCATTTTTTCTAGATCCACGCAAAAAAATGATGACCATTAACTAATCAAAAAAACATTTTTACTAAAATGCTGAATGTTCAAGGCCAAGGGACTTAACATAATTTTCTTCTAGAAAAAAGGAGCCAGTCCAACTCGACTGCTGGAAAATTTTAAACCGCGAATATCTTACGAAGACCAGACTTGAACCTTTTCTAAATATTTCTAATGCAACAAGTAAGAAAGGTAGGAAAGTTGATGTAGCCGGCTGCAGAAGAAAGCCCACAGCCGCTAGATTAGGCGCATTGTGATGTTACACTGTGAACGAGACCCCACGTTACTCGTTGAAGCTAGAATCTAACCCGAAAGATGTCCCACCCTAGACGGAAACCCAATTTATAACTACCTGGGGTAGCTTTAATGCTGCGGCTTGACATCTGGGCAACCAATTATTGAAATACGAAGCATCGATTCTGGGCCAATAGACAATTTTTATGACCTACATTTTTGCCTAAGACTAAAAACCGTCTAAAAGTCTGTCAAGTCGACTAATTAGTTGTGTAAGAGTTCGAATTTTAGAAACGGATGAAAATAGCACACTTAACTCTTCTATATTTCGTAAGAGCAACACAATTAACTAAGTAAAAAAAATAGAATCGAGAAAATCCTCGTAGATCTAAAATATCAAAAATTGTCAGAAAAGCAGAGCCGACAAATCTCACTTCCTTGCAGCGAACTCCCTCCGTCCAAACTCCTCCTCATCACGAATTTATAACCTCCGCGCTAAAGTAGGTCACCCCCTTTATTGTTCTTTGTCAATCAGAAATTCAATTTCGCAGAATTCAATTCTCATCCTCGTTCTCTTAGCCCGGGCTTCGTGAATAAATAAATAATATTCAGAGATTTTGTCAGATCTCAACATCGGCCCAATGAATTCCTATTCTATTTTTTTTTCTTCTCGTTCTCACTCAAGCTGTTCATCGTGATTTATTAATGATTCCAACTTATAAGACAATTTTACCTAAAACACTTCACCCCTCCTCACCTCGTAGTAAACAAACTAAAACTAATGAATTCCACGGTGGAGTCGTGTAGTAACTTCTCCAATTTTCTTCTTCGAAAAAAAAAAAGAAAGCGGAACTGATTTACTTTCCGCCAACTGCAGAAACTTTCGCTCACAAATAATTTATCTCTCTCCCCTTAACGACGATCCCCCTGATACGACCGGCAGAGTTTTCAAGAACATCTGTCTCTCAACCCCAACCCTCTCGGCGGTGGTGGTTAGGGTGGCTAACCCCCACGGTTATTACTATCATTAGCGGATTAGTTAGATGGTCCTGATGGAGCACTAATTCGCTCAATATGCACATGCCTCGCCTCAAATTAATTTCGCTTCTAAAGGCATAATTCGCCAGATAAGTCTGGATCCTACTCTCTGTTTGTGTGTGTGTGTGAGAGAGTTTGTATCGACAGATGGAAGCACTGAAGATACACGTTTCTTTTTTTTTTTTTTTTTTCGGGGCCAATATCCGGATCGATATACCCAAGAAGTGTGGGTGGTGAGGAGGTCTGTGTACCTACTCGACAACGAGACGAGAAGATTATTTCGCTCAAAGGATTTTCACATCCTGTGCATGGAGAAGCGGACATGTTGAATGTGATTATTATCTGCGTATCGTCCTCTTTTCTCTAACGAACACAAACTCAGCTGGGAGGTTACTACGTAAGAGGTCTGAGGATGATATGTGTTGTTGTTGGGTGAGGTTATTTTTAGAGAGACAATAAGGACACAACTGAAGGATATTTTGCCAAGAAGCAGTAGGTACAGTTTGATGGATGCGAGAGAGAGAGAGAGAGAGAAGGCCCAGAAGGGTTAATGTGATTAAATGAAATCTATTTTTATTTCACGAATGGAAAAATCAATTTGTCATTCACTTGGAAAGTCTATGTTGTCTTTTTTTATGAAAAAAAAAATAAATAAAAAATTGAATTTTCATCACCCACCTTGGACAGGTCGTTGTCAAGGTTCGGTTGGTTCCATGTGAGTGCGTGTGCGTCTTGCCGGAGGTTCCATCGATTTTTGAATAAATTTGAATGAGATAATGTGACGGGATGGAAAATGTGACTGTAACAGGTGCCGGCATGCTGACGACATTTACCGGGAATTTCAGACTCCGGAGAAGATCCCTTGGATACTTTTTTACGAGTGCGTCAGACTTTTAAAACGTTTCGAAAACGTGTGGATTTCTACATATTTTGTTCGCATTGACGTAGTGCTTGAGACTCTGCTATTGAAAGCTTTCTTATATATTTTTACTACCGGTTTTTTTAAGGGTCTTTTGTGAAAAAACATATGATGGACCAGGTTTTAGGTTAAGCCTTCATAATATTACGTAAATGTCTGCACAAACGTTAATAGACAGCTTCACAGTTGAACAACGCGTTATTAAATTTTGCTACACGAGTCATAATTTAAACTGATTGCTTACTCATGGTCAAAATCTACCTCAAACGAATCGCATGCCGAAATCTTCCTGAGGCGTCTATTTGAAGGATATCTTTTTTTACACTTAATGGCAAAGTTGCAGCTTTTTAATGAAGCAAATTTTTTATCAAAAATGTATTCCTGTACGTATTTCGTTTGGCTTTACTTTCGAAATCAAAAAATTCATGATGACAAGCGACACAAAAAAATCACCGAAACGAGTATTAAAATTGGTATAGGCCTGCCTAAGATTGTGAACACACACTTGCGTCGGAGAATAAACTTAGCCCCAAAAATCTGAGAAACCTTTTATCTCCTTCACACGTCATCGGCCCTACCCACACACAATGTCTGTGACTACACCGTCTTCTATTCCAGGAAGGGTCTCCATATCCGACATTAGTGAAAACCTAAATTAATATCCCCGACATAAATCCAAAAAAAAGCGATATCATCCAATTCATTAAAATATTTCCACACAATCAATAAAACCCACATCATGTGGAGGAAATATTTCCACTTCTTTCCGGACTCCGACTGCCGATGATTTACACATCAAAACTGAAATCATGTGACGTCTCGCATTAAAAGAACACACGAATATGACAATCGATTGTCTTCTGCATGACAGGCACCTCTATTTATAGGAACGACCTTCAGCGAAACATAAATACTTTCGAAAATGTCCGGAGTGTAAGAAAGGATATCACTGTTGTTGTTATGCTTTTAATTTATCTGATAAGTGCCGATGTAAATATTTTATCCATCCGACAAAGAGAGAGCGAGGATGTCCACCCACGGTTGGTTGTTCAAAAAAAGGACGTTGATGTAGTGAACTGATTCATAATTAAACGAAGAGTTGAAATTTAATAATTTATGTTGTGAATTTTCAGTGGACGATGAAAGGTTTACATTTTCGTGAATGTGGTCAGGCTAAAAGTCCTTCAGATTTTGGCGTTTCCTAGAGAGAAGATTGTCTGAAAAAAAAAATCATTGCCTTCCCAATTTGCGAGAAAAAGAAATCAAAATGAAAACACCTGAGTTTATTTTTTTTTTTTATAATTTTTTCAATAATTTTTTTTATTTTCCCTTTTTATTCAAAGAAAAAAAAAGTCTTTGGTTTCCTTATATATTCATCGCATTGCCTATCTCTCTCACACCAATTCGGTACAATTTCTGATTCCATTTTTTCCTTAAACATATTGTTTTCTGTTTCTGTTTTGTTTGTTTGTTTTTTTTATACACAAAGGTAATCCTAATGGGGTTTTCTCTTTTTTCATGCTTTTTTTATGTTTTTTTTTTAAATATCTAGGTATTCTTTTTTTTTGCCCATATATATATACTCATATAGCTTACGTTTATAATATTGTAAAAAAATTATTAGTTATATATTTATTTACTTATTTATTTATTTTCATTTTCATTTTATTCTTTAATATCCATTAATACGTATAATATGTGTTTTTTTTTTTGTTTCATTATTAATTTAAACTACACTAAAAAATTAAAATGAAAAAATAATTGTTTTGAAAATCGTATTTTACAAGAATTCAAAATAAAAATAATGTTTTTTTTTTTTTGTTTCTTGTTTATTTAGAAAAGAAAGTACAAAACATAAATGAATACATGTATTGTTTTTTTTTTCTTTTATACAAAAATAAAATTAGATTTTTCTTTTTGCTTAGAATTATAGGAATCAAAAATTCACAATTATTATTTTTTTTTCTTGTTTTTTTTTTGCTTTTTTTCTAGTTTTATTTATTAATTACATAACCTACAAAATTCTTTCTTTTTGTCGGAAAGAAAAAACAAAACTGAATGCAAAATAATAAAAAGAAAACATGTTTTATTTATATTATTGTTTTCAACTTACATTGGGAGATGTGAATCTTTTTTTTTTACTTTTTTCTCTCCTTACGCTACATTGAGTCAGTATGTTTTTTTTTTTTTTGATATATAATACAGTGGTTACAGCAAATTTATTTAATTTAATTTTTTTTTTGTTTTCTTATTTATGCGGAAGATTGATAGAACATATATGGATATGTGTATTTTTTTTTTTTTTTTTTATTTTTTTCCAAACATTTTTTCTTCCACATGATTTTTTGCATATTCAACACAGTTACACAATTTTGAAACTCTTGAATTTTTTTATGCGATTTTTTTTTTGTTTTATTTTTCACCCATACACTTGTTACATTTTTTTTTTTTCGTAATGCATATTTCTTTCACACTTTTCGTAAATACATTTGATTCGCATGAATAGTGAAATTATTTATTTTAATAAATAAATTTAATTACATGTCGATTCTATAATTAACACAGTTTTATTTTTGTTGTTTTTATTTTACGAGAAGAAATGCAGTGGAAGCTGTGGATGAGTTGTAAGTTTTCCTGTTTAACCGAGAATTTTGAAATATTTGTTTCTGTGAAGTGTTGAAATAAAAGTATTCCTTTTTTTTTTGGATTGAAGACTTTTTGTGTATACACCAGATTTTGAAGGGCTTTGTTAATAACCCTGGACTCTGGATTGGAAATACAATTTGTGAAATGCGAAATTGTGGGACTTTCTAAGATCTTTACTCTCAAATTGCGAAATGGTTTAGTATTTCTACAAATGAATGGGTAGCTTAATTTATTCCTAGACATCATATTGATACAAAAAAAACATAGAATAAACTAACGAAGTAGACTGATTTTCAAGTTTTGAGCAACGTGTTTCACTTCCACGAATTACCTCCACCTCTCAATCGATTCGGGTTCGAGCAAAAGTCCTAAACCAACAATTAAGTGAAACGCTATCATCCTCCATCCACTAAACGTTATAATTATATCCCGCTGCTATTTTCCTATCCAAACACTTTACACTCTTCCTCTTTCAATAATGAGGAATTTTCTTTTCACTCGAATTCCCTGCAAACACTGTTCCAATTTGAAAAACAATCAACTTTCGGAGGAAAGAAAAATGAGGAAAAAAAAAACGAGGAACATGAACTTGATTCAAGTGCATACAACACATTTTTTTTTCCTCGCCAAAGGATGATCTTCTTTCCACAAGGGATTGAAGGACTCGTAAAAATATTTTAAAGGCGCTCGCTTCGAGGGCACGATTGGAGTTTTCTGTTTACCTTGCATAAACGTACACATCTTCCTCGTCGTTGAAATTGTTTGCCTTCACGAATGTTCACGTTCAGATATTATCGCATCTCTGTGAAATCATCTTCGTCCTTTTTTTTTTGCGAAAGAATATTTCTACCGGAAGTTGGAGCAGTAGAGGGTCTTTAATTTTTAGCAAGTCGCAAGGATGTATGGGGGGCGGGGTGGAGAATAATAAATTGAAAAGCAAAGAGGAATTTAACAGAGCTCTTAAGAAGGAAGCGATAAGGAAATTTGAGAAGTCGACGTCGATAAATTTAGTTTGCTTGTCTCTCAGAAAGTAGAAGGCGTGTCCTTTAATAGAAATTTTTCCAAAATTTGAGTTTTTTTCCTTACACAGAAATACCATGTTGAAGATTCACATCAAAGTTTCATATTTGACTCACAGACGCTACCTCTTCATCTCCCTAAATGTCTGCGGCGAATAAAATGCAATCTCCTGAAAGCACACAAGAAGAAGTTTCTGTTCCTAACCTTTTGATATTCAATAGAACAGACGGACGAGTGGTTCAACCCGCTGGTCAAAGGATCACTTTGCGAGTAGAGAAAACTCAAAAGAATCCCTGAAACAAGGAAAACCATTGAGACTAAACAAAGTAGGACGAATAAAATGACTAGCAGCGAAGGAAAATCCTCAAACAAAAAAGGTGCCAGACTAACTTTTGACTTATTGCTTAGCTACTTATTGTGTCGGGCTCTTAGCTGCAGTTTGTTTTGTTCGACTTAAGACTAGAACAGCCGATGGGTCTTTGGGAAAGGTGCATTTGACGGAGTTGTTTCGAGTGCTTAACTCAAGTTTGTATTTAATTTGCATGATTAATATGAATTTCAGATAAAATTGAAGAATTTGGAGAGTAAAAAGATGCTAAAGTCGTCCAACGTTTGGCAAGAAAGTTTCTTGCCGTCAAAAGACCAGAACAAAAAAATGGGAATGTTGAAGATTCGTCTATTTATGATTGAAATTTTGGTACACTTAGGCCAAAGCTAGGTCCACTGTGCTGCGAACCATCTTTTCGGTTAGAATTGTCTGCTTGACAGCACATAGAGGGCCATAGCCCAGGTTTTTTTTTTGATTCTGAAAACCCCTTGTTTCAGCCAATAATTTTTAAGTTAGTCTTTTTTCTTTAAGGATTTTTCATTAGCCAATTGGAACTAGATGATAAGATCCTGGTTCAGTTTGTATAATCGATTTTATGAAAATCGACTTTGAAAGGAGCATTTGCATGAAGTAATATGAATTAAATTTTTTCTTGATCGTCTCTTTTCATAATAAAATTCTGACCTTTTGATTGGGCTCACTACTTGTCGAAAAATACAATTAATCTCCAAACATAAAAAGTTGCAAGTCATTGGAATTTTTTTTATAAGCATTGAACAATTGAATCGATGGTTGTTAAAACAACATTAGTAACACATTTTTCAAAATCACTTTTATTACGTTTTTGCAGAGCTTTGCATTGACAGCAAAAAGAGATAATTGGATAGCTTAAATACATTCGAATTTGAAAGCGAAATTAGCATCAACAGTATATTTTGTTCTACAAAAAAAACAGTTTTTTGTCTCTTCTGTAAAAAATAAAAATGCCACTTATGTTGTTTAAACAATCATCGATTTAATTGATGTTTAAGGTCACTTTAATATTTACTTGTGTTACACGTAACGCTAAGTAGGTAGATGTAGCCGACTGCAGAAGAAAACGGATAGCCGCACTTAGGACAAATTGGCCCCTTTGTGCTGCTACAATGCGATTGAGACCTCGCGTAAATATGAAACAAGGTAGGTGCTTTTTTTTCGCTATCCAAATGTCAGTGATGTAAAAGATTGCAAGCTTTTGACTTTAAAAATCAATTGAATCCATACCTTTGATTTTTCAATTCATAAATTAAATCTGCGAACTAGACTGCAGCATTGAAATCTGTCATTATTTTTGGAGGCTTGACTGGAGCAATCTTTACGAACAATCTATTGATTGCAAATCAATTGAATGCAAATCTTTAGACTATTTTTATATTTGGAGCTATCTTTATATTTGGGACTTCAAAAATTTTTGTTTCAGTCCTTAGGATTGCAAGATTTTTCGATGAAGTCTTTGGGATTTTTTTAAATGGTTTCCTTTTCTTTAAACGGTTTTTTTCTTTCATGTTTTTTTTTTTAAGGATTCTTTTAAGCGTTTTTCCTTATATGAGTTTTTCTTATATCCGTTAAGTACTGTATATGAATAAAGATCAAAAATAAGTATACAACAAACGAATCTACAAAAGTTTGCCAAAAATTTTTCGATTTTGTGTGAAATAAACAGTTTTGTCAAATGTCAAAATGGAACTGGAGCTTCACAACTGTAACTTTTTTAATCAAGACTGTCACTCAACTGCAGCAGTCGAATGTTCACATTTTCGAAAACTAATTTCTCATGTTTTGCATAAAGTTAAAAGCAAAGTAATATGATTTTTTCCTCCTGGAAATTTTACTGAATAAATTAAAATGTATTTTTATCGAAAATAAGTGAGAAAATTACTTTAAAAACTTGTCCCAACTTTCCACATAATTGGAACTAAACTTTTTAACTTTTTTTGAAAAAATTTAACAGCCAATCAAGTAATTAAGTGTTCAATTAACACACGTGATGAAAGAATTTTTTTATTTTAGATTTATCGTAAATTTTTCAACGACAAATGGTAACGACACGAAAGGTCGTGTTTGATGATTTTTATTTCAAAGACAGAAGAAAGGGAATATAAAAATGCTGAGAATTAAGAAGAAAAAAATAGACAAAGTACTTGACAGTGGAAAAAATATAATTGAATTCGAACTAGCTTTAGTTTTGAAGTCAAAAGTATGAGAAATTAAACATCATTGCGAAGTCAACGGCAGAAAGAAAGCTTGCAATAGTTTTTGCTAACAATGCAAAAAGAAAAACAACATCTACAGCTGACATAAAAAAAATGGATGCCGCAAGCAATAACATTAAGAGATTTACTAACTCTGTCTTCAATAAACAAATGTTGCTGACAGTAAATGATACTGCCGTAATGAAAGTCATGTTAAAGAAATATTATATGAAAAGATGAAAAATGCATAAGCATATTTCGTAAGATATCAAGCAACAGAGGTTGTAAAAACTGCAGTCTTTTTAGTACTGCAGTTAATTGAATAAAAAGACTAATTTTCTAAATTTTTTTTCACTTAAAAAAGTACTTTAATTAAAACAAAGCAGTCAGTACTAACTCTTTGACTAGCAGCATGAAAACAGTCAATTGACTTAAAGTTAATTAACTGCAGTACTTTTTAACTGCTTTCAAAACTCCAGTCAATCGAAATTTTTGAGTACTGGAGTGAGTTGTATTTATTAAAGTTGTATCGCAGCCGGACATGTAATCAAAACGACAATTTAAGGTTAAAGTTGCTCTACCCAAAGAGAAAGACGATATTGCTTTCGCTGTAGACCTAGCCACAAGCTAAAGGCACCTTTTTTATTTTAAGCATCTTGCATCACTTCATTGTTAATATTCTCGAATTCTCGAATAAGAATTCCAAATTGGCCTTACTTGACTACGTCTAAGAGGAATATAGTCAATTGTTTCCCGAGGGACAATAATTAGAAATAATAAACGACATTAAAGGAATAGTGAATCTGTAGACGAATCAGCCTCAAATTATCAAACAATTAAATGGCTGATCTAGAATAATGTGGTTGTACATGCCTTAAATGCCAACGGGCCTTTTATTAAAGCCTTAAAAAAAATATTCAAGAGGAAGTAATGGATCTGTGCTTATTTTGTATACAAAAAAAAAAAGAAAAGAAATTGCTGTCATAATATTTTATGCATCCTCATCCCAGGAGAAATATTAAATTCTAATAAAGCGCTTGCAAATGGAGAACGGAGTAAAACGTGGCGTTTTAAATTACCGATGTCACAGAGGGGGTTGAAACGAAAGAGTTTTTTGTTTTTTTTTTTTTCTTACAACCCTAAGCCAAATGGATTTTCACTGCAGTTTTTTTTTCAATTTTGACTGAAGCGGAAAAGGGATGAAGGGCTGTAAGCTATTCATTTGGGGAGTTGATGAGAGTTGCGGACTCAAGTGACGGGGAAGGAGTTTCATTAGCGATATCTAAGATTAATTTTTTTGCAGACATCAAACAAAAATAATCTCGGAAGTAGAGAGGCGAAGTAAGGTGCAAGTATAATGGAGAAGGGAGATATTTTTCAGTAGGGCTTTTATTTGGAAAAGAAACTTAGTTGCAAGATGTAACAGAAATCATAATCAGAAATATTTTTCGTTTTGAAAAAAAGAATAGCTTGTGACTATAATAAATTAAAAGGTTAAACTTTAAAATTGAAAACTAAATCTCATACTGAATGGATCTTACTAACAAATAGTATCAAACCCCTCCTCAGTGGTCTTGACTGCAAAGCTAAGTCTTATAGTAAATGTTGGCCAGAAATGCTCATCTCCTTTCCTTTTACTGACTGGAATTAATCAATCTGTGCACAGAGCGGCTCATAGCAAATTCACTACTTTTTTGTAAACGACTTTAATCATTTAGCTTGATTCTAAGATTGTTGGAAATTCAATGTTTGAGTTCAATTGAGTTCTAAGGAATGGTAACTTTTATTTTCTTAAATCATTTTTACCAAAAAGACTCCAAATCATGTTGAATCGGTAGAATTACAATCTCTAATGCCCAATTTCACAGTAAGAGTTTAAACTGCAGTTTAGCTTAACCTCAAAATGAGTTTAAACTTTTACTTAAACACGTTCGCTTTCAACGTAAAAAATAAACCTCAAGTTAATTAAACGCAGTTTTGAAAGTTGTGTCTAAGAAAATTGAAGGGTTTTGAAATGCAAAATTACTGTTTATGACGTGTTTTGGTTTTAATATTTGAAATTGGTTTCAGACTCGAAAAAAAAAAACTAGAAAAAACAAAGAATTTAATCTGAAAATTGGTTTGAATCACCGCAACTGACACGACTACTTAAATCGAAGTTTAAACGGGAGAGTTCTGTCGCTTAACTTAAACGTCGAGATAATCTACACTTTTCATTTAGACGCATATTCTAAAACAGCAAAATGTTTAAACCAAAAGATTAGTTTAAACTCTCACTGTGAAACTGGGCATAAAGATTTAATTCTTTTACAACTCTAATAATATCACTATCATCAATTATAACCTTTCTGCTAAAATAATGAAACGAAATTATAAGTTCGACATCATGACTGAAAAGCCTTGATCCAATCATACACAGCCCGGACCAGAGGCAAAGTTTTTCGGGCCTCCACTGTGTTGATCCAATCAAGTCAGGTTAAAGGTTTTGCTGGATCCTACAAAAATCACATAGAGAGAAAACAATAGAATGGTTCGACCAAAATGTTGAGCGTTATATTTGTGAAATATATCGAGGCAAGATAAAGCAAATTCACTGGTTGATGGTGAAGACGAGAAAATGAAAACACCAATTTAGTTATTTTTAAGAATTCTATTGGACATTATTAGTATGTTGGGTAACACTCGCTAAGCGACGTCATATTTTCTAATAGTATTCATCATTCATAATAATTATTAACTTTAATTGTGATTTTCTTTTGTAATTTAGCGGTTTTTAATCCAACAAGCTGAAATTGGCCTACTCACGAGGTGATCTTTGCTTCCAAAAAATGGTTTATTTGTATAGATGTTTCAATATAATAAGTTTCAAATAAAATGAGGGTCAATGAAATATCAATGAAGCATGAAGTAGGAAAAAGATATTCCTTATTTTTTAAATTGCAAAATTTGTTCAAGCTTCCAATTGAAAGTTATTTGTTGTTATTTCTGCAAGTTTTTTGTCGGTTTATTGGCCCAGAACCAATTTTGCCTAGTGGTCTGTATCTCTGGCTGCTATAAGCCAATCGAATTGATCATTGTTGTATCATTGTGCTAAATAGATAGCAAATTTAAGTCGAGTTCAATTATCTTAAGACAAAATAGAAACAATATTTTTTGCCTCGTTAAGTTAAAAAATAAAGTACATTCTATTCTATTTTTTGTCTCGTCTGTATCCCAGAATATAAACCTAGAAATTTAGCATGTTGGAACAAAATTGAGACAAAGTGCTATAAGTTTGGCACAGGCCCTTGAAGTGAACAATAAGTTTGTAGTATAAACATCGGGTTTCATTTAAAAACCAGACATCTCCGATTAGTTCTGATTTAAAACTATTTTTGATCTCAAACAATTTAGGTTTTTTCATGAAATCAATCTAATTTCTTTCGATTGCCGCGTGTCTGAGTAGATTTTAAAAGTAGTAGTAGCAAAAACCACTTTCGCAGATAAATTTCCTTTAAAGACACCTACAGACAGACAGTTATTCAACACTTCACAGTTTTGTCGACAATGCACAAAAAATCAAAACTCTAAAACACAAAATTCATACGAGTACCTTTTGTTTTTCTGTAATTCTTAGTCAAGTTAAAAAAAGAAAAAAAGAAAAATCACAAAAATAGACGTAGTAATGTTTAACTATCCACAACTTTCACTGCAAATATTTCTCATTACCGTTAATTTAACCAACAAACTCTCTCCTTCTTCCCTATATATATACTTCATTATTATTTTTTTTTAAATTATATCAAACACTATCACATTTTTATATTTATTATTTTTTTTCTTTTTTTTTTAGTAATTCTCTTCCAATCGATTTTTCTTTTCGTTTCTTGAACTCGGAAAAGAATCGTAATCGTGGTAAAATTTTATCTACAAACGACTTAAATCAGAAGAACTAAAAAAAAATAAATAAAAAAAGAAAAAAAAAGAAGAAAGAAACCAACTTAAACATCAGTTCCACATCCCTCTTGGTAGCCCTCGTCCGGTGAACTCCTACTGCTGCTAATTAATGCACGTTTCAAGGCTGTTACTGGCGGCAGGACTGGCACGCCGCCCTTCTGCCAGACGCGTATCGTCTTCGCGTTCACCGGTACACCGTTAGCCATGAGCTGGTGTGGCAGTTGTGTTTGCTGCTGGGTTCCGCTGAGATTTGTTCCAGTCTGCTGCGTCGTTGGTGGCGTTGCTGTTGAGCTGCTTCTACTACTGCCACCACCACTACTACTACTGCTGCTACTGCTGTTGTTGATGTTGTTGTTGTTGTTGATGTTGGTACAACTGGTTGGCGTTAGAGCTGCTGACGCATTGTTGTTGTTGTAGACAGGATGCATTTGATGGTGAATTTGGGTCTCGGCGCCCGGCACCAGAGGCAGGCCGTAGTCGGAGGGGTAGCCGCCGGTCGAGTTGCCGCCCGAGGAGAGATTCGTGGTTGTGGTTGAAGTGGTTGAGTGCGCCCCGCCGCCCACCATGGAGGAGGAGGTCGATGGGGCGTTGTTGAAGTGCGTGCGGGGGAAGGTTTTGCTGAAGTACTCCGTGGACCGCTCGTGCAAGTCGTACAGCTGGTTGCTGTCCATGATCGGCGTTTTGTCCGAGTAACCCGTGTAGCCGGAGATGGTGGTGCTGGTGGCCCGTTTGAGGTACAGGTCATCGGTCGCCGAGGAGGAGGTGGTGGCGGTCTCCCACAGGCCGGAGGGGTAGAGCGAGTCGCAGCCGCCGGCGCGGCTGTACTCGCCGCTGGAGTTCGCCGTCAGGATGGCCGGGATCTTGAGATCGGTGAACTCGTCACTGCCGAAGCGCTTCGTGTCGTTTATCAGGTCGGGGTTGTTGCCAGCGGACGCTGTCGGCGAGATGAAGCAGGTGGCCGTCGAGAGGACGCTGCCGTTATTGTCGTAGCTGCTCGTGGTGTAGGCGAGGTCGGTCAACCGAGGTGGTTTCTGCACCGGGTTCGTGAACTTGGAGTCGTTCGACTCGCGGGCGTGGTCGGTGGCGCTGCCCTTGCGGTCGAGGGTGGCGCAGTTCGGGATCGCGCCATTCGCGATCACCACGCCGCCGATGCTCCCGTTGCCCGTGGGCGGCTGCGTCTTGTTCGTGATCGAGTTCTGGTGGTTCATCGTGGTGATCACCTCCAGGTGATTTGGGGTCTTGCTCTCGATGAACGGCGTGCGTCGCAGTCGCAGCAGAAGGAACATGATGATGAGCAAAATGAAGAGGATCAGGATCACCAGCGCGGCGCTAAGTCCGACGATCTGCCCGCTGCCGAGGGAGGCCATGCCAGCTGGCCTCATGCTCACGTGCAGGGTGAAGTTCGCCTCCGCGGTGCCGGCCTTATTCTCCGCCACGCAGTAGAACTCGCTGGAGTCGGTCTCTTGAGCATTGGTTAGGATGAGGCGGCTCCGCTTCTCGAACTGTCCGTCCTCGAAGATGAAGACGCGCTGGTAGGCGCTGAACGCGCTCCCGTTCGCCAGCAGACGCCCGCTCCAGTACCAGTTGATGGTGGCCGCGGGGATGGCCGACGAGCGGCAGACGATGGAGGCGTTTTCGCCCATGGTCGCCTCGACGTAGTGGTTGATGGGCAGCATTTCCGGGCGGCAGGCGAAGTCGTCAACGTGCAGCTCGGCGAACGATCGGTCGAGCACGCGCTCCGGGCCGCCCGAGCAGATGGGCGCCACGGGGTAGGGGATGTTCTTCTCCAGCAGCCACAGCTTTGCGGCCCGCAGGCGGCAGTCGCACATCCACGGGTTGTCGTGCAGCTCGATGCCGTGCAAGCGGCTCAGCGTCTCGATGGTCTGCGGCCGGAGCTCGCCCAGCTTGTTGCCGTTCAGCTTGAGCAGCGTTAGCCCCTCCAGGCCCTCGAACGCCTGCGGGGCTATCGTCTGAATGTCGCAGTGCGACAGGTCCAGCTTGTGCAAGCTCGGCGTGCTGGCAAAGGAGTAGCGCTCGATCTTGTGGATGTGGTTCGAGGCGAGCGTCAGATCGCGCAGCGATGGGATGTGGCTCAGCGCGTTCGAAGGCACCACGACCAGGAGATTGTGCGACAGGTCCAGCTCCACCAGGTTCGTCAGCCCCTTGAAGGTCTCCGGCTCGATCTCGCCGATCTTGCAGTTGCGCAGATACAGCTTCTGCAGGTTCAGCAGGTTCGCGCGGATGAACTGCTCGTTGGAGAGCGTCTGCAGCTTGTTGCCCGACATGTCCAGCACCTGCGTCGACGGGTCGATGTTGTCCGGGATCTGGATCAGGGAACGGTCAATGCACTCCACCGTCTGCTTACCGCCCTTCCACTTGCAGGCGCACACCGTCTGGCAGCTGCTCAGCTGCTGCTGGTTGATGATCATCGGGTGCTCGTCGTTCGAGCTCATGATCGGCGGCAGCAGCATCGCGTCGTTGACGCTGTACACGTCGTTGTGGTTGTTGATGTTGTTGCTGCGGCTGTTGTGGCCGTGCCGGCCCGGGTTGCGCTCGTCCGCGATGCTGCTGCTGCTGCCGCTGTACAGAACGTGGTTCTGGCGGTTGTACCGCGACGCTTCCACCAGCGAGCGGCTGGACGTGGTCAGCAGGCACAGCACGATCAGGACACTCCAGCACGACCGACTCCTGTGACTGTGCAGGATCTTGTAGCGGATTTTATTGTGATGCATTGTCGGTTCTGAAATGATGCTGCTGGCGAAACTCGTCTCGATTCAAAACATAAAATTTTAACTCAAAAACAAACAAAAAAAAACAACAAAAACGAACAAACAAAAAAGAACGAAAACGAAGAGTTTAATAATCAACCGAAAAAGTATATCCTCTCAATCACGATTTCTAAAAATTTCGTATCCTTGCGTTAATCTGCACTGGTAATCCATTGTACTAGAGAAGAAATTTTTTGCTTGTTTGTTTGTGTATCCTCAAGGACTCTAGGTTTCGTTTCACTGGGAATATATTTATTTACTTTTTTTTCACATTATCCTTTTTCACTGGTAATCCCCTGTTTTATTTTTTTCTAGGCTCTTTCTTGGTCGAACTTTTCATTCACAAATCACTTTCACTTCATGGCATTTGCTTGGCCAGGGGGAAGGACTCGCAGCACACACGCACCAACAAACACACACGCTCAGGCGCGCACCAAGAAATTATTTATTCCTTGCGAAATTCCACTGGAGTGAATTTTAAGGATATTTTCACACGATAACGGCCGATGTTCACGCGAAATACCGATTTATTAAATGTATCGCATACATACACACGTACACAGGACCCTCACGAGGGGGTAGCTCACGGATTTGTAGAACGTCGTTAATTTAGGTTGGAAGGTGGGATTCGAGAGATCCGCCGTTGCGGTGTTTTCGAGGGAAAGGTTTTGTTTTTTGAAATTTTTTTTTTCTATAATTCACAAATTTAACTGAATTTATTTTCTTTTCTTTTTTTTTGTTACAGAAAATTCGGAATAAAAATTCAACAAGCGAGTACAAGATATACCCAACCGCACCGCATGGTTAATCAACATTGACTGAAAATGAATTTCAAAGTATACCTACTCAAAAATCTGAGTGCGAACCGCGCGCAGAAGATACATTTTCCGTTTTGTTTTTGTTGTTCTTGTTGGCGTTTGATTCGAGAAGCGCAAGAGAATGAGAGAGAGAAGGTTTTCGATATCGAATGGAGTTTGAATGAATTTCCTAGAAGAGAAATGTAGAGAAGGAATGAAAAGTGAATTTATGTCCGGTCTTGGAGTGTGTAGATACTTTTGGAGTAGAGACTATCGGTGTTGTAGATACTTTTCGAAAATGTTTCTACTGTGTCTTTGAGATGTGTGACTTAAATATTTAGCTGAATTTGTTGCGGGACTTGAAGAATATGAAGTCTCTGTGGCTACAAGAAACGAGTTTTTCGCAACAACTTCCAACTTCATTTTCGACATTCAATTCGACGTCAACAGCTGATTAGTTGTAAAAAGAAATATTTAACTTCATCCAATTTATTTCATTTGTTTAGCTTTTGTATTTCCTGGCCTGTGAATTCAGAGGTGAAAAGATAAATAACATTCACACCTATCTCAATTAAAATGCTGAAAAGTAAAAAGGTAAATCGAGGGTATTGTGACCTTTAGAACGACCATAAAGTTTGCCATCAGATTTAAGTCCATCAAGCTTGGATTCAGCGCTAAAAAAAGAAAAACATTTTTTCTGAAATTGATAATGTCTGAATGCACTTTTGCTAATGTTTATCATTCCGTCGTTTTTTTTTTTAATGTTTCGTTAGGACGTGTGATTTTTTCCTGGCAATTGAAGTTTGTTTCTGTTACGCCATGCGAGTCAAACCTCTAATTGATCGTAATGGGTTAATGGTCTTAAATTATTTATTTTATTTTTTTTATTGCGCTAAAACTCAAGACGATTGCAGGTAACTTCACTTTTGTCGCCTTACGACGTCGATAATACAGGTCTACATTTTTGTGGATGTTGTCTGGTTGTTTTGAACTGATTTGTATGTAATTAGGTGTTCCGGAAACTAAAAAAAAAAGTAAAAAATTCTAGAACGTGGAAAACAGAAAATTTTACTATAAAAAAAGGGTTTTTGGGCTAATGGCTGATCCACAATTCATTACAACCATGACGGTGGATTGCCTTTACAGAGGTCATAGAGAAATCATTCGGCAACAACAACTTTTTAACTTACTGACCATTCGACGGATTTCGCGTAATGCAAATCGCCTCGACTCTCCTTGCCATCGTGGAGCTCAACAAACAAAGACCCTAACTACAAACAAATCGTTAGAAGAATGTTAAACACATTTCAAGCTTTAGATTGCCTAGTAAATTACATTTTCTTTATCTCCACCCTCACTACCTTCCATAAAATTTACGAGATGTGAAGAGCTTCACTAAGATATTAAGGAGATGGGAACAATTTACCAAGGAAGTTGAAACGTCTCTATGATGGCAGACTACTGTTGGAGGCTTCAAATAGGCTTCAAAGAAACTTTCCAGATGTTTTCTGTAAGCGATAATGTACCAAAAAGGAGAAGAAACGTGTTTTGTGCTTACGTATTTAAAAAAAAAAATAGAGACGGACACATAAGTGAATCTATAAGGGTTTCGTTATTCCTTTGGAACGAAACCCTAAAAATGGAGGCATTACTTGATCAAGACTCGTGTCAAACGCAATCGAATCAAACGAGCCATAACTAATTTATTACAATAAAGTCTCGAATCTGGAAAAAAAAAGGCGGAAGCAAAGGTGTGCACCTAATGTAAGACATATGAACAGCATAATTAGCGAATTGAAAAATTCAATTTATAGGCTGGGCCATCTAGTGGTTTCTTTTCAAAACATGGCTTAATTTGGCATTGTAAGCTGTTTCCCGCTCGAAATCTAGACAGAAAATCGGTATCCGGTGAAGGAAATGCGTCACATTATGCTTGAACAACATTGGGAAATTTTGAAAAGTTATTTCGAAAGATAGTGTTGTGTAGACCAAACAGTGCTTTTTTTGAAAAGAGGTCTTAACCGAAATGAAATAAAGCTGGGAACAAAGTTTTAGTCAATGGCAGTAGTCTGATTGGGTCTAATGTAATATCTTGCCAAGTCTAAGTATCATTTACTTTAAATGTGCTATTGTTGGACAAACATCACAAATTTAGTTTCAATTAGCCGAAGACCTTTGCTGCTCTGGCTATATTTTTCTAGCTATCAATTTTTAAATTTTCAGCTAGTTTCAAATAAATAAATAAATTAATAGTTTCAATATCGTCAAGACTGAGACTGTCAGTATATCGAAACCTAAATTACTTCAAGTCCAACTAGAAATTTGAGCAATGTATCAAGCATTTTTTTTCTGCAGCCACCCACATCAACCTAATCATCAACATTTTTTCATGAGTTATTTTTTTTTTTTATAATTGGCGCGTGCTAAAGGGATTGGGGCTACCCTTTCTATATTTGCTGTTTAAGATACAGCGCGGGTTGAAGGTACTGAGGTAGGTACCGTGGCGCATTTGTTTTAAATGTTTAATCACGCTGTGAATTCCCGGTAAGTCACGCGGTACTCTATAGAGATGCCACGCGGCAAATTGCGTAAACACCAATATGCTTTCCTTTTCCTATTTATTTTTCAATTCCATTTTTTTTTATTTTTTCAATGCCAGAGCTTCCGATGAAGAACTGGCCAAATTAGATTCCTCGCCTATACCTTGGAAAAAGTTCGAAAATAAAAATAGATTTCTGCGCTATCCCGCTGAGGTCGTTTGGAACTGCTTTTGATTTGAAGTCAAAGGCAGATCAAATTAAATTTGTCAGGTCTTACATAAGACGATATTCCGCCTCTTCCGTAACTGCCGTCTTCAACAGCTCTTGTTCTGTTAGACATATGAGTCCCTGCATACATTTTAGGCAGAAAAATGTTCGTAATCAGTTTTTTTGGTGATGAACTAATGGTAAACCTGCCATTCAGCCATCCTTCCACTCAGTGATTGCCAATTACTAATTGAAAACCGCCTACTAATTTTCGCCTCCCAACTTTTCTACAATAAGAAGTTGTTGCAACCGAATTTTTCCCCACAAAACTCCACATGTTGAAGCCGCCTTTTCGAAATTTTCATTCATCTAAGCAGCAGCATGCCTCCGCAACATTCGAACAATCCGACTCAACCTTCATTCATCCATTTTCTCTTAAGCCATTTTTCGGATTCTCTTCATTCACATTCTCTACACCGAATTCATTTTTCCTTTTTCGAAATTCGATCCCAACTTTCTCTTACACCGTCGAGTTCATCGGCTCTCCTGACCAGCGCAACATGTTGTGATTCATTCAAGTTTAATTTTGAGTTTCAAATTGACACACTTTGGCGAGTAATCGATTTCAGGGATTAAGGTTTCTTCTAATTGGAATTTGAGTCAGCCTTTCCTCGTAAAGAGCGTACTCGGCTTCCTTTTTCTGTTTTTTTTTTTTTGTCTGTTCTTCCAACGTTTTCCTGCGACAGGGAACAACAACTGGGTTAGGTACCCCCTTTCGAATGTTGTTGTTTGGATTGAGTGCCAACTCTCTCTCCCCGTGCACACAAAGGTATAACAAATTGATTGCGGTTCAACGGGCGGGAGGAAGTCAATTAAAGATGCAACGAGGGTTTCGTGTTGCCTCAACCACCCCATTGGGGGGGTTGGCAATTACGCGCTTGAGAAGGAACGATTAAATTTTTCTTTTTTGTGAAAGAATTTCTCGATATCAATCACGCATACAAATGCCAAAAGTTCACGCAAGACCTTCTGGGAATAGTTTGAGATTGAGATTGAAATTTAATTAGGCAGCACCTTGTAAGTGGCATTGCTCCTTCTCCAGTCAAAAGGTCAAATCCGATCTGAGCCGGGTTTACAGAGGAGAGAATCTTACAACGGGTGGGAAAAGGGGTTGTGACTGACAATTGATTTGGGTTAATTTACGTTTAATTATATGTCAAAGTTGGCAGTTATTTTAGGAGTTCCAGCGAATGTGGGGATGGTGTCAAAGAGGTGTTATGATTGCTGAAATGTAGTTAACGAGGTCAGGGGTGTCACTGCTAATTTGATAAAGTTTCGTTGGCGTTGATGGCATCTAAAGTGGGTGCTAATTAAATTTTCTCACACCAGGAGGAAATTGAAAGTGCATCGAGGCGGAATAATGTTACATCAAGAGAGGTGGAGACTTTTTGACAGATTCCATGTTAGTTGTCTGACTTTGTCGGAGCATCTACGAAAAGGAGCACCTGTTAGTTCACATCTCTCGTAAAGGTCGTAAAGGTTTTCGTAGCATTTTCCACACATTCCTTAGTTCGGTAGTAATTAAAGGTTTATATTGTTCAAAGGAAACCAGTTGTGCATTCAACTTGTGTTCGGAGGAACCTGCTTTGGGAAAGAATGCCTTCGCAGGAATGTCGATTGAGAGCTCGTGAGCCAAAAAAACACTCGTCTGAGAATTCCATGCACCACGGGACGCAATGCAGGAAATTTGATTAAAGGGGTGTTTGTTTTTGACACTCTATTGAGTTTAGGGACTGTAATTGCAGTTGGATAGAGACGGCAGAACTACGTACGTCAATCTCACGTAAATAAGTTTCTGAGAAACGTTAATTGAACGATTTTCGTCGATTGGCGTCCTGTTGATCGACTAATAGGAGCATTAATTGTCTGGATGATTGGTTTTAAAGAGGTTTTTTGACAATCAGACAATTTCTTAATGATTTCTAGTGAAGATTAAAAGCTGCTTTTGAATTTTAGGCCTTAATATTAAAGTGTACACATCCCAAGACTCTGAGAAAATTTAGTAATTTTGTTTATCGTGCTGCTAAATTTATGTTGTTGGATCTTACCACTTTTAGAGAATAAACAATGCTTTTCAAAACTAGAAAAATTTATAATAGCGGAGCACTTAGAGCCTGTTTCATGAGGCTCTGAATGTTCGAAAATTTGGTTTACACTTTTCTTTGGTTCTGAATTCCTGCGTTTGCTAAATATCTTGTAACCATTCAATCCCATGCTAACGTATTCTTTGGAATTTCCAGCTTCTTCAACAATTTTTTTTGGTTGTAAAAACCCACAATTAAACTTGAACACACTTGGAAGACACTTGGTTTCATGATGTCACGTCTCACAAATTTAACTTTTCAAAATCTAGTTTCCAAATAATAAACGCTCCCTTTCCTTTATTTTAATTGATTAAGGTTCGAAAACAGCAACGATCAAGAATTTTGTTAAATCCAACACTGAGTAAAGTCCATTTGTCTTAATTGTTTTAGTGACTTGTTTCCTTGTGTAAAATCATTGAATCAGGCAATCAGAAATAAGTCGAAAAGAGATATTCAACTTCCTCATGTATTACCCCTATATTTTTTTTAAATATTTTTTATAACAATTTATTTCTGCAGACAATCGTTTTTTTTTTAAATTTAACTTTAAAAACGTAACAGCTGGAAGCCGAAAATTAGCAAAATTGCAATTCCCTTTTTCATTTTCGTCTGCATCATCGTGATCTAGCTGATAGCAGCGACCACCCAACTTTGTAGTCCTAAGACGAAAATCCGTCCAAACCAAAAAATAAACTTCATCCTCATTGATCCGTTCGATAAGCTTCACTTTAATTGTTCCTAACTCTTCTAATCCGTTACAGAACCATCACTTATCCCAGGAAAGGAGGATATTCATCAAAGAACAAGAAAAAAAAAATTAAAATCCTGCGACTTCCTTTCCCTTCTCAACTGAAAATAATTACCCAATTGGCAAATTGAAATCTCCATCTCACCGTTAAGTCTGAGAACACAATTGAGTTTTTTTTTTTCTGTTTGTTGTTTTTGTTCTCATCCCAAATAAATAGCCCGACGCCACAATTATCCTATCTTAATGGAAAAATCTCATCACTCCTTCACCTTTCCAGGACCCGAATTCCGGCCGGCAGCTCCGATGATTGGCCCCGCAGACCTTCTGAGCGGTAGAGGAGTAATCATTAATCACAAGGACACTGAAAACAAACAAACCGCGCGCCGAAAAAATAAAGAGACGCAACACAACGCAGACAGACAATTCCAGGAATCTCTGTCTCCACAGGTAGAGGCGGTCTGCAAGGTAGCCGAATGGAATCACATTGGGAATCGTTTAAGTCGCATTCTCCTGCTTCGTAATCTCATTCTTCATCTTTCTCTAGCGGCGATGAAGAATCACCCAAAGTGTTTGCCATTTTTTTGTCCGACTGTCGTCCGTTCTAGGAGACGGACGGGGCATGGGGTCGAGCTGCGAAACAATCCGAAGAGATAGCATAATGAGTGTTGATTAGAACCGAGGTGATTAGGCTGAGATGCGCCCTTGCGTCTTAGCGTCGACCTGTCGCGGAGGTGGAACCCAACTGGCATTGCCAGGTGAGGGTAATTAATTGGAATTTAATAAAACGATCGCGGGTAATCAGATTAGAGAACTTCCAGTTTCAATAAAAAGTTATGGCCTCGTGATTTTTCGCTGAAAGTGCGATTGATAGTGTTATTGCGTGCTCCAAGAACAACGGTGCTAATTTGTCGAAAAGTGCCGACGACCGAGGATAGTCAACCGGCTAAATGGTCCTGACGCCTGGCGCCCAACTCGCCTCGGCCCACAAAACCATGCACAGTGAGTAATTGTTGTCGTGTAAGGACGTTAAGGAATGCAAATTAATGCGGGAAATTATTTAAATCAACTCCGCAGTGACAATCAAAATGACAAATTGCCAACGCATGAAATGGAAATGAAAAAATGGTTTAATTGCGGGTTGGTGGCTGGCAAAAGAATTTAACTGGGCCAAGTGATTTCGCTTGTGTGATGGTCAGAAAAATGGGAGTGGAGGTAAATTTTGAGTTGCATATTTTGGTTGATGGGATTGAGGACTGGGAGTAGAGAAGGGGGAATTTCATTCAAAATAAGCGTTAAGTATTTTTTTGTGTCTGAATTCACCTTGGATTCGAATTTTCAATGACTTCCTACAGGAGTGAAAATATCAGTTGAAACATTAATAAGCTACCAAACTCGATTTTTCGTTTATGTCAATGCATTACTCATAAACAATGTCTTATTTCCATTTTGTTGTTATTTCCGTAGGAAAATTTAAGGTTCAAAGAGCTCTCGGTACATAGTCTACCACGTTAAGGTTCAAAGTCCTCACCAGATTTATTTCACTTAAAACGTTCGAATACGTATGACATCTAAACGCCTTTCAAAAAAAAAAAAAGATGAATGAAAAAAAGAGTGAGATCTAAACAATTCATTCCATTCGGATTCTATTCAAAGACTTAAATTGTGTGATTTTAAATGTGATTTAAAAATGTTATTATTGCCTCCAGACTGTGGAGGCTCAGGTCCGGCCCGGCGAACCTCGAGACAAAATTTACGGTCTCATTCTGATCCATGAAATTAAAGAGTACATGACCAGGCAATTTTTTACGTTATAACATAATTTTTTTAAGCAGTTTATCGCACGTTTATCCCTTTTGTTTTCTAATAGCACATCGTCAACATCTACGTTTTTTTTGTTTGTTGTCCGGGTTAGGCAGAAAGAACTAGACTATCAGCTCGCGATATGAGGCACCAATAATGATGCAATCCAAAGTCGCATTTTTTGGAAAAAAAAAAAACTAAGTACCAATGATGTCTTTGAATGAAAATTGTTGTTAGTTTTAAAAATAAATAAAATAAATAGTCAGCGTAACAGCCCATACAGGGCCAGAGCCTAGCTTCTTCGCGTCTTCCACTGTGTTGTGCGCTTTATAATTTTGACACATGTGGAGGGGACCTACTGTTTCATTCCGATTCCGAACGGCGCATTGCGAAAGCTTTTCATGACAGAAGTACTCCAGGAGGATTGTCAGTCGTTCGCTGGAGGTGGGGCCGTTTGTGGTGTTATTTCCCTGAGCCGGATTCGAACCCAGGTACTCTCGCTTAACAGTCCGACGCACTAACAATTAAGCCACGGTGTTTTATAGATTATTAAAGTTAAAGTTTTAAAGATTATTAAAGTCAAAGTGAAAATAAAATTCATGAATTTGATGATTCTACTCGAAAAAACAGCATTCACTTCAATAATTTAATGGCTACAGTTTTTGAGTCAATTGAACTTTCCGAAAGGCGTCGGGCAAGACAAATTTGCCAGTAAATCCAAACTTCCCAAAACAAAATTAAACAAATTCTCTCAACAGCTAGAAAGGAAAGTTAATATTTTCAAGGACGCTTCAATCAATGATTTCCTTTTACAGCAAACCAATTACAAATCAACGATGATTTTGACGTCAAAGACCGACATGGCGCTGGAAGAGAGAAGGTTTTCGATGATGCAGAATTGGAGGCATTACTTGATCAAGACTCGTGTCAAACGTAATCGAATCAAACGCAAAACGAATCATAAATGTACAACCAGTTTATTGCAATAAAGGCTCGAATTTCGGAAAAAAAAACGCCGGAAGCAAAGTTGTACACCTAATATTTTATTGAATGAATTTGTTTGATTTACTTAAACAAAAATAGTTCCTTTAGAATAAAACAAGAAAGCTCCAACTCAGAGCTTACGGAAGTCATACCCTGGATTCAACAAGACAGCGTCTTGGCATATATTTTCTCTCTATTTTCCTAAATCTCAAAAATAGCACGTTTGCAACGTTTGTAGACGATACTGCAATATTAGCGGTTGTGTAGAATAACAGCAACGGTGCAAAACTCTAATTGAACAGTAAAATGTCGAATAGAATTAAATGAAAGTAAATCAGAGCACGTAATCTCTACCAATAAAAATAAAAATAAAAATAAAATTCCAATCATAATAAATGGGAACGCAGTTCTTTACGCAAATACAGCGAAATATCTCGAATTAACGATCGAGACAATAAATTAAAATGGAAAGAACACGTAAGAAAGAAAAAAAAACATAATTGGAACATGAATACAGAAAAATGTATTGACTTGATAGGAAGAAATACTCACTATAATAAAATTTTATTCAAAAACAATCCTCGAAAGTAGTTTGGACTTACTGCGTTCTAACTGCCAAACTATCATAAGCGACAAAATGTACATTTTACAGGAGAAGTGTTTGTTGTTTTTTGTCTGAGGTAAATGTCGTTTACGATAAATTTCTTTTGCTCTGTTATTTATGACTGGATTACTTTATTAAAAAACCAAAACTAATGCAGAAAGACGCGCATTCGAATAAACTATGGAACTGCATCATTAACTCATTTTTGCCTAAAATGTCGCTTACGCTAATTAGGCGAACGCTAAAAAATCTAATTTTGTAAAACGACACGTAGTAGATTAGTTAAGAAACAAAATTTTTTATTGGACTAGAAGGCTAGACACACTAGGCGATTGAAGGGTTTTTGAATTTTCTTCTCATAATGATGCAGATCTTCGGTGTTTAAACGATGCAATGGGTTTCGAGAAATTTTTAATTCCTGTCCTCTGCTGAATCAGCGATTTTAAATAATACTCTCACGCAATATTTTTAAATACTTTGAGTGGACTTTGTTTGGACAAATAATTTCCATCTCTCTTCTACGGTCATTTAAATCTTTCAGTTGATAAAGTTAAATCAAGATTTCAAACAAATTTTGTACGTAAATTACTAAAAGCGACAGCCAAACTTTCGTCGCATTTAAAATATTGTACAGTGCGACTTTATTTGAGTTTTTATTGATTCAACACTTCTCTTACCTTAAACTGTCAGCTGGCAAAAGGCTTTTTTAATTTTCTTTTTACAAATCGTAAAAAATTCGTGTAAATTATTGGACACGGGATAGAAATTGATTAAAATTTGAACTCCAGTCAAAAACTGCTTTTTTCTGATTTTTTGCTCGCAAAGTCTGCTGTGTAAAAATAATTCATAAGGGAGGCCCAACTATTGTTGCTTTCACTATCTCTTGCACATCTCAGAACCCTCCTCAAATCGATTCAAAGATCAATCTACGTGAATATTCCCATCGACACGTGCACCTTCCTAATTCACAACCAATTACCAACCACCGAACGAATTTTACATCATCGCCGACCACCCGTGGCGAGGTGACACAATTTAATTTCCATCCATCCGTCCATCCACGAACAATTAGCTCCTCATTAACCGAAGAATTCATCACTCCACGAACCAGCGTGCTTACGTGCATTTCATCAGCGAATTCCTGGCAACGCCTTCGGTTGTTGTAATCCCAGCACCGAGAGAGTGTATCTCGCCTTCCGCCGGTCTATCTGACGACGCACACATTCATCTCATGGATAAACAGAAAAAAAAAAGCAAACAAAACACACAACGGACGTGAGGTTTGTGTAGGTTTACCAATGTTTGTTGTTCTCCGAGGAGGAACCCGCGCTGACGTTGGTCCGTCTCAAGGATGTGGTAATTGGAAGAGATTAAAAACCAAAAAAAAAAACCGAATTTCATATTCATTCAGAAGCAAGGCGGACCGCTTCAAGCAGACGATACGTTCACCGTTGAATGCCTTTGGAGGAAGTGTGTTCGGGCAAATATGGAAGCACGGCAGACAGGTAAAAAGAACGGTGAGTCACTGGCACGGCAGATGTTTACAGCGCTACCTGTCTGTTCTCCGAACAAGACGAACGCGAACCCGACTGCGCTCCATTGTTAAGATTCTTGTTTTCTCATGCAGCATGAGTCATTCATTCCCACACGTACTTTTCGGACCAAGTGCCGCCGTTTCTGGTGCATCCCGGCCACGGGGAACGATTTTCCCGTGATGGGAATCGGTTTAGTGTCATTTTCATGTCGGTGTCGTTGTCCCCTAATTTCTCTGGCAGGGGGAGAGACCCATAAAAATGGTTTTCGGGGTTTTATTGCAATTTTTATGATCCACTATTGAAGCAAGCGCCGGGAGCGATACTTGTGATGGTGTCCCCTTCTGCTTCCGCTTTTTTTTTTTTTTTTTCCAGTTTGGTTTTACTACCCCCGATAGCAATGCAAATGATTCCGAAGTGTGATAATGATTTGTATGGCTTGCCAGTAGACGGGGTGACTGGACGGACGAGTGCCGGTGACAGTTGCAGCATTGTTCTCAGCACTGCCACCGGGTGACAGGAAGCGCGTGTTCGTCGTCGTTACGAGGGTAACGACACACACACACAACCGGGGTAAGTGGCAGAAAAATGAGTTGATGGCTAATTTTATCGGTTTTTTGATAAGATTAACGGACGAGTGGGGTGCAATGTTTTTTAAAGGGGTGTGTGCTAAAATGTGTACTGGCTTGATAATTTGAATGGTTCGGTTTTTTATGGGATGTGGTTGCTCATTTTTTTTTTGCGTGTCTCAAGATATAATCGACTTTTTTTTTAACTTTTTTTTTTTTGTTCTAAGTGGTTCCATTTCCATAAGCGGTCACGAGAGGTTTTTTGACGGCTTATGGTCGATATATTTTAAGGACTATTGAGTTGGAAAGTCTTTTTGAAATCCAATTTTATTAAGTCGGATTGTCACTTTATAAAAAAAATATTAGGTGCACAACTTTGCTTCCGCCATTTTGCAATAAATGGCTGTAGCGGTAAGTGGTAGTCGAAATAAATAGATCGCAGATGTCATACAATAAGCTTAGGGATTTGTAAACATAAGGCCATCGAAATATTAGTCGATTTGTGTCTGCATCATAAAGTTATTTTCGATTTAACATATCAGCTTACGAGCCAAATTCTCGTCATTTGTGGTCGGTTTTAATTTTCTCCTTAATATGAAGAAATCTGCATCTGAGGTTCGTCGAATGCTCTCAAATACCTATGGTGAGACCGCTATTAGTAAAAGAACGTGCCGAGAGTGATTTCAACGCTTCAAGAACAGTGAATTTCACGCCGAAGACCGGCATGACGGTGAAAGAGAGAAGGTTTTCGAAGATGCAGAATTGGAGGCATTACTTGATCAAGACTCGTGTCAAACGCAATCGAATCAAACGCAAAACGAATCATAAATGTATAACCAGTTTATTACAATAAAGTCTCGAATTTCGAAAAAAACGCCGGAAGAAAAACTGTACACCTAATAAACCTTCCAATTAAATTCGAAACAATATTTTATTTAAATGTCTGCCTCGGTCGTATTTTTATTCAGCACAAGTTTGTCTTTTCGAAAGGCTGACCCATATTTTTCGTCATTAGTGACTCTCTAACTTCGATCACACTGGACTGGATCACATTGGACACAGAATCCAATAAAAAACAAAAGCACTTCCCTCGTTGTTTGATATGTTTCATGATTTCCGTCTCCCTGCTGCCATGGAATGTCTTTTAAAGAAGTTGTCCCTAAAGCTGCGTTCTGTTCTGTTGTGTCAAACTACCTCTACATATGTTGTCCTTACTGCGTTAATGCTTCGTTTGACTTGTGTCCCGACAACTCTGAACCACATACACAATTAACAGCGACCAAAAAATAATTTTCTTTCACTCGTAGACACATTCGTCCATCATCGTGACGCAGCACAAAACCCAAAAAGCAAAGCAAAAAAAAAAAGTAGAAGCACCGAAAAACATTAATTGATTAATTAATGAATGAATTAATTAATATAACTCATTTCAGGAGCACGTCTGCGAAGCGTATTTTTCAATTAAGCAATGTCCTTTTCCTTTAATTTATGCAAAACGTAAACGAAAATGGGTGAGAGGGAGACAAAAAAATGAAAAAAATTATTATACACGTGCACGTATGCAGTGGTAGATAGGATCTCTGGCCTGTCCTATAATCATTCTCCGCTAGTCTCCTGTGGTGCTCCATTATCCCTCAGCGCGCTCCATATAATTCTCCCCGTGCCGTGCCTCCACCCGTCCAACCCACTTATAAATTCAACTCTGAATATGAATATTTTTTGGTGCACACAGGAGCGGAATGACTTATCTGCAGAGCGGAAGACGACAACGACAACGACAACGACGACGACGACGACGAAACACGGCATGATGATGATGATGGGGTTGAGTGTGGGGGAATGGCGACGACCGGAAGAGGATGACATCCATGGTCTGGTGATTTCATTTTATTTAAAGTTTATAATAACTCCTCTTGTTAATTGTATTCTTTTTTTTTTTTTTGCTTTATTTAATTAATTTTTTAATTTTATTTCTGATTTCTTGATTTGCTGAGTGTGCGCACGTTGCATGTTGAATTATGCAAAAAAGTGTTTATGCAAATAAAAGGGGTGAGAGAGTGGGTCACAGGAGATGGTTTCTTCGTTTGTTTTTAAGGTGAATTTAATTTGGTTGAGAATGGGTGGACATTTCGGACATGATTTTATTTAGATTTTGACGTTAAGTGTTGTTTGAACGGATGTGGAGCCATGAAGTGGAATTATGAAACGTCAATGGCTTAACTTCAGGTGTGTGACATTTCTGACGTCAGTTGATGATGTCAAATATTGCTGTCAAACGAGATCGTGTACAATATTTCCTGGATATATTTTGTTTTGCTTATAAGTGGGTTTTCAATTAAATTCCTACTAAGCGGGGGCCATAACATGCCATGGGTTGATGAATGTCCATTGAACATAATTTGTTGCTATTAAAAAGGTTTCACTATTAAAGGGGTTGCTTATATACCGGGAGTGCTGTATTTACATAAACGTGTCCCATATCGAATTTAAGAAATTTTATGAGAGTCATTTAACGTCAGTTAGGTTTCTGACATTTTGTTATATAAGGTTGTCAAATATCTCCCTTCCGCTTTTTTGCTCTTCATTCAATGCCTCATAAAAAGTGTTACAGGGATCGGCTTTAGTTCAAATATCCGCCGTTTCGTTCGATAATCTGTTTCCATCTAGACGGCAACTTCATAGAACCCCCCTCGTAGAAGCCCCCTCCTTATTTGCGAAGAACTCGGACAGCCACTTTTGACAAGCCCTTTTGAGTTCAACTTCACACCACCAAGGGCGTTCGCCATGGACAGGAACAGGTGGTAATCACTTGGTAATCACTATGGTGGATGCGATAAAACCTCCCATTCGAGCTCCCGTAGCTTCTAACGAGTCACCAACGAAGTGTGTGGTCTGGCGTTGTCCTGGTGGAACACTACATCCTTCCTGTTGGCCAATTCTGGACGCTTCTGGTCGATCGCCTGCTTCAAGCGGTCCAGTTATTCGCAGTAGATGGTAGAATTAAGCGTCTGGCCATATGGGAGCAGCTCATAGTGGATGATTCCCTTCCAATCCCATCAAACACACAGCAAAACCTTCCTGGCCGTCAATCCCGGCTTGGCCACTGTTTGGGACGATTCACCGGTCTTCGACCACGACCGTTTTCGCTTGATATTGTCGTATGTGATCCATTTTCCTCGCCAATCACCATCTGCTTCAAAAATGGGTCGAGTTCGTTCCGTTTCAGGCGTTGATTCGGTCCAGAAGGTTTTTTTTTGAGTCAAATCATGCGGCACCCAAACATCAAGCTTTTTTTTTGTATCCAGCCCTCTGCAGATAGTTTAAAATGGTTTGGTGACTAACTCCCATCTCCTGGGCGATGTCACGAGATGCCACATGCCGGTCTAACTCGATGTTTTCCATGATTCGATCGCTGGCTTATCCATGGTGTCGTTTTCACCGGCTCTGAATCGTCGAAACCATTCCTCCGCGGTTCGAAGTGATAGAGTACCATCCCCCAAAATCACGGAACATAATCTCACGGAACGTTTCTCTAGCGGATTTGCCTTTAACGAAGGAAAACTTTAAAACAGCGCGAATTTCGGCGTTAGTGTTTACACGTCTATAACTGTTAAACGCGCATATCCAAACTAATCATGCATAGCGTCGTTTTATAGGTTATCTCAAGACCTTTCAAATGGTGTATTGCCAGATACGAGCTCTGTAGCGCTTTGTACATAGCCGGAAACTTCAAAAGACAAAAAGGCGGAAGGGAGATATTTGACAACCTAATATAACACAAGCTAAAATGAGTTAGAATGTATGTAGCATACGAAAAGACTTCTTAAGCCGAAAAAATCCACTAAGGGAATTCAAAGGGCGAAGAAAAATCTTAAGTATGATAAGAAATCGGTAAGCTCAATCAATTTTAAGGAATTCCTTTTGCTCTTCTGCTAATGCAGGCCAGAAGTTTTGAAAATTTAAGTGTAAAATTTCTTCTTTTACGTACGGCGCTTCATTCTAAAGTGGCTCTAGACCTCAACCAGCCAACAAAGTGGAATTTAAGGTACTCGTGGCAAGTTTTGGACACATGAAGGATTTTTCAATAAGACGTTTATCAAATATTCATTCATTGGTATCAAATCGGAGTGGAAAAGTAAAAGCAATGCACGCGATGTTTGCTCTGCAATTTGGCAGATAATAACATTTTTAACAATGGCAAGCCTTAATTCCCCATCATGGCTATGTGAAGGAGTAAAACTAACGCACATACATAGCTGAGGTCAATGCACACGAGGTTCAGAAGGTCAAAAATGCATCTTTAAAAAGTTACGACGTGGAGAGGATTTTGAGCTGTTTGGCTGCATTTCCCAATTCTATTTCAAAATCTACCAGTTTTTATTGGAAAAATCAGAGGACGAAGGATGTATCAAGACAATTGGGAACTTTTTTCGACTTTAACTTTCATCTTGACGACTTTAACTTCATCTCTAGGTCTCTAGGTCTCTAGGTTTAGGTTTCAAAATTAGTCGAATAAGTGCAAATTCATATTGCTGTTGAACCCATTAACTCGAAATCTAGCCCTAAAAGAACTTACTCATTCCTCGATCACTTCCTCAACCAAAAAAACAAAACTCATTCCTTTAATTTAACCACAAAAGCAACACTTAAATTGATTTACCACAACAAGCCACAAAGCGACACAACTTAACATCCACAACAACGACACCTCTGCCGACTTCACGAAAACTTTTCGAAGAAAATAAAAAAAGAATAATAAAAATAAATCGTCACCCTAGTCTCACTCCCCCTAGCACAATCATAATAACACCGATTCAACTTCACCCCTCCATTTCACCGGTAATAATTTACCCAGACAACCTTGATGCCACCTCACCGCATCCGAGTTAAGCGCAATCTAATCCCAAGACCCTCTCTCCCTCCCAGACCCGACGATCCAAGGACGACGACACGGGGGCAAGGCGGAAAAAGTTAAAATTGATTCATAAATAAACAACCGTGTCGTCCCCGCACCGATTTGCGTGCGTTAATTAAGAAATTCATAAATCTCCATTTAGTGCGGCCCTCGAAGCACGGGCTCCTGCAACGCACACAAAACAATGAGCATGAGCGTGAGCATACATTTCCATTCATGGGAAAGTTTTTCTTTTTTTTTTTGTTGAAAGGAACTTCCCCAAACATCTCCGCTGGGAGACGTTTATCTAGGAAAAGTCAATTATACCAAATTGGAGGGGACGTCAGCATTGGGGTGGTGCACAGGACGATCCCCTTCCATTCCTTCCGCTTAACGGCTTAGCAATTATTCTTTCGTCTGAATTCGAAAATTCAATTGAACACGCCCATGAGATGGACGACAACGACAACGACACGCTAAAGTGCGGACGATTTGCAGATGCATTAATAAATCCCACTCCGCCTCTTTGGAGGACTGAGAGACCACAAGGAAATCATCTCGAGAAATCCGCAGCTTTAACGTCAGCTAAGCTAAAGAGACGGATTAAGGCGCCCATCCAGACCACCATCCACCATCCGTCGTTCCACTGTCCATTTGGCGCTGATCTCGGTGTTACAGCTCCGGGGAGAGTATCTTAATTTTTATTGCCGCAGCCATTAAATCTTATCGACACATTTCTTAAGGAGCTCCAATTGAAGAAGTCGTTAAACTTGGTCCTCTTTCGCTCGTCGGTCTCCCTTAGCCAGGCCGGGCCGCCATCAATGATGATTTTTGCCTTTTCGCTTCGAGGCTAAGCCCGTCTCCACCTACTCCACCCCCAGAAAAATCTGATTTCCTTCTCCTCATCCTCCCACATCCTTCTTCCTTCTTTGGTTTATTATAATACACCTTTAATTAAGCGGTTTCACTTGGTTCGATGTGGGGGGCGAAGTGGGTGGGAAGGAGGCGCCGACGCTGCGGTGGGACTGGATGAAAAGCGCCTGAGGTTTTAATGTAGCATAAAAAGCGAATTAATTAACTAAATTACTCAATTAAGAGTCTTCCCCCTCTGGCGTGGTGGGCGGGGGGAGGATGCGATGAAAAATATCTTCGGCTAGGATCTTCTTCCCTCTTCATCGGTGTTTAAGAAAGTGTAAAGGATTCTGTTAATTCGTGTTGTTTTTTTTTTGTCTTCGTCCTTTTCTTCTGATTTGGTCTTTTTTTTTTCTTAGGCTCATCATCGTTTCTTTTTTGGGGATGGACGCGGTTGAAGGGTTATTTTCATTGTTCTAAAATTATTTTTGACGTTAAACTTGTGGCAAAGGAGTTAAGAAAACCTTTTTTCATACCAAAAACGATTATTTATAGTTTTATCAGAAAACTTTAGTCAGGCTACGAATTTTTGCCTTGCGAATCATCGGCGAGGAATAATTTCAACAGCACACTGTTGGTTGAAAGTTTGATGAAGTCTCGGAGCGTCTGCAACTTGTAGCACATTTTTACATTTGAGCTGTTTAAGTGGAATTAGTAGATTTCATGTCCAAGCATTAAACATTTTGAGCATTGTCTTTTATCAAAGTTTCTAGGCGCCTAGGAAAGAGATTTTAGGTGTAACGAACATTTGTTCTGTTGAACGAAACATTAACTCGAAATCTATCGGTAAATGAGCTTACTTAAGCCTCAATCACTTCCTTAACCTAAAAAACAAAACTCATTCCTTTAGTTTAACCACAAAAGTGAAACTAAATTTAATTTATCACAACAAGCCACGCAAGTTTTACCATATGACTGCCAGTTTGGGACTGTTTTTTGATAATTTAATGGGCTACATCATTTCCTCGTCTACGTTAGATCTTCACTTAGGTTAAGTAGTATTTAAGTCGTTTGTTTTCGGAAAACTAATAAATGTCCCAGTAAACTAAACTACATTTGAAAGACTTGTAAGACTTTGCAGACTATTGTGAAAGGCTTTCGCACGTTTTCCTTGATGGACGCTTCAGTTTTCAGTTCTGATTCAATTCGTTTAAGCCACCACTTCAAAGAACATGTATAATTCATCATTTATCATACACTTTGACAATGGATTATTGATTATATGCACTAAAGTCTTTAGGTTTTTACAAATTTTCCTTTGAATTTTTTTCCGGCATGTGACTCTGAACAGAAAAACAAAAATTCTGCAGACGTCTGTACACAAAGCCTTCTTTTGCAACTTTAGAGAATTGAGCAATTTTATCCACAAATTTGGCTGCGTATCTTTCTGCATAAGCACACGTCATTGAACAAGAAAAGGACGTTGAAAACACAATTTGGAGAATGATTGCAGCAGGGAAAAATCAGTCATTCGACACTTGTGAAATCAAGATGGCTGATGAAGCGAGACACAAAGTCTGACGGTAAGGCAGTGTCGCACAGAAAAATTAAAGTTGATCGCTTAAAAGCGCATAATGTTTGCTTTGTCGTTTTAATCAGCGACTGAAATTGGAATTGGACTATTAGCTAGAAAATGCAGTTTATGTACGCGAGGTGACTCTAATGGTAGGGGAAATTACGAGTCTGCAATCAGAAATAATATTTTGTTCAACCTACAATATTTGCATCAACAACAAAAATTATTTATTTTTAATCATTCAGTAGATATGTCATGGCGAATTTTTATGTTGGCGTCGTCTTTTTGACGAAGCATGTTCTTTACGTATCAGATTTAAGACTCTCCTTTCATGATTAACTGAAGTTCACGAGCGTGATTATTGTACATGGTACCTTCTCCCAAAAATCTCATTTCAGACTGCCAAATGATTTTTAAAGACTTTTTCTTAAAACTCTGTGAAATGGGTTCAAGTTCTTCGAAGTCAAACCTTTATGAGCCCTTTTCGATTAACTTTTAGCCACTTACAGCGATTACTGGAATATCCCCTTCAAAATATCATTCAATTTGGTCCTTTAAAAGAACATCGTAGACCAATTTAAAAAAAAAAATGTTTCTAAAACATCCCTCACATGCTCACACGAGCGAAATATTTCGCGACGTGGGAAAATTAAATTTCCCCCACGAAAATGTACAAAAATAACCTGAACACGTAACAATTTTTTTTTTTAATCAAAACCTTAAGGACTCATAAAATCAACGCGCTTCTTCCATGCATCCCAATCTCTCCCACCCCATTTTACAAATCATTTCCTTATCGCTCTGCAATGATATTACGACTTAGCTTAAAAAAAAAAGAAAAAAGAAAAATTCCCTCATCCCGTGCCGTAATCGCATTGGAAAAATCTTGAAATTAAAGTTCAATTTACTCAAAAGTGCCACCGCCAGCCCCCATGTCACCTGCCTTATGCCCGCAACACTCCCGTAAATGACATGACAACGTAACGTAAAATAAAAAGAAAAGAAACACCTCTGTGTCTCCTCTGTAGAATGTCTGTGTACGAACCGTCGCCGAATTGGCTGCGATTGTAATTTCCAATGGGAAATCAAAAACATAACCAAATTGCTTCGATACACACACAACAAGGGAACAAGGACATCCAGGAGCAGAGAGGAGAGAGAAAAAAATGAAAAAAATGAAAAAAAAAAAATAAAAACGATGACAACATTTCATATTACCACACCGCGCACCACCTCCGACAGTCTGACAGTTTTTAAGGTGATAAAGGCATTTTAGCACCCACTCCTGTGCGGCACAGGGATTCGCTGCGGCGGCATTAGACAGCAAGGACAAAGATCTGTTGGGGATGAGGATGTTTTCGTGCTTCTTCTTCTGTGCCATGCCTCCGAGCGGAGATGGGGAGGCAACACAAAGCGAGGTGAAGCAGCGTAGCACAAAAATACAAATTGTTGCCGCTTGAGGGCGCGCATGCTGTGCCCACGAAACACACACATACGACCCACACGCACACACGCAAGCAGTGAAGCGATTTGTGAGAGTTTTCCATTAACTTTTATGAAAAACGCAACAATAAATTTCAATTAAGCACATTTTGCCAGTCGGCACGCAGGGGTGGGGATGTGGCCACCAACACACCCGTACATCCGTACACCTTGTGCAATTTATCTGAATCGTGGGGTGGTGGGCAGGGGGCAGGGGAGAATCCTTTGTCACGGCTCGGCACTTGAGATACGTGTACTGTCTGTTGTTGCCGTGTTGGGTTTGATTCTCCCCTCTGAGTTGTATTTCGATTTGTTTGCATTGCAAGGCGGAGGACGAGTTCTACAACTGGAGCTTATCTCTGCGATGGCAGTCAAGGCGCTACCGGTCGCCCTTCGTGGAAGGGAATTAGGTGCGATATCAATGCAATAAAGTACAGAGGAACGCGCGTTGACATCTCGTAAATGAGGAGAAATTGCGGTGTTTGGTTTAAGTTATGGTTGGATACTGGCAGCGGGCAGAGTACGAGTCGCATTCACTTGACGGAGCGTGCTCAAGTTTTCGATTAGAGACTTGCTGTTGTTTGATATTTAAGTGGGACTTAATGTCGTGGCGTTTACAATGTGTCATCTCTTGGCAATTAGTGTCTAACAAAAAATCGCTAAGGAAACTGGAAAGTGGAGTAGAAAACCTCTGCAGCTGTATGGTGTTTGCAGATGATAACTGAACGGCTTCATGAGATTTTGTAGGTAAAGTACCTTAAACCAAAATCGGACAGTCCCAATATTCTTTCTGTTTAATACAAATTGATAAATCTTTACGCAAAGTCTTAACCAGCCCATACACGATTCAATTCAATCGTCAACTCAATCAAATCACAGTGAAATCAACCCGTGTGTGGCTTCGTCAATTGATCGATTTGACGGTTGGCGAAAAATCAAAAGATTTTGATTTTTGCGAAGTTGACTGGCAATTCTTTCAACTCAATTGAATCGTGTGTGGGCAAGTTCATCGACAAGCTGTAAAATTTAAGAGATTGCGGTAGACATTCTTTGTGAAATCGTGTGTAAACGTGTTTTGTTCAGTGTAAAGTGAAAATTTATATTTAAATTGGCAGGTTTTCAATTCAATTGATGTAGTGTGTGGCCAACTATCAATTGAGTTGACAACTTAGTTTACAATCGAATTGAATCGTGTATGGGCTGCTTTACACCAGACTAGTACTTCCAAATTGGCGAAGTTTATTTTTAAAATCGAATTTCTGTAAAAAAAAAATATTCGCAGAGCATTTTCCCGACATTTACTCCCAACATTATTGATGAATGAGACAATGACAATGATTCGCAACACGAAATTATAAAAAAAAATGGTAGTTGTGGAAACCACCTACTGTTGGGTTTCCAATACGCCATAAGCTACTTAGACACACCGAAAAAAAACATTTTTGTGAACTTGATCGGTCCATAACAGAATTGAATTTTGTAATGCAATCACTGAATTCATGGAAAGAATTCTATGATTTGTGATTCATTCAATTGACTTCATTTGATGGCTCAGGCTGCAGCATTGAAATCTCTCATTCTTTTTGAAGTCTTGATTGGAGCAATCTTTACGACCAATTTATTGATTGCAAATCAATTGAATGCAAATCTTCAGATTGGCATTGCATTCATTGCAGCCACTTTGAAGTCTTTGGGACTTTTTTGGGACAAAAATTTTCGTTTCAGACTTCATCGAAAAATCTTGTAACCCCAAAGACTTCGAAATATTTATTTATGTTAGTCTAAAGATTTGCATTCAATTGATTTGCAATCAATAGATTGGTCGTAAAGATTGCTCCAATCAAGACTTCAAAAAGAATGAGAGATTTCAATGCTGCAGTCTGACAATGAGTCTGGTTCGCAGATTTAATTTATAAATTGAAAAATCAGGGGCATGACTTCAATTAATTTTTAAAGTCGAAATATTGCAATCTTTTACATCTCTGGTCCATAGTTGCTCAAAAATAAAGACGTTACCATAAATGACGCTGACTACAAAACGATCCTTAATGAAATTTTGTCTCCGACTCAACGACTTTTGGTTCTAAAGGATGCAGAGGAGAGGAAGGATGCGTTTAAAAGGATGCAGAAGTCATAATGGCTTCCAAAATCGTGCGATATCACACCGTCGCACATTATTTCTAAAAGGCTGTTTGAAGTACTGTGGCCTACGCTGGCAAACCAGTAAAAATTTAATTCAATCGAAGTACAGTCGAATCCCTCTTAGTCGAATTTTCACGGGACATCAAAATTAGTTGGAGTTAGAGCGAGCTTCGGAAAAAATCGAGTTAGAGTGATTGATGTTTTTTTGTTAAAAAGCCTGCAATGGCTGCAATGTTTACGTCAGTGGTAGACGTCTACATGTTACTCTTTTTAAATTAGACTTCCAATTCACGCACTAAATGAAGCAAGAAAGCATCGCCGACCTAACTATTTTCAGATTAAAAGCAGGCTTTTTGGAGGCCAAGTGTGTTCATCGTCTAGGGCCACCTTAAAGAGTCATGCTTGCTAAAAGTTGTGAAAGGACATTTTTTGTTTATTTTTGTGCAAAAGAAAAAAAATCGACTTAGATGTTTTTGAAAACAGAACAAGAGTCGAAAAAAAGTATTTGAGTTAGAGAGATTTTGGACTTACAGGGAGCTCGACTTAGAAGGATTCCACTGTATCTTAAGATATTGAAATATTTTGAACAAAACTTTTCCACAAAAATAATTTGCAATACAAAATACAGTAAGCTCTCGATAATTCGAACCTCTATAATTCGACAACCTCTGTAAATTAAAACGTTCTCACAATCCCCTGGAAAACAGTCCATAAATATTATTCAATTTGGTCCTCTTGTTAATTCGAATTTATTTTTGTGCAAAGCAACATGAAAGCCTCTATAACTCGAAGGGGAGTGCTTGTTTACTTCTATAATTCGAAGTCAAGTTTACTTCTTTTTTCTTCAACAAACTTTAGTTAAGTTGCATACGTGACAAAAGTGAGCAATATTTGTTTTCTAAAACCCCCGCAATTCGTAAACTTCTGTAATTCGAAAGATTTTCCTGGTCTCATAAAATTCGAAGTAAATTATCGAGAGCTTACTGTATTTGATTATTTGTATTTTCGTAGAAAAAAAATTTCACTTCACAAAATGTAAAGGTAAGTATAGAACAGTATTTGAAATGAACCGAGCAAAAGTGTTGATGACAGATGGACGGCGGACACCGAAGCGATTCTACAAGGGTTTCGTTAAAATTGGGAGTACAACTTGAAAGACGCGCATTGTTACTAACTTCATATATATTCACACGCGCTATTTTTTTGACAGTGACAGCTATTGTATGTTAAAGAGCGTCGAAAAATCTAGTTAATTCCATCTGTCCAAGGATACACAAGTTATTTTACACAAGTTTTGTTTTGCGTTTAAAATGTCGAATTTTGTGCATTCAAAACAACATTTGCGGGAAGTTTTAATTCACTACTTTCATTTGAAGAAAAGTGCAACAGATGCGCAACGTTTACTCATTGAAGCTTACCCTGACTATTCTGTAAGTGTCAGAATGTGTCAGGAATGGTTTGCACGCTTTAAAAGTGGCGATTTTGAGCCGCGCAATCAAAGAAAAACGGCCAGAATATGCGATTAGACACGAATCGATAATTTTCCATGATGACAATGCTCTGCCACATCGCACTCAACGGGTTAAAAAATACGTGGAAAATGTTGGATGGGAATCGCTACCCCACCCGCCGTATAGCCCAGACCTGGCCCCTACCGACTACCATTTGTTCAGGTCCATGCAGAATGCCCTGACGGGAATACGCTTCACTTCAGTTGACGGTATCAAAAATTGGCTCGATTCATTCTTGGCCGGCGCAGTTCTTTTGGGACGGAATCCACAAATTGCCAGAAAGATGGGAAAAAATTGTGGCTAGCGATGGGCAATACTTTGAATGACATGTGTTTTTATTTTCATATTCAAATAAATGGTTTTTTTTTAACAAAAAAATAAGCGTCTTTCAAGTTGTACTCCCAATAAGTAAAGACAATTTTAGGTTATGGTTAAATTTTGAAGAAATAAAACAAAAACTAGTGTTTTTCTATTATTGCTTATTAAAGGTTTGAGTTTGAATGCGAATTTCTCACAAACTATGGACATGAACAAACTTTAATGTAAAATTAAAGGACAAGTTTCCGCCTTTCTAAGTTGGTATAGTTCTTTATTGTAGGTGTTGCCATTATTTTTAAATGAATTTTTTTTTCATGCTGTTTGATTTGATCTTAAATTGCCCCTATCTCCTAAACGGGGTGAGATAGACCCCCCGCCTATAGCAAAAACTGCTCGTTCTCGGACGCTCTATGAAAAACTATTATCAATTTTTGGCGCCAAAGCTATCTTACTCTTCCGGCACATCAAAATAGATATTTTTCTAAACGTGCAAAAATGGATCATCTTGGGGTCAAGATGCACTTTTGTAAATTTTCACCGTTCTATAGATGCGATCAAAATTGTTTATACTCCATTTTTAAGTGATGAAGTGAGGAAACAAATAACACAAAAATCATTCAAATCGGTCAAATGGGAGGTTTTTTATTTACAAAAAACCATACGACCGCCTAGTATGTATCCATTTTTGCACGCCAATGTACATTTTTAGCCGAGTATTAAACAAGCTTGGGTATCAAGACTTTTGCTGCTGACTGTAAATGTAGAAGCTGCGGAGACACAAAATAAAGGTTTCGATTCTTTGACGGTATTCAAAATGGTTATAAGGCCTTTTTTTCTGCTTTAAGGTCTTCTAAGATAACAACATATGTGTAGCCTTCCCAGATTATTAAATCTCTACAGTGGTTTCTGAAATCACCCCAAACAAATAGCAACTCAACTCACTTTAATTTGTAACACGTAGAAATGATTTAAGACAATCTTTGAAATTCATAAAACACACCACAAGAAGTGGCCCACAAACTCAATCTCTACAAAGTTCAGTATAATCCAATACCGCTCCGAGGCTTCATATCTAGATGCAGTTGGTCTGTTACAGTCGAGGCTAACAGCCCTTTCCTCAAAATTTAAATAGCTTCCTGCAAAGCCATAACTAACCTCAGATTTGTCACCCCATAATCTCCTCGTGGGCGCAATGAGCCGATAATATTCCGACACATGTAGGACACTGAGAATCTATCTATACGTGCGACATTGGCCACAATTCATTGCATTAATTGTTTGTTGATTAATCTCCCATTTGGGCTGGACGTGTGTCTGCAGTGTGCATAATTAATTCCGAAGCACATTCGAGTACACTCCTGGGCCGAGAAAGTACTGATAACCCACATATGGATGGAGAAGGGAGTGAGGGCCGCCTAAACACCTACTTGACATGTTGTCCCACAATCAGTGTCACACATAACTCGTGCGGCCTTGGGGTCACTCGTCCTGGTCAAGGAGAATGCAATGCGTGTCCTCTAATCTTCTTCATTCGCCCGTTGGGGCAACACCAGTTAACGGTAATTATAGTTATTGGCCACCCCGACAATCCGATCGATTGACGCGAAGTACGAGGGGGTGTGGTTGTCCGAGAATTGAATTCACTTTAAGTGATGTCGGTACTCCCACCCACCCGGACCGGCCACACCTGTTTAATGAAGATTTATTGAGCCTGCATATCTGATGTCGTCATTTGTCGCGTTGACCACTCGCGGGCGACCAAGAAGCACCACGTCAGCACAAAGACTTACCGCTGACTTGCGCGTCACTGTTTACACTTCGCAATCAAATCATCCGCATCCGGTTCGGTTGTGTATCTAGAACTTTGCCGGTCGACTTCTGCGGGTAAACAACGACGCTCTGGCGATGCATGTCGGATCGTGTTGGGTTGTGATCGACTGTGAATGGATCGTGTGGATCGTGGGAAAGGCGAATATTCTGGTGCCGCATGAGTGACGCTTGTGAGCGTCTTCGGCAGAAGTTAATTGCTCGGAAAATAAAAAAAATCAAATCGTTTGTGCACGATGTGTGTCAACAAGGAAATGGCGGGGGACGACTGTTGGTTAATAATTGAAAGAAAGTCGGGATGGGATTGAACGATGGAATAGATAAGAATTCTGTTTGCGGTCGGAGGAGCATGACGATGCGTTGTCACGTAACAGCACCGAACGCCGAGAGATAAGAAGTCTTAGTGTGTTTCGAAAGTTTTTTTTTTGTCGGCATTTGAATGAGATAATCTTAGATCGGGGTGATGTATGCGCAGAAACGTTCCGCGCATGGAGCCGGGAAAGCGGGCACTTTAGTTACAGTTCAGTGCTGAAGGGCGGAAGAGAGTCTTAAGTGAGGAATTGCAGAGAAAGCGTTCAACGGCGAGTGTAATGGAGCCTCTAATTTTGCGACAACTTTCCGTAAAGAAAGATCCTCGAATACCCTGGAATTTGTCTCAACTGAAGAGGAAAGTAGAAGCAGAAAAGTTCGTCGGAAAGGTGAAGGAGCTAATTTTTTGCAGTAGATTTGTATTTGCAATCAAAATCTAGTACAAAATCAAAATAGAAGAAACGAAATTTAAATACAAAGCAAGGCTTTGTTTCGACAAACTGACAAACAGGAAAAGCAGGGCAAATCAGGAACGACTTTTCGAAAAGTGAATTATGAAACATAACCTCAGAAAAGCATTTCCCCTTTTACCACAGTCTCCTTCACAGCATTCCAATTTTTGAGTTTCTTTTCCAGCTCCAATATTTTTCTTTTACTGTCGCACATTAAAATCGAAAAAGAAACTCCCACAAAGCAGGTCTCACGCTCTAGATTGATCCCGATTCGCTGGAATTTCCAATTTTCTCGGCTTAGTCATCGGAGACGCACACACAAGAGAGCCTGGCGGTGGTCATCTAATTCACCGGAATAAGAAGATTTTCAACCGACCTCTTTCCCAGATCTGTGAAACCGCATCATCGTAGTTGGACAAAAATTCCAAGCGACTTAAGTCTAAGCCTTCGTACGCGTCTGTCGTCCAGAAAAACCAACTCACTCTTCCCCAGTAACCTGAATCCCACAACATTTCCCGGCGAATTAAGGCCTCCTCACGCTCGCCACAAATCTCGCACCAAAAAAGAAAACCTCTGACAACTGTGGCTCACTCAAAAAGCAAACTTCCGACAGCGAATAAAAAGAAAACACAAAAGAACAACTCGAAAGAAAAACAAAACACCACAAACAACAACAGAAGCAAAAGCAAAAAAAAAAGCGAAACCTAAACCAAATCGGTTGCATCTTGGAGTTCTAACCGCTGAATGATTTCCACGCTCCAATTAACATCTCTGAATTGTTCGTTTTTCAAGAACCAAGGGCGCGCCTCGGACTCCTCCTACTCCTCCACGACCAAGAGACGCGATGAATGCGAGTGGCAGACCGAGTGCAATTCCTGAGGATTGACCCCTTCGCTGCAGCTCCGATCCCACTTCTCGGTTACATGCTGCAGCACTGGTTGCCTCTTAATCGCTCCCGTCCAGAGCCCATTGTGTTCCTCGGACGTCGGCGGCGGCGGCGGTGGCGGCGTGTGTGTGTGGGCAGCGACCAGACCAGAGTCTGAGGTTTCGCATTGTTCTTGTTGTAATTCCATTTGAATTGATTGAGTAAGCCGAGCAGAAGCTAAACACAGCAAGTCAATCGTGAGGTCTAGGGGAGGTGGAAAGTCTTCACCAGACCATGGTCACGACTGACACGAAGAAAAGTGAAATTTTCACTGCAAGTTAATTCGCCGCAATCAGCAACGGTAGCAATCAGGTGGCAATGGACTGGAGGTTGGGATTATGACAACGAAGGAACGACACGACGGTTTGTGGATTTTGAGCAACGAAAGCAACTAGCGAGGCTTTTGCAGTTCGTTGAGCTTAATCAGCTGGTGATTAATGAGAGGTGGACATGGCATAAGGTGGACGATGAACTCTCGGTTTGACATTGACGTGAAAGAAAGCGAAAACCGTGTCAAACCGACGGGCGAAGTCATTGACACGGTTTAGAAATCCATCAACGAGTCTGTCGTCTGGGTTTTTTTTCCAGCAGAGTCAACATTTTGTAGAGCAAGAGCAAGAGGTCGTCGCATAAGAAGATTAGGAGACACGATTCAGTGTGTCTCAAGGCTGATTTCAACCAACAGTCGTAAAGGTTTTTTGGTCAGAAGTGTCTCTGATCAGAGTCGCTGGGCAGAATTTCCTGTGGTCAGAAAAATCTCTGGTCAGAAGAACCTCTCGTCAAAAGAGTCTCTGATTGGTACAGAAGTAGCTTCTTTACGGAGATTGTGTTGTGTCGTCACTATAGACACCGACAGTCCAAGTAGTTCCTAAGAAAAGGAACCCTTAATTTCTTTCAAAAAAAGTACAACCGGAAATATTGACTTGCCTCAAAGCTGATCTATGCCGTAGCTGCATCTAAGAAATTAGTAACCAGATAAATTAATAAATAATAGCGACAAGTCAATGTTGACAGTCTGTGGCGGCCATGTTGCTTTAGTGACATCTGTACAATCTCGTTTCATACTGTCAGTAGTGCCAAATCATCTAGTTGAGTTACTTGACCATGATCAAATTTGAACCGTGCTATTTGAAATGTTTTTTTTAGTGCAAATGTTGGATCCCTTGCCGACTCTGTCTCAACTCATAGACGACTTGCTGACATTATTCGACTTTTCATCACATTTCATCCTTTTCTGCAATCAGCAACATCGGCAGGTAGGATTTAACTTGACGACTCAAAATCTTTGAAAGCGAATTTGATGACAAAAAACGGAAAAGATAAATATTTTTTCTACCTCCTTTTATTCGTAACGGAAATAAGCGGGAATCCCTTCAGTTCTGTTTACAGGATTAGTCTTCTGAATTCCTTCCTCACACCCATTCATTCATAATTTTTTTCTTTTTATCAAAAATCCCACCCTGTGACAGCAGTGGAACCTGCAAAAGAAAAAGATCCTTCACTTATCCTTTAACAAAACGTGTTAAAACCTTCCACTAATAGATTATATCCGTCGCAGCTAACAAACACTAATCCTTTTCATTTTTCTTCATTTGCTTCCATCATAAGAGACCGAGAGAGCCATTTGTGTGTCTCTCTCTCTCTCTGCTCACTTCATTTGATCCTTTCGCAGGAGATTGGACTTCGTGTTTTTCGCCTCAGCTGCATTGTTAGGAGCTGTTGGTTGCTACTTACAGACAATGGTAACACTATTAAAAAGGAATTTATTTCGTTTGTCCTTCCTGTGCCAGCAAACGAGCGAACGTTTTAAACACAAAAAGGACTTTTGTCTGACACACACACACACACGAGAGAGTGTGGGATCCTGTGAATGAGACAAATAATGATAAACTGTGAACGGAAGCAGTTTAGGATTGGGATTGGAATTGGGAAACTCATTTCTAATCCTGGTACAGGGATCAACAACTGCAATTGAGATTCCCCAGAGCAGTACACCTAATCCGAGTGTGTCGGTGTGTTTTGATTCGAGATGAAGAGGTGGGATAAGACCGAAGGAAAATCAATCCCCAAGGATGGCTTAGGTTAACACCCGAAGCGATGAAGAAGGACAAAGGATGCGTTTGCTAGGAGTTGACGGAGTTCTCTTTAATGGCACCGACACGACATTTCTTTGGTGAGCAAGTGTTGGGATTCGAATAAGCTGCATTCACTTAGACGGAGATGTGTAGCTCCATTCTCGGGATAAGGTCTTAAGTGCGGACTGAAAGAAATTGCGGTGAAAATTTATTTCAAAAGAAAAAAGTCTGAGACGGGGTTCGAGGGTCTAACGTGGGAAATGAGAACTTATCGTTATGAATGAAGTTCTAGTTCCAGGTATCAGGCAGGCAAATGAATGATTCAAAACTGCCTTCCAACTTTGTGGATCCTGGGATTACTGTTTTCCAGGGCGTTAGTGCGTCGGACTGTTAAGCGAGAGTAGCTGGGTTTGAATTTTGGGAAAAAACACCACAAAGAATTCTCACGGCCCCAGCTCCAGCGAACGATTCACAATCCTCCTGGAGTACTTCTGTCACGGAAAGCTTTCGCAATTCGCCGTTCGGAACAGGCAATAAACTGTAGGTCCCCTTCACATGTGTCAAATTATAACGCGCACAACACAGGGGAAGCGCGAAAAGCTAGGCTCTGGCCCTTCTTGGGCTGTTACGCCACTAACAGAACAGAACTTTGTGGATCCTGGGATTATTGCTTCCACTACGAAAGACAATGCTGTCTTATATCAGTGATCACTTGGTTTCTGTACCGGTCTCCCTCATCTCCTCGAACCAGGAGGCTCGATTTCGAAGACTCTTAAAACTTGAGCGTTTGTGTCCATGAGCTCGATTTAAATGCCTGCAAGAAAATTGTATGTTGCCACGTGGCAGTTGGTTGTAAAAACCCCAAAAACCCTTTAAAGACCTCTATTCGATTCATTTAAGTGACGACTACGCCGCTATAAGCGACCTTTTCCATTAACGCCGCTGACAATTCTGACAACCTCGAAAGGATAAATCATCTCCGCCGTAAAAAGTACGCCTTCATAAGCCATTAAATTGCGGAACCAACCCCACGAGTGCTATTCCCTTCAATTAAATTCAAGAAAACTTCCATTTGGCCTAATCCAAATTGACAGCCAATTTTTCACCCTCTCTCGCACCCAGCGCAAACTCTTCATTAAAATTTGTTTTAATTCTTTTTTTTTCCACTTTCCCCTAAAATTTCAACCCACACCCCTACCCCGAAATATGTAAATTTCAACCTAAAAACTCATCATAGAACAAGGAACCCTTTCATTTCATCTTTCACCCATCACTTGCAATTAATCTCACATCGTGTTCCATCGTTCTAAGAACCAACACCAGCAGGAACAGCTTTCAAAAAAAAAAAAAAAAACAGAAATCCTTTTTAACCAAAAAATCTCTTCCATCGCCATGTCAAAGTCCGTTAATCCTCCGGAAAGCAGCGACGAAGGGGGAGGAAAGACTTCGCGCTCAAAGTGTGTTAATGGCAGCCATCCAGAAGTGTTAATTTAATTTGTGACCCTCAGCTGGCAAATGTCATCCAAAGTGTCGACTTCAATTCGATCAAACAATACAACAGCTGTTGCTCTCTTTGGTCCTTGGTCCTTGGCCCTTTGGCCACTGTTATGTCGTTTTTACCCCGTCATCATCGCCTCGGGGTTATGTGTAAGTTCGACTCGAAAGTATGGCGGGGTTTTGCCGGTTTTATTTTTTCTAATCTTTTTAATGAATGAAATTTTGAATTTTATTACCCCTGGGGGAAGGTAGTTTTTTTTTTTTTTTTTGCTGCTTCTGTACTCTTTTAGAAGCGATATCGGGACGATAAGTTTACACAACACGAACGGAGAAAAAAAATAAATAAAACAAACAGGGGAATTACCCCATTCGGTTAACTGCAAGACTCCCTTTTCATTGTACGAAAGTGGCCTTTTTAAAAAGTGTTTTTAAAAGTAATGACTGTTTTTAACAGACTGCTTAACGAGCCAGCGAAAGGGGATTTTGCATACTCAGCCAATTAGAGAACATTGACTGCTCGTCGTAGTTTTTCTCTCTGAAGGGGTTGAATTTAAGTCACAGAATGAGGGCAGTTCTCTAGTGGTTTTGGCTTTTTTTTAGAGAGAAAACTCTGAGCTGTTCAAGTTTGAAGTGGAAAATTAGTTTTACGTTTAAGGGGAACCACGGGTTTGACAGCTTCAAAAAATCGATGTTTTTTTGTCTTAATAATCTTTACAACATCTCGAGAATACTATCCTAAATTTTCAGGTCGATCCGAATAAACGTTTCTTGAATTCAGGAGTCAATCTTCAACCATTGATAGACCTGGGATTGTAGGGGATCTCAAAAAGTGTTGGACTAAAGACGTTTCTATGAGGTGCTCTCTTTCAAACTTGGATTGATGCTGATTTCGATGGCATTGATAGGAAAATTGAAATGTGATTAGACGACAAAGATATAAAATCTTGTGACATAGAATCATAAAATCTACCTGACGATGAAATTATGTTGGCTTTCTTTTTCTCAGCATGTCAGGCCCTCCCAAGAAGACGAGAGCTTAGGATATTTTAGAATTGCTTTGTATGATTTTCTGGATTTTGATTTTGGTTTGAATTTCGTCTGCCTTAAATACACATAAACTATTGAATCAAGATAATTTTATCACGTAGCAAAACAAAACATAGCTCTTTTGCTAATTCGGCTTTGACGTTATTCTTCAAACCTTACTTTTAAGCCACACAATTTTTTCTCGTTTAGAGTTGACTCTAAATCAATTCAACGATAGATAGTAGTGGAATAAAATTTATCGAAATGTATGAGTCGTTTAGCTGTCGATTCTGAATGGTCGAACCAAAAGCGTCAGAGGAAATGCTTCAACGTTAGACGCTCAACGATAGATCACTGCTTAGTAAGTATAAGGTTGTCAAATATCTCCCTCCCGCCTTTTTGTCTTTTGGATTTTCCGGCTGTGTACAAAGCGCTGCAGAGCTCGTATCTGGCAGTTCTATACATCATTTGAAAGGTCTTGGCATAACCTACAAAACGACGCTATGCATGATTAGTTTGGATATAGCATTCAACCGTTATAGACGCGTAAACATGGAGTTCACTAACGCCGAAATTCGCGCTATTTTAAAGTTTTCCTTCGTTAAAGGCTAGTCCGCTAGAAAAACGTTCCGTGAGATTACGTTCCGTGATTTTGGGGGATGGTACTCTATAACTTCGAACCGCGGAGGAATGGTTTCGACGATTCAGAGCCGGTGAAAACGACCCCATGGATAAGCCAGCGATCGAATCATGGAAAACATCGAGTTAGACCGGCATGTGGCATCTCGTGACATCGCCCAGGAGATGGGAGTTGGTCACCAAACCATTTTAAACCATCTGCAGAAGGCTGGGTACAAAAAAAAAGCTTGATGTTTAGGTGCCGCATGATTTGACGCAAAAAAACCTTCTGGACCGAATCAACGCCTGAAACGGAACGAACTCGACCCATTTTTGAAGCTGATGGTGACTACGACAATATCAAGCGAAAACGGTCGTGGTCGAAGGCCGGTGAATCGTCCCAAACAGTGGCCAAGCCGGGATTGACGCTCAAGAAGGTTTTGCTGTGTGTTTGGTGGGATTGGAAGGGAATCATCCACTATGAGCTGCTCCCATATGGCCAGACGCTTAATTCTACCATCTACTGCGAACAACTGGACTGCTTGAAGCAGACCAGAAGCGTCCAGAATTGGCCAACAGGAAGGGTGTAGTGTTCCACCAGGACAACGCCAGACCACACACTTCACTTGATGACTCGTCAAAAGCTACGGGAGCTCAGATAAAAGGTTTTATCGCATCCACCATAGTGATTACCAAGTGATTACCAAGTGATTACCACCTGTTCCTGTCCATGGAGAACGCCCTTGGTGGTGTGAAGTTGAACTCAAAAGAGGCTTGTGAAAAGTGGCTGTCCGAGTTCTTCGCAAATAAGGAGGGTGGCTTCTACGAGGGGGGTATTATGAAGTTGCCATCTAGATGGAAACAGATTATCGAAGAAAACGGCGCATATTTGAACTAAATCCGACCATTGTAACACTTTTTATGAAGCATTGAATGAAGAGCTAAAAAGCGGAAGGGAGATATTTGACAACCTCATATAAAAAGTTATGGCTGTACCAAATGCCTTGACACTTAAATATACAATGTCGCAAAAAGTGAGCGGTTCATATAGAGAATGCAAAACTAGACGCGAGGATCAGGCTATAGGAGTAAAAACTGTAGTCCACACTTGCAAGCTAAACTCGGCACCAGATCGCAGATCGCATACCGTATGATAGCATTTCACAGAGAAGTTCCTGCAACACCTCTTGCGATGTTTTAATCGAATCTTTAACAAAGGAGTGGTAGGCGTAAACTTCAGGAGAAGCAATATCTTTCCAATCTTCAAAGAAGGTAATACAGAAGATGCCAGTAACTACAGAGGAATAATCTTTTCTAACACACGAATGAATATCTTCTTTCAAATAGTTCTTAATCATCGATCAAGTTGGATAACAAAAAATAGACTTCATAGTGAGTTCCAAGCAAGTTTTCGTAGAGAAAGAAAAACATATTGATTATGGAAAGAAACGATATGCTTTTCTCGTGAAGCCTAAGTCAGCTCTTGCTTTTATCGATAGAAATCGGTTCTTCATTAAACTCAGCAATATGGGAATATCATCGAAATTCATTTGAAGTAATACAAAGCATCTATGAACAAACCCAGGCGGCTGTGTCTGATGGTAACTGATTATTTTCAAACGAAAGCGGGTATGAAGCAAGAATGTTTACTAAGCCCGTAACTCTTCTCTCTCTACTACTTGATGATATTGCTTACATTTTGATTGTATCCAACGGCGTACACATCAAACGCCTGATGAATGCAGGTGACATAACACTATGGACCTACAGGTCTATGTGTTTTGGGATTGGAATCCTGCACCAATTTTGGAATCACCACTTACTTGACTAAACTAATCATTACACGTCCCAGAGTTTTATTCTGATAATTGCTGACAATTCTAATAATTGCGCTGTTCAAGTTGCAAGAAATTAGTCCAATACGCCAATTCAAGTTCCTAAGAGTTCGATGGTTATTTGGAAGCAAGTTGAATTGCAAGGGACTGCAAGGAGTTAAAGTAAGATTTTCTTTTTTTGGCGACTGTTATCAGCAATTTCCGAAAAAAAAAAATTCATAAGTCTCGCAACTTAATCTCACTAAAGCTTTTGAAGTTGTTGTTGCTACTCAGTTTCTTGTTGCGTGTCTTAACTCTTATTAAAAAACTCTCACTTCAATGTACGACATTCTTCAGATGGTTTATCTTGAAGATTTGCGTCTTTTTAATCTCGCCTTGACCGTCGCATCATTTGTCAGACGGTGTCCACTTTACACCGACATAATGAACGTCAACGAACATAATCCACTTGCAGCGCAAATCCTTAATTTTCTCCTTCCTTTCTTTCCCCCACCATCACTACGATGTACTTGAGACGGAAATTGTTCTATGTCCTTGAAAATAAATTTGCACTTATTCTCCACCTCGTTTCACGTCGTCGTTTCGTTTTCCGGAAAATGTGCGCTCAGAGCAAATTATTGAATTGTCCTTCGAACAGCACACAAACACACACACACAGCCACCTCGACCAGACGGGAGTATTAATGAACGTAATCACACGTTAAAGGGACAACGACAAACGGTATTACTTCCCTTAATCAGGCGATTGTCCACTTAATAAAAGCGAAGCCCCTCACATATCCACCGAAGCCAAAAAAAAAAGGACTTCAACTTAATTTGTGCAATCGTTTCGGGCCAACAGACTAAGTCCACTTCACTCTGTTTGTGTGTGTGTGTGTGAGAGAGGGAGAATGTGTCGAAAAAGAAACGGTATGCCGGTAATTTATGGAGCGCACTCAGATCATTAGCTAGAGCTGCGGGGGAGGTCCTTTTCCTGGCTCCTCTTCCGGAGTAGACACTTAATTCCTGGAATATTTTCGCCTCCGACTCCCAGCCGATTGGTCCTGAACACCGTTCTTAGGTGTCCTTTGGCTCCATTATACGGTGCACTGTTGTCACTATGTTGCGGTGAATATTTACATACTTTTGTCTTACATCGCGCTCACAAACACACACAAACACTGTGGCAGTTGCAGTGAGTCCTTCCTCTCGAAGAGATTCTGTGGAGACAAAAAAAAAACAATGTCCTTGCTGCATGTGGCTTAAATCTTGTGGAAAGTCGAGGATACCCCTAGTGGATAGTCGAAGGACTCTCCTCATCTACTCGACTCCTGTTTCAGTTTTTTTTTTTTTTTTTTTCTGCCCCTCGTATCCTTCCGTTGGGATTAAGAACGAATACTTTGCAAGTTTATTTTCGCCATTGTTTCGTCCTTTTATCCTCTCGCTCGGTGTGTCATTGTGTTGTATGCGGGCGGGCGAACGAGCGGACGGTTGGGCGGAGGAATTTATAAGACCGGGGTCCTGTCTGGCGGCTGCTGCGGCATCAGGGTGGACTCTAGCCATGGCCCAGGTATTAGCCGCAGTAACCGAGCCAAGGATCGGGGGAATAGGTTCTCGTTGTCGTTGTTGTTGCTGCTGCCGGTGTCGCTGTCGGTGTCGTAGTGGTGGTGATAGTAAATTTAAGGCCAATAGTCGTCTTGTGGTAAAACTTAATTTGTTCGAGCATTAAAAAGGTCATTTTGGATTTTATGTAATTGCATAAGGTGAGCTATGAGGTGACTTAAGGCGACCATGTATCCCCCCTCGAGCCGGTTTACATGATGCTGATGGTGCAGGGGCGGGTGAATAATTTCTGCAGTCGCCGGTGTAACAGCAGTTTTGGTTTACGGGTTATGTTAAATGGAAGACGTGATTAGGGACACAAGTGAAGGAGGTCATTTGCTTGTGCGATCGAGTTCGAGGGCAAGAAATGGGAATCTGAGTTCTTTTGAACCACAATCTTCTGATGCACGAGTGAGGGGGAATTACAGAAGAAGCCGACAAACAGACACCGAAATGCTTCTATTAGAGTTTTGTGAATTCTTTGAAATGAAAAACTAAAAAGCTCATGCAATATTAAACGACTGTCAAAAGATATTGTTTTGTTTCCTTCTTTCCTCAAGTGAATTACAAAAGCCTCCAATATCTTCTAGAATTTATTAATTTTTTTGTGGAAGTATAAATTATTGGACACAAAAGTTTCATTAAAATTAATTTATGTACCGATTTCATCGTCTAATATGTTTCCTTACAAGTACGCTATAAGCAGAGCTCATTTTCACTTTTAAAACACAAATTGTTCAGTAAAACTTCAAACAAAAATCATAAGAGTAATTTTCTTTAATATTCGTGGTTCAATTTAAATGAAAACTCAAACGTCAAACTCAATTCAGCACACTTTGCTGACAAAAAATTATTCACTCAGCAAATTAAAATTCACAGCACCTTGCGGAATCGTATAAACTAGATTGGTTTATACGGACAGTAAGTGTAAATTTTAAAAAAATGTGTACACGGCACGCTTGCGGAATGGGTCCCCAGGTTCGAGCCTCTTGCAGCAAGCACTTTCACCTATCCCGATCTCTGGCCAACGCCTTCCAGTTTATTGTTGAAAGTGGACAAAACTGACTTTTCGGCGGACAGATATTGTTTTCGTTTCATTTTTTTTATAATTTCTGTGTGATATTTTCACCAATACAGTCCCAAGTTCATTGTACGAACCTCAGTACGAAGCCCTTTGGCAACTTCAAACCCCCTTGTCCACGTCTTCCTCGACTTCCACTGAACCACTGCCACGTCAAACCCCATAAAGCATCTCAAGTAAAAGCGTCAAGCCATTCCATTAACAACGTAACCAGATACAAGCCCTTAGAGTGACTCCCACATCGTTTCCCCGGCCAAAATAATCACAGCAACCGCTGCATTCCCACCAACTCCACACATATGCACTCGAGATTTAGGAAAATCCCTTCAAAAAGGTTTTCCCTCCACTCTGAAATCACTTTTCCCGATGAAATCGACTTGGCCAGAAGGGCGGCGCCGCCGTTGCTCTTTTCGCCCCGTCATGGCTGCCTCATCACAAATTTCGCGTTACCAACCAACGTCTTCTCGCCCATCGATTACTCCCCACACCCAACACACACAGACATAATTTGGTTGTTATGTAACACAGCCCCAAAAACACACACACATATATAGATTCCCATCTCCTTAGCTTCCTTCTAGGATAAAATGAGTTTCCACTCAATCACGAAGTGAAATAAATCGAACTTCAAAAGGATTTCGGGATTTTGCCATTTTTCCATTTTCTTCTTTCACGTTTTTACTTTGGCAGCGTGTGAAGGTGGGAGGAGATGGAGAAAAATCCTTATTCCGCCGCGCGCCGCCCCCACACTGAGCTGAGTTGACGACTTTGCCGAGCAAGACATTCGTCCTTGCCCGACTTGCCGGCAAAATGCAGTCGAGAGTCAAGGGAGAAAGAGATCCACATCCACAGCCAACTAGTCATCATATCGAAATCGATCGACTTTAGATTTTCCCATCTTAAGGAATTAAGGATACCTTTTTGGGAAACAAACACCGTTATCCTTCAGTGATTTCAACAATCCTAGACGAGAACTTTGTGTGTGGATTGTATTTTTGAATAAGGAGAAGAAAAAAAGAAAAAGAATTGAAATCACAGTATGATGTCGTCTTTTGGGCGCGTTCTGTAAGAGAGAATCCTGTTTTGAGGGATCAAAGAGCGATGGCGCTCCCTCCTTTGATACCCGCACTAATGGTCAGTCTGGTCAGCGTCCATCTGAGACTGGTCGCAATTCAAATAATTTTCCAATTACTCCGGAATGTGGGCACGAAACTCTCCAATTTCGTTTCGATTTTTTGCTTTTTTTTGGCATTAATTTTTTTTCTCTCTCTCTCTGTGATTTTCGACGGTCAAATTTTGTGTTTGATGGAAGCGAATTCCATTCGCCGTTTGTCTCGGACAGACAGCCAAAGTATAGCGCGTCAGCAAGTTATAATTATCGAAACAATTTGCGCCAGGCCAAAAAAGGACGAAAAAAAAGGCGAAAATGCGCTGTGTCCCGACCATCTGACGCTGCACACGAAACCGAGTTTAGGTCACACACCGCACCGCACCGCACACACGCTCGTGCGGATCGCATAGCTGCTATTTGTTGCTCAGTTCGACGCCGAGCAACGTGGTCTGCGTTGCCTCTGGCTACGGGCACATTCCTGCAATTAATATTTTTGGCCGGGTGCCTGCGCCCGGTGTGTCCCAGAGCGAGGACGTGGTCCTGGTGGTGGTTCCCAATGAACCGGTGTAATACTTTAATTTGGCCAAAGAGCTGGCTCTGATGACGCTGCTGTGCTGTGCGTGGAACGGAATGATTTGTGGAGGGGCTGCGATACAAAAATTTCCAATTAACCTGAATGCAACAAGGCGTATGTGTATCTGCGTTTATGCTTTGACGTTTGTTGTTATTTTAATTAAAGGAATTTGATATACGGCGGCCCAAGGTGGCGGTGTGGCTCGGGGATAGTTTTTTGGGTGAAATTACTTTGCGTTGCTGCGGGACTAATCGATTTTTACGGGAGGTGGAGGTGTGCAAGTGATTTTTTGCCACTAAATGCAGCTCGTCTGGCGGGAACAGGATGAAATGAAAATATTTCTGGATGCCAATTCGTTGGTGAAATGGGTGACGTACCTGTGGCGAAGCTAACAATGACTTTTTTGAGAGGTGAATTTTGAGAAAAATAAACGTTGTTACCTAAATTCAAGCTTTCTTTCAGTTCACATGTAGTTTGAGGAATTACGCGACAAAGAGCTCAGTGATAAGTTTTCAGGCGGAATAGAGATCGTATTAGCACGTCAACTTCTGGTAAGTCTACCCTCAAGCCATTCATGTTGAGGGTTCTTAGCTTTTATCTTTTTGGCAACACTGGTTTAAACAGCTGACGCACGTTTCGTGTTTTGTTTCACTGTCAAACATCTTCAGTTTAGTCTATAATTTAACCATGAATCGTCTTACAAACAAACAACGCTTGCAAATTATTGAATTTTATTCTCAAAATGCGTGCTCTGTTAAGAAAGTTCAGAAAGTTAAGAAAGTGTTCAGCGACGAAGCTCATTTTTGGCTCAATGGGTACACAAATAAGCAGAATTGTCGATTTTGGAGTGAATATCAGCCAGAAGCATTGCAAGAGCTACAAATGCATCCACAAAAAGTCACAGTTTGGTGCGGTTTATGGGCTGGTGGCATCATTGGACCGTACTTCTTCAAAGATGATGCGAATCGTAACGTAACTGTGGATGGTGAGCGCTACCGTGAGATGATATCCAACTTTTTTTTGCCCAAAATGCAAGAGCTTGACTTGCATGACATGTGGTTTCAACAAGACGGTGCCACATACCACACAGCACGCGCAACAGTGGACTTATTGAGTTCGGTGAATATTTTTTTTCACGTTCGGGATCGGTCAATTGGTCGCCTAGATCGTGCGATGTAACGCCCTTAGACTACTTTTTGTGGGGCTATGTTAAAGCACATGTTTATACAGACAAGCCCGCTTCAATTGACGCATTGGAAGACAACATTGAAGCATTTATTCGTGAGATACCGGCCGAAATGTTGGAAAGAGTATACCAAAATTGGACTAAGCGGATGGACCATTTGAGGCGCAGTCAAGGTCAACATTTGCATGAAATAATCTTCAAACATTAAATTATATGGACCGTACTATCGATTCAAATAAAGATTTTATGCATTTTTTCTGAATTTTATTTGTTTTTTTTTCAAAAACTTTCCCATAGCTTTTAAAAAATAACCCTTTACCATTTTTTGAGATATTCAAGGATACGTGTCAAAAAGGGCATTTTGAACTATCCTTCATCCTTGCAAATAAAAATTCTATTAAAAGTTCAAGTTTTTATGAATTCAATAAGACATAATTTACAAAATTCTGATAAGCAGAACCAAAGTTATGAATTTTTGAAATTTAAAAGAAATCTTGATTTTTGACTTTTTACCAACTTTTGAACCGAGTTAAGCAAAAATTGTTTGTCCCATTACTTGAACCACTTCAATAAGTAAAAATAAATAGTCGGCGTAACAGCCCATACAGGGCCAGAGCCTCGCTTCTTCGCACCTCCACTGTGTTGTGCGCGATATAATTTTGACACATGTGGAGGGGACCTACTGTTTAATGCCGGTTCCGAACGGCGAATTGCAAAAGCTTTCCATGACAGAAGTACTCCAGGAGGGTTGTCAGTCGTTCGCTGGAGGTGGGGCCGTGAAAAATGTTTGTGGTGTTATTTTCCCCGAGCCGGATTCGAACCCAGGTACTCTTGCTTAACAGTCCGACGCACTAACGATTAAGCCACGGCGCCCAATGATACTTCAATAAGTATCTCCACCAATTTTAAGCCAAATCGAAGAGGGGTCGTTCAGAACATTGGGGGATCCTGCGTGGAATGACCCAATGGAATTATTTTTATTTTTTATTTTTTATTTTTTATTTTTTATGATTATTCTATTCATCCGTATATTCATTCTTATCTTTCTGTCTATCTTCCTATTTTACCTTATTCTGTTATAGATTGTCCTTTTCTTTTTATTTCTGTCGTTAAATTCGTGGTTTAAATTCATTTTCCGATTCTAATATATTAAACTCACTATAAGGCGTGTGCATATTTAAACGATTTTTGTATCTCACATGTGCAAATTCAATTAAATAAATTTGCTATTCACTCCTAAAACTTAGTCACAGTATGATTATGCATAAAACTACTAATTTCAATTTTGTGAAACATTTTATTTCTTATAACGACTTTCTTGTTTGTAAAAATACCACCGTGTCTCACTTCAAGGCCCAGACGAATGTAACTCAATCCCTTCTCAGCCATTTCCCACGCTTACATCGGCCTTCAGCAATTTATTCTGAAATTCGAAATAAATATTTCGAAACAACTGCCACCCCATAAACAATTAAAACTTAAAACAAATTGTGCCTCCGTTCTTGCCATCGGCCCACATCCCCGGAGACCCCGTGAAACGAAAAAAAAAATTTCAACTCAAACTCACATATCAACCATTTGCGCCGTTGGTCTTGAGCACGACTTTGAAGAACTTCCAGCCATTAACTGGCTATAAACTGGATTGTCACATGTTGGTAATTACCTCGCTGACTATGTCAAAGGCAATACCGTCGTCGTTTGTCGATTTTTTTTTTCTTTGTCCTCTGGGCACATTCACTGGTTTCCTATTTCGCCAGCTCAAGTGGGGAAGAGCGAGTGATGTAAGTGATACGCTCGGGCCGCACGATGACGCGTACGCACCGAACGTGCGCACATCTGTGCTACGGCACGTGAGTGAAATTTGCTGACTCTGAGATCCAATTTTTCTCCATGTCCGTGTCGTTACCAAATGTTCTCCACAGGAGAAAAACGAATACGAAAAAAGTCCTCCTGACATAACTTCTTACCAACTGTGTCCTGGCTGGCGTTTGCGTTAATAACTTTAAAGCGACCCAACGGAGCCGGAACAGCAACGAAAACGTCCTTCCACTCAGGTGACGATTTTTTTTTTGCAAGGCCTCTTCTCATTTACACACCCAAACTGACCGAGACGGAAAGGCCGAGCAAAAGGAGGAGAATGAAATTTATCGCAGCACATGTTGCACACCGAAGTTGGAGACGGAGTCGGTTTCATCGTTGGCAGAAGGCACTCCAGGACCCCATCGTGTGTCCATCAATTTCAGGACGAACAAGTTTCGATTTTTTCTTTGCATGCTTATACGACTAGGATCTGATTCGATATCCTCTTCAGGACACGAAAACCAGGACATATGGAAACATTTTAATGATGAATTCCACACAGCCACAGGATCAACGAACGTTGGATGGAGAAGTTTTTTTTTTTCTACGTGTGTGCGGGTGCGGCTCTCTTCCACTAACACTGTTTGTCATATTAGATTGTTGTCGGATTTCGAAATTAGGATAACGACTACCACAGCGCCGACGACAACAACCGTGTCAATCCAAAATGCACACACAGCTGCGATGGCCCAAAGACGAAGAACACACAAGGACGGGGAAGAAAAAAAAATTGCGCAAATGGATCAGAGGAGCAGGCGACAGAAAAAAATAAAAGAGGAGCAGCACAAAACTGGAACAACAGGACATGGTTGGTGAGTGTGTGTGAATTTAGAAGGATATCGGATTTCGAGCACGTTTCTATGCCATATTTTTGTATTTTGGAACTTTCTTCTTTTTTTTTTTTTGGGCTTGATTTGGTTCTTTGTCGCTTAGCGTAAATTTGTTTTTTTTTTCGATTTCTTTGTGGAGTGGGAACGGGTGCAGACTTTGGCAGTGGGGGAGGAATGAACAAACACTGAGTCGAGGGTGGCAAGACGTCGGGGATTGATTGATAAAGAAACGGGTTTTTGGTTTTTTGAACCGGGTTAATTCGAGAGAGAAGAAGCCTTTGTCCTAGTTTTTTGTGTGTGCTCCTCTGGAAATGAATTTTGACCATACTCGTTCCACAGACAAAGAGTAGACGATTTGCACAAATAGACGAGATGATACAAGACGGCCTCTTGAGTCGGTCTGACGAGGTGAAACAAGTTCAACGTTCGAATTCAGTGGGACATGGAAATTTTGAGTGCGGTCGTTGATTTCTATAACGAGATTTTAGGACATCCAACTTAGTCTTTTTTTATGGGTCAATCCTTGAAAAAAATGTCAAATGGGATAAAATAGAAATAGAAACTCGTTTAAAAATAGGCATTATGTACCGTTATAAGCGGTTCTTGATCAATCATTTGCTCCAAAGCTCGTTTATCTCTTGGAGAGAGCTTGAATGATTGGATAGTTCTGCTCTTGTTGGCAATTTCCAGCAAACCTGAAGCGGCCCTTTTATAGCTGGGTTGTTTACTGGCTTTTTGAGGCTTATTTTGATACCACCCCCTAGGACATTCGTCCTTCCTTGTACAAGTTAGTAGCCATTAGCCTCTCATTCCAACTAAGTTCCGTTCTTTACATATTTATCGTCTTTGTTTACCATATTTATCGACTTTTCTACTTTTCACCACTTGCTAACAACGGGTATACAAAGGCAATGTATTTACTTGCTTCCTTAATTAGTTACAGTTATTTAAATGGTCCTAATTGTAAAAATCTACTCGCCGTACGCAAACTTTTGTGGATTGATTTTGGTTGTTGTTTTGTTGTGAATGGATAAGAGTATTGAATTCATTTTGGAAAATTCTGAAGCTTTGAACAAAGCTCTTTCCAAATATGCCTTTCAAAACAAATTGTCACATATGGCTTGGGAATAAACGCCCTTTTTTGCCAAATTTCTCTATCGTACGCAAACTTTTGTGGAGCACTGTTTATAGGAATCATAGAGAAACTTGAGATTCTTTGCCAGTGAATATGTCTACTTACCATAATTCTTTACAAAAATGAGTCATGTCCAACAAAACACCCTTTGCAAATCCCCTTCGCACAAAAACCCGTAGACAAAAAAAAAAACACAAGTAGAGTTGAAAAGCATTCGTTGATCCACCGACAAATGCAATAAACCCGAGTCATTAAATGACGAATCCCATAAAAACTCAAAAACACCACTCAAAACCGCTCCGCTATAATCCTCTGCTCATCGATCACAGTCACGTGGTGGCGAACTTAAAACAGAAACTATTAAAATCCTTAATGACATCCCCCCTCAGTTTGATGCTCTCTGCGAACGATTCATTTTCATCACGTGCCATTCTATTTTACGGTTCATCCTTTGGTCCGTCGGGTCATAAGTCCAACTCGTAGTCTCCCACTCACCCACAAATTTTCGAAAAGCAAATAAAACAAAAAATTAGTTTTTGCTCTAAGCACCGTTTCAGTCTACCTTTTCGCTTCAATTAAAATCATCCTAAATATACGAGTGATTTTTTTTTTGTTTCATTGGATGGGGTGGTTTCTCTTTGAAGTACCCCCCCACACTTACGAGCAGATCATTCTCGCTTATCGCCTGATTTTTCTATTATTCTCCCAGGCCAACAAATAAGGCCAAAGAATGAAAGACTGGCACAGAAAAAGAAAACCGGAAAGGGAGAAAAAGAGAGAAAAAGAAAAAAAGAAAAACTTCCCAAAGTTACTGTCTAAATAATCTCCCGCAGCTAAAACAGGTACAACAACTTAGGGATTAAAGAATTCAAGTGGGTAAATAAAGTTTATTCCATGATGTCCTTTCTAGGGACTCTTTTTGTATATCCTTCTACTTGGGTACACACCAGCACAAAAAAATAACCTCTGGGGGTTACTTCAAAAATCAAGTTCATTGTAGGCCAACACAGTAGGCGGTTGTCGGTGGTGGTTTGAGTTTTAGGGGTTGGGGTAAACGCTGCTAGTTAGGTGTAGAAGCTCTCTCTACCGACGTATCCTTTTTTTTCCTCATTTTTTTTTCCCATTGTCCTGGGCTTGGTGCCTTTTCTACGAAATGATTTGTAGCGTACCACCACACTCACAGTGGGGAGGTTTGGAAAAAATGCTGCAAGGAAGGCGCATAAAGAAAAAGGAATTTTCGTGTGTGGAGGCTGTGTCCTTTTTTGAGAGTCATAAAGGACATGTGTAAAGACGACAAATCCTTTTGGTGAAATCCAAGAAAATGTTCATGTCAAATATTTGGAGACACAGAGGAATTTTTCTCCCTGTCTGCCAAAGGAAATGAATGTCCTGTGAGATTTACGTCGAAACAGGGGCCTGTCGAAAGGTCCTTTCTGCGACGGCAATTGAGATAAAACAATTGCAGTTTAGTAAGTTGTTGAAAGGATTCAGTCATGCGGTGGATGAAACATTGACCATTTAGATTGAGATTTTTTTTTTTCATTAGAACAGACAACAATTAATAAACTCAACTTGCTGTCGCTCACTTGGCTTTGAAGTAAATAAAGTCTATCTTCTTGATTAAAATCAGACAAAACAATCTGTGGCAAGGATTCGCTTTCATTCCCATTCAAATGCTCCGGCTTCTCACATTGTCAGCTCTGTACAATGCAATTGCACCCACTTTCCACACGCGTACGCACACAACTTACCGAGTCCTTTACAACTTTCCAGCCATTTTATCTCGTTCGCAAAACTCACCTTGCAATTAATTTAAGTGCACATGCATGCTCTCAGGCAGCAGCAGCACACATCATTGTCCTTGAAACAAGCCAAACAACAACAACATGCGGAACAAAGGCCCATTCCTTGAAAAGCGGGGGGGGGCAAAAAATGTCCATGTGTAGTAGTAACTCTGTTGGCCTTTGTTCCGGCTGACATCGCTGAGAGATCCTGGTTATGACACCTGCGTTCCATGGATATTTATCCAGTAAATCGAGAGAAACTCTTCTGGCGCGGGTACTTGGTGGGAATGCAGGCGTGTGGACCTGGCCGACAGGCGTCGGTCTGTGTGTGGTGTGTTTTCGAGTGAAAAGGATTCACGCGCTGTTTTAATCCCTAATGGGATGACGGTGGTAAGACGTCTGTGGCGAGTTATAATTTTGCAAAGGATTACGTTGACACCTCAATCATGTCTCCTGGAATGGGATAATTGGAAAATGAGAGGCTATTAAATGACTTTCTGAATGGTTAGGACCTTGGTTAGTGCTTTAGAATGATGTGAAAAAAATATTATCCACAAGTAAGTTAGCTTCAGGAAATGTACGACTTGAGGGCGGCCATTTCTTGAGATCATTTAATCCTCACATTTCATTGTTTTTATTTTTAAAACAGTTTTGTTTCACTTGTTTTTCCCTTGTGCTAATCAGTACTGGTCTGCATTATTGTCTCCACTCCTTTTCTAGGATAACTTTGATTTTGAACAGAAGTGTTGAAATTGGCTCAAATGATAAGTTGTTTAAGATTCTTTGTAATGAAACTTATCACAAAACTTAAAATATATGAAAAACAAGCTAACTAAAAGCTAACTAGCATGTTCGCAGTGAGGTTTAAGCTATTGGCAATCACTCACGCACAGCGAGTGAAGCAGAGTTTTTGCGAGCGAAGCAGAGTTTTTGCGAGCGAAGCAAGCCGTGTCTTGCCCCCTTTTTGTATTATAAAACGATGTTTCATCTCATAGCGTTTGTTTTTAAGATACGACTTTATTTCGAAAGTATTTTCGATAATACACAAGTCAGAGTTTTTGTGGGTAGATAGGATATTGTTGTCTAAATCAATTGTAACAGAACTAGTCTGAAACAGCTATCGTACAAACCGTGAACTTGCGTAATAGTTGCCTAGTGATTCTTCAATCAAAATGTAAGCGAGGTAGTGTCTTTGGAAGGTATTAAACTATTTTTTTTTTTTTTTTAAATTCTTAGAAAGAAATGGCCTAAAGAACAAAAGTTGTTTTCAGATTAGTCACAATGTGCAATGTACAGAGGGGAGAGGACAAATTCAGCAATAAAATAGAAGACACTTTAGACTTCATTAGTAGGTCCTTTCTTTTCAATACATTTTTTTTAATAAAGAGTCATGCTTACGTCTTGTAACATATTTGTTTTGGCATTACATCGTTGTGATAAGACTCATTGAAAAATTTACAAGATTTTTTACAAATAAAATTATTATGCTTTTGGAAATAAAAGCGGGTGTTTAATTGGCCGTTCAAATACAGAATGTTTTTATTATAAGCAATATTTTTAGTACTTTAGTATTTACATATGGATGTCAGCTAAAGTGCGGAATTCATTTTGTTTTACATCATGGCTACACTTGCCATTTTTCCTTTACCTCTGACAAAACACTCATCCTGACAAAGTGTAAACGTTTAACGGTGTAAAAGCGTCAATTTTATTAAATAATTTATAGACCATAAGTCTATAACGCACTATAACATAATTTCACTGCTTAATTAAACTTAACTCGACTCAACTGAAGTTGAAGTCAACTGAAGTCGAAGTCAACTGAAGTCAAAGTCAACTGCGGACACTTATTCGATCTTATTTATGCTATATCCAGGCGAGAGCAAATTTGACAGGCCGGCATATGATCGCCGCATGGAATCGGAACAGAGATTTGTCGTTGCTGTCAAACTTGCTGACGTTCACACTAATGTTTTACAATCTATTACAACGGAGAATTTATATCGATTAATTTGAGCAGCTCGGCCTACATAGTCAGCCTGCTGAAGATTTCTTTTCAGACTTTCAGACCTTGTTATAGGAAATCCATAGCTCCATTAGTGGTCAGCGCTATCTAAAGCAAGCTGTTTGTTAATTCAACGACTTTGATGGCGCTTTAATGGCAAGGAGTCGATTTTTCCCGACATTGTTGCTCCAGAATTCAATTCTTTCAATTTTATATAGTGAGTGAATATCTTCTTTTTAAATTCGTGAATTGTTCTTTCGAATTTTCGGCGCACGATCAATTTTGTTTGATAGTTTCGATTTCTAAGGTTCAACGAGATGACGAGGGAGCTACCAAACCATGTAAATGAAAGCGGTTGATAAATGGTTTCAAAGAAATATGTCTGTATTAAAAAAAAAAATCTTTAAAAGAAAATAGGTCATAGGGGCAAGCAAGTAGTCGGCCACTTAATTTTTTTGTACGTTTGATTTGCTTTTAAAAATCGGTGTTTGTAGTAAGGCTTAGACTATTCATCATTTCCAGTAAATTAAAAAGTTTTAATTATGAAAATGAAGTCATTTTTAGAGTATTTACTATCGAAAACAAATTATTAACAAAAATGTAAATGAAATCGTCATTAGTCGGCCACCTTTACCTCAGGAGTCGGCCAGTCACGTATTCAATAGTCGGCCCCTGTTTTTACATCCAGAAAACAAAACAAAAACAAACAGGATTTTTTTTTTAATAATAATAAACAATATATTCATTAAGATCAAAATGAAGAAAACGAAGAATATATATGAAACATATGAATTGTATAAGAAACATAAAAGTCGAACCACTCTTCGTTCTTAAGCACAAGAAAGTAATTTGCGCCAAACAGCTCTGCTGGGGTTGCGGTTAAAATTATACTAGAATTTCAGATATCGTGACCTTTAAACGCCTCGTTCTCCCAAAGTGATCAAAAGTGACTTTTAATTTTTGCACTATCGAAAGAGAATACTTCAAGCTTTCAGAAAATTTAGTTCTCCCTTGGAGCCTCTTGGAGAACTTTTTTTATGAACCAACAAACATTGGGATACCCCTCTGAAAAAGTGTCCTCAATCAAAAGACTAGTTTGTGAGATTGACAAGGAATATGAAAAAGATGTGAATACACTTTGAAAGGTAAAAATATACTCTTTAAAATGAATGTAAACTTTTTTCTGTATTCATCATATGTACAAAGATATTAAGCGCCAAAAATGCTTAAAAAAATGCATACTTTGTCATGCATTTTAAAATCTCAACTTTAAGCTAACGATGCAATCGAACGGAACATCAAAACTTTACAAAATTTTGGATTTTTAGGTTTTCATATATGTAGAATTCAAAAATCATATCGGTTTTCCAAACAAAAACAAACAATTTTATGATTTTTTTCCACTAACGCACCACTGGGCGACGGCCTCCGCAGCTTTTTTTTAAAATATTTTTTTCTTAGTTTTTGTTCAATATTCAGCAAAAAGACTCTATTGATAAAACAAATACAATAATAAACCACACCTACCGGCAATATTGCACTGATTTTAGAACTTTTTTCGAAATCGCTTCCACTACTTTTTTTTTACACCAAAAACCCGACATTTTACTTTTGGTGGAAACTTGAATCAAAGTGGCAATTTTAACTAAGAAACTAGCAACTGCTTTGCAACAACCTTTTACTCACAGACAGGAAAATCATTAACCTTTAAAACGAAAAAAATTTTAAGTGTGTATTACAAACGAATTAACCATTACGCATCATTTTGTGACGCGACAGCCGTTTGCTGCAGCTGGCCGACCTCACATGCCAAATCTATGACTGCAATTCTTTTAATATGTCACAAACTACAAGTTCTGGTACAAAACCGACCAACAACACGAACTCTGTTAGGATCTGTGGTGTTCCACAAGGCTCGAGTCTTGAACCATTTGTGGAAAACATGTTGTGAGTTCGTTGTATTACAATGATTGTAGCTAGAACATTGTTTCCCTTCGCTAATTAGTGAGATTTTTTGAAAACGTACTTTGAATGGATTCCTTCCTGGCGGAGCTTTCTCCCGTGCACTCACACACGACTTCACCAAACAATTTCCTAAGTGAAAGCTGCTTCCGTCCCCCCTTTTTTTTTGTTTTTTCGAGTCAAATGAACTCCTGCTCTACTTTGCCACGCTACACAATTTACTTGTTCATTTCCAGTCCAACGCCGACTTCATTTGAACCCAGCGTAATCGTAAGTCTCTCTCACTCCTCTAATAACTCTTTTGTTTTAACGCAGCAATGCTTGTCATGCATTACAATGTCATTCACTGACAATAACCTGCACACACACGCACCCACTTAACGCCCAAATGCCCAGCGATTGATGGAGAGAGAAAAACGTAGCGCAAACGTAGTAATTCCCAGTCAAACAGGTCCTTTGTGCTCCACATTTGTGCGACACACTGACAGTCAACTTTCGAATGAATATCCTTGCGAAGCACCTTAAACACACACACGTTCACTTTATAACGGCCGTCGACAGCAACGCCAACAATGACGGTTGACTTGAATCAGGATCCTTACACCGAGTACGCACGTATTGTATGTGTGTGTGTGTGTTGACTGACTGTCGCACCCACCGATGACTATCAGGTCGCCGCTGGCTTTTGAGCTGACACGTTGCCAGCGCACACACTCGATGACGCCAACGACGACGACGGCGACGCGTGTTGAAACGTGTAAACAAATTGCGTTTGTGTACACGTACTTAATGCAGTTCGCCCCAACTCCCATCGTTCTAAGGATAATATGTCACGATAAGGACGAACGGGGTGTGTTTTTTTTTTTTTTTTTTCCACACACCAACAGGCAGGAAAGGAAGGCAAAATAGGTTTAACGCGCGCTCCACCGTCGCGCGTCGTAAGAAAGTCGTGTGATTGAAGACGAGGCTGCTGCATGTTTGCTGATGCCAGCTCGGTGATTGCATGCTAATTATGAGTGTCAATGGTTGGAGGGTAAGAGAGCACAAATTCTAAAATGAGCTCGGGCACGGTGTCAAGAAAGGAGCCAAAACCTCTTAGGTTGAGGGGATAAGGACGTGCATCGTGTGATGGGGTGAGGTTTTTGCCCCTGCGGGCTTTATCAGAAGGAGACATCAAGCAAATATCCTGGTGAATGATGATGATAGCGGTAATGTCTACAAGGAGTGATGGATCAATGCAAACTGATAGGAAGACGGGAATAAGTACGAACATGGGGGATACGTGTCCAAAGGAGAGGAGTTGGAGGTGAAAAAGTAGAATTGCTAGAATTTTGTGGATTTGGTTGGATATAGGTTGAGGATTGGAGAGATTAGGACGAATTTTATTCAGAAAACAATTTTGAGCAAACATATCTACTTAACCTTCTCCGACTGACGTGTTTCAAATCCCACTGACGTGGCAGTCTGATAGACAATACATTTAGCCACCTTGTATTTTTAAAAATTGTTTAGTATTTAAACTTTTTATTAGCGTTAGAGCATATTGCGCTCTAACCGCCAAATTATCGTGAGCGACATTGTAAACAAAAATGAGTTAATGATACAGTTACATATTTTATTCGATTGCGCGTCTTTTTGCATCATTGGTTTTTTTAATAAAGCTTTCCAGTTATAGGTTAGGTTAGGGTAGGTTAGGTTGATGTGGCTGGCTGCAGCATTTACAAATATTTACAGCTATAAATAATAAAATTTATCGAAAGCGGCATTTACACGTGTTTTAGCAAAAAACAAAAAACAAATTCTCCTGTAAAATTCACATTTTATAGCTTACAATTTGGCGATTAGGGCGCGGTATACTATTATGAAAAACTAAAAATGCGAGCAATTAAAAAGAAGATTTAACTTGGATAAATTTTATTCAAATAACATACAATATTTCTGTGAAGTTTAACATTATGTGCAAAAGTTTTGGCTAAAACAAAGGTTGTCCCATATTTCATGAGAATTTACTGCCATTGGTATAGTAAAGGGTGATTTTTTAGCTATTATCCTTTTGGCAACGCTGGTTTAAACAGCTGATGCACGTTTCGTGTTTTGTTTCACTGTCAAACATCTTCAGTTTGGTCTATAATTTAACCATGAATCGTCTTACAAACGAACAACGCTTGCAAATTATTGAATTTTATTATCAAAATGCGTGCTCTGTTAGGAAAGTTCAGAAAGTTAAGAAAGTGTTCAGCGACGAAGCTCATTTTTGGCTCAATGGGTACGTATATAAGCAGAATTGTCGATTTTGGAGTGAATATCAGCCAGAAGCATTGCAAGAGCTACCAATGCATCCAGAAAAAGTCACAGTTTGGTGCGGTTTATGGGCTGGTGGCATCATTGGACCGTACTTCTTCAAAGATGATGCGAATCGTAACGTAACTGTGGATGGTGAGCGCTACCGTGAGATGAGATCCAACTTTTTTTTGCCCAAAAAGCAAGAGCTTGACTGGCATGACATGTGGTTTCAATAAGACGGTGCCACATGCCACACAGCACGCGCAACAATGGACTTATTGAGAGGCGAGTTCGGTGAACATTTTATTTCACGTTCGGGATCGGTCAATTGGCCGCCTAGATCGTGCGATTTAACGCCTTTAGACTATTTTTTATGCGGCTATGTTAAAGCTCATGTCTATACAGACAAGCCCGCTTCAATTGACGTATTGGAAGACAACATTGAAGCATTTATTCGTGAGATACCGGCCGAAATGTTGGAAAGAGTATGCCAAAATTGGACTAAGCGGATGGACCATTTGAGGCGCAGTCAAGGTCAACATTTGCATGAAATAATCTTTAAACATTAAATTATGTGGACCGTACTATCGATTCAAATAAAGATTTCATGCATTTTTCTGAATTTTATGTGTTTTTTTTTTTGAAAAACTTTCCTATAGCTTTTAAAAAATCACCCTTTAGACGAAAAAATAATGAGACTGATTAATTGAACAATATTTCAAAAACAATGAAACCTTGGCCTTAGTTAGGCATACAAGTGCACACGTTGTCATTGAACGATGAATTTTATCCGAATGCTTATGCAAAATTGCGATGCTAGCCTACAAATTTTTAAATTCTCCTTTCATGAAATCATTTTTGCCTAACGTCAACAACTCCAATAAACAAAATTTTAGCGAATGTTACTTGTATGCAACTTTGCAGAAGCTATGAAAATCGCCATAAAAAAACCAATTGGTAATCACTTGGCACGGGATGGTTGTAAAAGACCATTCCATTCAATTCGGTGCAAAACCTTCAATTAATTTCTAAAGTTGAGTGATTTTATTTATTGCGCTTGCATCAAAATTAAGCAAAAATCAAAAATACATGTAAAGAGCCAAATTGTCTTTTTCCAATCATACGGAAGCAGCTAATAGTGTCATGATTGCCCTCCAAATCTTTACTGTCTTTGAAACGATTTGTCAATCCGACGCAAGCTTTCAAAATCCTGAGTTGGTGTCTGTAATCCACTTTTTATACTATCGACTGTTTTAGAACGACGTTTTTGTTACTCAGCAACGTCGGTAATTCATGTATTTTTTGTAATTGTGTCGCTTCCGAAACTTAAGCGAGTGTTCATTCATTCATTTATTTTATTCAATTTCAAATTTTTTTGTTACGAAGCATGTCAACATCAGCTCGGTTTGCGATGTAAATATTCCTTTTCTTACCCTACACTGCGCGATTTTTTTTTTACAAAAAAAATATTTTCTTATGTAATTTATGGCTACCAATACCAGAATAATAATACAAAAAAACCTTAGTCTACGTAATTTGGCATGATTATTCCCATCAAAATGTATAAGCAGATTATCTACAAAGCTTAACAGAGTAAAATTCTGATCTATAACTTATGAAAGAAGTAAGAATTGAGTTGTATCATATCTGGTACATTGGGCAGTGTAGGGTTAATTCTGTAGTTAACAAATATCTATACGTAAGTAGCTCCGTTATAAATTTAATTCCGGATAGTCTAGTCCTGGATGCACACGTGCTAACTGAAGCAGATTGACTTGAAAGCCGGCATAAAATCAATCGCTAAAGTTAAGAACTTGAAATTTGGCGTTGTTACTCTTAAAGTCTTTTAGGCTTTTAGTTTGCACGAGTCACGCCCATAAAAACGTAATTTTTTTTTCAAAAACTTTAAGTAACAAACCAATTAAATTTATTTTGTTTTTTTCTCTCAAGCACTTGTGGTGATATTTACTACCGAGCATGACCACCTTTAGAAGAGCATTTACAATAAAACTAGCCAATTTTGGTTTTAAAGAGTTTTTGTTTTCTACTTCCACCTTTTAGTTATTTAATTATTTAATTTACAATGGAAAAAGGGTAGGATTTTAATATAAAATAATATATAAGAATTTGGTGTTTGGCCAGGTTTTAGGATCTCCACTGCACGCCAGCTTAAGTTAGGTTATGTGGTGCCGCCAAATTACCAATCACATAGACCTGTAGGTCCATAGTGTATTACACCAATTCAGATTTCTCATAGAAATTTGAACACCCATTTGCCCCTGGTGCAGACAGAAGAAATTGGATGCGATAGCGTAGTTCACAAGTTGACTTGCTTTGAGGCTTGTCGCTTTACCCAACGAGTTGAGAAATTGTTTACCTAACGTCTTGAATCTGATTTTGACTAGCGCTGGGCAGATACATAGCGCTGGACAGATACATACGCGCCGGTTAACTTCGAACAATTGCATAATTTGGCCAACATTATTTACATTTGGTCTTCTAGAGCATGGCGCATTTTCATTTCGATTTAGTATCATACCCTAAATTTTGTGATTTACTTTTATACTTAGTCATCTAGAAACAGCCTTATGAAGCGTGAAGCGCCTTATGAAGCGTGGAACCTAATAAGTAGCGTTTTTTTTTTTTTTTTTTATTTTGGTGCGTGCTAAACAATACTTAAGGGTTGGGGCTACCCTTAAGTATCCTGTTTAAGACAAAGCACGGACCGAAGGTACCGAGGAAGAGATAGCGCGTTAAGTTCAACATTAATTTAGTCTACGCAAAAATTTGCCTCGGCCGTTGGCTTTGAAAATTTTGTACTTACTTTTAGATGGCTAAAACTAAAGCAACTTGACCTTGATTCGTACTGTTTTTCGATTTCTTCGGTCCCTTATGTTAGATCTAATTTTTTTTTTCATAAATTGTTCATGTCCTTAAACTGAAAAGAAAAAAGTTTACCCTCCATAGGGTATATTTCAAAAAAATAAAACTTAAACTTATTCAACCTCCATTTTCGGCTGGACAAAACTAAGGCCAAAGAACTTAGAAATTAAATAAAATAAATTTAAAAAAAATATAAAAAAAAAAAATTAATAGGTACTTAGTAGCAAAGCCTTAATTTTTGATAACAACAGTGCATCCTTTTGGCATGTTTAAAAAAAAAAACGGTTTGAAAAGATTGACTGCGGAATGCTTTTTCAAACTTCCTTAACCATTCGGAACAGCACAGCGTTGATTTTGTTACTCTGACATAGAATTCTTCGCCTACAATCTTTCAATTGTTGTGAATAGGATTAAGACCCGAATATTGCGCAGGACATCATTAATCTTTTATTAGCTGCTCATTGACCACAATTGTTGTGTGCTTTGGGTCGTTGCACTGCTGAATCGTCCATTTCAGAGGCAGACGCTGGTCTTCGAGCTCTTCAAAAAATCAAGCTACTTGGCAAAAAATCTCAACGATTTCATAACCTCATCACGACTTTTTTGTCCCCATTGCTTTAGTTTTTTTTTATCGAAAATCGGACATTGGTGTGGTTCAACTGAGTAGCCTCCCTGTCAAATGGCAGCATTTTCGATGGATGTGCATTTTTAGAAAGCTTAAATTAAAACTATTGCCCCTTTGCTGTTAAATTAATCGTCCTCATAATCCCGAGCCTTCTCACCATCACAAATATCCGTTGGTCCAGCCACCGGCGGAGTTCACACACCCCGTTTCAACAAAAATTTATTATATTCCCCCGACCAAAGAATAATTTCAAATATTTCAACAACGTTCACGATGTAAAAAAAATAAATTACCATTCCACTCCGATCACACCGCGAACAACAAAAACACAAAAAAAAAAATAATTTATAAATAAATGCAGCTAGCTGCGAACCACCCTCTCTTACAGCTCACTGGATTGTGTGCAATTTCGTCGCGTCATTGTTTAATAATTAAATCAAAATCAACAGTATCCAAAACCCTATTACTCCTGCAAAAAGGATCCCACCTCCCGTACCAATCGTCTACCTGACCAAAATGAAATTCGTGTTCAGCACGCCTGAAAGCATGCAACAATAAACAAACAAAGGACACAATGAAAGCTCGTGTGAGTGTGATAAAATAAAATGCGGCTCCTGGTCCATGGTGATGGCGAGGACCGCTCTTTTTTTTTTTTTTGTTGTCCATTAAGTGACCCAACACTGAATTCATAAATATTTACAGCACTGGCGGTTGAAATTTAAGGAGCGCGGGCAACCCGACGCACACATAAAAATAAAACAACACTAACAAAATCATGGCCTGCAGCAATAACAGCAGAAATAATCGTAATTTACAGCAAACAAACAGGAGCGCGGTTTTAATTTATGGAATGGCCGCGATTTAAATGTTTTATGGTCAGTGTGGGTGGACAGGGCAGCTTGCAGTCCGAAAGTCTGACGCTGATGATTGATTCTGGCTTTTGACCATTTGGTTTTGTTCGTTGGAAGGAAAAGGTGCCTATCGAACTTTTGAAAGAGTTTTATTAGTGACTCTAAGCCATAAAAAAAAGAAATCATCCTAATTCCATTCCAAACTTTAATGAAGACATCCGCTGGCAGATTCCATTCTAAAGTTTGATGAAGACATCTGCCAGCAGCCGTGGTTTCACCATCAAAAGCCTCACTTCAGAGCTACCGTCTAATCATCAATCTAATGACCCTTCAGCTGCGATTAGCAGTAATTTTAATGTACCCTTGGATTAATGGCCCAAAGCCGCGCACACTCCAAAAAGCCTTGAAGAAGCCTTAATCCCACCGACAATAAACTACCGCTCGTTAGCGCCACTCCGTGCAGTCTCATTAAACCTCTCTCGTGCAACGTGCACCAAACGACCGACCGAAAGCGTCAACTTTAATTGAGATTCGATGATGATGATGATGCGGCTGCGCACGCTCACTCGCGCTCAACTTAATTTTCCATGAAAAAATTGTCACCACGAAACGAAAGCCGGCGAAAGACTCAGCTCAGATTATCCGATGCAAGAGCCATGAAATTACGACAGAACGCCACGGTCTAGTGAATGCCGCTGCAATGTAAGGTACACCCCTTCTCCGCCCGAAGATGCCTCAAATAATTGGATACGAAATGAAGACAATCAACATCAACTTGCATCACTTTGTGCACGGTCCCAGCCTCACTGTGGGATCACCTCGACGTCGTCGGTTCGTTATCCAACGGATCGCGGCGGTTCTCTTTCACAACGCCACTGTGGGATGACATCCACAAGCCAGCCATGCCCGACAACGGTGCACATTTCCCTTCCCGGGTGGGTTGACGGCAGAGACGATCGCGTCTCACATGGCTGGCGGTAAGGTGCACTTATAACGGGCCCACGCGCTGTCAGATCACTCACCTCCTTGGCGGAGAAGTGAAATGCGGCGAAGAGAATTCTCCGGCATAGAAAAGCGTCTGTCGCAGCCGCGGACGTGGAACGCGTCTGGGTGCGGACGAGTACCGCTCAGACGCGTGTTCCGCTTATTGAATTGGTGCTTTATGGCGTGCTCGTTACGTGGCTGTATCCTACGAGGCTACGTGGGCGCATCTGTGTGGTTTGTGGTCGGATGTCGCGATCTCAGGGCGATGGCGTTTCGTTCCACGGAAACGATTGGATGGGATTTTGCTTGAATTTGGATTTGAAGCAAATTCCGCATGAATTCGAGTTGAAGGATGGGGTTTCGTTCCACGGAAACGATTGGATGGGATTTTGCTTGAATTTGGATTTGAAGCAAATTCCGCATGAATTCGAGTTGAAGGATGGGGTTTCGTTCCACAGAAACGATTGGATGGAATTTTATTTGAATTTGAATTTAAAGCAAATTCTGCATGAATTCGAGTCGAAGGATGGGGTTTTTGTTCCACAGAAACGATTGGATGGAATTTTGCTTGAATTTAGATTTAAAGCAACTTTTGCTCGCATTCGAGTCGAAGGCATGCCTTAAAGGCGTAGATGCAAAGTGCATCAATGTCTTATTTTCGTCGGTCTAGATGAAAACGAAGAGACCTTTCATATGCCTTAAAACCAGTACTTTGATGAAACATGTAAATGAATTCGGAAGTTAATTGCCTTTAAAGTATGACTCCAGATAAAAACGTTGCCTGCATTTAAAAAAACGTCTTAAGAGTGTCACAAAACACAAAACATGTCCATGAATTTGCGAGCAACTTGAATGCCTTTAAAAGTTCTACTCTCGGTGAACACGTGTCCTCGATTGTGAATGTCAATTACAGACCTCCTTCAAATTTGAATAAGCTCCCAAACACCCAGCAGTCAATGCCAACGCATTACGTGCCATAATCATCAAAACACTCTTTCAAATTTCCCACCCCACAAAACGCACTTCAACTGTCATAAGTGTGAACGCTTCCTCACCACTCCCACTTGAAAATCGAAAAAAAAAAATACCCAATCCAACCATGTCAAATGCCACACACAGCAGCGATGCATTCCGCAAAATTTTCCCTCTTCTACCGCAAAGCAACGCACAAGTGCCACACTTCATCAACATTGAAGAGTTTTTCAAACCAATTATCACAGACCCATAACCCATTTACCAAAACCAGTAGTCGAGGTTTGAAAAGTAAATGCAAAAAAAACCGCCCTCATAAGCCCCCTTGAATCGCTCAAAAGCATATCGTACTCCCATGGTGATTAAGTGGAGGGTTCAATTGAGCCTAACGTATCCCATTACGCTCGAAAGCAAACCAAAGTCCTCGACAGCACCGACGATCCGGCGATAGATATCACAATTAACGTCCACTCACTCACTATTCACCACCAGGACGGCGCATACAACTCACCACTCGACAGTGACAGCAGGTAAAACAATAAACGTCAAATCGAAACAAAAGAGGGAACCAGGTCCGCGGAGGATGGGAATGAATCGTCCTCTTCCTTCGACTGGACAACATGTCATCCGAAGGTGTCCTTAGTCCTGTCAAAATATGTCAGGAGCATATTTCACCACACGCACCTCGATGGGGCAAGCTCTTGTCCTCGTTTCACTCGACTGTCGAACATACCCAACGAGGGAAAATCTGCCAAAAACAAAAACCGAGTCCTATTTACTAATTTTCCGACGGACGCGGAGGCGGAAGGACCAGGCCCAAAGGCGATTTTCGAATGTCAAACCCTCGTCAAATTGAAAATCAACACAAGGGCGCAGGATACACCACACCACCACACACACGGGTTTGGGGGGAGAGAAAAGAAACCAAAGGGAACAGTTTCTTCTCGTTTTCTTTTTCCTTTTTTTTTTTTTTGTTGCCTTTGTCAATGTGTACATTTGTCCTTTTGAATCAAGAAAATCCTTGAAGGATTAAGCTTATTTAGAATTTTCTTTGCAAGTGATTAAGCCAAAAAGAAACTGCCTGGAAGGGAGGGCAAATTGCCTCGCTCGATTCGTTTTTTTTCTCGTCTCTCCGACTTTAATCAAGGAGCACATCCTTGTGTTGTTTACCTTGAAGCTATTCCAACTTCTGCTGCATCCATTCTCACTTAATCACCAGGATCAATTATTTAAGAAAGTAATTTCCAAGACGTGCGAAGGATAATCTGCATGTGAGCTTCACGTTCGTTCAGAGACACCTCTCTGCCGTGTGAGAGAAAATTTTTGGTGTCAAGACGGGTCGGAAGGTCGGTGATGATTTTAATTATAAGGCCGAGAACAAATGACGTGTGCTATTGATGCCTACGTGCGAGTTGAGAGGTGTGCAATTATCCATGGCGTCGCTTGTGATGCTTCTGCAACGGTGAATGGTTGCATTCAGTGGAATGAAAAGAATTCGTAATGTGAGGAGCGAACACACACAGTGAAGGCGTGTGTAAAGTGGCTTGGTTATGAGAGCGTTTTAATTTTGTGTTCGGCTGAGAGAGAAATTGGGTCTTCGGTTAACCTATTCTGCTTCTGGTGTACTTGCTGGTTTTAAATTATAAATTCCAATTTGCGAGAGATGCGGCTGTGTGGGTTTGTCACTGCGTTTTCAGATTTTCGGATTTTAATCCAACGATTCGGAGCTGTGAGCTGGAATGTAAATCACACCAATCACGGTTATTGGTGTCAGATCAATTTTGTAATTCGCAAAATTTAACGCAAATTTAATTTGAATGAGCGGCTTGAGCAGCAGCTGTAAAAAACATGAAAAAATTGTAAAGGGTGATTTGTTAGCTATTATCTTTTTGGCAACACTGGTTTAAACAGCTGACGCACGTTTCGTGTTTTGTTTCACTGTCAAACATCTTCAGTTTGGTGTATAATTTAACCATGAATCGTCTTACAAACGAACAACGCTTGCAAATTATTGAATTTTATTATCAAAATGCGTACTCTGTTAAGAAAGTTCAGAAAGTTAAGAAAGTGTTCAGCGACGAAGCTCATTTTTGGCTCAATGGGTACGTAAATAAGCAGAATTGTCGATTTTGGAGTGAATATCAGCCAGAAGCATTGCAAGAGCTACCAATGCATCCAGAAAAAGTCACAGTTTGGTGCGGTTTATGGGCTGGTGGCATCATTGGACTGTACTTCTTCAAAGATGATGCGAATCGTAACGTAACTGTGAATGGTGAGCGCTACCGTGAGATTATATCCAACTTTTTCTTGCCCAAAATGCATGAGCTTGACTTGCATGACATGTGGTTTCAACAAGACGATGCCACATGCCACACAGCACCCGCAACAATGGACTTATTGAGAGGCGAGTTCTTTGAACATTTTATTTCTCGTTCGGGACCGGTCAATTGGCCGCCTAGATCGTGCGATTTAACGCCTTTAGACTATTTTTTGTGGGGCTATGTTAAAGCTCATGTCTATACAGACAAGCCCGCTTCAATTGACGTATTGGAAGACAACATTGAAGCATTTATTCGTAAAATACCGGCCGAAATGTTGGAAAGAGTATGCCAAACGCAACGGACTAAGCGGATGGACCATTTGAGGCGCAGTCAAGGTCAACATTTGCATGAAATAATCTTCAAACATTAAATTATATGGACCGTACTATCGATTCAAATAAAGATTTCATGCATTTTTCTGAATTTTATGTGAAACTTTTTAAAAATACTTTCCCATAGCTTTTAAAAAATCGCCCTTTATATTCGAAGGTCAGAGAAGTGCTCCGTAAGGTGAAGTAAGCGATTTCAACGAAAGTTTGATTTTGTCTGTCTTTTTGGTCTGAGTGAATATTTTATTCCTTTAAAAATTATTTATTTTGTTCGATTCGTTTCAGTAAAACATCAGGAATTTAAATTTTTGAGAACGTAAACATTTCTCTCAGACAGATTCAGGCATACCAATATTTTTTTTTTTAACATCTTCACAAGACTATTTTACTGCAAAACTCCATTAGCTGCCGATGAATTCATCCTCAAAGAGTGAAGAACCCCCTTATCGGATCTTAAGACACCTTCTCCATCCCCAAAAATGCACCCACTTGAACTAAAGTCAAGTTTCAACTTCATCCCATCGAACCTCCCTCAAGCCATTTTTGTTTCTCTCAATAGACCTTGAACCCCCTTTTGCTCCCATATTTTTCAAGCATGACCTACCCAAAAAAAAAGGTTCCTCTCGAAAGCACAACAAAACCCAAACCCAAACCCTAACCAATTCAACCAGTAAAAACCAAAACGAAAGAAAAAACAACAACACAAACAATTCTTTCTTAAAAGCAAACAACTTATCAAAATCCATTTAATAAAAACAAAAAAAAAATGGTTAAAACTTTCAGTAAAGTATCTGAAAGCATCCACTCTCCTTCACACTCTAAAAGTATTTAAAATTCTCCATTTATTTAACAAAAAGGAGAAAAAGAAAAAAAAGAAAAATTTACAACGACTGCATTGTGTGTTGCCCGCTCAGACCGCACTCCTCCGCGTGCTGGCAATTCGAAAACTTTCGATCACTCGGTTCAACCCCCACCCAACCAACCCCCCTGGATATGGAAAAATATAAAACCGTTTAAATACACTTTATGGGCGCATTTTACAGGAGATTTCCTTCTCCTTCCCGACGGTGTCTCACATCAATTCCTAGGCATGCATGCATTTAATGCAGCCACACACACGCAAGCGAGAGGATATTTTCACCGCGTCGTCGTCATGCCAAAAGGACGACGAGGAAACAATGGATCGAGCGCGGCTGAAGAACGCGCCACACGTCGAACAATAACCTCAATAACCGAACGGAGATAGAATAAGAAAATCGAGACGGCGACGACGACGATGAAAGGCAGGAAGGAAAAAGGAGAGAGTGCAAAAAACAGCAGGACGAAAAAAAAAAAAAGGAATTGTGTGTGTGTGTGTTAGTCTTAGAATGCAAACAAACTTAGGTTTCCCGGAATGATAAACGGCTGCACTCACCTGGAGAACTCTCGGCATTCTTTGCCGTAGACATGCATAGACATGCATGCATATTTCATGCACCCATCCATTGGTTGTTTGCACTTCAACCAATCGTCCTCTTCAAGGATAACACAAACTGTTTGGATGAAAGGAAGACAACAAAAAAGAAGCAGGAAAACCACGTTGTGTGTGCTTGGAAAAAAAAAGGAAAAGAACGTGGGTTCTAATCCTGACAGCGGGACGGTATGTTGTGGCACCAGGAGGTGTTCAGTTGGCAGGCTTAATTGAGCCTAATTGCAGAAGAAACAAGCTTGAGTCTTGTACGGGAGATGGGGGCCGGCTTAGGCGTACGTCTTAATTGCTTTTGCAAAAAGAATCGTATGGAGAAGTGATGGTCTGAAAATGAAAACGAATGCGTGAATTGCTTTAAAAAGAAGCTGATCAATCCAGACTAGGCAGGGGTGTTCAAAAATTTTAAATGCATTTTAAAGCAAAACATCGATCAAATTTGACACAAAACTTAACTGAATTTGAGGAGAAATTGGATCCGAAATTGAATAAAAATGTGTTACGAGTTTAAACTCGCGAAGTCTTAAAACTTTGTGGACATTTTACAGAGGATCAAATGAATATTAAAAATTCTTCAAACAAAAAAAAAAGCAAAATTAAAAAATTCTTTAATAGATCGAACTAAACAATTTGTAGCAGCCATGTTGTTTTAGCGGCTTCTGTCAAAAGTACTTACAGCTCAGCAACTCAGTCATTGATGCCAAGTTACCACGGCAAATTCAATGATTTAGCATCAAATCGAAATGAGAAAACTTCATCATCATCATCATCTTCTTTGCCCGCATGGGTTTTGGGGGCAGTGCACTTTTTTTTCCAAAATGGGTGTTCGTTTAACGGCAGACAGTCGTGACCCTAAAGAGCCGACTCTAAAATGGTGGTTTGAGAAAGTTGGTTTTAGCTTACATTTTATTTTTTTAAATCGTCATTGCCTAGTGCACAGAACCAACAACCTCTAACAGACTTCGATTTGACGAATTTGATGTTAAAACCTGCTTCACGCGAAGTTTAGTTGAGCTCAGACGTCAAGCTAATGGCCACAGTTAATGCTCGCTGACTGAACTTCGAAGCGTTTAAGAGACAAGTGTGGACATGGACAGAGGTTCTACAAGGACGACGCACAGTGGTTCACTTGTTGGAAAAAAAATTAGGAAGTCTTTCAAAGTAATAATGGGGACTAGAAGGCATCTGGAACAGAAACCTTTCTTGAGTTTTGAATATTTTTTTATTTTTAAGACTAAGCATGAGTTTGAGCAATAGAAAGTAAGTTTGGTGATTTTTAGCGAATGTAAATTAACAGAATTGATTTATTTTATTTGCAGAAGACAAACTACACGCATGAGTTAAGTCTTTGCCGTTTTTCTTTTTTGTTTTTCTTTTGGTTTTGCATTTTTTAATAAAAGATTATATTTGCATTTTTTTGTGTTAGATATGTATTCTTAGATAACCACATCAGGGCTAAGCAACTGACCTACTCCACTAACTTACAGATTATCCCCACTTTGAAGTTCCCATAATGAGTGTCATCGAGCCACCACAATAAACAAATAGAGTACAACCCTGAGTTATGTCTTCGCCATCTATGTGTCACAGAACGTAGGTTAAGTCAAATGTTGAATTCAGTTTTTTGTTTTTTGAATGTTTCTGCCTACTGCCGTTGGCCTTTAACATGAATTTTACTGTTTTTTTTGGAAAGATTTTGTAACGCAATACACGTTGTTGGCAGTAGAGCAATTTTACAGATGTAAGTTTATTTTAAGAAAAATAATTCAAATATTATATGCATTAATTTTTACAAAATAAAATCGTTATTCCACTATTGGTGTTGTTTTCCCTTTGGATTTGGAAATCGGTGGAATCCTGGTGACGATATTTGTAGCTGAGTTTGTAACTGCGCAACAACAATGAGAGCAACCCTCCACATTGTTATGGCACTCTTGTCTTGCCCATATGATAAGGAAACTTGTGGGTGCCTGTTACCCAAGCCACGCTTTTAGTGAGCCCAATCCTGTAGTTCGAAACCTGAAGTATTTTACAAATTTGTAGGAGAGATGCGTATATGGATGCTGACTAGAAGAAAACAAGTTTCTTACTCACAGATTATCCCGTATCGATGGTTATGCCATCAAGACCATCACCGACGAACCGCAATAAAATGCGGATCCTACCGACCAGCAGGGATATTTCTCTGGAAGAACGATGACTTGCCTGCTGACGTCGCACTCGTAGCACTCGGTTTTCATAAAAGTTTGTTTGAATAACCCATTTATTACTACGACACATTTGCACAGAAAAAAAAAACAATTTTATTCATTTTACTGCTTATTTGTAAGTGGGCGCCGTTGGCTCGATCGGTTAGTGCGTCGGATTGTTGAGCGAGAGTACCCGGGTTCGAATCCAGCCCGGAAAAAAAAAAACACCACAAACATTTTTCACGGCCCCACCTCTAGCGAACGACTGACAACCTTCCTGGAGTACTTCTGGCATGAAAAGCTTTTGCAATTCGCCGTTCGGAACCGGCATTAAACAGGAGGTCTCCTCCACATGTATCAAAATTATAACGCGCACAAAAAGTGGCGGCGCGAAAAAGCTAGGCTCTGGCTCTCTCTGGCGGTTACGCCGCCCCATGCAATGCTTTTTTGGTACTTGATTTTCATAATGAAATTATTTTTGAAAGTAATTAAAACACGTAAAAAAAAAATTTGACAGAAGAAATATGATTAAAAAGACGATCGATAAGGAGGTTTAGCGGACCTGTAATGTGGTTCATCTGTCGAATTCTATAATAGGGTTGAACTGCGAATGCGGATACGTTGCGAATTGTTCCGCCGGATTCTATAATCGGCATGTATATTTCTTTTAATGCTTTGCTATTTCTTCTCTATTCTTGTTTATTAGAGTAAACATGTGTCGAAAGATTTTTTAGCGAAAGACAGCGAATTTATACCAAACTTGCTTAAGACTCACGAATTGAATCACCAGCATGTCTTAAATTCCTTTTGGGTGTCAAATACTCGTGCTCAAAGGAAATGTTCCAATTTATTAAACCCAATACCATTAACAACTCCGGGGTTAGCTCTAAAACAAAGTTCACGGACTGTTGAAAAGTTCTAAAATTTAATCGAAAATTTGATAAGATTGAACTGGAATTTGCGTAAAACCACAAATTCAACTAAAAACTGTGTATCATTCATTTTCAAAAAAGAAATTTTGACTTTTGCGTTTCTTTGATTATTTCTGGCAAAGATTGGCTATTCAAACAAAAAAATTGAAGTTACCAAATTGTTTTATACAAAAAGCCAAGTTTTCCAGAATGATTGCTCTAAAATTATTTCCATTCTTGTAACAGGATGCTGAATCTAGTTAATTTCGTTGCTCATAGTCGTATAATAAAAGTTGGACTAACAGTTTTCTGTAATTCGATGTTCCAATTGTGTAAACCATGAGTGGCTTTAGATCTGCGAAATATATGCTTGAATGCAGATTTTTGTAATACACTGGGTGGCGCAATAGCCCGTTGAAAGCCAGAGCCAAGCTTTTTCGCGCCTCCACTGTGCTGTGCGCGTTATAATTTTGACACATGTAGAGGCAGAGTTGAAAAAGACTGTAATCCTTGAATTCATGGAAAGAATTTTGTGAAAGAAATTTATGATTTATGCATTCAATTGACTTCATTTGATGACTTAGACTTCGGCATTGAAATCTGTCATTCTTTTTGAAGGCTTGATTGAAGCAATCTTTGTGACCAATCTATTGATTATAAATCAATTGAATGCAAATCTTCGAACCCGGGTATTCTGACTTAACAGTCCGACGCAATAACCGATACCGAAATACCCCTTATATCCCAGGGAACAGATTTAAAGTAATCTGAAACAAAAGAAGGCCCCGGTGTAGTTTTCCTCGTCTCGAAGTTCAAGCGCCTTATGTAAAACAAGTCTCGATTACTGAGAACGGCATGCAACTCACTGAGAAAACACAAAAATCTCCAGATCCTCTGCAATACAAGACCATGGATAGTCGGTAAGCCCGCTCACAATGTGAACATCGTCCACTGAGTCCAACCGTCCAACTCCCAACCAATGCAACGCTTGTCATCTGCTGGCCCTCAGTCATAAATTCACCTCCTTCTGAGCAGATGTCGACCGTAGTTGTGTCCAGCGTGGTCAGAAGGCATTATGCAAATACCCCGACAACCAGGCGTTGAGCCTCCGCAAAAGAGCAAGAGCAATCGTGTCCGGTGGCCTCGTGTTGGGCCTTAATTTATTTGTTGCATACACACAGGCGAATGTCGTCGGTTGGATTACACAAAATCTCCTACGCAGGTGATGAGCTACGAACTTGAAATTAAATTCCACTTCACCTGCTAAGTTTCTCACAGTTTAATCTTAATTAAATCGAATCGATCTCTTCTGCCGAATGACGATGGCGATGGCGATGGCGATGGCTACGTAAATTGTGAGCGTCGTCGTCAAGTGGAGGGACGACGACGACAAAAGGCAATTAAAGCCCGGCCAGAGGACCACCACCGAGGTGGAAGCACACGGAATGGCACGCCATGGCACAGCACTGCACTGCACCGTCGCGTCGCGCCCACACGACTACGACACCATTAAGGATTTATTCGATGTCTTTCCGTTCGGTGCATGTTCTCGAAGTCGCCTTTCGGAGAGCGAGAGTGTTGCTGGATGTCCATTCAATGGCTGGCGATTTATTAAATTGACTTCGTTCCACAATCGTCTCGTCGTAATGATGATGATGATGATGATGACGATGTCCAACGTCAAGGACTCAAGACCGTGCAGATGGTGTAATCATTCCCAGGGATCTCCTCCTTTGGCTGCTGCAGATTTAAATCATTTTACCTGAGTCCGTGCGCTGTCTGGCGTCCTGAGGGATTGCGAACATCTTGGCACTCGGTTGGCAGCGATAACTTATCGACGCGGGACACGGAGGGGGTGTGAGTGAGCGATGGGATTTTAAGAGACTTTCAACTGCGCGCGGCGGAGTTCCGCTTGGGACTTTTTGTTTTTTTCCTCGTCCGGGATAACATCGCCTGGGCTGGGCTACAGCGCTTTGAATCATCCGCACAAAGAGATTGTCAAGTTCATGGGAGTGGAAGTGGGAGTTGGGGTGTTTTTTTTTTTGTGTCGTCTCTGTTTTTGCCATTCCCGTGCCCACGCCACGGGACTGAGAGAGCCCTTTGCTTTGTTTTTATTGAAGAGTTCGCCCGTATTGATCTGAGGAGTCACTCGTCGTCGTCGGAATGCAAGTGGGCGAGCGTGGGCCGGGGCATTGTGGGAATTCAATTCGACAGACAGTTTCGTGCGGATTAGTGCAGGATGTGGCTGTAAGTGTTGTCTGGGCTGAGATTTTCTTTTCTGCAGAGACAGAGTTGTTAAGGACTCCTACGGTACTGTAGGTGTTTGGGCGCATTTGATTGTCTGATTGTCTGGCAATTACCATGAAATGAAGACAGATAGGTTCTCCGCTTGGAGTCGAGTTGGAGTAAGCTGTGTGTGTGTGAGAGGGCGATGGCAATAAAACAAAATCAAGACCGCCCTGGGAAGATTTAGTGGGCGCAAATTAATGGGTGTGCGTCGGAGGAAATAGATTTATCTTGTTCGACTATTTGCCACGGTGACGTGTCTCAGTCAGAGAGGGTGGCCCGGTCTACGATGAGTGATGAGGACTTTTTGGCGTGGAAATCTCTCAACGGTGGGATGCCGTTCTGTGAGGCTTAAGTGACAAGCGGAGAACGGAGCTGTAGAGAACGCGGAAAAGGTGGCGCCATCGTTTTAAAAAAGGAAATCACTGAGACTGCGAGGTGAAAGGTCCAAAGGAAAGGGATTCAATGAAGGTTGAATGCTGAAAAGAAGTGGAAAATCAAGCGTAATGGTGTAGAGTGGAAAAATAAAAGAACATGAGCAAAAGAAGTTTTGGAGAGAGGCTACAAATTTTACGCGTAGGTACTTGGAATTTTCTTTCTATAAGTGAAACAACTTAAAGTGCCTTAGCCATCCCAACTGTTGTGCGTGTACACATGAATTTGATTTACTCACAACGTACAAAGTGGGTACTATTGCAATCACAATAAAAGTGTCTTTTTATGCCTAAACCCAGATCCAATTCTGCATCAGACGTCTCTAAGTGCGATAAAGATATTGAGGATTCTTACTTTAATTTTGGTTTGTGTAGAACTTCAAGCGTGTTTTGCAGGACTGTATGGGATTTAAGACTAAACCGTCAAAAGAGGCCTACAAAGATCGAAACAAATTATAATCTGAAAGTATAAGGTTTTGCAATAAGGTAGATGCAATAAAATTTCGCAGGCGATCAAAATAACATCTGTAAACAAAATGAAGTTTAAGATATCACCTTTCATGCAAGCTAAAGTCAGATGGGCTTAATATTAGGCGAGGTACTAAATTTCAGAGCCATCTACTGACAGTTTGATACTACTCCACATGGCTGAAAACTGCACCTGCAATTCTATACAATAACAGTCGAATCCCTCTAAGTCGAATTTTCACGGGACATCAAAATTAGTTCGAGTTAGAGGATGATTTCTGTATGGAAAATTGAGGGGATTTTTTTCTTATATAATTGATGCGTACTAAAGGGTTTGGGGCTAACCTGAAGTATCCTGTTTAAGACACAGCACGGGCCGAAGGTACCGAGGGAAGGATGGAAAAAAGATTTAGAGGGAAATTCGAGTCAGAGGGAGTCGACTGTATTTGCAGAGGTACGATTGTTGGGTCCGAGATAACGTAATGAAACGATTGAAAGGATTAGAGCAGTAAGATTTTTTTAATACCTACAGTGGCGTGCAAAAACTGCCCGTAGTCGGCGTAACAGCTCATACAGGGCCAGAGCCTAGCTTCTTTACGCCTCCACTGCGTTGTGCGCGTTATAATTTTTGACACATGTGAAGGGGACCTACAGTTTATTGCCGGTTCCGAACGGCAAATTGGGAAAGCTTTCCGCGACAGATTTACTTCAGGAGGGTTGTCAGTCGTTCGCTGGAGGTGGGGCCGTGAAAAATGTTTGTTATATTATTTCCCCGAGCCGGATTCGAACCCACGCACTAACGATTAAGTCACGGCGCCGTATGGTTGGTGGTCGTATGGTTTTTCTTAAAAAAAAAAATACCATTTGACCGAATGAATGAATGGTTTTTATGTTATTTTTTTCCTTACTTCATCACCAAAAAAGTTAGGTACAAACGATGTTGATCGCACCTATAGAACGTGAGAAATTCACAAAAGTTCACCTTGACTCCAATGTATCCATTTTTGCACGTTTAGAAAAAATGTATTTTGATATGCGGATAACTTTGGCGCCAAAAATGTATAGTGGTTTTTTATAGAGCGTCCAAAAACGAAAAATATTTGCTATAGGTGAGGGGTCTATCTCACAGCGCTTAGGAGATAGGGGCAATTTAAAATCAAATCAAACAGCATGAAAAAAAACTTCATTAAAAAACAATGGCAGCACTTACAATAAAGTACTACACCAATTTTGAAAGCCAATAACTTGTTCTTTAACTATACATTACAGTTATATTATGCATGCCCATAGTTTGTGAACAATTCACATTTAAACTCAAAATTTTGATAAAAAATAATAATAAATAAAGTATGCATCAATTTTTCTTTAAAAACTGTAAGTCGTAGTGAATGAAATTAGGATCTTGCCGTTAATGGTCACGCTCATTTTGAGTTTAATACAGAAAACCGAATGGTCTGCCTTCCAGTTCAAAAGAAATAAAATGATAAGGAAAAAAATAACACAAAAATCATTCAAATCAGTCAAATGAGAGATTTTTAATTACAAAAAACCATGCGACTGCCGAGTAAGTATCCATTTTTGCTTGTCTCTGTAGGTAGGTTTGAAAATATCCTTCAGTGTTTTCATACATAAAATGTTGCTTGTTCACAAACGGCAAACAGACATTCATTACGATTGGAGCGTTAAAAAATATTTGCCTAATAATATAGACTGTAGGGCAACAAAAGCACACGACAGAAAAAACTTCTTCCTCTCAACATTCGCTACCACCAATGTCGTCACCCTCCCCAATTAGGTGACAAGAAGACGTCTGCTTCCAAAGTGCCAACTACTGCAACCTGTGTCCCCTTAAAACGCCCTAAACGCTCGCGTATTACACCCTCCAGCATCGCTTAGTCGTAATCACCTTCGCAGACATTACGTTAACTTTCACTCACCCACTTACCACACTCTCATCCCACGAGGTAAACTCTTTACCAGTTCCATCGGCCTAAAACTCCAATCCAACAGCCCTAATGTGCGCCCAAGTGATCATTTCGCTCATTTCGCACTCAGCCCATGTCCAGGTTCACATTTGGCTGAGCCATCTCAATTACCATTGTCTTGAAAGGAGGGTGGGAGTGAAAAAGGAGTTTTGGGGACGAAATGGAAAAGTTTCCACCTCTCACATCCTTGCCGCTGTCATAATTTTCGGCTAATCACAACTCATAAGAGAGGACAATTAAGTTTCCAAGTCTTCCACGGAAGGACACCCGTGAAGACTTCAGTGGGTGGACAAATGACAAACAGATGAGAATGGGCGTCGGCGGTGTGTTGTGGCCACGGCAGCTTCACCAAAAATTAACAACTGAACAGGAAATTACTTTTAAATAAGTAATTTCCAAAGATCAACGAATACCAGAGCGTGCAGTGGCACCATCACCAGCAGCAGGACGAAGCAGCACGAGCTGTCAGACCGACGAGAGCACGGAGAAAGATTGATGATGGCAGTTGGTGCGTCTGTGTGAGTGTGTGTGTGTACAAGGCACAAATGTGGAAGTTTAATGCATCTTTTGTTTGGATTGGGCAAGGACCTATTATTATCATTCCACGGTTACGTGATGGAATTAGATAAGGAATTTGCTAATGCGACTATTACCGTCATCAAGGGGGACGAGGGCATCATTATCGCCACAGTCATGTCGTCCTGACGGGAGTTTGGGGGGAAGAACGAAGCTCTTGGTGTGATGTTTCATATTGGGTCCAGTGGAAAGTTTCGGGCAGGGCGGTGGAATAAGTTTTCCGATGAGTCCTGGATGACCGATGGGAATTATATTTATTACTGTCCTGCAAGTGGCAGCGACATGAAATTTAATGACTAAATAATGAAAAGTTTATGGAGGGATAATATTTCAAATGGTGTCCGGTACAGTGGATGGAGTCCTTGTCGGTCCTTGTGGGGGAACTGTCCTGAGGAGAATTCTGTAGGACACGTCAGATGGAAGACGATGTTGGAAGTGACCACAGACACAGTCAAGCAGCAGTGGCGGGTGTAGTACATTTCGTTTTCAATCATTATTTTGAATTTTTCAAAAACTATTAACATGAATAGTTTAATTTAAATGCACGATTAAAGAACATATTTCTGGTTTTTAAAACTGGTATAGAACTTAGTGTTGCCGATATTTTTTTAATATTCTTGTTTCATGTTAACTTATAACTTTTTTTTTTAAATTGTGTCTACCTCCTAAATGGAGCGAAAAATGTTCACATACTCGGCGGTCGTATGGTTTTTTTTGCAAATAAAAAACCTCCCATTTGACCGATTATACAGGTTTTTGTGTTATTTTTTTCCTTACTTCATTACCAAAAAAATTAAGTACAAATGATTTTGATCGCATCTGTAGAACGGTGAAAATTCAAAAAAATTCATTTTGACCCCATTGTCTACTTTTCTACACGTTGAGAAAAATATCTATTTTGATGTGCGGGGAGAGTAAGAGAACCTTGGCGCCAAAAAGTGATAATTGTTTTTCATAGAGCGTTCAAAAACGAGCAAGTTTTGCTATGGGCGGAGGGTCTATCCCATCCCGTTTAGGAGATAGGGGCAATTTAAAATCAAATCAAACAACATGAAAAAAAATTCATTAAAAAACAATGGCAACACCTACAATAAAGTACTATACCAACTTAGAAAGGCGGAAACTTGTTCTTTATCCAAGTTAGATTGATCATGCCAATAGTTTGTGAAAAACTCGCATACAAACCCAAAATTTTAATGAAAAAAAAAGTGTAGATAATTTTTTTTTTTTCAAAACTCAAAGTCGCAGAGCTAAGTTAGGACCTGGTAAGGAAAAAAATAACACAAAAATCATTTAAATCGGTCAAATGGTAACTTTTTTATTTACAAAAAACCATAGGAGTACCGAGTATGTATACATTTATCACGCCACTGTATTTGTTTCTAGTTTTTGGCTATAGCTGTATATTGTGCCATTCAGCTCACTACAAGGAGTCTAAGAACTCTGCAATAAACTCACGCCACAGGAACGAATAAACTTAATTTATATCGACAGTGAATAGATTCCACTCGCATTCCACTCATCTAATTCCATTGAACAACTTGTCGATCAACAATCCCATCCAGGTCTTAATGACCTCTTCCTGTCCATCTGTTTGCCATAAATCAATCGACCGCTTAACACCTCGGTCTCGCTACCAAAAACCTGCCGAGGCCATTTAAATTCTCCAAATTCACGACTTTCCTGTCTGCGCACATCCCACCTGTCGTCTCTCCCGCTCACAGAAACCGCCAGCATCTGCCTCACATCTGTAACCACCGCATTCACAAAATCTGTCGTAAATCTTTGTCAAAAAAAGTAAAAAACGCACGTCAAAGCCAACTATCTCCCGCCACAAAAACAAACCCCAAAGAGACAAAACAATAAAAATCCCCAAGAGCAACAGAAATTTAAATTTTCAATTTTTGTGGTTACTTTGGTTCGACGGAAATCGCCAAATTCACAAAAAAAAAAAAAAATAAAAAAACGAAAAACAGAAAAAGAAACCCCAACTCCGACGACCGCATCCGCCAATAAAGCGATTCACTTCAAGGCAACGCGATCTCAGACGCGGGGAGCAACCGTTCGTCTCCAATGAAGCGAAGATCCTCCAGCGCTCTTCACCACGAGAAACGAGAAAAGAAAAGCAACAAAAAAAAAAAAAAAACGAACTTCCCCGATTGAATAATCCTCTTGAATGTAAAGATTCCAACTCGACTCAAGATGAAGAAGCAACGCAAAGTGGAATACGAAAACCACGAACCCAAAACAACGTCCAAGAGGCGCTCTCCTGCACCTGGAGTCGTCGGTCGTGATGCTGGTCGCTGGGCCCTTTAAACCCTCATGCCCACCCGCCCCACCATCGTATCTAGATGCTTCAAATTGATGATGTGCTCCGATTTCAGGTCTTCCACGTTTTTGAGTTACTAGTTTACCCTGCCACCGCCACTGCCGCCGCTGCGTCATCGTCTCCTAATGAGAATATCTTGTTCGATGCTGATGCTGCGGTTTGTTTTCGGCACGTCTAAGGACGAAAATAGCCACGAGATTCGTTGTCGGTGTCGATGTCGGTGTTGGGGTTTCAAATCGACGGAGGGAGGGAAGGCAGGTAACCAACCAGTTTACCCGAATGAATCCGATGAAAAGTTTCTTGCAAACTTGATTTCGTTTTTTGGATTTTTCTGCTCCAACTGAGCGAGCACACTCTCCATGCTCGAATGAGCGGACTAAGTGCGATTTGACAGGAAATTAGGTTCGATATCAGTTCTGAAGTGCATCGCTGCAGAAGTTCGCCACTTTTATCGGGTGGGAAGGAGGACTTTTCACTCGTCGCGCCGCGCCGTAATGGGAAGCGATTTTCTCAAGATACATTCGCATTCGCACTCGCACTCGCACTCTCGTTCCGATGATCTGGTTTTTTTTTTACGAGTTTTTCGTCTGGCGATTTGTTACTTTCTGGCGGAATGAGCGGTTGAGATTTTAATTAAAACGCCTTTGGCTATCCATTTGCATAGGAAGTGCTTAATGACTTTTGCGTTGTTGTTCGTTTCGTGATCTTTTTTTTTTTATGTGCATGGCATCCGGTAGGCAGAATTTTTAAGGGAATTGCATTCGCAGAGGAGGAGTTGCTGAGCTGATGGGAAAACGGGCAATAAAGTCAATCGAACGAGATTAGAAAATTATCGAACCAGAACTTCAAGGTGATGGAAGACAGATATCGATGGGGGGAAGAATTCTTGAGTTTTTTTTATGTAAGAAGTGAAGTCTGTTCTAAAATGGTGGATTTATGGACAGACAGACACCTAAATCAATTTTTTTACGACGTGTTGTGTCCAAAGATTGAAGTGGATTAAAAATGCATTAGTACGGAAATTATTGGAAGTAAGCTCTGACATTCAACCTATTCTCAAGCGATTCAGTCTAAGTGTTTGAGTAGTTTCGATCTGCGTCCTGTTTTTCTGGTCCCAATTAACGATGAAAGGTGAGGCTTTGGTGTACTCACACGGTTAAGACAGTAAATAAAGAATAACAAAACAAGCAAAGAAAAAATAGATAGTATATTTTCCGTCCTCTTTGTTAAGGAGAGCGTTTTAAAGCTTTAGAAAATGAGCTTGAGTGTTAGTTGCTCGTAAAGATTTAATACAATCCAATTCAGTATGTTTTATTAGGGATACAAATACAAGGATCGAATGATAACTTAGACTGTGATCAACTGCTATTCTCTTGTTTGAATGCCTTCGGTACAAAACTTCCATTTTTTTTTTAATTGTATAAGACACACACATTTTGAAATTTTGGTACACTTAGGCCAAAGCTAAGCACATTATACTGCGAACCATCTTTTGGGTTTCCACAATCAGATGGATGTGGGCAACGTATTTGGTTGGTGGGATGTTACACCGCCTTAAAATGTACAACTCTAAAAGATATTTTAAATTTTTGTTAAATAAAATGTGTGTACTAAAACTAAATAGCTATTGTAAAATACCACTAGTTCATCGTGAATGAGCAATCAATGAAAACTTTCAAGAAGAAAACGAGAAACGTGCCTTAAAGCAATAACTCCAGCTATTTTTTAGAACACATTTACAGTTTGCCTAAAAGCATATACACCAGCCAAAAAAAAAACGAATTCTGTATTCTATATTCTCGTTATAAACAAATCCATGTTTAAATTGATTTATAAGGTTATCAAATATCTCCCTTCCGGTTTTTTGCTCTTCATTCAATGCTTCATAAAAAGTGTTACAGTGATCGGATTTAGTTCAAACATGCGCCGTTTTGTTCGATAATCTGTTTCCATCTAGACGGCAACTTCATAATACCACCCTCGTAGAAGCCTCCCTCCTTATTTAAGCAGAACTCGGCTAGTCACTTTTCACAAGGCTCTTTTGAGTTCAACTTCACACCACCAAGGACGTTCGCCATGGGCAGGAACAGGTGGTAATCTTTTGGCGCTATGTCCGGGCTATATGGTGGATGCGATAAAACCTCCCATCCGAGCTCCCGTAGCTTCTGACGAGTCATCAACGAAGTGTGTGGTCTGGCGTTGTCCTGGTGGAACACTACACCCTTCCTGTTGGCCAATTCTGGACGCTTCTGGTCGATCGCCTGCTTCAAGCGGTCCAGTTGTTCGCAGTAGATGGTAGAGTTAAGCGTCTGGCCATATGGGAGCAGCTCATAGTGGATGATTCCCTTCCAATCCCATCAAACACACAGCAAAACCTTCCTGGCCGTCAATCCCGGCTTGGCCACTGTTTGGGACGATTCACCGGCCTTCGACCACGATCGTTTTCGCTTGATATTGTCGTAGTCACCATCTGCTTCAAAAATGGGTCGAGTTCGTTCCGTTTCAGGCGTTGATTCGGTCCAGAAGGTTTTTTTGCGTCAAATCATGCGGCATCCAAACATCAAGCTTTTTTTTGTATCCAGCCTTCTGCAGATGGTTTAAAATGGTTTGGTTACTAACTCCCATCTCCTGGGCTATGTCACGAGATTCCACATGCCGGTCTAACTCCATGTTTTCCATGATTCGATCGCTGGCTTATCCATGGTGTCGTTTTCACCGGTTCTGAATTGTCGAAACCATTCCTCCGCGGTTCGAAGTGATAGAGTACAATCCCCCAAAATCACGAAACGTAATCTCACGGAACGTTTCTCTAGCGGATTTGCCTTTAACGAAGGAAAACTTTAAAATAGCGCGAATCTCGGCGTTAGTGAATTCCATGTTTACACGTCTATAACTGTTGAACGCAATATGCAAACTAATTATGCATAGCGTTGTTGTAGGTTATGCCAAGACCTTTCAAATGATGTATAGTGTTGCCAGATGCGAGCTCTGTAGCACTTTGTACATAGCTGGAAAATTCAAAAGACAAAACGGCGGAAGGGAGATATTTGACAACCTTATATGTGTCTAATACTGCCTATAATGCTTGAATTGTTTCCGAATTATAAACATTGCCCTTTCCCGGTTCCCCACGAAAAATTCCAAATGTGTCGAATAACAGCTTCGAGGCGGTCAATCGACATCGTCAAGACGGCTGATAACAGGTTTTGAGAATTTGGGCTGTGTGGAATTGCGCGCCAATTTGCATGAATCTGAGTTCGTCCAAATTCTTGTCGTCAATTTCAGTAAATAAAAATTGGTAAACATGCCTTTGCAGCGCCCACCATTGGCCGAAATGTTGTTACCAGCCAAATTTTAAAATACAAATCATTAAATTCACAATTCGGATCAAACTGTCACTCTCTGCGGATGGATTGACTTCTCGACAATAACGTGCTAATATTCCGAACCCCAAATGCGGTGATTTTGTTTTTCAACGTAGCCGGATGAAAATGCGCTTCGTCAGAAAAAATAATTTTTCACCAAAAAGCGTGGTTCTGTACAAGCTGCTCTAAGATCCAAATTGGGAAGTGATCTGATTCAATTGCTCAATCAATTAGATCTTGTAAGGGAATAATCCGAGATATTTCTACAGAGTTCTTGAGACATATGACAAGTTTATGAGTTTCACACTCTCGGCTACAGCAGGCACAATCTAATCTATGCAAATCGTACGACAACGAGGATCATGAGCCTTGTCTCACGAACTTGTTGGAAAAACTTTCGTGCTGTTGCTTTTAAAAAAAACGCAGTGTTTGGGCTAAACAGCACTCTGGAAATACGTTTTCAATGTTTTCTATAAGTGACTTATTTCGTTTTGATGAGGAATGATACTGATTTTCTATTCAGTTTCCGAGTGTTAAACAACTGTCAGTGTTAAAATTACCTATGATTTCAAAAGAAACCATTAGTTGGCCCATATATTACTCTTAGCAGATTGAACTAGAAGATATATCCATCAATTTGCTCGTAATTTTAAATCAGGAATATAGTTTGTTCGTCTTATGAATTTGGTCAGAAAGATTTTTTTTCTTAAAAAAATGCATGTCAACTGCATCTAACTAAGACCTCGGAAGAAAACCGTGTCAGCGCCGTCAGCGTAGTTCAAACTATTAAAAAAAATCTTGGATAAATAAAATTATACGTTTTTGATGAATTTTGAAGAGACTGGAAATTTATTGACGAATCGAAAATTTTGATATTCTTCGATAAGCCAGCGACATTCATACTATCATCTTCGATTTTCCCAGGAAAAGGAAATTAATGGAATCGAATCTAAAGCGCAAATGAGCATTTCACAAGAAGCCCCTAACAAGTGTTGCTTCCAGTTAAAAAAAAAAAAACAAATTTATTTGCTAAGATAGCACACCGCCCAAAATTCAATCAATGAATTTCACCAAAAACCAAAAAAAAAAAAAAACAACTTCTATTCATCGGGCCAAACTGATAAATGCGTCGAAAACGTTGAGCGAATCAACGCAAATTGCATTTGTAATCATCGTGTCCCATCAACGATCACACACAATTCCATGACCACTAGTTACCGTTCTCTGACTCTCCCGTCCCCCCCACACAAGACACAACCCCATTCGCACACAAAAACACCCATCCAAGGACAACAGTTTGTGTACCTAATTTGATTCTACTTAATCTCCCAAAAGATCTGAAAGTATCCTTCAACACCGGTCGTGGCCAACTACGGAATTTCACAAATCTGTCAGAAAGGACCGAAGGGTCCTGCCTGTGTGTGTGTGGATCCTTTTCCTTCGCTCCCCGTCGCCTCAACAAAAACTCGCTTAGCCATTGCCGTCGGATGAAATTCAATTTGGGTCTTTCTGGAAAATCCTGCGTAGGTCTCTTCGGGCACAACTTGCCGCAATTGTGTTGTTTTTTGGTGGAGGCTTGGGAAGGGGCTTAATCCAATTCGCATTCGTCGGAACGAAGTCTGACGTCCGACGTGGACGTACAACAACTTTATGAACCGAATGATGAATGGATTCACCATCGTCGTCGTCGTCGTCGTGAAAGTCCTCGTGGTCATGGCTCGCATTCTCCTCTGCCAGATCTCACATGGGATTTCAAGGATAATTGTTTTTGTTTAGACTCTGTAGCAGTATCACCACCTGACGGATGGTGGTGAGCTTAAAATAGGAAGTCAGGGACATGCTAATTGCCTGGCAAAACGGTGACAGCTGGAATCTGTCACACGGAAGATGTTTAGAGGCGTCACTCTCGCTCGTTAGTCATTCCCTGTGTGATAATAGACCACCGGACGGCGAATGCGTGTGTGTGTGTGTGAGTCGGTATGTAAATACGCGTAGAACAACTTGACCTACAAAAACCGTAGAGTGTTCAAAAGCTGTCCTAGATCTTGATTTACACACGGAGAAGACGTAAGGAGAGCACACTTGTTACCTGGCTAGTCTTTCGTGCTTCCGTCGACGTTGCGGTGGGCCGAAGGACAACGAATGAAGCAAAAACAAAAGAAAACACAAAAACAGAAAAACGAACAGCTTTGCTTATTTGTTTACTTATGTCATCCTTCTTGTTGTCCTGTCGCTGTTGCTATTATTTTGTTTACCCGAGAAGCTTGTTACGTTAAATTGTAGGGATAATGCTTAAATGTTTTAAGGATTTTTTTTTTTCGTTTCATTTCTTTTTTTTGTATTTTTCTGTTCGTCCTGCTTGTGTAATTTCTTTTCTTCTTTTTTTTTTCGTTGGAATTTCACAAGTTGTTTGCCCCAGAGACCTTGTTTCTGTGCGATGTCATAACCGGTCTTCGAGGGTGGTGAATAGCGGTGGACGGATGGTAATAGAAGAACCCTTAGATTTATGCCAATTAGGTTAATGGGGATGCACGGTTCCAAGGCGGTGGCGGTGTATATCCTGTGTGTATTGTGTGTGTGTGTGTGTGTGTGTGTTGGTGGGTGGAAGACTGTTTCACTTTAACTGATTTATTGATCTTGGAAGTGGGTGATGGAGTGAGGTGGTGGAGAAAGGTATTTAACAGACACAAGTGAGTGAACTCGTTACGAGAGAGGGAGAGTGGTGATAGATGACGCAGCTGAGGTGTCCGGAGCTACAGGGATAAGCTTTTAAATTTTTCAAAAAAAAAAAAAAAGAACTGTTGAGGGCACGTCAGTTGGTTGTGAGTCGATGGACCGACTTGGTTGGGTTTGGCGGTCGACGTCCTAGGGTTGTGTTTTATGGAAGCATACAAGATTCACGAGGCTATTGGGTGGCGTAAGCAAACGTTTGAAAGAGGTGGATTAGGAGACTTTAGCTGAAATGACAAAGTCAGTGTGAGTCGAGGTCACTCAACCTTGGTCAGAGCTCAGAGACTTGGCAATGCGTTGCTCTAAATGACGAGTGAGTAAATAAATTTGAATTTCAATTAACCCACTAGATCTGTGTTCGGAGTACGAGGTTCTTATAAAAGATTATGGTTGAGGTATGCCGCAATCCCTGTTCCACTATTAACTTTAAGGCATTGATAAGGACTTGGAATAAAATTCGACTCGTCGAACTGTGTCGTTAGTTTCAAGGTTTTCCAAAAGGTTTTGTTTGACTTTTAGTGCAAGACAAACTCTGCCATCAGTTATTTCCAACATTCTTTCAATATTTTTGCACCTCATGGAGACATTTAAGACGCATTGAGTGGCAGGAGAACGCCTGTAGTTTGTCACTTTTCTCAATTTAAGAAGAAAGTCGACATTCTAGCACATTGGCTAATACTTGCTTGTGGAACTTTTGTTTGGAAGACAATTTTTGAGAGAAGTATTCTGTTTTCTTCTTGTTGACTAATTCAACTTCAGCCAGAAGACTAGGAGTCCCTGCTAATGATTTTTATAAAAGTTGCAGAAATGAAGAGGTGGGGGAATCCATTTCCTTCTCCACCTTCTTTTTAGACACATTTTGAAATTTTGGTACACTAAGCCAAGCATCTTTAGGGAACGTTTTTTTGTTCGTGCAACGCCTTAGCGCTCAGAGCTGTAAAAGAATGCAATCTTTTGATGAGGTAACCAAAAAAATCTTCTTTTCCCACTCATACTCATTAGTTGTCTGAAAATTGCTCGGTAGAGACTCTACAAGTTGACTGAATTCCCAAAGACTTCAATGCAAAATGTCAAAGACTTCACTGTTAAAAATTGCATTCTCAAGGACTTCACTGTTCAAAATTGCATTTCCAAGGACTTCACTGTTAAAAATTGCATTCTCAAGGACTTCACTGTTCAAAATTGCATTCCCAAAGACTTCAAGTGAATGCTGTTGACTTCAAGTGAATGGTGAGACTTCAAGTAAATGGTGGGACTTCAAGTGAATGGTAAGGACTTCAAAGTGACTTCAAAGAATGCGCATAATTCTAAAGACTTGCATTCAATTGATTTCAATCCATTGAGTGGCCCAAAAGATTGGTTCAATCAAGACTTCTAAATAGAATGGTCATTTTAAAATTGAAGTCACACTTATCTAATGAAGTCAATTGAATGAATCACAAATTGTGAAGTCTTTTCCGTGAATTCAGCGAATGCATTCCCAAAAGATTGCATTTTTTTTACAACTCTGTTAGCGCTTCGTAAAAGAATACATCTCTCTTTGATTGTCTGTTCGATCTAACCTGTGTCAGTTTAGGATGGCTCCACAGCTAAGTACGAAGCTCCAATTGATTCGACAGGTAACGCGGAGTTTTGTCCCCAATATGCCATCACAATGGCCTAATCTGGCCTAAGTGCGATAGTGGGTTATTTTCTGCAGCCGTCCACATCAACCTAACCTAACCTAATTCAATTTCACGGCTTGAGAGAAGGTTCGACTGCTAAGGCTTTAATTTGAATTAAATTGAAGTGTTTTTTTTTCTTGGCTTAAGGCGATGAGAAGTTGCAAATAAGCGGAAGAAAGCTAAACCCAGGACTGGGACCTTGTTGGAGATCTGATTAAGTCTGAGTTGGTTCTGGAATTTTTAATTACTTGGACTATTAATTTTTAGTTTCGTTTAGTTTCTTAATTGTCGCTAAAATGTTACATTTTCCCCAGAGCTACATTGCACAATTTACAGAGATGTGGTATGAGCTACCCTACTACTAAAAAAACATTACAAATTACAAGAAAATATATCACTATTGATCTTTGTGAAACATTTGAAGGAAAATCTACAGAAGCCTATTAATTTAAGAATTCTCATATGGGCTGCAAACTCCAACTAAACAGAATTCGAATAGGTGACGCATTGCAATTTAAAATCATACATTCTTACTTGTGCCTCACAGCAATCTGTAAATTTTCAATTTCAACTCAAACACACAAAAATTCACACTAGAATTTGGCATCATTATAGTTTATTGGAAAATCCTACCTGCATAATCTATTGGTTTCAAAAGAATTTAAATTCTGTAAAATGTTTTGTAAAAACAAATTTCTAAGTCACACACACCTCACTTTCACATCATTTAAATCTAAACAAGGACCTTTCCTTTCATTTCTGTTTTTCAAACTAATTCATTCCAAACATCCAAAAAGAGCACAAAAGCATTTTTCACCCAAATTCTCTGCCACTGATTCTAAGAACACAACACTCCCATCCATAAACCATCTCCCTGGACATGTTAATTCAGTCATTTTCATTTTATAATCCAAACTTCAAACATGTGTTGTCCAAGCAGCAAGCAAAACAGCCCATTTCCCCAAAAACAACATACGAAATTCTCAAAATTTACCTTCCTTCATCATTGACCCACTTTCCGGAGAGGATTGAAATTCTAATAAAAAATTCTGTGTAATCTCTCTTGCCGACAAACACTGTCCTCACTCTCGGAAAATGGTCTTCCTTCGAATCTACTCCTTCAGCCCCGTTCTATGAAAATCTTTGTTAGGGTCTGAGAAACGTATTAATCTGCCAAAAATATTAAAGCAGCTTTTGTCATGTTTATGTAGTCGGGCTAGTGACTCCCAGTTGAATCGCAATTGAAAAATTAAAAAAAAAAGACGTGATGTGCAGTCTAGAAGCAGGAGGAGGAATCTGGAAGAAAAATATGAAGCACACACATGGTCAGAGCTTAAACCTGGAATCTGCTGCAGTGTGTCCGTGGGCTTGGGTCTATTTTCAGTCGGCAATTACCCTTCGCATTGTTCATAGGTATTTTTCATTAAATAGATAAATAAAACTCTATGAGGTACAAGCAGTCCTGCAGGCGATTGCACAAAATTTTTGGAACCCACACTGTGAAGCCTGTAGAAAAGTAATTGCGAGGTTGTTTTAGAAAACGCTGTTCATTGTAGAGAGACGCATAATTTTAGTAAGCAAACAATTGAACGTGACTCCTAAGGCCGAGAATTTATTCCAGGACAAGTAACACAAACATCAGTGAAGCAAGTAAATTGCGGTGCTATTTGAAGAAGAGATTTTTACCTGAGAACGACCCAAAACACTTTCTTAAAAGCCTGTTAGTACAAACCACAGACTACCCATCTGAGCAGCTGTTATTTCCCCTCGCCCATCGATGAATTTGACAGCAATTCACGAATGTAGCTGAAACACAGGAAGCATTTTGACAGTAATTCAGGAAGCTCCGCACACTACGCACATTTGTTTGATTTGTTGTTCAAAGCTCTCACACGTATTCACAGACACAAAATGTTATAAAAAACGCTGTCAAATAAAATCAAGGGGCAAGGGAAATAGGAGTTGGGTATCTGTATTGGCTCATTTGTGGTAAAAACCCAACTTAATAAATAAAAGTCAAAAATCCGTCTAGTTCAAATGCATTTTTTCTACACACACAGACATAGTGGAAATCCAACTAAATACGACGTCAAGGATCTCTTGTAAGCTAAATTAAGTAAATTGTTTTCTGAGGAAATTTCTATGATTTGCCAGCACTTGTTCGAGTCGAAGTAATTTTTAATACGACCATAACAATTTTTGATACGAACAAAACAATTTTGAGTATAATAAACACTTCAACTTTTTTCATAATCCGTGAATTTGAAAATGCTAGACAAGTGTGCTATCATCAAATTTAAGCACGAACAAAGTTTGAAAATCATTAAAAGTTTGTGGTTAGAAGTCGTAAAGCATTAACATTAATTTTTGGTTGCAGAAACTGTTACACCAAATAAGCTCTGGGGGATGAACTCAAGTTAAAATATTTCCTGTTGAATGTTTCTGTGTCTAATTGAAAAATATTACACTACAGAAAAATTCGTCAACTTAAAATCAATCCAATCAATCGAATCCGGACGGTTCACAGCGGCTGCGAGTTTTTGTATCCAAGCCCGGGCGAGTTTTAAGTCCTGATTTTAAGTGGTTTTATTACAAAATCAAATAACTTCAAAAACCACCGAATAATAATTAAAAAAAATAAATAAATAAAAACAGTAAGTATATGTTTAAAGAAAAATTAATTCCGCACATTGGCGGCCATATTGCTTATATGTTAGTTGTAAAGGGTGATTTTTTAGCTATTATCTTTTTGGCAACACTGGTTTAAACAGCTGACGCACGTTTCGTGTTTTGTTTCACTGTCAAACATCTTCAGTTTGGTCTATAATTTAACCATGAATCGTCTTACAAACGAACAACGCTTGCAAATTATTGAATTTTATTATCAAAATGCGTGCTCTATTAGGAAAGTTCAGAAAGTTAAGAAAGTGTTCAGCGACGAAGCTCATTTTTGGCTCAGTGGGTACGTAAATAAGCAGAATTGTCGATTTTGGAGTGAATATCAGCCCAGAAGCATTGCAAGAGCTACCACTGCATCCAGAAAAATCACAGTTTGGTGCGGTTTATGGGCTGGTGGCATCATTGGACCGTACTTCTTCAAAGTTGATGCGAATCGAATGGTGAGCGCTACCGTGAGATGATATCCAACTTTTTTTTGCCCAAAAAGCAAGAGCTTGACTGGCATGACATGTGGTTTCAACAAGACGGTGCCACATGCTACGCAGCACGCGCACCAATGGACTTATTGAGAGGCGAGTTCGGTGAACATTTTATTTCACGTTCGGGGCCGGTCAATTAGCCGCCTAGATCGTGTGATTTAACGCCTTTAGATTATTTTATGTCTAAAGGCGTTAATTGACGCATTCACTGACGCATTGGAAGACAACATTGAAGCATTTATTCGTGAGATACCGGCCGAAATGTTGGAAAGAGTATGCCAAAATTGGACTAAGCGGATGGACCATTTGAGGCGCAGTCAAGGTCAACATTTGCATGAAATAATCTTCAAACATTAAATTATATGGACCGTACTATCGATTCAAATAAAGATTTCATGCATTTTTCTAAATTTTATGTTTCTTTTTGAAAAACTTTTCTATAGCTTTTAAAAAATCACCCTTTAAATGCGATGAACAAAACTTAAAAATCACTTAACCACCCTTTTACCAATTCGGCATAAAGAATGAAATCCGCTTACAATTTGTTTCCTTGGACCAAGCGAATGTTTGTGACGCCGTTAAACGGTGCATAGTTTTTTTTTTTGTTTTTAGTTTTTAGCATGTTATTGCCTGATATTTGACTTTTCATATGATACCAATTTCTCTTAATTTGGACGACTTTTAACTTTTAATAAAGTTCCGCTAGTCGGAATCTGGTTAGTGCGTCGGACTATGTTCAGTCGTTGTTTATCTCATGTGTGTGGCAAGTTACGTCTAAAAATTACTCGTTTGAAATATTTTCAAGGTGTTAATTTACGTCAGACAGATTTTTTCTTAATTCAAATAAATTTCAGATCGATAACTAACTTAATTTGTGTTTCACTTAAATACAAAACTGACCATGTCTGTATTGAATACCAACTTCGTATGACTCCACTTACAAGAACCGATTTGCATTTTCCACAACAAAAACCTTTAACTCTCCATTTATGCATTGAGTAACTTCAAAATTCCTCGAATCGCAACAATTCTCAGAACTCAATGCCAGAAATACCAAGTCTGTGTCCTTCTGTGTCGACAAACGCGGTTTAGTGGTTTTTTCGTAACCACCACCAACAACTCTCCACCACATTTGCGATCGCACCGATTTCGCCTCACGAATTTGATCACTTTTGTGCCTTGTCCTTCATATGCCTTCAACGTCCCTTCCACGAAACCATTACGTCAAAAATTGCTCATTCATGTCATACCAACCGTCAATGATAAACAGAAGCCTCTGCGACTGGATCAACAATATGTTGTCTAACAGAATCGTAAGAGCCGAGTTAGGAAGTCACCATACCAGCAGAGCGACCTGCAGGGGCACACCACAAGGAGGGGTGCTATCACCGCTATTGTGGCTACTGGTGGTAAACGAGATTCTTTTGGAGCTTAGCTCAGTTGGATGCAAGCCCGTCGCCTATGCAGACGACATTGCAATAGCCGTCACGGGAAAATTCCCGGACACTATCAGAGATGTCATGGAAGCAGCCCTTCGCAGGCTAGCGACATGGACAGATAAAGTGGGACTTGACGTCAACCCGACAAAAACAGAACTAATCTTGTTCACAAGAAAGTACAAAGTACCTTCCATGAGACCGCTGAAGTTCAAAAACAAGGAACTGGGGCTCTCAAAAACCACCAAATACCTTGGTATTATTCTCGACAGCAAGCTCAACTGGAAACTTAATATCCAGGAGCGTGTGAAGAAGGCGGCAGTGGCACTATACACCTGTAGGAAAGCCCTTGGCTCCAGGTGGGGCCTTCAGCCAAAAATCGCCCACTGGGCATATACTTCAATTGTAAGACCTATTCTGTTCTATGGCATAATCGTCTGGTGGCCGGCACTGGGCACGGGCGATAACATAAGAACACTAGGCAGGATACAAAGAACATCGTGCCTGTGCACTACCGGATCATTACGATCAACACCCTCGGCTGCCTTGGAAATGATGCTACACCTTCTTCCCGTAGACATACACGGGAGATACGTGGCCACAAGATCAGCAATCAGGCTAAGGGATAGCAAAAGGTGGCAAGGACACCAGACAGCAGGACATACTGCTATTCTTCGAAATTCGAAAATCCCATCTCGCACAGACTACCTTCCACCTCAGGAAGATTTCGATAGAAACTATCGAATAAGGATCCCGAACAGAGAGGAATGGGAGGAAGATAGTGTGAGAGACCAGGCTGCTCTGGAAGTATACACGGATGGCTCAAAATCGGAAAAGGGCACGGGCATGGGAGTCTTCGCCGAAAGACTAAACATTGCGAAATCCCTCCGGCTCCCGGACCATTGCAGTGTATTCCAAGCGGAAATAACGGCTATTCATGAGGCAGCGCGCTTGCTGTCCATGGGTTCGATAGATGGCCAGTCTATTGTAATCTACATAGACAGTCAGGCGGCCATAAAGGCTCTGGAAACACCATTGATAAAATCAAGAATGGTAAAACAATGTCGCCAATCTCTCAAAGAGATGGCGGACAGGTGTAGTCTTACCCTGTGCTGGGTCCCTGGGCATACGGGTATTCTAGGCAACGAAAGAGCTGACGAATTAGCAAGGAAAGGAGGGGAAATGGACACCAACAACAATCAAGGGACCCCCTGGCCCTCCATGCAAGAGGTTGGTTCACAACTAACTGCTGAGGCCATAACGGCAGCAAACTCCAGATGGAGCAATCTACACTCCTGCCACATCTCTAGGCTAATATGGCCGAGACTAGATAGGTGCAGGACAGAACAGTTGCTCTCGGTAAGCAGGGCAAACATAGGCAGACTAGTAGGAGTTCTAACTGGCCACTGCCTCTTTGGTAATCATGCCAAAAGAATGGGAATCCCCTCCAATGATTTCTGCAGAAGCTGCAGAGATGAGGAGGAAGAAGAGACAACCATACATCTTCTGGGAACATGCCCAGCACTTGCACGCACGAGGAAGCGCACCCTAGGTGCATACTTCTTCAAGGAGTTAAGCGAGCTCGATAGCATGGATGTGAGGCGCATCAGCGGCTTCATAAGCAGATCCAACTGGGTTTAGACCAGGGGATAATAGACTATCAGCACTGGCATCAGACAGGTAGTATAACACAGTTTGGTAGTTTTGCAGGAGACCCTTAGGTAGCGAGTCCGGATCGGGTGGAAGCAACCCGGAGGAGTGGCAGCACAATGGGCCTACAATAGGCCTAAGTGAGCCTGTGTATAGAGCAGGCAGCCACATACAACCTAACCTAACCTAACCTAACCGTCAATGATGAATGACAATGGTCCTGTCCCTCACCCACATTTGGCAACACGAAACCACTTCAACCGCTCGGATGTCATTCCACCTGAATAAACCACCCAAGGTGTTCCCCACCACCACACCACCAGCACCACAAACAACCATTTCACCGCTAAAAGTCAAAATGTTCTTATGGCAGTCACGCGGGACGCACACTTCACATCCCCAAGGGGGCCTTCTCTCCAATTGCAATTCGCATTTAATTGGCAACTGCGGCTTTGGCGGTGCAGCGAAAATACCCTTAATTCAATTAGAAGCCGCAGACCACACACACGCTACCGCGGAGGTAGTGAACGCGACAGAGAGAGCGTCCAAAAAGAGTCCTTCGTGATTCGCGACTCAACGCAGGACCACACACATTGCCTAGCGATGACTTTCACTGGAGCTGTGTGGTCTTGTGGTCATTTGAAATTCCAAATATGGCAAGCTTAAGGACTCACAGGGTGAGCCGATCCCTTAGGGGGTGCTGCAAAAGAGACGAAAAGTCGCAAGAACACCTGTTTCAGCTTAGACCTCATTCGCCTTAAACGGAGATACGGGGAAACAAACAAAAAAACTCACCTCACCTTCTCCCCCGACAGTTTGTTGCATTTGTGATTTCTCGAGGTGCCCGGGAATTTATCATCACCCCATCGAGAAAAGAAACTCACACACAAACAAGGAACACAACTCCAAGGCGAACGGAGAACGGAGAACGGAGAACGGAGAATTTTCCCCTAAATTTGTTCTGATTTAACCATAAAACTCATTGCCTAACGGTGTGCTTTTGCAGGTGCAGCTACGAGTTCACCACCAGTCACTTGTACTTTGCCAAAGGGGGTGATAGTTCCGTGTCGGTACTTCAAAACAGAACAAAAATTCAACAGGATTCGGGGTGTGGATGCGCACAAGGGTGCCGAAAAGGAGTCGAGTTTGTTGGTTTTCTAAGAACTTTGTAAATTTTTAGGGTAGGGTTTGGTCCCAAACGAAACAATGAAACACTTACAGAAATCTTTTGATGTTCGTCTATCTGTCGACTTTACGTATTTGTCTTTAAGTCTTTTGTAGCTAAGCGATAAAACTTGGAATAGAAGTGTGTTTAAGCAACCCAAAAAGAAGTCTTGCATTTTTTTTTCAGAATTAGTCGAAGATTAAAGAAAAAGTTAGTACTGATACTAACGCTCCATAAAAGTTTTATTAATTTTGGTGTCATTGGAGAGGGCGCAGATTATTTATTTATTTATTTATTTGAAACTAGCTGAAAATTTAAAAATTGACAGCTAGAAAAAAAAAATGTAGCCAGAGCAACAAAGGCCTTCGGCTAAGGGCGCAGATTATAAAAATGCCATTTGTTGAAGATGTAGTGAAAAATTAAAAGAAAACCCCAAACTTCTAATTAAAATCGAGAGACTTCGTTTCTCCCTTCATTTATTCCTTATTTTTTTTGACACACATAACATTTTGGATCATGCCCAAAGCAATATTGTGAGACAGTCACAGAAATTTAAGGACCTCATTGAGTTTTCGAACTCGTTAACACTGTTAAAACGACCCCACTGTACATGTAGCCCATAAGACTATTAGGAACATAAGCTGCTCTATGGTACATTAAATAATGCAGAGCGCATCCCTAAATCATGTGTGCGGTTACCAAAGTTACTGGTTGGCAAGCGGATAAAGGTGAACCCCTTTGGACGATGGCGCTGAGTTCACTTTCTGGCCAGGAACCATAAACCGTAGCGTAACCTCCGCCTCGCAGGCCTAAGATGGAGGAAGGGTGGCGTCACATTCGACCTCCCTCGCAGACTCACATTTTCAATTTAGACCCCCTTCAAAGTGGCAGTACCGCACTTTCATCGGCTTTCTCCGATGAAAGATGAGAGCGGGACCCCAGTCGACAGCCGCCGCTGTGTGTGTTTGCAGATGGCCACCGCCAGCCATGGGGTGGCAATGGAATTGCCCAACCGACCAAGAAGCAATCGCTGCCGGCAATACCAATTTATATTCCTAGTTTCGGTGTACATTTTACGTCTCCGGTCCAGCCACTGCAGGTAACTTCACAATCAAGTTGCCAAACCAACAATGTTGGTGCTGGTGCTGGTGCTGGTCCTTCTCCTGCGTCGTTCTGTGGCGTGTGTGTAAATTTCACGAATTGTGCAATAAACAATACCAGGACAGTGGCGGGGGAGGCTCGGAATATGGCTTCCTTCATGCATACCCAACGATAGTCGATGGACTATGGTTGGGTAGTTGAAGGTTTGCCGGTCGCCGTGTTTCGTTACCAACCTCGGAGACTGTCAAGAGTTTTTCAAATTCGAGACCGTGGCGCGGTTTTTTTTTTTGTTTGGATGAAAATACAAAGGAACATCTCGGCTGAGTTATGTGCAAATAGGCAGATGGTTTTCTTCTCGGATTTTTTTTTTTTTTTTTTTTCGTTGAAGCTGCGCCTGCTGGTGGCCACTGAGAAAGGTGGAAGAGAGAGTTTATAGATTGTGAGGTCGGAATTTATGGGCAACGGAAATTTGAAAAATGCCCCATAGATAGGGGGAGGGTTGGTTGAGACCTTAAAAAGCGAAAATGAAGAGGATTGTGTTTACTCGGATTTGGGGAAGCCAATTTCGAGAAAGAGAGATGGGTGATGAGGCTCGGGGACTCTGAAAAAGCAGCTTTAGCTTGAGGGATGGACTTTTGTGTTTCGGTGCGTCTTTGTGGCTGTTTCGAATGTAAGTCGACAGTTTGAGAGGAATCGATCACTTGGGCTGGGTTCCTGTGTGAGCTGATTAAGCCTTCCGGGAAGTTTTTGCGAGATTCCTGACTATTTTCCGTGTGGGAGCTTCCACCTGTTTACACACTTTATATTAGTTTCGTTCGTAGTAAACTACAGCTGTGGTACATCGTCTTTATTTGTTCTTCGTTATTCTACATTAACTCAAGTATTGTTTGTGAGAACCGTTGTTGGGTTTTTTTTTCCAAACGCTTATATAAGGTTGTCAAATATCTCCCTTCCGCTTTTTGCTCTTCACTCAATGCTTCATAAAAAGTGTTACAGTGATCGGATTTAGTTCAAATATGCGCCGTTTTGTTCGATAATCTGTTTCCATCTAGACGGCAACTTCATAATACCCCTCTCGTAGAAGCCCCCCTCCTTATTTGCGAAGAACTCGAACACAAACCTCTTTTGAGTTCAACTTCACACCACCAAGGGCGTTCGCAATGGGCAGGAACAGGTGGTAATCACTTGGCGTTATGTCCGGGCTATATGGTGGATGCGATAAAACCTCCCATCCGAGCTCCCGTAGCTTCTGACGAGTCATCAACGAAGTGTGTGGTCTGGCACTACACCCTTCCTGTTGGCCAATTCTGGACGCTTCTGGTCGATCGCCTGCTTCAAGCGGTCCAGTTGTTCGCAGTAGATGGTAGAATTAAGCGTCTGGTCATAGTGGATGATTCCCTTCCAATCCCACCAAACACACAGCAAAACCTTCCTGGCCGTCAATCCCGGCTTGGCCACTAATTGGGACGATTCACCGGCCTTCGACCACGACCGTTTTCGCTTGACATTATCGGAGTCACCATCCGCTTCAAAAATGGGTCGAGTTCGTTCCGTTTCAGCAGCATATCGCAGGCGTTGATTCGGTCCAGAAGGTTTTTTTACGTCAAATCACCCAAACATCAAGCTTTTTTTTTGTATCCAGCCTTTTGCAGATGGTTTAAAATGGTTTGATTACTAACTCCCATCTCCTGGGCGATGTCACGAGATGCCACATGCCGGTCTAACTCGATGTTTTCCATGATTCGATTGGTATTCGTCGTCACAGGTCTTCCGCCGGCTGGCTTATCCATGGTGTCGTTTTCACCGACTCTGAATCGTCGAAACCATTCCTCTGCGGTTCGAAGTGATAGAGTACCATCCCCCAAAATCACGGAACGTAATCTTACGGAACGTTTCTCTAGCGGAATTGCCTTTAACGAAGGAAAACTTTAAAATAGCGCGAATCTCGGCATTAGTGAACTCCATGTTTACACGTCTATAACTGTTGAACGCAATCTCCAAACTAATCATGCATAACGTCGTTTTGTAGGTTAAGTCGGTCAAATGGGTTTCGTTTTTTGCATATTTTTTCCACCACTATTTTTAATAACTCCTAGCTGTCAGCTGTCAAACTGAGTGGACCTTACCTCACAAATGGCGACAGACTTCTGTCACGAGTCTCTTACGTCTTTCTTCCATTCTTTTATAGGCGTTGACTTTAAAAAAAGATGATTTAACTACTTCTGTAGCATTCATCATAATCTTTTGATTAACCTTTTGTTGAATTTCATTGTTTTTTCATTGTTTAATATTTACATATGTACATTGCTTGAATTGTTAATAATTTTCTTTTAAATGAATTTCTAAACTATATAATATTATGTACTCAAATATGAATTTTGTCACACAATTTTTTTTTGCAATTAAAATGTGCTACACTTAGGTGCCGTGCTGCCTCTTTCTATGCACAAGTGCTGTTGACAAGAAAATTCGAAGACGTCCGTTACACTTGTGCGTATAAAAGGGCGGCACGAGTTGAAGATCATCGCAGTCTGGCGAAACAGGTTGTATGCACACAATTGATTTTGGAGCTACAGCCTTGGCAGAGTGCAAAGAGAGTGGACAAATTGAACGATCAATCGGTCATTTGGCCCTCCATAATTTTTGGAATCAAATCCACCACTGTAGATAGAAACGAAATAAAACATTTTGTACTTTTCTAAATCATCGGCTTTTTATTTTCTCCGCCACACTTCTACGTTTCTTCTGACGAACGATTAGATGAGACTTATAGCATAGTTCGGGCTTAAAAGCCGCAGCGACAGCTATAAAAATTCCCCCACATTGTTTCTCATGACTAAAATCGCAAACACCCACAAACTTCTTCCCACCCCATTCTCATTGATTAAAAGGACTCCACTTCAAGGCAACTCCCACCTGTTAGTCGTGTGGTGATGCAACATAAACAACAACCCAATCGGATATCCTTTCTCCCCCCCTACTCGGAATATAAAAATTCAAGTAACTTCCTCCCACGTGTGCAATTCCCGCAAGAGTCCCAAAACGTTTAATAACCTCCCACTCCCACACGCCCTAACCCACCACCACTTCTGTTACAATGCAACGCACAGGCATTTATAAATTTCATAGCCGACGTAATTAAATTTTAATTGCTAATTTACACACATCCTCGTCGAATCCCTATCACACACACGAACACACATGTGTGAGCCCGTCCTAAGCCCATTATCTCCTGTGGTCTGTAGAGCAGCCCCCACAGCTCTCATTACATATGCTCTCCACTCATGCGAGCGATGTGTACGTGTGTTGTGTGTTGTGTGTACCTGCAAGGAGCGTTTATATCCGAAGGACACAACTAACTTATTTATCTCACTCAGAACAGAGCGGAGCAGAGCAGAGCCATGGAAAGTGCAAGGAAGTCAGACGACTTTAGCTCCTGGATGCCTTTCTGTGTGTGCCACATCCATGCAATTAGTTGTGTGGTTGTGTGCCGCTCCTGTGCCTGAATTGAAATTTCATATCCTTATCTGTCGCAATGCGCATTGCGTGTGTGTACACAATTGTGCGGCGGTAACTTTTTGGGGGGAGAGGATGCCAAGTGCGTGTGTGCTTGTGAATCCCTTTTGAATTTTAATCCTTCCCGTTGTTGTTTTATTCAGAGACAGACGCAAGAAGCTCTTCTGCAGCACACGTCAGAAGGGAAGATGTAGAAAAGCGCCACAAGCCGCTGTCGCTCTCGCTGCCGTGGCTGCATTGAGTCAGTGAGTTGAGCCAACGTAAGGACTCGGTTGCATGACTCATGTTAACTCGGAATTCATAAATATCCTTGTTGTGAGTTATCCGAGCGGATTTCATTGTGGCAAACTTAATGAACGGACGGCAGCGGTGGGGGCAGCCCTTGGAGTCATGTTTGCCAAGAGGGACAAGATGAAGGAGCATCATCCTCAAAACAAGCACACCCCTGGGGGGACTGAGAGCTCGCGGCAGACTCTGTGGTGTGGCATTTAAGGACTCGCTTATACTTTGTTGTCTCCAGCCTCCGCTCAGCCCCGCACTTGAATTTTAATTTGTTGTGCAGTTTCAATTACTACCGCTGATGTAATTCTCCAAAGGATTAATGATGTTGTCCCGTTCGTCCCTCTGTGCAGTTTCATGCATACATTGGCATCGCATCCTGGATAGATGGTGTTGCTGGCACTACCGTTGTTGTTCTACAAAGCGTATTACTCTCCGACTGAGTCCTGTTGATTAACAGGAACTAAATAGTTAATGGTGTTGTCTGTGTGTGAGTGTGTGGATGACAAAATGTATCCCGGCAACAGGCAGCACAGTAAACTGAGTGTACAAAAGGGGAAATTGGAAAATTTTATATTTTGTAATTAGTTTCGGGACACAACTCTATGTGTGTGTGTGGGGGAGGATGTATTTGTTTGTACTCTGGTAGATTAGAATTTAATTTGAGGGAAATGTTTAGCTTATTGTGGTCCGGGGCACATGAGGAATGGTGTTGTCGGTCGGTCAGTCGGTCGGTCGGATAGCAATGCGGACCACAATTAACAGAATAAGCTTCGTCCTGAACATTCTGTAATTTAACTCTGAAGGAATTTTGTTTACCGACTTGAGTACGGATGAAACAACAGACAGATGAGTGGAATTATCTCACAATTTGCAGGCACCTTGCGGCGTACACACGCACGCAGAGATGTTCTTGTGGCGTGGGACTCGTACCTGGGATCTGAATGGACGGTGGCAAGGTCCATCTGGTGTGGTGTGGAGAAGCTTCCGGATAATTGGCTTATAATTGGGAAAAAAATCGTGTGCTTTGGTTTGCTTTGTGTGTTAAAAGGTGCTTTAAACTGGTGGGAAGAGCTTTAATTTGACTACTGAAGGAAACCGGGGGATACAAATTCAAAGGGAGATACTGAACCAGTGTTTTCAGAGAAGTGCAAGAAACGTTTTCAATAGAACGAATCAAAAAATTTCATGGGTGGACTGCTAAAATGCTAAGAATAAGGCTGAGACTCAGAAAAGTATAGCTCTGTTATGATTAACAAATATTTCCAGGAAAATAAGCAGATTCTATAAAAAAAGGAGCCCCATTGCTTTCGCCTGTCTTTTAATTTTTTAAGTACGATAGCAGACGGAAGTGATTTTTATTAAACTTAAGATTAAGGAACACCAGAAGCAAAGAAAGTAACAAATCATTTAGTGACATTTTGAAGTCTGATTCGAATGAAGAAACTACTATAACTTCTAGAAAGACATGAGAAATGTGTGACGTGAAAGCTAAAGGGGACCTTGAAATTAAAAAAAAGATCTACTAAGACAGATCGAACTATATATCCAGAACTAAGGGCCAGAGCTTAGCTTTTTTTGGTCCAATTATAGGAAAGTTTTTCAAAAAAAACACATAAAATTCAGAAAGATGCATGAAATCTTTATTTGAATCGATAGTACGGTCCATATAATTAAATGTTTGAAGATTATTTCATGCAAATGTTGACCTTGACTGTGCCTTAAATGGTCCATCCGCTTAGTCCAATTTTGTCATACTCTTTCCAACATTTCGGCCGGTATCTCACGAATAAATGCTTCAATGTTGTCTTCCAATGCGTCAATTGAAGCGGGCTTGTCTGTATAGACATGAGCTTTAACATAGCCCCACAAAAAATAGTCTAAAGGCGTTAAATCGCACGATCTAGGCGGCCAATTGACCGGTCCCGAATGTGAAATAAAATGTTCACCGAACTCGCCTCTCAATAAGTCCATTGTTGCGCGTGCTGTGTGGCACGTGGCACCGTCTGTTGAAACTACATGTCATGGGCAAAAGAAGTTGGATATCATCTCACGGTAGCGCTCACCATTCACAGTTACGTTACGATTCGCATCATCTTTGAAGAAGTACGGCCCAATGATGCCACCAGCCCATAAACCGCACCAAACTATGACTTTTTCTGGATGCATTGGTAGCTCTTGCAATGCTTCTGGCTGATATTCACTCCAAAATCGACAATTCTGCTTATTTACGTACCCATTGAGCCAAAAATAAGCTTCGTCGCTGAACACAATTTTTCGGTAAAAAAGTGGATCTTCGGGCAACTTTCCAAGTGCCTATTCACCAAAAATTTTACGTTGCGGTAGGTCGTTCGACTTCAATTCTTCAAATTATAGACCAAACTGAAGATGTTTGACAGTGAAACAAAACACGAAACGTGCGTCAGCTACTTAAACCAGTGTTGCCAATAAGTAACTTCACCAATTTTAAGCCAAATCGGAGGGGGTCGTTCAGAACGCTGGGCGATCCTGCGTGGACTTACGAAAAAACCTGGAATGCAGTTTTATTCGAAAATTATGTAAACTATACAAAGCAGAAAAATTTAAGTCGCTGTAAAAACTGTAGGGCAAAAAGAAAAACAAAGACAAAATTTACATCACAAGCAGCACATGAAATTTAGAAATTTTACACAGAATATCACAGAAAATGTGATTTTCAACTACAGACAAATAAAATAGCATCGATTTCACACAATTTTGAAATACTGGAAGTGAATTTCGACCTCTTGCAGAGTGTCTTTATGACAATTTCTGATTTTATTGTATGGTTTCTGATACTTCAGTCCTAATGTTCTTACAAACGTCCAATGACATTTAAATAGGTTCGATTTCAATTGATTAAGCCATTTTTTTAATTTCACTGGAGTTTTGAGTTGGCTTCGTGGATTATAAAGCAACCATTCTTTCACTAAAAGCGCAGTTTGGTTAAAGCCATTATCATGTTGGTGCAGGAATGATCCTTTCAAGCCGAACTCGCCAACTTTTTTTTGTATAGATTAGACTTGAGGATGTTTAAATTACCAAACCAGTTCATTTTCTTATTCATAGACAAACAGTTTTCAAGTCCAGATGCTACTCTTTTTCCAATTACATTCATAGCCAGTTCTTTTCATGATATTAACTGCCCGTGTTGCTATTTCCAATCAGGAACTCACCTTTCTTTTAATAACCAACCGCATAATTCTCCAGAGGGGCCTCAATTCAGTCCCCACACATCACCCCAGATGTTAAACGTTCTCCGCCAAAAAAGCGCCTCATTCCTCTCACAAGGACACTCAATAGTTTTTTTTTTTTATTCTACCCGCATTTCGTCAGGATATTAATTTCAATCAAACCTTAACCAAAAAAGGAAATGCATCAGTGTGGTCATCGATGCAAAAGATACACTGCCCCGGTCAAACCATCGATGAGGAAACCGCACTCAAAATGCCATGAAAGCGGAGGAATTTCGGAGAAAAATGAGTGCGCGGAGCCTCGTTCACGTCACCGTGTCCTCACACACGCAGCAGCAGTTACTCAAACAAAAAAGGCGAACCAGAAACGTCCTGTCTACGGTGCAAGTCCTTGCGGCATGGGAAAATACGGGGCTCTGCTACTCTGCCAATGATGGCGACGATGATGATGACGGTCTGGCGGTTTAAATTTCCTTCCGGTCAAATAAAGTCGAATGCGAAATCCGAAATGCGAATGTGAATATTATAAGGTTCACAGCGTGTGTGTGAGTGAGTGTGTGTCCTGTTGTTGTATTCGATCTTTTTACTACTTCGTGGTCATTCTCACATGGAATTCGAAAGCAGAAGCAGCAGCAGCAGCAGGAGCACACACTCCATGTGGTGCCCTTGGACGTTTACGCCACAAAGGACTTGGTCCTTTTGCTTTGGCAATCCTTTTGCCTTAACCGGGCCCCCGGCTCCGGGATTCGTTAGTCAGTCGATTCACGTGTGGCCGGATCGAATCGAATTTAAATTTTTTATCTCTGCATGTATCCTTTACGGGGATTTTATTTCTTATGTTTGGGTATCGTCGTCTATCCCTTTCGTCCTCGGACTTCCTCCTCTCCGTCTTGGGTTTGTCTTAACAGGATGTCCCTTCTGCCACTGCTGTTTGCTGTTGGATGCTTGATGCTTCATGCTGAATTATCATTTTCTTTTGACTTCATTATGCGATGCTGCTGCTGTTTGTGTTATTGACAGTGTGTCAGTGGGAGTGGGATTGCTTCATTGGAAGGGACGACAATATCATCATATTGAGGGTCCTTTTTTTTTGGCCCGTTGCCCCTGCCAGCAGCACGCACTTGGCTGGGCCGTGGAGGATTCTCGTCGCTGTCGTTTGGAGTTGCTCCGCTGCTGCGGAGAGTGATCCCCCAATGGACCGGAAATCAGATTTAATTCAATAATTTGATGATTCGGTTTATTTGGTTGTGCGTTCGTGTGATGATGTCCTTTTTTTTTGGGTTTTGGTCTCTCGATTTTTCGAGTTTTCCCCCTAGGGGCAACATGCTGGGCTCTCTGTGGCACACCCGCCCTCATCGAAGTGGGCTTTGTTTGATTTGCTTGTCATTCTCACGTATGTACTGCGGAAATTTGATAGCCTTCCCCTGTCAGTCGCATAAAGGATACTCATTATTTTGAACGGAATGTCCTGGCATCGGAATTAGAAGACGTTGCGGAGGAAATAATAACGACGTTGAGGGTGAGCAATTGAGGGAAGGTTGTTTTTTGACCGAGGTGGAGGAAATTTAACGAAAAAAGAGGATAAAATCAGTTGCAGACGGACGTTTAAGATGGGAAGGCTTGGTTTAGGTTCTCACCTCTCTAGGAAAAAGCTCTTGGCTTCTAATATCTGTCTTTCTGATTTCTGACTTATGGCTTGTGACTTCTGGCTTCTGGTTTTTGGGTTTTTGGCTTCTGGCTTCTGCCTTTTGCCTTCTGAATTTTGCCTTCTGACTTTTAGCTTCTGGTTTCTGACTTCTGGCTTATGGCTTCTGGCTTCTGGCCTCTGGCTTCTGGCTTATGGCTTATGGCTTCTGGCTTATGGCTTCTGGCTTCTGGCTTCTGGCTTCTGGCTTCTGGCTTCTGGCTTCTGGCTTCTGGCTTCTGGCTTCTGGCTTCTGGCTTCTGGCTTCTGGCTTCTGGCTTCTGGCTTCTGGCTTCAGGCTTCTGGCTTCTAGCTTCTAGCTTCTGGTTTTTGACTGGCTTTTGCCTTGTGGCTTCTGGCTTCTGGCTTCTGGCTTCTGGCTTCTGGCTTCTGGCTTCTGGCTTCTGGCTTCTGGCTTCTGGTTTCTGGCTTCTAGCTTCTGGTTTTCGACTGGCTTTTGCCTTGTGGGTTTTAGCTTCTGTCTTCTGGCTTCTGGCTTTTAGTTTCTGACTTTCGGCTTCTGGCTTGTGAATTCTAGCTTTTTCCTCTGCGGTTTTCCGATTTCTTCTTTAGTTTTTAAAAATCTGTTTAAGAGTCCTTGAAGTAAATATTGGAGTATTGAACACATTTAAATTTAAATACTTTCTCGCCGATTTCTCTAGGGCAGTCACTGCCAAGCACAAGTGACATTAGCTATTGGTGTCTTTTTCTCTATTTAAGAAAGTCTCCAAAAGTTTTATATCGTCTGAAGTGATCTGAATGCTGTTATTATCTTTTGCAGTTGCACTTCTGAAACTTTGTTAAAAGTTCTAAAACAACTCCAAACATTTTTTCGAAAACAAAGCAACTTAAGGTCGCCTTAAAATACTTTCAAAAAGCAGTTGAGTAATACCATTCCTAATCGCCTCAATTGCAACTCAACCATTCGGTCAGTTCTGCATCTTTTTAAAGTTATGCATCTCAGCAAGTTAACGATAAGAAGGATTAAGGATTCCAAGCCTTCACAATCCTCGTTAGTGAAATGCAAACGTCTGCAGTTTAACCTAAATCTGCTTCTTACAATCGATTGTGCTGGGCCTCCATAAACCATTTCTAGTTGTTGCCGTTGCCACTCTCCCATTGATCACACAGTAATCGAAATCTGCACATAAATCTTCAACAACTAACCTTCAGCAAAGGAAATCCAACATCCTGGAATTCCAATGAAATCCTAATCTGCTTCAACTCTCCGCTCCTCCTTCGAGGACTCCTGAAGTCGACAAAGTTTCAGAATCAACCCACCCACAGCCACTGCCACTGCCAGTAGACAAGTAGTCACCTCAGATTGCAATTATAATTTATTGAAAACCGACGCATAATTAATTACCAAAGACCGACGCACGAGGACGCTGAAAACATTCTCCTAATGCATTCCACACATGCCACGACGTGAGAGTCGTCCTTCTGCAAAATTTCATTGGCTTACCCGACCGGACTCTGTGCGGCACAAGAAAAGGTGTGTGCAAAGTGTTCTGCGGTCGTAATTTACTCCATCGTCCGAGGCCCTGCCATTGACGATGAACACTTGGCCGGTCCAACTGTGGTCCAGGGACCGCAGTCAAAGTCGTTAGCAACCTTTATGTGCATCTCCCCACGTGTTGTTGTTCGGTTCATAATTTATTATGGCGAACATTCTTTTCGGTTTTGTGGTCTTGGGATGTGTGCGCAGTCCAGGGACGAGCCGCGTCATAACTCTCAGAATAATTAAATTAGAATCGAAATCCAATTTCACAAAAAACCAGATCGGGAACATAATCATCTACCATTAGATTGGTTCGAGTTGATTTTCCATTTCGGGAGAAAAGATGAACCCCGAGGATGTGTATAGAATCTGTGAATACCAAAAAATTAATCGAAAAAAAGACGAGAAAAGGAGAATAGAAACGTTCCTGAAACTAATTATGGAACGGAAATTATGAGAAAGGACATTTGTTTGAGCGTGTGGGTGGCTGAGCACTTGTAATCTGCAAGTGAATCCAATTATTTGACTACGATGGGGATTGGTTGACGTGACCTGACCGAAGCGAACCTTTGTTAGGGAACGTCGGAGTGGATGCGGTTCGACAGCCGGTGTGTTGGGAATTGTCACAATGGCAGTTGTGAGCTTTTTCTTTTTGTTTTTGTGACGCCGGTCTGGTCGTCCTTTGTGACCATGAGAATTGGCTTATTTTTTGACAGGAACTCCTCCGTGTGGCATGATTGACAGGGTGAGAGGGTTCTGAGGGATACAGAGATTGAATATCCATTTGATTAATCTCGACTTTTGGGGGATGCCACTTGGAAGAGATGTCTGGTTTTTGATATAGGCTTGCTATGTTGATGAACTGGACGAAAAATTGACGTGTGCATTCATGAGTAGCACCCCAAGAGTAAACGAATTATGCTGATTTGGACAGGAGACTTGTTATGACAAAAACAGCAACCAATATTGCCTTCAATTCAATCCACAAAAGTTGGCGTACGGTGAGCAAATTCAATAAGGAAGTTCTATATTTCTCAATAAGGAACTGAAGCCCCTTTTTAATCCCTTGGCAGAAGACTAGTCGTTAATGTAATCCCTCAATGCATCACTTACCGTCCATTTGCCGTTCATTATGAACCACTAAACCTGCCTGGCTCCGTTTTCCTCACAATGGCGTACGCCTTTACGTCACCTCAGACGCAATTAAGCGCTCACCCTGAAATTCACAATCGGAAGCCACCAACACTCATCGACGGGAAGTGATGATGCTCAATTCCATTGCCATTATCCTGTCCCCGGACCACCCATGCACCAATCGAACTAATTAGAAGGACTCTCCTTCTGTCCGCAATTGACCGACCGAAAAAAAAAGAAAGTATCCCGTCGAGTGATTTTCTGCACCATATGCCGCTAAGAATGGAATTCGCAGTTGTTGTTCGTATTGAACCGCACGACAAAAAAATCAACCGCCTCTGCAGTCATCATCGCACTCAAACGGGATGAGGACCGTCCACAGAGGAATGCGACTGGATTGATCCTCCTGATCCTCTCCGAGTGTGTGTTCATTCATAATTCAGTTTAATTTTTTTTGTCTGCACCGTTGCAAAAAAAAAGAGGCCAGGTGAGGATCGTTCTTGTTTGGTATCCTTTTTTTCTTTCTTCCTCTTGTTTTGTGTCTCGTCTTTCTTTTTTGCAGACCTAAACACGACGTTGTTGTTCCCTTTTGAGCTCTGTGTAATTGGAATTGTGTGCATTGTGTGGACATTGTTGGTTGGGGATAACTAAATAATACAGAGAAAGAGAAAAACGGATAAAAAGGATCAATCGATGGCAGTTTTGAATTGCAAATGGGTGAATGTATTAAGATGACAAAGGCACAGGAGGAGAACGGTAGACAGCAGTTAATTCCTATTGAATTGGTCCTGCAAAAGTTCTTGTTGTTGCGCACAATCTTTGATTTTTGATCAAATCTTGGGAGTGGCAGATGTTCTAAGTACACACATGCGATGTGTAATAAGACCGCACCGACGGACATAACTGACGCTGAACGCTGTTGAAAAGCGCATTAAAAACGAGATTTTCTTGATGTTCAAAGAATGTCTTGATCTTTATCAGGAGTGATGGGGGATTCTTAAGCTTGCACATAAATCGGAAAAAAAATGCTGCCAATGAAAGAGGAATGTGTGCGTCGTTCTTTGTCTGATTGCCTTTGAAATTGGAAGATCGAAACCGGAGAACTGCGTGCTAGGGAGTAACCTAAGAATGGCAGAGATTGCGCTTTGCAATTGAGCCAGGGTTAATGCTCTTGTCAAGTCTGTGGACACAAACAAATAATATGAAATTTCTGTAGCCTTTTAGACAAACTTGAAAGGGAATTTAAAAAAATGCTTGTTTAACACAACTTTTGTTATTTCCTGATTTTGACATAAGTTTTTAGGAGGATCTTAAGCTTCAAACTTTTTTTTTTTTTAAAAAGCCTAAAAAATTACATAGACGATTCTTACTTGTGGCCGAAGAAAAAGCCCCCTCCCAGACTAAGAGCACTTACTTTTCGAACTAGGACTTTTCCAAACTTTAATTTCAATTGTAAATCTAAATGGCTCATTTTTCCTAAGGAAAAGTACTTTCTAGTTGATGATTTCTTACGGAAGAGTACGATAACTTTGGCGCAAAAAAATTATGATGGGATTTTATAGAGAGGTCAAAAAAAAGAATTTTTTGCTAAGGCGGTGGTCTACGTTTACAGGAAGTCTTAAAACGACGTGGATACTCAACTAGCTATTAAATTTCAAGGTATTTTCATTTTTTCTATCGATTTTAGCACTCAATTCAAACTGAACGCAGACTTTTTCTGCTTCTCTTTTAGGTTTTCCAGCATAAAAGTGCCGTTATTCTCGTTGTTGTTCCTGATTGTGCGTAGTTATCAAAAACATTTAATAAATTGTTTATATTAACCCAGCAAACTATTGTTTGAGTAGGTGAACGCAGACTGTTTCTACTATGTGTATGTGGTTTTCCACTCTCTTCTTTAGTTTGGTTTCAAAAATCAGTTCGGCTTGAATGTTTTCTCGCCGATTTGTCTAGGGCAGTCACTGACAAGCTACAGTGACCTCAGCTAATGGTGTTTTTTTCTCCATTTCAATACCACGATGTGAAGTTATTTGCCAGTTTTAAAAGCCTGAAACTTGTTCTTTAATCCTACATTTAAATCTTTGTAATTGTGTTAATAGTTTCTGAAAAAAACTGCTTGCAAACTCACAATTTTGATAAAAAAATTTAAAAAAAAATTATATAACCCATTTTTTTTTTCTTCAAAATTTATCTCAATAGTGGTAAATTGACTTTCTGTAGTCGATGCATATTTTAATCTTGAATCCGAATGGCTTTGCGAGTTCTAGTCTTTGAGATAATTAGAAATTACTATTACTGTCAGGCAGGCGATTGGGTGGATAAGCAGGTGGGTGGCCCACTTCGCGAACACCGAGGGTTTTAATCCCCTTTCTAACTGGTCTGGCATGTTTCAAAGTATCCTTTTCCAGTAAGAGAAAATTTGAAGTTCGACTTCAAAGAAAAAGAAGTAGCCTTAAATTAAGGCTATAAGTGTTGATTGTTCCCTTTAAAGAGTTTTAGCAACACCAGAGATAAAAAAAAAATATTTTCTATAACACTGTTGTATTTTCTGAATGTTTTCTGTGAAACCAAGCTTAATGAAGCTGGTGTAGGGAGTATCGTCTTATTTGATAAAGGAGCCATTGAAAAATCATAAGATGCTTTTGACAAATAAAGTCCATATCTTTGTATTTAGATATTAGTATGCTAGTGATCAATTACACAAAAATAAAATTTCCGCTTGCCCTAGAGACTTTTGCACATTTGGCTTTAAGAAGCTAAGTGACTAAACAAGTTTTCCTGTAGGATTTTAGAAATACAGGTTATGGGGTTAAGGAGATATTTCTATTTCTTTTTTCACGATATTTGAACTTTCTCGACCTTCTCGTCCGGCTTTGGATTTGGTCTCAAAAAATTAAAAAAATAAAAATCGGAGACTTAATCCAATATCATTTTCCCAAACTTCCGTAAGCTTTTCCCTGGTCCGATCAAATTCGAATAAGAATAAGAAAAGCGTTGAATGTAAAATACATGACTTCCTATAAAACAGATTGGGTTACCGAAGAAAATTCACAGCATTTCACAACTTCCAGTGCAACATTTATAAGCCAATGAAATTTCACTCTTTTGATATTACAAAAAAATTCTAAGATTCTTGAGTGTTTCAATTGCTTCAACGAATTTCTAGTTTCTGTCTTCGATTTCTTTTTTTTTTTTTCTAAAATCTCATCCTGGACGGGTTCATCAATCTAACTAGACAAAATTATCGTGAGAATAAAACCCACGTTTTAAAGTTATTTCCAAAGTCTCCTGCAAGAACTTGCCTTGCACCTTCTCCCAGCAACCATGGATTCGTGGGTTCTGATTTTATAACAATTTTTTTTTTCAAAAGAAGACTTGATAGGTTATTACTAACAATTTGTTAGCAAATAAAGATCTATTTTTATTTGTTCAATTACGATTTTTTCTTTATCAAAATGTTTTACTTCTACGAATTAACAAAAACGAAAACACCCCTTTTCAAGTCATCCTCACCCGAAATTCGAAAGACAATTTCAAATAGTAAGAGAATTTTTGTAGTTATAAAAATGTATTAAAAATGTTTACGCTATCTGAAAGAGGACATTTCAAATAATCAGATTTTTTAACAGCACAAAGCCTAACTTTTGTGGAAGTTAAAAATTTGACTAAATTTTTTTAAGTTCAATTTTGCAAACCTATTATTATTTTCTTTTATTTATTTATTTTTGTATAGCAAAATTACTAGTTTGAGCTATTCATTTGAAAATGCAGTTTTGGAATATCGATAATAAATTCATTTTAAGAAAGAAAAATGCGTCTTTCGGATTTTAGAATAAAATCGATTACTCGAAAAAATTTCTTTTCGCACCATCAACAAATTTTCAAAGCCAATGACTCATATAAAATGAATAGCTCTCAGGAATGTTTATAAAAGTCATTTTATTTCTTTGTTTCTTAGAACAGTACTCGACATTCAGTCAAATTAGCTGTGGCAGGATATTATAACAACTTAACAAAGAACAACCCTTGGGCATCTCCCAATGATACTGTTCTCTTTTTGCCTTGTCCTCCTCCATCTTCTCCAAAACCTCCTGCCCCATAAATAATCACTATGGTTACGTTGGTCATAAACACTCACCGCTCCTTTGTGGCTCCCCAAAGAACGCATCGCGCACCAGCCACGAACCAAAACGCACTCACGTCAAATGATTTCACAACTCCAATCGCCGTCATAAATATCCCCAACCCCCTGAAAACAGCACAAAATACTCCTAAGCTGTGGCAACTTGTTTTTCTTGTAACATAAGTCGTTGAGGCGATTTGCGATCTCCCCCCACCGACGACATCCTTACAAGCACAGTACTTAAATCATTACTTTTGAACTTGTAACCAAATATTTTCGTAAAATTACTTAAGATTCATGTTCTTTTCTCTCTCTCTCTTTTTATCGTCCGCAGTCTTCTGCAGAGCTTCTAGGAAAAAAAAAATCAAAAGTCCTCTAATGGCTAGTGGCCGTCCCTCCCTCCCACTCGGGCCGGGAGTACATTTCCAACTCAAACAGAATATCGAATTCATAAATAAAAATTTTGTCTTAAGCATCCCTCCTCGGTGTGTGTGTGAGTCCTCCACAAATATGTGTAAATGTCCTGCAGATGAAAAAAAAGACACAAAAAAAAAAGAAAAAGAGAAAATCAGGAAAATCTAATTTCCAAAAGTACTAAAAAGCATCCCAGAAATAACCGCCAATATGCGTCGCATTTCTCAATTCACCCAACAGCCCCCGCCCCCGAAGTACAAGAAGAAGAAGTCAACTTACGCACCCCCACCCCCAAATGTCGCCCGACAATGCCAGAGAGATACACTCACCCCGGGTGCTGTGTATCTAATTTTATTGGAATCCCAACCATTTCGCCAATTGCTACCGAAACCATAAATCACCACCCCATTTTCCAGGAATCCTTCATTTGTACTGGATTTTGGTTTGAGTTTTTTTTTTTTTTTCTTTTCGTCCTTTTGCCGTTGTGCTCGAGGTTGTGTCCGAGGTGCGCGCGGGGGGGATGGGATCAGGATTACAGAGAACAGGTGATGGTGAAGGATAAATGTGGTGCAGAAGAAGAACAAGAAGAAGAAGGAAGGCTTTAAGGACGAGGTAGGAAAATAGCAAAACATTAAATTTGATTTGGTCACGTTTCGATGCTTTGTTCCTCTTATGGTTCATTTCGGAACTTGATGTAATGCCATCGCCAGGATATTCGTCAAAATACGATAATGCGACGAATGTGTACAGAGGACATGTATCTCTCTTTCTCTCTCCCCGGAAGTGGATGGGGGAGAGTGTCCTGGGAGGAGCAAGAGTTTTAATAAAGCCAACAATCAAAGACTCGTTAGTCCTTCCGGCACACAGACTGACTTACATAACCGAATACACACGTAAGTCCTTTTTATTGTTCGGCTTGGGTCCGTAAATGGGGGGCCAGGACGATGATAATGGAAAGGCGTTGAAATGAGTATTTTCTGATTTATGCGGTAGGCTGTCAGTCCTCCCAGCAACATGAGTCCGGGCTCGAAAGTGAGCTAGTTTTTCGAAGATACACGCGATGAATTTCGCTCTCCATTCCGTGTGTATCCGAATTGCGCATGAGTCTGCTCTCGCGATTTCCACTCATTTTCGAACTTTCGAACTCACTCAATGTGTGTACACACGTTTTTTCCCTTTTGAGTGCATACTCTTAGGAGGCGCAGATATGAAAATCATCGTCGCACAGTAGAAGGCTGCGAATTGGAATTTCATTTCTCAGCTGATTGCGAATGACGAAATGAATTTTCAGTGTGTGCTGCTCGACGAGTCCTTTACAGGTTTTGTTTGACTAGCTACGAAGGTTTTCCCGTGGGTGGGTGGCTTTCCTTAGGTGGATATCCTTGACCTATGATGTACGTGTATCTTTTGCGTTTTATGTGTTTTATTCTTTCTGGCAGAAACCTCTGCAATGTTCGGATGTCGCGCGTAATCAAGGCGCGTCTAACAATCGTCTGATGCATAGATGGGAGAATGCGTCCTTCTCCGAATAGTTTGACTGGGTTCAAGGTTGGAATTAGTTGATGAGAGGGTCCTTGGTTTTGGGAACGTTTTCATGTGTCAAGGTTGCGATGTGCGTGATGCATGTCAATATTTTTCCATCGTCTCTTCGTGGCAAGTGTGTGTAAGCTGGATGTATATATATTTTTTTGTTTATTTAAATTGATTGGGTATTCGCGGTTGATGCAGACAGTCGTGCGTAAGGGATGTTTTCCTTTTTTGGAAGATGGGGACTCTGATTTACTGTGTTTGTGTACATATTTGGCGTGGTGGGAGGGTAATTTACATTACAACTCTTGAATGTGAAGATGTTACGAGAAGAAGTTGGAAATAGAATAAGTTCAGCGATAAGTCGACAAAACCATTATAGGCACTTTGCTAAAACAACTTTTAAATCAACTCTTGAATGTTCTGCGACCAGCTTGCGACAGCTTTCCGTGACAGAAGTACTCCAGAAGGATTGTCAATCCTTCGCTGTAGGTGGGGCCGTGAAAAATCGTTGTTTTGAATATTTTTTCCCCGAGCTGGATTCGAGCCCGGGTACTCTCGCATAGCAGTCCAACGCACTAACCGACTAGGCCACAGCTGTTTAAAGCAGAATTCGTTTAAAAATCGTAGGTTTCTTAATAAAAAATGTGGGATTAATAAGGAAATCTTAAATTGTTTGCTTACTACTCGCTAACTGCTCACAAATGTTACCTCTTTCACAAATTTTCAGCACAAGATTTGAAAGAAAATTTAAATTTAAGTTTCTATAAGTAAATTTCAAAAAGAAATATATTGGAGTTTATACCTTAACCTTTCACTGCGCAGTGCAGCAGATCTGATACAACTCAATTCCTACTACTTTCATAAAATATGGATCATAATTTTAGTTTGATGATTAGACAGACGATCTACTTCATACTTCATGAAGGGAATAACTATGCCAAATTACGTAGGTTAATGGTTTTTTTTATTATTATTCTGGTATTTGCAGCCATAAATATTTCTTATTAGTGAAAGAATGTCGAAGAGTGTAGGGTTAAGATAAAAATTAAATTCCATAGAATTTCTGTAGCTATTAGCTTTACTTTTCGCAATTATTAAAAATTGCATAGTACTTAAAAATTGCTATGAAAATTTTGAATGAAAAAAAAAAAAACAGTGCTTTAGACCACACAACTAAAGTAAAACTTCTTTAGCTGCTGTCAAACTCAATTCATCGAATAGAAACGTAGCTTAAAGCCATGTTTGCAAGATAAGGAGTTTACCTACCAAATTTCAATCAGATCGGTCAAGCCGTTCTAAGTTTAAAAATCCAAATATTAATAGAGCCGATTGAAAAGCTCATAGGATTTTTTTCTAACTCCTGAACGGCTGAACCGATTTCGATGAAATTTAGAATATAGATTTCGTATGTTCTACACTAAAACGTTAACTAATTTGTTCTTGTATGCAATAAGTTTGACTTCAACTCAAAAGACTCACATAGCAGGCCGACGTTTTCATAAATTTCAATGAAATCGGTCTGATCTCCTAGCCCTTTGGCGATTGCGCACACGTGTTCAACTGTAGTATCTCCCGCTACTGCTGTGAACCATAACGCATACGTTTACATGGGAAGGAGAGAGAAAGCACCAGCACACTTTTCGTAACGCTTTCGTCTCTTGTAAATCAGTTTAACCCCAACGCGCATAAAGAAGTTTTACCTAAAAGAACAAAATAGTAATAAAAAAAAAAAAAATTCAAAGAAATATACAGTCGAACCCCTCCAAGTCAAATTTTCACGGGACATCAGATTGAGTTCAAGTTAGAGGGAGTTCGACTTAGGGGGAGTCGACTGAATACAGAAAAACTCAACCAAAATAAATAAAAATGTAACACTTATTTTTAAAAAATTTCATGAAATAAGAAATTAGCATTTCCTGGTTTTTTAAAACGACTATATAAGTTTCAGAACCAGAAAAAAACTCATGTGTGACATTATCGCAACTTCGCAGACATTTTTATTTAGACTATGATCGATGACATATATCGGACCACGGCGGTCCAATAAATGGTATGATGCCTTCCCGACCGTTAAGGATAATGAGCCCTAATCATCTAGAAATCATTTGTAGCACACTTGCGCTCAAGGGTCATGCACCACTGAACCAAACCAAAAAAATAACACACAACACTTCACTTCATACATTTGCAGCACAACCTTCAGCAAAGGGTTCCCGGACTAATTTTTTTTTTTTCCTGTTTGAAGGACTTATATAAAGTGTTACAAGTAACTGAATGATTGCTTCACTTTGTCAAAATAACACTTAACACTTTCTAAATATCTCGCATACTTCTACTGCCTATGCTTTTTGACATTTGCCGTATGACAGGTGAGCAAACTATTTTGTCATTGATTTCGTTTCCTTTTTCGTCACTCATTTCCCTGTCGCTTTAAAATTTCATAAGCTATAAATATTGCTTGAAGAAAGAAGGTGAGGGTTATGCTACCAACTTTCTAAACTTTTCTTATATGCGATTGCTCCTGAATTTCTCTTGTCCGACTCTCATAAAAAATGAAAAATCCTTAAAAGTCTGACATTTTCCTATTTTAAAAATAGTTTCTATTCTGATTGTGCTTATAAAAATAGGCGCCGAACAGAAATAACTATTACAAAAAGACAGCTTCGACAGCATCGTCTCAATGGAACTCTAAAATTGTTCACTTTTAAGTCCTGAAATATAAATAGTTGTCAATCTATTTTAAATTTTGCTTAGAAGCAATTTTTTGAGTGTGTTTCTGTCCTGATAGGACCTCTCTCCCAGATTTCTGTCAGAAAATCATCATTAAATTTTTGCTTAGACAAAGCAAGACGTCCGTAACATCATTAAACCTTTAAAAACCCTTTCCCATTCCTTTCGAGATCTCTCACCATTGTTGTAGTGACCACAAAGCTGAAGAACAAACAAATGGACTCCATTGAGGCCTTGCACCCAAATGACCCCGTCTTTGTATTAGAATCTTGTGTCTGCCCCTAAAATGAGCTAAAAACTTTTCACATAAAACAATTGCAAGTTAATGGCTTAAGCCCAAAAAAAAAGAGAAATTTAATCTCCCAAGTCGATTCAAAAATCCTGTTTGAGATCCCATATAATGACGGTCATTGCCACGGATGTGTGGTTGTGTGAGATGTGTCTGTGTGATGGGTGAAGGGATGACACAAAAAATTGAAGAAACCAGACCCAAGTTAAAAGTTCAAACAAAAGACAAATGACCTTGGCGGGTACTTTTATAAAATTGTTTATGTTGTCTAGGGGATTCTCGGAACCTTTTTTTTTATTTTTGGAGAGTTTTACTTTCTCGCTCCTAATCTCGGCCGAGCGGGGTTGGAAATGCAAAAAGCAATCACTTAACGTTCACTTTGTTACTCTTTTGTTGTGATAACTTTTTTACTGGGTCAAGGAAATTGTTTGTGGATATTGTTTGCATCGATTTCGATTGTGATGGGTTTTGTTTTTTTGATTTTGGGGCCAGATTTGGCAGTAACAAGTTTCGTTTTGTGATTAAATGTTGGAGATTATTTTTTAGGGGAAATAGAAATGTAGCTCAAAGTCAGTTTACAGAAGGATGAATTTCTCGTGAATCGATCATAATGAGAATATTCCGGTTGTGCTTTAATACTGATACCTCTAAATGTCCTTGCAAGCAGTTTCCTGTTAAGATAATGTGAACAGTTTTTGTACGATGAGAAGCTCTTTACATATTTACAACTCTTTTTTTTAAAATCGACAAGAAAATGTCACCTGATATGAAATTGCTAGCATACATAGTTAATAGTTTTTGAGGTGAAAAAGGCCTCTGACCTTTTCAAAGTCCCAACATTTTATCTATGCATGTGACATATTCATGCAGCCCTCTTGGGAAACTATCACCCATTTTCAGAATGACGGGGTTTCAGTTCCACTTCCGTTGATGCTGTCAAACAATGGTAATTTAAAGGTTAACTCGGATTCACGTCCCGAAGGTAATTTAGACGGATGTGCAGCTAAATTTAAATTTTAGAACCACAACACCGATCATTGACAGTGATGAATGTGTGATTTGGGTGTAAAATCACACATTCATCACACGGTAATTCTCATCAGTGTTTGTTTTAAGGAAAAAACTCTCTTTACAAATTGTCATAGAATTCGATTATTTTAAAGTTCATCCTTAATAGCCCACCGAAAATTCGAAACGTGTCATATTTTAAATGTCGATGTTTTTATTTCAGTGAGTGTCCGCATGATTTTCTGATAACCATCTGGGAGAGAGGTCGTATCGAACAGAAATACACTCAAAAAATTGCTTCTGAAAAAACTTTGAAAATAGACTGATAACTATTTTATATTTCAGGACTTAAAAGCGAACAATTTTAGAGTTCCATTGAGACGTTGCTGTCGAAGCTGCCTTTTTGTAATAGTTATTTCTGTTCGGCGCCTATTTTTATAAGCACAATCAGAATAGAAACTATTTTTAAAATAGGAAAATGTCAGACTTTTAAGGATTTTTCATTTTTTATGAGAGTTAAACAAGAGAAATTCAGGAGCAATCGCATATAAGAAAAGTTTAAAAAGGTGGTACCATAACCCTCACCTTTCATTCTTTCTTCAAATAATATTTATAGCTTATGCAATTTAAAATTATGGGGAAATGAGTGACGAAAAAGGAAACGAAATCAATGACAAAAAATTTTGCTCAGTTGTCATACGCCAAATGTCAAAAAGCGTAGACAGTAGAAGCGAGATATTTAGAAAGTGTTAAGTGTTATTTTGACAAAGTGAAGCAATCATTCAATTACTTGTAACACTTTATAAAAGTCCTTCAAACAGGAAACTAAATTTAATACGGGAACCCTTTGCTGATGGTTGTGCTACAAATGTATGAAGCATGTTTTGTGCAAATGAAAATGAAGCAAAAAAATCAATCTACCCGGGATTTCAAATCACAAAAGGAAAACTCTTTAATAGGGACAAAATTATTACAAATATGCTGCCTTAAGTTTATTTTTCCCATCTTCCTTGGCTATATCCTCTTCGAATTTGGCGTTTCTTTTTCTCGGAAAAGGGGGAGTGTTGCGTTCTCTGACTTTGGGAAATTAATGTCCCACATGGGAGCTATCACTATGCCAAATTTCATCAAAATCGGTAACCCCAAGCTCGTGCACTCTCCTTGTTAGTTTCTAAAAAAAATTATAACTCAAATGTTTACAGAGTTATCATTTTCACTAGTCATTAGTCACCAGCGGAAGATCGTACCGGTTGATGTATCAAAAACACCGTAGTCGTAAGTGCTTCAATTAAAAATTTACCCAATTTGTCGGTCTGTTCATAGCAATTGGAAATCTCTAAATCTTTTGTTACGTAAAAAACATGGTCAGAAAGAAATTCACCAAAACACTGAAGCATCTTGATCATTTGAAGCTTTCATTCAATTTTTTTTTATAAGAATTAGGTTTGTATGCGAATTTTTTAAAAACTGTGGAAATGAGTATCTTAAATGTACGGTTACAGAACAGGTTTCTGGCTTTCAAAAGCGATTTTGTAAGTGTTTTCGTTGTTGTTAATTCTTTTTATCAAATTGCCTCTGTCTCGTAAAAGGGCCGAGGTATATCCCGCTCCTATAAAAAAAAAATGCTTGCTTTCGACCTCTCTACAAAAGCCCATTATCAATTATTGACGGCAGAGTTATCGTACTGTCGCCGACTTTTTTTTCTTATGAAAATGTGTATTTGGATTTTCTTTAAAAAATATTTTTTGGTCAACCCATCAAGATCCCAACTTGAAATTTGGAGTGCAGATAAGTGAAATATTGTTTTTCGACATATAAAAAAATTAGGAAAAATTAAAATACAATTTTTGGAGATATTCAAAGATACGTGTCAAAAAAGACATTTTGAACTATCCTTTGTCCTTGCAAATAAAAATTGTCTAGGTTGCTTAAAAGTTCAAGTTTTTTTATCAATTCAATAAGACATAATTTACAAAGTTCAGAAAAGCAGAACCAAAGTTGCGTGTAGAACTTTTGGTTTGCTCAAAAATCTTTATTTTTAGTATCATGACGTCGATTGAACTTGATTTCAATTTGCCTATTCCTTTCCCTCTTCTCATTAGATGGAGGAAGAAGTAGACATTTTGAACTCGTCCTTGCAAATAAAAATTATGTAGGTTACTTTAAAGATCAAGTTTTTCTGAATTGAATAAGACATAATTTACAAAATTCTGATAAGCTGGACCAAAGTTATGATTTTTTGAAATTTAAAAGAAATCTTGAAATTTTTATTTTTCACCAATTTTTGAACCTTTGTTACTTGAAAACTATATCGAGTCGAGTAGAAATTGTTTGTCCCATGACTTGAACCACTTCAATAAGTAACTCCACCAATTTTGAGCCAAATCGAAGAAGGGTCGTTCAGAGCTCCCCATATAGGCTCGGCGATTTGTCATGGAATGACCCACAATCAAGTATCTTGATTTAATCTTTCCATTGCTTCTGCCCTTTAATTCATCACACTGGAAAACGTTCCTGTACAAAGCGCTACAGAGCTCGTATCTGGCAATACATCCTTTGAAAGGTCTTGACATAACCTACAAAACGACGCTATGCATGATTAGTTTGGATATGAGCTCTGTAGCGCTTTGTACATAGCCGGAAAATTCAAAAGACAAAAAGGCGGAAGGAGGATATTTGACAACCTAATACTTTGTACACTGAATTGCTTGTAGCTAGCTATTTGGCTTGATTTGTCCGTTCTCCAAAGAGTCTTCAATTTGTTAAGGTTCACTAATGACTTAAACTTTTTCTACTGACATGTTGCATTCCTGTCTTAAATTTCAAGACCATTAATATTTTTGTAACTTTACTTGAAGCTGAGTTTCGTGCAGCCTCCTTCACAATTAAATAAGAAGAATTAAATCATCAAATTTTCAATTGTCTTCTGAAGCTCACGTTATAGAAATGACTTGACGGAATATCATATTTTAGAGAGGACAATCTAATGTTTGCCAGCGTGTTACACAAATTCACATTATCAATGGACTACTGCACTAAGAAAAGTTTACTTCAGACCTGAAGTTGACAAATTAATTTCTACATTAATTATCCTCCTATCGTTTATCTTGCTTCAAAAACGACTGACATCGAAGGCTTAGCAAAAAATAGGATAAAAATATTCTATGCGAGAATTCGGTAACTCTTTTAAGAACACTTCTGCACAAAATTTGTTCGTACTCGTGAAACGAATATCTTCCTAGAAATTTGTAGACAATTTTGCTGTTCCAGGAAAGAGGTTGCCCAATGCATTTTCTGTTTCTGTATAAATTTGCAAGCCATGCATGCCTTACGAGAAACGAATTGCAATTATCTCTTTTATACAGAGTAACCTACGAACTTTTCCATTAAACCAATTTCATGCAATTGAATTCAATGTCAGTTTTATGAAGTTTCACCAACTACGACTTTCTATTATCGATTCAGCTAAACCGTGATCTTGCCTTTGCGTTTCGTAACTGATTGGTCATTTTTGCAGCTTTATGCACAAAACTCTTCCACATTTTTTAAGTCCCCACCCCTAAAAGAGTAACAACACACCACCAAACGATCGTTACACGGCCAAATCAGCTTCATCAACTCATCGACGACGTAACCTGCAAACTCTGGTTAACCAGGCAACAGAATCCCTCAGAAGTCGAATTCCAATGAAAAACGCCCTCGGGTTTTTTTTTTGCCAACAAGTCCTTAAAGCGACACTCGTTACAAAAAATACGACCCCTCACCCCACCAACACCGGCAGTTTCAACTTTTCGGATGTGTGTTTTCTTTTTTTTTTTTTTCCCATCCCCCTCATAACTCAAAGCGCCAATATTTGCAAAATCATCGCCCAAGGAATAAAACAAGGACACGAGTTGTTCTTTTCCCACCGTCAGTTCGTGTGCCTGTGTGGATGTGTGCACGTATGAGGAGGATTCCCAAATACTAAAAAACAGGAATTTATTGATTTTATTACGCAAATTTTGCGCTAGAAAGCCAAGAGGAAACTTTTTCGGGTGTTTGCCCTAAATTTTTGCCACCAACACGGAAAGTTGTTGCAACACACTCCCTCTCAGGCATGAAGCGAACCCGAGTAGACTTTTTGGCTCGGCCTACCGAGCCACCCAGTGATTCGTTTCGTGACACGGTGGTGGCCATGTGAGTGAGTACGAAGGGGTGGGGATGAGATACCGCCACCAACCGACGTGCGGTATCTAGACGCTTTTATATTCGCAATTAAGCGATGTTGGTTGTCCTTGCATTGTGGCAGCAGCTCGCTGGGAAATATGGAACAGTTACATGGCGGTGGACGTGGAAAAAGGACGAATAAAACAAAACAAAAAAAAGGAAAAACCTACAAAAGGATATTTTTGATTGCACACGGTGCGTGCTGAAGTTAGTTAGTGGGGTGCACTGGGACGGGACAAAGTTGATTACAACTGCACTGCCAGTTACCACCTCCGACGACTGCCGGTAGGGGGTGCTGAGTTGTGGATGAACGTCCTGACGATGAAGTGTTGAAAAATTTTTCACGTACCCGGAAAACGGTGGGTGGTGGTGCAGGTGGATTGTTATTACAGCACACGTCCTTCATGAATTTTTTTTTTTTTTAGATACCTAACAATGCACTGCAATGGCACAGGTGTGGTGGACTCGTGAAGTTATTTCTTTTTTTGTTTTTTCCCGAATTCGATGAAAGGTCAATTTTGTTTAGTCCAGAGAATAGGTTGGTGGGGATATTGGCGGTTGGTGTTGGGGCGGATTGTGTAATTCTTTGTTTTCTAAACAATGTGCACCGTCGGAACTGAAGGACGAAGGATGGAGGACGGCCATGTGTTGGCTTAACGTATGAAAATGCAACAAATTTGTGATGGCAGGAAGGAATTTGTTATTTTTTTTTTTTTTTTGCACGAGGGTGAATCGGAAATGAAAGTTTTTTTTTTCGATGTTGGGTCGGTGCATGGGATTGAGAAGTTCAGGGACTCAGAGCATCGTGTTTTGTTGTTTCTGCGAATTGTCAAATCAAAACTGAACTCTACTTTTGCAAAGCAAAGGAAAAAAAGACAACTCAGGTTTGTGGATGCTAACCTTAAAGCTGGTTGTTGAATTTGCTTCAATTTAGAGTCACTGCATTTCCTGCTTTAAGCTCGAGCAGGGATTTAAATTCGATCTTTTTCGAACTTGGTCTAAAAATGAAATCGATGTGAGTTTGACAGATCGTTGGTTTGAAAAAAAGATAGAAAACTTCTAGAATTGCTGATGTGGTTTGGATAGATGATAAATTATTTAAAGTCGACTATAAAAGATTTCCTATTTTAATTTTTATTTACAAAGTAAATTAATCTACATTGCCCCGACAAAGAAAGTGCTGAGGGCTGAGCCCATATGGGACTCTATAAGATGAAAGGGACATTTTGTGTTGAAGTAGAAGTGTAATCCACAAACATTTTTCACGGCCCCACCTTCAACGAACGATTGACAATCCTCCTCGAGTACTTCTGTCATGGAAAGCTTTCGCAATTCGCCATTCGGACCCGGCAATAAACTGTAGGTCCCCTCCACATGTGTCAAAATTATAACGCGCACAACACAGTGGAGGCGCGGAAAGCTAGGCTCTGGCCCTTCCTTGGCTGTTACGCTACTAATGATGATGAGGAGTCAATTTATATTGCTAAATCCTCCTCTAGCTTTCAATTGTTACAGTTGATAGAATTTGAGTGTTAAAATCGACCGCAACTATCAAAATGCTAATATGGTGGTTATGACGCTTAAACTTAAAGCCGACTTTAAAATATATAAACGCGTTTCACACGTTTATTTGGCATTGAACGCCTTACGTACTACGAAATTCACATTGTCGTTTCTTTTTGGGCGTTGAACGACTATCGGAATAAGGGTGTATAAGGCCGAGTTCGACTCGACTAGAACAATGCTAATTTGGTGTTTACTGTGCGGTAAAATTGTTTTAAAGTCGACTTTAGCTCGCCATAAATCTCTTCACATTGGCAAAATTCGAGTGAAGTGGGTTTTGGGTAGGTTTTCCGAAAATATCACATTTGGAAAATTAAAAAATAAAATTTGGCTTCTGTAATCGAAAGCTTAAAATCACCTTGGAATAAATTCTACATCAAGGCTTTACGTTCTATATTTTGAATTTAATTTGGGAGTTACAAAAAAAAATAAGAGGATGGGTCAGTTACGAGTTTCGCTAAGGGTTCTGCGTTCAAGTCTTAACCGGACAAAGAAAATAAAGTCTTCAAAAATTTTTGTAAAATTTGACAGCAATTTTTTTTTCTTAACTTTTCGTGTGGTCTACATTACACTTCCTGTACCCTGACTGTCTTCTATACAAATTTTCATTGCAAACTTGCACCAAACTCCTGTCAGTCAAACCTTGTTCCTTTCCTTCTGACTTAGTTTTACAAAAATCACTGCTGAGGTCTTTTTCAAGGAAAAATGTGGTTTCAATTCACGAAAACTACTAAGATCCTCCTTGGAACACCATCACAACTTCTCTTAATCTACAAACAATAAAATTCCCTCCCGCACAAACTTCAGTCGTCAAGGGCACTGTGAAGTAAATGCAAGAAGGACCTCCACCTAACTATTCCTCAAAGCCAAGTAGCTTCTCTAAAACATCTGCCCCTCGACCCATTTCAAGTGTCACACAGAACGAAACCCCACTCGTCCTGTAGACAAAAGTAGGGACACAACACTAAAAACTCCTCGAAACTTGCCATCTCCCAACATTCAGGACAAACACCAGCCCAGCGAAAGAGAGAACGAAAACTTATTGAAAAGCCTCACCTAACAAGTTTAAAATGCTCCTACGAATTGTGCATGTGTTGTGTATGTGACCCTCAGGCAATTTACTCGCATCCCCTTCAAAAAAAAAGAGGAATTCCCTCAAAATAGGGGAAACGAGGCCAAAGTCTACAACAGTTGCAATATTAGAATCCAATAAATTCCTGCAAGGAAATTGCCAACAAAGTGCACAAATTCGGCCACTCACCCTGCTCCCGTTGACAGCTACCGCTGAACAAAGTGGCCGGTGTAACAAAAAAAAAAAAAAGAGAACCTGTGGACATCCTCGAACATCCTTTCATACACACACAAATGTCCTCCCCTCGCCCATCCAAACAACGTGAACTGAACAGACAAATAATGGAGGAACGTGACCGCAGCAACTATGGAGCGACCGACGCCTGGAAGCGTTTATTATATTTGGTGAGAACTGCTATATGTCCTTGCCAAAGTTTCAGACAGAGTCCTTGTGCCTGTCTCACCCGTCTCCCTCCGTGGCCAGCAACAAACTGCTACGACACTCTCTGACACTCGAGTGGAGCAGGAAAAATGCAATTTTCATTTCTGAGAAGCTAAACTTTTCGTTCTCCCATCTTCGTCGTCTTCTTTCTTCTTCGCCGGTGATGCCTCGTAGAACAATGACAAAGAAGAATTCCCCTCGTTTTCTTCGGGCTAAGTTTTCACTTCACCCCCGTCGACGACGCCGCTGGCCGTCTATTTTCACATATTCTCGAGTTTCAAATATCCTGAAACTATGTACACTAGGGCATATTCGATCATTATCCTGTCGCCCTCCTCCACTTGGAACCTGATACTACATCTTAATGCCCTTTCCGCCTTTCGCCGGCAAACGCCACCGTCTTATCGTGCCGCTGTTTGGCCCTGGGCGCACGATACCACCCTTCGACTTGTGTGCGGCTGTGTGTTTGTGTGTGTTGTTTATCACACTCGTCGCCTCTATGTTTGAAGTGGGGATGATTGCAGTCCAAAGAGTTCTTATCTCGCCACCACCCCAGCAAATTGCTGAGATGAGGGAAGCCGCACACCATCTCAGCAACCCATCTGTTTGATCCCACCCACCGATGGGAGCAAAGAAACACAACCAAAGACCAAAGAATCTTCACATCCATGGGCTGTCGTCATCGCCGGGGGACAGAGGCGGGTTGCGTCGTATCGAAGGAAGCTCAAGATATCCATCATCCGAAACTCGATACGTCGGACAATTAATTCGTTCTTCCGACGTCGTCCTCGCCATCGTCGTTGTCGTCCTTTATTGAGCTGCTGCCGCCATTGGCATAGCCTGTATAACGGGATTCTCTACGCTTGTATGCATCACTGGGCATTGTTTGTCGAACAGACGAGGTGGAGGGGATGATGACGTTTCGTATCGGACACGCACGCACACACTCACCCTCTCTCTCTCTTTCTCTCTCGACCACCATTAATAATTGAAGTGATTTTAGTTTTATTGTCCGTTTACAGCTGCTGTACGTTTTTTTACGGCCGGGCGAATATCCCTGCTAAATCCTTAAATAAAAATTTGTTATACAAACATTATTTGTTGTTCGTTAGTGATTGGGGTGGATACACACACTCCCACACATGTGTGTGTACCTTTTTTTTCGTTTCGGTGTTGTTTAGCAATTCTCGTCCCGAGAGAGACAATTTTACTGCTTCGCTGGGACGGGGGGAAGAACCCAGCCTCGTTCCCAAAAAAAAAGGCCAACTTAAAGCTGACGACGGGTGGTGGTGGCCGTAGAACAATTTTGACAATTAACAGGAGAATTCTGAAAGAGAGAGTTTTACTTTTATTCGGTTGCCAGGATAAAATATCCTGACGGCATGGGGGCGGGCTGGTTGGCTGCAGGGGAGATTACAATCAAAATCGATTTGTTGAAATCGGATGAAAAAGGATTTCGTTTGAACTTTTTTATTTGTTTAGATTTGTAAGCGAACGAAGGGGTGAGGTGGGGTAAATGGGAAGGGATGACTCCGAGGGATGATAAGGAGGAGATTATAGATGGGAAAATTGTAATCTAGGTTGGGTTTGGATGTGATAGCCCCCGGGCGTTATGGTAACGAAAATAGCTGGAAGGTAAGTTAGAAGGACATCTGTATAAGTGAATGGACATACAGGACATAGCAGGAGTTTGGGTTAACAAGAAGTCGTTCAGTGTGAAATGTTAAAAGTTGACAGCTGGTAAGTGTATTGGTTTCTGAAATGAGAGTAGATTTGTGGAGAATATTGTTGTTGTCGTTTTTACCTTTTATGGGTTTGGGGGCTTTTGTTCGACAGGACGTGGATATACGTATTTCCTCAATTGGCTTAGCTTTTCTATTTCGACCTTATAGGTTAGCTTGAGGCTGGCTGGAGGCACTTTCATCATGACATGTGGTAACGTGCAAGTGGGTCATCAAAATAAGGGCGTGGGTAAAGCTGAAATGAGTCTTTGAAGAAATAAACTGGAATTAAATTAATTGTTATACTTCAAACTAAAATTAAAATAATTCATAAATCAGTCTGATTCTTAAAATAAATCAAAACGCACATTTCAGACAAAACTTGAAGCGTAAGTCGCACAAAAAATCACTTGAACTTGTCTAAGTAAAAGAATGAAGCCTAAATCCTATTTTTAAGGAAAATTCTAAGACAATGTCTTTTGAGCTTCAATGCACAGAATGCTTTTAGCATTAATTTTAGCTCGAATTGTTGCAACTACTCACGGATGGTACCACAAGTGCCATGAGTTCAACCACGACATACGAAAATAAAGCCTTTGAAAACACTAAGTTGTGGTTTGTTCCGAGTAATCTCAGAAACCACCACATGGATTCATACACGGATTTCACCACCAGAAATAAGGTCTATCTGTGAAGAATATAGGGTATACTTTCTGAACATCTTGCAAAATCAAGCGGTCATAAGGAACTTGTGAACCACGAAGGGATACTGCAAGCTTTTGCGAAAAAAGAGATATTAGGTTGTCAAATATCTCCCTTCCGCCTTTTTGTCTTTTGAATTTTCCGGCTATGTACAAAGCGCTACAGAGCTCGTGTCTGGTAATACATCATTTGAACCTTGACATAACCTACAAAACGACGCTATGCATGATTAGTTTGGATACGAGCTCTGTAGCGCTTTGTACATAGCCGAAAAATTCAAAAGACAAAAAGGCGGAAGGGAGATATTTGACAACCTAATACATGAATATAATGTACGGAAAAAGAATCCCCTTGTACAGACTTAGGAGTCCACAGAAGCTAATTTCTATTTCTTAAGGTTGACTCACAATATACCTTTTAATAGATCAACTACACTTAATTAAATGAACGCAACTGAAGCAGTTTTCAAAAATAATGCGGCAGAAAATCTTTCGCTTCAAGAAACAGAATCAATGTACGGAGTTTTTGACATCCTTTCCAGAAATTAAGTTCAAGTTGAATACCTACCTTTCTTTCTTCTTCTCCTCATCGAAGTGAGAAATGTATTAATTGAGTGAATGACAATGTAGATCTTGAATGCCTAATAAGAAACCTAGTGATGGCTTTACTCATATCAAAAATAAAACGATTAACCTCGACGTAAAACTAATTCGTAGTCCCCCAAATTTGTGCAATTGAGGTCGAGCACGCTTGCCAAGTAAATCAAAGGTCTTCTACAAAAGTCTCATTTATTCTTCGTTGTGACAGAAAACAAAACTCGTGCCGCATTCACATAGAAAACAATTCCCTCCCACTTCCATTGCATATCGATATCTCTCCTGTCAAATTCCACGTCAAATTTATTACCAAAAAAAAAAAAACCTTCAAGAAACAAAACAAATTGCCTCATCCCCCCACATCGACTCTTTACAAGCGCCCATTAGCTTGACTTCCTCCTTTAGGTGCTGTCACTTAGGCTGCTTGTCAAATGTTTGCACGATATCCATCATTTTGTCATAAGCATTTCATTTTGGTTTGACGAAATCCAATTTTACGGATAACATTTGAAAAATGGTGCATGTGTCCTTGATGGAGAACACACAGGAGAGACAGGAACTTTACTTGGCATTGCACTGTATGCACGCAAACCCGTTGTTTTGTGTGGCGGTGTGTGTGTGTTTGGGGAAAGTACACGAAGCCAACCACCACGACCACATATTTGTGTCACTTATTGTTTGCATAAATCACGCAACCAATTTCCATTATAATCATCATCATCCAACACAACAACGACATGCAACAGAGCCCCTTGCCGTTCCGCGTTGTTGGACTTCACCGCAGCAGAGTGTCCTTCTACGAACGAACGACTAAATAAAGCATCCCCCCGAGAGTACGGCGAATTCCTGAGGAAAAAAAAAACCGGAACTAGACAGGCGACTGAAATGCTCATAACTTCATTTAAATCTGTCACTCACAATATGTCATGCCTGAGCAGGGTGTGTGGTGGAACGAGTGAAAAGAAAGAAGGAAGAAAAAGAAGGACTTCTGCTTAGCAATGAAACAGAATGGAGCATTCCAAGGACGAGGACGTGTGTGTGTGCTGTGGAAGTTGTTGTCTTTTCGAGGAACTATCCCCTCCCACACGGGATGCCAAGAAATATGGCAACATACGAGCAGAAGAGTGAAGTGGTTGAGGCAAGTAAATTGCATTGCATCCTGGACAGTACGAGTGACAGGACATGAAGATTCTCCGCCCCACACACATCCCTGTTAACGTGCATGCACATAAGGCACTTAGTGTGGATGCTGCAAACAAAGTTTTGGTTTTTGGGTTTTCGAGGAAGTGTCCTTAAAGGCAGAGTGTGGGCTTGTCTTCGCTTTCTGGACAACATGAGTGCAGCACTTTCGACTAGAGCAAGGATTCAGGTGAATTAGTTAACCGGGCACGTCGTCAAACTATGAAATGCGGACGTTCTCCTAAAAAGTGATCATCCTCTCGATTTAATTTATGAAATGCAACCGGAATTTCATTTATTTAAATGGATACTTTAGGGAAGGGATTTATTGTATTTACCTTGGAAATACAATTGAGAGCGGACTAATTTGATGTGCTACTTAAGGAACGACTTTTCAAGGGCTTAAACAAAAAAAAAGAATGACACAGGATTGGAATAGAAAGGAACATGACTCCTAGAAGTCTGCACGCTTCTTCCATTTGTATTCAAGTTCGTGCAGGATAAGAGAGTTGATTGGTTTTTTGAAATCGGTTGACATTTTCTTTTAATTGTCAAGATTTTGCTTGAGATTTTTTCAGAGTGATCAAGAAATTACTTTAGAAAGACACCAGGGCAAGTTTTATTCAACGACTTTATTTGAAACATACTCATGAACGTATTTTTCCATTCCGTTCTCTAATTTTTATGTTAGAAGTCTGATGATAGTTGAAAATAAGATCAAAATCAGTTTGTATTTCTTTACTTAAAAAGTAATGTTACTTAAGTCTATTTACGTATTTTTCAGGAGAATGATTTCAAGCTTTGAAAAATAATTTGAATATTGCTCAATTAAGCAGCTGAATTAAATTTGGCATTATAAAAAATGGCTACTAGATCAAAAAAAACTTGCTGATAATACAGAGAAAATTTCTTTTTAAAAACATGTCATTTTCGGCTTAAGTTGACTTAAGTCATTTGTCCTTTTGAATAATGATGTTTCCAATTTTTTGTGAGATTCACACGTTTATGCATAGAAAGACTTGAATAGCAGGCTTTTGGCCCCGATCTTTGTTCAGAAAAAAAATTGTTTGGTCAATACTGAATTCTGACAGTCATTTTAAGGAAAAGTTTAAAAATGTGGTTATTTTGGTAAAAAGCAGTCTCTAATTAGTGTTACCCGATGTAGCCCATTCGTCAAACAGTAAGAAAATCCCTCTTACTCAGGACAAGGAAAGCGGGCTGCTGAGTCAGTCGTCGAGAGTTAAGATTGGTGGATGGCCCTGACTGGAAGGGCGAGTTCGCTAATGGGTGTTTCAAAGTTAACATTCGATCAAGACGAGGCAAGACTGGAGACTATATTAAATCTGTCTGAACCTGAAAAGGTTAAAAACGATCCAAATCGTTTGCCGTATTCGACTTTGACTCTTCATTTGATGGAAGATTTCATGCCAAAATATAAATTTACGGGCTTATGACATCCAAATGACAAAAAGATTAAATGAAATAAAAAAATGACAATCGCTGGCGTCGTAATCTAAGGCTTTAAAATCGTTTTGAACTTCAGTTAAGAAAACAAAACGCTATCAACAAAGAATGTTGGGTGTTCATTTGTCCTTTACATATCTATGCTTACCAAAAAAATTACGTTTTAAATTCAACGCTAAAGACGAGCGAACACGATGCCTCTCACAAACAAAATAAATATGCTATATAGTTGAAACTGTAAACATATGTTCGAGACGAGTGTACCAATATAACAAAATAAAAAAAAAATCGATAATCGAATGTACGTAGCCCGCAAAATTTGAAAATTCACCTTAGTTTTTGAACAGACCTCGTATAAGAGACCTTTTAGACTCAAATTTAAGATTTAAAGATTGGAAAAATATTGAAAAGCACGATTTTGGTAAAACTGACTAAGTAATTTTCTGAGAAAGTTTTTCTTGTTTAAGTGCATAAAACTATTTGTCTGCAGGTCCAAAAGTGTCGATGGAAAGCAAAGGGTGGCCATCTAGTGGTTTCTCTTTGAATCATCGGCTATTTTGACACTGAGAACTAATTCCGGATTATCGTACCACCGCGGAAAAAACAAAAACCGCTTGAAAAGTGTTGCAAAAATTATTTCCAATGCTGTGTAGCTATTTACCAGTGTAGTGTCAGTGACCTCAATGGACTTTTTCCTGGGAAACCGTGAAGTATTAAAAAGGATATAAAACACATGTTTTTTTAAGGCTGAGTTTTAATTTATGCGACAAAATAAATTATATTTAAAAAAAAATTAAAAATACACACTTCAATCACTCAGTAAAAACCGAAACTAAATTTGTTACTTTTCTTATTTCCAATGATTTGATCAAAAAGCGTGGAGAGCATTTTGGTTGATTTTACTTCCTCAATATTGAGCTGTTGAGATTTAAGTTCTACCGTCTGGTCCTATCCTATTAATCTTAGTTTCATTACTCCGTACAATCGTAGATTCACCCAGAAGATTATTACGTACAGGGGATGGGAGACTTTCTAGGCCTGCTTATAAAAATCAATGCCAGAATGGACAAGCTTGGATATTTGGATTTTTAAGAAACCATAAGGAACTATAGGTTTTTTTTGTTTCTAGAGCTAGAGAACTTTAAGCTAGCAGCATTATTTTAACTGGCGGCCATTTTGTCAGCTGTCAATTATTATTGTTATTATTTTAGTTGGGCTTGGCATTTTAATGTGAATAGACTGACGCCTGAGCAACGCTTCCAAATTGTGCAAATCTATTTTGAAAATTATGGCTCTGCTCTGCTCCAAATTTTCATAAGCGAATTTTGTTTATCGATAAAGCTCACTTTTGGTTGAATGGACATGTCAATAAACAAAGCTGCCGTATTTGGTTTGATGATAATCCTCAACCACATATTAAGACACCGTTAAATCTACAAAAAAAACTAACTCTTTGGTGTGGTTTATGGGTTGGTGGAATAATTGGTCCATACTTTTTTCAGAACGATGCTGACCAGAACATTACAGTCCGCTGTTAATCGCTATAGAGCCATGATTAGTGACTTTTTTGTTCATCAATTAAACAAATATGATGTGCAGGAGCTGTGGTTTCAACAAGACGCCGCAACATGTCACACAGCTCGTGCTACAATTGATTTATTGAAGGAAACGCTTGGTAACCGCCGATCCGTGAATTGGCCTCTGAAATCGTGTGATTTAACTCCGTTTCACTATTTTCTGCAGGGATATGTGAAATCGTTAGTCTACGCCGATAAGCCCGAAACGATTAATTGCTTGAGGACAACATTTGCCGGGTTATAGCCGATATACGGCCACAAATGTTGGAAAAAGTCATCAAAAATTGAACCTCCAGATTAGATTACGTCCGAACCAGCCACGGCGATCATATGCCAAAAATTATGTTCAAATTACACTCATTCCTCGTTTTGTGCGGCTTTTTTTACGCGGTTTCAGCTTTGCACGATTTTTAAATATCTTCCCAAATTCGATTGACGCGACATAGCTTTGCGCGGATAACGATTTTCTTCAAAGAATCATGGCCCACTATTGTTTTTCTGTTCAAAATACATCTATGCACGCTCATAAATCGTTTGGCGCGATTTCGGTTTGCACGAAACTTTTCATTCGCCTAACCCCCGCGCAGAGCAATGGAGTAGTATCTTGTGAGTTACCTTTCGAATAAAGTAAATCTCATGTCAATTTAAAAAAATCATCTTTGTTTTTTTTTTTTGATTTCAAAGTTCTATACCTCTAAAAAAAACACCCTATACTAAGACGACTGAATAGTTCAGACTAATGAACTGCTTTGACTAATTTTGTCAGTCAGGTGTCGCTTAGCTTTCATTTTCACTCTCACATTAGTTAAATAAAAGCTAAGGCTAAGCATTAAAAGTTCATGCTCGTTGGCATATCATTTCAATGCCGCCTAGCAACTCCAATCGATAAAATTACGCAACTCAATACTTGAAGGAAAGTACGAGTATATTAAAGTTGCTAAGAATTCCATTAAAATCCGCAATGATAACATTCTTCGTAATTCAATATTCTTCTACTTTAAAAAGTTGACCTTAAGACGTTGACAGCAAACATGCTGGCTGCACTTCGTCTCATCTCGACGACACTAATCCAAATACTGCTTGACTTTAATCACCCCGACCCGGAACCTCAAGCAAGAATCTCGATATTAATGAACACTGTTTGTTGCCACATATTTGACTCTCTCTCCTCTTTGCAACAAATTCCAAGCTGTCAATTAAAAATGCAAACAAAACCAGATCCAAACTAGATAAACACCTTCCTAATCCACTTAGTTGCACAAACGAAAATATTTAATATCCCACATGCCACCATCACCACCATAACCATCAACAAAACCCAACAGACTCACAATTTTGAAATTCTAGAAATGCAGACATCCTGTCACACTCTAACAGATGTGCCATCGCGATACTGTCCTTCAATTTGAAATTGAATAAATATTTTTCAGTCTTGCATTCTCGATAGAAAAATATAAAGAAACACCACAAACAACAATTTTGTGTGTTTGTCTCGTTGCATTTTCAAGTAGACAACGTGCCATGTAACACACCAGGACAAGTAGTTCCTATGAAATATGTACATGTCCTTTTTCGCTCGAAAAACGTCATCTCTGCCAATAAACCCGAACGTGTTCATCTGTGTGTTGTAGATTCTCATGCACATTCAATGTAGGGGAACATTTTTTGAAAACTCCAAAAAATGGCAGTAAATCCGGAAAATAAAATAAAAAAAAAAAATTACAGGACTCATCCTCCAGCCCATCCACACACACATACAAAACTCGACTGAAGTGCAAACTAAACAATGTGCAAACGGGGTTTATATTAAAAAGTTGCACGACGAAATTTTGCCACGTTGATTCCAAAAACGGATAGTTGCGATGTAATCCGGGCATAGGGTGTTCAAACAGAAAAAAAGTGCAGCACATAAAAAGGATGGAATTGGATTTGAAAGGGGCCTCGATAGGGTTGGGGCCAACGGCGTTTTGGGCGGCGCACCTTTATGGGATTTTCAATCAAACATTGGATCTATATTAATTTTCTCCACGGGAGGCACAAGCAAGAGTGGAACGCGAGTGTAAATGAAGTCCAGCATTTTTTTGTGTTCCAGCAGGATCGGAACAATCGAACTGAAAATGAGGGGTAAAGTCTTGAACAATCGCAACCCCTTTAGTGGAACATGCGGGCAAAGAAGAAGAAGAAGAAGTCATGAACAATTCGTCACAAGTAAGCTTGGATAGTTCTTGTGAAGTCCAGTTTTGTCACATGTTTTAAGATCTCGTTTCGCGTTTGATCACTGATGTCTTATTTAATGAATCGTTTTCGTTCGTTATTTAATGAATTCGGAAAAAGAAATTTCAGTGAGAGCTTCTAGTGTTGCGTGATTTGTTTAGCACCGTCCTTAGCAGTGATTTAGGCGCGGTGCAAAGGAAAAACAATCATTCAGTTCTCAGTTCAGAGTCAAATTTCCGTTTATCTCAACTTCGGCGAAGAATGTTCAACCCTAAAATTGAATGAAAAAAAGTTGGAAATAAGAAAATCAAAAGAACTTACTCGTTGAAGACTTAAATCTAAAAACCTTTAAGTAGGATATCATCGAGTTTTCCCAGATATGAAGCAAACGACGTGGACAACTGCTTTCGATATTCCTAAAAGGTGGGCCACATATAAGTTCACTTCATCTCACATCTCATCCTCTGTGGCCGCATATTCCACTAACCGGTTCGCGGGGGCAATGCGCGCAGAAGAGATCTCCGGCAACCCGATCTTGCGCTGCCAACTCTAACTCATTAGGAGCGACCAGGCGATTTTGGACTTGGTTCAGAGGGATCATCCTGGCGAGCCAAATACAAGTTCCTTTTTTAAAGTGCAATGAAATGAACAATATTAAAATTCTTCCATTTAGTACAGCTTTATTAGTAAGAACAAACATTCTCATTAATTATGGAACACAACGTCATCGGCGACGAGCTAGGCTCTGGCCCTCAACGGGCTTTTACGCCACCCAATGTATGTAACGTCGTTCAATCGTCGCTGATATTGATTCTTCGAGTTACGAGCTTAGACCCAAACTCAATCGCAAACATACACTAAAAGTCCCAGCTCATCAGCCGATTGTCCTCATTCCCCTAAAGACCCTCTGCTTTTGATATAAACCTCATCCCTGCCCAACAAATGTCCATCTGCCAAAATTGAGACCGGTCATTTCCCATCATCACAAGAAACTAACCCAACTTCCGGACCAAACACCCTCCCTGTCCGTCTCAACTGAATCATCATATTCTCCTGAAATAAACTTCAAGCCAGTGAAAAGGTTAAAGTTCCAGCACGAGGCTATTTGCCAAAGCGGATTTAAAGTACAGCAACACATGCACGGAATCTCATTTCCAGGACTCACGCAAAAAGAAAAAAAAAAAAATTGTAACCCCTACCCGACCATGTGCGGCCCTCACACTCAAGCGGCAATTTAACTACACCGTTCCTTTCATCTAATAATCCCAAGCCCTACACCATCACCGCCGCCGACGCCGATACACATCCTCGAGAAAGGACGATGGAAAAATACAAGCAAATATTGATGAGGCTAGAAAACTTTGATTGGAGCAATTTTCAAAACAGAAAATTGAGTTTTTTTTTTTTTTTCTTTTCCTTAGAAAAAAACTTTTCAATCTGCACCTCTCTCCTGGCTGACATTTTTTCCAAGCGACCGTTGTGATTTGTTTAGCCCTCGAACACACGCCGGAGTTCAGAGTAGCGATCCTGGGGATATTTGAATTTCCCGAGAAGGAGGAGACGGAAGAAAAAGGACCTGCTCGCGCTCGCATTACGGTGAATAGGCTACATAAGTTGTTGGGTTATGTCCTCGAGTCTTCAAAGGTTGAGAGGCGGAGGCAGAGCACGAAATCATATTAAAAAGATTTGTTGACAAAGTTTTAATATTTTTTTGCTTTCCCGCTCCTTCGTCCTTTTTTTTTTTTCGTGCCCGTTGCGAGTGTGTATTTCTCTGTGTTCATAAAAGTAAAACGCAAAAGTTAATGATGTTTTGTGGATGGGCGGGGGAGGGGGAATGGCAACTGAATGTCCTGTAAATTGGGCGTAAACGAAATTCACAGTTTATTTCATTTTAGCCCCCATTGTCCTGTCCCCGCGCCCGATAAATGGTGGAAACATTCTGCAATTATTACAAATTATTTCTTACTCGAGAGTTTTGTGCACAGGAGATGTCCTTTTTATCCTGCGGAGAGTCTTTGTTGTGCAGAAATTTTATTTATTACGAAACGACCAAAGAAAAGCACAGAAATTAAAACTCTGTTGTGAACTGAGTGTGTGTGGGGGTGTTTGTGTTGTTACAAAAAAAAAAAAAAAGGACCTTCCCTCCCCATCGATGGACCGAGCGAGAGGGTTCTTTTCACTGCAACTTTCAATCGCCGCTTATCCTTCTCCTTCTCCTCATGGACATCGTGCATATGGAGCGTACGAGGATATTGTTATTGTGAGCTCGTTTAGAATTTAATATCTCGTGCGCTTTGATGGGGGACATAATGAAACAACGAAAAAGAGAAAAAAAAAAAAGAATGAAAGGAATCGCAAAATGGCAGAGTAAATCGTTTCTCGTTCCACTTTCAGCTTGGCTTTGTCCTTTTTTACTGAGTCCTGATGGGGATACAAAAGCAAGATGAGACGATATTTATGGGGATTCTTCATTTTTTTTTTTGCGCGCGCGGAGTGGATATTCGTTGATGATTCATGAGTGCCGGTGTGAGGGGGATGGTTATGAAATTGTTGGAGTTATAAAATGGTTGTAAGGACAACAGCTTGGACGTACAGGAGTGATGGTGGGGGGCGAAATTTTGGGCGACTCAATTTACACCGACGAGAGAATTGGCAGTAATTGTGGAAGAACTCGGTTCACTGGACGGAAGTGATTTGTTAGTCAATTGACTTGGCAATTCTGTGGAGTTTTGAGGGCGGCTAAGTGATCAACTTATAGGTGATCAAAATAAAATTTTTTTTTAAATTTTATTCCCAAGAAGGAGACGATGAAATGTCGGTTCTAAATTAATACACCTGTCTTTACAACAACATGTTTTGCAAAATAATAAGTTAATCAAATTCCTGCGGCCACCTTTAGAAGGATTATGCAGATTATGCTTGCCAATGAGTAAAAACAAATCAAATGAAAAATATGAAAAAGATGATGTCGAATAAAAGGGAAACAAAATACCAATTATGGCTTTCCATTCGAATTGTTGTGACAGCTGTAAAAAATATAAGGTTGTCAAATACCTCCCTTCCGCTTTTTGCTCTTCATTCAATGCTTCATAAAAAGTGTTACAGTGAACGGATTTAGTTGAAATATGCGCCGTTTTGTTCGATAATCTGTTTCCATCTAGACGGCAACTTCACAATACCCCCCTCGTAGAAGCCTCCCTCCTTATTTGCAAAAAACTCGGACAGCCACTTTTCACAAGCCTCTTTTGAGCTCAACTTCACACAACCAAGGGCGTTCGCCAGGAACAGGTGGTAATCACTTGGCGCTATATCCGGGCTATTTGGTGGATGCGATAAAACCTCCCATTCGAGCTCCCGTAGCTTCTGACGAGTCATCAACGAAGTGTGTGGTCTGGCGTTGTCCTGGTGGAACACTACACCCTTCCTGTTGGCCAATTCTGGACGCTTCGGGTCGATCGCCTGCTTCAGTTGTTCGCAGTAGATGGTAGATTTAAGCGTCTGGCCGTATGAGAGCAGCTCATAGTGGATGATTCCCTTCCAATCCCACCAAACACACAGCAAAACCTTCCTGACCGTCAATCCCGGCTTGGCTACTGTTTCGGACGATTCACCGGCCTTCGACCACGACCGTTTTCGCTTGATATTGTCGTATGTGATCCATTTTTCGTCGCCAGTCACCATCCACTTCAAAAATGGGTCGAGTTCGTTCCGTTTCAGGCGTTGATTCGGTCCAGAAGGTTTTTTTACGTCAAATCATGTGGCACCCAAACATTAAGCTTTTTTTTGTATCCAGCCTTCTGCAGATGGTTTGAAATGGTTTGGTGACTAGTTCTCATCTCCTGGGCGATGTCACGAGATGCCACATGCCGGTCTAACTCGATGTTTTCCATGATTCGATCGCTGGCTTATCCATGGTGTCGTTTTCACCGGCTCTGAATCGTCGAAACCATTCCTCCGCGGTTCGAAGTGATAGAGTACCATCCCCCAAAATCACGGAACGTAATCTCACGGAATGTTTCTCTAGCGGATTAGCCTTTAACGAAGGAAAACTTAAAAATAGCACGAATTCCGGCGTTAGTGAACTCCATGTTTACTCGTCTATAACTGTTGAACGCAATATACAAACTAATTGTGCGGAGCGTCGTTTTGTAGGTTATGTAAAATGTAGGTTGTCAAATACCTCCCTTTCGCCTTTTTGTCTTTTGAATTTTCCGGCTATGTACATAGCGCTACAGAGCTCGTATCTGGCAATATATCATTTGAAAGGTCTTGACATAACCTACAAGACGCTATGCATGATTAGCGTCGGCCCAAAACTACAAGTTGTGAAGGAGAAATTTGGTCGCTGTATCATTTCACGACGAGATGGCTACAATTGCATTTCTCACACTCTCGTTGTTTTATTTAATTTTTTGTTCCTGTCTTTTCATTTGCAAGGATCGAAAACAAGGCTCACTTACTGTTGTAAAACTTAAACGCCTTCGATTGACGTTTTTCACCCTCACCCATAGAAAAAGCCTAAAAGTCCGACGGCCATTGAAAGTTGACAAGAAATTCAATCAACCAGTCCCTCGATGTCACCACAAAAGGTAGGACACTTCCCTAATCCGTTCCTAATTGCTTCGCCACACCACATCAAAGCATCTTTGACGTCTCCAACACACGTGAGAGAATCTAATTTCACTCGCTTCCGCATTCAGTCAGTTTTGTGTTCCCCAATTCCGGCAGAAGCTGCAGCCCGATTCCCACACGTGTTGCCATTTAGGAAAGGGATACTCCACTATGAAGGCTTTAGAAAAAAAAAGAGTTCTGTCGAATAGCGATACTTCTAATTGCCAAAAGACTTGTTCGCATCATTCACACAGCCCGAGAGAGAGAGAGAGAAAGCTTCCCCGACCAATTACCAAGCCTCTGAGGGATTCGGCGAGGTCTTCAGCTACGAAGAAGGGTTTCCCACTTAATTGCGTACACTCGCGTCTGTTTTTTTTTTTGTTCCTGGTGCTTTGTTGAAACCCTCGTCTAATTGCACACACACAAACCATTTCACCCCCCAACCAAAATTCAAGAGTCTCGATGCAAAAGATGAAATATGCCACACAAGGGTGCGTTTTATCTTATCATCACGTGTCAAAGGGAAGGAGACATCGCTGGCTGGTGGCTCTTCTACACCGGCAAGGAATTCCTTTCAAATTTTTAACCAAAAAAAAGAGTCCTTAGTCGTGTCTGCACAAACTTGAGGGGTTACCATTGTCTTGGAACCCGGCAGTGGCATTCTAATTACGCGCAAGAATCCGGTCTTAGACATGGTCGGGCGGGGGCCCCCTCATTGTTTCTTAAATAATTTTTTCCGTGTACCTTCGCCCCCGGGCTTTTACGGATTTGTTTTTTGACTGCGAGGGTGGTGGTGGTGTACGACTAAAGAGCTACAACCCCCCAAGAGAACGACGAGCAATTTGAATTATGGAAAAAAAAGAAAAAGACTGCTGGTACACTCTCTCAATCCTCAGAGGGATTATAAATCGTTTTTTTGTTCTTTGGGACTCCCTTTTTTGTTGTTGTGTGTGTTTTTTTTTTTTTTTTGGGGAGGGAGGTTGAGTGTTGAGGGTGATTGTGTGTGATTGTAGTTGTTGTCATTGTTTTAGCCGACTCAGTGCTCGTGTTTTACTGCTGCACAAGTTGTAATAATTCATTTTATACTGACGCCAATATAAAATGTTAACTGTAATGTTATTTGGGATTATTGCCGGAAATTATGGCGCCTAATTAATTGGCTTAGGGGTTGTCATTGGGCGCAGGAGGAGAATGAGGAGACGGTGTACAACTCGTTGTGTGCATTAGGCGGGGATTGAGCGTGGCAGTACATTTGCTTACATTGCGATTTCAACAGGTAAGTGGGGATTTTTTTAGGGGGGTTGGATTTAATTACATTTTCGTATGAAACGGATTTGCACGGATTGTTGGTGGAGGGAAATGGGCGGGGATGTTGGCGGCTGTTTACTGTTTGAGTTGTCTAACTGCTGAGCTGTGTGTGGATTTTAAATCAGGCTAATCACCGAGGCAGGCGGTGCTTTTCGGGTACTTTTTGCCACTTTTGTCACTCGTTGAGTCTGTACCTATCAAATGTAATTAGGCGTAGGTCTTCAGTGAATTTAAATCCATCTAACAGAGCGTGAAAAAGCTAGGCTCTGGCTCTCAACGGGCTGTTACGCCGCCCAATACAATACAACAGAGCGCTTTGCCCCTTAAATTCATATGACATTGAAAAGCCGTCGACGTATGTGCAAAGATATAGTTGAGTTTTCAATGGACCGACTACGGCTGGCATAATAAGATCTCTCTATTTTTGTTTATTCTCAGGAGTACTTGCCTAAACACTAGGGTTCTAAAATTTAACAACAACACAAACGTGCATTTTCTTGTAGTTAAAAAGAAAAAGTAAATTTTATAGATAAATTCAATTAATTAATTCAAAGCATTTAGCGAACAGTATTTTTTTTTTCAAATATCGTACTGCATTCTTTTTAGCTAGCCTGAAGTTCCTATTTCACTTATTTGGTTGCTAGCAGTCTTCAATGTCAATATATCGTCCCTTTTCTGCAATAATCTCCTATCTACTTTCTTCATTAAATTGGGCTTTGTATATAATATTGTGGGCACCGTGGCTTAATCGTTAGGCGTCGGACTGTGAAGCGAGAGTACCCGGATTCGAATACAGCTCGGGAAAAAAAACACCACAAAGAATTTTCAAGGCTACCCAGTTCTTTTTTCCGAAATTTGAGGCTTTATTGTAATAAACTGATTATACATTTATGACTCGTTTTGCATTTGATTCGCTTGCGTTTGACACGAGTCTTGATCAATTAATGCCTCCAATTCTGCATCTTCGAAAACCTTCTCTGTTCCACCGCCATGCCAGTCTTCGACATCCAAATCACCGCTCTTGAAGCGTTGAAGACACTCTCGGCACGTTGTTTCACTAAGAGCGGCCGCCCCATAGGTTTTTGAGAGCATTCGATGAGCCTCAGCCGCAGATTTCTTCATATTAAAGCAGAAAATTAAAACCTCCCGCAAAATGACAAGGATTTGGCTCGTAAGCTGAAATGTTTAGTTGAGAATAACTTTATGATGAAGACACAAATCGACTAATATTTCGATGGCGTTATGTTTACAAATACCTAAGCTTATGGTACAACCTATTTATTTCGACTACTAGTTAGCGCTACAGCCATCTATTGCAAAACGACGGAAGCAAAGTTGTACATCTAATCGTACCGAGAACATCTGACAAGATGTATGGGAAACATAATTTCAGCTTGAAAAAAATAGTAAATGATTTGTGAAACTTAGCAGCTAATAAATTTTTTATGTAACGTATTTAGTTTGTAATCTGGACAACTCTGTGGATATTTTCAACTTTCTATAATTGTACAGCACCATACTCAGCTGGTAAGCAATTCGTTGTTATGCAAGAAATTAATTTTTAAATGCGTGATTAAGAATAACTGTAGTTAAATTAAACAGTTTGTCAAGGGAAACTGATGATGTCTTGGTTGCGGTGTTTCAAGATTTTTGTCAAGCGTTTTTTGCTTATTTTTTGTATCTCTTCTTTTTGTGTTTATTTGGACCAAATGATTGAGGCCAAATAATCGCGGATGCAAGACAGCTTGATCTTCCGGACTGGAAGCAGTATGCCTTGGACCTATAACGTCTGAAGGCGGTCTTAGGTCAGGCACAGACCAAGGGTTGAATGCTTGGTAAATAAGTAAGTACACACTCAAATTCTAGACAAAAGAAGAGATCGCTGTACAACTGGCACAATGACAAATCCCAACTTCCTAAATTTAAGTGCCAGCCATTTCATAATAACATTAGAATTTTGAAGGAATAGTCATGTATTAGCAAAGCAATTGTATTTTTTACAATTCACCAGCTTGGGAAGTCTGCAATTACACGGTTACCATTGAAAGGTGTTTACTATAAAGGCAAAACCTCGTATCTGTTAAGTGCGCATTGGAATATGTGAATGGGAAACTTGTATTTGGTAAAAACCTTTATAAAACGCAGTAATTTATATTCAAACTATTGGGTAAATAACTTAATCGTTTAAAACGTCAAAATTTGAACGTTTATTTAAGAAAAACATGTAAAGGGTGATTTTTTAAAAGCTATAGGAAAGTTTTCCAAAAAATTCAGAAAAATGCATGAAATTTTTATTTGAATCGATAGTACGGTCCATATAATTTAATGTTTGAAGATTATTTCATGCAAATGTTGACCTTGACTGCGCCTCAAATGGTCCATCCGCTTAGTCCGGCCGGTATCTCACGAATAAATGCTTCAATGTTGTTGGCATTAAATCGCACGATCTAGGCGGCCAATTGACCGGTCCCGAACGTGAAATAAAATATTTACCGAACTCGCCTCTCAATAAGTCCATTGTTGCGCGTGCTGTGTGGCATGTGGCACCGTCTTGTTGAAACCACATGTCATGCAAGTCAAGCTCTTGCATTTTGGGCAAAAAAAGTTGGATATCATCTCACGGTAGCGCTCACCATTCACAGTTACGTTACGATTCGCATGATCTTTGAAGAAGTACGGTCCAATGATGCCACCAGCCCATAAACCGCACCAAACTGTGACTCTTTCTGGATGCATTGGCAGCTCTTGCAATGCTTCTGCCTGATATTCACTCCAAAATCGACAATTCTGATTATTTACGTACCCATTGAGCCATAAATGTGCTTCGTCGCTGAACACTTTCTTAACTTTCTGAACTTTCTGAACTTTCTTCACAGAGCACGCATTTTGATAATAAAATTCAATAATTTGCAAGCGTTGTTCGTTTGTAAGACGATTCATGGTTAAATTATAGACCAAACTGAAGATGTTTGACAGTGAAACAAAACACGAAACGTGCGGCAGTTATTTAAACCAATGTTGCCAAAAAGATAATAGCTAATAAATCACCCTTTAGAAATAGTTTCTTAATATTTTAAGCTGTATGACAGACATTTTTCCACGTCTCATTGTTATCGTGTATTACTCCGTCTACAGGTTTTTCCTGCTTCACACAAATCAAAGCCTCTTCAAACTTATTCAACAACCAGGAAGTCATTAAATTTAATAAATAAACGTCTTTCCATCCAGCAATCGTCGACATTCAAAGACTCTCGTCAAACATCCTCGCCTCTATCGCCTGAATATTTGAAAACACACCGATATCCTGAATCGAAAATGATCGCTTAAGAGCATTTCACTTGCAGACAATGGTCTCTCATCTGCAGCTCTCGAAATTGACTTTGTACTTGCTGCGATTATTAATTCACATCCCCCCACCCGCATTTAAAATTCAAAATTTCCAAATGCACAATCACTCGCATGAGGTCGCCTATCCATTTCCGGTTACTGATGCAATTCCAATGCCGGATGATACATGAACATGATTGACAGCCTGTGCGGGCCAAGGCCTCGAGGGCCAGGACATTTCAATTGGTCATATTAAATTTTATTGAAACCCGACCCGCTCAAGGACATGCCATCGAGTCACCGAAGGGCAGCTGCTGGAAATCCGAGGATTGTATTTGTAGTTACAGTTGCCGTTTCCGATGTCCATTCGGGGATCATTATTAAAATTTTATTGTCAAATCGTTATGCGTGAGAGGTTAATCGCTTCGGCGAGGACTTCATAAATCTGCCACCCAATTTGACCGGCGGGCCTATCAGATGGAGGACACTCGTAAATCCCTGTGAATTGCAGTTTTTCGACCGGGGCAGGGGTGAAGAAGACTGCGCCAGGGGAAGCACGGTAATGGACAACAAGGGACTCAGGATATTCAATTTATTGCGACGAGGAGAGTGAACAGCCCACTAAATGCAAATATCCAATTGTCCTTGCGCCGTTATTATGATGACCGTAATGTACGCACAGAGCGGGAGGCACACACACTGCACAGGGGGGCCTATCTCTAATAAGTGCACATAAATAAGAGTGACTTTATGTCCTCACGACGACATCCTAATTAAGGTTTAAGGTCCAACGCAATTTTCGAACCCGATGAACATTATCCTTGTAGCAGGACAGCACAACGGGGAGGCCGAGTGCCGTCGTGCTCTCTGCGCGCTACCGGAGATCGGAGATTTATGGCGTTCCAAATGTGTGTCCTGTTGGGTGGATGATAATTTTAATGAATGAAATCGGACGGCAGAAGGGGGGACCTGCTCGAGATAGGTTCATAAATCGTCCTGTGGTGTATGACCAAAAATGACTTGTAACAAGGATAATGAATATATTGTTTTTCTCTCCCTCTCTCACTCTCTCTCTCTCTTTCTCGCACAATCCTCTCCTCCTGCTTGTGTTGTTAGGCTGGACACACAACGATGTTGTTGTGAATTATTACCGTGATTCGGTTGAAATAGGTTCCTGAGCCTGGGAACATGTAAATCGAATTACTTTGGACATTCAGACGATTTATTGTGAGAGATGAAGATTTTGTGTATGTCTGCGTGTGTGTGTGTAGGGGGAGGGAGCTTAAAACAGCAGTTAAGGGTCAGAAATATACTTTTGGCATAATTGTTTTAATGGGCGGGTGGAGGGAAAGGCTCGTGGCTGAGATCAACTGGACGCGTTTGATGGCTTTTTAATGGGAGTCTTGGGAGGTATTTGTGAATCTTTTAGGCGACGAGGAAGGCGGTAATAATTTTAGGTCCTGATTTTAATGGCAGAAGTTTAGGGAAGTTTAAGTGTGCAGAAGGCGGTGGAGATTGAGGAGGCGGAACATTGTCAAAGAGGGAATTTCGGTTTTAATTTTGCATACTATGGTATTTTAGGATTAAATCAAGAGGAGCGTGTTTTGAAAACATGCGGACAGAAGACGGATTATGGCTCCAAGGAGGAAATTGAGATTAAGACAAACTCCTGCACTTCGATGGTTCACCAGTCGGTGGTTTTGATTTCATTCCTTTTCGGAATTACTAAACTCAGTTCTGAGAAGCTGCCTCATTATTGCCGAATGCAATTTTTCTGCATTCGAATGGTGGAAATACAAGCCAACCGTCTTATAATAGAAGGACCGCTATGACAAGTGTAGAACCTGAGAAAGGTTCTGCTCAGTAGTGAAGTTTTTTTGGCACTAAAAGCGCCTGTCTAAATTATAAGCCTCATGGTAAAGTTGAACAACCTTTGGTTGTACGTAGCCCGATTCTAAAAAGATAAGTTTCACACTGCCTCATGTCGTCCCTCCATTGTAACCTCAAAGTTGACAAAAAGCTCTTGTTATTCCCATCCTCTTTTTTTTTTTAGAAATTTCAAAATTCTTCGGCCAAACCACTTACCAACAATGGCACAATAAAACTTTGTAGCATTAGCTCCTCAATCTGCTGCATAAAAGCGTTTGGGGGCACTCTACGTTACGCAGCACCTTTCATCATATCCACCATCTCCTCTCCTTGTCACTCGGTCGGTCGTCTAATTTATCTTCACTTCAGTGGTTCGCGTAAAGGGAAAGGCAAGCAGCACGAAAGCCTAGAAATATTTTTATTTATGAGTCACAGCCGAATATTTATGACTTTGGCTACAGGATATACATTTCGTACATATTTAACGCAATTCGTAAAATTTACGATCCGCGCCATGATAGGGCAGAAAAACCGCTTACAAGACTTTTCAACAGCAATGATGATGATGATGACGCGTCGCCCCCGACTAAAGTGGCGACCGTGAGAGGCCCACGACGACGACGACGACGATGACATTGTGTGCGTTTGTCACTCAGAGAAAGGACAAAAAATTATGCTTTTAAAAATAAATCTAACGGGAGAAAAGAGAAAAAAAAAAGGACGAAGAAAAGAGCAAATCAAGTCCTTAAATGTCGACTGAAGGACAGGAGGAGGAAAGGCGATTTAAAAGCATTCCATGCCGTCGTCGTCGTCGTCCTGTGAGTGATGCATTGGACATGGGTATTTGTGTAGCAACTACATTGGTGAGTTAAGTGGCGATGTGAAATTACGTCATTTGTCAGGATTACCGCCCGACGTCGACCGAAAATCGCCCTCCACTTGACGCCACTGGGGACAGCGGCACACGGCGAGACTTTTAATCGGTGATGATACCGCGAGGGTTGCGTAGGCTGGATGTGAGGCTGAGGTGAGAATACTCCCGTGGTCTGATGGGTGGATCATAAGGATTCACACCGCGGTGACTGTTTTTCGACGCTTTTGTTTTTTTTATCGGTGCTTGTATAGAGACAGGATCAAGAATTTTCTCTTGTGTGTGTGTTTAAGATTTTTAAATTCTTTTGATGCTCCACCCAAAGTTTAAAGCACCTTACAAAGCCACATAAAGACTGCCTTGAATGCAACTGCACAAAGGAGGAGCACTCAAGAAGAAAGTGCTCATTTCGCTTGGCCGAAGACTTGTTTGGATCTTCTTGCTCTGTTTCGTCCTGAAAAGAACACGACCACAACTTTTTCGACACAAGAGCCACGAAAATCTTTTCAGAGACAAATTCTTTTCCGTCGTCTACATGAGGACGAGGAATTCAGGTCTGAGGTAAATCTGCCAACGTGCCGTGAAGAAACAAAAACAAAGTCCACTCACAAGCCTCTAAAATTCGTGATGTCCTCAAACGACGAATACGCTCCTCTCTCTGTTTCACTTGTTCTAACACCTCAAAAAAACCTCCGTCTCGAGCGAATTTGATTCCATTGTTCGGCTCAGTTAAGGACAGAAGACCGGAATCCTTTTCACCACACACATTCAGACGCACGTCAAGAGCACACGTTCATTTTCCACAGCGCGTCGCAAATTCCCTTTCAATGTTACCGCAAAAGTATGCGATTTGTAAGTACGTGGCATATCTTTATCCAGGAGTGACGGTGTAGAGGACCCATCCCAGCACCCAGCTGTGTGACAATTTAAAATGTTGTACACGTTCACGCAAAAAGTGATACGAATTCTCGCCGTGTGTCTCTGACGGCACCGAAATCCTTCCCCACACACACAGACACACATAAAGCACCAGATCATCGTGGTAACGCATTCCGCATGCAACCAGCGATTTCGCAGGTAACACAACAAAAAGAATTTTATATATCCTTCGCTCGCTGTCAGAATGCAGGAAATTTCTCATGCAGGACTGGCTCCGTTCGAAATCAATAAGCGCGGCGGTTCATTTGACGCGCGGGTTCCTCGAATAAAATCCTTTTCTTGGCTCCCCCACCCACTGTGCGAGCACCCACATCGCGTGTGATGGAGGTTTGTTTTGAAAATTACCCCACGACATGGGCTCGCGTGGTCAGTTTCTTGGTATCGCGTGTGAGTGTGCGGGAGAATTTTACATATCCTTTTTTATTTTTTTTTTTTTTCGTGCCGATGCCCCAGCACTTGTGGTTGCTGACGCTCTGGCGCAGAATGTTTCGTTTTGAGCGTGAGGTCAGTAAATTGTTTGGTTATGATTCGGTTGTGTGTCGTGGGCCGCTTTTTTGCGGAACGAAACCGAGGTGGAGACTTTTTGGACTTTGACTTCGGGGCTTCAATGTGCAAGTCTGTGGTGAGCGAAATTTCCCATAAACGAGCGCAGACTGGAAAATGAATTTTATTTCGGTGCAGTGTGGCTAACCGAACGTAAGTGGAAGCGAAATTGATGCAAGCCAGGCATAGGTCGGGGGTGGCAGGGCTTCAGATTCTTTGAAGCGAGTTTTCTGTTGCGGTGTAGTGTGGCAGAGACCATGCCGCTCTTGCTGCTGTTGTGTGTACATCGGTTTTTGGTGGTTTTTGAGGGCGGCAGGGTTTTTCTTTCCTATTTCTTCTTTTTTTTTGTTTCGCTCAGGTGAGCGTGTAAAGTGAGAGGCACAGACATTTTACGAAAACTTCGTTTTTTCGGCGAAGTCCTGAGGCTTAGCCTTCCGTGTAGTTGGAGGTAATCCGGCGTTTGCTTTAATTAATTTTATTTCATTAATTAGTTCCACGAAAGAGATTTTCAAGGGTTTGTGTGGTGTGTCGATGCTGTGCAGTGGAAAGGTGGATAGAATTTCGTTCGTCGGGTCCTTTGTGCCCTTTGTGGCGTGTTAATGTGGGCCTTTGGGTCGAATTCAGTGAGATTGTGAGGTGTCACTACTGAGTCGACTTTGTCTTTTACACAGGTAGGTCTATCAGTGTCTGAAGGGGTTCTTCGAAAGACTCTTTTAAAGTTCTTTTAACATAACTCTGCTCTCCAGACTGCTGCACACTGGAAAAATCTAGGTCAAAAAATGTAGGCAAAATTGTTCTTCCTGATCGCAAAAATACCTTCAATCGATTTTAATTGTGTTTTTCCGGTTGAAATTTGCCTTTCGATTGGGACAGTTTCTTGGATCAATTTTTTTTTCAGAATTCTTCTCAGATATTTGAAAAGCAAAGAAAAGTACGCTTGAAATTTGAAAAACTGACAGTTGACATAAAAACTGGCAATTGACACAAAAATTGAGAGTTGACACAGAAACTGAGAGTTGAAACAGAAACTGACAGCTGACATGAAAACTAACAGTTGACACAAAAATTGAGAGTTGACGCAGAAACTAACAGTTGACACCAAAACTGGCAGTTGACACAAAAATTTAGTGTTGAAACAGAAACTGACAGTTGACACCAAAACTGGCAGTTGACACAGAAACTGACAGTTGAAACAGAAACTGACAGTTGACACCAAAACTGGCAGTTGACACAAAAATTGACACACAACTAGCACATCTCTGTCACTTCAAACTGTTTGCCAAATAATCGAACCAAATTTGCCTGTTCCTTCAAACACGAAAAATGTCCTATCTAAGATCAATCGAAAACCCAATCGAAAACCACATTAAAGTCAGTACGCCCATCAATAAATCAAAATACCAATTCACCCCCGAGAATTTATTTTCACTCAACACCTCTATTGTTTTCTTCACCTCACAACTGTCATCCGGCTACAACCGCTCCCATTGTTCATAACTCACAACAAAAGTACAAAAAAACAAAAAAAAAAAAAAGAATTGCAACAATTTCTCAATAAAACAGCATGAAACCGAAACCGAAAATATTTATCATAATTTATGACAGCGAACAATTGACGTTGTGTTTTCCATTCGACGAAGCACCATGAAATCTGTTGGTTGTGTCCTTGCAAACACACTCGCTCGTACATTTCTCATTGGGGATCCCCCACACGTACATGGAGTAGACTTCATTAGTATGTGATACGTCATCGCATGACCCGCTCTTGTCGTTCTGTCGCCCCTGTACACACACAGACACACACGGAAACACACTCTACCCCAATCCAACTTTATCCTTTCGAATGAGTGCACACAAAAGCCATAGATTCACCGATTAATTTCGTGTGAGCAAATAAATCGCAACAGCATTTTCAACGCAATTAAATAGGACCTCAGTGTGGGAGAGGTTCGATGGTGTGAGTGCCAGGACACATATGTGAGAGCCTGTGTGTAATTATTGCCTTCGTATAATTTAAGGTGAATATGTTTTAATCGCATTTAACATGTTGGGGTCGATGCTTCGGACAGATGGACAGGATGGAGAGGCTGTTCAGCAGAATCGTGTGCAGTTCAATTGTTCTGGTCAGGATGTGATATCGCAGATAACAATTCGACGTTTTTTTTTAAAGGACTTTTGGGAATAGGATTTGGAATTCAGTGATCCTGGCAATTTATGTAAAATAATGAAACCAAAAAAAATAAAAAGTAAATGTTTGTAATGCGCTTTATTGATACAAAGTGCTGTCGAGTTAATGCGCAATTTCAGTGGTTTAAAAAAAGGATTTCGCTCTTATTGACAGATCACAGCACTGTCAGTTATTTACTGACCTCGCCATCTATTTTTGTTCCAGAGAGTGCACTCGAAAAGCAAATAAAATAAATTTTGTCAGCAGTCGATTTGCAAGGGTGGTTTTTGGGTGCGAGGTTTGTTATTCTTGAAAGTTCGTTTGGTTTTTAAAAATTCGCTTAAAAAAGACTCCATTCTCACGTTCTAACATCTGTTTTTTTTTGTGCAATCTTGTCGCAGGACGACTAACAACATTGTTTTTTAAATTGTTGAGCCGTCTGTGTACCTACACGTCGTTGGAATAAGAAGAGCTTAACAAAGCAATTTGTTCGGTGAACAGTGATCGGGAGTGCCTTTTTTTGTAGTTCAAGTCGAACCTATAGTACGCAGCAAAAGTTTTAAAAAACTATGATTGAAATGGTTGGGTCTGTAGAGATAACGAGAATATCATAAAAAAGCTTAATAATGCTTTTTTATATAGCAAATCGTTGTTGTTGAACTAATTGTTGGTCTTTTTCGCATTTTGTTGCGCAAAATCTTCGCTAAATTCATTCTTGGAACGCCTGACTAAAATACAATTTCCAGCATCGTCCGCGAACCCAGCAACCGATGGCCATCTAACGTCCACATACATTCCACTGTAACTTTGCTCACATCAAAAACCACTTAGCCTCCTCGACCATCCCTCGGACAAATGGCCAAATCTCAACGCACGTGACTCTGCCAAGTGCACAACTCTGCTTCCGCTTTTCGCCCCGAAACAGGGAAAATTAAAATTTGAAATCCTCCCCACATCGCGCTGACAAAAAGGGTTCAAATCCAAGCACCGATTTTGACTCAACCCGAACCCAAACCAAAGTCCTGGGTACGGTTTCACTAGAAAAAAAAAAAACTTTCCTCTCCCCCCGACACGACGACAGAAAATATATTTCGAACAAAAGTTTTTAATCTGCCGGTGACAGAAGCAATTACTCAAATTCGATTTCGCAAATAGGAAACAGTTGTCGCAAGGACTCACTTCGACTCTTCGGTGTGCTTGTGTTGGTGGCTTTGATTCTTTCAGCAATTTTGGCCGATTGACTTTGCGCTCTGCTCTGTGTTTAATTTTACGCTCAAGTTGACTACGCTAAATTGACATTTTTCACTTCATTGGGCTTCAATTGATGAAGGCACGCTTTAAAGTTCGACACTATCGCTCACTGGTGGCGGATTAACTCTAATTAAATTCAGTTCCCTCGCTCACCACCGCCCGAAAGTCCTTAAATAGTTCGTCTCCTCCTTTAATTATATCGATTTCTCTACGTTCACCCCGTCAACCTTGCAGCACAAGCCACCAGAAGGTTGGTGTTACAATGAGAACTTTCCGACAAAGCGGATGCACACCCAGAGAGCCGCGCCGACACACCACCAGCAGGCTCTCGGAAGTCGGGCGATTTTTGTGTTCCATATAAATACAGTTTTTCCGCTTCCATTACATTTGCATGCGAGCGAGCGGAAGAAGGACCAACGAGCAGAGACACAAGCACTAAGGAGCACCATCCTGGCCGCACAGAGATGCGTTCCACTGCACGAGGGTCATAACTTCCAGCCATGAAGTGAGAGGAGACCGGCGGAGAACAAATAAAGGACCCGAGGATGAAGTGCGGAAGAGCAAAAAAAAGTGTGGAGGAATTCTTTTTTCTCGGATACTTATTGCTCCATTAGTTCCTGCCGGTTTCAGTTGTTGGGTGTTTTTTTTTTTTCTTTTCTTCCATCGCCTGGACTCCTGTGAATTTTTCTCTCATCGCGTGTGAGTTGTGGTGGAGGACTCGAAGGAGGAGGTGAATGGGATTCTTGCCGTGAATAAAATTCTTTTCTTCGTCAGGATGTCGGCGGGTTGCTCAATTCGAAATAAGAGGATCGCATAACCGGGGAGAATGTGCACCGGGTCAGGGCAAACTGCTGGGAGGACATTCAAAATAGGTAGAAGGTGTCTTATCAATTTCAGTGGTCGTCTTCTTTAATTAGGGTCAATGGGAAGTGTTTTTGTGCATTTTGTTGAAACTTTGGTCTGTGATGAGAGCTGTGATGTGTTGCATAATCAAAGGCAGACGAAACCTCCTTATATCGAGGTCTTCTACTTCCAAGGGATGAACGTTGTCCAACCCAACTGCCCTAGATTTAATGCTAGGTATACCCTCTAAAATGTCCACGGAGCATACCGCAACGAAGCCAAACGACAAACAAAAGACAGGAGCAGTTGACTTTCCTGGAAAATGAGCTGTGGGACTAAATCTATTGGTGTTCATAACTGACAAAAACTTTCGATTGATTTCGTTTGGATCCAAGTCCGTAGCGACAGAATGGCCTTTATTGTTGCCAAGACCAACTATTTGTTTATCTTTTACAATCCTTTTCGTGCGATGTCTTAGTGTTTCGTAGAAGAAAACATCTTGGCAAATACTTCTTTGATCGTTTGTCCTCCTCCACAGCTTTAAAGAAGCTCCATTTCATTTTAACAGGTAACGCATGTGGCATTAAAATCGGCTTAATCTGCGTGTAGTTTCTAAGACTGCCTACCATTTCTTTTACAAATATTTAGAAACGAGCATCTTGTTAAGAATTTTAATAGAAAAGAAATAAACCTCTGATGAAGTGTGTGTTCGCTTTCATGCTCCAACTAGGTTAGATGGCCCCAATGAAATATGATAGGCGTGTTACGAATCAGTGAAACACGTCTTTTCTGCTTGAATATTCATGTAAATTTTCGAATTTATTGACAGATAAAAAGAGAGTAAACAAGATTAATGAATGAATGTAATAGAAGGAACAATGTAATAGAATTAAAAGGAATCAAGGAAGAGATTACATAAGTAAAGGAAATTTAAATTCAATTATATAAAAGATATAAATATTGAAGGTAAACAAATTATTTCAATTAAATTAATGGAATTTCTTAACAAGGCCTGTATAAACTTATTAAGATGACGACACCATGAGATATCAGCGTGTCAACAGCAGTTTCAATGGGACAGGTAGATTTTTTACAGTCAGCCGCAGCCATGTTTCTTTCATCGGTGTCAAACGTTTGTGACAAATCTCTGGCAAGAAATGATAAGTCCTTAAGTCGGTTATCGGTTATTACATCATAGAATCTAGGTTAGGTTAGCTCGTAGGAGGGTTTTTACCCTGCCTCACTTAGGTCGTTGACCCATAGAATCTAAGACTGCTGCATATTTTTTGTCCAATTCAACAAGAAATTAAAGGGATTTTTAATCAAGAAAGTCTTTATTTCCAGATTTTTACGTTTCTCGAAAGACAGAAAACTTAAACTTATTATTTTAAAGAATCGAAAAAATGGCAGGCGGTTATTCCTTGTGACTACAGAAATTGTAATGGTGGGTAAATTGATTCATCCTCATCTAGACTTTCTACATATTTGGATGAGTGGTTTTATTGGCGAGCAGAACAACTGAAAATGTGACAACAGACCTGCACCTGCATGTGAGACATACCTGCAAGTTTATTAGGTTACAATGCATCTACAAAAACACAATATTTTGCTCGGATTTTGATGCATTGTATTGTATTGGGAGGCGTAACAGCCCGTTGAGAGCTAGTGCCTAGCTTTTTCGCACATCCATTGCGTTGTGCGCGATATAATTTTGGCACAAGTGGAGGGGACCTACTATTTAAAGCCGGTTCCGAACGGCGAACGGCGATTGTGGATTTAATTTTGATGCGGCCAGCACTTTATTGGCCCGCAGTTCTTTTGAAACACCGTTCATATGGCCATTAACATCAACACCGAACTCTGCAGATTACAAAACACGAATTTCGTTTGGTCCCAAATCGTATAACAAGGAATTGAATACGCCTTCCCCACAAGACGTTGACAGGCATCACCCATTCAAATTTTGCTTGAATGTTTTAAGGACTGGTCTAGCAAGGGTGATGTAAATTTGCCACCAAAATCGTCCGATTTTACTAGGCTTAAGTTTTTCTTTTTGCCTTTTCCGACGTGGCTAACAAAGCCAAAATAACATAGACCATAATTCAAAATCAGTCCTATTTCGATCAATAGTCATTGGATTCTCGAATTTGAGCGATGTATCAATCATGTTATTTTTCCAATAAAATGATATATTTTATTTTTAAATTCAACTCAATTGTTTTAATGCATCATACAGGGTGGGCCAAAAACAACTTCCTTTTTTATTTAGATTTAATTTTGAACAAAATTTAATTTTTCCATGCCATATGGCTTTATTGTATTATTTATATTATGTATTATTAAACCAATAGGGTCGTATGGGATTCAAATATGGGGAACAAGAAAAAAAAAGCAACCTGTGTATAATTCGAAGACAACAGAATAAAATTCTAAGGACGATTATCAACGCCGAATGGTATATCTGTAATAAAGACATTCATTGCGACCTGCAAATAAACACAATTGACGAAGAGATTCTTAAAATAAGCAAAAAACACTTGAAAAAAATCTTGACACACCGCAACCTGCTCTTCGGCGACGAAACCCTTAGAACGAGAAGATTGAAACGAAGAAGACCTACTTATTTGGTTCTTTAATAAATATAAGATACATATATGTAATATATTTCATGTTGTCTGCAAGTATACTGTAATATTGTAAATATTAAATTATAGCGTATTGATGTTTTTAAACGTTTTGCTCGAATTGCTTACACAATTCCACAGGTGACGAAACCTCGACACTGGTCGGAGTCACATGATTTTCCCCGTAAAAAATTAAAAAACTAATTACTTAATGTCATAGAGACAGATGTAAGTATTTTTTGGGATATAAAAAAAAAACCTAAGCCTAGGTTTTCGCGCCTTCACTGTGCGAAATATAGACATATGCGGAGCTTCTCTCATAGTAACGCATTCTGTCACTCCAATTTTCTGATACCTTGTTCATGATTTCCGCCTGGAATCCTTTCCGGACTGTTTGCATAGCATTGGTCACGATTCCCCACAAAAAAAAAGTCTGAAGATGTAAAAGCTCTGAGGCTGCGAATTGACTCCACTAAGACGGCTAGTAACACAATTTCTTTTCAAAAAACGCTCTTTGGCTGGGACAGCACTAATTTTGGAAATAATCTAAATTTTTTAACGTTGATCAAGCGACTCATTTCATTCTGTGGACGAATGATACTGTAATAGATTGTAAAAGACTACTGTAAAGGCGAGTAAATTTGGCAGCCCCTCACAAATGTCCATTGCGACTCTATGTAGCGATCAGCTGTCGGCCTTTCAGACTTGTTCTTCTTATTATTATTATTATTCAATAATTCGTTTGAGAACTCGCATTGCTGTTCCACAGTCTGCCAATTTGGTTATAAAATTATTTCTAAATGACGCCCTTAAAAACCAATATGTTTGTTCGAAATATAAACCCAAGAAGTTCACTTGCGAACAAAAAAAAAATCCAAATGACGTTGTATATGAAATGCAGTAATGATCCTTAAAAATGTTTAAAAATCTACGCCGGAAACCACGTAACTACGTAGCAATAACAGCCGCCATTAACATATTTTTTTATGAGAACAGAATTTCTTTCTTGTTTCTTGCCAAATTGTCTGTACTACGTGTTCATAATCACTGCTTGTATTTCATTTTAAATATTTCTACTACGGTGACTATATTTGTTCCTAAAGTACCTTAAATAGAATCCTAGTTACATGAAGTCCTTCTTTCACTTCTGGAAACCGAACTCGAAGCCAATTTCAAAAACTCCCTTAGCTTACACCACACCCGTCAACACATTTTCCCTAACATGTCGTTTTTTTGTTTTGTCCAACTCACACCTAAACCGAAAATATTTATCCAATTTGACATACACAGTCCTCGAAAAAGGATAAACCACTTGCCGGCTGACACCATAATCAGGACAATTCACTGTGAACTCACCACAGTATCCGGTCGCTCATTCTAATTTGCCGCGAAATTTCCAAATCACACGCACACACATCGGAATAGCGGGTGTGGAATTAGGTTCAGAGCCTAATTCCACAACCAGCTACCATCACTCAAAATATTATTCAACCGAAACAATCACGCCAGCGTAGTTAGCCATTATTGCCTCCGCCGCCGCCGCTGCCACACACACACTCACACACCAAAGGCAGGCCAAAAAGCTAAACAGGGTGTTGTGTGTTTTGTTTGTTTTTCTTTCCCTTTATTCAATTTTTTTTTTTTTTTTTGCAATTTAACAATTTATTTGTCTAAGCACCCTGTCCAGCAATCAGAGCGAACCATCGAGCCTTTAACTTTTAGCCATGTTAACAGAGATTAAAGCGACGAATAGGCGAGTGTGGGTTGGAGTGCTAATTACTTGCGATGAACATGAAACCGCCATTGCAGCGGATGGTTTTAAGGGTCATCCCGTTAACGTTTGTTAGTAGTTGACAGCTGTGTGCGTCAGAAGGGGCGCAAATGGATGACGGCGCCGACGGCCAAAGTTGCATACAGAGTGCGTTTTGATGTTAACTCGTTGGTTTGTAATTACGATCGCAAACTCGCACTAGAATTGCGAAACTTAAAAGTGGTGTGTCCATTGGATTTTTGGTTTTTCCACGAGTCCTGTTTGTGGTGTCACACAAACGCACGCAGACACGATAAAGACGTGTCACTGTAGATATTTAACTTTGATGTTTTACTTGTTCCGTTAATTAGGGGCATTTGAATCGAATGTGGGAATGGGTGATAGGTTGATGAGAGTGGAGATATATTGGGTGGTTGTTGGTAGACGGTGGTTTTAGGTTTATTTGGGCCACGTATTCACCATTGAATTCGTTGTCGAACAACATCGATTTAGGTGGTCATTTGATGAATATCGACGAAGAGGGAAGATATTTTGTACAAAAAGAAAACGGTTCAAGCTTAAATCCAAGATGGTGAATCGATATTTCAGTCTTGTTGGTGTTTTTAACTACTCTCTTTGACATTTGATGAAGTAGTAGTAGTAGTAATTTATTGTACGGTACAATTTTACAAAAACATCATACTTATTGCATGGCCTAAGCCGTCTGCCATTTGACGAAGTAAAGTCTGATCATTTAATGAAGTAAAATCAATATTCCGACTGTCTTGTGTATGAAATTTGTGAATAGCAGCAAATTTAATTTCATTTTCATTATTTTAAAAAATTTCGTCCTTTCCTTACTTTCGAGTGAAACTCCATTTTAACTCTTCCGAACTGTCAGCTGTCAAACTATTTCTTTTGGTTGGCAGTACTTTTTTCCCCGCACAAGTGACAGTAAATTCGAATTTATTGTAATTTAGAGGACAATCTATGAATATTAAATCGATGCTAGGTACATGGGCTTACAGGGAATGTTTACCACACCAAGGCCCTTGTGGGCGACTTTTTCAATCGATACAAAATATCAGACGGAATTAGGATGATTTCTGAACAATTTTTGGTTGAAGTTTCGGTTACTTTATGACGGTTTCCTAGTTGATGTTTGTTGCCACAGTTGTCATCATGCGATTCATTAAAAGTGACAGTTTGACGTCCATTGTCGAGGATCATTCGAAGTCATCATCACCCATTTTGAACCTTCCTTCGTAGAGGGGCTAGTGTTTGAATGTTTTTTTTTTTCTTAACCAACGCTGAATCAATACAATCACAACAGTTCTTTGTTGTTCGATAAGTGCATTAAGCAAAATATTTTACAGAAGAAATATAACATTGTAGAATAAAGGCCTTACAACTGATCGTTGTGGTACTTCATGATCCACAAACATGAACCTTAAAGGTTTTTCTTTAGTAAACGTAAAAAATCTCCAGCATTACTAGCAGAAATTCCTCCATTCTCGGATAAAAGGAGAGTTCTTATGACCATCTAGAGCCCTAATGGACTCCAATGGATGAGGAGCAAAAGAACTTTAATATATGGCATTCCAAAGGGAAGTATGTCCATTTTGTTTTTTTTTCCTTTTTCTAGGTTTCCCACCATTTGGAAAACGACATATCATAATTCTCTATGCTCATGCAAATTCCAAGGACCCGTCTCGAGCAGAGGAGAGCAGCATAAATTATGCGGAAGAGGGAGATGGCGAAAAAAAAAAAAACAGCCACACACACACATACCTCCAACCACTGAAGTTGGCTTATAATGTCTGGTAAAGCGTCGTCGTTTGTGTCTTTTATATGGTCACATGCATACGTGGAGGTGGGTGCTGAAGTAGTTGGAGTAGAGTTCACAAAATGATCTTCTGCACATAAACCTGTCATAAAGTGCAATGAACATGTTTTCTTTTTTTTTTGTTCATTTAAGAAACACTAGGAGAAGTGAAACCACTTAGGAAACACTTAATGTCCGATTTACTTAGGGACTGGAGTTTCGAGGTGGGTGGTGTTGTATATGATGGCGAATGTTTGTGAAAGGGCTTGCCACAAGACGTATGCTGTGGAGAACATGTGATTACATCAGAAGGCGGACGATAAGGGGGACATTAATTGAGTGTGAAATGCAAAGGACCATTGGGGGTGTTTTTGGTGGACCGGACCTCGTAATGTGTTCGAAGCCTTAACATAAAAAATCTGTGGCAACGTCGTCGGCAACTGGGAATGTCGTTAGAAGAGGGAATCTTTTTTTTTAGCTTTGACATAAAGTACTCATGGTTATCGATTGACAGGTTTGTTCAATTGGTATATTAAGACAGAAAAAACTTGTTAAAAAAAGGGGTTTAATGTAAAAACCTTAACATTAAATAAACTAATTTAAATAATTAAAACAAAAAGTACGTAAAGTTCATGCTAAGTCCTATTTTAATCCAATTAATGTTGCATCAGGCCCTTATTAGAGCAATAAGAAGATTACATTCAGGATTCTCTACATTTGTTTTGATGAAGTGCAAATTAAACAAAAAGGTACGTTTTAATAAATCTCATAACTTGTATTCAAATCACAAAAGCATTCTGAAATAGATTTCATTGTATTAACAAGTTCTTATTATCTAATAAAGTTATGAGCGATATTTAAAAATCCAAATTGTAACATGTTTTTGAAGTAAAGCCTCTTTAAGCACCTCTTTACTGATGTGTATGAGACGAGAAGGTTAGGAAAAGTATGGTGGTGCTTTCTCTCTGCCTCTCATGTAAATTTATGCGTTGTGGTTCGCAGCAATAGCGGGAGATTTTATAGTTGAACACTTGCGCGCAATCGCCAAAGGGCTCAGTTGATGGATCCGATTTCTTTGAAATTTATGGAAACGTCGGCCTGCTATTTGAGTCTTCTGAAGTCTTAAAGTCAGACTCATTGCATCCAAGAACAAATTAGTTAACAGTTTAGTGTAGGACATAAGAAATCTATATTCCAAATTTTATAGAAATCGGTTAAGCCGTTCAAAAGTTAGAATAAATCCTATGGGTCATGTTATGTTCAAATCGGCTCTATTAATGATTGGAATTTGTTAATTTGGAACGACTTGAATAAAAATTTGAAATGTAAGCTCCTTATCTTTCAAACATGGCTTTAAGCTACATTTCTATTCTATGCATTGAGTTTGATTGCAGCTAAAGGCGTTTTACTTCAGTTGTGTGGTCTAAAGCACATTCTTTTTTTTATTTTCGATTCAGAATTGATGTGAGTATTGAAAAAACAAAAAAACAATTTAGTTCTCTATCCCAAAACTTTCGGGAAAAATAGTCAAACGTTTTTTTCATATTTATTCATCAAAATTTTGAGCTTGCATTTGAATTTTTCAGAAATGTGGACATGAATAATTTAACTTGAAGGCATGCACGAATAAATAAGGAGTTTCTGGCTTTCAGATCTGGTACAGTACTTTATTGTATGTGTTGCCTTTGTTTTTTTATAAATTTTTTTATGCTCATTGACTTTTCTTTAAAACTGCCCCTGCCTCCTAAGCGAGATGAGATAGACCACCTCCGCATAGTCAAAATGCTTGTTTTTGGCCGCTCTGCAAAAAACTGTCAAATTTTGACGTAAGTTATCGTATTCGTGCCTCAAAAAAATACTTTTGCTGATCGCAAAAGTGACAATATCTACTCATAATTTTTTTCTGACACGATTAAATTTTTAGATTTAGATTTTTATTTATTTCGTTATAAAGGTTACAGTAGTCGTCTCACAATTTACATAAAAAGTACAGAGATATGATTTGTAATTTCAATCTTTCTACTGAAGAAAAATATTTGATAATTTATAAGCAAATGAGAATAGAACTACAAAAAAAAATTCAAGAAATTCATTGAGGAAAACGAAAGAGAAACCTCAATATAATAATAGAATATAAAAAAAAGAAAAACAAAAAAAAGAGAAAAGCAACATTAAAGATTTAGCTAAGATCTGAGCAAAAAATATAGATGACTAGATACAAAAATGTGTACAAAGATGAATAAGCAAATATATATCAATAAAACTGAGAATAAATAAATGAATAAATAAATAAATAAATAAATAAATAAATAAATAAATAAATAAAAAACGATTAAATTAGTAAGGCTTACTGTCTTCAATATTTTGTAAGAAGGAAAAGACAAGGAAAAAAATTAAGTTCCTATGCCCAAAATTAATCAGTTTATTGCATTTTTAAGACCAAATAATCAAACTACGAATACTTTTGCCGGGCACTGTAGTTGAGACCTAGAATCTATCAAAAATCTTGTATTTAGCGCTAGAATATTGTGCGATGAAGAAAGTGTTAAACGAAAATTTATTTAAAGGATCATCTAGGTTAATTTGAGTCTGGGGAGAGAGTATTAAATTTTCTAGTGAAAAGGAGTGAAAAAGTTGGTTTTTAATTTAGTTTCAAAGTTAGTCCAAGGAGGTTGTTATTGTGGCTCTGCAAAGTATCTTAAAGAGAAGTTTGAGTCAACAAGTAAATTAGTGGAAAAAATTAACGGAGAAAATACACAAAAAACTTATCCAGGTTTCGTTTCGGGAGAATTATCGCTTCATCACCATCATTAGTGGCGTAACAGCCCACGAAGGGCCAGAGTCTAGCTTTTCGCGCCTCCACTGTGTTGTGTGCGTTATAGTTTTTGACACATGTGAAGGGGACAGAGGTGGGGCCGTGAAAATTGTTTGTGGTGTTTTTTCCCCAAGCAGGATTCGAACCCGGGTACTCTCGCCTAACAGTTCGACGCGCTAGAGAATTATCGCTTAAGGTAGGGCTATTTTAGCATAGCTTAGTGCTGACAGGATACGTGCTTAAGGGTATGAACAACCGCTAATCATAGACAATTTTTTTCTCTTCAAGAAAAGTATTAAAACGATATTACGGGCTACGGAAAGTGTCTACAGAAAACCTTTCAAGGACTTTTAGAAAAAGTTAGATTGAAGCTGATTATTCTGTAGTTTTGAACACGTTTAACTGTACCAATACACTTGTTTAAATCTGTTACAACGACATACAATTTTTATAAATATTTAACTTTAATTGATCAGTTCTATATAAAACTGACAAAGTCATCGAACACTTATTATGCTTTTACACAAGGTTTTAGAATATTTTAAGAGTCTTCAACAGTCATCGATGGTGGGGCTAATTTTTAATTCTAGGCAGCCAACAATTTGAAATTCAAAATAGTGTTTGATGCTTACGAAGATTTACTTGAGTCCCTGAACTGCCCACTTATGGTAAAAGAAATAAGACCTCACTTATTTTAGAACGAACAGCGAAGCTCAACCAGGTATACAAAGACTGATAATTCAAAGATTGTTTGGACTGAAAAAAAAAAGAAAATTAAAAACAACTACAAGACTGAACTTAACTTCCATTAGTTTTGCTTCGAATTTATCATTTTAACTAAGTCATCGGCCTTAATAAGAATCTCGACAGTCTTCAAATTCCGGCACTTGAACAAAATCTCCATCAAGAACTCTTCTGCAGACCCTTTACGAATCCCGTCTAATTTTTAGTCACGATGTCACGAGACGTAGATTCCTTTTTTAAATTTCCATCATCATTCATCACCCTCATCTTCTTTCTTTAACCCAAGCAAGCTCTTGTCTTCAACGCTGCTTGAAGAGAACTTTTCAACTTCAACCACTTAACCTTCACAAGATCGCTCCTTCATCATTCGTCCCCATTAAGCAGAACGCAGTGCCAGTTGTGTCAAAAGCCCTCATGCCAAACGATTATCCCTCCCTCCGCCCCGACGAACAACTAATGAACGCGCGCATTCAAAATAACATTCTCGAGCGACAATAACTCTTTCGCCACTTGACACTATCATTACCGGAGCGCGTGCAATAGTCGTTCGTCGACTGGCTTTGGTTGCCTGTTAACCTCGTTCCCTTCTCGGGTACATCCATGTCCTACTTTCCAGCGAAAGACAGAGAGAGAGAGAAAGCGTTCCTTTTCTCTAATTATACACTCGCTCGAGTTTTGCACACATACACACGCGTGTGGTGAGTAAAAATGACAAATGTCACAACATGCGAAAAGCCCCGTCGTCGTCGGATACAAACGACACGGTGGTGGCGGCGGATGAAAAACACATTAACCCGTCGATAGATGGAAGGTAATTAATCTTGCAGCCAAGGAACATGACACGAAAGCAAAGTGTACGCGAACTCTCCACCAAGGTGTGGCGCCCAACGCTCACACACGGCCCTCACGGGCGGTGAACAAATTTTCGTGACATTGTTTTTCTAAACTCTCGTCCACGCCGACACGACACGACGACACACGTTGACAGTCGCATCTGATAAGGGCATTAATCTGACCTGAGAGTGGGTTGGTCTTTAATGAGTGTGCATCCAGGACGAAAAGAAAAAAAAAAAAGAAAGCCAACCGCAGGCCAGAGTAGTTTTAATGCTTTTTTAATTGGAAGGACATCAGCGAGAGAGACGGTGTCCTTTGTTGGCAGATGAATAAATTTACAGGACAGGTAAAAAAAAAAAGGAAGAACATCAAAACACAACAGAACGACAGACCAGAGCAAAGGATTCGCATGCATGGGTGTGTTCGGAGAGCTTACGGCGAACATGGAATAGAAACCGATTTCATTTAATTGTGTCATTCGCTTTGGACTTTTCGTCGGTTTTTCATGCTCCTTCTCTCCTTTTTTTTTGCTTTGCCTTTTTTCTCGTCTCGTTGTAACATCTCCCGAATCCAGATAATCTCTTGTTTGCTTTCATGATGATGAACAGGGCTTACAAGACATATGCAGAACACAAAAGAGGAACGTCGGACGGCTGAGGCTGAGGCTGAGCACACACTACAACGGAGCTATTCTTTGGGTCTAATTAAAAAGAGATTTCGATTGTAACTGTGTTTTTTTTTTTTTTTTTGCTGTGTATCTGTGTGTGTTGTTCGTCCTTGTAGCGAGGCCGATTGTGTTCGGTTTGAAGTTGTGCTGAGTCCTCTTGATTGGAGTGGATTGTTAGTTTTAACAAAAAGGCAAAAAGGGAGATATCCTCTCTCTCTCTCTCGGGGCGGGGGAGGGCTGATTAAAGTCGTTGAAAGATATAAATGTCTGTGGGGAGGATGGCTGGTAGACCTACACAACAAGCTATTAACGTTTTATGTCGTTGCGGAGTTTGAAAGGATACCAGTCCTTTGTAGGTAGGTTTTTAGAGGAAGAAAGGATAAACCGATTTTGATATATTTTTTTGGGCTAAATTCGGAACAGCAGAGGAGGACTGGGCATCAATGAAGAGCTTTACGTATTGATTCTTTTATCACTTTAGTCATATGAGATAATTTAAGGAGAGGTCACTTGTATTTTTTGCTTTAAGGCAGAATCGCAGCATAAGTGAAGTTCGTTGAACTCTTTTTACAGGCAATCTCGCGATTTTGTCGATGGATATTAGAGTGTCAAATGTCGGAGTTGGATCAAATGAGTCTTTTTTAAGCGAGAATTGAAATGTGCTTTCAAAAGAAAACACTAAATAAAATATGAATAGTAAAAGTTATAAAATTAGTTTTGAGTCCTTTTTGAAGCTACATCTATGCCATTTTACTTGGAGTAGCATAGCTTTGAAATGAATGCCTCCGTTTTCGCTCAGGAAGTCGATTAAAAATTTCAAGACTGCGTCCATTATATCAGCAAATGGTGGTGGTCGATACTAGATTTTGATTTAATTTTTTCCATAATAAGATTTATAAAGGGGGTCTTCCAATAGGGGCTTGATAACTTTAAATTTGATTTGGGAACGCACCTTTTCACTGATCATCGAGCTGTCATTGTCAATTTATTCAGCAAACTCAACATTTTCAACGTGAAGTACACGAATGAGCAACTTCTGCAAATTATAAAAATTTTCTACCGAAATTCAAACTCGGTGACCGCAGCATTAAGAGCGTTCACTCCAATTTTTGGTTCTAATTCTCGTCCTAGTCGACAGGCAGTAACAAGTTTAGTGCAAAAATTTGAGTTTGAATATTCGTTGTGTGATGTTGCCGCGTCAGTAAGACAACGGGTTGGTCGAATTGTCGAAAATATCGCTGCCATTCATGCGTCCGTAGGAAATGATCCAAATCAGTCAATTCTACGGCGTTTTCAAGAGTTGGGCATCGCTCAGACCACACTATGGCGTAAGAACCTTAGCTTACACCCATAAAAGATCAACCTGACTCAAGAATTGAAGCCGAAAGACCTGATTTGAAGCGTCGTACGTTGTCCGATTGGGCTCTGGAGAAGATGCGCCAAGGTGATGAATTTCATCGCAAAATCGTCTTCAGTGACGAAGCTCATTTTTGGCTCAATGGGTTCGTCAAAAAGCAAAATATGCATTATTGGTCGAGTGAAAAAGAAGAAGCTTCATCAATCACCACTCCATCCACAAAAAATAGCTGTTTGGTGCAGTTTGGTTTTGTTTGCATGCCGGCGGCGTTATTGGGCCAAATATTTTCATCGACGATAACGATCGTCACGTTACTATGAATGGCCAGCGTTATCGCACCAGGATTACCGATTATTTTTTGGCCCGAATTGAAAGATATAGACTTGGAGGACATGTGGTTTCAACAAGACGGTGCCACAAGCCACATAACACACATTACAGCCGAGTTATCGAAGAATATGTTTGAAGATCGTGTTATCTCAAGAAATGGGCCATTTGATTTGGCCACCTCCTTCGTGCGGCACCTCTGGAGTATTTTCTTTGGAGTTACGTTCAGTCATTGGTTCATGCCAACAAGCCGACGAAGTTGGAACAACTCAAGAGCTCAACATTGAACGCGAATATTTTGGCCAAAGTGAGTAGTCGAGTCACCGAAAATTGGGGCCAACGAATCGACCGCTGTTAACGTGCTCGCCGTAGCCATATGAACGAAGTCGAGTTCGATTCAAGAATGTTTTGATTGTACTTCAAGCCGATAATAAAGTTTTTGAAATATCTCAAATGGTCTGCGTTTTATTTAAAAAAAAATTGTCAAGTTCTTATTGGAAAGCCCATTACAATCAATATTTCCCGACATTGTCGTCTGTCTAACGTTTCTTTAAATTTTGACACGTTTGTCAAGAATTTATCAGAAAAATGTAAAACCGTTTTTATACAATTGGATGTTGTTGGTAGCCCTATTGGTGACTTTGACAGCTGAGAAAACATAACAGCCCCAAAAACTTTCTTTGCTATCTTGTAACCCTTAACTTCGGTTCAAAGAAGTCCATCAAAGGTATTTTAATTGCAACCAATCCACAGAACAGACAGAATTTTTTCAAACGACTTCACAACTAGCCCCTTGAGTTCAAGAACCTCCGTCGAGGAACATTGCACCTTTTTTGTTTATAAAGACTCCGCTAGCAACTCATATTATGATCCCACAACCATGAGATTAAACTTCTCATTTGTCTGTTGAGAGCGATAAAAAGAAGTCATGTCTAGGATAGATTAAAGATCGTACAAGATACGACCGAGTGCTGACATTTCAACGACCCTCTCTACGTCTGCCAAAGGACCTCCTATAAAAATGACAGACGACTCTGGACCGTCCTTTCTGCACATTTCACCTTGTGAATTGCAAAAATTGACGACTTTTTTTTTTTTTACACCCATTCCATCTTCACCCTGGAGGACCTCTCAGATTGAAATAATAACACGGTTAAAGTTTTTCCATTCCACGTCATGTAGCACATCTGCCCGACAGAGAGGACCTCATATCTCGTTCGTCCTCTCTCTCGTCCTCATCGCCTTTAACTTTGAACCTTAACTGCCATGTCATTATTCCTTTTGTCCTTTAAACTTTTACTCGCTCCGTTTTATCTGGTAATAATCGTCTTAGAGCGTTTTTAATGCCGTCTTAACTCAATTTCACGGCTTGGTGGTTATAAAATGGTAATTCGAACATCCTCATTCGAAGTGGTTCCGTTTTTCGTTCCTTCCACTTTATTTTTTTCTCGTTTCACTTGTGGCATATCTACACACACATATCCTGTGAGGATACATTTATTTCAGCATAAAATTTTACATTCAATCGAAAATGTATGGTGAGTTAAATTTTTTTTTCTTCTTCTTTGGTTTTGGTTTTAGAACCATCTAACGGTGGAAACCTTGGCCCACGGTTAAGGGAAAATGAATAAAAAGGCTTGAAGTTTAGTTTCAAGGATCTTGAGGGTAATTTTGCTGAATTTTTCATTACAATTACGAGGTGGTTAACGTTAACGGTGATGTGCATAAGCTGTTATGTGTGTGCTGGTGAAAATTTCAAGGACGACAGGTTGAGGGGTAAATGGCGTGAGGTGTGATTAATGAGCGAGGGCGGTGAGCTTTGAGTTTGCTGTGTGATGAGCACTAGAGTTATGAAAATTGTTTTTACCTCAGCGAGTTGAAACGAGTTTCTAAAAAGACAAACAATTTTGCAGATCTCAGGCGACCTTTACGAAAACTTTGTTCACTAACTGAGTGTCTTAGTTTTGAGTTCTTAGTCCTTTGCCCGAGTTGTTGCACAAGGACTTTGTCGAAATTAGATAATTTATTGTCTTAAATTTAATGCAGTTTTTCTAGTACCACAGTTTCTGCTTCATAAAACGGCAGCCGACATGTCCCTTAAGGAAAATGCAAAAAATCAGCACAAAAATGCATACTCTCCACATTTTGCAGCCGTCAAAATCTAAAAGTGACAGAAATGCACATTAGCGTCACCAACAATTGTGTCAAACACTCGAAAGACACAGACTTAAAACCACAGCGAATCCTTTTTCTATGCATTTCAATTAATTAAAGAGTGCTGTTGTTTGCCGCTGAACTAAACACCATCCACACGATTCCACGCATGCCCATGACAGCCATTCCAACCATTTCCATGCCAAAATCCACTTCACATTCGCATATCACACGAAAATAGCATTTGCTTCACAACCATCAAGTCGTTCATTAGCCGCAGGATATCAGAGAGCTTTGCTCGGCTCCTAATTGTAGATTTTGTTGTCTTGCATTTAGCTAATCGCCACCAGCATCGTCCTTCCCAAAACTGACACCAGCGCACCACACAGAACGTCGGTAATTGGCTGCAGCAAGATCCGACTGCTTTTCGTGTTCAATCTGTGGCGTACATGCACGCACGCACAGCACAAACAAAAGAAAAAAAGAAAATAAAATGTCCAAGGACATTCAATTGCTGCACGAATACGAATTTCAAATCCACTGCATATTAATTCACTTAGACAGACAAACTAGAGGGACAAAAAAGTGAGCATTGGTGTGGAGGTGGTAGCCACTTAAGTGTGTCCTTGCGTGATTTCCTGTCATGTAAAATTTAAATGTCATCAAATACTTCAATTCTTGTCAAATCACATAGCAATTCAATGAACACAAACACACATGACGAAAAAAAGAGCGAACTACGAGAGGATGAGCAATTCTCTTGCCTGCCTGTCTGGCATGTATAATAAATTCCATTAAATTTAACCAGGACACACATTCTATCTCCTCCCCACCCCCATGTCCTTTCGGGCTTCCATTCCATTCTGTGTTCTCTTCACTTAACGACTCCATGATGAATCGTGATGGCTTAATACTTGGGAACGGATTCTTTCTTATTTATGAATTGAATCAAATTACTGGCGTATTATATGAAGAGCCTTGCTTCGGTCTAAGGACATTCGCTGACGCTTCTTTGTATAGAACCACGTCACAAGAGTGAGTGAAAAAAAAAAAAAGAAATAGACCGTTAATTCTTGTTTATGGACTCAGCCAGTGACAGTGATGGCTGTGAATGTGCCGCCCTCATCGTGTCTTCGCCATTATCGTCAGCATCGATTAAAAGGATACGCGCGACAGTAATATCCCTTTTCAAATTTAATTATGTAACAAGGTGAATTATAGTCGTGTCGGGCTGTGTGGAGGAACGTGACCTCGTTGAAGACCAAATTTTTTTTGAGAGTTTAGAGGATGAGAGGAGGTGGAGGTATCGTAAGAGGCCGGAGCTGTGTTTATGATGAGATTGTGAGAATTTAATGTAGGAAGTTCTTGTTCTTCGCTTAATGGAGACAGTAGGGAATGTCAAAGGTCATTGGGAATAGCCATTACTTAGTCTGGGCTAAGCTATATAGCGCTCCAACCGCCAAATTATCGTTAGCGAAAAAATTTAAATTTTATAGGAGACTTTTTTTTGCTTTTTGGCTGAGCTATAATACAAATGTCGCCTACGATAAATTTTGTTTTCTCTGTGTTTGATAACTGAAATGCTTTATTTAAAAAACTAATGGTGCGGAAAAACGCGTAGTCAAATAAACTATTGAACTCCCTCATTAATTCATTTTTGCTTAAAATGTCGCTTACGATAATTTGGCTGTTGGGGCGCGATATACAAAATTTTTGGATGTGGTTCTCTGTCCAGGGGTCATATTTTCAAAGCTTTCAAAGTTTTGCTTTTTTTTTCAGAGCATCATCTTCATCATCATCGGCGCAACAACCGGTGTCCGATCCGGGCCTCCTGCAGCAAGCAATTCCACCTATCCCGATCGCTGGACGACGCCATCCAGTTGGGCACCCCAAGGCTTCGGGCGTCTTGGTCTACGCCATCCTCCCAGCGGTCTGCATCGCTGCCTTGTACCATGAATTGTACCGCAAAGGACTTTCCGAGCAGGGTCCTCTTCGCTCATACGAGCTAGGTGCCCAGCCCACCGGAGTCTACCGAGCTTTATTTTCGTTAGATTTCGAGGTAGATTTTATACAACTCATGGTTGTACCGTCTCCGGAATTGTCCTTCCTCACGTATGGGGCCAACAATTCTCCGTAAAACTTTCCTCTCGAACGTGGCTAAGAAGTCAGAGAGCCTTTGGATAAGCACCGAAGTCTCGGATCCATATGGGAGTTCTAGTAATACAAGTGTCTTGTATAGCAGCAGTTTTGAATTCATGGTAAGGTTGGATTTGAAAAGCCTTGCAAGACTATGGTAGGTTGTGTTGGCTTTAATTAACCGCCCGCGTATTTCTTCTTCCGTGTTATTATCCGCGGCTACTACTGACCCTAGGTAGCTGAAGGATTGCACGATTTTAAATTCGTGCTCCACTACCTTGACTGTTCTTCTGACATTTCTCGCAGACGATGCCACCATACTTTGTCTTTCCTTCATTTATGTGCAGCCCCAGGTTTTTTGCCGCCTGCTCGATCTGGATGAAGGAGTCTTGTACAGCTTGTTCACTTCGTCCGAAAATGCCTATGTCATCTGCGAAAGCCAGTAATTGAGTAGACTTGGTGGCGATTGTCCCTCTTCTTGACGTCTCCGAGTCCCGGATCGCTTTCTCCAACGCCAGGTTGTAGAGGAGGCAGGCCTGCCCATCTCCTTGTCGGAGTCCATTAAAGATCTTGACGGGTTTGGACAGCAATGCGGCTACCTTAACTTCGCTTGAAATATTGGTCATGGTGAGCCTACATAGTCTTGTTGTTTGGGATGCTGAATTCTCTCATGGCTTTATATAGTTTTACCCTGGCTATGCTATCGTAGGCGGCTTTAAAGTCTATAAACAGGTGGTATTTTGGAATGTTGAATTCTAGACATTTTTCCATCTGAGGGATCAATTGTTGATTTGCCTGGTCTGATACTTCCCGATTATGGTTTCAGCGTCCGATCTTGTAGGGTAGATTAGAATATCTTATAGGCAGTACTCAACAATGTTATACCCCTATAATTGCTGCACTTTGTGTATATGGCAAATGATGCCCTTTCGTCAGTCTTCCGACATCTCCTCATGCTCCCATACGTGCACTATGATTTGATGAATTGCTTGCTGTAATGATGGGCCTCCATGTTTAATTATCTCGGCTGGTATGCCATCAGCTCCTGAGGCTTTTTTCAGAGCATAGTTTTATCCAATTTGGAGCTCTTAAGGCTTCGGCAAAATATTTAAACAAGTAAAATATTGCTTGTTCGGCAACATTAGTCACTTATTTCAATACATTGCTGCTTTCCACACGATAGGATTTCATTCACTTAACAATAGAGCATATGATTGATTAAAAACATGAAACGCTAGCTACATAATTGTCAAATACAAGAGAACTGTTTTACAAAAGACAAACAAAATCGGTAAAACATATTCGGGAAAAGCTATGCTCTGGCCCTGTATGAGCTGCTACGCAGATTTTTTTATTTTTAAAATCATATTCATGAATACGCAGTGGAGTCCTTCAATTTAATATTATTTGCCAAATACTCATCACTCATTTTTGGTATTAATTGTTTGTTTCGCATTTGAATCGATGATTGTTAAAAAAACATAAATAAAACATTTTTCGAAATCACTTTTACTATATCTTTGTACTGCTTATTGATGGGGTTTTCCGTTGAGAGCAAATCGCAATTTAATACACACGCCACATTCAAATTTGAATACGAAATCAGCATCAACAGTATATTTTGTTCTTTGAGAAACTTTATTTTATTAAAAAACTAAAAATGTCAATTATAGTGTCCCGCAAAAGCATTCGTAGTTTGATTATTTCGTCTTAAGGATGTTATAAACTGATTAATTTTGGATGTAGGAACTTAATTTTGTTTTTCATTTTTTTCCTTGTCTTTTTCTTCTTAAAAAAGACTAAAGACAGTTAGTCCTACTTATTTGATCGTGTCAGAAAAAATGAACAATGAAAAAAACCGAAATGAACCGCAAAAGTATTCGTAGTTTTTTAAGGCACGAATAGAATAACTTTGACGGCAAAACTTGATATTGGTTTTTTGCAGATTGGTCAAAAACAAGTTTTTTTGTCTGTGAGGGGGTGGTCTATCTTATCTCGTTTAGAAGGTAGGGACAGTTTTAAAGAAAAATCAATTAACAAGAAAAAAATTACAAAAAAAAACAAAGGCAACACATGCAATAAAGTACTATACCAGTTTTGAAAGCCAGAAACTTCTTCTTTAATTATACCTTCAAGCTAAACTATTCATGTCCACAGTTTCTGAAAAGTTTACACGCAAATTCAAAATGTTGATGAATAAATATGGGAAACAACTTTAGACCATTTTTTTGCAATATTTTGTAATCGAGTGCTGAATTCTTTTTGGTTTTTATGAGTGCTCACATCAATTCTGAATCAAATACAAAAAACCGAGTGGTTTTATGTCTTCGTGTCTTTATGTCTTCCAGTTTGTGAAAAAAATTTAAATTGGAATTGAAACCCCTATTAATAGTAACTTACAGTTTTCTTACAAACTAGAAGACGCATTCCGACGTCTGACGCACTAACGATTAAGCCACGACGCCTACAAAAGCCATAATTCAATCTTTGTAGAACTTCTGGGATCTCTGAGCAAAAACGAATTTAACTGTGTTTTGCAGGCCTCTATCGAATTTAAAACTGCATCATTGAGAGAGTTCGACAGAAATCGAAACGAAACCATAGGTCCCACCCATATGTGTCAAATTTTAACTTACACAACACAGTGGAGGAGCGAAAAGTTAGGATATGGGTTAGGCGATGTATATACACAAAAGAAGTTGGAATTTTGTTAAAGGATAATTTTGAGCAGCCCTTCCAGAATCTCCCGAGCTCTTACATACTCGAAATATCTTTTAGTCCAACCTTAAAGATGATAAATATCGACTCGCTCACTGTCACTGATGTGTGTCCCTGCCCTACTGATGAAATTTCAATTTTATTGCTCAAAAACAGCAGTCGAAGAAGACCGTCCTCGTCAATTTCTGCCTCATTTAACTTGACCGTACCCACCATAAAATAAAAAGCTCCAGCACCCACCCCGCCTAAATAAAATCGCATAACTGGCTCACGTTATTGTGTCCCATTACATTTACGTACTAAATGGAGAAAGATTAAATTCCATCAAGTCCTTACCGGCATTTTATAGACATTTCTGCGGCACAAATCTCTCCGCCAGTCCGTCCCCCAATAAAAGTAATTAAATTGTGAAATGAATTCGCCATTAAAAACACAGAAAAAAAAAAATTACGAACATGACAAAACGCCGCAAACGCTGAACATAAATTCACCCCCGACAATAGCCAGGAGTTATTTCGAATTTTTATGTCGTACCACGGCATGGGAACCACACGACAAAAAGAACAAAAATTGTTATAAATTTAATTATTCCCATAAACCGGCAGTCAAACTCTCCGCCTAAGTGTGCTCCTCTGACGCAGGTACGACGAGCACGTCTCTACAACCTCTACTCGTGTAAATTGACGACGATAGCCATCCAGCCACTAAGCACATTAAATACATCATCATTCTGTGAGTTTACTGTGATGCGCGAGAAGGGGGCTCAATATTCACCCAATTAAACGAAAAAAAAAAAAAAAAAATATACGTCAGCGGGGCATTTATGGGTGCCACCACTGTGACCGCCGACGCGGCCAATTATTTGCCTCTCCTGTGACGCTCCTGAAGCTCCTGACGCCTCCTGACGCTTCTGCCGTCGTCGTTGTGTGCATGAATAATTTTGTGCAAATTACCAATTCCATGGCGGAATAATAATGGCGCCGCTCTAGACCATCTGAGCCATCTGTTGTTTTCTATTGTGCCCCCTGCGGTTGTGTGTGTGTGAGTTCGAATAACACACAACACAAAATCGGGATGGAGGAAAGTTTGTGGTGCTTTTGTTTTGTTTTTTTCTTTTTTTTTACTTTGCCCGTGGTGACTTCAAGGATGCAAATATCCTTCGCACCTACAGACACACACAAATTGTCTGTGTCCCGACCCCGGGGAAGGGGGAGACAATTTTTCCAAACTTTTTTCCGGGCTAATAGATGAAGTTTTGTTTTTTTCTATCGCAAGGTCCATCTGTGCGGTTCCGAAAATAAACAGCACGTGGGTGGGGATGGCGATGGGAATGGGGATGTCATATTGAACACACACATTCTACGTGAATGGCAGCGCCATCCTGCGCCGATTTTATGCTAATATCGTGGGGAGGACATCAAGGATTGGGAAGTACACAGTTCACCGAGTGGCGGTAGTTAGGACTAGAACTGACAATCCTTTATATGAATGGCTCCAGCTCGCCGGCAGAAATATGGCGGCGTTCCGGGGTTCGTTTGTCTGTCGTTTATTTGGTGAGGAGTTTTTTTTTTTTTTGTATTTCGATTGGAGGACTGCTTTGGTTAAGTTTTGAGGGAGTGTGAGTGTGTTTTCGTGGCACCGAAATGGAAAATGTTTTTCACTTTTCCACTTTGAGTTAATATTTCAGTGCCGTTGACAGGATATTATGACGCCTCGTGGGTGAAGTTTGTTTTGCTCGGAAAACTTGGTGGGAGATATTATTGGGCAATTGTGATAATTTGGCGACATCTTGAAGGGAAGTTGACTCTGCGTGGAGAGTAGTTTGAGGTGGTTGGAGTAATGTCCTTTATTTGAACTTGGCCTATGTTCCACGTGGGTGGTGGTCGGGAAAACTTTTTTTTCTGGGTATTTAATGGTAGATACTCTACGATTATCAGATTAAATGATAATTATTTCTGTACAAACGCTCACCAAAATTGAAAAAAAAAATGTGGAAAGACCGGATTGATGTCGATAAAAATTACAGCCTTCTGTTCATACACATCAACAAATATTCTAAACAGATCAGATAACAAGCAAAACTAAAGGGCCTTCCAATAAGGACTTCACAACTTTGTTTTTAAATAGAACGTAAACCGTTTGAGATATTTCAAAAGCTTTGTTATCGGCTTGAACGACTTCGTTCATATGGCCACGGCAGGCACGTTTACAGCGGTCGATTCCTTGGCCCCAATTTTTGGTGACTCGGCCACTCATTTTGGCCGAAATGTTAAGCTCTTGAGCTGTTCCAACGTCGGCTTCTTAGCATAAGCCAATTACTTAACGTAGCCCCAAAGAAAATACTCGAGAGGCGTTAAATCGCACGAACAAGGTGGCCCATCGTCTGGCCTATTTCTTAAGATGACACGATCATAAGACTTACTCTTCAATAAATCGATTCTAATGAGTGCTGTATGGCTTGTGGCACCATCCTGTTGAAACCACACGTGGTCCAAGTCCATATCTTACAATTCGGCCAAAAATAATCGGTAATCATGGCGCGATAACGCTGATCGTGATGATCGTTATCGTCGACGAAAAAATATGGCCCAATAATGTCGCCGGCAGTTACTTATTGTGGATGAAGTGGTGATTCGTAAAGCACATGTAGATTTCCACACGAACAATAACGCATATTTTGCTTATTGACGAGCCCATTTAACCAAAAATAAGGACAACCCTCCTGGAGTACTTCTGTCATGAAAAGCTTTCGCAATTCGCCGTTCGGAACCGGCATTAAACAGTAGGTCCCCTCCACATGTGTCCAAATTATAACGCGCACAACAGTGGAGGTCCGAAAAAGCTAGGCTCTGGCTCTCAACGGGCTGTTACGCCGCCTAATACAAAAATACAATTAGTAAAAGGATGCGTTCACAAATTAATTTCAAAGTTGTCAAGTCCATATTGCTAAACCCTTTAATTATCACTTTTAAAAAAATTGGAGTTGCAGAAATTGAAAAAAATAACTATCTTTTTTTTTTTTTTGACTTCTGGAATTGAGGAATATTTATTCATTTCATGCATTCATTTCGTGAATTTGACACCTGTGAAACTTAGCTGTCATTTGAAAAGTCGTGATATTAATTGAATGCTTGCCATTTAAAACAGTGGATCGCTTAGTAATCGGACAACGTGTTAAAATTATATAATTTGGCTACAAAACTGATGATAAAAATTCATTAGTCACTCAGTAATATTTCGGTTTTAAAATGAAAGATAAATACATTTTATTTTAAGTAAAATAATAAGATTTCCAATAGCTTTCTAAGCAACTAAAAACGAACTGGGCAGCCTGAATATCTGTTCGAAAAGATTACCTTTTTCTAATCACCACGATCCTTAAGGATAATCCAACCGAAATATTCAGGCCTCCAGTCGCAACGTCAGTTTTTTGTTCAGGCCTAGTAGCCTGCCTGTGGCATTCTCTACCAGCGCATTTGAGAGGGATCACTAATGCGACCAGATTTAAAGCCTTTGTCTCTGCTTACTTGATCACGTAGTTTAACAAATGATTGTTTTACTTTTTCTTGATTAGTATTTTTTTTTTGTTATTATAAATTTTTTGTTTTTTTAATTCATTATGCTCTAACCTTCTAGGGTGTAATATGTAAAGACTCACATATATTTATATTTATTTTCCGCTTAACTCTCAATTGCTTGCAATTATTTTATGAGATTGCTATAATTTTCCTATTGTAAGTAACATTGTTTAAATAAAATGAAATGAAATCCTATTGGAAATCTTAGTGTACTACTTTGGGTTATTTTTAATTCAACTTCTGCCTTGGTTAGGACTTGAATTGCCCACTCTAAGTCACAGCAAAATTTGTAAATAATTTTTGAGCCTATAAACTTGGTTTTAAGGTTACATTTTCTTTTCGCTCAATAAGCTTAGCTTCAACTCAGAACTTTACGTAACGGAGCATTTAAACAATGCTGAATTTCCAAGTAACCTTTTCGCTTTCTTCGCAAAAGCCGATTATGTTGCAAGAATATTCGTTTCAAGGCAGACAAGATTCAAAAGTAAAAATTACACACAGTACCTCAATGGCAGGTCCCAAGAAAACCAACAGAGAGTTCGTTCTTGCTTTCGTTTGTTTTGATAATGTTCCACGACCATGACTAAGACTGATGTTTTTCCCTCGTTTTAAAGCGGGAAATCGGGAACTCCAAAAGACCTCTAAATCGCGCTGCTTTCAACTCAAGTAGGCTGTCCTCGTTAGCCACCCTCACCCACTCGCTCAAAACTTTTTAATTAGTTTCCACGCAACAGTTGACACACAAAGAAAATCAATAAATGCCCACATCCACTTTTCAACTAAAAAAGTAAATAAACGCCCTCCAATTCAAAGTTCTCCCCCAACCCCTCTCTATTGGCAATTACGACTTAATTCAACGAGGACCTTTCAGTTTCCTTTCCTTTTTTTTTTTTTTTTCAAAACATAGTTTCACTTGGGCTAACATTCATCAATCGACACACACACACACAGACGCACACATGCCGGCGGTTTATCTATTTTGCCGATAACTTTTCGTCATGTTATGCCATAAGTTAGTTAAGGTGGACAATCAGAGTCATGAATGTTTTCACCTCGACGAACACATTGAATTCTCGGGGAGCCCATTCATCAATGTTTCTGGCTTGTTGTTCACTTCATTTGGCGCATTTCTTATGCCGCCTGCCTGTCTGCCTGTTACTCCACCCACACACCCATCCGATCCACATCCATCCATCTATCCATCCATCCATCTATCCATTCCCAGTGAAGCCCGGTGATTTCATCTCATTTCCATTAATCAGTCCTGATTACATTCATCTTTCCGAAGACTACGACGACGACTGAACGCATACATGTAACTGCTTATCTGTATGCGAGAGCCCCCTGGTTGTCAGAGGCTGGATGGGAAAGAATATTTCTTGCAAAATTGTTATTCATGTCAGCCGGAGCGCATATTTCCGTCATAATCTCTTAAATAAATTCATTGTGCCTATCTTTGAAGTAATTTGAGGCTGACTGCGAGACGCAGCACACATCCACTCAGACTCTGCCTATCAGATGAGAATATAATCATAAATAATCGATAAGTATAAATTCTGACAGTAAGGGCACGACGACGACGCAGGGTGGTGCTCCTTACCTGGACCTCCGGCTTCGGCTGGGGTGGGAATTTGATGAATTTCACTCTCCCGTCGAAAAAATTTCGTCCTGGAACAATGAACCCAGGAATCGATCATTTTCTCGAAACTAAATGCGAACGCACTCGCCCAAGACGACAAGGCTGACTGGCATGGGGTGCACAAAAAAAAAAACCCACCCCACCATCGGGAAAGATGACGATTTTGATAATGATGAGGATGATGGATTCCTTTTGGATTGGCAATGCATACGGCGCCAATCGGTCCTCCCCCTCGTCGAATGCAAATAAAAAATTGGATGGTCTGCGCTAAGCCCTCGCAGAGAGGAGATATTTGCGAACCATTGAACCGGACTGGCCATCCCTCCTCGTCGGGATTTATCCGCACTACTTTGTGCACGAAACGAGGGCGACACAATTCGACGACTGCGAACGCATGGATAGGTCTTGACTCGGTGGGTGGGGCGTGGACCGAGTTGCATTAGGGAGTGCTTGTTCTTTTCTGGGTGTATGTGCGGGGGGTTCATTTAGAATGAATTGAACTTTGACCTGACACATGGTAGACGAAGGACGCAATGAACTGTGCTGTGAAGGATTTTGCAAACAGTTTTCCCTCTTTTTGTACCGAGCGGATAATGAAGACGAGGGAACAATGTTTTTCTTGTCATTGAAAAGATAATGAGTGACGAAAGTGGGCTCTTGGGACAGAGGCATCGAATTGTTGAAGAACACGCTCATCTAGGGTCGACCATCATTGGGAGCAATACCTTATGGTTGCATAGAACCTTGATGAAACAAAGGCCAGACGCTTCGTGTGGTCTTCGGAGACGTGAGCAACGTCTTGGGAAGTTATTCCCATCGTAAGTAAAAAAAAGTAGAGCTACAGATTATCAACGTGTACACAAGACACGTGTTGTCATATTTTTTTAAAAAAAGAATGAAAGAAAATCTAGAGGGAAGCTAGAGAGTGAAATTAAGGGCGATTAAAAGACACGCAGTGGGACGAACATCGCTCACCTAATGAAGGCAAGTGACCTGTGCGACCTTTTTATGGTTCACATTGATAGGGGAAAGGCTTTGAAGTTTTTGGTAACAGCCTTGACCATGAATTTCTATTTATCAAAAAATATTCGACACATTTATGGCTCATTAGAAGGGTTACCAAAGCTGTAAATACTTAACCAGGCGTTTCCAACGTTTTCAATTCGACAATTTTCATCAAAATGCAAATGAACGATGCGTACTTAGCTCATTTTGATGACTTCAAGTGCTGTTAGGACCTAACCAATAGCTTCTAACGTCTTCAGCACCAAATTTTTCATAAGTTGTTAGAAAAAAAGGTCTCTAGCTCATTCAGATGGCTACAAAGGCTGCAAAGATTAAACCTAGAGCTTCTTACATCTTCAGTTGTATAATCTGACTGTCAAAAGGCACAAAACCGACGAGTTCTTGGCTCATTCAGATGGCTTTAAGGCGTTCAAGTCAGGTCCTTAAGGCCTTTTAAGTCTTCAATTCAGCTTTTAAGGTCATCAGTTCTCAATTTTTCGTCAAAAAAAACGACACGTCTTTGGTTCATTAAGATGATTCACTAAGACTGAAAGGCGTCCAACGTCTTCAATTCAAAATGTTTTGTCAGAAAAAAAAAAACGACACATCTTTAGCTCATTCAGCTGGCTACAAGTTCTGCAAGGACTTAACCAGAAGCCTATTACATCTGTAGTTCTACGTCAATAACGTCAATACGTAAAAAATCGACGCGTGTTTGGCTCATTTAGACGGTTGAAAAGGGTTAACGAACTTAACCAAGAGCTTCTAAGGTCTTCAATTCTCAATTTTTCTTTAGCAGACAGTAATTAAGAAGTTTACAAAGGCTTCAAAGACTTTAGCAAAAGATTCTAGCGTCTTCCACACCAAATTTTTCATCAAAAGGCTTAAAAAATAAAGTCTTTCGCTTATTCTCATGTCTGTAAAGGCTCTGAGGACTTTACAAAGAGAGAGTTTTACACTTATCGTCAATAGACAAAGAATCAGCATGTGCTTGGCTCATTCAGGTAGTTGCAAAGGCTACTGAGGATCAATCAAAAGCTTTTGAAGTCTTCTGTTCACAATTTTACGCCAGCAGATAGGAATTTAGATGTTTATAAAGGACCTAAGCAAAAGATTCTAGCGTCTTTCGCATCAAATTAAAAAAATAAATGAATGAAAGCGTCTTTAGCTCATTCAGATTTCTACAAATTCTGCAAGGGCCTAACCAGGAGCCATTTACATCTCTGACAATAACTCCAATACGCATAAAATCGACTCGTGTCTGGCTTATTTGGACGGTTGCAAAGGGTTAAGGGACCTGACCAAGAGCACCTAAGGTCTTCAATTCTCAATTTTTCTTCAGAACACAGAAATATAGAGAGGTTTAGAAAGGGTCAAAGGACCTGACCCAAAGATTCTATCATCTTCTGCACCAAATTTTTCATCAACAGGTTTAAAAAATAAAGTCTTTGGCTTATTTAAATGTCTGTAAAGGCTCTGAGGAGTGGGCGTTTATCGTTAGTGCGTCGGACTGTTAAGCGAGTGTACTCGGGTTCGAATACAGCTCGGGGGAAGAACACCATAAACAATTTTCACGGCCCAATTTGCGCCTCGAACTGCAGACCAAGATTGTTCGCCAGTAGGCAGAAAAACGCCGCGTCTTTGGTATATTTTAATGCTTACGAAAGCTGAAAAGATCTAAGCAAGAGCAACTAGTTCAAAGTCCTTCGTGATAGGCAAAAAATCGACGCGTCCTTAACCCATTCGAAGGGTTACAAATGTTGCTAGGACGTAATCAGTAGTCTTTAACACCTAAGCCTCAAAATTGTTTGTTAATAGACAAAGAATTGATGCACCTCTGCTCACTCAAATGTCTTCAAAGTGGAATGTCCAGCACTTCCAACTGGTCGATGAACTTCCAAAATTTGCTTAAAAAAAAAATTTAAATGAACTCCTCTGTCTGGGATCTCTCCCTAACAAACAAATTTATTCCCCGCCGATTAAATTGAAACCCTTTTCAAAGTCATTTCCCAGAGGACGCGTCCAACCTCCTCACCAACTCGATATCGATTCAAAGTGAAACCGAAGTTCAGGTCAATCCCAGACCTTGGTCTCACTAACCATTAGTCCTTGAAGACGTCCACAGTCTCAATTCAAAACACAGACCGGCAGCCAAAAAGAATCGCATTACCTCCCCTTCGCCGAATGAGGAATGTAACTCAATTCGAATCTCTCGCTGAGATTCTCCTCCATCCGTCCCACCTTAGGCGTGATTCAAAATAAAAATAAAAATCGTAATCCTGTCGGTTAAAGTTTTCTCCCCCACACAGTTAAGAGATATAAGAGGACTTCTTATGCAGATGTTGCCTGGTACCCTAAAAAAAAGAAAGCCCCTCCAAAAACACCATAAGATTATAACAATAACAATTCTCGCCCTCATTCAATGTCCACGTGCTGAGAAAAATGACACCAGAACGACTCCCACCCGCCCACCATTCCAATGAATGGAAGGAATTATTGAAATTTCAATCATTACGTGGAGAAGTGGTGCAAGGACCTCCCCCACACCGCGACAGAAATCAGAATCACCTTTAAATCTTCATTTCCCTGATGCCGACGACCACAGGAGCATCAGCAAGAAAATAAAGAGCACGAAAAAAAAAGAAAAATATATATGTATAAGAAGAAAAATCAATTTCAATTTCAACAAGGATATCCGTTTGCGTACGGCAGCAGTAGGTAACAGAAAAAGAGGACAATTCCAACATCAACAAGAACGGTAAAAGGAAACCCATCAAATTTATTGAAATCACCGAACAGATAGAGGATTGGGGATTGGGAGGCGTGGTGAAGACCACCACCCGTCCAGCAAAAAAAAAAAAAAAAACACCACCCAAACAAAGGGGATATCCTGAAGCTTCTACGCACATTCTCCGGACAGTTGCAATAAAAGTGATTGTTGTGTTTAAGGACACTCAACTTTACGGGGATGATTGCTTAGGATATCGTCGCATTCACTCTCCTCTGTGTCTGTGCGGGAAACTATAAACGTCCAAAGTGATGTCGGCCATAAACGTTAGTTTTTACTACCCCCAAAGTTTCGGAGCCATAACGTTCCACAAAACGCTTCAAAGACGATGTTCTTTCGTCCTCACGCGTGTGTGTGTTCTGAGTTGAGGTGTGTTTTTCGAAAATCTGTGTTACGTCGTGCCCATCAATTCAATCACAGGACCCGGTTGCCACCCTAATGAAAACACACTGTCGCCAGATTGTTTGAAATTTTAATTGCCAGACAATTAACAGGTCATTCTCGGCAACGGCACACGGTGCACCCGGGTCAGTTGGACAGGATTAATATGCCATTAGAACCCCCAACACATTCCACCGCTGGCCCCTGCGGACAGGAATCGATTTAACACGTGTTCGATATTTGTTGCGGACAGTTGATGTCAAAAAGGTAACGAGACTTCGCGTGCTCGTCGGATGTCGGGAGTGAATAATTAATATTCAATCACAATAAAGGAGTTGTCATCTAATTTGATGTTCATCACTTTGCCATTCGTCGATGAATTATGTAAGGACGAAACGACGGAAAGGAACGGTCAGAATTGGCTGTGTGTGTGTGTGGATGGGGGAAGGACTTGCGAAAGTGGTTTCTTTTCTCGCTCTTCTGTGCGGGCTAAAGTTAATCTTCGTTGAATATTTTAGTTGGGTTCGGCTTAAGGAGGGATGTGCACTTAGTTTTTCAGTTTTTCGAGGTTAATTTTTCAGTGTTAAACGAAACACCGAGTGGGGTGGAGGATTTAAGCTAAGGCTTTGCTGTGTCGAGGCTTAAGGAAAATCAGTGACCGGCTTTAGTTGAACTTGCTCTTCGTTTGGGATTTCCGTGACGTTTTAGGTACGGTGTGAAAAAAGAAGAAAAAAGTTATCTTTCTTCAGTGGAAAAAGAAAAAAAAGTAGCAGCAGTGGCGAAACAATTTTTTGTGCATCACCGATTCCTCGGTTACACTTTATTTTAATGATTGAGGACTGCGGTTCATAAACAATGGTCTTAATGTTGGCAAAAAAAAAAACGTTTGCAGTAGTTGGAAAAGAAAAGGTTAGGATGTTGACAGTGGCTCGCAATGAAAGTGGTCCACCTAAAAAATATTTATTAGGTTGTCAAATATCTCCCTTTCGCCTTTTTGTCTTTTGAATTTTCCGGCTATGTACAAAGCGCTACAGAGCTCGTATCCAAACTAATCATGCATAGCGTCGTTTTGTAGGTTATGTCAAGACCTTTCAAATGATGTATTGCCAGATACGAGCTCAACGGACACAGCAAGGGATGTGAAATTAGCATGGAATTCGAAGTGTTAATAGAATTTTTATGTGAATTATGAGAATTTTTATGTGAAAATTCTATTAAGAACACCTTTAATGAAATTTTTGACAGAAAATATACATATATGTACTCCATAAAATCGTCCTTTTGATATTAATCTGTGATTAAAGATAGAAATTATATTTTTAAAAAATCCATTTCGCGATATTTGTCTAGACTTAAAATTTTCTTTTTTTTTTTTAAACGTCTTTCCTCAATGACTGTTCGTTTTATTCCGCTCAAATTACATTCGATATTTAGCAAGGAGAGTGATGCTAGCATGACGCACATAACGGAGTATCATTGGGAATTGAAATGAACTATACAGTGGGTTGTGAAAAGTTTCGTACCTTGTCATTACTATTTATTGTTACAGTCGTATTGTCCGTGAGATGTCAATAAGGTTCTTACATTATTTTACTCAGTGATTTATCAAGTTTCAGGTTATGTAAAAATGTCTTCGAAATATATTCAAGGAGGCATTTTACTTATTGATGAAGTCTCGTCATATGATGCAGGATTTTTGTAATATTTCTATATTATTTGATTCCCAGGCCACAACATTTTCAAAAACCTGTCGACAGCAATAGACAAGGTTGTATATTAAAAAGAAAAGTTGAAACGACACTCAAATAATTTTCCTGTGAGAGAAAATTGTAAAATGCATATAATTCAGTGGCACTATCAAAAAATATAAAATCACCAAAATAACAAACTTCAAATGCAAATTTAAGTTGCAGGGGACGAAGCAAGTTGAACTTAATGAAAAATTCCCTACAGCTTAATCTCGTCTTTCTTTTATATGTTTTGGAGGTTCTTAAAGTAGTCTGTAAATGTTCTAAATGCAACCGACAGACCACAAGTTTTTGGTAGATAAAAATAAAAAAATGTTTAAATGGTTTGTTGCTTAACTTTTTCAAAAAGTTATTGTTTTAATGAAGGCAAATTAACAATATGTCTATATATTGACTTCAAGAATAATCATATCAAATTCATAGCTTTAACGATTGATGTTAGCCAGTTTTTAGCGTACTCCAGAGTGTTGTTTTTTCGTCAGAGATGTTGTCAATGACCTCTTCTGACATCATCATCATTAGTGGCGTAACAGCCCACGAAGGGGCAGAGCCTAGCTTTTCGAGCCTACACTGTGCTATGCACGTTATAATTTTTGACACATGTGAAGGGGACCTACAGTTTATTGCCAGTTTCGAACGGCGAATTTCGAAAGCTTTCCTTGACAGAAGTACTCCAGGAGAATTCTCAGTCGTTCGCTGGAGGTGAGGCCGTGAAAATTGTCTGCGGTGGTTTTTCCCCGTGCAGGATTCGAACCCGGGTGCTCGCTTAACAGTCCGACGGACTAACTACTAAGCCACGGCGCTCTTCTTACACTCCATCGATTAACAGGCGTATTTACTGCTGTACAGCAACCTTTGGTGTTAAAAACTTGCCTGTTTTCACCGTAAGACGTGTGTCTACTTCCGTTCATGTCCTTCTACGGTGTCTAGCTTATGATCTAGATGTAGCTTCTCGCCTTTTCTAATCTCCAAGGGTCTCAGCTTGGAAGTATGAAGCTGCTTATCTATCGCCCTTCTCGATTAGTCACTTTTTGTCGTAGGTTCAGCAATGTCTTCGATATATTGTGACAGTTTAACCTTCATCCGTCCCTCGGGTCATTTTTGACTGTACTTTGATTTCTTTTATTGAATCGAACGTAGTGATCGATTTGAACATTTTTTTTTTACCACAACTGCTAATATAGCCGGAAAATTCAAAAGACAAAAAGGCGGAAGGGAGATATTTGACAACCTAATATTTTAGAAGATATTGGCGAAAAAAGATTGCTTTTGATACAAAAAGTAACGGCCGAGGACGGATGAAGGTTAATCATTCTTTTGAAAATCGTATGCAACTAATGCCATTTTCGGTTTTAAAGGATAAAAAAGGTCTTATTACAAGTAATTGAATACACTGCAAAAAAAAATTTAATTACAAAGAAGCAAGCCTGGGGCTAAAATATCCAACGAAGTTTGGGTGAAAAATTGAGTACGTGCGGTTTGTTTTTTGTTTTGCTCGTTATTTCTTAAACTTTTAGATTTTCCGTCTTGTTTTATAAACCGTCTTGTTCGTCTTTAAACGTAGTATTAAAGTGCAAAAAAGTTTACCTTATACCGTTTTTTACTATGCAGTGCTAAATATATTTAGAAGAAACATGTTCTCATTTCTGCACGTCACTGTAGCTCCGGGCATTGATGAAAAAAAAACTGACGACTACCGAAGTGATTCTATAACGGTTTCATTATTCTTTTGGAATGAATTCCAAAAAAAACAGGATTGAAAGCTAATATTCTCTGCAATCGCGCCTTGAGTATTTAATGTTTCAACTTTTATACTCAAGACATTGGTCCTTCGAGCCGGATAAATAAATGTTTTATCATACAAACTTTGAACGATATTGAAAGCACACTTAAAGTTTGACGCATTTTGTTTTAATACTTTTCTGCTGCTAGACTCAGAGCGTACCCGAGTTGAAGGACGATTTGTAAGCTTCTTCTTCTTCAAAACCTAAAACTCACTATCCTATAGACATTTATAAACATTAAAGGCTGTGTTCTTCCTTTTCCGGCACTGGCTTTAACGCAAAACGGTTATGAAAATATATGATAGATCGATATTTATTCCTATAGCGATACCAAACAATCGGAAAACTGAACTCAAGTTTCACGATCTCAACCTCACAAGAATAATGTTCTAGATGAATTTCGGATGACTCAAAATAAAATTAACTCATGAACTTATTTATACTTATCCCTCTTTAAAATTTATAAAACAAGACCTCTCAATCGATCTCAATCCAACGTCATTCCTCTGCAGCATAAAAGCGGAACAACTTCAATTTGAACTCCGAGATTTTGAATTCCTTAATCAAAACAAGCGAATTGTTGTGCAGTCTTTTATTGCAGTCATGATGCATTCCGGCAGTTGTTTGAGCTGTGCATTAATAAAACAGTATTCAAACTACGTTTCGTTCTTAACGACCGGCCATCATGCGTCGCGGAAACTGCATTAGAACTAAACCTAAAGCGGACATAAAGCACTTAGAGTGCGGGGGACGCGGATTATGGATGTGTGACCACAGAGCTAGACAGCAGGATAAAAGGAAATGCCACTCTCATTCAGCAAGTGACCCGCTTGGCCCAAAACGCAAGTCACGTCCTCGGAGGTTTGTGTCCTGGTGACTTATTTCGGTGCCTAACCCACACACCGTCATCCCCTCTGTGGCAGTAAAAAGTTATATTGACAGGAGATGGGAATTCTGCTTTTGGTTTATATCTTTATTTCATTGAATGTGACAGACGTCGTGGATGCAAGGACTCCCGACATCGTTGGCCAAGAAGGCAGTCGGACATTTTGTCGGGACCAATAAAAAATGTTTAAGTGATCGTAAAACCCGCCAACACACACACACATAAACCAATCCGGACAGCAAACGAAACCATTAAGGACTCTTAGCGAATGAGGACGAGGAAGGTGCCGTTGTCGTTGTGTGCTTTGAATATCCAAGCCATCGTTTCGAGAGGTCCTGTTGTTTCCTCGCCACTTGGCCGTTTAAAATGTCATCCAACAAGCACACACATTTCTTTATTACACATGTCCTGTGTTCTATTGTTCCTTTAGCTCCTGTCGCCATACAAATCCCAATTCCAAAAAAAGGGGTTTTCAAAGCTAAATTGCAATCCGTTCGAATTAGATAATTAAACTTATGTGTGGGTGAGTGGGTGACGATGGTGGTGAAGCAAATTAGTTGAAGCATAATGGCGCCGTATCAGCGATTTCCAACGCGACGCAATTTTCGGTTCAATTAACTTCAATTACGCACACGACCCACTCAGCGATTGCAGCCAACGACGATGCACAACGCTCAGGGATATCAATTACCATCTGGAAATCTGTGGCAGGGACGTGCGAGAGCCGGAATATGGGTTAATCATATGCCTGGAGGAGATGTGGATCAGCAAATCGACGCGGTGACATGGACTTGGAGTTGACATAACTAACGCACTCGAGGTCTATCGGTCTGATGACAGGCGACGCGGGCGTGATAGTGGAAGATAACGACGTGGAGGTGAAAGGTGAGGGTCATGCGGTTGGCTTTTGAGTAACGAGTGTGCAAATTGTCTTGTTGTGGCGATGGCAGGTAATGAATCCTTGCTCACTTTTGAGGTAAAGAAAGTGGTTACAATAATTTATGCTTTGGAAGAAAATATTGTGTGGCGATCATTCGTGAAAGGGACTCGCAGGTAAAAAAATAGATTTCTAGGATATTCTCGTGGGCACTATGAGAGTCCAAAATATATTTTTGAAAATAATTAATGACACTAAAAAATAGTTTTATTGTTTTTATGTAAATTCAAAAAATATGCCCTAAAATTTGGCTCAATGTTGAAAACGAAAATTTCGTGATGGCGACGGATATTTTTGAACAGAAAAAAACTACAAATCAATTGAAAGAAAAAATTACTAATAAAACGTGTAAATTAAAAAAGCTTGTTAAAAATTATACCACCCGCCCACCGGACATCACAATTTCACCAGACCAGCAAGGACATCAAAACAACCCACCAGATCATTGATTTAAATGCATGTTAAACGTCCTGACTCGTCCCTTTTCGTGTTAAGTTCGCATGCTACTTCAACTAAAAGGCAGAACACAAAGCAAAAAAAAAAACTCAATAAATGAACCAAAGAGAATACAGAAAAAAAATAACAGCAACTCATCCACCACCACATTCGCATTCGTTCACATTCCGCAAATAATGCAATTTAAACAACTGCCCTCGGTTTAAAGTGAATTTCGTTTCTTTTTTTTGTGCACTTTTTTTCTTTTCACATAACGTTCCTGCCCACCCCGGCAGTACTTCATTTTGGCCAATTTATTAGCCCACCCACTCTGGGTCACTCTCGACTTCCTCACCGTGTGTGTAATTATTACATTTCAAAGTTCCCCACGCGGCCCCGTTCATTCATTCGTCCGAAATGAGCGAATATCCTTGCGCGGCACTTGTGTGTGCACGTTGCAAATGATTGCGTAAAATTAATTTTTTTTTTCTCTCCTCCTCGTTTTTTTGTGTTCGTTGTGCGGTTTTAAGAGCGAAATTTCACTGTGTGAGATAAAATTACAAAAAAAAAAAAAGGGCTCGAAGCGAAAACTAATTTAAGCACGATGCATATTTCTGGCTCTTTAAACAGTTAAACTTCCAGCCAGGACTACAAACTGTTGGGTTGATGATAGCGATCCTGCATTTAGCTGGGTGATGATGATCCTGATGCTGCTGTGTGGTGGCGCAGGATGTGCGCACATAAAGGTGGTTTTGCTTGTAGCAGCATCAATTTGTTACCACACATGCAAATGTGTGAAAATTATTCAAAGCGATTTATACTTTTGCTTGCTATCGGGGTGGAGTTTCATTGTTAAGTGAATTAAAGGATGTGCTTGTGTGGTGGGGATAGATTTTGAGCTGTTTTGTATTTTTTTTTGTGTATTTTTTTTTTGCGTGTGGTTTATGTGGGCGAGACTGTACGAGATGTCTGGCTGTCTAGTGCTGATGAGACTTTGATGGTAAATGGGAGAGGCTTAATTTTTTGTTTGGGTATTCTTTTTTTTTTATTAAAATCTGAAGAGCTGAAAGACTTCACATGAATGCGTTTTTTGTAATCCAATCAGAAATATGAAGTGTTGCTGGGCCGAATGCACTTAACAAATAGTGCACCAATTATTTTTAACTGCAGGCACTTGTACAATTTCGATTAGCACTAAAAGGTTTCCCGAAAGGTGGAATTATAAACCTAGAAGTGAGCTTTAATTAAAGCTTGTCAGAATATGCGACAATAAATGTCGCACTGTGTTTTCACTCGGTGAGTTTTTAAACAAACAAAATGGACGTATATCGGGCTCAGAAAACCCACAAGTAATCGAAAAGGTGCCGATGCAATCAGGCAAGGTGACTCTTTGGTATACTCTGTGGTCGGAAGGTGTCATTTCTCTATTTCTTTGAAGATGCCAAGGGGCAGATGGTCACACTTAATTCGGAGCGATATGATTGAATGGCAACCGACTGTTTTTGACCAGCGATTGAAGGTCATGACTTGAATGATATATGGTTCTGAAAGAAGATGTAACAAGCCACAGAACATGCCCAATGATTACTTTTTTGCTTGAGAAGTTTCCTGGTCGCGTGCTTTCACGTTTTGCCGAATTTAAAATTCACAATTAAAAAAAAAATCTCAACAATTCAATATAAAGGTGGGGGAATGGTTTGGGGATATGATAATTCATTAAATAGGGTAGTATTCACGATAAGTTCACAATCTCTTTGATCTTAATTATTATTTTGAAATTTACTTAAAACTTTTTTCTTGAAAATCACTTGACACCGGTCTCATCGCCTGGAACCTTCCTGCGGGGTGGTCTGGGGATCATCACTTGAAGTCAGTTTGTTAATGGTCTATTTCCGAACCGTTAGGCCTTTGTTAAAGCGTAGGGGCTTTGGATTGAACGGATTTTCTTTTTTTTTTCTTTGTCTGCTTTCCGATACAAAAAAAAATTCGCCGATTCGTGGGCAATAACGATTCTTCGTCCATTTTTGTGGATATATTTTCTGAAAGGTTTATTATTCTATAATAAACCTTTGTAATCGTAACAGAAAAACAAATGTAAGACCCCCTCAAACTTTCACAGTTTGTGTTTGGCGGGTTGTAACATATGTAATAATAATTTGTCTGTCCGCCCGCCGTACGCCGCATGCAGTCCGATTCTTTCAGCACTAAAAGTTCCACCATTCCTAAGTTGTTAGAGCTATAAGGACAAAACTCGGCTCAAAAATAGTTCCAGTCGAGCCGCTTATTTTGATGTATTGCCACATAAAGTAGACCGCCCCAAGGGGGAGAAAAGAGGATTTTTTTTTTCTACGAGTTTTCGCTTCGACGCGCCTTACTCTGGCCACTCTGCCTTCGGTTTTCCCACGAATCTCCTAACCCACCAAAAGAAGAAAACTGACTGTCCACTCACTAGCGCCGAGCTTTCATTAAACGGCACCATGGGAAATTTCATCTCGTCATAGACCATCGCGTCATTCTCTAAGCCTACTCTTCTTCTTTCTTCTTTGTGCGGCACTACAGTCCGGGGTGGACCTGGGCCTTCTTTAGCAACCTCCTCCATGCCAGCTGCTTCCAGTGACGCACACCGAGTCGGTTCTAGTCCTTCTCTACCTGTGTACGCCACCTTAGGCGCGGGCGTCCTCTGCTGCGTTGCCCCATAGGTTCGGAGTCGAAGATTCTTCGGGCCGGAGCAGTACTGTCCATTCGCTCTACATGGCCTACCCACCGCAGGCGTTGGATCCGTAGACGCCTGGCCATGCACATGCCGCCGTACAGTCCGTACATTTCGTGATTGAACCTTCTCCTGTAGTAACCATCAATGCAAACAATACCAAAGATCGTACGCAGAACTTTTCTCTCAAAAAGGCCAAGGGCTTCTTCATCCGCTTTTGACAAAGTCCATGTACTCGCGCCATAGAGCAGGACTGCGATGACCAGGGTGTTATAAAAAGCCATCCTGGTTTTTCGAGAGAGGGCTCTTTTTATTTAACTAAGCTAGTTCATAAGATAAAAATAATATTAAATAAAGTGAAAGATGCAACCTAGATGGATCGTAAAGGGAAATTATTCCGGGACGGGAGTACTGCGGCAGGTAAGTGATTTGTTTGTTTATCGGGGGTGTATTTATGGGAGTGCGTTATGCATTCCTCCTGAATACATCCCTCGTGAAATATTTTGTCTCTGCGTGTGTTTCGTCGCTCTTTTATTTTTTTTATTTTTCAGGTTCCAACAAGGCTCACGCAACATCGATTGGCCACCAAAATCATGCGATTTGACACCGTACGGATTTTTTTCCTGAGGGACAATATTAAAAAAGAAATTAGTGCCTCCATTAACGCACTCAACTTGAAAGTGCAACAATGCCACAAAGAAATATCCGAGCTGAGAGAAGAGAACTCAAAAATTAGAGAAAAACTCTCTGACCTGCAACGAAAAGAACGGCTCAGTGACGTCATAGTTCGCGGAATCCCTTATTCAGCCAATGATGATGCCATTGTCCTCTCAAAAAAAATTGCCAATACGCTGAATGTCCCGTTCCCTCCTCACATCGACGCTTTTCGGATCAAAACAAAGGCCAAAGATCGTCCGCTGTTAATCCGTCTCTCCTCTCGTGCTGAGCAGAATGCATGGTTATCTGCTTTTCGCTCCAGAAAAGGGATGACCTACTGTCAGCTCGACAATACTGCTGATTCACTCGCACCTACTGCAAATCACCGTATCTATATGAATGAGAGCTTAACACCGGAGAACAGCTCGTTGCTACGACATGCACTTCGATTACGAAGAGAGGGGCTATTGTTTTCTGCCAAAACCAAGAATGGATTTGTTTTTGTTAAGAAGAGCAAAGATGATGTGGAGATGAAAATTTTGTCAACAACTAATCTCTCGTAAGTGCTGCCGTTTTCCCAGGATTGATGTCGTCATGAGCAATACTAAATAATTATGTGTTATTTTAATTTTATTCCTAATTAATAATGTTTAAATTATATAATACGTTGTTCTACCTCGTTTACTTTCCAATTCTCCCACTAACTTCCCGTTTTATATTTCCCCTCTCCCTTCTTTCCTTCCTCTACCATGAGTGTATGTATTTTGATCAAGAATTAATTTTATTTAATACACTGTTTAATTCTCTTGTACTACTCTTACTCCATGTGATTGTTTCATACTTTCTTCATGCCCCTTAGCAATGTTTTACCTGGCGGTGTGGAAGATTTATCTGCACGAACACTTATAAATATTCTATCGAATGCTAGAAATGGTTTCAAGATTTGCTATTTTAATGCACGCAGTTTGAATAACTCCAAACTGAATTATGTAAGTGATATTTTTGTGGGTTCTGGGGTGGACATAATTTGCGTTTCCGAAACGTGGTTTAAACCCTATATTGCAAATAACATTTTCGATATTCCAGGCTATTCATTAATTCGCAATGATAGAGTCACAGACACAACAGGTGGTGGATTAGCAATCTATTGTATTAACTCACTGTCTTGCAAAATAGTAGGGAAATCTGAAAGTGGCGGTGTTGAATATCTTCTTGTGGAGGTTAGTGATGGGTGTGTGAAGTGTATTGTTGGAGTTGCTTATTGCCCAAACCGTAGACATTCACCAGAACCCCTGTTTTCTGAAATACAGCGCTTCTCTGCTGCTTATGAGCACACTATAGTCTGTGGTGACTTTAATGCTGATCTTCTCAAGAAGGACACGAGAGCAAATCAACTTTTAGATTGTGTTGCAACATCTGCGTTAACTGTGATAAACTCATATCCTACACGCTTTGCACCAAACTGTACCCCTAGCCTCCTTGATCTGCTTATTGTGTCTGATCCTTCCAATGTTTTACTTAATGATCAGCTTTCCTTTGAAGGCGTGTCTGATCATGACTTGTTGTATTGTTCGTATAATTTAGACTTTTCCCGTTCATCCTCTCCGTCAAGTTTTTCATTTAGAGATTTTTCTGCAATTAATGTTGATGATCTACAACAGCATGTAGCTAATATACCATGGCAAGATATTTATAACCTACATGATGTTGATAATAAAGTTAATTACTTTGAATCTCATCTTCTTAATTTATTTGTTAATCATGTTCCACTAAAAACGGTCTCAGTTAGAAATGAAAGAGTTCCCTGGTTTTCTGAAGCAGTGCACAATGCCATCAAACTTCGAAGAAAAACCTACTCGACTTGGAAAAACTACCCCACTAATGAGAACTGGAGACGCTATTGCCTCGCTCGAAACAAAGCTTGCGTAATGGTTCGAAGAGCTAAGAAAATGTATTTCCTTTCTAAACTTGATCCCAAACTTCCATCTAAAAAGCTGTGGAGTAACTTGCGCTCTATTGGTGTTGGGAAAAAGAACACATCTCTAGTTTCGGTCGATGTTGATTCCCTAAACAAGGCTTTCTTAACTAACGGTATAGACGACGTTGACTTTCATCGAAACAGTGAGGTGCCTCAACCGCCGTCTGATAGTTTTTATTTTCAGACAGTTACTGAACTTGAAATTATTAATGTTATTAGATTGTTGCGGTCTAATGCAGTTGGTGTTGATGGGGTTCCTTTACGATTTGTAAAAATGATACTCTGTTCAATTATCTCGCCACTTACGCATATAATCAATTTCTGTATCTACTCCAGTACATTCCCCAGTAACTGGAAAAAAGCTATTGTAACTCCTGTTCCCAAAAAGCCTTCCCCGTTGTCTCTAACTGACTATCGTCCAATAAGCATTCTTCCCTGTCTGTCAAAAATTTTGGAGAAGATTATGGCCAACCAAATCCAGGACTTTCTTAATGTAAGTGATTTGATGTATCCTCTACAATCAGGCTTCAGACCGCATCACAGTTGCTCAACTGCAATGGTTAAGGTTCTCGACGACATCAGAGTTCAATTTGACCTAGACAAAATTACTATCTTGTGCTTGCTTGATTTCTCCAAAGCTTTTGATAAAGTAAATCATGTAATCTTATGCCAAAAACTTAAGCATTATTTTGGTTTTGCCGAGTCATCAGTCCGTTTAATCAAGAATTATCTGAGTAACAGAAGTCAAAAAGTTAAGATTGGTGAATGCTCTTCCCAGTACTTAGATGTATCATCAGGAGTACCGCAAGGCTCAATACTTGGTCCTATTTTATTTAGTCTATTCATTAATGACTTACCCAAAGTGTGCCGTAATGTCTCGCTTCACTTATATGCGGACGATGTTCAAGCATACTTTTCCAGACCCATTGGACTAGTTGAAGACCTGATTTGCAGGTTCAATGAAGATCTTTCTCATATTCGCCACTGGTCGGTAAGCAACGGCCTTGATCTTAACCCAATAAAAACACATTGTATCTTAATATCTAAACAAAAATATGGCACTGAAACAATGCCGCCTCTTTACTTAAATAATGTTACCCTCCCTTATGTTGATTGCGTGGTTAGTCTAGGCTTTAGAATAAACCGTTCCTTGTCTTCTACCGATCATGTCAACCATATTGTCCGTCATATCTACACTGTTCTTCGTAAACTTTGGTTATCGGCAGATTTTACACCCACCAAAATCAAGCTTAAATTGGTCAAAACTTTGTTGCTTCCAATTATTGAAAACATTGCAGTTATCTATTGTAAGCTTGATTCGCTGTCGTTTCACAAACTAACAGTAGCATTTAATGACATGACTAGGTATATTTATGGACTTCGTAGATTTGACCATATTTCTCAATTTCAAAGACTAATTCTTGGTTGTACCCTTAATGATTATCTGTCTGCCAGATGCTGCATTTTTATGCATAAAATAATTCATCAACAGCTGCCACCGTATTTGTCTGAGAAGCTCCGATTTGCACAATCCACCAGGACCTACAATCTTGTTACACCAATAACAAAATATTTACACTGTTCTCGTTTGTTTTATGTCCACGTCGTCAGGCTTTGGAATTCACTTCCAAATCGTGTGAAACAATCAAATGGAGCTAGCAAGTTTAAAAAAGAGATTTTTGACTTCTTTTCTTAAATAATCATTATACATACCCCCCATTTTCCTATTCCTCTCCCTTCTTTCCTTTGTTACCTTTTTCCTTGAACTAATAACTAGCTTAAGATTAAAACATATTTTGTAATATTAAATACTAAATAATTGTACTATAAAAGACTGCATTGTCTTACTTGTATTCCGAAATAAATTGAATTGAATTGAATTGAATTGACTACGCAAAGGATCGTGCTTGCGCTAACAATCCCCGAACTTTTGACGAAATAAAAACCAACATTACTTATAAATAAATAAATAAATAAAAAAACTAACATTATTCAAGTTATGGTTGTGGCACCGCCCTAAATGCACAAAAAAGTCGTTGAAAATGATCTCAATATTTCGATTCAACTAGTTGGAGCTATTGATATACTAGCTGAGAATTCGGCTCATTCTGGTTTCAGCCAGTTCGCCAAAATTGGCGAAAAAGTAATGTCAAGGATGCCTTTTTCTGCGGTTCACGAAGGTGAGAGGTACAGGTCCTAAAATGTGGAGCGAGGTTTCTTCCTCTTCCTTGTCTCTGCTGCTTCTGCAGAAGTCGTTGAGCGGGAGGCCCAGTCAGTGGTCTGTTTGCTAAGAATATACAAACCGTAATATGAATAACCCTTAAACTTTATCATCATGGACAAAATTGACTGCTTAAGTACTTGACGTAGAAATTTTTGTTTCTGAAAGAAATACATTCAGAGTTCTTAGTCCTGATCTTCTCCTGAGCATGAGAAGTGTTTTATCGTGCTTAGCTGTCCTTGACAAGCTTGTTACCTACTGATCCTCTTTTTAACAGCAGTAAAAAAATTTATAAACAATGTCAGCTCACAGCTTAAATTCTAGTACATTTTTTGAGGAATCCCTTTTTTAGCAGTTTAGTTTAGTTTCTTAAGCAGATCTCTTTACAAAAAACTGGTCCTTGACCTATCTCCTTACAGATGAGCTCATAAGGACGACCAACTTTTCTTTAAAAGGCTTCAATCTCCATCGCCCGCATTTAATTCATTCACGGACTTGGTCTGGCTGTTTTTTACCCCTCTGCTTTTTTTGTGAATTTAAAATGATGTCGCGGAGAGTGTCGACCACTGTTTGCCTGCAAACCTTAAACTCCTGATTCCACATCTACACATCTCTTTAAAAAGAAAAAAAATGTTTCCGTGACAAATCTAAATCGACTCACGACCACACGTCCTGCCATCTGTGTCAGTGCTCTCTCCTCCCAACTCAGTGACATGACCAAAGTAAAATTCTATAAAACGTCAAATCGCATATCCTTTCAATACACATCCTCACACGCTGTTGGATGACTAAAGTGCTTGAATGCTTCACTCATCCCGTCTATCGTCTGTCATCGTCCTCGTCATGGCTGTTGTGTCGTCACCATCATCATCATCATCATCATCACCATCGACAGTAGCAATCGCCTTTTGTCAAACGTTTCGGAGTTTTCCTCTTTATTTATTTTTTTTTTTTTTTTTTTATGACTTTTCGTAACTCATCGCAGCGAAAAACCGAGAAAAAGGACGTATCCTAGTTGGATGGGATGTTGCTGCCAGTGGTTTTTGGTTTTTGGGAAATCCACACGAATGACGAGCGAAGTCAACGCCGGATGGCAGCAACCTCAAACACTATTATGATCACATGTGCTCTGTCCCGTTTCGTAATAATATGGCCAATATGGCGCTGGAAAACGAATCGTGAATTCCTGGTCTCACCGGGAAATTCGGTTTTCGACACCGGGATGGCAATTTCCCGGTGATTTTTCGCAAAATAATTATTATTTTTGCTTTTGGTTGTGGGGTCGTTTTTTTTTTTTTGGTGAGGCGACGTGTGGAGTGTTCAAAATTATGTGAAGGAGGATGTGTTGGGGTTAAATTTGGAGACAGGAATTTCGTTAACAATCGTGACACTGAAATGGCTTGCAACTAAACCATTTGTTTGCATGAAGAGTGAGCTAAAGCTTTTCAAATTCCTAATTTTTATGGAAATTCTATTGCTGTCGAGGGTAGTGACAACGATAATCGGGCAAGGACAGTTGGGAAATATGCCTAGATGTGCTACAGTTTTTATATTTCTTTTAACACTATACGCGCGACTTTTTTTTACTTAAAAAATATTTTTTTTTTTATATAACCTATGGCTGCAAATGCCAAAATAATAATAAAAAAAAAACCCTTAGTCTACATAAATTGGCATGATTATTCCCTTCAAAATATATAAAGTAGATCATCTACAAAGTAAAACAGAGTAAAATTTTGATCCATAGTTTCTGAAAGAAGAAAGAATCGAGTTATATCAGATCTGCTACACCGCGCATTTTAGGTTTAAGGGTGGCGTCTATAAGCTGCAGAAGAAGGACTATGTGACCTAGAGAAACCAACACTCTAAACTTCGTGTTCTGTAAAGTTTCGAAACACTTATTCAAATCTTGTTTTGGTCCATTATTCAGCCAATGGTTACAAAAAAAAAAATACAAAAAATAGTCTTACAAAAATAATTCAAAATCCTGTTCTACTTCATCGATGAATTCTTCTTCCTCCGAAATACTTTCCTCTCAACCATAACCACAGAATTTATCAAAACCAAGACTAATAGTTCCCCTCCAGCTTAAAGTCGTTATCATCGACGTCCCAAAATCCCTACCAGACCACAATTATCGCCTCTCCCTCTTCGTAAACCCTTTTCGAATCTCAAAAATTACGAGAAAACATCCAAAGAATCCACACCGACTCGAAAGTTCGTTATTTTTGAATTCCATTTTTTTTTTGCTTCCTTTCAATTTTCGGAAAATTATCCGATAATTTGCGGCACTTAAGCGGCTTACTTTTTGAATATTTATCGGTACCAATGTCGAATGGAAGGCGAAACCATTTGAAGTTCCACCCGACTGAATATGGCTGCAGCTTCAATAATTCATGATAATAACAAGGATATTGGTTGGCTGCCACAAGGATGTGGGGTGAATCAATTCGAAAAGAAAACGTTACGTATCCACCCAAGTGGGTGGCGGGCTTCGTCGTGCGTGCGTGTGCCGCGTTGAGTGTCTGCACCACATGCCACTCAATAAATCAGCATCGAATCGAATTGAAATATATATTCTAATAGTAATGTGGCGCCTTTTTCTCTATTTATACATAAGCACCGTACTCGCGTAAGTCAGATATATTTACGGTACACGAGTTGGCTTATTAATCAGTGGAACCAATTTATCAATCGTCATTATGGGTGACGTAGGCAGTGAGTATTACTGATGATGAGCCTCTGTTTATGGAGAAGCTGTGGGGGTCTTTCGTAGGGGTGATGACCCTCGGAGACCAGAGCGTGCTATTCTATTTTTGTGTGGGAGAGCACGTGGACACGTGCGGAACTTAAGAATAGAAGGTTCCCTAAGGCGATTTGTAGCCAGTCAAGGGGATAAATTTCATTGGACAACTTTAAGGAGAGACGAAAAGTTTGACTAGACAAGAGGCACTCTGACAAAGGAGGAAATATTTTGATTTCAAAGGGTAGGTCTGTGGGTACAATGAACAGAGCGTTGTCTTAATTTTTGAGATGATGCTAGTGGGATGGGCGTGGAAAACGTGGAGAATCAGTGGAGAAGTTTTACTTCAATTTAAACTGATTGATGACTAAAATAATTGTTTATGGTGACATTTTCTGAGCTATAAATTGCCAACAACATATATTTACAACTGATAGATAGATTTTTCATTTCCGTTGGTTAAGGACTTTACAATATTTTTGGCACGGAACTTGCACAGAAATGTGATTTTTTAAATACATCTTACAACTGAAAAATTGTATACTACATTGATTGACTTAGAACTGATTTGGATGCAGGAGTAAAGTATTAAAGTGCAAATCTAAGAGAACTGTCTGTCTTGTGATAGGAAAAATCCAATTATCTCGTTTTTGCACTCCCGGTACTGTCATGAATGTATTTGGGACAATATAAATTGATTTACTTTAAAGTAGAAATAAATAAAATGACAGAATATAAGCAAAGCAAAGAGTTGAGTCTCTTGATTTGCAGTAGTTTATAACCTCGCCAAGTCTGTGACAAGAAATAACCTAGTTAACTAAACAAGAAACTGCCTGGCCGATAATCTTGCCAAATGCGGAACCAGTGAAACAATCCAATCGGATAAGGTCAGTCTCTGCGCACCTCTTGCTACCGCGCTCCTCTACATCAAATCCAAGACCATTGCAGCAACCAATCTTAGGTGGTCGAATGGTGCTACTTGCCGCTAGATCCTGAACGCTCACTTAGTCTCCTAAGACTCAATAGAACTCAAGTTAGAAACCTGATCAGTGTCATAACTGGGCACTCCACTTTTGGCAAACATGCCACCCGACTGGGCCTCCCGGTCAACGATTTCTGCAGAAGCTGCACAGACGAAGAAGAGGAAGAAACCTCGCTCCACCTTTTAGAAACCTGCAGCGCTCTCGCGAACCGTAGAAAGAGGCATCTTGATTACTACTTTCTAAATAATCTCGGTGAACTAGCTGACACCAGCATAAGCCTTATCCTCCGTTATATTAATAGCTCCACTTGGTTTCTAGAGTAGAGGCATGTTTTTGCATCCGCTCTATGTGGTATCACAATGGGCCTCATCTGGCCTAAGTGCTTGGCTGCCTTGCGCGGCCCACCACACAACCTACCTACCTACCTAGCTAAACATAACTCTTTCGTCCTCTTTATTTACGTCTAGTGATGTTTATGTTGCAAAAAGTGGTAGCTAAATCGAAAACACATTCCTTTTTATGTCTTATTTATTGCAACATGAGCTCATATTTTAAGGAATAACACAAGAACTTGACTTACGAAAAAATTAATAAGTAAAGCTATGTTATGACAAAAAAAAGGAAACCATTGTCCACGTTGGTATTTGACAATGTCATGACCACATCTAATTCCAGCCACATGAAAAATATTTTTTTTCATTTCAAGAAAAACGAAGTAAGAGATCTCGAATATTCTTTTTGCACTAAGAAACGTTTAAAGCAGAAATCAATGGATTGCAATTAGGTTTAGAATGAACTTAAGACACTTTTACTGCACTTGCGCAAATATCTTTGAGTTGTCGGCAGATGAAATTTAAGTTGTTCACTAACAAAAGTGGGCATGAAAGGGTTTACAGACTAATAAGCATGTCTTCTGTTGTGAAATTATAGAAAATTGTAATTCCACTCCTTCCCTAATTTTATAATGTTGCTCTTTTTCTATTTAGTGCCGGTAAAGGTCAGATTTTTGTCTCTCTTTTTCTTAGGCCCGGGAAGAATACGAACTAACCTAGTCTTGCTAGTTTATTTCACATGTGGAACATACATACGATTCATTCATTACCATTTCCAAACCCAATTTAATAAACTTTTTTTCGAATACAAAACTTTTTGGAAAACGTCAATGATACTGGAAAATGTTTGATGTTTCATCAGCTGAATTAGAAATTGGGTACGTTCGCACATTTTATAATTATCCGGCAAATAAATTCTGAAGCCTTACTTTGCTTTGCTCTATATATACCTTCTAAGCGAAGTTGTCACATTTCGTTTCGGAATAAACGCCTTTTTTTCCAGATTTCTTCGTCGTATAAAAATTGTTCTAGAGCACTGTAGATAATTTTTTTTTTACAGATAAATTTTATGCATGTGCAGAACCTTGAAAAGCGTCGGGATTGTCGGGAATCGGGACGCCCAAAATCAATTAACTAACTAACTAAGATCTAAGTGGGCGCCGTGGCTTAATCATTAGTGTATCGGACTGTTAAGCGAGTGTACCCGGGTTCGAATACAGCTCGGGGAAAAACACCACAAACAATTTTCACGGCCCTACCTCCAGCGAACGATTGACAATCCTCCTGGAGTACTTCTGTAACGAAAAGCTTTTACAATTCGCCGTTCGGAACCGGCAATAAACTATAGGTCCCCTTCACATATATTAAATTATAACACGCACAACACAGTGGAGGCGCGAAAAGCTAGGCTCTGGCCCTTCGTGGGCTGTTACGCCACTAGCCTCTTTTCAATAAGTAAGCTATGAAGAGCGGTTTATACTCCAGCTCAAGCCCACACTCAAACAAAATTCATAACAAACCTTGAACACAGTTTTATTGGAAAATTGCATAGATTTTCAAAGCAAATCAATTAAAGTCAATCCAGTTTAAATATCAATGGTTATCGTTGGATCGAAATATCATACAATAAAATCGCAGGCCGTCTAAAAACCTAAAAAATGTCGGGCAAAACGATCCAAAATCGCACAAAATGTTAAAGAGACTTAAAGAGATTTTCGAAATACGGAAGTTTCACTTTATTCACGTATGGATTTCAACTAATAGCTGTTAAAGGATTAGAAATAAGCATGACTTCAAATTGTAGAGGTTTTGCACACAAAATAAACTCGAATTATCGAGGGGACCGAATTGCATAGATTTTCTTCGATGTACGGAGGTTTTTTCACGGAATTATCAGAATATTTCTACATTCAGAGGTTTTCGAGTTATCAAAAGTTTACTGTATTATTTCACAATTAAAAATGATATCAATTTAGCCTTAAATAGTTTCTAAAAATAAGTTTCTATTTTTTAGTTTTTATGGTAAACTAGCAACCCGTCCTGGCTTCGCGCAGGCAGCGCTATATATCTAAAAAATTTTCGTATTTCAGTAATGGAATTCCAGAAAGTGTTAATGAATTTAGAAATAATTTCTTCTTCTTCTTCTACATCTAAAACGCTGTTAACTGAATACTAGACTTTTGATGATGAATCACATTTGGCAAGAATTGAATCTTAACTTAATTGACTTACATATTTGTATGCGACAAAAAGCCCTTCACTCAAACCAAATTAATTAGTAGATAAGTTTGCAATATCCGGTTATATCTTCTCAATCATATCTATAATGTTCGGAACCAAAACGAAGATATTTCTAAAATTTACCTTCCCATTTCAAATTTTCCTGCTCTTATTTTAAGTATATCATTGGAAAGTGATGTGTTGTCTTTTATGTGCAGCCATAAGTATGACTTTTCCAGTGAAGCATTGACTCTGCTTTAGTGCGTCTTGCTAGACGCTTTGTGGAGCATTGAAGCCTCGTCCAAAGTTACTGAACTACAATCCTCCGTCAATTTACCACTATTACTCTCTTGGAAACATTGCAGGCTCTTGCAATATCGGCACTACAAAATTTTAATGAAAGTTTAAAAGCAGAGTTAGCAATTCTTCCGCCATCTGAAAGTGTGGGTTCAATTCTACACGATGCCACAGTAAAAGCAGTCTCCCCAACATGCTTAATCTTTGCAAGCAGTAGATTTATTAAAAGGTTTCCCCGGTGCCTCCCCTTGCTCCCCTTGTTATCGTAGACTAATAACATAATTAAATTACAAATGATTTTTTTTCCTTTTTCAAGACACTCGTTTTGACTGGCTTCAAGAAGGCAGTAATTATCATAGTTTTTTCTCGCATATATTCTGCATGGTTTGATGTTATATAGCAAGGAATTAAAAAAATATCAAAAATTTGTCCAAGAGAGACTATTTGCCTATTTACTTCAAATAAAATTCCACAGTACATACAGTCGAATTCCTCTAAGTCGAATTTTTTCGCCTTATTTTGGCATTCCCCTCCATCTTCCATACAAAAACCATCCTCGAACTCCCTTTAACTCGAAAATCCCTCTAACCCGAATACATTCTTTCCAGCCTTGGTCTATTTTCAATACTTCTAAGTCAAATTTTATTTTTTTGGCTGAAAAACAGACAACAAAAATGTCCTTTCGCAACTTGTATCAAGTACGCACACTCGTATACTCTTCTCCTAAACGTCCTAAGCGATGAAAACATTTCGCGAACATTCATTTCGTGTTGATTCTTGTAGTGCAACCACCTCGAAAAAAAGGCAATGTCGTTGCCCTTATAATTCTTTACCTATGCAAGAAAGAGATAGCAGACGAAGTTCACAGCAAAAATAAGGATTTTCTTGCGAACATGGCCGTTATCGAGAGTCATCTCCAGTCGCACAGCGAACACACAAATAATCTTTTAGTCTGAAAACAATCAGGTATCTGAGATGCATTCTTGCTTTAGAGCGTGTGTTGGAGGCTTACTTTAAAAAAAGTAAATTTAAGACATCTGCCAGTATAATTCCAATTGAAAATATTGCAGTCCAAAATAAAGGATGTTTAGCAAAAAAAAATACATAAATCCCTCTAACTTAATAATAAAAAACTAATTTTAATGTCACGTGAAAATTCGATTTAGAATTATTCGACTATGTGCTTTGATCAAAATTTCCATAATCGGATGATAGTTGTCTGCGGTGCAACATATTTTCAATCTTATTTTGCGGTGATTTTGCCACAGCAACAAAGGTTCAGTAATTTTACACAACGAACTTACCAAAGTAAATATTAAGTGTCTTTATTATTTCTCTGTGGAACAGAAAACACATCAGACATGAAATTTTCCCATTGGCTGTCATCTTCCAACAAAGAATACGCGTTCTGGTATCGCTACCTATATCCCTATTGTGTACATTTATGCATATACACATACATACATATATCTATATTTCATATCTCATTCCGTACAACACCGTTTCTGCGCGATCATCTTCATGCCAGCTGTGTGTAAATTTTAGTTGAGCAAATAGGGGTTGAAATGAATGTGGAAAACATCACTAAGACTCGCATCGATTCCAGCCAGAATTTTATAGATTTAAAAAAAATGTAATCAGCGATTTCTCGGATTTCGCCCGCTAATCGATATTTTAATAGTTATTATTTTTTAATGCTTTCGCCGAGATCTACAAAACTGCGTTTTTGGATTTTCGAAATTCGCATATTGACGTTTAATCGTTTTTGGCCAAAAGCGCCAAAAGTATTAAGGCTAGAATGCTGAAATTAGTTTCATTTTAATGTTCTTATCGAAGCCGATTTTTTGTAATTTTTTTTAGATGTTTTGACAAAGCGGCATGGAAGTTACAGAGGGGGTTGACTTTTCGAATTTTTACAGAACTATAAAAATGGTTATTGTGAGTCTACCTTAAAAGATACGCATATGTCATCGCTGACTTTTTTTTAGAACTTTTTGAGACGATGAATTCCCTAGTACATTATTTTTTCGTATCTATAACTGTTTAGACAGTGCCCGCATTAGAAGTTTGCCAGTTCTCGACTTTATTTACATATCTCGATATACCGTTAAGTTGTTGTGCCAGAATGTCTATAAAATATAGTCCATACCCATAACAGATACTCAACAATACCACTGGTGAAAACCGCATGGAAATCCGTTCAGTAGTTCCTGAGATCAAACTCCCCAAACATTTTTTTAGACTTTGTTTTATAATATTTATAGATGTTAGAGAAAACATATTTTATCGTAATCGACATTCAATTAATAGATGCTTCAGAGAAAAACAAAGATCCTAAGTGCTCGAGTTACACCATCGTCATTTTAAGTTTGACACCTAAAATAAAATTTTGACAACGTCAAAAAAACCTTCATTAATTTGAAATTCAAAAAATAAAGTGAAGATTTTCTTGCCTGTCTTCTGTTATTCCAGACCAAATGCCCCCTTTTAAAAAGCGCAGACGAATAGCACCCTAGGACATATGGCAACCCCCCGTTTAACAACCGACATCAGCATTATTTGAAAAAAAGAAAATTTCATGTTCACTACACCCCAGGACCCCAATCAAATGGGTTTTCAGTATATTTTTGGATTTTCCTTTATTTTTTATCGAGCCTAGCAACTCGTTTTAATTTTTATGGCTCCATTGGCCACCACAGCATCCCACCACACACACCACATGCCAACGTCGAGATCCGCAGAGAGATCAGAGAACGACCACATCGCATTAAAGGGATGATGTTCATCACGAGACACCGACCGACGGCAGAGGGGGTGAGAGAGTGTATTTATTTTTCTTAATGCCTCCCATAGCTACTCTCCACTCACCATGATTTTTATGACGAGTATAAATTATGAGAGGACGGGGGCACTGTGAACGAAATTTCTTTTTTTTTTTTTTTTGTTTCGTGCAGATTTAATGGAGTTTAATGGTCGTGCTGTACGTCCTCCCCACTCCATCACCCTTATTAAAGTCTAGCGTTAAACATAAATTTAGCACATCGTTAAAAGTACAACAACACGAAGTGATGGGGTGGTTTTTGGGGAGTTGGCGCGCATCCCCATCCCTTGCGTGTGGGTGGGATTATGGCACCCGTATCGAGAAAATTGTGTATCAAGTGGAAAATGATTTTTAATTTAATTTAAATTTTCACAGTATCAGCATTTAAATTGGATGAAGCTCATGTCTGATGTTTTGCGGTTATCACTGCAGGTATAATTTTATTTTTCATTTTCATTTCTGTGTGGGGGTTTTTTTGACAGTGAGGTGAAGGTTGATGTGGGTGTTCCCGCAAAACGGATTTTAATGTTGATTCTGACGATTTCTCGTTTTATCTGAGGTAAGGAAATGTGTGGAAGGATGTGCTGCTTATCGTGCGACATTGCGAAAACCTTTAGAGATATCGATGACTGTCGTCGGAGTAAGTTTTCTGGGTTCTGGAGGGGAAAACGTGAAAGAAACTGCTGATTTACGAACGAGATAGATTTAAAAATTAAGAAAAGCCCTAAGTTCTTCATCCTCATGTCAATTGGGATTAATTTTTCATTTAACGATCTTTATCTAGAGCTTTAGAGATGAGCTAAGATGAATTTTCTTTAACAAAAAATTTAGACGGCTATTTGCCCGCAATTAAATGAAAATATACGACTGAAGCACTCAGAAGTGACGTTTTATTAAAACCAAAACTCAAACCAAGACGAGTAGCAACTAACCAAACGACATGAACGACCAGCCATTTCCACGTAGTCCTAAAAATAACTTTCATTGGCATCCCATTCTCCTTGACATGTCATTATGTCGGTCCCCAGCCAGCACTTCGCGAAAAAGCCATCGCTGTCCTCCAACAATGCAAACAGTTCCCCCACAAAGCCATATCTCCCCAAAAGCCGTGCCACCTTTTCCTTCAGAACCGACTTCCGTTTCAAAAACACGCGCCAGTGTAATTAACAAAACGAAGTTGCAAATAAAAACCAAAAAAAAAAGAAAAAAAACGAATCCTCTCAAACTTAAAACGAAAAGATTTCCCCTCAAATGCTTCCTCGCAAATTGTCAGTCACGCTCTCGCTTCTCGTCTTTGCTGATTCCACCAACACCGACACACCACAGCTCCCCCCCCCCTAAAAAAGCCACGACAAACGGAGGAAAGGACAAGAATAAAAAAAAAATAAAAATAAAATGAAAACAAAACAATATTCCGTTCACTATCCGCCTGCATCCTGGCAAAAGTACATATCTGATGTTAATTCATTACTCGAACAACAAGCTCAACGAAACACTGAAGCGCTGGAGCACCGGCGTGCTGATGCCGGTGCCGGGACTTTTGTGGCTGGTGTCATGGTGCTTCCTGTTGAGATTTTCAATTAAGCCCCAGGCGGTCGCTAGGATTCGTGTTCTTACTCTCTGTGCCAGCCATGGTCGTCGTCGTCGTCGACGTCGTGTGTACATCCGCACGCTCGCCTTCTCATCCGCACTAACAAGCGAACGACGACGACAAGGACGAGGACGAGGATGGAGACATATAACTCCAAAGCAATATCCTTTTCCGTTTTCGTTGAGTGGTAACGCGCGCAGCGGTGTGGTTGGATACCGCTCCACGAGCGCCATTAATATATTTTCTTTAATTTCTCCCGCATTATTTGAATGGAATTGAAGCTGATGCTTCCACGAGGACGGGGGAGGCGTTGGTTGGGTGCTGGGAGAACGTCCCCGACCACAGCACACAGAACTTGAACGGACGAAATTTATAAATACGGATACTACTTGCTCTCGATACTTTTGCAGCATAATAAAACAATGGCAAGTGGTGGCGTCGGCGTTGGCGTTGGTGGCGGCATCGGTTGGACGACTACGCTGATATTAGAATTGGCGACGACAACAGGTGTAGCTTTTGCTTTAATTAAAAAAGATTTACAGAAAGTCGACACTCGATTGTGTGTACGCTGAGTGTGGTGAGATGGGGGTGATGGAGGCGGACGTGGTTTTTGAATGTTTCGGGATGCTTTAGTTCGGAACTAATTAAACAATCCCAAATGCGAGAAATGGATTTCGGTATTTCCTTGATGGCTTGACATCTGGTTGTGGTTGCGCCAACAAAAAGTTGAGTGCAGTTTGTGGCATGCGAGGATGCGGAGGATACACTTTCATTATGACGTGTTCGGCAAGTCATTCGTTTGAATGTCAAACTGAACTGACGCGGGCGATGTTCGTTAGATATGAAAAGCAGTTTTGAGTACCATTAGGCTGCAAACTCGCGTCGCGCAATTCAAAACGATTCGCTAATAACGACCAATTACATGTTTACGTCTGGAGGTGTTTATGGCGAAGCGAAGGCGAATTTAAAATGTCCAGGATGCCATCGCTTGAAATCGCGCGAATGTCATCGCGACTCGAATACGCTTGAACATAAACGCAGCTTTAAGAGATTCGTTTACCAGGTCAATTAGACTGTCATCATCATTAGTGGCGTTACAGCCCACGAAGGGCCAAAACCTTGCTTTTCGCGCCTCCACGGTGTTGTGCGCGTTATAATTTTGGCACATGTGGAGGAGACTAACAGTTTATTGCCGGTTCCGAACGGCGAATTGCGATAGCTTTCTGTGACAGAAGTACTCCAGGAGAATTGTCAATCGTTCGTTGGAGGTGGGGTGTTAATAGGATTTTTTCCCGAGCTGGATTCGAGCCCGGGTACTCTCGCCTAGCAGTCCGATGCACTAACCGACTAAGGCACGGCACTATAGAACACTTATAAGTCAACTGTCCCAAGCCTGAACCTAATCAGATTCAAAAAAGTCTACAAAACAAATAAAGGGTTTTCCAATAAGGACTTTTTTTTTTTTTAAATAAAACGCAAACCATTTGAAATATTGCAAAAACTTTATTATCGCCTTGAAGTATAATCAAAACATTTATGAATAGAACTCTACTTCGTTCGTATGGCCACCGCGGGCACGTTTGCAAGTTCAGTCTTTTGGGGGCTAATACCTAGTCCGCATTTCTTGGTCCATTGGACTAAGCTATCTAAAGAGTTCTGCATATTATCTGCAACTGTCGATTCGTTGGACCCAATTTTCGATAACTCGATCACACATTTCGGCCGCTATATCGTGTTAAATGTTGGCTCTGAGCTCTTCCAACGTCGTCGGCTTGTTGGCATGAAATCGCACGAACGAGGCGGCCAATCGACTGGTCCATTTCTTGAGATAACACGCTCATCAAACATATTCTTCGATAACTCGGCTGTAATGTGTGTTATGTGGCTTGTGGCACCAACCTGTTGAAACCACATATCGTCCAAGTCCACATCTTCTAATTCGTCCTAAAAATAATCGGTAATCATAGCGCGATAATGCTGGCCATTCACAGTAACGTGATGATCATTATCGTCGATGAAAAAATATGGCCCAATGACGCCGCCGGCATGCAAACCGCACCAAACAGTAATTTTTTTGGATGAAGTGAAGTAATCATGAAGCACTCGTGGATTTTCAATCGACCAATAATGCATATTCTGCTTTTTGACAAACCCATTGAGCCAAAAATGAGCTTCGTCACTGAAGATGATTTTGCAATGAAATTCATCATCTTGACGCATCTTCTGCTGAGCCCAATCGGAGAACGTACGTCGTTTCAAATGGTCCATCGACTTCAATTCTTGAATCAGCTTGATCTTGTATGGGTGTTAACCAAGATCCTTACGCAAAATACGTCATAATGTGATCTGAGCGATGTCCAATTCTTGAGAACACCGTGGAATAAACTGATTTGGATCGTTTGCTACGGACACCTGAGCGGCGGCAATATTTTTGAGACTTTGACCAACCCGTTGTCTCACCGACACGGCAGCAGCACACAACGAATATTCCCCCTCAAATTTTTGCACTGAACTTGTTGTGCAAAACGCCTCGCCTGTCTACTAGAGCGAGAATTTAGATCTAAAATTGGAGTCAACGCTCTTAAAGTTGAGGTCACCGACTCCGAATTTTGGTAGACATTTTTTTATAATTTGAAGACTTTGGTTGTTCGTGTAGTTTACCATGAAAATTTTGAGTTTGCTGAATTAATCGACAATGACAATTCGATTAGTGAAAGAGTGCGTTCTCAAATTAAATTCTAAGCTGTCAAGTTCCTATTGGAAGAGTCTTTATAACAGCGATTAACTTTGAGGACATCCCATCCAACGATGTTGTCAAATTTATAAAGTCAAATCCTAATTTTAAAAAAAGGATACAAGGGATCTTTAAGGGCTTACATACTACGTCTAAAATGTTCACGTTTTTGGTAAATCGTTTTTGCCGAACATCGCATACATATGCCTGACACGTGATGTGATTTCTACGGAACAGCTCTTCTCTTTTTCACACATAAAACTAACTATGGTTAAATTAAATCCTTTGTTGGAAACATTTTAAGTACCTACTTCATGAAAAGTCATGACTCTTAACTACTGGAAATTTTCTTTCTTCATATTCCTCGTCGGCATGTTTTACAGGCAGTTCAGAAGTATTTCTTTATAGTTTTTCTAGAATTTTTATTAGGTGTATAACTTTGCCTCCGCCGTTTTTTTCCGAAATTCGAGGCTTTATTGTAATAAACAGGTTATACATTTATGATTCGTTTTGCGTTTGATTCGATTGCGTTTGACACGAGTCTTGATCAAGTAATGTTTCGAACCGCAGGTGACGAAGACTGGGGCAGTAACAGAGGTAGTGTTGGGTGTCTTCAATCTCCTCCTCATCTCCACCGCCCCTGCATATATTGTCACCCAGGAGTCCTATCCTGAAAAGGTGGTCTTTTAAGGTAATATAAGCCGTGATTATGTCAACCACCCTTGCTAGAGACTTTTTGTCATGCAACTTGCTTTGCTGTAATCGTATCTAAGCCAAATAGCCCTTTTCGTTTCGCACGTGGGTAGTGCCTGCCATCTATGAGCGTTAAAACTACTCTCGGCACCTTATTTCACTAATAGAGGCCTCCCCATAGGTCTTTGAGAGCATTCGATTAGCCTCAGCCGCAGAATTCTTCACATTGAAGCAAAAAATTAAAACCTCCCACAAATGACGAGAATTTGGCTCGTAAGCTGACATGTTAGAGATGTTTTTTATTTTGCATATGAAAGATTTACAGCTAAGAATTGTACATTTTACATTTAGAGATTTGGTACATCATTGCTTTACTACTAAAACATGAGTATTTGATGATTCAAGAAGAGGAAAAATTGTAAGCTGGCATGTTTAATCAAGAAAAACTTTGTGATGCAGATACGAATCGACTAATATTTCGATGGCGTAATGTTTCCAAATACCTAAGCTTATTGTATAACTTCTACGATCTTTTTATTTCGATCACCATTTACCGATATAGCCATCTATTGCAAAACGGCAGAAGGAAAGTTGTACACCTAATATAAATGGGACTTTTCGATGGACTCTTAACATTTAAAATTCCTAAAAAATGACAAAATGTAGATAAGAACATTGAACTCATTATTTGGAACTCTGCACGTTATGCGGGTGCAGGAATTTAGTAGCCGGACGGATCAATCTACTTGAATATATAGGCAATGCCTCAGCTGTCTGTCTGACTTCATCTACGATGCTACGAATGTCCGATAAACCTTAAATATTGATGATTTTAACTTTTTGGTAAGACCCAAAGATCTCATTAACCTTTCAGGAGAAATAGACACGTCATACTCATCAATGGCAGACCACAATACCTGCACGCCTTCGAGATCCTTTACTTTAAAAAGTCATAAGCTACTTCAACTGAAACGCGCGACCAACTATCTAAAGAACTTCTCCAATAAATGTCACCCGACATCAGCACCACCCTCACTTCCGTCAACACACCTCAAATTTCAATTTGCCATCAAAAGCATATCCTTGATCCGTCACATCAACTTCCCATCAAGACCGCAACATATTACAATACAAGCCGTAGTCGAACAACTTCTTACTACCCTTCGAGTAGGGGCCACCCCCCCATCCACGTCTACGTGCCGCTCTAAATCCTTCCGTTTAAGGCGAACGAAGAACTTTCACCTGCCCCCGAAATGACAAACAAAATTCCACACAATCCCCCGCGCCACTCCGACAAAACTTTCAACTTGTAGTGCAGCAGATGAAATAACAATGAGCACGGGAGGAGTCACCACCCACGCCCGCCCGACACGAGGTATCCGTGTTCCAAGGCGATACCTTGGATACCGAACACTGACACCAGGTTAATATATTTTTTTTTTCCCAATGAGAGAGAAAAAAAAATGGCGAAAAGAAAACTTTTTCTTAAATGGGAAAACTTTGAGTGATCCTACAGATGGCTTCTTCGATACCGATCCGAATTCACACAAACACACAGACACACACACACGTGGAAGGGAGCCTACGATGAAGACCATAAAACGAAAGGCAACCAAACCGAACCCATACTGGGGTCTAAAAGAGGATTTGGCCCAAAGTATCACATCTCGCACAAAACTTTTGTTTACTTTTAAGTTCTTCTTCGATTGCGGATAAAAACAGCAAACACAACACGACGAGGGGGTGGAACACAAAGTCCAAGCGATGTCTTGTAAAGGACCTCTTCTTCCCGGAGGAGTATCGTTTTCTGATTTTGCTATTCCGACTCAATCTCCATTCGGCATCGAATGATACACACACTGAGAGGGGTTCGGAGAAAAAAAGGGCCACGGGGAAATGGGTGCAAAGTGAAGGAAGGACGACGAAGAGAACGGGAACTTTTAAGAATCTCGCTTCCGGTGCTGCCGCTGCTGCTTTGAAGTTTTTAGTTAGCTTCCTTTGGCTTTGGGTTCTGTTTACTGTCTTTGCGCAAAAGATAAGCCCAAGGAGCCGGGCGCCGGTGGGGTTGGAAAAAAAGTTTTTTAATTACGTCTTTATCGGGAATTTTTAATCAACATAATCGGTGAGGCGCTTCGAGTTGCGGCGAAGGGCTTAGCTGCGGAGATTCGCAGCGAGGTGAAGGATTTGTGGACGAACTGCGGTGTGGTGGGTATCAGATAATGGGGAGGCGATGATACGGTCTCCAAACACATGTCAAGGAGGAAACTGTCGACTTGGAGCCTGCCCAACGGTGGCTAGTGGTGCAAGAAGGACTTTGTTGCAATTTTCCTTCTATCGGACAGGAAGTTCAAGTGATTGCAAGTTCATTGATGCGGCTGCAACTATAGTCTCTGAGTTTTTGGATTATTTGCAATTCAAGGCCTCCTAAGGCTATACGTCCATCGAAATGTTTCAGGTCCTCTATAACATCGCTACAGTTTGAGGTCCTCTATAAGTCAGGCTATTTCTAAATTCAGGCCCCCGCAATTTAGGCTTTTTATAATCTTAGATCTGCAGAAAATTTGGGGCTGCTACAATCTCAAGCGCTCTAGAAATCAAGGTTCTCTGTGCCCGTCGTACAAATTTCAGTCCGCTACAGTTTTGTGACTTTCATCAATTTCGATCTTTTTTAATTTTGGTCCTCTATAAATTTTGATAGATTTATATAAATATCTCTCCATTTTGTCATAAATTTACAAAGAATTGTTGCACAATTCAGTTTCGGAAAAATGGTTCTTCCACAATATGGGGCTTTCTTAAAATTTTAACTTTCTACATTTATAAACCTTTTACACAATTGGGTCCACCTTAATTTTGGCCTTTCTGGAAATTTTAGTGGAGTGCTTGTAGGTCTTCTACAATCTTAGGCTTTCTGCGAATTTAGGTCTCCCATGGTTCAGGATCTTTACAAATTCAGATCTTCTAAGATTTGACACCACACAATTTTAGGCTTTCGCACATTCAAGCCTTTCTTAAATTTGGGTATTTTCCAAATTTAAACTTTTGAAAATTGTTGCCTTCTACAATTTTGGGTCTCCAGCAAATTTGCGTCTCCTACAGTTTTAAGGGGTTCTAAAAACCGAGGTTTTTTATAGCTTCGGGTTTCATACAAATCAACGTCTTCTACAGCTGTGCGCTTTTTGGAAATTTATACAATTATAGACCTTTCAAAAAACTAGGTCTTCTACAATTTTAAACTTTCTGCAAATCTCAACTTCTACCTTCGTTTCCTTCCTTCGATCTTCCATGATCTTAGGTCTTCTATAATATTCGGTTTCTACATAATTCACACTTCCTACAATGTTAGGCATTCAGCAAATTTAGATCGCCCACAATTCAAGGTATTCTAAAAATCTAGATCTTGTATAGCTTTGTGCCCTCCACTTTGATCTTCTAGAAATTTGGTCCTCTGCAATTTTTTGTACAATTTTGTGCCGTTGAAAGTTTACGTCTTGTACAATTTTGGGTCATATGCGTATCTACGAATTCTACAATTCTGGATTATAAGCAAATTTAATTTTTCTTCAGTTATAAACCTTCTTAGGTCTTTTACAGCTTTGAAACTTCTGCAAATTTTGGGAGTCTATTTAGAGGTCTTGGACCTTCTGCAAGCTTAAGTCGTCAGCAGTTTATTTTTTTTTTATAAATTTAGGTTTTTTATGATTTGAATCCATACAAACTTAGGCTTTTTGCATACTTAAGCCTTTCTTAAATGTGGATTTTTTCTAATTTTTGACTTTGAAAATGTTGGGCCTTCTACAAATTTAGGTCTTCTATAGTTTTCAGTCTCTTACAAATTTGGTCTCCTCGATAGATTTGACGGCACACATTTTTAGGATTTTTGCACTTCTAAGCCTTTTTCCAATTTTAGGTTGAAAATTTAAGTCTTCTACAATTTCGGGATTCCTGCAAATCTGAACATTTTACAATTATAGACGTACAAATTTAGGTCTTTCACAACCTTGGAACTTCTGCAAATTTTGGTGGTCTATTTGGAGGTCTTCTACAATTTTGGGCCTTCTGCAAATTTAGGTCGTCAGCAATTTAGAGTTTTTTTTTTGCAAATTTAGTTCTTCTATGATTTGAGGCCATAAAATTTTACGCTTTTTGTATTCCTAAGCCTTTCCTAAGTTTGGACCTTTTTCAATTTTAGGTTTTTGAAAATTGAAGTCTTCTAGAACTTTGGCCATTCTGCAAATTTCAACCTTTTACAATTATAGGCCTGTTATAAAACTAGGTGCTCTAGACTATCTGCAAATTGTGTTGGTCTGTTTGAAGGCCTTGAGTTTCATTATTAGTGGCGTAACAGCCCACGAAGGGCCAGAGCCTAGCTTTTCGCGCCTCCACTGTGGTGTGGGCGTTATAATTTCACACATATGAAGGGGACCTACAGTTTATTGGCGGTTCCAAACGGCGAATTGCGGAAGCTTTTCGTGACAGAAGTACTCCAGGAGGATTGTCAATCGTTCGCTGGAGGTGGGGCCATGAAAATGCTTTGTTGTGTTTTTTCCCCGAGCTGGATTCGAACCCGGGTACTCTCGCTTAGTTGTTGGCCTTGGCCTAAGGCTTTGAGTTTAGGTCATTTTTTTACGATACGAGAAAATTCAATTTTAGGCTTTATGCATTTTTAAGCCGTTCTCAAACTTGGGCCTCTAACAATTTTAGGAATTTGAAAATCTTAGTCTTTCAAATTTAGGCGCAGATCTATTTTTAGTACTGCCACAATGTTTGTCCTACCGCAACCGTAAGATAGCCGCTACTTTGAGCCTTCTGTAGTTTCAGTCTTACGTCATTTTAGGCGCTGTGAAACTTTAGATCTCCTTTAAACCCTGGGAAGAAACAACTGACATCAAAGTTTCCAGAAAGAACCTCAAGCTGATACATCCAGGAGGTGAGAATTACACTCCACGTGAAAAAAATCTTTTATTTTCCTGGGATTTAATGTTTCCTCAGTGTTCAAAGTTCACACCGAGATGAGGCTGGAATTAAAAGTGTCAAGCACACCGAGACAATAAAACATTCGAGTTCATCTTCCCCGTGTTCGTGCTCCTTGTGTAACCTTAATTGCAGAATTAGTATCTAAAAGACCGTGTAAAAACGAAAAAAAAAAAACCTTCGCCGCAGTCGACTCGGACAAAGTTGAAAGGACATTGAACCCCTGCAGGAGTTCAAAGTTCTCGCACTGAGCAACTACCACCCGCATGTGGTTGTCGTCCTTAATTGCTGTGTCCAAAGCACCAAGGTTAAGCTTCTTACACGTTTCCCAGGAAGTTCTTACACGTCACCTCCAGCAGACGGCAGCCAGGACAAAATCCACCTCGTGTGAATAGACGAGTCAACGGAATCCTCTTAAGTGTAATTTTTACTTTTCATACAAAACAAAAACCTTCAAGGATTTCTTTTTTTTTCTCGTCTCCTCCTCCGTGGCTTCGACACAGACGTCCAGAGATCATCACCAACGTGCTGCGTGATTTTTGTTTCATTCGTGTATCTAGATCCTGCGGTTACTTGTCGCCGTCGCCACCGTCGTTTCTGCCGTCGTCCTCTCTGTGGAAGCATGAAATCCTTTGAAGTTTTGTGTGTCGCAGCCGGTCTTTTTTTTTCGCCTTTAGATCCTTTTCTGTGCCACAGCAATTACTATTTAGTTGAGAACACATAATTAACCCACTCGCTTGTGTTAAATACACCGACGAGTGTTGATTTAGTGCTTAGCCAACCCTTCAAGCATACAAATGTTGTACAGCTATTTTATTTCTTTTTTTTGTGTGTAAATTTTTTTTCCCTTAAGGATATTATTTCCTTCATTTATATGTACAGAGGCAACTTTTACTCAGGCGGTAAAACGGTTTTTTTTTTGTTCGCCCAGATTTTTGTACACTTGACGGAAGGCGGGTGGGACTGGAGGCCCGCTCAGAAAGGCGGAAGCATTGACTTTTGACTGGTAAACCGAAAAAAAAAAATAAGAAAAATGGACTCAACCCTTAATGACAATTTATACGCTTGGGGTAAGCGCGGAACTGTAAACTCGGGAAGTAGTTCATATGGAATTTTAGACACAACGGAACGTTCGGATGGTGGTGCTTTTGCGGGTGAATTAAGGACATTTCCGGTGCGGTGAATTGAGAAGTTTCAAGTGGGGGGCGGATGAAGAGAGTGAGAGAGTGCGCTGAAAGTTTCACGAGAAACGACTCCATAATTTCTGCATTTGCGAGCGCCGCAATCGTTTTTGGTGCAAATTAAGGGCGGTGCAACGAGATTAAGGCTTGAATTTTGCTGAGCAAGTGGTGACACTTGTGTTAGGGAAGCGAATTATGCTGCGAGGTGGGCGAACACGAGTGTTGTAATTAGGTGAAACGGTTTTAATTCATTCGGTTGTTATTCATTTGAGCAGATGTGATCAGCGGTTTTGGTTTGGACCGCAGCATATTTGGAAAATCCTAGAATTTGCAGTCACTCAAGTGATTGTCCGGCGGATGCAATCTACGATAGTTTTAGAAATTTTCGGTCAGAAATGTGTAAATTTTTTCAGGTGGATTAGGCTGTTGGTCTTCTACACTTCTAATCAGATCTTCTCAGAAGAACGAAAGTGCTAAGTAATGTGTTATGTTTTTTTTTTTCTTCATTCCTAAGCCTTTTGTTCCTTAGAAGTAAATAAATAAACTAAGCTAACCAACTAAACTAACTTTGCCACAATTAACGCTTTCGAAAATTTTCGCTATCGATAGCCCACAAATTTACATATTCGTCGATTTCCTTCAAGCTTTAATGTTTTACAATTTTGGGCCTTCTGAAAATTTTGGTCTTCTACAACTTTGTGACTTTTCCAAATTTCAGTCTTTTGCAATTTTGGTCCAACTAAAAATTTAGGTCTTCTACATCTTTGTGACTTCTTCAAATTTTAGTGTTTTTAGTGTGACTTCTGCAAATTTCGGACTTCTAAGACTTTGTGACTTCTTCACAGTCTTTTGCAATCTTTAGTCTTTTACAAATTTAGGTCTTCTACAACTTTGCGACTCTTTCAAATTTCAGTCTTCTGCAATTTTGGGCCTTCTGGAAATTTAGGTTGTCAACAATTTTGTGACTTCTACTTGAGACCAAAACTTGTTTAAATCTCTTGCAATTTTAAGCTTTCCACAAATTTAGGCCGTCAACTATTTTATGACTTCTTGAAAATTGAGTGTTTTACAATTTTGGCCCTCTGCAAATTTAGCTCTTCAACTTTGTGACCTCTTCAGATTTTAGTCCTTTCCAATTTTAAACCTTTTGCAAACTTAGGTCTTTGTGATTTCTTCGAATTTCAGTCTTCTGCAACTTTAGGCCTTATGCAAATTTAGGTCGTCAACAATTTTGTGACTTCTTCAAATTTCAGTCTTTAAAAATCCTGAGCCTTTTGCAAATTTAGGTTTCTTACAACTTTGCGAGTTCTTCAAATTTCAGTATTTTATAATTTTAGGCCTTTTGCAAATTTGAGTTTTTTACAACTTTGTGACTTCTTAAAATTTTAGTCCTTTAAAATTTTAAGCCTTTCGCAAATTTAGGTCGTCAACAACCTTGTGACCTCTTCAGATTTCAGTCCTTTTCCATTTTGAACCTTTTGCAAACTTAGATCTTTTAAAACTTTCTGATTTCTTCGAATTTTAGTCTTTTGCAATTTTGGGCCTTCTGGAAATATAGTTCTTCTAAAACTTTGGGACTTTTTCAAATTTCAGTGTTTTTTTTTTTGAGTTTTCTAAAAATCTTCTACTTCTTTAAATTTCATTCTTCTAAGTTCTTAAATGCTTGCAAATTTTGGCCTGATATTTTTCATGCAGGAATTTTGTGGTTCTGTACTAAAATTGACCGCTAGTTTTCCAACATTTTGTACATCAAACTTAACTTGTGAAGAAAACTGCTAAATGAGAAAATTAGTAGACTAGTCTTTCCTCCTGCGTTCCTCCTACGTAACGAATTTTGGTGATGCATAATTCTCGACCTACTTACAAGATTGCGTCCACGTCATGACAGCTTTCGTCGTATCTAGAGCAAAGCCGTCTGGAGGAGGTCTGCCTCCGCCGGCAGACACCTTCAACTCGAGCAACAACAGACCTCTGATCGTTGACACCAAACATCTCGAAAGCAGTCAGCTGAGAGAACACCCATTCACTGCCTCAACGACAGCTGTCTTCCCATTGTTCTGAATCCTTTAATTATATCTTAATAAAGTATCACCGATTCACCCACCCCTACTCCAAGCCCCAAAGTGAATTAATTAAGTGTCAACGCGTGTGCTCAAAACTAACAGACTCGGAGATTCCATATCAAAATCATTTCAAAACACTTACGTTATCTTTCGTGTAGAATTAATATCTCAGACAGAAGAGAGTCCTGGCATAGAAAAGGATTCACATTCGCATTGAGGAGCGTCTTCTTTCATCTTCTCATACAAATCTCTTTGATTCATCTCACTGTGTGAATGGAACCGAGAAGGAGGAGGGTGCTGGTGGTGGCAGTAACACCGAAAGGATTTATTCTGCTTTTGAAATGTGTAACACAGACATCCCCAACCCACCCCGTCGACTTGACTTGCACCTGAGAGTCTACGAAGACGGAGCTGAGAATTTCTTTTGATCGCCGCATGCTTACACATCAAATCGGGAGAAGATTTTAATCCTTTTTCACAGTCTCAAATTGCTCAGAACTACACACACACACTGACTAGAACACACACAGTCTGGAAAGCATTTATCGTGCGATCCAATTACTTAATTAAATCCGTTTAAGGATAAATTTTTCTTCCACCACTCCACTCCTCTGAGGAAACTTGTGATTATGAAACAAAAATACTTCGTCTCCATTCACGGACGACGTTGGACGGAGCAAGTTTCTTGCCCACTCCTTCGAGAAAACTCGGGTGTCCCTTTGAGGTATTTAATTCAACAGAAAAAAAGGACTTTAAGAGGTTTCGATGCTGCTGTGCTTTCACTTTCCGTAGATTATGAGTGTGCGTAATTTCGTCACTCAATAATGTCCTGGCAGAGATTTGTGGGGGGGGATACGAGGACGATGAATGGGAACAGCACGGAATGCAGATCAAATCAAAACGGAAACGCGCATACAGACGACCACTAGTCGCATTACGTATGCAAGACACGTCAGGTCCTTTCCTGGGTCTGTGTGTGCCGAGGACACACGTCCGCATACAACTGCACATCATAGACGTAATCATTTTCTAGGTTTTTTTTTTAGGGAGGGGGGAACGGAGTCTCTGTAATACAACCAAATATGAGTTGTCCTCAAAGGTTTCGGACTTTTACGATCAATTTGAATTATTTATGCAGTCCGTCGAGGACATTCAGTTTATTCTGTGCGGAGACATTGCCCACAGGATGTGAAATGACCGAAGGGATAGTGTGGTAGATACTGTAATTTAAAAAAAAAGAAGATAGTGGGTGAGTCATTATGTCCCGCTGAGACTTGGGTAAGGTCACGATGATGACAATGATTACTGCGGCGGCGATGCTTAATGAGGGTTCGGAGTCACGTTGAACCATAACCATGATCCTTGGACAACTTGAGTTGTTTATGTTGAGAGAAGTGGATACGTGATGCTGGGGAATTTGGTTGGTTGTTGAGTGAGTAGGAGTTTAAAAATCCAAAGGTCAAACGGTGCGAGACGTGGATTTTCATCGGCCTTAAAGTGGTGGAAAGGCGAGCTTAAGACGGAGTTCATAATGGGATGCTGTTGAAATGAAATGGAGGGAGGATTTAAAAATCAGCTATTTTCGAGTTTCACTAATGCGACCTTTGGTAAAAAAAATTTTGCAAATTTCAATTGAGACGTAAGAATATCAACACGACCTCCTTTCTAATTTCGGAACCGAATTTATCCTAATCGTTGTAGTTTGAAAATGGTGATCCTTTTAGTTCACCAAACGTGGTCCTTGTTGTTCGACAAGCGTGGTCCTTGTAGTTCGACGAACGTGGTCGTTGTTGTTCGACAAACGTGGTCCTTGTAGTTCGACAAGCGTGGTCCTTGTAGTTCGACGAACGTGGTCGTTGTTGTTCGACAAACGTGGTCCTTGTAGTTCGACAAGCGTGGTCCTTGCAGTTCGACAAACGTGCTCCTTGTAGTTTGACAAACGTGGTCCTTGTAGTTCGACAAACTCAGTCCTTGTAGTTCGACGAACGTGGTCGTTGTTGTTCGACAAACGTGGTTCTTGTAGTTCGACGAACGCGGTCCTTGTAGTTCAACAAACGTGGTCCTTGTAGTTCGACAAGCGTGGTCCTTGTAGTTCGACGAACGTGGTCGTTGTTGTTCGACAAACGTGGTCCTTGTAGTTCGACAAGCGTGGTCCTTGTAGTTCGACGAACGTGGTCGTTGTTGTTCGACAAACGTGGTCCTTGTAGTTCGACAAGCGTGGTCCTTGCAGTTCGACAAACGTGGTCCTTGTAGTTTGACAAACGTGGTCCTTGTAGTTCGACAAACTCAGTCCTTGTAGTTCGACGAACGTGGTCGTTGTTGTTCGACAAACGTGGTTCTTGTAGTTCGACGAACGCGGTCCTTGTAGTTCAACAAACGTGGTCCTTGTAGTTCGACAAGCGTGGTCCTTGTAGTTCGACGAACGTGGTCGTTGTTGTTCGACAAACGTGGTCCTTGTAGTTCGACAAGCGTGGTCCTTGTAGTTCGACGAACGTGGTCGTTGTTGTTCGACAAACGTGGTCCTTGTAGTTCGACAAGCGTGGTCCTTGCAGTTCGACAAACGTGGTCCTTGTAGTTTGACAAACGTGGTCCTTGTAGTTCGACAAACTCAGTCCTTGTAGTTCGACGAACGTGGTCGTTGTTGTTCGACAAACGTGGTTCTTGTAGTTCGACGAACGCGGTCCTTGTAGTTCAACAAACGTGGTCCTTGTAGTTCGACAAGTGTGGTCCATGCAGTTCGACAAGCGTGTCCTTGTAGTTCGACAATCGTGGTCCTTGTAGTTCGACAAGCATGTCCTTGTGGTTCAACAATCGTGGTCTTCGGAGTTCGACTAACGTGGTCCTTCTAGTCCAACAAACGTAGTCCTTCTTATCCGACAAACGCAGTCCTTTTAGTTCGACGAACGTGGTCCTTGTAGTTCGACAAACGTGGTCCTTGTGTTTCAACAAACGTGGTCCTTATAGTTCGACAAACGTTGTCCTTGTAGTTTGACAAACTCAGTCCTTCTAGTCCAACAAACTTGGTCCTCGTAGTTCGACAAACTTGGTCCTTGCAGTTCGACGAACGCTGTCCTTGTAGCTCAACAAACGTCGTCCTTGTAGTTCGACGAACGCGGTCCTTGTAGTTCGACTAACGTGGTCCTCGTTGGTCGGCAAACGTGGTCCTCGTGGTTCGACAAACGCAGTTCTTGTTGGTTAGTAACGCCACAAGCTCGACGAACGTGAAGTTTGATAAATTTGGTCTTTAAAGCTTGCAAAATTTATCTTGTGTCGTTAAAATTGTGGGCTTTACAAACGTAGTATTGTATTGTATTGTATTAGGCGGCGTAACAGCCCATTAAGAGCCAGAGCCTAGCTTTTTCGCACCTCCACTGTGTTGTGCGCTTTATAATTTTGACACATTTGGAGGGGACCTACTGTTTAATGCCGGTTCCGAACGGCGAATTGCGAAAGCTTTTCATGACAGAAGTACTCCAGGAGGGTTGTCAGTCATTCGCTAGAGGTGGGCCGTGAAAAATGTTTGTGGTGTCATTTCCCCGAGCCGGATTCGAACCTAGGTACACTCGCTTAACAGTCCGATGCACTAACCATTAAGCCACGGCGCCCACAAACGTAGTCCTGCTCTAATTCGTCGGACTATTGTAAGAGACATAAATCTATCAGAAAACCTTGTAAGCTGTGTTTAAGGAAGTCCCTTAAATCCTTTAAGTCTTTGCTGCATGAAATTTGCTCACTTGAATTGCCGCTGTCCTTACTTTTGTGAAATTAAGCAACTTACCTTGGCTTGGTCCACAACTGGATGTAGTTTCTTAACAAGGACAGGAAAATTGACGCTCTGATTCGTAAAGTTCCTTCTTTTCGACATTTCAAAACTCCATTCAATCATTTAAAGTTTGCTTTCTGATAAAGCGTAGTTTTTCATTTGCAATTGACCAAAACGATCCCCGACTACACTTATAAAAGATCTCCCGTTCCAAATCCACTTCAAGACTAAACACAACCGTGAAAGACAAAGTAAATCACCCTTCCAACTCAGTTGTTGTCCTTTTATCACGATTCCTTTTCAAATTACCATCCAATCAAAATCGAAACTTTGTTTCAACGACCACCACCACCCTTTCTCATTTTATAACACCTTCCACACCGCAACGACAAAGTATAAAATTGTCACATGCAATTAAGATCCAACCCTACCTCCCACCCAAAAAGGATACAAAACATACTCTTTTTTGGGGAGCAATAAAATTATTTCCAACTTTAACCATTCCGCCCGTCGCATACATATTTTAATGCCGCTGCTCCTTTTGCTAATGATTACTTTTGCGCGCACTCATATCGCTCCATTTGTTCCACAATGCTGTCGTGTCGCGCCATTTGCATGCCACACACACACACACACATTACATCTCTCTTTCTCTCTCTCCACTTTCATCTGAAACACTAATCATTGTTCCAAAAAGGAAGCGTGAGAGTGCCACTCGAATTCGTCGTCGTGTATGCGGACCCCAACGCCACACAGAAAAGGAGCGCGACAACGGACGATAGGAAGGATATCATGGCCATAATGTTCGTTAATGTGAAAACTTTTGAATATCAGCACATATTTGACAACTGTGTGAATAGCAGTGGTATTTTGCTCCTTTTCAAGAAAAAGGACCTTCATCCTCCCCCATCGACCGACGAAGCTACGTCGCTTCAAAAATCGCAAAACATTTTAAATATTATATTCATAGACTCAACGACGACGACGGTCGACGAGGAGGACGACATGACGGGCGAGTGAGTGTGTGGGAGGTGCGTGTAAGACGAAGGACTTCTCTCTTCGAGGATGTGAAAGTTTTCCACATAAAAGTTTCCTGTGTTTGCTTTTTGTGGGGCTGTCATTGTGTGTGTTTGTGTGTTCACGAATCCTTCTCGGTGTCCTGTGTTTGGAATCTTTTCTTCTTCTTCGTCTCCTTTTTTTTTTTTTTCTTCTGTGTGTGTGGTGTGGTGGGGTTTGGTGGGCAGTTCGGTCGACTGGCTTCAGTGTTTTTATTAAGCGCCCAAGGATATAATTTATTACACCCTAGTGAATAATCAAATAAGTTTTATGCAAAGAAACACAAACTGTTTATCCTTCTCTAGTTGCCGACATTGCTGCGGTGTTGGTGTGGTAACACACACCGAGTGGCATCGTGGTCTCGCTCTGTGGTCTCGATAAGAAGTTTCTCAAATTTTTACGTCGTGGTGGGTGTGATTAAATCCAAAAAAAAAAAAACACAGCACAACAGTGCACTGGGCGATCGCACTGCGTGAGTTGACGATGTCCTTCCTGGGACGTGTTGTGCTTTCCCATCCTCGGTAAACGTTTAAATTAAAATTATTTTTCCACGCTCCACGCGCTCATCTCTGTTGGTTCAGGGCATTTAATCAGATTTTATCAGCGGAATCCTTTAATGCCGTAACACATCCTGTGCGGGGGTGGCTCGTGTGTGTAAAATGCGAATTTAATAGTGCGGGGGACTGAATCTGGTGATTTGGGGTTTCGTTTTTTCGTTTTTTCCACCTTCGGGCTGTTGTGCCTTTGCCTACACACACACACAAATGGGTTATTTATTATCCTGGAAAGTCAATCTGTTTTGTTGTTTTTTTTTTTCACTTTGCTTGGATAAATTTATTGCGTTTTAATGATCGTATAGGAGAGATCTGTTGTTGGTCTCGCCGAGGTGAATGGATTCCCTTTTGTCCTTGCAAGATAAGAAAAACCTACAAAGAGAGAGAGAGAGAGGAAAAAAAAAAGGATTTGCATAAGAAAGTGTCTGCAATTTAACAATTTAGAAAGTATAATCAGATAAAGACGCTACTGAGGTGTATTAAGCTCATCCACGTCCTCGCTGGCGAAGTCCTTTGTGGTGGCTTTACCTTGAAATTGGAAAATTTGTTCAACAGAATTGCGTTGTTTTCTTTGACTTTGAAAGCAGGTCTTTGTCTTTTTTTTTTTGTTAAATAAAAAGTTTTCCAAGGAAAGTTGTTGTGTGTATATATTTTGTTTTTTTTTTTTTTTTGATTCGTCGTTTGGCTGGGTGGAGAAGCAAAAGTTTGGTGATTAAAAGGTAATCCCCGCAGAGAATGTGAACGGTCCTGGTGTGCCTCAAGGATCTTCGGTGGACAAGTGTGAGAGTTTTATTGATTTTGGTGGAACATTTTTGGAGATGAGTGGTGGTTGTATGGGGATGTCTGTGCTCTCATGAAGTCCACTTGTATTTCGCTTAGTAGGGGAAGTTCACCCGAAATATGCCTGACTTTGGACATTGTCGTTATTGAGACGATGATTTTCGACGACAAGAAAAGAAAATATGTTGCGGACTCTTTTTTTGTGAAAAAAAAAATCTATTTTGAATGAAGGTTTTTAATGGATGTTCCTTCCGAATACCTTTGCAAATTGTACCACATTAATTGATGAAAATTGTACTTTTTATTGTCGTAAGGTTATATGTATAGTTAGCGTAATCTTCCTGACCTTTTATTCGTGCCAAAATGTATATCAAAATACTTAAATTTTCTTAAAAAAATATGTTTTTGCCGATTCCATTGAGATCCCAACTTGGAGTGAAGATAGGTGAAATGTTGTTTTCCAACACATAAAAAAATTAAGAAAATTAAAATACCATTTTTTGAGATATTAAAATATATGTGACAAAAAGGACATTTTCAACTATCCTTCGTCCTTGCAAATTAAAATTGTGTAAATTACCTAAAAGTTCAAGTCTTTCTGAATTCAATAAGCCATAACTTACAAAATTCTGATAAGTAGAACCAAAGTTTTGATTTTTTGAAATTTAAAGAAATCTTGAATTTTGACTTTTTTACCGATTTTTCAACCTCCGCTACTCGCGAACTATACTGAGATGGGCAAAAATGTTTTGGCCCATGACTTGAACTACTTCAATAACTAATTCTACAAATTTTGAGCCAAATCGGAGAGGGGTCGTTCAGAGCCATACGTAAAACGTATCTCAAAAATAATTATTTGTATACATTCAATAAGTTGGTGCCAAATAAAATAAAATAAAAAAAAAGCTAGAAAGTCTGTTAATTAAATGATTGCTGATTGCTTTCCAAAGGACACAGCCAACTAAAACAGTAAATTCTCGATAATTCGAATTTCATGCCACCAGGAAAAAACTTTGAATTATAGGTTTTCGAAGAAACAGAAGTATTCAGAAAAAAGAAATGTTGCTTATTTTCATCACGTACATATTTGATTGGTTGTTAAAGAAAAAGAAATAAACTTGACTTCGAAGAGGTAGACAAGTCATTATTTTTGAGTTATAGAGGTTTGCATGTTGTTTTGCATAAAAAATAAATTCGAATTAACGGGGGCACCAAATTGCGTAGACTTTCTTCGATTTACAGAGTTTTTTTTTCCAGGGGACTATAAGATTCTCGAGCTGTAGAGGTTCGAAATATTGAGAGTTTACTGTACAAGAGTCTTCGAGCAGAAACTCAAATTCGTTGATGTTATTTTTTAATGTGAAACTCTTTTTATTTATTATTTTTTATTTTTTAATGTCTAGAATCAAATCAAATGTGGATTTTAAAATGAGTTTTTGCAATATATGAAGCGCAGCAAGGCAAATTTTTATTTAGAAAAGCTGCAGTTAAATAAAATTTGAAGTTATTTTGGAAATGATGGTTCAGAGAGTTCTTTGAGTACCAAAGACCTAAAAAGTACGCAGAAATTGCTATAAATAGTGGCTAAGTAAAAATCCAACCAACAAGTTGTAACGCTGTTCCTAATGAAAGCAACCAACCCTTGGGGTGCCCAACTGAATGGGGTCAGCCAGCGATTAGAATAGGTAGAAGTGCTTTCTGCAAGAGGCTGGGCCGGAAAAGAAGAAAGAAACAAAAACGAAGGGGAATTGATAACTCCCGTTATGAGGATCAAGCAGACGAAGTGACCTTTAATATATATGACAGCTTAATATTAAATTTGGTAATTTGTGCGACTCTGGCCTCTAAAGATGAAGTTTCTTTTTAACTAATCTGTCAGAACATCAATCTTATGCTAGTAGCAGATCATTTGATCCGCTTCCTGAAGGAACTATTATCTTCATCTAAACGTTTTTGGCGGTCCATCATCGAATTTCAATTCCGAGAACACTAAAATCCCTTCAGCCTGATCAGTAAACTTACTCAAACACTTTTTCATTAATTTTACAAAAACGCCCATCAATTTAATCACGCCCCTCGATGTAACAAAGAAATCATCACACAACTCCGCTCCCTCTTCCAACCAAAAATTCCAATAAAATTGAATTAAATAACAAATAAAATGTAAATTGCAAAAGTAATTGATATATCCTCATCCACCCACTACCGTGAAAACGTAAATTTTTATCGCTCTACTGCCGCTGGCAGAGTCATTTCACTATCCAAACAATTTAACAATTAAACTCTGCCGCACAACGATAATTCCAAATAAAAATTTAATCTTCGTTTTATTTACATCGCTAATGTGTCGCACAAATCATTAAGTCCTAAGTGTGCGCGACATTCAAAAAAAAAAACGAAACCCACTTCGCATCCGCCCACCGGTGGCGGCCATTCTTACGAGCCTCCCCCATATTATCTTATTATCCTTACAGTAAAATCCAATTCGTATCTCTTCTGTGCTTTTCTTTCGTTTGCACAGACATTCGTTTGCTCTTGAAATAGCAGACAAATGAAGAAAAACGAAAAAAAAAGAAAGTGTAGGCAAACATTTCAAGAAGACGACCGACGGAAGAAAAACTCCTTCATGACTTTATAACGCGCATTTTCCCTCGAATCGAAAACGTTTAAAAATATAAGAAAAAGGATAAAAAAAAAACGAGAGAGTCTGTGACTACCCACAAGGATTTGCATAGAAACACCGCCCTATGTCGCGCTATTCCTTCTGCGTGGTGCTCTTCTCTCAGCCCAAAAAAGGATAATTGACTTTCAAATCAGCTTCCGATAAACTTTTATCACTTTCTGGTGTCGTGCAATCAATTCCGCAGAGAGCTCTGCCTGCGCCGATCTAGCGGTCGGGTGGAGACTCTACAAGAGTCGCAACGCTTCACGGCGAGCGGATATGTGCTCCGGTGGAAGCGGAAGTATTTAGCTAAGCGGAAATAAGAACGAAGGTAATCAAAATGAAATAAAAATGTTAATGTAAGTTTCGGTTAATCTTCTTTGCTTTGGCGAAGAGATGTGAGCACGTTCTTAAGGATGTAGCAGCAGGAAAAAGGATGTCTGAAGACGTTTTTTAAGACGGTGGAGGTTGCAGAGGTGCAGTTTTATTTGCGACACGTGCGTTGTTTTGTTTTGAAGGTAGCTTTAGACTGTTTACTATGTTTTCAGTTAGCTGGGGAGCTTTCGCCTTCTGTTTTGTTTCGTTTTAAGGATGGAAAAACTCTTGAGGAATTTCTGCGGTCGCGGATCTGTATCAATCGATTATTTGACAACAGCCAACGTTTCACTCTAATTTAAACAGATTCATTTAACATAAAGATCATTGTCTTCCGTTTCTGTGCGAGGCAAATCTTGGAACCTTTCATCATCATCATTAGTGGCTTAACAGCCCACGAAGGGCCAGAGCCTAGCTTTCGCACCTCCACTGTGTTGTGCGTGTTATAATTTAACACATGTGAAGGGGACCTGCATTTTATTGCCGGCTCCGAACGGCGAATTGCGAGAGCCTTTCAGGACAGACGTACTCCAGGAGGATTGTCAGTGGTTCGCTGGAAGTGGAGTCGTAAAAATTGTTTGTGGTGTTTTTTCCCCGAGCTGTACGATTAAGCCACGGCGATGCACTAACGATTAAGCCACGGCGCCCCAACCTGGAACCTTTCATACAATTTTATTTTTCGATCGATTTCGATATTTGATCGTTTGCTTTAAGAGTATTCACTTGCACACGACGCACAGTGGGGCAAGGGAGTGATTTTGTGATTTTGGGATGATTGTGTAGCAACAGGAAAGTTGAAGCAAGAAGATGACCATGAATTAGTATTTTATAAACCGTAGTACTCATGTAATACCAGCGGTAATATTAGGTTGTCAAATATCTCCCTTCCGCCTTTTTGCCTTTTGAATTTTCCGGCTATGTACAAAGCGCTACAGAGCTCGCATCTGGCAATACATCATTTGAAAGGTCTTGACATAACCTACAAAACGACGCTATGCATGATTAGTTGGGATAAAACCATACGACCGCCGAGTATGTATCCATTTTTGCACTCCACTGTACATTGCAGAATTATGTCGAATCGGTAGATTAAATGCTCATCAATTCTAGCAATGCTTTGATTATTTTTTTCAAAGAATCTTCTTGCTAAATTGCCTGTATTGGTGTCACCGCAACCCTGCCTGGGCTGATCAACATTTAAACCAATCTTATTTATCTCCGATGCATCGGGAAAACGAAGGCTAATAACTTTTCTAAAGAGCTTTTTTGTTCCCAGAAATGTTTAGGTTACCAGACATTTCATAAAATTATTTTTGCTACCAGACTCAATGTTATCTGAGAGTATGCCCTGGCTTCGTAAACCCACTGCTTGCGTTAAAAGCAACCGATAGGGAGCTAACAAAAGAACGATGGTTTTTAAAGAATTTCTTTTTTTTTGGTTGAGCCATGTGAACTCAGAAGTGGACAACACTTTTTTGTTCGATTAGGTTTCTTTTTGGTACTCGATTGATGGTTGAAGTTTGTTAGTTCTATCTTAAGTTGACGTCTATGATTTCTATCAAGAAGGAACGTCTCAATCTCATCAAATTATATGTCAAAGTTCTTTTTTTTGCTGTCGAATTATATTTTAAATAACGTTTTTCTTGAACACCAAACATTCTGTGCCTCGGAACCCTCAAAATTTGTTCATACATGATAACATCGAAAATTCTGACCTCTATTTTCCAAAAAAAATTCGGGCAAAAGTCCAGCACTTCTGGTTTTATGGTGGATTTACATAAAGAATAGGTACATTTCTTTCACAGTTGCTGCTCCACTGTGCGATGTCCTCAAATTGTAGATCGTTGATAAAACATTCAATTCGACTTAAATTTCTTTGATTTTTAAGTAGAAACTTGTAAGAAAGTGCTTAAAATTGACTTTTCCCTATTTTTTTTTTTTTTTTCACAAAACTTATTTTCTTCAACTGACATAGCTCATTTGTGATTGTGTGCAAAGGACGATTATGTGGCCCTAGACGACAATTGTGTTCGCCCAACATGATTGTGATCCGAGAGCCGTTGGCGAATAGTTTCGATTTTTTCGTGTTTTTTGGGTTCAAAGTTTGCCGTGTAGGTTAGCCATGCAAATCCTCATTCTTGCTGTGAACTTTCTCTTTCTTTTTTGCATAGGTAAGCAATATAAGGGCAACCGTATACACTTTTTTCTCCGACGTATTTGTACTAAAAAATCAACATGAAATGGAAGGTGTTCGTCGTCCAGTGGCAAATTGAGAGAGAGTCAGAGCATGCAATACAAGTTGCGAGAGGAAAATTTTTATATATTATTTTGCAAAAAATAAAAACGGATTAGAGGAATTGAATTAGAGTCAAAAAAATGTATTCGAGTTAGAGGGCTTTTCGACTAAGAGGGCGTTCGACTTGGAGGATGACTTTTGTATGGAAAATTAAAGGGAAGGCGAAAAAATTCGAGTTAGTGGGCTTTTCGACTTAGAGTGCTTCGACTGTATTTATGTTTTTACATGATACAAATATAGAAGGTGATATACTTAGCGCAAACATTTTGATTCCGTTCTGCGCATGTTTCAAAATGGCGTCGTTCGTGACCCTATTAGACAGTAATCCTTCAATTTGTATTGTCACTGTACTTCTAAATACACAAGTCAACGTAAACAATCGTGTAACAATTAGTTGGAGCTACGTTTTCTGCCATTTTGAATTCGTTTTTTTCTGATTGACATATGCGCAATATATTACCTTCTATATTTGTATCGTGATGTTTTTAATTTGCATTCAAAATCGTTAAAAAAGTTGACCCATGCAACGAATGATTTTTACTCAAAGCGAACAAATTTACAAAAGCGCCATCTCTTAGATTTTCTAAGAACCTATTGAGACAAGAAGTGCTTAGCTTCTCATTCACTGTTTTTATATTATTTGTGTGGCTTTTAATGAGCATAATCAAAAATCGTTTGACCCCGTGACGACAAACATCACTTGTCTGTATAAAACCTCTCTAAAAACAGCTTTCGGTTTTGCCAGACCAGATCCCTAAGAGCTTATTTTGAACTCTGCCACTCAGAGGACTGGCAAACTTTAAAATGTTAAGAAGTTCACTCGTGTATGTCAACCTCACAATAAGATGGCAAAGAGTGTTAGGTGCTCATTCGACCGAGAACACCCGTCTCCTCGCATGTTACACACTCACTCACGTGAATCGAAAAAAAAAAAACAGAGAACTCCTGCTCCTTGGTAATCTCACACCATGTACCGGTCAATTTGCCAGGAACTCTCGCACAGATACACGACCCATTCGACGTGTATAAAAATCCACTCAATCCACTCAAGTGCAAGGATGAAATGAATTGCTAAAGACATCCTCCTTATCCGACAGCAGGAAGCAAAAGAAAGACGACACTTACTTCGTTTTCTTTTCCAATCTCCCTCTCTCTCTCTTGTTGTTGTTGTCCTGTTGTTGTGCACAACATAATTACTTCGATTTAAATTTTAAATCCTGTGCGGGAAATCGGAAAGCATTCTCCTCACCCGACAGAGACTGAGACGACAACGACAAGAAAGGACGACCATGAAAACACCACCTTTGCCACGACAGCCGACGTGAAAGTGCAACGAATCCAAAAGCCAACACAGCTCCTGCCACCGTCTTGAGTAATCCAATTTGCAGGAAGCACCAGGATAATGGTATCACCGGGAGAATGAAGTCACAGGAGGCCGTCGCACCTTACCACCTTGCCACCGTGCCAACTCGCTGCTCAAGTCGTCTCGCATTCCTTCCGTCCGACAAAACTTTCTCGTGTTTATGTTTCCCTGTTATGACATCTAATTTTCCCCCCTTCGCCGTTTTGCCATTAGGTCCGATGACGACAGCCGAGGAGGGCGGTGGTGAGGCCCGATGAACGACGCAGAACCAGGGCTACGCTGCCAATGATAAAATCACAAGAAAACTCATATTTTTCCGAGAATCCTTTCACCGGGTGGCGGCCGACGGAGGGGGAATGCAAATCGTCTTCTTCTACATTTGTATCTGTCCATCCAGCTGTCATTGTGTCAGTTTGTTCTGGCCCGCAACCTGGAGCCGGTTCGTGCCAAGCACCAAAGCCCCACCTCAGCTTCAGCCGTCACCGCAGGACGAAGGACGAAGTGTAGACATACCTTAAGCCCTGCGCCAAAGAATGTTGTGTCTAATCGTTCAGGAAATTAACACGTTAAAACTGTACTTAGGATCGGAATTTATGGTCGCATTCGTATTCGCCATTCGGTCGTCGGTGGGTGGCTGTGGATTGTGAGGGTTGGTTATGCCTTGGGGCTTTTGGGGGCTCTGGCTAACGCGGTTTTATGCATCGGTAACACGCAAACCGTCGGCTCGGGCTTCGACTCGGTAATGGAAAAAAGATAAATGGAAGAAATGAATGCCGCAAGGATGGATATGTTGAGGATATGCGATGACTATGCGGATGGATGTGCGGTGTATGCACACAGCAGCAGGAATTCTTGTAGTTCCTTCGGTTTTATGGGCTCGCGAGCTACCATCGTATTTTCCCATAAAACACACCGCAGTTGGCTTACAAACGGATGGATGTACACGTACAAATTGGAGACTTCGAAAGCAGGGTCCCTTTCTTCCCATAGTCGGGACTGTCTTACAGTCTGTTTATGACTCGGCACGGGACTTCAATTTTATTGAGTAGTTTTCTCTAGTTCACAGAAGGAAAGACACAATTTTTTTTTTTGTTCAACTCGGATCCTTGTTCATGTCTGACAAAAAAAAAAAGGGAAGATGTTATGTAACGTTTTAGAATTTCCCTCAGGTATTTTTCGCCATGTATAATCCCGGTTATGTGGGGCATTAAATGACCGATGGAATTGGCACGGAATGCGAATGTCTGCGAGGGCAAATGGAATGGGAATCACTTAGCTGATGGAGGTCATTAAAGGGTTTTTATTGGCGCACTTGAGGCATTTCAATCAATCCTGCTGGCGTTTATGTTACCGAAGGGGAAATCGAATTGGTGTGGAACGAGGTGTGAACCAAAAAGGCTTGTGGCTGATAGTTCGAAGCGGATTTTCGGTTGCCGGAAAGGTTTTTAGAAAATTGAAATAAAGGCTGCAGGTTGGGGCTAGTGCGATGGATGTTGGAATAGTTTTAAGGAACATTTAAATATTTACAAAGACCCATTGGCAACTACACTCATCCCTCGTTTTGCCCGGGGGTTAGTGCAGTGAAAACCTTCGCGCAAACCTAAACCGCGCAAAACGATTCAGGTGGATGTATTTTTAACAGAAAAACCATAGTGTGGCACGATTCTTTGAAGAGCAGACGTTATTTCACACAAAGCAAAGTCGGGCATATCGAATTTGGGTAGATATTTAAAAATCGCGCAGAGGTGAAACCCCGTAAAACAAGACCGCGCTAAACGAGGGATGAGTGCATAATCGTACATAAAACAAAACGAAGAGGAGTGTCCGTGTGAAAAAATAGAGCCAGCCGATAAACCGATTTGAAAACTCGCAGCACTTGCAGCGCAGCAAAGTGAGGGATGAGTGCATCGGTGCGTATGTTCGAAGTTTCTGAATCAACGGCAAAGAAAACATTTTTATTGAACGAAATTTTAAGTGTTCGACTTTTTTTCAATCACATTTTTTGAAGCCTACATTACCGACGTACGTCAACTGGTTGTGATATTCCCTCGATATTTAGATTTCTCAAACAAACAAAAAAGGAATTTAATTAGACACGCTGTACTGCTTCAATGCACCTTTTCGTGTGCAGTTCCCCGCAACTTCAATGGCGAATTCATCCCTCAGTTCGCAGCCGATGAGTCTCTTCCTTGTTCGCTCTCACACACCGGAAGCCTACGCTTCCGCCTCTACCAATTGGCACCTCTGCGCGTTCCATTAAAACCATCGACAAAGTAAGCCTGCCAACAGCCTCCAAGTGACCCGATTTCACACGCCTCGGATTCATGGGTTCATGTACCCTTTTTCACCACCCTCTAACACAGAGCCACAAAAGTCGAGGTGTCACAGTTCTTTGCCCCCCACCATTCATCGTCGGTTTTCCTCCACATGCCAGAGATCAAAGAAAAACTCTTCCTTCCTCCAAATGAGTCCTACAACGCTTGTAACCGAAAGCACCTCCATTTGGACGCGGCTGCCGCAGAAAATCTATAAAGCCCCTAAAGAGCCCACCCCTCCTCTCAGCAGAGCACGTGCAACGAAAAGCCTCGTTATGCCTGCTTTCCAGTTCATTTAGGCTTCTGTTTTGTTTCCTCAGTGCAAACATTTGTTTGACATCTAATTTAGAACTTTGCCTCCTCATCGTGCACACCCCTCTGCGGAGACGGAATGGGGAGGGCTAAGGTTGTTCGCCTCAGCATCTTTAGTCGTTTCCAGGATAATTATTTCCTTGACTTGTCTCTTTCTCTTCCCTCTTGCACGAATCGAGCTCCAGCACCGGGACAAAAGGTTTCCACAATTACTGTGCCAACTAACCATGAGAATAAAGCACTGCCACTTGGGCCGTTGGCAGGAGGCGGTTGGATTTTCATTAGAAAACTTTTTGCATTAAGTTAAAATACCGAAATTTGAAAGTCACAGAGCCACTGGTGATGGTGGTCCTGGTGCATTACATGAAGGCACAGAGACACAGAAAATAAAAAAAATAAAAGAGAAGGACTCGGGGTAGTAAATGAGTTATTCTACAATTTTCGTGTAATAAAATCCAGAGCGGCACTACGACATGAAAACTTATCGAGATTTTTACGACTCTCATCCTTTTATTACGCTCAAGCAGATTTAAACGGTCTACCCTAACCAACAGGATGTCGTAGTCGTCCTGAGAGATATTTTACGCATCTCCTTTGTTATGATAATTTTCTAACTCAAACAAAATGATGAATTACATTTGGTTGAGGTCTTAAACTGAACGTTCGGGATTTGAATCCCTGGCTTGACCATGCCAACGATGGAGCTCCTCAGACCCCGTCTTGGTGTGAGGAATTTTCTGGTCTGAAGGCATTTTAATTACCCGCACCATCGGTTGTTTGCTTTTGCCTCCCCTGTGAGGAGGAAGGCGCCGGTTTCCTTTGTTTTCACGTGCAGGTGAGTTGATTAGAAAAAAAATTTATGTAATGCACAAGGCTCGGATTTTTAATTAAATAATTATGCAATTAAAAGAACGAGGCACTCCATCATGTCGGTGGACCTTGGTCGTGTTCGGAGCAGTGCGTAAATTTAACCTCGAACTTTGACAAGGGAAAAAAAAAAATTATAAAATAAAAGAGAAAATAAGTTTCGTCGACGTAAAACTGTGTGCAGGCAGCCTTTGTAAGTTTTTTCGTTCCGAATCGTTGGTGTTGAACATCATTTACTTCAGAGCTAGAGCGAGCGTGAAAAGGCCATTGGAGCGACTGGTACAGTGTGGCAAAAATGTAATGAGACGGGTTTTTAATTAAAATTTAATTCTACAAATTTTTGGCTATAGGAATATGTTTTCTGGAGGCTGCTGACGTCTTTAATTGAAAAGCAGCAGCAAAAAAAAAGAGTAAGTTTTCATCACCTCTTAAGCTTGTAAGTATAACAGCGTTTCTGTTTCTGGGGCCGCGCTCAATATCCGGCCAAGCCGATTTGAGACAAAATTGAGACTGTTTCGGTTTATGCATCTTACTTACTTACTTAGGTGGCGCTTAACATCGGGGTGGACTTGGGCCTCAACCAACATGCCTTTTCAACTGGTCCGGTTGTTTGCCGGATGTTTACAGTTTCGCACACCAAGTTGGTTGAGGTCTGTTTCCACTTGGGTGCGCCAACTGAGGTGGGGTCTTCGTGGTGGCAGACTCGAAGACTCTCCAGGGCAGAGCATAGGTGTCCATCCGCTCTACATGGCCCAGCCATCTAAGCCGCTGAATTTGTTCTATTCTGACCAGATTCGTATCGCTGTACAGTCCGTACAGTTCGTGGTTGAATCTCCCTTTGCACTCGATATCTACGCCGACAAGATCACGCTCAGGATCTTTCTCTTTTGAAACAACCAAGCAGGTTTTTGCATTATAGAATCTTAAGTCGATTTTTTTTTTCTTAAGTCGAAAATCATTTTATTTGAATTCAAAAAAGAGCTAAGCGAATGTTTAATGAATACAATTGTTGCTACTTTCTGATTCTTCTCAAAAGATCTGAAGCAAATTTTTTTTAAGTGTAAAGAATGGCTTTATGAGGTTATTCCTTGTGACTATAAATTTATGGGCCTTAAACAAAAAAACCGGAGATGAAGAAGACGCCTGAATCCCTGGTACAGAGATCGAGAACAAAAGACAGTTTGATCTTACACATTCGAGGCAACATTCGCCGATTTGTCAACGTTAAAAGACAATTTTAGTTTTGACATAAAGCCTTCTAAGGTCCACTGCCCAAAAAAAGAGTGAGTTTAGTTACAAAAATTAACAATTCACACATTTTTATTATTTTAAATTAAAATGCACGGCTTTTTCATCCCCGCCTTCTCTTTTTAGGCTCTGAAGTTGACCTTCAATTTTAGAATGTCACTGACTGAAACTTTCGGCCTACAAGAATTTATGTAGAATACTTTTAAAAGCTCAATTTGGAAAGAAAATGCTGATATTGAAATTTCAAAGCCTTCTTTCAACTTAAAAACCCCTTTGGGTCATCTACACAATTAATAAGAATCCTTTAGAAAGGGCTAAGTTGGTTATGAGAAAGGAGTACTTAGTCTAGACCAGTTTAGAGTCTTCATCTTTTTTTTAAAGAAAGTTCTGACGATGGAAAAACTACAAAACTTTTGTTTTGCAAAAATATGAAAGCAATTTTAAATACTTCATAAGAATCAAATTATAGGCCTGAATCCAGTTCATGCGAATCCATTGAGGAAAAGTTCTGTTGAGCCTGCAGAATACTGCCACCCTTAGACTTGAGCCTAGTTCTTAAGAATCCATTAGGAAAAAGGCAGAAAATACAGAATACCTCCCGTCTTAGACTTGAGCCCAGTTCATAAGAATTCATTAAGAAAAAGGCCTGTTAAGCCTACAGAATACCTCCCCCCTTAGACTTGAGCCCAGTTCATAAGAATTCATTAAAAAAAAAAAGGTCTGTTAAGCCTACAGAATACCTCGCTTGGACTTCATGAGCAAAATTGTCTATTTTCTCGCTTTCGCTAATGGAGTCTAATTAGAATCAAAATTTCATTTGAAAGAAAATTCTTATGATGGGGAAACTACAGAACTTTTATTTTAGACAGTATCAAAGTCGCAAACACATTTCATAAGAATCTGTTAGAATTCACCGTTATTCATGAGAACGCTTTACGAAAAAGTTTTGTTGCGTTTCGACTTTATGGGCAAGAATCGTTAAGTTTCTCGGCTTAGATTCCCTTAAAGTTGTCATTTTTCAAGGGATAGATTCGATTTTGATTTCACTTATTCCTTTTTAATTTAAAATTTGCAAAATCAAAAAAAAAGCAGCATGGCTTTGCCGTTTGCCGGATTGACTATAGTACTGAAAAACGCTTGTATTTACGACTGTTAAAGGGTGTTTGATGGTAAAAAATTTCAAAAGATCTCTGATTGAGTATTCGCTCTGTATTTTAAGCCATTTTCACAGTATTTATACAGTTTCCAGTTCCTTTTGAAATTAAGTTTTTGTGATGTGAAAATTGCAGAAGCTTTGTCTTAGATAGTCCCAAACATAGTCTTAGCTCTAGCGTTGAACACTGTTCATAAGAATGTCTTACAAAAAACACTTATTGTTAATTTTAAGGCTCCACTTAACAACCAAAAGTTCGTGGAAAACATGAGTCTGTTTCTAAGAATGTTTCCATGAATTTTGTTTCGATATTAAATTTGTCGAAAAACCTTTTCTGAATTTCGTAACATGGATGACTTTCTGACACACTTTTATTAAACGCTCCATTTTTCACCATCTAAAACCCCTCGCTCTCCAAAAATCCCAACTTCACTCCTTTTTTTTCCTCTCAACGACCACTGTTTGATGATTTCCACCTCAAACCATTCAGCTCATCGCCTCCGGCGCGTCAAAAAAATCGCGTTTAACCTCCCCACCAACTTTGCCTGACACACTGTCCACCTCCTCATGAACTTCACCGTGCAGCAAAAAAAAAGAACGCAGTAAAAAACAAAAAAAAAGAAATGAAATACAACATTTCTATGTCACTCTGCACGGATGAGTTCATCAGCAGTATTCCCATCATCATCGCTGAAGGCTCGATGCACACCGAAGCACTTCTCACGAAACTTGGCACAGAAAAAAAAAAAGAACTCATCCACACACAGATGGCCGGGCCGTACCTAAACTAGCACGTGATGCACTTCTCGTCTCAACTCGTCAGGCAGCATCCTCGTCCCGCCACTTTCTCTGTCCTTTAATGACGTTAAAGTAACTAAATTGTTTGTTAACGTTCTCACGCCAACTTCCACATGTCGACCCTGAGTTCTGCACCGACTGTCACACGAATAATGTCATCACTGTCGCACAAGTCCTTCCCGCACACACACACAGACGTGAGCATGTGTCCTTTTTTTTTTTTGAATTTCTACTATTTCATGGTGAATAGAAAAGTCCATGTACCTATGTAATTGAGATACGTTCCACACACTGTGTGGGGTGGGCGTGGGTGGTTGGGATATTTAAATTCACTTTGCCCGCTCCACTTTTGCGGGGTTCTTTTGCCACGTTCGAGTAATTTTTTTTTTTTCATCTTCGTTTTCGAACTGCGAACCACTGCAGCATGTAAATTGTATGAAAGAGAGAGAGATAGATGTGCATCTCATGGGAAATGATGGGAGTCTGAAAAATGTTTCATGTAATCGAATTTGATGGCAGGCAAACGAAGTTTAAACTTTCACAAGGATACTTCTCACTGTCCACCCTCCCCTGACAAAAAAAAAAATCCATGCGTGTGTATGGTGCACTTTTGAATGGACAAAAAGTATTGATAAATATGATTTCAGGACTTAAAGTACACATGCTTGACCTGCCAATAAGGATGTGGGTGCGAGTAGTGCCATTTAAAGATTAGAAGTGAATTGGAAGAGCTTGACTCAAAAGGAGACGATGCGCTTCTAAGAGGATTGTTTTTTGGGCAAAAGACTTTTAAGGGGACACTTTTATCGTCTTTGAAGGAGTTCTGGGCGACATAACGAAGACCTTGTGATCGGTCTATTGGCAAATGGAAATGGAGGTGGACGGAGGATGGACGGAGGATGGACTTCAAGCTGCAAAAAGTCGTAAAAGCATTTCTTGGTAGGGAAGTGAAGTCCTGTGATTAAGGTCAGAGCCAGAAATCAGATGGTTCGTCTTATAAAATCTCTTCCGAAACTAAAAAGCGTGAGGTTTACAGCTTGCAACGCGAACTGCACTTAAGATTAGTTAAAGATTGAAATGAAAACCATCCAATAACTCAGCAGGTCATCGAACGCTACCCTTGATTTAATACTTTTGTCCTAAAAGGAGGTGAAGGATATTTTTATAGTCGTGCGTTAGTCCAGGAATCACTGATCATGTTCTCGGACTATAGTTGCTCTCTGATCAAGTAGTCGGGTGCTGGAGACCAGAGCTATAAAAGACTGCAGTCATCTAGTAATAGACTAACCCTAACACTGTGAAAATTACTTTATCTACTTTTTCTAATTTTTATCGACCTCTTTTTGAAAATTTGGTACATTAAGCCAAGGCTACGCCCATTGTGCTGCCATCCAATTTTTCGGTTAAGTAAATTTCTAAGGAAAATTTCGCAGCAAACTTAACCTTAACCTTAAGTCTTTTTCGAAAATTAATGGCGTTAGTTTTGAAACAACGATGATTATGTTTTGGAGGTTTCTGAGAGACCTGAGACCTGGGACCTGTTTTTCACTTTTCTTTAAAAAATTAATAAGAAAGCTTTTTCTTTTTTTTAAGACGTAAAATATAAAATTAACTGGAAGCACTTGCCTATGAAAATTAGCATCTGTGCCAATACTTTTTTCCATGTGTGTATTTATATTCTCTCTTATTTTGGTAGAATATTTTCAAATAAATAAATGAACAAATGAACAAAAATTTATCCCCAGACTGTTCTTTCATACTCTCCCACGCATTGACCCAAATTTAGTTGCAAGCTGACGTGCTGGGAAAATTACAACAGCCACCGTGAGTGCCTAAACAACTGTAAGCTATTATTTCCGCCAATAAAGAAGGAAACTTAAATTAATCAAGCTATGTTTCTTCATCACCGCCCCTCGATTTCATTGTAACACGCTTAAAAACGCTTCCAACTCGTGCACGGACCAACTAACTCAATTCGAATTCTAATTTGTTTCTGTTGTTATTGTTGTTGTTATCAACGCATTAACCTCCCTGTTAATGAGCACGCTTGTCGCAAGTTCCACCACAACGAACTGCAACGCGAAACACTCGCCCGTGATGGTGTGCAGAATGTTCATTTTTCAATTGCAGCCAATAACTTAAATTCACAGGTAATGTCACGGAAGGACGATTATTTACAGGCAAGCGCACGCCTTATGGCGACGTGACACGTTACGAAGCATTCGTGTCTTTTTGAGGTTTCGTCGATTCACGGAGCTGAAGGGCTCCCACTTTTACGAGCTGAAAGAAATAAAGCCTGCCCCGAAATTTGAGTGGCATCCACTCGAATCTGTCGAAGAGAGATCTCTTCCAAGTCAATCTCGCTGCACTTCAATTACGCGAGGCTTCTCCCGAACAGTCGTTGAAAATATTATTCAATAATTTAATTTTCCTATCAAAGTGTGCCACGGAGCGGAACAACCGCCCTCTTCTATTCAAAAAGGGCGTCTTATTCAAATGCATTCCACCCCCGTCAAGGGGTAAGGACCTGAGGATCATTTTTCTAGCATCCTTCAGAAGCGAGAGAGAGAAAAAAAAAAACTCAGCAAATCCTTTCCAATCGTCCTGAAATTTAACCCATTTACAAGTAACTCAACCGAAAGTCAAAGGAACTTGTTTCAATTCGCCGCCGTTGCCGCCCCTCGCCCATTTATAGACCGTTCAGCATAAATCTTAGCACAAATGGAATCGAGGGCATGATGGAATTTTCCACCTCTCCCACTCCCTCTCCCGGTGTGGAGTAACAACAGCAACGAAAAAGTAACAGCGAAAGCAAAATGAAGCGAAAAAGAAATAAAGAGCTAACGGTTGGGAAAACATCAAGAGAATTGAGCGAGGGGGTTGGTCGGCACCCCTTTTTTTTTTTTTTGCCTTTTTTTCGGGTGCACCATCACCCTCTCCCGGAATCAAGCGAAATAATTTACTTTCGAATATAAATTTCCAATTGGCTGCCTGATTGATGGATTGACACATGGTTAGGTTTTTCATTCTTTTCACGCTGTGTGTGTGCGTGGGTGGCGAAAAGCAAAAAAAAGGTGGGGACGTGGATTCTCTGTAATAAATGCGCTGCCATTTTAGTTGGTAGCCCGAAAATGTTTCCTTCATTTCAGCGAATTTTTCCTCGTCTTTTATTTTTTTTTTCTTCTCTGTGTTATGATTTTTTACTACATCACTGAATTTAAATTGTGATAAAACAAAAGAACGAAAGGAAAAAAAAGCCAAAAATGGCTGACACTCTGTGAAGTGAGATGAGGTTTTTGGCAGCTTTTATGTGACAGGTATGAGTCATGAAATGACAGCTTATTTAATGTGGATGAGGGAAGGGATGTGTACATATAACGGAAGGAAATGTTACGACGAAATAGAGTTATAAAATCGTTTTGTAGGTTAGGAGATCCTTAAACGGTTGTATTCGCTTTGACAGAAGGGACCGGATGGGATGATTGTCATTCGAAGATGGGAAATGGAGTTGAATGCAGTCAAGTTTTTAGGAGAAAATCCATTTGAGTGTCGCAAAAGGGAGAGAGATATTTTATTGAAGAAGTCTTCAACATATTTTTTTTTATTGGAGAAAGGACGAGGGCAAAGTATTAAGGGATATTGATGCTTAAGGAACTGACAGGGAAAGGAAGCTTTGACGAGAGATTAAGAAAGTTGAAAAAACTGTTTTTTTTCTTTTTACGGTGAGAAGAGAGCTACTGATGCCGAAGCTTGACAAATATACGAATAATAAATGGCGTAACAGCCCACAGAACCTTCCATAGTTTTGGTCGGCTTCTTAAATCGAGAAACCTTACCTTGAATTTAAAACTGCTGCTATACAAGACACTTGCATTACAAATATTCACATATGGATCCGAAACTTGGAGAAAAGTTTTACTGAGAATTGTTGGCCCGGAGACGGTATAACCATGAGTTGCCTGGAATCTACCTATCGTAACTAAAATAAAGCACGGAAGACTCCGGTGGCCTAAGCACCTACTCGGAAGGTCAAGTTTTTTTTTTTTAAGGTCTGTGAAGGCCTTTTACGGTACAATTCATGCTACAAGACAGCGACGCAAAACTGCGTTTACGCTGGAAGGATGGCGCAGACCAGGACGCTTGAAGCCTTTGGGGTGCCCAACTGGACGGCATCGCCAGCGACCTGCTTGCTGCCGGAAGCCCGGATCGAACAGCGGTTGTTGTGCCGATGATGATGATGAGCAACCCATAATTTTTCACTGTGTTGTGTGCTGTGTAATTTGACATATGAATGAAAATATAAGAATTCGATCAAAATTTCAGTAAGAGTTTAGAGTCAAATTCGCAACTGTCCGCTAAATTGTGTCGAAAATGATGAAGGAAAATGTATAATTTGGTTGCCATTTTTACACGAAACTTTCGACGTTTAATCCCAGAACTTTTTTTAGCGCTAACTTTGGTATTTGTTGCCTGTGAGTATGCAGTTTCGACATCGAGCTCAAAAACAAAAAAGTTTTTAACAGTAGATTGTGACCATTTTGTTGTAGCAAATAGTCAGAGTAAAAGGAAAGTGTACACTCATGTTTCGAACATTTGACGACTCATAAAATAGATTCTAGGGGTCCAATTCTAGTTTTTGGAGACGGTGGTTTATAAGTTGGCTTGTTCTCAATGGAGTTAACAAAAAAAAAAGAAGAATCTGGTCTCTGGATCTTCATTTGGACATTTTATGTCAAAATTGATCATCATGCGTTTCCGAAGCTACTACAATACAGTAAATTCTCGATAATTCTAACCTCTGTAACTGGAAAACCTCTGTACTGAGAAAACCTATGCAATTCGGTCCCCCGTTTATTCGAATTCATTTTTATGGAAAACAAGAGCTTACCTTTTTTTCTTCAACAAGCTTTAGTTGAAATGTATACGTGGCAAAAATGAGCAATATATTTTTTACTGAAACTTCAAAATTATAAAAAAAAAAAATAAATAAATAGTCGGCGTAACAGCCCATACAGGGCCAGAGCCTAGCTTTTTCGCGCTTTTTCGCGGCTCCACTGTGTTGTGCGCGATATATTTTGACACATGTGGAGGGGACCTACTGTTTAATGCCGGTTCCGAACGGCGAATCGCGAAAGCTTTCCATGACATGAGTACTCCAGGAGGATTGTCAATCGTTCGCTGGAGGTGAGGCCGTGAAAATTGCTTGTGGTGTTTTTTTCCCGAGCTCTATTCGAACCCGGGTACTCTCGCTTAACAGTCCGACGCATTAACGACTAAGCCACGGCACCCAATTATAATATCATTGTAATTCGACGTTTTTCCCTGGTCACATAGAATTCTGTCCGAGAATTAATTGTATTTGAAAAAAAAGCAAATAAAACCTTGCAGAAATTCTAAATATTAATAGAAGATGGCCGCCCTTTATAAACATAAACCGGATTGAATGTTTGGGTGCGTTCAGCCGGTTTGTTCGTAATTTCTACTCGTAAGCGATAAAAAAACATTTTGATTACTGTACAGACTTGAATGAAACATTTAGAAAACTATGAAATTAATATTTGAATGAATTAATATTTGATATGAGCAAATAGTCTTCACAGCTAGGTTCTTGGACTTGTTAGCAGTTTACTTTTAAGTTCCTAATAATACATAATAAGAAACATTTAATTTTATTCCATTTTCGCCAATTATGGGACGAAGTTTGTGTAAATTATAAACAAAAAGTTGGTTGATAATTTTAAAAATCTTGAAGCCGGAAATGAAACCAAGCATCATGTAAAAAATGCGAAGAACTTAAAGTTAAATAGGAACAAAACTTTTGTTAGACTAAATTGAATTTTAAAAATGACATTTCAATTTTTCCAGATTGTCGGTTGTGGATTGGTGGTTGTATGAACTGCATCTGAATTTTCTTTTGACAGTGAAATATGTTTATCAGTCTGACGACACCACGTAAATACTTTAACAAGTTTCATTTAGTTAGTTCCTTCTGGTGCACCAAAAGCAAACAACTTGAGAGTTTTCTGTGAAAAATTCCTGTGCTCACAGAATTCGTTTCGAGTAATGTGTGTATGTCTTTTAAGATAAAATCTTCTCACTGATAAGGCTAATACGAAGCGTAGACTTTTAGAATATGTTAGTACAGTACTCCCCGGATTTAAGCAACCCCTTTAATAGCAAAGACCTTTTAACAGCAATAAATTATATTCAGTTGAGATTTACCAACGCCATTCTAAGTCACACTATGGTCCTCGATTAGTAACAATTTAATTGAAAGTCCGCTTATAAGCAACACAATTTTATGCCCATGTGCATGTACTATTATCCAGGGAGCAGGTACTGTATTCTCAAGCTGATTGAAGAATTTTCAGACTGGAGGCCAATAAAACTTCCGAAAATACTGACAACAATACTGGATTTGTCGAATGGCATTTTTAGTCAAAGCAACTAGAGTGAAGTTGACTGCTAGTTGTCAATATAAATCTTATGTGTCACTGGGAAAAGACCTCATGTTTCAAATGTCATTAAGTGTCTATCAATTGTCAAATTGTAATTCTAGCCACCAATAACGGATTGTACCGTTGTTAGATGAAATAAACTACACAAAACTAGAATTATATTAAAGCCACTGTTGGAAAAGTAGTAAATTTAGTTTAACTGCATCTATTTAATTGTTAAGGACTCCCCCTCTTTACAGAGACAAAGTCTGTCTGATCATCCTTCCCAATGGAGAACGTACAAATAAATACGTATGAGTCTCCCTAATTGAATCGAATCCCCTCCCCATTTTATCCCTTCCGAGGCAATTAATCCGAATAGGTGAACGACAGCAGTTAAAGGCAGGTAAGTAGCTTTGCCATTTGCCCCCAGACAACACCATTCCCCACACTACTCCCGGCATTAATTACACCGTTCATCTTAATAAAATATATATCCTTTACAGTTACCTCCTCCTTCTCGGAAAAAAATGTAGCAAATAACAGCCAATTAATGTCCCTGCTCCGTGAAGTGACCCATAAAATTAAGTGCCACTACTTGAAGTCAGGTGGAAAAAAAGGAAAAAAAAAATCACTACCCTAACTCCGGGGGACACACACACTTTCGTCCTTTCAGGAGCATCCAACGGAGCAATGCTTCAATTTATGTCCTGCAATTAAAATCCTTCAATGCATTATCATCATCTCCATGACGAGCAATTAATTCTTCGACATTTTCTGCTCGTGTGTGTTTTTTTTTTTCTAAAATTATCATGACGACTCCATCCTCCTCGCCCCACAGACAGGATCTGTATGCAGAGAGAATTTGTTCAAAAGTGCGGAATGTTTTAATTTAGCTCGTACTTTTCACGTACAGGGACACAGAAGCATCAGAGTGAGGTGCACATCAGGCGCCGCACGCTGAGCAGTAAGTTCAAAGTCTGCCACAGAATCAGGCATGCGGCGATATGACGGTGTCGGTGGTCGTGGCGGTATCGGTGTCGGGGGTCGGCTGGAGCTCTCTGGAAAACTCAATTTTTCAGTTTGTGGATTGTGAAATGTCTGCGTGTATGTTTGGAAAGGACGGGTGCACAATTTCCTCAGGGTTTATCCCGAGCACAGATGAGGGACGTGTGCGCGGCGGCATTCAAGCTCTCTGTACAAAGCCCACCGTGAGACTTGTGCCATCTTAACAAGTCGGTAATTAACGCTGATTTAAATGTTAGCTCGAAGGTGGTTTACGGAATGCTTCAGGACCGCGGGAAACACCTCCTTCGTGTTCGTGTGGCTTTTATCCGTTCTTCTCATTTTTGCAAGGACTCCGTGTGTGTAGGTGTGCTCCCTCCACTGCGGAATGTATGCCGAGCAACGTATGAGGGTAGCCCTGAATTCAGATCCAGGTGCAGATGATGCAGGTTGAGGTTACTCACTCGTGTGTGGCGGAGGAACGCTTTGCCTTGAGGTTTTCTTGTTGAAAACTTTTCAATTTCAGATGAGTCGTTTCCTTTTTCAGTTGTGCCATCGTTTTTTCGGATGAATGGCCCACTCTTCCCTGCTTTTCGATGAACTCGAGAGATAATTAAAATGTCAAAGTGGGGGTGGTTAAACGATTTCCGGATCGTTTACTGTTAGTCTGATGAAAAAATGGTAAGCAGTTGCAAGGAGACTTCTGGCAAAAGAGGAAAACTTTTAGCAGAAACCTCGAAAAACTGTCTGAACAATTTTGGTTGGAAAAGAAATTTTTCTAAATTTGCAGAAAAATGTTGTTCCCTCACGAGAGGAACTCAAATCGTGATCCATTTGAGGTTAAAGACGTGAACTCACGCAAATTCAGTCCCGATCCACACAAAGGCTGAACTTTCCCGACACCTCCACGCATTTCTGACCTGAATTGCGAGTTAGTCCTGTCAACCCTCCGATTAAATTTCGTTGAAATCTCCCCCCGTTGGAAAATTCTCATTTCCAGGTCAAAAGCAAGTCTTGAAAGGAGTTTTTTGTTGGTGTTGTTCTTGCCCACAATCAGTCATTCAACTTTTCTTTCCACGCGAACTCAGTTAAGCCATTCACTCGTCAACCGTCACCCGTCACACGTCAGCCGTCGACAGGACCCCACCAACTACAGAAATGTAATTAAATTAAAAAATGCGTTCCATTTAAATCGCCACGAGTACCTTGAAACCCCGTCATCCACGTGACCGCGTAGCACTCGAAGAAAAATCGTTGCGTATACCTCGCCAGGGGGGCTTTTCACACCCACCCAACCGAGGTCGGTGTGCGTGTACGATTCGAGTAGTTCAGCCCACACTCACACAGCTCGATCCCAAGGACACTCGAAGTGGTGCTCCAAATTTGCTTCTTTACTTGATTTGACATTTCTTCATGAATAAACCCTAAATTAGAGACGACGACGATGACGGTGACGACAAGGAGGAAAAGGAGGATGTCAGAGCGTAGAGTTTAAATGCCAAAGGAGGAGGTGCTCCTTCCATCCGCCCACACGAGTCGAGGAGGAGAATCTGCATCGCTCGTTGAATGGGAGTGATGTGATTTTATGATGATGTGATTTGATGAGATGGGATCCTCGTGCAGCAGCAACAGAGATTTAGTGTGTGTCTAAGGATAATGCCTCGCTTCCGGTTTTTATGTGTGCGGATGCCTCAATCTGTCGCGTTCAAGTTGAAGTGATTTCTTCATTCAATTCCCGATTCTTGGGGAAATGAACAGCAATCGCAGATTTGCTTTCATTAATCTTGATTGATGAAGGATTTTTCGTTGGCGTAGAGCTACATGACAGGATGTGCGGCGAAGTTGTGACAGGAGATGTCTCTTAAGGCAAGAGACAACCGGGCGACATGGAATGACGTTCTTGTTTGTCATTAATTCAGCGCCGATTGTCGGCGATCGTTATTAAGGACACTCACAATTTGTTTTCGTTCGCCCTCCTGCACACATACACACACGAATATCCTGTCGCAATCATATTTTATTATGATTTATAATCGCGCGGGGGCATAGCAAACCCGACAGGACGACAGCCCGTCGTCTATCGTCTATTAACGGCAGCTTTTGAATTTATTACGTGTTGTTGGTTTTGGTTGTGTCGGTCGTTTGTTTACGACCCCGACGAGCCACCGAGCCCCAACGGCGTGGCGCTCCCACGCTCGAGAGTGAGTTGTTTTCGTTTGGGAAATTTTCTTTTTTTTTTTTTTCTCTCTCTCTGGCAGGACAATAATTCTTTGATTTGCAAGGATAACAATTGGAACGGGGGCGGACTGGGTTTTGCTTTGATTGATGAGCAGGCGATGGCGTGGCATATTGTTGTCGTCAGTGTTGTCGTTGTTGTTGTGCGATAACAGGGTGACAGGGTGATAGTGAAAAATTTTCTATTTTTAGTGAAGTAATTAGTCACGTTTTGTGAATTTTTTTGAGTGGCAGTGGTCTGACTCTTAGAAGGGGGCGGGTGATTGAACTTTGAATGGGAAATAAAATTTTGATGGCAAGGTGGAAGCGTTGGTGAAATTTCAGTCTAAATTTGGAAAAGTTTAATGAAGAGGTGGGTGGTTGGACACAATGGCAGACGGAAGTGGTGTAATTGCAGGTCTTTGACACGACAACAATTCCTGGGAATTGGAATTAGAAAAATTACCTGCACGGAAACAGGAGAAGTCAAGGAAATGTCAAGAGCTTTTCAGCGGGACTGAGGAAATACGAAGGAGCAAATTTGAGAGAGTTTTGTATATTAAAAATAGGTCAATTTGTTTTTTTTTAAGGGAAATTGATTTATAGCGATATGATTAAAGTGGTGTAAAAGGTATATTCAAAATTTAATGCGTAAGGATCGCACATATTACTTTACATTGGGTGGCGTAACAGCCCGGCGAGAGCCAGAGCTTAGCTCTTTCGCGCCTCCACTTGGTTGTGCGTGTTATATTAGGTTGTAAAATATCTCCCTTCTGCCTTTTTGTCTTTTGAATTTCCCGGCTATGTACAAAGCGCTACAGAGCTCGTAGCTTCGTGCTACAAAACAAATTTGTTCGCTCTCAAATATTTCTGTAGTTGCTTTTGGGTTTTCTTTTGCGGAAAATCATTTTTTTTTTTTCAAATCGACTAAAATTTCGATGGTGCTATGTTTACAAATACCGTAGCTTATTGTACGACATCTACGATCTATTTATTTCAACTACCACTTACCGCTACAGTCATCTATTGCAAAACGGCGGAAGCAAAGTTGTACACCTAATATGTTTTCTGAACTTAAGTTTTCTAGAACTCAAAGAATTAAAAACTTGGCTTTTCTCTTAACAAATTTCTCCGTCTTTCAATTGAAATGGTGTACCCTGGTGATCAATAGGAGTAGCCCGACCGGCAGACAGAAATTTGACAGCTCGTTTGCCAGAGTAAATTTGTATGGAAAATTTGAAATCAATGTCAAATAAAAATACAAATTTAAGTTCGATATACAAAAATTAGAGCTGCAAAAGCGTCGATTTTAATCAATAATTAACATAACAAAAGTCACTACTTAACTGCTTAACTAAACTTGACGGAAGTGAGCTCAAGTCGAAGTCAACTCAAGTGAACTACGGACACTAACTCCATCTTATAAAGGGTGATTTTTAGGGTTTCGTTCCAAAGGAATAACGAAACCCTTATAGATTCACTTATGTGTCCGTCTCTATTTTGTCTGTCTGTCTGTCGCCTTTACATATTTGCTAATAACTTCTGAATCCTCTGTAGTTAAGGGATGAAATTTGGAATGGGTATGTATCTTGGCAACCCAAAAATAAATCAGGAATTTTTTCCGGAGTTAGTCGTATATTAAAGAAAAAGTTAGTACTGAAACTAACCTTTGAAAAAAATTTTATTAACTTTTGTGGTCAGTATGGGTGTCATTGGAAAGGGGGCGGGGCGGAGACTACAAAAACGTCTGTCTGTCTGTCACTAAGCCTTATCTTAGGTACCTGGTGAACCACCTGGAATTAAGAAATGAAATTTACACAGAAGATGTGCTTCACTTGCCCAAAGAAAGTTCCGAAAAAAAGTTTGAAGAAAGTCACTTATTAACGAAAAAGTTAGTACTAATACTAAAATCAAAAAATAGTTATTTTTTCTTAGATACTTGATATGGGTATCGTTAGAAAGAGAATTATAGCAAGATCAAAAAGTTGTACTACAATTAGCATCTTAGTCTTATTGGTAAGAAGTTATAAGCCCGCAAACTTCAAAAAACCGACTGGTGTACCATGTCCCATACCTTATTTTCTAAAATAATGGGCCAAAAAATCTGAAAAAAATTGGAGTTATGGGGCAACTCATCGCAATATTGCAAATATATCCAGAAATCTCTTATGATTTTTTATTTGTACTAAAATTAATTAATAACTAATTTTATTAATTTTTTTTCTTAACGGAATTGATTGAGTTAGGTATCGTTGGATAGGTCTCGTAAAATAAAATACAGTTTTCATTTTGAGGTTTTTGTTCCGAGGCTCGGTTTTCGAGATATTAAGCTTTAAGTGCGAAAAAAAAGCGTCCCCCCCCCCTCGCATTTCCACACCCGCGGGTCTAAAAATCTGAATAAAATCTAGAATGTAGGTCTCGACGTAATCTTTAGTTTAAATTTAGTTCGAGCATCTTGGCTCAAACAGTTTTCGAGTTATTGGCCAAAAACCAAAAAACAATGACATACGAATTTTTAAGATCCGAAAACTCCATTTTGTAGATCGCATCAATAGAATCAAAAAATGTTATACAAAAAAAGTTTTATTTTCACACAATATTTAGAAATATTAACGATTTAAGTTATGTGAGCATTTTGCTAAAAAAGGGCAACTAGTGATTATCTCACACACACAAAGCTTTCTACGCGTTTCCTATACCAAGAAAGACAATAGAATTTCGAAGCGCCGGTGGTGGAGTGGTTATAGCGCTCGCGCTCTGGTCTGAGGGTCCCGGGTTCAATCCTCGACTTGTCCGATTTGGCTTTTTTTGTTTTTTATTTTTTTCTTCTCCGAAGAGGGTTTCTCGAATATTTTGTATGACAGTTTTCTTCTCTCTCAGTTCTCATAAAAGAACAAAGCGAAGCAAAGAAATGATTGATCGTAATAGCTTTGTTGTTGTAATTTTTTTGAAGAAAATAAGAGAATCAGTTATTTGTAGGTGTGTGTGTGTTCAGACCATTTCCTGATTTGCTCTTTTCTATTGGTTGCGATTTATATAAATATGCTGTTGGAAAGATTTTATGTTTTGTCTCTGAATAAAAGTGAACATAAAAAATTCTAAGAAAAAAAAAAAAGCAAAATAAATCCTAGTGCAAAATTTGAATTTTTTTTTTAATTTCAAACACGAGTACTTGATTTGTTAATTTCTTGGATGTTTGTGACTGTACCACATTAGGGTTCTAGACGATTAAGTGGCTATTTTTTATTGCCGAATACGTTATGATTCGAATTGCTGAGCTGCTTGGTAAGCTAACTTTCATGCTGATTAATTGCTTCAATGGAGTAGATTGAGACCATTTCCTTTAAGTTCACTAAATCAATTTTTACACGGTTGGCACGATCAGCAAATGAGAACGACTTTTCTTTTGTTTAGCTTTATTCGAAAACGGCAGGTAGCCGTAGTTACTTGCTTTAACTTTAATTATGTCCTTACTTCTAATCTGTTGACGAAAGAACGAAACCCTCGGTGAGTGAGTTAAACTCACACTTGACCGTTTTTTTAAAGCTATAGGAAAGTTTTTCAAAAAGAAAACACATAAAATTCAGAAAAATGCATGAAATCTTTATTTGAATCGATAGTACGGTCCATATAATTTAATTTTTGAAGATTATTTCATGCAAATGTTGACCTTGACTGCGCCTTAAATGGTCCATCCGCTTAGTCCAATTTTGGCATACTCTTTCCAACATTTCGGCCGGTATCTCACGAATAAATGCTTCAATGTTGTCTTCCAATGCGTCAATTGAAGCGGGCTTGTCTGTATAGACGTGAGCTTTAACATAGCCCCACAAAAAATAGTCTAAAGGCGTTAAATCGCACGATCTAGGCGGCCAATTGACCGGTCCCGAACGTGAAATAAAATGTTCACCGAACTCGCCTCTCAATAAGTCCATTGTTGGGCGTGCTGTGTGGCATGTGGCACCGTCTTGTTGAAATCACATGTCATGCAAGTCAAGCTCTTGCATTTTGGGCAAAAAAGAAGTTGGATATCATCCCACGGTAGCGCTCACCAATTACAGTTACGTTACGATTCGCATCATCTTTGAAGAAGTACGGTCCAATGATGCCACCAGTCCATAAACCACACCAAACTGTGATTCTTTCTGGATGCATTGGTAGCTCTTGCAATGCTTCTGCCTGATATTCACTACAAAATCGACAATTCTGCTTATTTACGTACCCATTGAGCCAAAAATGAGCTTCGTCGCTGAACACAATTTTTCGGTATGAACTTTCTTAACAGAGCACGCATTTTGATAATAAAATTCAATAATTTGCAAGCGTTGTTCGTTTTGTAAGACGATTCATGGTTAAATTATAGACCAAACTGAAGGTATTTGACAGTGAAACAAAACACGAAACGTGCGTCAGCTGTTTAAACCAGTGTTGCCAAAAAGAGCTAAAAAATCACCCTTTATATAAATGAATTGAAAAAAGAGGTATTTGGTTTTATTTTACATCTGGGTGTTTGTGTCTAGGATTCGGTGTGCGCTCCACGTTCTTAAGCTGTTTACAGTCAGCTAGGGCGGAGGTTTTTTTGCACTTTTGTATTTGAGGCGTTAAGATTGGCGCTGATTCTTTGCCTTGCTTATTGTTACTTGGGGTTAAGCACAGCCCCCTCTACACCAAGGTCGTCCGATACTGAATTCGACCTCAAAGCGGCGAAGGCCAACATGGAATTTGCAGTACCTCCATAAGATTTCCATTGCGGTCCTTCGCAAATTTTTTCATTGTTTTTACTTTTTTTAAGTCCTATTGATTAAATTTAAATTTAAAGCACATGGAGTTAAGAGTCAACATTTCAAAAGGTCTTTTTCACTTCCGCAAAGCCAAATGATTGCTTCGCAAAAAGTACATTTTCAGTGTTCAATTTACAATTTTAAAAATCACTTCCGAGCAATTAACAAGCACTTATATAAAAGCGTAGCATGTTCTTTATTGATTTTTGTTTTCAATTGCGACTGTTTAATTCATAAACAATTTACAAAAACAATTTTGTTTTCCAACGAATTTCCGAAAATCCATACGAATTTCTGCCAGGCAATAAACTGGCGATATTTCATTTACCTCTTTGTCTTTAAAACTTGCCACCAGAGGCGAAGATACGAGTTTCCGAATTGTGTTGAAAAAGTTCCTCATACACAGCGATCAAAAATAAATCGAGCCTGAAGAAAATGATGAACAAGAAAATAAAAACAAGCGCCAACAAGTTCAAATCTTGGATAAATTGTGGGAAATCCTTTTTTTTACCATTTGCATGCAGAAAATCTTATCTTTAATAAGCGTTAAAATAGGACGAGTTATAGTACCTCGAGGTTCGAATTTTAGTTCTAGAACTATCGATTTTCTCAAAGGGTCTACCATTTCCTACATCCCTTGCATTTTGCCCTAACTTTCGATTGTCCGCCAACAGCTCTTTTAAAATGAAAGAAATTGTTTAACAAGGCACGACTCAGCCACCAGCACTAGACCAAACGACATGGCACTCCATTAAATTTCCTAAAAAATATTTAAAATAAATACACCCCCAAAGTCATCACTTAATCAAAGCTGTGCATTTTAGAAATTTTATTTACATTTGATTTTCAAATTGTTCACTCAATCGAAAATATATTTCCTTCCACTAATCCCACAATTACGACCTCATGGACACAGAAAAAAAAATTCAACATCAAATTCAATCACAGCCAACTCAAATAAAACATTTTCCCACACAAATCAAAAAGAGAAAAAAATAAAAGACCATAAATGCAGCCTGATTTCCATTTTAATTGATTGGAACTGAAAGCTTTCACTATCTGCTGTGATCCTTATCACAAAAAAACGACAAAGAGCTAAAATGAAATTTCCAAAAATACCAGAGCACGCGGCAAAAACGAAATCCGCTTTCCGAAATTGCAATAATTATGACAAATTTCCGAATTCGCCGCAGTTTTATGCGAAAATCATCTCGTTCTCTCGGTCGATGCCATCAAACGATTTCGGAAATTGGGGGAATGGGGAAACAAAAAAAAAAAAAAAAAACAAAACACACACCCCACCAATTTGTGCAACACAATAACTCTGACAGTGTACGAGTCTATCGCGAACGCCAATCTATTGCGCACCACTAGCCTTTCGCCCCGAGCGGTCCGTGCTCATCTCTATTTGCATATCCGCCATCGAATTAGAGTTGGAATATGTGTGTGTGTGTGTGTATCTGTGTGGAACTCAGATCGCAGCTCAGTGGATTAAAAGTTAGCACCAACGAACCATATGCCCCATGGGGCTGAACACATGACAGCGGATAGTGGCTCCGTGTGTGGGGTGGGCGGTGGGCTGTGGGTGGTGCAAACTATCCATCCGGATGCTGTTTCACAACGTGCGTTTTGCATCCTGTGTATGTCCTGCAGGATGAATAGAGAAGGTTTCATTCGACGTTTTTATTTTTCATTCATCCCTTTCTGTTGTTTTTCGGGGGCGGGTTGGTTCTTCCTCTTTTTTTTTTTTGTCTTTTGAGCGCTTCCTTTGAAGGATGGGTGGGAGGTGGGGGAGGAAAAAAAACGTTTTACTTGGAATTCGTTTTTATGGTTCAGCTGGTCTAATTGGATATGTTCGAAGGAATAATTGCGAACTGGAAACTGAATGTACACAAAGTGTATGCGAGTACCGAGGTGTTTTTTTTTTTTTTCGTTTTTTTCCTTTTTCCTACAAAAACTACGAGCCAGTGGCGTTTGTGTTGTGGGACACACAGTGGCGGCGACTGGGAGCTAAGGAAAGTGCTAAATAAATAGTTAAGGGACTAATTTATTACTTCAAATTGTTAGGACGATTCTGTGAATCTCTGAAACATTTTCTAGTCTCGATGTGGTTCTAAACATTCTGAGGGACCATCATGATTTTCTGCATTTGTCTGACCGTAGAAGGCTGTAGTTTAGCTTTCTGCTAACCGCTCAAATATTTCATGAGTGTAAAAGGAACTTACTGTTTACTTCTGCTCCAAAACTATGAAGTTACCCAAATAATAAGCCTTTTCCAAGAAGTTTCATAAATTTACTGCGATTCAAATTAACTTAGAACAGCTTTCTTTTGTCCACAGAAGTGAGGAACATGAACCTTTAATTGATACGGCACCAGAAGTGTTTCCTTTTTGAACTTTAGCTACATACAGTGGCGTGCAAATATGGATACATACTCGGCGGTCGTATGGTTCTTTGTAAATAAAAAACCGATTTGACTTGACCGATTTGAATTATTTCTGCGTTATTTGTTTCATTTAAATCAGCCAAATGGAAGGCTTTTGAGGCAATTGAGTAGTAAAGCCCTCTCTCGGACAACCAAGCTAACATTATATAAGACCCTGATCGTCCCAGTCCTCCTCTATGGCGCAGAGGCTTGGACATTATCAAAAAAGGATGAGGACCTGCTAGGTTGTTTCGAGAGAAAGATCCCTCGCGTGATCTTCGGACCTGTCTGCGTAGATGGCGAGTGGAGAAGGAGATTCAACCACGAACTGTACGGGCTGTACAGCGACATGAACCTTGTCAGAAGAGCCAAAATCCAGCGGCTTAGATGGCTGGGCCATGTAGAGCGGATGGACACCAATGCTCCGGCCCGGAGAGTCTTCGAATCTACCACCATGGGGAATCGCGGCAGAGGAAGACCCCACCTCAGGTGGCGCACCCAAGTGGAAAGGGACCTCAACCAACTTGGCGTGCGAAACTGGAAACAGCTGGCAAAAAACCGGGCCAGTTGGAGAGGCATGTTGGTTGAGGCCCAGGTCCACCCCGGACTGTAGCGCCACCTAAGTAAGTAAGTAAGTAAATGGAAGGCTTTTTATTTATAAGAAACTATACGACCGCCGAGTATGTATCCATTTTTGCACGCCACTGTAGCTTCCTGCTACAGAGTGAGAAACAGTCAGGAAAAAAAGGTTCCAGTTCTCATCCGAATTGATTCTACACGGAGCTTCAACAGACGCCATGAAAATCTCGAACCAGAATTTTTACTTTCCGGCTCTTCTAAAATAGTTTGTGGAGTTATTAAGAGACCGCTGCTTTGAAACGCTTTACAATTCTAATGACCAACCACTTAGTTCAATTCTTGTGGGTAGGAAATTCTGAATAGTCCAGAGAGTACTTAGCCCGCCTTGAAACTTAGTTAGTTAGTATGAAATTCGAAAGGATGAGTACGATTGTTAGTTGAAAAGAATATTGTGAACAATTGTGAAAGATGAATAACAATGACTTTGGACTCGATTAAGCCGCAAATCATGCCTTACAGACCATTCGCAGATTTCTGACAATTTTTCGTTTAATGCGCTAATTGCATTATTAAGTTTTTTGATAGGCCGACTAAAAAAGAGCTGAACATCATCTGCGTGCTTAATAACTGCGTGCAAGTCATTAACGTATAATGAAAATAACGTTGGTCTAAGGATCGGTTCTTGTGGATCTTCTTTTAGCACGTTAGTAATTTGTGTAGCCCAACTACAGATTCTGAAAGCTGCTTTAAGTCCTGATTAAAACAAAATTGGCACCGTAGCTTAATCGTTAGTGCGTCGGACTGTTAAGCTAGAGTACCCGGGTTCGAATCCAGCTCGGGAAAAAACACCACAAACAATTTTCACGGCCCCACCTCCAGCGTACGACTGACAATCCTCCTGGAGTATCCTTTGTCATGGAAAGCTTACGCATTTCGCCGTTCGGAACCGGCATTAAACAGTAGGTCCCCTCCACTTGTGTCAAATTATATCGCGCACAATACAGTGGAGGTGCGAACAAGCTATGCTCTGACGAAACCGACAACCAGAGAGCAGAGAGTCTTGTGTTCGCCTAGTCGACTCCATATTTCAGTTTAAAGAGGAAGTCACAAGTATAACAAACGTTTGCTTAAGTTTAAGGGAATGAATGAACTAGCATTATTGTTGTTGCGCGTCTTTCATTTAGGTAAGACCTAGTAAAGGCAGACCAAACCTCAAAATTATTCGCCAGCTTATTACAAGCTTTTGAAAAGTCGAAAAGTATTAAAAGTGTTGCCTTATTATTGTCTAACTCTTCTCGAATTTCATCTGCCACTAGTAAGAGCTCGGTATTACAGCTTCTCTTTGATCTAAATCTAGACTAAGTAAGTTTTTTCAAAAAGACCAATTTTCTGCAAGACCAACTTTTCGAGGACTCTCGAGGATTTGGGGCTGAAGATATGAAGAATAAGAAGCTAGAAGCTATATTTAACAACATTTTTTAATCTATTTTTAGGATTGGTAACTCTTTTAATTTTTTTCTATTAAGAAGTTGATGTGGTCAGGCAACAATTCAGGATATTCTTCAAATATTTTAGAATTTTTTTCCATGCCTATAGAATATGATTTAATAGACTACATGACAAAAATAACATCTTTGGAAACGAAAGGCATCCTCGTGGTCAATTGCATGCTTTCTAAAAGGAGCACCGCTGTGGTAAATTTAGCATTCAGCTTTTCACAGTCAAAACCAACCAACCAAACCATCTGTGGTTAGGAAATTTATCTAAAATAACTGAATGTTTCTAAGCTGTTTCCTAAGAATTTGTTGGTAGCTTTGTCCTAAGTGTAGAGTGTGTGATTTTTTTTTTACATCTCTAGTGTCACATTTTAAAATTGAGTTTAAATCGTCTAATCGCAGCAAATAGACCTGTGTGCGCTGCCAATAGATTGAAGCGCTAAGAAAAATTAAGTTTTCAATAATTCCATCTATTAAAAAGATTGGAGACGTTCCCCTGTTGAGGGAAAGCAGTTTTTTTCTTCCCTTCCCTGTTTGAAATAGGATACGATCTTAGTAAACTGAAATGATGACGCTGGATATAAATGAAGACACGGTCCTCTTAGTTCAACGTTTTACTAAAGGGTGTTTTTTTAGCTATTATCTCTTTGGCAACACTGGTTTAAACAGCTGACGCACGTTTCGTCTTTTGTTTCACTGTCAAACAACTTCAGTTTGGTCTATAATTTAACCATGAATCGTCTTACAAACGAACAACGCTTGCAAATTATTGAATTTTATTATCAAAATACGTTCTCTGTTAAGAAAGTTCATACCGAAAAATTGTGTTCAGCGACGAAGCTCATTTTTGGTTCAATGGGTACGTAAATAAGCAGAATTGTCGATTTTGGAGTGAATATCAGCCAGAAGCATTGCAAGAGCTACCAACGCATCCAGAAAAAGTCACAGTTTGGTGCGGTTTATGGGCTGGTGGCATCATTGGACCGTACTTCTTCAAAGATGATGCGAATCGTAACGTAACTGATGATATCCAACTTTTTTTGGCCCAAAATGCAGGAGCTTGACTTGCATGACATGTGGTTTCAACAAGACGGTGCCACACGCCACACAGCACGCGCAACAATGGATTTATTGAGAGGTGAGTTCGGTGAACATTTATTTCACGTTCGGCACCGGTCAATTGGCCGCCTAGACCGTGCGATTTAACGCCTTTAGGCTATTTTTTGTGGGGCTATGTTAAGGCTCATGTCTATACAGACAAGCCCGCTTCAATTGACGCATTGGAAGACAACATTGAATCATTTATTCGTGAGATACCGGCCGAAATGTTGGAAAGAGTATGCCAAAATTGGACTAAGCGGATGGACCATTTAAGGCGCAGTCAAGGTCAACATTTGCATGAAATAATCCTCAAACATTAAATTATATGGACCGTACTATCGATTCAAATAAAGATTTCATGCATTTTTCTGAAAAATAGCTTTTAAAAAATCACCCTTTACAATGAGAATAGAAAAAAATGTTTGACAGCGGAAAAGATAAAATGTGATGGTCTTTACATTGAACTGTTTTCAGATTTACGTAGCATTATAATAAGCATTTTACTTGAACATTTTAGGGTTTCCTCCCCATAAGTTCAACAACTCGCCAGCCACTTTTCGACGACACTGACCACCGCACCACTCATGTTTCGGTTAGTTTTGCAGTTACAATTCTTGGCAGCATTGTTACCCGGACCTAATGTTGCTTGATTGCAGAAGCTACCCCTTCTGCGAGCATTTTTGTGTGCTCCCCCTTGAAATTTGCATAAATTCTTTCGCCCGAACTAGAATGGATTCCGTTTCGGAATCATCTCCTAATAAACCGTCGACCAAGGGAGGCGGACGGGACGCGGTCACACTGCTCTGTCGGGTGCCCTGCAACAAGCCTCAGCTATTGACTTGTGTGTTGTATGCAAATTGAGGGGCTTCTTCATTTGAACTCACTACGCGCTACAGGCTACAGGCACACTTGCCGACGCCTCGAATTAACGTTTGCATTTCGAAGTGCAAGCGTCTGCACTTCAGTTTAGTAACAGCAATTTCCAAGTGATGAAATCCTTATCATCTCATACATAATCTGCTCTTGAAAGATCCCCTCCACACACATGCAGCAAGTGGGATCCTTTTTCTCAGAGCTTGCACTTTTCAAGTTCTATTCTGCCCAAACCCGCCCCCGCCTCGTCGAAGTCTTACAGACATTTTTCAGCAGTTTTACGTGGCACTTGAGATAAATTAATTACACCACACCACCCCAAGCCCCCACCCAAGCCGGGCATAAATGGTAATGAAATAATCGCTAAGGATCTGCCTGTGATGGCAGAATTCGCTCGGTGTGTGTTGCCCGGCTCTCATACATATGCATTAGCATTTTCAAGTTGTTCCTTATGTAATCCCAGCGATAGTGCGAGCTTCTCCTGCAGCAGGTTACAAACAGGACCAGAGAAGAAGACGGGCGAAAAGAAAAAAAAAAAAAAATAGAAGCCCATCCACCCCCGAAGTGAATGAAAAGAGATGTGTAGCTGGAGATGAGATGTTGGAAATTTATTCGAGCATCCATATGCATGCATTTGGGTTGGTTGGTTTGTTTAGTGGAAGTGATAAGGGAAAAATTTATTTTCCTCCATGGGTTGCGGAGTGGTGAGCGGCAAAAAAAAAATTGGATAACATCTATGCGGTCCAGGGTACGACGAGGATGAGAACGAGGAAGACATTTCCATTTCATATTCAGGAATTAAGTAATTTTTTCGCGTGTTCACTTTTTGCAGTTGGCGAACGGGGCGGGAAGGAATCCTCTAGAGCGAGGGACAACAGTGGCGGGCTATTTACTTAATGAGAGCAAAGTAGTTTTAACCGATTCGTTGAGTTTTCGTGGAGTTAATGCATCGCTTATATGTGTGAAGGGAAAGTTTTTTTCTTGATTTTTTTGAAAACGCTTACGTCGTAGAGTTAAAGGATCTGTTTTAGGGCAAACATAAAAGTTGAAGGGAGGAATGGAAGCCAAACGAGAAGTGGTTTGAACAGATCCACAAATGGAAAGTGGAAGTTTGTGATAGTTTTTTTTTTTTGTCGGCATAATATGGAGATTTATTAGGATTTTTTTAGAGAGTTAATTTCGGAACAAAATTGAAAAAAAAAGCACAACAGAAACATAAAAGGGATTTATTAGTGGGATAATATGGGATTTAAGCATTTCCAGCAGCTGCTTAACGAGCAAAAAGAAGAGAGAGTGGTGGTGGACGAAGAGATCCCACCTCCAGTCGATGAAGTCGTTCTTCCTCCCAGCATTGAAGAAATCGGCACAGCCATCAAAAAGCTGAAGAACAACAAGGCCGCAGGCTCGGATGGTATCCCATCAGAGCTCTTCAAAGCTGGAGGCGATGTCCTGGTAGAGAGCATGCACCAGATCATCTGTAGAATTTGGGAGGACGAATGCATGCCCGACGACTGGAATACCAGCTCTATCTGCCCCATCCACAAAAAAGGCGATCCTACCTCGTGCAAGAACTACCGAGGTATATCACTGCTCAATGTCGCCTACAAGATCCTGTCGAGTGTACTGTGTGAACGTCTAAAGCCGTTTTGCACCGCACTAATCGGCACGTACCAGTGCGGCTTCCGGCCCGACAAATCGACGATAGACCAGATTTTCACACTAAGGCAAATCCTGGAGAAGACCAGCGAGTTCCAAGTCGATACGCACCACCTTTTCATCGACTTCAAAGCCGCATATGACAGCATTCATCGCAAGGAGTTGTTAAGTGCGATGGCTGAATTCGGGATCCCGGCAAAACTGATCCGGTTGTGTCGAACCACGCTCAACAACACTCGATGCACCGTGCAGTTCGGCTCAAGAACCTCCGAGCCCTTTGAAACATGCACCAGATTTCGGCAAGGAGACGCGCTGTCATGTGACTTCTTCTATCTCGTGCTGGAGAAAATAGTGCGGCGGGCCAACGTCAACACGGAAGGCACTATCTTCCACAAGTCGGTCCAGCTCCTGGGCTACGCAGATGATATTGATATCATCGCTCGGTCCCAGCGGGCCATTGTGGAAGCTTTCACCGCGATTGAAGAGCAGGCTAAACGAACTGGTCTGAAGATAAATGAGGAGATAACCAAATATATGCTGTCGACGAAGAAAGAATCCGTCGCCCCACAAAAAATAGTCTAAAGGCGTTAAATCGTACGATCTAGGCGGCCAATTGACCGGTCCCGAACGTCAAATAAAATGTTCACCGAACTCGCCTCTAAATAAGTCCATTGTTGCGCGTGCTGTGTGGCATGTGGCACCGTCTTGTTGAAACCACATGTCATGCAAGTCAAGCTCTTGCATTTTGGGCAAAAAAAAAGTTGGACATCATCAGTTACGTTACGATTCGCATCATCTTTGAAGAAGTACGGTCCAATGATGCCACCAGCCCATAAACCGCACCAAACTGTGACTTTTTCTGGATGCATTGGTAGCTCTTGCAATGCTTCTGGCTGATATTCACTCCAAAATCGACAATTCTGCTTATTTACGTACCCATTGAGCCAAAAATGAGCTTCGTAGCTGAACATTTTTTTTACTTTCTGAACTTTCTTAACAGAGCACGCATTTTGATAATAAAATTCAATAATTTGCAAGCGTTGTTTGTTTGTAAGGCGATTCATCGTTAAATTATAGACCAATCTGAAGATGGTTGACAGTGAAACAAAACACGAAACGTGCGTCAGCTTTTTAAACCAGTGTTGCCAAAAAGATAATAGCTAAAAAATCACCCTTCATTTACCACTCATGTTTTCATCATTGTCACATAATTGGCCACAGAAATCTAAAATGTTTATTTGATGATCACTTAAAAATTTCGGTCAGGCATTTGCTATAGCCTCACCTGTATGTCCGCAGTTCGGTGAAAATGTAAAATCCTCCAATATTAAGTTTTCAAATATCTCCCTTCCGCCTTTTTGTCTTCTGTAGTGCTTGGAGAATTTTACATTTTCACAATGTAAAAGCGCTACAGAGCTTTGTACATAGCCGGAAAATTCAAAAGACGGAAAAGGCGGAAGGGAGATATTTGACAACCTAATATATCGGACAAATATTGTTCAATTGTGAATGGATTCTCTTTTGTTTTGTTTTATTCGAGACGATAAGTAGAATTTCAGTGAACTCATCTGATATTGTTAAATTTCTTAATTAATATTAACCTCTTACTACTAAACTGAAAGAAAGAACGAAACCCTCAGCGAAACTCACTTGACTGTTTTTTTTTTTTTTGGTTTATTATTTTCATGAACTTAATCATGCATCTCAGATGAACTCAAATATATGTATAAAATCGACATAATACCAGCATAAGAGAAAGAGACAGAGAGAGAAACATTTGTGAAGGCAGCTAAGCATGTCCACCTTCGTCGCCATGTTCATTCAAAATGTTTTAGAAAATGGCGTCTCATTGATATTCCTCCTGATATGAATTTTTTCCTATTTGACATGAATTTTTTGTCAAACGTTGCTCGCTTTTACCGCTGTAGACAATTTCATCAAAAATTTGTTATTTCAACATCGCATAACTATGACATTTAGCAAAAATATTATGTTTGACTTACGACCCCTAATTGCCCGAACTTTTCCCAAATTGTGTTCGTTTTGCCCGACTACCTACTAATCCAAGCCGTAATTGGATCCCGGGTTTATTTAAGACCAGGAATAAATTTACCGCATTCAATCTAAACAAAAATTTTGCGTATACGCCCCTCGTGCCACCCACTCAACCTCTTCCAAAAATCGTTAACAATAACAATCGGAAATTGACCGACACACACCTACCCCTCAAAAAAATACATAATTTCACATTCATGGCAGGATCAAATCACTCTACAGGACAACAACAGAAAAAAAATAAGCACCCTTGCCTTTTTATGAGAAATTCACTTCGCAAATGACACACTTCTCGTTTCTCCACCGCCCACGCTCTGCGTAGGCAATAATATTGCCGTTTAACGACATTTCGCGGTCACCACTTCTGGGCAGGAGCAACGCGCACGAAATAGAGTCATTTCCGACCGCGCACCGCAATTCAAGTGGATTTTCGACGAACTCCACAAACCCCAATTACTGCCGCTGTTTTCGTTGTTGTCGTTGTCGTCGACGTCCTTCCGACGACTTAGGTCCTGTCATTATAAACGACACAATGAAACAAAAATATGAATTAGCCCGAATGGCACGCCACGCCAGCCCAGGCCACGCCACACACATGAACCGCAGCCATTACGGTCTAATAAAGAAAACAAATTAATAAATTGCCCGCAACTCAGCGCAGGATATGGCCCGATGTCCTGGCATTTGTTTTCAAATTTAGATTTGTTTTCACTGTAAACGGAAATAAAGAGGATGGGAGGGGGACGCGAAGGACTTCGATTAGAAGATAACAAAAATAGGAAAAAAAAATGAAAAAATCAGGACACTGGAAGGTCCCCATCCCCACATGTCATTAAGGTTGTGGAACGTGTGTGCCAGGATCGGCTTGGCGAATGTTTTATGCGCCACAATGAATATTGGAAAACCGCACAAAAGGATATTTTTTTTTTCCGCGAGCTCACAATTTCAATATGAGCATCCTGGAGGCATTCTCATTGCCGGGCCGCGGTGCTGCAGGGACGTGTGACTGTGTGTGTTCCAAGTTCCAAGTTCTATGATTGTTTACCATGGCGGCGGGCGTGGGGTGGCCACTTAATCTCTGATGGAAAATCTCCAGTAATGATTGCTATTTTTCTGTGCTGGCTTTTGAAATGCAGCGAGAGAGTGGTCGGGGGACGGTATTATATTGTTGTGTAGCGTTTTCGACTGCTGCTCGATATCGAAACTGCTGCTGCTCCATTCAAACGGGGGGAGGCGAATGAGGGACTCTAATGCATTTTAATGGGAGCATGTCGGAACCGGAGCTGGGATGTGTGTGGTGGTGGTTAATGCAGTTTTTTTTTTTTTTTTTTTTTTCCACTCCCAGCCACTCTCATACGGGTGTTATGTGCTCTTGTAGCTCTTTCTCATTTTTCTTCCTGTCGAGGTTGTTTCTATTAAGGACAGAATGTAAAGCAAACACGCGGCATGTGGGGACGATGAGGCAGCACATTGGAATTTTGTGGTTGCTGGTTGAGTTTTTATTTGTATGTGACTAGTGTTTTTATTGGTGCTCGATGTTTTTACGAGAACGACACTTTTTTTTGCGTCTTTTTTTGTTTTACTGTAACCACCTTTCATGTCTATGTCCTTTAAACTGTAAGAGTTTGGGCCCTAGGGCCGTCGAACTACTGAGCGAGCTGGTTTGAAGCCCTCAAAAAGTACTAGAAAAAAAATCCTAACCTGATATGTCTATGCCTATGCTGATGATGGGCATAGACACATGTGTCAAAATTATAACTCCACAACACAGTGGAGGCGCGAAAAGCTAGGCTCTGGCTCTTCGTGGGCTGTTACGCCACTAATGATGATGATGATTATGCTTTTGATATAATCACAGTAGCAATGTAAATGCCTACTACCTAAAATCTCGTTGATAGTTCGATATTAAAAGGCTTGACAAGCGATTCGTGGTGTTTCGGATTCGGATTCGTTAATCAAGCTAGCCAAAATTGTTTTGAGAACAAAAGCATATGAGGTATACAATTTTCGCCACTTTCGCTTTTTTTTCGAAATTCGAGACTTCATTGTAAACAGGTTATAGATTTATGATTCGATTGCGTTTAACACGAGTCTTGATCAAGAAATGCCTCCAATTCTGCATCTTCGAAAACCTTCTCTCTTTCACCGCCATGCCGGTCTTCGACGTCAAAGTCACCGTTCTTGAAGCGTTGAAACCACTCTCGGCACGTTCTTTTAGTAATAGTGGCTTAGGTATTTAAGAGCATTCGATGAGCCTCAGCTGCGGATTTTTCCTTATTAAGGACAAAATTAACACCTCCCGCAAATGACGAGAATTTGGCTCGTAAGCTGGCATGTTTAATCGAGAATAACTTTATGATGCGAACACAAACCGACTAATATTTCGATGGAGTTGTGTTTACAAATACCTAAGCTTATGGTACGACCTATTTATTTCGACTACTACTTACCGCTACAGCCATCTATTGCAAAACGACGGAAGCAAAGTTATACACCTAATAAAGGGTGTTTTTTTAAAAGCTATAGGAAAGTTTTCAAAATTCAATGAAATCTTTATTTGAATCGATAGTACGGTCCATATAATTTAATGTTTGAAGATTATTTCATGCAAATGTTGACCTTGACTGCGCCTTAAATAGTCCATCCGCTTAGTTCAATTTTGGCATACTCTTTCCAACATTTCGGCCGGTATCTCACGAATAAATGCTTCAATGTTGTCTTCCAATGCGGCAATTGAAGCGGGCTTGTCTGTGTAGCCATGAGCTTTAACATAGCCCCACCAAAAATAGTCTAAAGGCGTTAAATCGCACGATCTAGGCGGCCAATTGACCGGTCCCGAACGTCAAATAAAATGTTCACCGAGCTCGCCTCTCAATAAGTCCATTGTTGCGCGTGCTGTGTGGCATGTGGCACCGTCTTGTTGAAACCACAAGTCATGCAAGTCAAGCTCTTGCATTTTGGGCAAAAAAAAGTTGGATATCATCTCACGGTTGCGCTCACCTACCGATTCGCATCATCTTTGAAGAAATACGGTCCAATGATGCCACCAGCCGCACCACCGCACCAAACTGTGATTTTTCTGGATGCAGTTGTAGCTCTTGCAATGCTTCTGGCTGATATTCACTCCAAAATCGACAATTCTGCTTATTTACGTACCCATTGAGCCAAAAATGAGCTTCGTCGCTGAACACTTTCTTAACATTCTGAGCTTTCTTAACAGAGCACGCATCTTGATTATAAAATTCAATAATTTGCAAGCGTTGTTCGTTTGTAAGACGATTTATGGTTAAATTATGGCCCAAACTGAAGATGTTTGACAGTGAAACAAAACACGAAACGTGCGTCAGCTGTTTAAACCAGTGTTGCCAAAAAGATAATAGCTAAAAAATCACCCTTTAGTTTCATAAAAAAGGCACATCAAGTCTTTCATTCTTTTTTTTTTTAATTTCTCATGGTTACAATTTTTGAAGAAGTTAATCTGAGTGAAAGAGAAGAACAATGTGAAATACCTTTGAGAGATTTCACCATGGCATAGAAATTAACTTCCAGAAAATCCTTATTGAAAGTCGAGTCTATTGAATGTTCATCCCTTAATTTGTTATCAATTCATTGCAGTAGCTCATTTTACTGTAGGACTTTGCTTCAAACAGAAAGTTGAATGTCAAAAGGCTATTTGTGAATTTATTCTCAACGTTGGCTTCTCAAAATGTCATGACCTACCCCAGGCTACATGATATTTTGACGTGATGACATTTTAGTCGAGTGGAAATGTGATAAAATGTATGCAGGAAGAGATGCGGAAACTTTCAAAAACAAGCTAAATCCAATCCATTCAATCCACTCATAAAAAGAAATAAAAGACGTGTTTAATGGAACAACTTCCTGCCACCACACAAACAAGATTCCAAATTTTCCGAGGCATCCAATCCATCACCCGTTCAAATGTGCTGCAAAAAATCCAATGTCCTTACAATGTTTTTACTACGAGCAAAAAAAAAAAAAAAACCCAACATACTGGATTGCAATTTTCGATTAATCCACACCAGCATAAATGGAAGACCGTACGTACCCCCTTAAGGGCACATCCCGTCCGGGGAAAAGAAGTAAACAACGCCCAGTGATACAATTTAACAAGACGTTCCGGAGCACTAATCCGAAAACTTTCACAAAACAGCACGAACCTCAGCCGCATCTAAACGAGATTTACTTTGGAAATCCCAAAAACACACTCAAATGAAAATTTAACTTCCATTCGAGTCTTCACACAGAAAAAGGGGTAAGTAAGCACGCCGAGAAAATCAAATCACCGTTGCACCTTATCCTTTCATCATCTCGCCATCGTCGTCGTCCTTGGGGTTTTCCAGTTTTTCATTTTTTCAGTTCGTCTTTTTTTTTTTAAATGCTCTGCGTTTGTGTGGTGTAACAAAATTTCATTAATTTCAATTGAAAACACTTTTCGCTCACAAAAGTGAGCGCCCAAGCGAAACAAAATCAAAGGATAATGGAGGAGGCGCCCGCACTGCTCCATTTCTGTGAATAGATAAATCATCCATCGGCCGGGGAGCCGGGGGTTGGGGTTGGGGTCCATCCTAAAAGCTCGGGTCTCGTAATCATCATTGTTGGTGGCAGGAAATTTGCCCGAAATTATTTCAGGATCCGCGATGTTGGTGTGCTGCCATTACTGGCGCGTCGTCATCGCGTCGTCTTGCGAGCTCTCTCGAATAATGCTTAAAACGGCGGCGAAATTCGATTTCAGCCACTTAAACCCTGCCGCAGAGTGGCGCCTGGCAATCGCGTGCGCGCGTACGAGCTCTCGGGTCCTTTTGATGTCATACGAATTGAATTATGCAAATTGGTTTTGGGAAAAGGCAGCGTTATAGTCGTCCTCCCATCAGTCGTGGCTGGTGGTGAGTGGGGGTGGTGGCTACGGAAAGACGTATCGCATTTGGGTAAAATTGAAAATTGTTAACAAAAGTGAGCAAAAGGGATTCGAAATTCGAAATTACTTTGTTTGATATCGTTCGCCCGGCGCTCGCGTTGGTAGGATTCACCTCAACACACTCACACATCGTGCCGTGCCACTCAGCGAGTGCTTAATTCAATCAGCGGCGTTCCTGCCTCTCCGCTGGATAAAGACATCGGCAGGGCAACAATGAGTGCCGATGGGAACGAGGACCTACACTTTTTTTTTTTTGTTGTGCTCAGTCCTGGGTGCGAAGCAAATTTATCTCGTGCATCGTTGGATCAAATTCGTCGGCTTCCGAAGCGGCAGCGGCGAAAAGGCGTGAATAAAACAAAAAAAAAGAGTCGGACAAATGTCCTCAGGACACACAGAGAACGGTGATGTAAGACTGGCCGATGGGAAGTGCGAAATTGTTGCCAACAATTTACAGCGGACGGACTTTTCGTAATTTACTGGGGATGTCCGTCTCCCGTCGTTTGCCGGCCGAGTGCATCTCTCCACGCCCATCCTCTCTCTCTCGTGGACAGGGATAAGTTCGATGGAGTTGGATTTTCAGGGAAAGCGCATTCCGCTGCAGCTATTAATTCTGTCCATCGATGTCGTAGATGGATGATGATCGCCGGGAGTTAATGTTGATGGGTCTGCTGTACTGTCGAGTGCAATTGGATTTAATGCAAGTGACGTTGATGTTGACGGCATCGCTGGCATCGCTGGCATCGCATCGTAGTATCGGCCTTTCATCGGATCTGTTAAATGATGATGGCACTTTCGTGCGTTCAATTTCGAGCCTCTGCATGTCAGCGGGAGGAGTGGCGATGGAATCCTCTTATTCTGAGGCAGTAGTTGGCACTTTTGCGGTGGCATGGCATCCATTTAACTCGTGAAATAGAAGATAAGAAAAAAATTTATCTTTTTTTTTGCCATGGCCACGCCTTAAGATAAATGTGTTGATGACGCATGGGGCTTAATGGTTGTGATTCAAAAGACTTGTCGGCTTAGTACGGCTTCTCTTTGACCTTTAAGCGGCAAAGAAGGAGATCAAAAGGTTGTTTATTAAAATGATCAATCAATAATGCGTGACCTCACAGAATGCCAACGTATAGCTGGACATTTTTTGAAGTCCTTCGGAGTCAAACTCAATTTTCCTGGTTAAAGTTATGATTATTTGAAAATCCTTGTGATATACAAATATCCACTTCAATTTAAAAACGAAGTTCTAAACAAACTTGATTGACTTTTACTGTCAAGTAAAAGAAATGATTTACAACTTGTTCGGAAGCTTTAAATAACAGGAGATAAGCGACTTGAAGCTAGAAACATAGGTCGAATTTCTGATAAGTCTCTCAGGAATCGCTTCAATTATTTTCGTCAATATTTACTGCAATCAAAAATCTTCCACAGCGATCTTAGAGTATCAGATATTTCAGAGTCTAAGTGCCTCTAAGACCTTCTCATGACTAGACCCAAAGGCAGATTCCGATCACCGTGCAAGATAATGTTTTGAACATTTCCAGTCTCATAAAATGGGTTCTCGTGTTCTGATTATAGAATTCTTTTTATTTTTAAAAAGGTTGGTTTATTATTTAATAGTTAAAAAAGCAGTTATAATAATAGATCCAACAAAGATTTTAACAGAAAGATATCAAAAATTACCTCATTTTTCCAGAGTCAAAAGAAAGATTCAATTATTTTGAATAAAACACTTTGTTTAGTTTTTGATTGATACAACCGGTTACACCAAAATTTGCTTATGACATAATTAAGACCCAACAAGCTTAAAAAATACCTGGCCTTAAGTAGGAGTTAAAGCTGCTGAATTGCTGAAAAGCTGAGCGCGGTTGGAAACTGCAGCGTCGTCAGAAGTACTACTGCGCGTGCACGTTGTTAAGTGCTGATTCTCACAGCTTAGAGCTTCAACTACACGTAAATCGTAAGCTGATATTACTTGACCATAATTTTTACGGTACAACCAAATACTTAAAACCAGCTTGTTATCTTTTTGTGTCTAAAATAGCTTTTAATTATCTAAGCATTGATTTTGTTCAATTTTGCATTAATTTTGTGTTCATCGTTCACTAAAAAACATTTTTCTTGTAATATTCCGTTTACGAACCTGCCTATCTAAATATTTAGTCTTTCGTACCTAGTTGTTCAATAAAGCAACCATTAATTAACTGAAATAAATTAACAATTCCAAAACTTAAAACAATTCTTAGATCGTAGCAACAGAAACAATTTTGTGAGTATTTGAATGTTTGAAGCATGCGCGTGCACTTTTTTTTTTGGCTCTGAATGTAAAACTTTTCCAGATTATATTGAGAACTCTATAAATGAGAAAAGTTAAGCAGGACGGGTTGAACAGGGAATCTTAATGCTATTTAGTTCAGCTGATCAGCATGGAGAAGTGGACTTTTCTATCTCGACCGACGTCGTTTTTTGGAGCAGCTAAAATACGTCAATCTACACAGCGCCGCTCACTGGGCAATATATGAAGAGATAATGCTTAAGACTCAAAATTGAAAAAAACAAACAAGTCTATTTTAAAAGACGGGTATGGTTTGAAAGAAGATAAAGTTCTTCATTAAGTAGTTAAACTTTTAAGGCATAAGAGGTTGCAGGACTAATAGGCTAATCGCTGAAAGCTCAATTTTTTTTTGTAAAAAGTTAGAAATGTGTTTTGCTTGTTGGTCACTAAAAAAAATATATATATATTTCGCATAAATTTAAACAAAGTAAAAATAAGTGTCGGTATTCTAAGTGTATGAGAAAATATTTTTAAACTTATTAGCATGAAAATAAAGCAACCTTTTCGCCTGCAGTCGCCTACAATTTCTTCCAAAGGCGTTTTTCTTTCACTTCTGACGTTTGTTTCTAAGAAAGGAATATTTCTAGCACTAGAAAATAAAGTCACTTTTAAAAGCTTTCAATTTATCACCCCAATCATGCAACTCGCATACGACACTCGGATACAAGTATGGCCGGATTTCAGTATTACCGAAGTCGTACTTCACGAGCATCGTCGTATTTGAATTTTTGACAGGAGTCGTATGAAAGCAACGCATGTGGCGTATTTTTTCGTATTCCGCTTTCGTATCTTTGTCGTATTTGTGTAGTATTTTTCTCGTATAGAAATTTGCCTACGACTCGGTGTATGAGTTAAGGGTTGTTTGAAAACAAGACGTGCAAATACACATTTCTGAATGGGAATTGTTGTGGAAGTGTATTTTATTGTGTAAAGAGGATACGGTGGTATGAAATACAAAAATCTTTTCATACGAGAACGCCGTGGCTTAATCGTTAGTGCGTCGGACTGTTAAGCAAGAGTACCCAGGTTCGAATCCGGCTCGGGGAAATAACACCACAAACATTTTTCACGGCCCCACCTCCAGCGAACGACTGACAACCCTCCTGGAGTACTACTGTCATGAAAAGCTTTCGCGATTCGCCGTTCGGAACCGGCATTAAACAGTAGGTCCCCTCCACATGTGTCAAAATTATAACGCGCACAACACAGTGGAGGTGCGAAAAAGCTAGGCTCTGGCTCTCAACGGGCTGTTACGCCGCCTAATACAATACAATATACGAGAACTTATTTGTATGGTGCATAAATGGCTCTTTTAACAAACGATTAAAGGCATGAAACACCTAAAATTGAATTTTATTGATCACTATTCACTGCAAGTACAAATCAGATTTTAAAATAATTGGGATTGATTAGTCTATCAAGTAGATGTAAAAAAACCAACAAAATTCATTGGGAACTAAGAAACTCCTGCATGAAAGCGCCGGCGCATGGTTTAGTTGTCTGGCAATCCTCCAGGGTCCTCAAAAAATACCATTTTATTCAGAATGATTAGGAAAAAAAAAGCATAAAAATAAACAGAATAAAATAGGCCAATTTTAATTTTGTTTTCACTAGAGAACTTTTTTATTTATTTCACGAGAGATCTTTTTTCTTTCCTTTGTTTTGTTTGCATTTTCCTTTCACGTTTTGACAGTTGACATTTGGGTAGCTGCGATGGCATGCGTTGTTTTTTACTTGAAGTCGTATTCAACACATGCGAGTTGGGGAATAGCGATGCCATTCGAATACGACTCTTCATACGAGAGTCGTATGCAAGTTGCATGATTGGGGTGAATATCATTTTATGTTTTTCTGGTCATGATGCAGTTCTAATCAACTTGAATGTGGCCATGCGAACTTAAAATCTCAATCCATAGTGGAAAACCCCTAACGAAACAATTTATAATTATGATTCTTTTTATTGTTATAAAGCAAAATGTAAGCAAATAAGAAATATTTCTATAAACAACTGTAAGTTGACATCAAATTATCGCTACCGTACTGACTTAGAATCGTGCTTTTAGTCATTCTTCAATTTAAGGATAAAATACGATTGAGAATAGTTTTCAGTTTTTCATTAAATATTGATCAAAAACTTTAGGCGGGTGTTTTTCCGAGCAAAATCATAAATCTGAAACTTTTTTTAATGGGCATTCAAACTGATAATTTATTCTGAGTGTGAGATTAAATGCAGTCAGCAAATCAGTTCTTGCCTATCACCAAATTCAATAAATCAACTGCATTGATTTGCTTTAGAGAATAAAAAGCTAGGAACGTTTTCAAGACAGCTTGAAAAATTATTGTAAAAAAAATCGATTTCTTATTAAAGTTTGTGAGGCACAAAAAAAATTATACTCAAATAAATTGAATTTAAATAAAAATGTTGCTTTTCATCATCATCATCGGCGCAACAACCGGTGTCCGGTCCGGGCCTCCTGCAGCAAGCACTTCCACCTATCCCGATCGCTTACCGACGCCATCCAGTTGGGCACCCCAAGGCGTCGGGTTTGCGTCGCTGTCTTGTACCCTGAATTATACCGCAAAGGACTTTCCGAGCAGGGTCCTCTTCGCTAGGTGCCCAGCCCACCGGAGTCTACCGAGTTTTATTTTCGTTATAACATCTGCTTCGAGGTAGATTTCATACAACCGTCTCCGAAAATGTCCTTCCTCACGTATGGGGCCAACAATTCTCCGTAAATCTTTCCTCTCGAACGCAGCTAAGAAGTCAGAGTGCCTTTGGCTAAGCACCCAAGTCTCGGATCCATATGTGAGTACTGGTAATACAAGTGTCTTGTATAGCAGCAGTTTTGAATTCAAGGTAAGGTTCTTGGATTTGAAAAGCCTTGCAAAACTGTAGTAGGTTCTGTTGGCTTTAAGTAACCGCCCGCGTATTTCTTCTTCCGTGTTATTATCCGCGGCTACTACTGACCCTAGGTAGCTGAAGGATTGCACGATTTCAAATTCGTGCTCCGCTACCTTGACTGTTCTTCTGACATTTCTCGCACATGATGCAACCATGTACTTTGTCTTTCCTTCATTTATGTGCAGCCCAAGGTTTTTTGTCGCCTGCTCGATCTGGATGAAGGAGTCTTGTACAGCTTGTTCACTTCGTCCGAAGATGTCTATGTCATCTGCGTAAGCTAGTAATTGAGTAGATTTGGTGGCGATTGTCCCTCTTCTTGACGTCTCAGAGTCCCGTATCGCTTTCTCCAACCCCATCCCCTTGTCGGAGTCCATAAAAGATCTTGACGGGTTTGGGCAGCAATCCGGCTACCTTTACTTGGCTTGAAATATTGGTCATGGTCAGCCTACCTGTCCTGTTAACTTATTTGGGATGCCGAATTCTCTCATGGCTTTATATAGTTCTACCTTGGCTATGCTATCGTAGGCGGCTTTAAGGTGGTATGTTGGAATGTTAAATTCTAGACATTTTTGCATCGCCTGCTTGAGAGTGAAGATCTGATCAATTGTTGATTTGCCTGGTCTGAAACTACATTGATACTTCCCGATAATGGTTTCCGCGTATGGGACTATCCAGTCTTGTAGGATAGAGGAGAATATCTTATAGGCAGTACTCAACAATGTTATACCCCTATAATTGTTAAAATGTTGCTTTTGCTTCAATAAAAATGCTGGTAACAAAAAAATCGAGTATTTCGAGTTTCACAAATAATAACCGCTGCGAATTTCTCTCATTATTTCTGTATCCAAATCCCACTCTGACATGGAACCAAGTTTCCCCAGCGTTAGTGGGCACTTTTACATCTTGAAACAAGGAATCGCCGTTCAATTTCTCTACACAGTATATTCACAATTTTTCAAAAACGCTTATCCAGTAAATGGATTATGGTTTCCTTCTTTCAAACCTTCTTTGTTCATTTTTCTTTTCCTGAAATTTCGCACTGTGACTTTGTGCGTTTTCTAAAAATAAAAACAAGTCATCCATGACTAAAAAGTTAAATCGAAAGTAAATTCTGTCCTAAATTAGCATTTGGAATCAAATTTTATCTTGAAAACAACCACTGAAGAAGAAAATTCAACATGTCCCGGACTTTGTAAGAGATCCTCCTGACTGACTCCCCACTCCACTAATCCTTGGATGTTATTTCCCTGACTCACTGCCCCACATCGCCTTAACGAAGCGAAAATCTTCAAGTGAAAGCATTCTCGCCCCCTCAAATCGGTACTCAATTCGAGAATGCACTGCACTCTCCTCTTAGCCAGCGGTTTCCAAAGAAGCATCCTTTTTACATCCGATTCACTGGAAAATGTTGCCTCAAAATTGCAACCGTAAAATACCTGAAATATTCCCCTGATTTCTTCGTCCCCCTTTACTTTTTTCGCCACCGAGGTGTGTCCTTCGTCCTCCCCCGGGCAAGAGCATTCATTAAGATTGTAGTTTTATTCAAAGATCCAGCCCGTAAGGTACGCGAGTGAGTGAGTTATAAAAAGCATCTTGCACATCCCCGACCACGATGGAGTCCCCACCACTGCGCACCATTTTATGTTACCCCACATATTTTTTCGCTGGCGAAAGGATAAATTTCCCGATCCAGGGGAAGGGGGGATGTGGAGAGTGCCTGTAAGCAGCTTATTCATGACAAAGAGCTTCAGCGCACCGAAATAAATACTCCGACGGGTGCTGAAACTATGTTTCAGTTTAGGGCTGGTTCCACAAAAACTCTCCCGCGTAATATCCTTCCGGGGGACCGCCCGTGGTGTCGGTGTGGTGGACAAGGAGATTAATTAGCCGTTAAAACGTGTGTACGTGCCGGCACAACGAAGAGTGTCCAATCATTTGCATTTCCAAGGACGAGCACGACAGGCATCTTAGTTTCAATGGTTATGATTTAATAATCAGGACGACGAGGACCCTCGTCCTGGATGGATTTTAATTTATTCCCTTTTCATGGGGGCCATGAATCATGAGCCATGAAATGTTTTGCTGATGGGAATCGCCTTTGAAGGTGAAATTTGAATTCAAAAGGACACTTTTGTATCCTTAAAGTAATTTGGTATGCGGTGGGGTGGACGGGAGAGCCATTTACATAAGGACACGACTCGGGGCTCATTTATTCGAAGATGTTCGGTGACCTGGGAACGCTTCCGGAAGTCGAAAGTTTTCTTCTTTCTCTTTCTCTGGATTGGCACCTGGAAGAGCGTGCACACATGGCACAAATAGAAGAAGAAATCGATTTAAGTGTGTGTGTGCCCAGTTGGGCTCAACTTTCCACAAATCAGTTCCTTACAGACCCCCAACGCCTTTCAGGATGGGGGGAAGGAAATATAATTGACTCTTCCTGGGAATCAGCATCGTTCTCAAGGATGTCATCTGTCATAGTCATCCAGGTTGTCAGGCAAGGCGATGGCTCGGTTTAATTAATTCCAACGACGAAAGAGCTTCGAGACATAAAGGAAATTAAATTACCAGCTCAAAGTCAACTGCACGAAACTTGAAAGGTTCTAATTATAGCGTGTCCTAGTTTCCTTTTAGATTATAACGTGGCGGAAGTGTGGCTGAAGGTTGTTTACGTATTTGTGAAGAAGAATGCTGGCGGTGGTTGTGTGGCTTTCAGAAGGAAATACATGCCTTGGGAAAAAGTTCTTAACCAGAGGTACTTGAAGTAAAAGATCAAGGTTTTCTTATCTATTTCAGTGGTAGCAAGCTTGCACCTCAAGGCGTCCATAATGCCATCGAACGAATCAAAATTTTTCGAATTTGTACAGATTGCGCCAAGTCTAAGTTTCTTCTTAAAAATGCAATAATTAAACAAAATGAATTGTGTTCCATGTATTATTCCTTTTTTCAAAGAATCAAACTCTTGGACGCAATAAGGACGTAACCGCATTTAATTATGGCATTTGAAGGTGGTTTTGACGAAAATCTGCCCGCCTGCGATGGGTAAACTACTTTTTAAGGAAACTTGGTTGTAGTAATTTAATAAAAAAGGGTTAAGTATTATAGTTTTATTGGTATGAGCAGATATTCATATTGATTATGGAACACAAATTCCCAAGACCTTGTTGACAGTTTCGTGTTGTAACTGTCGGACTAATCCCTAAAAAACGCACTGTTTGGGCCTTACCCACTGTAAGTTTTCAGTATTTTCCAAGGTTGTCCAAACATAAGGCGACTCATTCCGTTCCGCAGAGGTATGATACTGCCTTTTTGTCAAGATTTTGAGTGGTCAAAATGATTGATTTAAAAAGTAACCACTGTTAAGTCCACCCTTTAACCGACCGCGACCATAAACAAGAGAAGTTGCAAAGAATATTAAGTTTAAGGATTCGATGTAGTTTTAATTGTCGTGTTTGCGGAAAAGATGCTCTTTTAGATTTCCAGTATTTTTGTATATTTAGAAATCCACAACATTTTAAATCTTTTCTAAGAAAATTTGTAGTTAAAGTAATCACCCTTCTAAAATGATTCATCAGTTTTTTATTAAAATGGAAATATAAAAAGTGTAATTTTAACTGGCAAGATATTTCTCCAAAAACGTTGAAAAATTATTGAATGAATATTAAAATAAATAACTAATCTGCATAACAACCCATACTGAGCCAGATCATAACTTTTTCACGCTTCCACTATGTTGTGCGTGTTATAATTTGACACACAGGGACCTACTGTTAATGGCGGTTCTAAACGGCGAACTGCAGAAGCTCCATTCCAGGAGGAATGGTGGTTTTTTTAAAAAAAAAGAAAAGACTGTTCACCCGTCTGCTAAGGATAGAATAAAAAATGTAGTTTCGGTTTCACTCAAAATAATTCTTTAATACAATTCAAAGAAAAGGAGTTATAGGAACAAAAAACAAAAAAAAACATTTATCGCGCTTAACAAAATTCTGACAATTCTGAAGTGCAAGTTATGTAATTCTTCGATGTGCAAGAAAAACGAACAACCCCAGAAAATCAAAAAAATTGCAAAATGTAAAAAACTTAAAAATGTAAGAAAAAAATTTGCTTAAATTAACCGCACAAGCGGGGAAATAAGTCACTCTAATTGAAATATATAGCGTAACACATAATTTCTTTTACTTCTTGTATTTTTCCCTATAGTGTTTCATTTACAGAAAATTCTTCGGTTTTTCTTTCTAAAATCTAGCCCCCCTGATCGTAACGCGAACAGTAATAGAACAATAGAAAAATAATAGAAATGTAGTAATAGATTTTAGTTTGGTAATAGGTTTTACTATTTAAGATATTTACGAGCCGTTGGCTCGATCGGTTAAAGTGTTTTTTGACGGCACCACCTCCAGCGAACGACTGACAATTCTCCTAGTCTACTTCTGTGATGAAAAGCTTCACAATTCGCCATTCGGAACGGGCATTAAAAACAGTGGGTCCCCTCCACGCGTGTCAAAAAAATATAACGCGCACTACATAGTGGAGGCAGATACGCTCGCTTTGCACTCCGACGCACTAACCACGGCACCCACAAATAAAGATTAACCATTGGAAACTTAATTCTTAACTTCAGGATTTTAACTAGCCTTTATTTTCTTCTGAGCTGAGAGCTCGTCGAAAGAACAACCTTGCTAAAAAGAAAAATGATCAACGACACTATTCTAACCGTGGCCAATAACAAGTGTCCGTTTTGATCCTATTAATGTGGCTAAAAATTGATTTAAAAAATAAAAACAAATTGTTTGAGCCACAATGGTCGGACCGCTCCCTGAAAAGAAGTCTGTAAAGAATAATCGCATTAACCTTCATCTGTCCCTCGGGTCATTTTTCACCCAAGCGATTGTACTTTGATTTCATTAATTGCAACCTAGTAATCGATTTAAGCAGTTTCTTTTTACCTCAACTGCTAATTACATTTATTTATTTATTTTAGAAGATATTTGAGAAAAATCATTGCTTTTGATTCAAAAAGTAAGAGCTGAGAGACGAATGAAGGTTAAAAGAGAGCCCTTGTTGACAAAAAGAAGAGTTCCTACTGCCTTTAGCACTGTTAGCAGGCACATGCACATGTAGCTTGCACAGGACATTTGGGACATATTCTTAAAAGACTTAAAAAAATGAAAAAATGAAATAAAAGAACATTTATCAAATCTTTCCACTACTATTCGATTGTTGTACTAGATAACATATTTTGTATCTCTCACTCACAAACTCTCACATAAGAACTTGAATTGTCCCATGACCGATTTCGTTAGCCGATCGATCTATCAAGCTGCCTATCCATTTATAAAATTCGAAGTTATTTCTTTCAGCCTTCTTGACAATTAGTTTGAATGTTGTAGCAGCCAGATGAGAGTCTTCTTTTTGATTAAAATTCAAATAGTTCAAACAGTGGCAAATACAGCGGTACTTCAAAACTCTAAAGTTAGTAAAATTAGAATAGTCTCTAGAATTTCAAAGTTTGTAATCTACCCGCAGAGAATTTAAAAAGTTTTTTGGTAACTCCGACAAAAGTTGGAAATAGAAAGCTTTAAAAAATGTCAAATTAGTATTCTTGCTTAAAGCATAAGATTTATTCTTCACTGAAGAGAGGCCAGAGCTTATTTTGTGCTAAAATTCATATTTCGCAAAAATAAATTGTAAACACACTTCAGGAGGTTTTTAAAAAGTATTTTTCGTTGAATGCGTTTTCTGTCAAAATCAATCCAGATTTGAGGATTTTTCAACTCCAATCAATTTACCACTAGTTTACTTGTCATGTGTGAAGGAACGTTTCATAAGTTGTCTCCCATCACTTGTTTACAATCAAATGTTTCTAGTCAGTTATTTCTCGGCGTCGTTCGAGTACAAAAATAATAACGCCGCACCGTTTATTTTCGCTTTTAATAACCTCACGCGCTGTAGTGAGGTGGCCCAGTGCTGTATTGTGTTGGAATTCCATTAATTGTCTATTATTTTTTTAAATTTTATTCGCTAACTGAATTTGGTACTTTTTTTTAATCTATTTTAACTTGAATTAAAATTATCTCTTTTGCTAACCAAAACTTCTTTAATTTTCTAACATTTCTTAATAAATATAGAACAATTTGAGTCCAAAGTTTTTTTTTCTTCTAGCTCCAAAATTAAAAACTAGAACCTGTTCAGACTCCTAAGTTTGTGGATTCTAGTAAAATCTATTCCGAGTGGTGAAAAAAAATGTTCAGGGATTTTTGTATGCCACATCAATCGCATTTAAGCCCAACTGAGTTCAGGAAGAACACGAGCGCTCGAGCTAGAAAAGGGTTATCATTTGCCTCCACCATCATCACCTCACTACCATTTTAACTTGGCATTGCTAAGTCCCATTCAAAGCTCTATGACTTCCAAAGTCAACTCACAACTCACTGAACCAAAGCATGAGATCCCAGGGATCAAACAGACTTTTACCCGATTTGGCAAATCACGTCTCATCCCATAACTGCCTCCATTTCTCGACTGGCACACACGCGTGCTCCCACCCGTCCACCGAGATCAATGAAAAAAATTTGATCACGAAAAATGCGTCGCTCTTAATTGAGTCAGCTCCCAATTTTTCTGTTCGTTCCGCAAAACGACTCCTTCCCACCCCCGTCCACATCCTTTATCTCCTTGAAAGCCGAGTAAAGAAAGAAGAAAAAAAGAAAGAAAACACAACCTCAGTCAGAAGAGTGTAATTGAAATGTAACTTAAGGAAATTACCCCGAAAAATAGGATCAATCGTATTCTTACAAAATGTCGTACAAAAGATTTAACCAAATCACTTCTACATATCCTTGAAGTACATTTAACCTCAAACACCCACACGCAGGACTTTTGATCCCAGAAATCGTTTTCGTTTTCGTTTTCGCTTTCTTTTTTGCTGCTGCTTTCACTTTGCCTTCAGAGAAGAAGAAGAAATGAAAATTCAATTTCAATAAAGACTCAGGCATCACCCCTCCAGCATTCACATGACAAGAAGGTTTAGGGGCGCCACAGAAGAAGCCCTTTTTTTTCCTCCAGAATTCATGGGGGAACGTAATCACACACGATAATCCTTTAAAAATGTAATCCTTTTGCTTGATTCTCGTTCTTCGTTGCTTTTTCTTTTTTGTGACCCTCTCCGCCCCAAAATTCAAATCGAATCCTCACAAAGTGCCTCCCGTTTATTAAATGTCGCGTGTTTTATTCTCAATTTTAAAACTTTTAGCACGCTTCTCTTCGCCTGACAGTGGATAAAGCACTTTCAGCTAAGGCCTGCCAGTGTTATAGGCTTTCCCAGTGTGTGTGTGATAAGGATTCCGAGGTGTGGGTACGTTCACATGGCATCACCACTTCACCTCATGAAAAATTTAATTTCAACGTTTCCCTCGCGCAATCGGTGCGCATTTGTTATTCTCTGTCTTCTTGAAGGATGAGCAGAAAGAACATCCCTCAGCAGTGGGTGGGTGGGAAAAAGCGAGATTCAATTGCGTAAGGGTGGTGCGTAGAGGAGGTGACGGCTGATGTGAGGTGACATTGATCTATTACTTGGAGAATTTGTCTGAGGGGACTTACACGGTTTAAGTGATTGCAAAGCCTACGAAGACGATTTGTATTCGCAGAGAGGGATAGGCAGAAGAAGAAAAGAAGTCTAGGCTAGGAATTCCTTGTTCCAATTTCAGAGAGTGGAGTGATAGGACCCCCACAAGAAGTGAGAAATTTTTAGGGAAATAGGGCGGCAGACTGCCTGGGGAACGACTTCGAGTTTCATTGAGTGGGAGTGACGTGGTAAGTGCGTCGCAGAAAATTCAATGCAGCGGGAGTGATTTGAGACAAATTATTAAGGCTGCGTTCGCAGACTCGCTGGGGAGCACAATGCGCTGCTGATTCTAATTTCATTGAGTGAGTCTACAGCAGAAACTGTGACAGGAGACACAACTGAGTGCTGGGAAGAGTCCTAAAAGACCTTGTATTGAAAAAAAAACAAATAAAACAGGACTCATGCGAACGAGGCTTGGACCTAACCTGAGCCCCTCAAAATCGCTGCATAGATGCGATGTAAAAGGATTTCTGACTGCTGGTCCGGTGTTTTTATTGACGACCAAAAATGATAACAAGTCTGTTACTGAAAAAAGGATTTCCTACGTTGTTTTTGAGTCATTTCGTCTACTTTTTGGGTACGCCGACGTCAGAGAAAATGGCTAATCACGAGCTTGGATTGTTTTTGAATCTGAAACTGAACTCTTTCCTCGAACTTATGTCTGAAAAAATTTTGGGAACATTTTAAACAAATGACATGTCCACTAATACAATTATCTCCAAACCAAGTCCACATCCATTTGCAGCCAACGTAGTTCGGGTCAATGGCACTTGTTCCTTCGCCGACAGCTCTTCAAAACGCTTCTAAGAGCCCCACGTGCACGAACGACTCTCAGTCACAGTTCTCTGTCAGAAAAACAAGACCCTAGCAGATTCTCAAGAAGTGTACAGAACCCATAACAACCCCCAAGCGCGACATCGTTCAAAAGCTCCACTTCATCAAACTCAAAGGACGCTCATTATAAATTCTCAGATCCACTTTGTCTGCACAAAAAAAAAAAACGAACGCCCTTCTCTCCAAACGACTTGGCATTTCAAAAGTCAAGTGCATCTTCAATTTCCATCCACCTCCTTCCTCCCAAACTCACTGAGTGGCTGCTCCACGAGGATTAGGAACAAATGCGCTCGCCTACTCACGCCCTAATCCCCGGCAAAATTAAAGACCACAAAAAAGTCAATTAAAATGCATCCGAAAAGTTTTCCTCTTGCTCCCTCGTTCGTGAATGGCATTTCCGAGTTAAGTTGTATTTTACTCGCCTCTTTTCCCGCCACCCCCGCCCCGCCATTGAACAATTGTTGCAGATTAATGGCTGTTACCCTAACTTGGCAGTGGCAGCACCACCACCGCGCCCGCCCACCGCCAGATAACAGCAGATGCATGTTAAATCATTTACCACAAAAACCGAATTCATCAGCAAAATCCAATACCGCGGGGGGCGGTGGTGGCAGTCGAAGGGGGTCGATGCCTTTGTCCCGGTCGATGCATCGGTAGAGCCTCACGCATACACAATTACCATCACCACCGTAGAAAGTTTTCATCCCCCATAGAAATCTCTCCACCAAAAGCCCTCCACTTCCATCTCCACCAACGAACCCTATTATCAGCGGCATCGTGTGGAAATCGGTCCCCCGTGAGCCGGGAGCCGAAGGAAGTCTTGAGTGCTTGGCAAATAAATGTCGTTCGGTGAAAACTTCCTCCTTCGGAAATCAGAAGTGCATTTCGCCGGGAGATCCTTTTTGCCTTCGAGCCGCACCGCACCCCCTATCCACCCGACCGCCTGCTTCTGCTGCAGTGGCGCGAGATGATGGCTCTTAGGGCTAAGAAGACGGCTCTGGCTCCAAACGAGGAAGCTCGGAAATGTGTATAAATTCTCATTAATTCAATTAACGCCCGGCGCCCTATTCGCTTCATTCGCTCTCTTTTTTTTTTTGTGAATACTGGCGAATTGAACTTTTGGGAGTTGCCATTGATTGCGGGTGGGTGTTGTGTGCATTCGAGTACCCACCCTCCAACGATTAGAATAATTGAAAAGGTATTTCTCGAATCAGCGTTGAAAATCCGAGACGAAGAATAAGAGCAAGACTCGACCGTCTACGTTTTGGTCGTCGGTCGTCGGTCGTCGCTCAGTGCCTTGTTGGGTCGGCACTTACAAATGGAAAAGAAACGTGGAAGGACATGCCAAACATTCAATTGAAAGCCACAAAAGCGAAAATCGTAAGCTTTTTTGTCGATAATTTATGGCATTCGACAAGGATCCTGGATCCTGGGTGGCTGTGTGGGGGGACGAGACTAACCTGAGAATAATGGGAGGACTTGGATTGCCAAGGAGGGCGGCGGTTGGGTGAAGGGCGCACATGGAAACGTATTCAATTTGAGATTTATTATCGAACTGCCAGGAGGAGGACTACGACTGCAACGACGACGCAGATGAGGACGACGATGGTGAGTGCGGGAGCGAGTGAAAGGACTTTCCATGTCGGATTTTCCATGTTTGAGATTTTAATGAATGGCATACAAGGCGAACCCGGGACTGAGTGCGCCTGATGTGTGTGCGAAAGCATCTGTCCCCTTGCCCTTGCGCGCCTCAGCCGCAGTGGGACTAAAAATGCGCCAGTGGTACGCACATGAGAACATCGAATGTTATTACAGTTGCAAGCGTAGTCGGTGGTGGTGGTAACACGGCAATGACAAGTTTAAAAAAACCGACTGACTGACTGACTGACTGAGTCGACTTTGAGAGGACCCCGCGGAGGTTGATGGGTGTGGTGGGCGGCCTTGGTGCTTGAGAAAAGGTCGGATGATGGCAGAGCTGATGCTGGTTGCATAAGCTTGACATAAATTACGTTACGTAACGTGTGAGCGAAACGCAGGTGGAGGGCGTGGGACTTTTCGATGGCCACGAGATGGTGGTGCACACACAGATGGAATATTAAGTGATTGGAGTGTGTTAACATGGACCTTTGGGTTCGATTGCTGGAGGGGGGATTTTGTTGATTTATAGGCAATGGCTTAGAGAACAGATTCTGAGAAGTAAATGCGCACCGAGATGGAGGTATGACATTAGCAAATTGACGAAACGTTTACCTTGTCATGACAAGGATGGCCTGTCAGTGAGGATCGTAAAGGTGCTGAGTGGAAACTCGAGGTCATGGGGTTAATCTAAATTTTTTGTCAAAAGAATTTGGGCAAGGTGAAGTGCTACTGAGTTTCCTATCCATAGACAATTTTGTGAAGAGAGAGTGAACGAACATTTATTGGTTTCGCTATAAACCGATTGCACAAACACATTTCTCTAAAATTTGCTCCCTGGAATCTTGAACAAACTGTGTCATTAACTTTCCGCCTCTAGGTCAGTTCGATTTTATGCGGCTCCAATTGAAAAAATTGTTAACTTCTATTCTGCAAAAATTTAAGAGTTTATGCATTGCCAGGAGTTGACTCGCCTTATTTCGTTTCTTTACGTACTGCCTCGACTGGCCTAAGTTCTTGGCTCTCTTGCGCAGCCTTACACAACATAACGTACTGCCTACTTACCAAATAGACTTTCTCAAGGATAATAATTTAGTGTCACTCAGTCACTGTCATAATTACTAGAATTCTGTGACTGAATAATAAACAACAGATGCTTTCCTGTCAAAAAAGACGCTAAAAAACATTTACGCGGATCAATTTCAAACTGGAAAAAATTACCAAACAGAGCTGTGTAAGAAGAGAGCTGTATTATCGACCTTTTCGTTTGATTCTTTCAAATTCGTTGTCAAAATTTTTTTCGAAGATTATTTTTCAGTCTTTCCAAGTAAATATGAACATGAAAATTTTTTTTCATTAATAAATGGCTAATCACGAGTTTAGATTGTTTTTGAATCTGAAACTGAACTCTTTCCTCGAACAAATGTCTGAATTTTGGGAACATTTTAAGCAAATGACATGCCCACTAATACAATTATCCCCAAACCACGTCTACATCCATTTGTAGCCAATGCAGTTCGGGTCAATAGCACTTGTTCCTTCGCCGACAGCTCTTCGAAACGCTTCTAAGAACCCCACGTGCACGAACGACTCTCAGTCACAGTTCTCTGTCAGAAAAACAAGACCCTAACAGATTCTCAAGAAGTGCATGTGTGTTCTTTTATTAATAAAGAATTGTGTAATAAGAAGCTTCGTTCAAAACACATAAATTCTATGCAAGTGCATAACAATTTTCTTTTTAACCAAACCGCAATTTATCAATCGGCTTAATCTAGCTCGTCTTCAAAAACCACAACAATTTTCTCACCACTCTCTGCAAAACCGCTTAACTTTTGTCATTCTGATAGACATTAAAAAAAATAGGAGTTTTATTTAACGAACCCGATCTCCTCTATGTGACTACTTTGAATAAATTTACAGCGAATGACTCTTTAAAGACATGTAAAGAACATTTACGGTTTCAAATTTTGTCAGCCAAATTTTCGCGAACTTCAAATTTAATGTTGTTCGTACTTTTTTCAATGAAAACATAACTGCACAAGAGCAGCTTGTACTCGGAATTTAATCACTTTGCTGCTGCCAAGAAATTCGACCAAAAGTTTTCCTTTAAAACCGCATTTTTGTCGACAGCCTGTGGCGGCCATCATGTTCTAGCGGTTTCTGTCAAAGCTGTTGCTTATTATTCAGTCACAGATTTCTAGTAATCATGACTGTGACGGAGTGAAATTATTTATTTACTTATTTGTAGCTAGCTGAAAATTTAAAAATTGAAAACTAGAAAAATGTAGCCAGAGCAATAAAGGCCTTCGGCTAGACACTAAATTATTATTCTTGAGAAAATCTATTTGGTAAGTAGGCAGTACGTTAAGAAACGAAATAAGGCGAGTCAACTCCTGGCAATGCATAAACTATTAAATTTTTGGCAGAATAAATATAGCAAATTTTCAAATTGGAGCCGCATAAAACCGAACTGACCCAGAGGCTAAAAGTTAATAACGCAGTTTTTTTGCTGAATGTTCATTAAAACGTTTGAAAGGACATCGCGTTCGTCAATATTTGTACTTAATAAAAGCATTTTTCCACTCAAACATCATTTTCATTATTGAGTGCTGTGAAGTGTTAAGAATGATGTGTGACAGTACAATTATTAATATTTATGTTTCAAAAATATGTTTTAATGACCCTGTTAGTTGATCGCGGTCAAGAAGATGATGATGATGATGGTGATGATGTTTTAATGATATTAGGCAAAAAATTGTCATAAATTAAAAGTATATTGTGTTAAGCTGTAAAAAAGGAATCCTTGATGCTTCATTTTTTTCTTTTTACAGGGTGGCCTGTGCTACCCAATATATTGTAGTAAACTATTGATAGTTAAAATTTCATGGATCCAAGAAAAAACGAAGGTTTCAAAACAAATTTTTCCTCACTCTCGTAATGTACGCATTTCAACTAATTGTAAGAGTAGTTAAGGAATAAAAATAAACTTGACTTGGAATTATTGAGATAAACAAAGTTATTATTATCGAATTCTAGTTTCGCACAAAAATAAATTCGAATTAACGAGGGCCCGAATTGCATAGATTTTCTTCGATTTAGAGATGTTTTTTTCAGGAGACTTTGAGAAGGCCTCTATTTCCGTGTCGAATTATTAGGAGTTTACTGTATTTTTGTTCGCCACTGTATAAATAAGTTTCAAATTTCTTTTGATCTGAAGCACTTACAGCTTTCCTTTCAAGTGCTTGGCCGATTGTGAATATATTAGTCTTTTATCCTCACAGTTTGTCTGAAGAGAAGACTATCATTAGTGAAAATTAATCTTAAATTTGCGAGTGTTGACTTTAAATAGGTTTGAAGATTATTTATTTGAAATGATTTGATTTATGAAAGAGATAAACTTTTGACACCCACAAACCATAAAAAAGTTGAGACGTTTTTATTTAAATACTAGTTTTTAAATGGTACTACCAGAAACTCGTTCACAACGAATTGAGCCTGTTTCATTTAAAATTAGCTCCCTGGAACCTTGGAAAAACTGCGTCATTAACTTTCACCCTCTAGGTCAGTTTTGTTTTATGCGGCTCCAACTAAAAAAATTGTTAACTTCTATTCTGCAGAAATTTAAGAGTTCACAATGAATTGAGCCTGTTTCATTTACTTTAAATAAATATATGAAATTTTCCACAGTGTTTCTTCAAAAAAAGATTGCTTCAAATAGTTTACCTCGATTAAAGGCAAGTAATAAGGAACCATTTAAAATTTAATTAAAAGAAAATGTGAAATGTCCGTCACTAAAGTATAGAACTCCTCAAATTTGTTGCTACCCCTGCCGTTGGTGTTAAAAATATGTTCTTCTCTCGACTTAATCACCTTACAACGTTTTCATTTGAGTGTCTTGTAGACCAGTTCTTTATTTGCTTGAAAGACGAGCTTAAGTTCTTATTTTCCTCCTTCCAAATCTTTTCTTACTTTGTTTATCGAACAAATAACGGTGAGAAGTTGAATTACGGCAATTTAAAGTATGCTGAACGGTATTTATCATAAACTACTCTCTAGATGTTTACATGGATACATCTAGAGATCAAAGCTTGAGCTTCTTATAAGTTGATCTTTAACAACTGTTTACGCAGCTCTCTGACATTCGAGAGCGATCACAAGGTCCAATTCTAAGACAAGGATAAGGTACGAAAAGCCGAGGAATAACGCCAAATTTTGACTACAACATTATGAATCGGGCAAACAATTAATTAAAAAACTTTGCTGAAGGTAGCATTTTGCTTCATCCAATAAGCACTTTTGGTACTGAGGAAGTATGCAAGAAACATTTCGTTTCCGACTTCAGTAAAAGTGAACCACTCATCCGTGTGAACAGCTCGAGTGCTACCGCCTGACACACAAAGTGTCAAAATGGTTTAAGAGATTCGTCCCCCGCCTGAGGCGCACCCAAATCCAACTCCGACCATTGAGGCGCGACTCGATGTCATCACCGCCGCAGACAAACGAAGTCACTTTCCGTGGAGTTATCGCTTTTTGTGCGCCGCTGGGCGACCACGATGCACGCCTCGCCGAACAAATGCCTCGCCTGTCCACGTCAAATTGTTGCACAAAAAGAAATTATGACACCTCTGCGGTTTGCCGGAGTAATTTTGCCTCGACACCTCACCGACTTCCGCTTGGCTCCGGCTTTAAAAGGCTCCGCTGGCACGCACTCCGGCGTCTGTACCGAAAAGGAATTAGCTCAGCGAACATGCCACCGCCACAGAATCGATTAGCATGGATCTGCATAACGTGCTGTGTCTTGTACATGTTCGCGCTGGCATGTGACCCGGTCGACGGCCTGGCGGGACATGGTTTGGATTTGGAAGTGGCTGCCTCGGAGCACCACCACGGGCATGAGGAGGAGGACGAGGAGTGGGAGGAGGGCGATGGGGAGGAGTCGCACGAGGAGCATCACTCGCACAAGGGCGAGAAGGGTAAGAAGGGCGAGAAAAAGTCCGAGCACTATGCCAAGGGTGAGAAGGGCCACCACGACAAGGAGGGCAAAAAAGGCGAACACGAGGAACAGGACGAGTACGAGAAGAAACACGAGAAGAAAGGTGGCCACCACAAGAAGCACAAGAAGGGCGATAAGGCGGAAAAAGGACACGAATTCGAGGAGCATGGCTCCTTCAAGAAGGGTCACTCCATTAAGGGCAAACATCATATACACAAGCTGAACGAGGACAAGAAAGAGAAGAAGTTCTACGACGAGGGCCACGATGAGGCCTCCGAGGAGAAACACGGCGCCCACAAGGAGGAGAAGAAACACAAAAAGGGCGGCAGCCACAAAAAGGGTCATCAGAAGAAATCGCATCACGAGGACGACTACGCCAAGAAGGGACACGGCAAGAAGGGTCACCACCATCACGGACACAAGGGACACAAGGGCGAGCACGAGGAGAAGAAGCACTGGGGCCACGAGGAGGAACACGGCAAGAAAGGCGGCGATGAGTATCACAAGAAAAGCTCGCATAAAAAGGGACATCACGGATATTAATATGGGAACGGGATGTGTGCTGTGTCGTTGTCGTTGTCGTTGTCGTTGTCGTTGTCATCTTGGCGTCTCAGCGCGTCCCGTCCCTCTGCCAGCTGGCTGTGGACAAATTCTATTTTCTCGTTGTCTGTCGTTGCGGTCTGGATTTTGGGAGTTCGTAAATAGTCTTTATGTTGTGCTGGATGGGCTTTGTTATGTGTCGGTGCCAGAATTGATCGTTTATCTTGTTTAGAGGTTGTGCGGTGGGTGAGAAGTGCTTTCTGGGGGGATTGGCTGGACGATTTTAATAAAGCAAATGTTTATGAAACGAGAAAATGTGCGAGTTTCACTGGGAGGGGGGCTGCGCTGTTTGTTTCCGCATGAAGTCGAGAAACTTGAGGGAAGTCAAGGTGTACATCGAATGGAATCTGCTGAAGGGTATTTTTTTTTTCGAACAGTTGGTGTATGGAGTTTCGTTCGAGTTGTTCACACAGTCAACAATATTTTTCATGAAATTCAAAGCCATGGTTTATAGACGTAAGTTGAACATCAAAATTATAAATGTCTAATTTTTCTGAGACGTTTTAAATTATGGGTCATTCCACGCAGGATCGCCCAACGATTTAGAGATATTCAAGGATACGTGTCAAAAAATACATTTTGAACTATCCTTTGTTCTTGCAAGTAAAAATTATGTAAGTTGCCTAAAAGTTCAAGTTTTTCTGAATTCAATAAGACATAATTTACAAAATTCTGATAAGCAGGGCCAAAGCTATGATTTTTTAAAATTTAAAAGAAATCTTGAATTTTGACTTTTTACCGATTTTTGATACTTGAAAAATATATCGAGTTGAGCAAAAATTGTTTGTCCCATGACTTGAACCACTTCAATAAGTAACTCCGCCAATGTTGAGCCAAATCGAAGAGGGGTCGTTCAGAGCTCCCGATATAGGCTCGGCGATTTGTCATGGAATGACCCTTATACAATTTTCACAACTTTTCGTGTTATCTGTGTTTGGGTTAAGGCAACGATTGTGACTGATAAAATAAGTCATAATGCATAGCTTTATTTTAAAACTTCTGATTCCAAAAAAAAATACAGTAAACCAAAGCTTTAGTTTCCAAGTCGAACTGGCTGAGATTTTCTAGCTTCCTCTGTGAAACTGAGATGAGTGTATTTCGGTACACTATTTTCATCCGACTTTTCTAGTCAACCACCGCATTCAAAATATTTGCAATTCCACGCACTCCAACTTACGAACCACATATCGCGGTCACCGCATTCGCAGAACCCGCACAACCACACAACTTTTCAAATAAATTTTACAACGCGCCACCCACCGCTCGACATCCCTGTCAACGCACTGAACACACATGCGGTCATCTCTCTGGGCAATTTGCTGCAAATGTGTTCCTACCAATTACGATCCGCTGACCATTCAACCAGAATGCCGTCGAACCGACTCCGACTCCGACTAGGAGTCTGTAATTTTCGGCAAAATACCGCGAAGCGAAACCACGATAGAAGGGCTCCTTCCGCTCACTTCCGTTCGGCGGCCATTCCATAATCGAATGCACCGGTTGTGCAGTGTGGCTTCGTCCTGCTTCCTTGGACCACCACAAAATGCCACATAAAATCGGCGGTGACACCAGCGACCGCGGGTTATGAATTTGATTGCATGCGCGCGGATGCCAGAAGGAATTAATTTTGCCGCTGCCATTACTCCGCAACACCAGTGGTGTCGGGGTGCGCTGCTGACCGCGCTGACGCCGGCGGAGGCTTTGTTCTGTTTAGTTTCTTTTTTCTGCTCTCGCTTTTTGGAAATCCAAAATTTTCAGAGATCTAGGAGTGCGTGTGGCGTAGTCGTGTTCAGTGGAATTTCGCCATCCCGTCGCCGCTCTTTGCCTGGCTCAAATTAAACTCCGGCCAAAGTTCTAAGCAAGTTTCGAGTAATTAAATGTTCTTTGAATGTTCTCGCTCCTGCTTCGGCTTGTTGCGGCACTCCTTATGATGTTCATTTGGCCAGGTTAAACAAGGATACACCTTTTGGCCAATTGCTGCAGACGCAGAGGCACAGAAGCAGGAGCAGAAGCAATTTATTAACCAACAAAATCTGAGCAAGAGATAGAGGAAGCAGAAGTTTCTCGGCACAGAAATTGAAGATTGTTTTGCCGAGAAGAGGAGATACCCGAAATCACGCAACAAAAGTCTGTTGCTGGCGTAGTCATAAATTATTCTCCGTGTATGGTCGGTGTCGAACACTTGGAAAGTTTCTTCCTCGAATACACTTGCGGGGTTGGGGTGAATGTTGGACACGAGCAGATGTTTGCATAGGATGTTGACTTGGAAGTTTTACCAGGCGAAATCCTGTTCTAGGGAGGGTTTCCGTCACATGAGATCGGTTGGGTGCAGTTCGCAGTTGGATGACTTGGACTAAGTTTCTTTAGGGTGTCTTAGTTGGTCTATTCTAGAATAAAGCCCCACTTAGAATGGAACATGATATTGGATCTAACGCGATTGCGAAAAAGCTATGCTCTGGGCTGTATGGGCTGTTACGCAGATTATTATTGGATCTAATGAATTCAATCTTGAAAGTAGTCGATAAGAAAAAGAGTTCAAGTTCGTGGAATTATCAATGACTGTTCATCTTTGAAGTCAGACCAAGACTTTTCATGCTGTCAATTTACTTGTTACGTCTCTCAATTCTGATTTGAGAATTCTACCTACTTCATAAAATTTTACTGCGAATCAACATAACAGATAACAGTCCTAGCAGTTATAATTTGAGTGGAAAAACAATTGACCTTTGCGTCAAGTGAAGTATTTTCGTCGACAAATGAAATGGTATTTTCGGACAAGGAACAACAGAGAGTTAACACCTTCATCTTCACTGACATTGTTAAGTAATATTGGCTTAAGCAATTATGGTTTGTCCAATTTTCGTGTAAAATATCATCACGGAAGTGACCTTACTTTAACCGTAATACATTAAGTTATAAATTCGAGGATATTGAATGAATTAGAAATTGTAATCAGCTTGAACATATTTCTTGCGGCTTAGAAATTACTTTAACTAATTTGCGCAATAAAAATATCGATTCAACAGTGCTTCCAAATTTGAATGAATCGAGATTGAATTACTTCTTTGTATCATCTCCAGGCAATAATGAAGTATGGCGAAATAAAAGAATTAGCCTAGCTTACGATTAATGATGAGCTATTTCACAGGAAATCACATCTCATCGAAGGTATTGCTCTTTCGTCGAATTTTTCCAGTTCCTAAGCCATGACCAAGGCGTAAAAATTTGACTGTCCGAAGCTTCGACGAGAGATGGTTTCTTTTTATAGTCTCAAGTCTTCATGTGTAAGTCGTTTAAGAACAGATGCTTTGTTGACAGCGCGCAAAAAAGACAAAACCGGCTTTGATAGCATTTCACAGTTTGAGCAACAATTTTTGTTCGATGTAAAGGGTGATTTGTTAGCTATTATCTTTTTGGCAACACTGGCTTAAACAGCTGACGCACGTCTCGTGTTTTGTTTCACTGTCAAAGATCTTCAGTTTGGTCTATAATTTAACCATGAATCGTCTTACAAACGAACAACGCTTGCAAATTATTGAATTTTATTATCAAAATGCGTGCTCTATTAAGAAAGTTCAGAAAGTTAAGAAAGTGTTCAGCGACGAAGCTCATTTTTGGCTCAATGGGTACGTAAATAAGCAGAATTGTCGATTTTGGAGTGAATATCAGCCAGAAGCATCGCAAGAGCTACCACCAGAAAAATCACAGTTTGGTGCAGTTTATGGGCTGGTGGCATCATTGGACCGTACTTCTTCAAAGATAATGCGAATCGTAACGTAACTGCCGATGTCCAACTTTTTTTTGCCCAAAATATAAGAGCTTGACTTGCATGACATGTGGTTTCAACAAGACGGTGCCACACAGCACGCGCAGCAATGGACTTATTGAGAGGCGAGTTCGGTGAACATTTTATTTGATGTTCGGGACCGGTCAATTGGCCGCCTAGATCGTGCGATTTAACGCCTTTAGACTATTTTTTGTGGGGCTATGTTAAAGCTCATGTCTATACAGACAAGCCCGCTTGAATTGACGCATTGGAAGACAACATTGAAGCATTTATTCGTGAGATACCGGACCGAAATGTTGGAAAGAGTATGCCAAAATTGGACTAAGCGGATGGACCATTTAAGGCGCAGTCAAGGTCAACATTTGCATGAAATAATCTTCAAACATTAAATTATATGGACCGTACTATCGATTCAAATAAAGATTTCATGCATTTTTCTGAATTTTATGTGTTTTTTTTAGAAAATCTTTCCTATAGCTTTTAAAAAATCACCCTTTATTTATTTTTTATCAAAACAAAAACTGCTGTGTTCATTATGAAGAAATGAATAAAAACTCAAACTTACCTAACTCTTTATTAATCTTTTACTAAGCCTATGCAGTGTTCTATTTTCATCAACACCACAAATGGCACTTTGAATCTTCTAGCCGTCAGACACAGCCGTCGATCATCTGCATACATAAAACCCAAATAGAAATGAGCTTATCGCAAATAAGGAACCAAAAAAAAAACAAAAAATGCTAACTTTACTTTAGCAAACTTAAGCAAAAAGTTCTTAAAGAAAAAAAAGATATGAAACTTACCGCTATATTCTTGGTATCGCTTTGAAATGATTTCCATAAGCAAGTAGTCTCTGTCTTTCTCTTTCTCTCTATCTTTCTCTCTACCTCGCTCAGTCCCAGTAAAAACAATTCGCATTTCATTCACGTCACAGTCAACGTTGAACAAAATGCATTGCTCCTTGTCCTCCGTTGCAAGAGACTCCATGCCAATTATCGTAACTGCCACAGCGCGAAAAGTTTATCATTTTTCCATTTTCTCCCGTGACACTTTCAATGGATTCGAGTTTTCTATGATAAAAAATAAAAAAGCAGAGAAAAAAAAAAAAGTGTGCAAAGAAGTTTCTTTCAATTCGTTTGCTTTTGCATTCAAAATTCGGGTTTTTATATTCTTTAAAACAGTGGAAAAGATAACGAATTTTTTTGGAAAAATTTCTGGGCAGTAGAGGAGAATCTTTAAGATCTGCATTGAATTTAATCACAAGATGGAGCTCAAATGTAGTGTCAATTCAAAAGCAGACTCTTCTCACGAAATTGCAATTTGAAGCACAGAAATAGGATAGGACTAACAAGTCAAAAACGGGTTATTTTGACCTATAGTTTTACTTCTTTAACTACAATTACTAATAATTAATTTATTGTTTTCACAAGAAGTACAAATTACATACAAAAACTAGAGTCATTTAATTTCTCATATTCTAGAAGATAATTGAAACAAAACACTGCTCCTGAGTCAAGAACACCCACGGACGGAGGAAGGTTAAACCGCAAAAAGAAAATGTTAAACCTTGTTGGCTACTAATAAAGGCACTCTCATCATAATTCTTTACATTGAATTCATTTCTTCACACAAATTTTTGACGTCGTATCCAAAAATGTTTAACATGCTTTCATCGGAAAATAAGAAATTTCTATAAAATGTAGCGCATTTCGAAATATATGGTTTTATAAAGCCAAACGAACTTGAGAGAGAAAATTAAACCCTACAGTTAATCATTGTGCTGGGCATTTTATGCTATGGGAATACGTGGGCTATAATATAAAAGATAAAGGAGTTGGTATTCTGAAGTCTGGAAGTCTAAGATACCAATAATTTAGAAATGCAGGGGCTGTTTTCTCCGACCAAGACAAAGGGTGTCATTAAAAAAGTCGCGCAAGGTTAACGAAAAAATTTGTATTGTGTCCCCCAGTATCCCCAGCAACTTCAACAAAGAAACTATGTGATTATGTAACTGAAAGGAACGATATCGATATCAACGATAAATGGGTAGTCACTTTGCCACAATTCTTATTCCAATTTGTACTTTGGAATAAATAATCCTAAATTTGTGTCTCTAGTATTAATGCGCCTAATGCGTTAGGCGACCGCTCGGTAGACCCAGGATGAGATGGTTGGATCAAGTCCAAAAGCTCGCCTGGTTACGCTTGGGCATACCCGCCGAGGAGTTAGAGTCGGCGGCGGAGGATCGGGATGCCTGGAGATCTCTTTTGCATGCACTGCCCCCGCAACCCCTTTAGTGGAACATGCGGGCAAAGAAAATGATGATGAGGATAGTATTAATTTTCAATTGCTGAGATCAACTGTGCATAATACTTAAGGTGCGGTAGTCGTACTTGGACTTCAATCTGATTACTTTTTTCTTGAATACCATTTTAGCTTACAATCTCGAAACACGAAGCAACCGAAACGCCACTGTACCTACGTTAAATTGTATGCTTTAACACCCGCGCACGTTCTCATAAAACAATAGGGGTAGAGGTATGTATTAATATTTTTTGTTCATTGACTAGAAAAGTATTTTATGAGATAAGCGAATAATAATAAATGAAACACAATTTTTTGAGACATTTCGGAGCAAAAAATAAACAAAAAACATGAGAATATCAACAAAACTGGCTTGAAAGTCGGTTCACTGTGATAAAAGATAGCAAATAGCATGTGGCATGGCTAAAAACTGGTGGATTCCATTCTAAAAAGATCAATACACCTTATTTCGCACCAATAATATGCTCCATTAAAATAGAATTGAACTATTGTGAGGGTGAGCAAATATTTTTTGGAGATTAAAATGCAAAGTCAATCTGCTATCAAGGCAGTGTCGTCAACTTCCATTACCTCAAAACAAGTACAGGAAAGCCGCAACGAGCTGTGGAACGTTGCCAAAAAGTTCAAAGTTGCTATAGTATGGGTCGCAGGACATACCAACGTCCATGGTAACGAGCAAGCGGATGAGCTGGCCAAACAAGGAGCTGCCCTTCACAGCTCGTTAGCTTTGGAGGTACACATTCCACTAGGGCTAGACAAGGCACGAATTTCAACTCGCTTCTTGAAAATGACAAACCTCAGATGATCTCAGTTGACCAACTGCGCGCGCAGTGGCTAGAGAGACTTGGCCAGAGTACAAACTACCACGAACCAACGACCTTCTTAATAGGACCCACACAGTCATTGCCTAAATTATAGCGATTAGTACGAGTCATTGGCCGATAGAGGATCATGCAGCCAAATTAAGGATCCCTTATCGCACACACCGCCGCAATAACATGGCAGAACCGGATTCTCTAACGCACTTCCTCTGCTCCTGTCCGGCGCTTGCCAGAGCAAGGTTACGGACTCTAGGCAAACCCTTCCCTGAATCTCTCGGCCAGGTTTCTCGGATGAATATTAAAGATTTGATTTCATTCCTCAACGCTGCACGATGGTTCTAAATCCCAATTTATATTCAACTTTTTAGAGCTGTGGTTACAAACGGCTAATTGGGTTCTCCTAGAGCCACCACCTCATACACACAAAATGCAAAGTTATTGAACATTTTTTTAAGGTAGCTTTGTTGAAAATCAAGATATTGTATTTCTGTTTGTCTTTATTCAGTATATTATATAACGCAGAATAAAAGCGTGTACATATGATTTTTTTAAGGTTTGTAGGTTCTGTTCTATGACCATTTTTTCCTTCAAATGGATCTGTGAGGGAATTGTTTCTGGAGGCACTGTGTTGTTAACCGAACAATCACAAAAAACAGTTTTACAAATTTATTTAAGAAACTTACGGTATGTGGTGGGTTATTGGAAACGTCCAATATATGTATGCAATCTTTTGGAGAATGAGGTATAAATATTTAGACATGCCTTAACCCTTCACCCTACAGATCTGATACAACTTAATTCTAACTTCTTTCATAAACTATGGATCACAACTTCACTAAGTTTAACTTTGTAGACGATCTGTTTTACATATCAAATAATCATGACAATTTATGTAAACTAATGTTTTTTTTTATTGATATTCTGGTATTTGCAGGCATAAATTATATAAGAAAATGTTTCTTTAGTAAAAAAAGTCGCAGTGTGGAGTTAACGTTGTTGTAGCAAACGCTTCAAACAGACTTTTTACATTAAACTTGAGTGTAAAAACGCTGGCAGTGTCAAAATCGGTTATAAAAGGAATCACAAGATGGTTCAAGACGGCTCGAAATTTGTGGACTTCATCTGAAGCACTGTGAATCACAAACTCAGCTTTTAGATTGGTGAAAAAAATATTTAATCACAAAATACAATCTTAAGAACGCGACATTTTTTCTTGTTCAATTTTTTAGAAATACACAAAACTCTCACTAACTTGAAGATCTATAATTCAAAAACCTCTGTAAATAGAAGCATTCTCACAATCCCCTGATGAACAGCTTGTTAAATACAAGAAAATTTGTGCAATTCGGTCCCCTCGTTAATTCCAATTTATTGTTGCGCAAAAAAACATGAAAACCTTTATAATTTAAAACTGATAGCTTCTTTACCTCTGTAGTTCGAAGTGAAGTTTAGTTTTTGTTTTTCAACCACCGTTAGGTAAAATGCGTACATGACGAAAGTGAGCGATAATTTTTTTGTTCTTCTGAAACCTCTGCCATTCAAAAATGTCTGTAAATCGAAGTTTTTTCCTGGTCCCATGAAATTTAAATAATCGAGAGTTTACTGTATACAAGAAAAGAAGTTTCTGGTGATAATTTTTTTCAGCAGATTACGCTGTTAACCACAGATCTTCAAAAGTTATGAGAGACTTGCTGTCACTTCGTTTCTTTTTAAAAATACTTTTTTTAGGGACTAAGTGTTTGCGAGTTTCAAAAAAAAGAATAAAGCGTGTAAAAATATTTTATATTCCTGTTTGCAAGGTTAACATTTTTCTTTCTTGTTTTCATCCAGGCAGTGAACCTGAATATTCTCGTCAAATCTCAAAAAGTTCTCAATCTCTAAACTTTTCGTCAGCCATTCCGTCTGCCTTGGCCCACTGTCCTCGTTGATAATACGTATCGCACTCAGCGAGCAATTTAATGAAACTCAAATGTATCTCACAGTTAGTTGGCTATGGATCGAAGAAAATGTGCATGGGAAAAGTTGTGCCCGGGCATCCAGCTCCATCCACAACACCCCCTCTGAGTGCATAAATTTGAATGTGTAAAAATTATTGACAAAAGAAAATTCTGCCAGACCACATGTACGAGGCAACCCGAATGCGGGATGCGACGACGAAACAAGACAAATCCGAGGGAAAAACGGCAAAAACGAAATCCTCGCATCCTCGAATCCTCGAATCCGAATGTAACACATCGTTATATCCTGCCGCCGTCACACGACCAGCACCGTGGCGGCGGATTGGGATTGACTTAGAATATGGAGCCACCCAGCACCACCCCCAGTATGCAGTGTCCTTACACAGGATGTGTGAAGGAATTTACTGATGCAGAAGTTGTTTTTCTCTCTCGCTCTTACTCTCAGCTTCTTCTTTTACATCTTCTCGAATAAATTATCGCACGGAAAAATTCGCGAATGCGCGCGGATATAAATCATCACACATTTCAAAGTTTGTAATGGGGTTTCAAAAAAAAAAAAAAGGAAAGGATTTTCTTTTTATTTTCTTATCCACGAGGGGGTGAAGTTGCGCGCAGGGATGTGGAAAATTTGAATGAATACGATTACGACATAACGAACGGATGTGGGTGATGTTTGTGCGGGTTCAATGGAATCGCACGGATTCGGCTAAAGTCGCGTTGCTAAATCGTGTCAAGGAGCGAGGGTTCGTTCAATTGATAGATGAGTGGATCAACTTTGCTCCAGGGTCAAGTTTCAAGCAACGACTTATGACCTTCAGGTGAAGCGTGCGTGGTGTAAGTTTTCGGAAACTTCTAATGGCAAAGGTGAGAAAAGTTTAAAATGCCAAGTCTCCGATGTCACACACGAGCAAACTGAGCTGCAACCCAATTCCCTCTCTCTCGGTTAAGCCTCGAGGACAAATGGGACTCATTACAGCAGGCCTTTTGAAGCTCTCCCCAATTAAATGGAGAAACGCTCCACATTTTCAGCTGACCGCATCCAGTGGAGGAAGTGGCAAAAGCGCAACTGCAATGCCACACATTCCCTCTGGCGGACGAGCCCCAACAGACCGACACTATGGCAAACAAAAACTATGCAAGTATCCTTGCAGCGCTTACATCACCACTCCATCCACCGACCCCCGGGCCGGCAAACTTGTTTCCACCCACCAGATGGAGTCAATAGCTCGGTTAATAATAACAATGGTTTGCGGGGGCCGAAGGACGAATGTTTTGGCATGAAAAACTAAAGGACACACCAAAATCCTATCAAAAGCAGTTTCGAGCCAAACAAAAAGGCCTGCAAACGAGCAAAGGATACACATTCACGAGGCGATACAAAGAAAACGAAACGAAAAAAAAAAAAATAAAGGAGAACCCATCTTGGGCCACAAATAAAAATTGGGAACATTTGATATTGTCGTCCTCCGTCCCGATTACAAAAGCAGATGGAGAAGGACAAACGACAAACAACAGCCAAGCATCCAGCCGGGGGATGAAGAGTGAAGGAGAAAAGGACGAAAAGGATCTTATAACATCGCATTTACAAGCTACAAAACTTTCACAGCCAGAAGCGAGTGCATTTTTTGAGGGGGCGAAAATGGAGGGCGACCGAGGCTTTTCTTTTATTTTTTGTTTATTTATTTATTTAACGGTGCATGGAGGGTTGGTCTTTGTGATTGTTTGTTAGTAGCCCTAAACGGGTAGAGCAGATGGGGGGGTTTTTAATATGTTCATGGAGATGACAAGAATGAGCCTGGGTGGGCGAAGAAAGAGGAGGACTTTCTGTGTGGAACGATAATGGGCCATTATTTGCAGGGGAGCTGCAGTGAAGCGAGATTTTGGCAGATACGATGCCAATTGCGATTATTTGACGATTTTTTGGTAATAAATTTTGACTAAGAATGGATTTCTTTTCTTTCATATAATCGCGGGTTCTTGGCAAACGTTTTTTTTTTTTTTGGAAAGGGCTGCGAGAAAAACGGGGAAGGTCTTATGTAATGAGGCAGGCAACGACGTCGAATTATGTGTTAACAAAAAGTGACGAAGGGTCCTAAATAGCTCTTAATTTGGACACCAAACACTAGATTTTCAAAAATAATAATGCGTTTTGATTGCCAACTCGCAATGAAAAGTTTTTCGAAAACAAAACTTTCAGGTTGTACCACTTAAAATGTCAGATTTTTGCTCGGTCGGAAATAAAAAAATTATCATACAGAAATTTGTTCCAAATTCTTTCGACCAAGCTTTAGAAGACGTCTTCCAAATTTCGTACCACATAAAATGTTCGATTGTCTGTCAGTCCGAAGTAAAAAAAAAATACCGTGCAGAAATTCGTTCGATATTCTTACGTGCAAGCCTTTGAAGACGTCTTACAAAATTCGCACCACATGAAATGCCCGATTGTTGCTCAGTCCGAAGGAAAAAAAAATGCAGTGCAGATGTTTGTTCCAAATTCTTTCGAGTAAGCTTTATAGAATCTTAAAGAAAGCTTTGTATCACATGAAATATCCGATTGTCTCTTATTCCGAAATAAAAAACAAAAATTCGTGCAGACATTCGCTCCAAATTCTTTCAGACAAGCGTTTGAAGACATCTTCCCTGTTTCGTACCACATGAAATGTTCGTTTGTTTAGTCCGAAATAAAAAAATAAAAATACCGTGCAGAAATTCGTTAAAAATTCTTTCGACAAGCCGTAGAAGACTTCTTCCAAGTTTCGTTTAAGCCCGAAATAAAAAAAAATGCCGTGCAGAAATTCGTTCCAAATTCCTTCGAGTAAGCCTTCAAAGACGTCTTCCCAATTTCGTACCACAATGTCCGATTTTTGCTCAGTCGGAAATAAAAAAAAAATATCATACCGAAATTTGTGCCAAATTCTTTCAGACAAGCGTTTGAAGACGTCTTCCAAATTTCGTACCACATAAAATGCCCGATCGTTGCTCAGTCTGAAATAAAAAAATTAAAAGACCGTGCAGAAATTCGTTCCAAATTCTTTCATGCAAGCTTTTCAAGACTTCTTCCAAATTTTGTGCCACATAAAATGTCAGATTGTCTGTCAGTCCGAAGTAGAAAAAAAAAAATACGGCGCAGAAAATCGTTCCAAATTCTTTCAGGCAAACGTTTGTAGACGTCTTCTGAGTTTCTTGGCTTTTTAGTTTTTTTTTTTTTACCATCAAATGAAGTCAGAGGCATAGTATCGCTCGTTTTGGGAGCCAGCAGTTCGTCTTCAGTAGGATTAAAGAACAAATTTTGACTAAGGTTCCAAAATTGCAAAAAAAAAGATATCCAGACACAATCCTCCACACAGAGCTTCATTTATTGACCAATGCATCATTCAGCAAACTTTGATTCATCTTCACTTTACATCGATCATTCGACAGTTTCTCCTCGGACAGGAGAATTATTGCATTCAAACCAAACTCCGACCATCCCAAAAACTCAATGTCCTGTCGCATAATCAATTCAATCAGTCAGCATCAGCTCAAATCACAAACAATTTCATAGAATGGCCCATCAAAATGTCATGTCAACTGTCCGAAGCCCATCACTCGATGTCGCCAGGATATCACCATATCTCGGTCTATCTTCGTCCTAATCCGTGCGTTCCCATGATGTCCGTCATCGTTGTCGTTGACTGTTGCTGCTGCTGCTAGTACTCCTGTTGATGGTGACAGTGATTGTGATGTTCACTCAGTTCCGTTCATCCCCCAAATGGCTATGAATAAATTAAGTGAAAGCCAAAAATGAATTTGAATAAACAATTAGTCTGCCTGGCTCCTGTGGAACAAACCAAATCAATCACCGCACAGTTTTCATCGTCTCAGGGTTCAATAAATCCCGTCCCAGTTTACCGGGCCAATTAACATTTGAATTTATTATTGCGGTCCACCGGCAAAGGATGCAGGATTGTGTGTTACACTCGATTGGGTTTTCAACTTCAAAAAAAAAGGACACACCAACCCGTTAATCCACGAAATCGCTTTCGTACGACGAGATAATGAAAATAATAATCCACTTTGCCGAACGGACAACGGGCCGGATGCGGATTGCCGAACGAGTCCACGTATCAAATATAAAGTCTATTACAGCAATTGCCATCATAATGGGGTTAGGTCCTGAAAAGAAGAGATGGCTTTTTTTTTTCTGAGCTTTTTCTCCGCCCCCCCCCATTGTCCCGGTCGCCTTTGTGTGTCGCCGTATGTGTGTTTGCTGTCGGACAAACATTTTTCTTGACGTTGACAAAAGATTGCCATCACACACACACTGAAATACTGAAAATTGTTATCCTTCGATGGTGGTTGTGGGTGTGTGTGTGTGTATGTGTTTTCATCCGGAAAGGATATAATCCGTTTTAAGTTTGATATCGCATTTTATGTGCGGGCGTGCTGGCGGAGTTACCCCGGCAAATCCCGGACTGCGCTCGATGCAAGCTTAACCGCCACTCACACACATACACACACACGCCCAAGAAGAGAGGACTGACAATGTCTTAAAGATGAACCGCCATCCTCGACGTTGTCGTCGTCCTGTGGCTGGGATCTCACATATTGCACAAAATATTGTGCAGAATCCTTGAAAATTGTCCTCCGCTATCTCGTGTTCGTTTGTGTAAGTTGTTTGGCTGTTGCTTATTTCTTCTTCTTCTTCTTCTTGATTTTTTTATTTTTACTCTCCCCCTCTTTGTTGTTGTTTTTCTTTCATATCTCCGTTGCTCTCTATGAAAAGGATTACTGACGTTTCCTAAACTGTTATTATCTGAACGGCGGTGCCCTGATTCCGGCACGTTAAGCCATGGCAAGGATGTTGTTCGTCCTTATGTTACGAAACATTCTGCACAAATGGTCGGGTTGGGTTGGGTTTTTGGGGTGATTTGGGGGCGTGCACACACACAGTGCAGTTAAGCCCTTTTCGGACGAACAACAACAACGATGGTTCTGGTCTCCAATTTGGCGCGGTGAAATAAATTTGAAAGAATGTTCAAATGAAGAATGAAATCTCTTGTATCGCATTGTTTGCCAGCGAATGTAGATGCATCTGGCGAGATAGATACAAAAGAGAGAGAGGGGGACACGGGGGGGAGGGGATCACTTTGTGTGGTTGCAACACTCAATTAAATAACACAAAGGGATTTGTATTAGTTCCGGGACAACTTTCAGGGATATTCTGTTGTTGTGATGGCAAGGATTCATTCCTTTGTTTCCTTCTTTTTTTTTTTTTTTTTGATGTTGCAGTCGTTGACAACGGCGAGGATGGTTAACGGCACATTCAGGCATAAGGACGAAGAGTACGTGTAATCAGCGAGTTGAAGAGATTTTTCTGGTCTTGTGGTTGATGCCACGGGTGGTTGAGTGCACAAAGGATCACTATTGGCAGCGTATTTTTTTGAACTCAGTTGGAAATGGAGGTAAATTTGATTAGAAAACGTGTTCATATCGTTTTGAGTTTTTAGAAGCACTTTTGACTAAAATATAAACATAGAAATAACCTCTTTGGAGAATAACTTCGAGATCATTGGATTTTTGTGTGTCTGAAAAAGGAAAGTGGTATACGTACATCATTGCAATATGAAGCTCTGAAGACTCTCGATTTTTGGACTATAGATCTTAGTTTAATTCTGTTTAGCGAACTCTTAATTTTAATTTAATTCTGAGTAGCAAGGAAATTGAGACAATCACTTATTGAATTTCTCAAATTTGTTTGTGGATAAAATTTGACTTTGGAGTCTGTTCCCCACCCGATTTAGATTTGATCAAAAAAGAACCGGAATTTTCATTTTAAAATTCCCGCGCTTGTCCAATCGGTAAAATTTTATTCTCTCAACGTTCGCAACACTTTTATACATATTCTGTCAAATTTTGACGGATATCGTATGATTAGTTTTTGTTTGACGTCTATACAAATAAGTTGAATAATTTTCGTGTGGCGATTTTTATAATGGATGAAAATTTAGAACAACGTGCGTGCATCAAATTTTGTGTTGCAAATGGATTTAAGTGTTCTGAAACGTTGAAAATGTTAGAAAAGGCCTTTGGTGAATCGTGTCTCGGAAAAACACAGGTATATGAGTGGTATAAACGGTTCAAAGGTGGTCGTACAAGCTTGGATCATGATGAGATCCCTGGCCGCCCAACAACTTCTGTTACTGAAGAAAACATTGAATCGGCGAAGCAAATCGTGTTGCAAAATCGTTCTGCACCGATAAGAAAGATTGCTGTGTTGTTGGGCATCTCTTATGGATCAACCGAACACATTTTAACTGATATTTTGGGTTTAAAACGCGTCGCTGCTCGGCTGGTGCCAAAAAACCTGAATTTCATTCAAAAACAGCGTTGGTTGTGTCTCAGTTCTCAAAAACTCAACCAATATCATCAACCAAGCACCGTACTCTCCAAATATGGCCCCGTGTGACTTTTTCCATTGTGCTTCTTCCATTGCCATTGTGGGGAATGCGTTTTCAGACCATAGAGGCCATAAAAGAGAATTCGCTGCGTGAACTAAAGGCCATACCTTCGGCGGCTTATAAAACTTGTATGGAAAATTGGATCAAGCGTTGGCATGCATGTATTGCCGCAGGAGGAGAATACTTTGAAGGTGATAATAAAGAAAAGAAAATAAGGTATACATTTTTTATTTCGAGATTTGACATTTAATTTTTTTAAAAACTAAATTTTCATCAAATGAAAAACAAATCTAAAACATCAAGCCCAGTTATTCTGTTAACAAAATCATAAACTTTTTTATTTGTGTCTGTAGATAAAAGTCATGTAATTTTGAAATATGTCAATTTCAAAGGTAGCTTATCAAGTTTTTTTTTAAATTCTGAATATAACCCAACATAGGAGCAATATATTTAAACATATTAGTGAGCAATAAAAACTTGAAAAGTATCATATTTGCTGATCGAGCCAGCTGTGTAAAAATTGCTTTGCTTTAAGGGAGAAAACGCCGCAAGCGACACTGAGACTGCCGCCAGTGTATCGTTTTTAACAAGAAACTGATTCGATTTAAATCGTTAATATCTTGCAAATTTTTATGAAAATAATTTTTTTTACATAATATTCTATTGTTCTTTTGCCGAGATCTACATAATGGCGAAATGAGAGGCGGGACACCTTTTTTCAACTTTGAAGCTTAATGCCTCGAAAACTTGACTTCACTATAAAAAGTTCAAAATGAAAACTCTATTTCATTTTACAAGACCTATCCGATGGTACCTCATTTAATAAATTCCCGTGAAATTGTTTTCAAAAAAAAAGTTTGTAATTAATTTATTTTAGTATGAAGAAAACATTTTAGATGATTTTTGGGTATTTTTGGGGTATTGCTATGCGTTGCTTTATAACTCCAGTTTTCGGTTCAATATTTTAGAAAATAAGGTGGTGTACACCGTACACGAGTCAGGTTTTTGGCAGTTTGTTAGCTAATAACTTTTTACCAATAAGAATAACGTGATTACCATAGATCAACTTTTTGATCTAGCTGTTATCCTCTTTCCAATTATACGTATATCAAAAAGCTAATAAACTAAATTTTGTTGTTCGAATTTAGTGTTGATACTAAGTTTTTCATTAATATGAAATTCTCTGAAAAAAATTTTACGTAAGCTTTCTTTGGGCAAGTGAAATACATCTTTTGGTTAAGTTTTATTTCTTAATTCTAAGTGGTTAGCCAGTTACTAAGGTTAAAGCCTAATGACAGACGCACAGACATTTCCATAATCAGGACTCCGCCCCTTTCCATTAACACCCATATCGACCGTCAAAGTTTATAAATGTTTTTTCGGACGTTAGAATTAGCACTAACGTTTTATTTAATCCGCAACTACTTCCAAAAAAATGCATGGTTTGTTTTTGGGTTGCCTAGATATATCTTCAGTTCAAATTTCATCCCTTTACTAGAAAGGACTTATAAATTGTAGTCTAATAAAGGGTGATTTTTTAAAAGCTATAGGAAAGTTTTTCAAAAAAAAAAAAACACATAAAATTCAGAAAAATGCATGAAATCTTTATTTGAATCGATTTACGGTCCATATAAATTAATGTTTGAAGATTATTTAATGCAAATGTTGTCCTTGACTGCGCCTCAAATGGTCCATCCGCTTAGTCCAATTTTGGCATACTCTTTCCAACATTTCGGCCGGTATCTCACGAATAAATGCTTCAATGTTGTCTTCCAATGCGTCAATTGAAGCGGGCTTGTCTATATAGACATGAGCTTTAACATAGCCCCACCAAAAATAGTCTAAAGGCGTTAAATCAGACGATCTAGGCGGCCAATTGACCGGTCCCGAACGTGAAATAAAATGTTCATCGAATTCCCCTCTCAATAAGTCCATTGTTGCGCGTGCTGTGTGGCGTGTGGCACCGTCTTGTTGAAACCATATGTCATGCAAGTCAAGCTCTTGCATTTTGGGCAAAAAAAAGTTGGATATCATCCTACGGTAGCGCTCACCATTCACAGTTACGTTACGATTCGTATCATCTTTGAAGAAGTACGGTCCAATGATGCCACCAGCCCATAAACTGCACCAAACTGTGACTTTTCTGCATTGGTAGCTCTTGCAATGCTTCTGGCTGATATTCACTCCAAAATCGACAATTCTGCTTATTTACGTACCCATTGAGCCAAAAATGAGCTTCGCCGCTGAACACAATTTTTTGGTAAAAAAGTGGATCTTCGGCCAACTTTCCAAGAGCCCATTCACCACAAATTTTACGTTGCGGTAGATCTTTCGGCTTCAATTCTTGCACCAGCTGTATTTTGTAAGGCATCACACCTAAATCCTTCCGTAAAATTTTTCACGTTGTTGAGTAACAGAGGCCCAATTGCTGCGAACGGCGATGAATCGATAATTGATGGTCATCATTAACACTGGCCGATACAGCTGCGATATTTTCTTCAGTTCGCACTCTACGTAAACGTGTTGGTGGTTTAATGCCCGACAATGTAAATTCAGTGGGTCGATTAAACTGACCATAGAATGGAAGAAGCGCGCGATGAACTTTCTTAACAGAGCACGCATGTTGATAATAAAATTCAATAATTTACAAGCGTTGTTCGTTTGTAAGACGATTCATGGTTAAGTTATAGACCAAACTGAAGATGTTTGACAGTGAAATAAAACACGAAACGTGCGTCAGCTGTTTAAACCAGTGTTGCCAAAAAGATAATAGCTAAAAAATCACCCTTTAGTATTTGTCTTGCAGTTCTGTATTTAGCATGCGCCATTGTTCTTTGGATTCAAAAATTTGAAACTTATAATAATCCGAAAAAAGAACTTGCTTTCAGAACCTTGAATCGCTTTTTATGTTTAAGTGCAGGGCAAACATTGTATTGCATACATTGCATGTAAAAGGCAATTTAAAAATAAAGCAAAAAAAAATCTAAGGTTGAGAGCTAAACAAAAATGAGCTTCAGCCAATTTTTTTTTTTTATAATTGGCGCGTGCTAAAGGGGTTGGAGCTACTCTTAACCCATATATGCCCAGTGCGTCGAAAACGACCCACCTATTATGTTCTTGCTCTTGGCTTTACATTCAAATGGATAAAAAATACCAAAAATGAATTTGGTATGAAGGAAAAATAGTTCTGGGCATATATGGGTTAAGTATCTTGTTTAAGACACAGCACGGGCCAAAGGTACCGAGGGAGAGACGGAAAGAAGGTACCTGTGCGATTTGGTTTTAAAAGAAAACCAACCCTGACGACACAATAAGAAGGCAAGCGGAAATGAATAGTTTAATAAACGAGTTAAATTATAAAAAAAAATGCTATTGTGTTCACTTGTTAGAGCACTTTTTAAATCATTTTGTTGATGAGCTGCTATTTCCTATCGCCCGTAAAACTGCTTGTTATCGCTCATTTAATTTTATTTTTCACGACTTCAGTCAGTTTTTGGCATTAACGTCAAATTATCGTTCGCTGCTTTTGCTAGGTGCTATTAAAACTGCTGCTACACCAACAACCCAGCCACAGTTGAATAACTCAAAGACAAATTTGATAAACAAATTTTATAAACTAATCATGCATAGCGTCGTTTTGTAGGTTATGTCAAGACCTTTCAAATTATGTATTGCCAGATACGAGCTCTGTAGTGCTTTATACATAGCCGGAAAATTCAAAAGACAAAAAGGCGGAAGGGAAATATTTGACAACCTAATATTTATGATCAGTATAATCGATGTTGAACTACAAGTAAGTCAGCAATAGAAATAGCTACGATTCCATAAAAGAGAAATAATTTAACGAAATAAAGAGGGGATCTCAAAGCAATGTTGTTTCTGTGCAAAATATTTGTCTTATTTCAACACCAATCCAGCAAATATACAATTTTTTTTTCCGACTTGCACCAATCGCAAGCAGATACAGTTGCAATCAAAATAAAAGCAGTTTTGCTTTCCAAATGATAACTTTTTGCAAATTAAGTAATATCTCACTTAATAATTGAAGTAATTAAAAAACCTTTTACTTCTTTTTGTAATTAATTAATTATTTAGTTTATTTATTTCGTTATAAAGGTTACAGTAGTTGTCTTACAATTTACATAAAAAATTACAGAAATTTGATTTGTAATTCCAATCTTTCTACTGTAGAACAATTTTTTGGTAATTTATAAAAAAAAAGAGAACAGAACTACAAAAAGATTTTTGAGGAAAACGAAAGAAAAACCTTAATATATAAACAAGAGCAAGAAACAAAACTAACCATGGCCAATACCGCAGCCAATTCTTTTAGTTATTGTTCTAAAGTAGAAGAAAACTCCCAAGGTCTCAAAGAAAAAAATGTTCCTTAACACTATTACTGCTATGCACTGCTATTATTTTGAACGCAGCTGTATCTTTTATTTTCCTTTCTCTTAGTGCTTCTTAAAGTGTTTGCCAATTTTCACTATCGATCCATACGTTCTAAAACGTCTAAACACGTAAGAATAAAAAGTTTGCTAAATTAGTTTAAAAAAAAAAAAACTTTTCAGCCTGTAAGATTAGAAAAAATTATTTATGAAAAATTCCTTAAAAGTTAATAAAAACAGGGTAGTATCAGTCACTGCTAGATTGGTATTGCTCCAGCCAGTCCTTGAACTTCCGCCAGCCTATTCCAGGAGAGGAGAAAAAAAACATCGCGACTAAGCAACAAAAACATTAACATTAACAACATAACAACAAAATTTTTGGTTTGGTGTATTTGCAGGAAATCTATAGGCAGTGAGTCCGGGGAAATTGGAAACAATCCGGAAGTTGTAACAACACAATGGGCCAACAAGTGGCCTAAGTGAGCCTGCGTTACAGCGCAGGCAGTCACTTTTACCTAAGACCTAAGAAGCAACAAAAAATAAAAACAAAGCCTGTGCAGGAATGGGAGGCAATCTTAGCCTAGAATAAGACTTTCTTTATTTTTTTTATTTATTTATTTATTTGAGAATATGCTACCACAATAAGATAAAATCTTTCGACTCTGTGGTAGATTTTCCTTGGATCATGTGTTGGATCTTTCATGCCCAATGTCGTTCCTGTACAACAAAAATTTCATCTGCTGTCAACTCGAAAAAATTCCAGTAAAGCTGAAGTAATTTTATTCTAAAACCCGATCTTAGACCATTCAAGTCTGCTGGAACAAACAAAATATTCGGGATCTTTTACTTCGTTTTTGGTGAATCGAAAAAAAATATGTTCCCTGCTGCTGGAATTAGACGTGGTCATGAAAGGTTAAGAAAAGCAAAAAAGAAACTCTTCGATTATTAATTTCAAGGCCCAAGAGATACAAATCGACACCCACCAGTTGGTCTTTATCGATTTCAAAGTACGACAAAGTGGAGACCCGGAGATCACATGACAAAGCTTCTAATGGCCAGAAATGTGTACAAAAACAGAATTTTCTCAACGTCTTTACTTTATGAGTCTCTTAAGAAAAGATTTGACTTGACTCGTACTAATTGAATTGATGATTACTCTTCACGTGGTTGACGTGTTTGTTTGAAAATCCTTGACAGCGCTAGCTCCCTCGATTCTCAACACTTCAGAGACAATATTTTATGTCGCGAGACCACCATCGAAACCCCCCTTAAAGAACAATATCTTTCTCTCCCCTTTCACAGTCCATCAAGGCCAACACCTTGACTTTTCATTTTCACACTGCCACTCCCATTCCACGAATTCCCACGTCTTCACGTACCACGTGAATCACAATAATCTCATTTCGCCAGATTCAATATCACAACTCCCGTGGAATTTCACTCACGAATCCGCCACTATTCCCCAGGTGCTGTTGCATTGAATTCATACGTGACACCACACGTGACCTCGAACGAACGCAGCCCATTCAACCGCCCACCCTCTCACTCATTCACTCGACTCAAACAAAAGATTTACCATTCAATTCACACACACAGACAGACACCAATCCCGCATTTTCTTGAGAAATTATTATTTTTCTTATCCTTCGGCTTTCTTCGCGTGAGCGTGTGTGTGTGCGTGTGTGAGTGTGACGGGGAAAAGTTTGATCGTCGCGAATTGCGATCCGAACGGATAAGTTCGCTGCCAAAAACCACCGCCACCGCTGCCATCTGGTTATCCCTGCGGGCTTCAGAGAACACGTACGCGGCAGCCAGACGATTGTTGCGCTCCTGCAGGCTGTTCCAAGAAATCTATTTAACTTCTGTAAATATTCGACGCGTGTATGTGTGTGAGTTCCGTGGATGTAGAGTACTTAAACAAAAAGCCGCGTATGTGGAAAATCGTACCCTGTTTGAGTTTAATTATGAAGGGATGTTGCAAAACCGTAGTCACCCTTGTCAATTGTTTAATAGTGCACAACGCCCACAACACACCATCGAATCGAAGACACAAGGTCCTTGAGGATCCTTCTAGCCACCATTCCTTTGCAGAAGCGCTCAAGTGGAGCGTGTGTAGGACGCAACCCGGTTGCCATGCAAGATGAAGCAATAATGCACAAGGATTTCCATTGATCCGTGAGAGGGTGGGCTTAGGATGTGCAGAGCACGATTGAGGGGGATTTGCATGTATATCGCGTATGCATCGCGAAGTTCATTCGAGCTTCGCATCCGGAGATGGAAAATCAAACGAATTATGGATTTGAAGTGCTTGGGTAGATAGCACGCGTTCCACAACAGAAACACAGCTGTGTGCCGGCGTGTAGGACCGTGTGTGCTTTGGGATCAAACCAACAGTGGCTTGGGGTGTAGTCAAGGAAGGGAAAAGTTATTTTAGCATCCTTTAAGTGGATTTAGACGGAAGGAGTGTTTTCTACTCATCGTTGTGGAAATAATCCCAGCAAATGACCTTTGCTTGAATCGTTTTTGTGCCGCGAATGTCTAAGAACAACATTAGGTTGTTATGGTAAGTAAGTTAAAGAGTATATTGTTGCTAGGCTTTAGATGCCACTCTTGAGTGATTTGAAATGATTTCGAACTAAGATTTTTGTTGTAAGAACTGTTGGCCTTTTATTGACATTTCGATGATTAATGTGACAGCATATTCATAAATCGTTGCTAACCTAAGAACAACGGCTTGTTGTTGTAAGTCTTTGAAGTATGTTAAAGAGAAGTATGTCGTGGAAAGTGTCTATTTAAACAAAAAGAAAAGGAAAAATACAATCCAATCTCTAATTCAAACATTAATTTGAAGGTAGGATTTGAAAAACTATTTTGAGATGTTCACGATTACGTAATAATGATTTTTCTGTGATTGAAATAAAGGAATAATAAAAAAAATTTGTTTAACTTCACGAATAATGAATAACTTTTCTCCGAATCATCAAACACCTTGCTAAGAACAGGACAAGCAAGTCACCGATTGCATTGGAAGGAATGTTGTTTTTAAGACCGTGAGAAGGGATTTGACATAGTTGGCATTGAATCGATTTTTTGTTGATTATTCTTTATTCGAAATTCGAAAAAAATAATCCTGCTGACTAATTTTTTCCTGAATCAATGCTTTGCGGCATAAATGTAAGAACAACACTCTGTTGTTATTGAGAGTCATGTTGATAAATTTCAAAGAGAATGTTGTTCTCATAGTTTGTGGGACTGATCTAAAATCTTGACAGGTAAAGTAAGTGTTTATTAGTGTTGTTGATGTTTTAATTGAAGGCGAGTTTCTTCAGTTCGGTGTGTAAATGAGTGATAAAACAAAACCATCAACAAACCTCTTTTGTTTTATCGCTTAAAACATTCGACAGACATTGTTATTGATGCCAAATTGTAGAATTTTATTCACTTACTTGCAAATGACCCTCACTAAGAACTGCAGCTCTAAGCCATTTAAACTGTCAAAAGCATGCACGACATGCAAATCTTGGGTAAGATTATGGTTCAGAGTTGAATTGGAACGTATTGCTGTCAATATAAGCTGATCGCTTGTACGTCATTTCAAAGTTCAAAGCTGCATTTGAGCAGCAACCCCTAAGGACGCAAAGCACTAAAAGGCCTTCAACTCAGGCTCTTCCACCTTCAATATTAAGCCCGATTACCTACACTCAATTACCCCGTGTTACCGCACAAATGCGTACACCTCTGGCCCGGGGCTTATCTGAGAATCTCATTACTCGGAATTCGCAATTATGCACTTAATTAGATTTGTCTCTGATCCTGGGCGCTTTGACAAATTAATTCGCACAAAATCGGTTACACCATAAGTTAACTCTCTCAATACACACACAAACACACATACAGCATCACCGTTGTCGTCATCGTTGTCGTCCTTGTTGTCGGCGAACTGCTGCTGATGCTGCCAATGCCGCCGCGCCACAAGCGTATGTTTAAGGGATATATTCTCATGCTGAGGATTCACAAATGCGATAACCGTTTCATTTAATCCTCGAAGGAGCACATTAATTTGCTCACCTGCTCCTAATCCCGAATGGAATTACACCGCTTATCAATTATTCTCCAGCGAAACGATTTATCATCTCTCCAAACAGGATACCTCCGCCACAGCCGACACAAAAGGTTAAATAACGCGTTCGCCACGTTTTAGTCCTTTTTCTAAACACCAAAACTACAGGTGTCGTTTCTGTCGAAGCGTATGGCTCTCACGGTGAGGTTTTAATTAACACACCGCAGGATACACGCACACACAGGAAGCACTAAGCTGGAAAAGAAAAAGAAGAGAAGAAAAATCCCACATAAATATCACACATGACATCCTATTAACGTTTTGGCAGCTTACTACACACACACACACACACATACACACACATACGTGCGTACATACGATTGCCATCTCCAAGGACCTGGCCCCGGTTAAACGGATGTGACATGGGAAAAATCCCGACTAATAACCAAAAATTACTGTAATGCGATACAGGAGCGGTTGTAATTTTCCAGGTTCCATGTCCTGGTGGTGTTGGCCTCCCACCTAAGTATGTTTGCGAAAAGGATTCATCAACCGCCCCGAATTCCGGGAACGCACACCGCATACACACGCTGAAATGCTCCTGTCCGCTGCCAAGGACGACGTCAACGACACAGCGACGCCAAATCAAATGAAGCGTCTCCTAATTTTTCACTCAAAGCTCCTGGTTCCCGGAGCTTCAGTTGCCTAGTTCCTGGTGGTTTATTATTATTGTAAATGGAACACACGCTCACCTCAGCGCGAGCGTATCCTTGCGAGCAACTAATTGGCACTCTATTTATTCATGACGATAATTTGCGGTGCGTCATTAGGAGGACGACACGTTGAGGCGCATAGTTACACAGTCGAAGGTCGTCCCCACGTCAAGTGTGTGTGTGCTTGTGTCCTGATTAAGTGGTAAATTCACTCGAGTTACAGGCACACACACACACACAAGCTCCCAAAGGGATTTTTGAAGTAGGGGCAGTCAAGGATCTGTTCCTCCTCCTCCACCGCGGCGGTGCCTCTCAAACTGTAATCATGAAATATTGAAATGTGTCACTGGGAGCAAATTAATTAACGTTTAGTTCTAACACTTACAGTTACTCGTTGTCCTGGCGTCGTTTTTCATGAATTACACTTATGAGCTGGGCTAGCTGATAGGCCTTGCGCTGGGATATTTAATTGATGGTTCGAGGAGGAGCGTCGTTAATGAGTTGTAATCGGTAGTCTGTCAAAGGAATGGGGTGGTTTTGTGGTTTCCGTAATTGAAATGGAATGGATAATCTGCACGAAGGAGACGGCGTTTCCTCTATCCTTTGAGTCGGTTTAATCCTCCAACATGTTAGCAGGTGTGACGATGAAACAGCTTACAGAAGCCTCGCCGAAAAGCAAACAACTGATGGAAGACTAATACGGCTTCACTTTTGATGCCAACAGAGTGTTGCTATGACTCCTAAACCGTGAGAGAAACACACAACTTTAATTGTTTAAGAAGACCTCAATCAGTTTTTCACTGCAAGTTTGAGCTACTACGAGCCTAAAATTGACCCAGATCTACATTTGGAAATACGAACAATCTTCAAATGGATGTGGTCCATGTCAACTTAATGGTTGAACTTGTACCTACGTCTAAACAAAAAGAATTGAAGGCGAACGACCACCAGGCGACACCTTGAGCTCGCTAGTTGAGTAATGGCGCATATTTTGGACCGATTTATTAAAAAGTGTATCAATTTCTTAAAGCATTGCTTATGAACCGAAGCGCCCTGGCTTTGAAACTGGTTCAAGAATTTGCAAAAAGTTATTAAATATCTTCACGAAGATTTACTTAACTCCTTCAATTTCGAAAATGTGTATTTTTCAGCCCTTTAACTTCTTTGGAGTAGGATTTTCTTGAACGGAAAAGACACACCTACGGCCTTCCCCATTTCACCCACAACTTGCCACAGAACTTTACACACTCTTCCACGAATTGAGTTGCTGTTAATTGCGAAAGAACGCCAAGGGCTGCAGTCTTTACAAACTACGGCTTTTTTTATTTGTTTCATAGCAACGGCGATGCCACAAAAATGGCACCACACAAACTTCTCAAGAGCTAAACGAGTACTTTTCTTTAATTACTTCCAAGCACCCACACTCGTCTTAAATCAACAACAATATCGTTTTGCATCGCCAAGTCATCCCACCGGAGCAGCAGCAAATAATAAAAAACCACCCACTCCGTTGCTGTTTGTAGACCGTTTCCGTCCTAAGTAGCGGAAGCCCATTTTCAAGTGGGCGCGTGGCAGACATTAAAATTCCTCTTGCCACCCTCACCAAATGGGGGTGTTGTTAATGCATTTTCGTTTTACTTTTCAATTCAATTTGAATTTCAACAAAAATATTTGCCTTTTCCTGTGGGAGTAACATCCCTGTGAGCCGTTAAAATGTTTCCCTCCGCCATATTAGTATGCATGCACAGCCATTTTTTTTGTGTCTCCTTTTTTTTTTGGTATTAATTTTCATTCGCAATTACATGGCCGAGCATTGATGAAAAATTAATTATTCCGGACGTGGAATTTAATGCGTCACCGATATCGAGGATGGGGATAAGGATTTATTAAAGTTTCACGACTTAATATGTGCGTAAGTAAGTGGTGGTGCTGGTGCTGGTGTTGTCAAGTGATGAGTTCGATTAATGAACATTTAAGGGAACGAAATAAAAAAAAATACTTTAAAAATATAAATCATCACTCGAAATGGGCGGTGGTGGGTGTTCACTTGCGTTCATTGAATTAAAACAGTCACCAGCAATCGCTTAAGTAAACAATCATTGGACGTAGTTTACAGCACGACACGGAGCAGATCCTGGCTGGACGTCAATTCAGTTTGGGACAAATGAGTGCTTTTAGCCAGATGACAGATGCAACAACTCGAGCGTGCAGTTGAGTGTTAAGTGTTGAAAAGCCGACGGCATTTTAAAGAGAAGTGTTGGCAAATTTTTGTGGGCGCATTTGGTTAAGTGGATCGCGATTTCGATCGGCGGGGTTGTGGCATTTAAGTACGGTGAATTCACAGGAAAAGGATCAATTTTAATGGACTGAGTATTTTAAGTCGAATTATAGGAAATGCTACGTCGACTGTCGGCTATTTTGACTGTTTGTTATTTCAATGCGTGTGAAATTCAGTGATAGTTCTAGTGATAGAAGTTTTAAAAAATTGTAATTTGCATTATCTGACTATTCTTCAATAAAATAGCAGTCGATAAAGGTTTCTGTTATGAAATGTTGAAATGTTTTCAGCACTAAATATGATTATTTACATCATTTGCCTCTTTGCTGGTATTGCTGGTACTTTTTACGACGAAACTCGACGAAAATGCATGGTTATTTCAAATTTACATTTTTCGCTAAAACCACGCTTGTGATACAAAACAGTTTTTCTCAATTTGTTTTCTTAGTTTTCTACATATTCTCCTTGTAACTCCACACACTTCTCCCAGCTTCCAGATCTCTTTAACCCGTCCAAATAGTGCTTGACGTTTTTCTCTGCAAATAATTGTTCACAAAAAACGCTCAAATTTACTCACGCAAACTACTGTCAACTAAAAACTCCACGTCCAAAATGGCTGAAACTTTGGTAAGTAACTGTCAAAAGATGCACAACTAGCATTCACTATCTTTGATTGACGTGTATCGCTATCTTTACGTTGCGGTCGGAAACTTTTCAGAAAGCCTGGACAAACAAATTTTGTAAAAACTCACACGCTTTCTTATTAACGAACACCATTTTAGAAAATATAGAAAATACGTTTTTTTTTTTGCCTTGAGGGCGATGTGGAAACCTGATAGGCAGGTGGAACAGGCCCGTTCTATTCCAAGTAGTGTGAGACTTCCACCCACTAAAACCACATCTTGACCTCTTCTCCTTGACACCATCCACTCTGAAACCGCTTTCGCATTACTTCAGAGTTTCAGAGTTTTCTTCCCCCCAAAGGGGACCGGCTTTTTCATTTTCTTCATCGGGTTAATTAATTAATCTTGCCGGTCAGGCTGTAATCGATCTTCATTTGGGGGGATGCTATATCCTTCATCTCTCATTTTAGTTCTCAGCACTACTTCAGCGTATGTCGCGATTTTGGTCCAGTGGGTGCTGCTGGATAGCATCTTTTCGACGACGGTATCAGGTGATATGCTGCCTATCTCCGCTTCCAACCTGGTCCTCTGCACTGCCCACCTGCTGCATTCGAAAAAAGTATGGTAGGCGTCGTCTTCTTCGGAGTCTTCGTACTGGCAGGCAGCGCTCTTTTTCTTGCCCATCTTGTGGAGGTACCTGTTGAAAGCCCCATGTCCGGATAGCAGTTGGGTGACGTAGAAGTTGACATCACCATGTCTCCGCTCTGTCCATGCAGCCCCATCTCTGATAAGCCGCGCTGTCCATCTTCCTCTAGTTTCAGCGTCCCACCTGGCTTGCCACCGCTGCCTCGTTCGCACCTTCGAAGCCACCATCGCCGTTGTGGTACCCGCTTCCGTCTTGTGGTCGTGGACGTACTTTCGTTCTGCGGCCAGTAGATAGATAGGGGTCACTCCTGCTATAACGAGAGCAGCTGGCTCGGATACAGTACGGTAAGAGCTGATAATCCGTAGAGCTCCACGCCGTTGCACGGCAGCCATTTGTCTTCTGTAGGACTCCTAATTGAGCGCATCAGCCCAGATCTCACATCCATATAGAAAAGAAAATATGTTTTAGATACAAAACAAATAAGTTTAAGTTTTTTCCTATGATTTTGAGGCTTTGTTTTTAGAAAAACTGCAAAGTACAATTTATGAAAGTGAGTCAAATCAAGGTTACTATTTTTCAATGAAATTGAAGGCTTTATTTTTTAAGGATTAATAGGATGAGTGATGTGTGTTAGTTTTTATCACCACTTTAAAGGTAATTTTATCAAAAACTCATAAGAACTAAAGCATTTTTATTTTTAAGAGCTGTAGGAAAGTTTATAAAAAAAAAACTCATAAAATTCAGAAAAATGCATGAAATCTTTATTTGAATCGATAGTACTGTCCATATAATTTGAAGATTATTTCATGCAAATGTTGACCTTGACTGCGCCTCAAATGGTCCATCCGCTTAGTCCAATTTTGGCATACTCTTTCCAACATTTCGGCCGATATCTCACGAATAAATGCTTCAATGTTGTCTTCCAATGCGTCAATTGAAGCGGGCTTGTCTGTATAGACAGGCATATAGGCTTTAACATAGCCCCACAAAAATAGTCTAAAGGCGTAAGGTCGCAGGATCTAGGCGGCCAATTGACCGGTCCCGAACGTCAAATAAAATGTTCACCGAACTCGCCTCTCAATAAGTCCATTGTTGCGCGTGCTGTGTGGCATGTGGCATCGTCTTGTTGAAACCACATGTCATGCAAGTCAAGCTCTTGCATTTTGGGCAAAAAAAAAGTTGGACATCATCAGTTACGTTACGATTCGCATCATCTTTGAAGAAGTACGGTCCAATGATGCCACCAGCCCATAAATCGCACCAAACTGTGATTTTTTCTGGATGCAGTGGTAGCTCTTGCAATGCTTCTGGCTGATATTCACTCCAAAATCGACAATTCTGCTTATTTGCGTACCCATTGAGCCAAAAATGAGCTTCGTCGCTGAACACTTTTTTAACTTTCTGAACTTTCTTAACAGAGCACGCATTTTGATAATAAAATTCAATAATTTGCAAGCGTTGTTCGTTTGTAAGACGATTCATGGTTAAATTATAGACCAAACTGAAGATGTTTGACAGTGAAACAAAACACGAAACGTGCGTCAGCTGTTTAAACCAGTGTTACCAAAAAGATAACAGCTAAAAAATCACCCTTTATATGCTAGGTACGGAAAATAGCGTGGATGCAAGAGAGCCGGAATTTCTAGCCGAGCCATTATTAGCACGTTAATGGAACGTTGTTCTTTTTCGTTTGGCCAAGATTCTCCTGATTACGTTTTTGATCCTTTAGTGTACATATCACCAGAGACTCCGATCAGGAGGTCAAATTGAAAAAATTTTTTTTAAAAAAGTTCAAGCGCGAGTCTAATCCTACTCCCTGAATGGGGGATCGATTGACTTCGGAATGGTAGTGAGGCCAGATCAAAGGACAGGCCATAAGAAGATTCCCGACAGACTTGGGCGAACGGTGAATTTTACAGTGGCTACGCAAAGCTGAGGAATATGGTTTACAAGATAATGTAAATATTTTTGTGATTATTTTACTAAACATCACATAAATATGTTTGTGCTTTTCAGAGAAGAGAAAAGGTCTTGTCAAGGCGAGATTATGAATTTCCACCAAAAAGGCTAGAGGTTGACGCTGGGAAAAATAAACAAATGTAGAAAAACTACTGGAAGGGGATGTAAATGTGAATTCGCTGTTTGTCGGACTATTTTTAAGCACGTTTGTAAGACTTATACATATTTTCCTCGGCTTTTATACTTATGTTGTGCAGCTAAAACTATTTTCTTCTGTTCTTTCTGTTTTGCAAAAACAATCAAGCAACCTTTTCATCTTTTCCCAGTAGTTCATTAAACATAGACATAAAATCCACACCGATTTTTCGCTATCACGATTATCACTAGAAAGACGGACGGGGGTCTTTTGAATCAAGAAGTGGAAGATTGGAGTTGTAATGTAATCACTCAAAACAAAAAAAAATTCACCATGATTGTAGTAAGAAATAAAAAAAACATCTTGTTAATAAAACACGCTATTATTAGTTAAAATATTTGTTCACTGACTTTACCAATCTTCTACATAAAAGATTCTTTCGTAGTGTCTCCAGTTCTTCTTTAGAAAGAATCTTTAGAAGATTTTCAAGTCTTTCTAGCGTTGTGCAATTTAAACTCACTGGCATAAGACGGTACAAGGGAATTTGTTTGAATTCTAGACAAAAAGTAGCTTAACCGGTCGGACTTTTGCATATGACTGCGGTTACAAAAACGCTTTATGTTAACGAAAGCCAAGTACATTTTCCTGAATGCAATTTATGAAGGTCTTAGTAAAGATACCAATCTTGCGTCAATTTAAATTTTATTTCGAATGTTTTAAGTTATCTTCAAGTTTGGAAACACATTAAACCATCCACATTTTCGTTAACAAAGGGAATAAAGTGAGAGTATTCTATGCTCGAGCTTACACTGGTTTTCTTAATGTTTCAAATAAGTCTCTTTTTGATGTAAGGTTCTCCCTTTTCTCAGACTCGAAAAGTACTTCGAGTTTTTTACGGAAAAAAACATTAAAATTTTCATCAAACGCAATCCACAACCAACTGACCAGGGGCAGAAGTCTCAAAGCAATCGCAACAACATCCCCTCGAAAAAACAAAACCACACTCCACTTATTTCGAAAACGTATTTAATTTTAATTAAGTTAGTTTCATCTTTATTCAAAATACAAGTACGACATGCATGTAAACAACAATTTGAAAAATCCTTTTTTTTTATTTTCAACTCGCTGTTTGAGTGTGCGTGTATGTGTATGTGCGTTTAATACTGAGCATCGAAACAAATGTTTTGTTTTCAATTTCGAAAGGACGACATCTTTGTGACGGACGAATAGAATCAGGACAAAACTCAAACGACGTTGCTACTTCTTGCGGTAAATTGTAAGCAACCATCTTGACATCGGACATTTCATTAAGGTTTTTTTTTTTTTTTTGTTGTTCTGTTTGTTTTTCTTTTTAAGACTTAGGCAATTGCGTTTAGTTTAACTACTATTTAACAAGTTTACAATTAACAAGGGGGAGACCGGGAGGTTTAGTCCTCCAAGTTCCTGAAGGCTTGTTGCAGGTCCTCGTAGAGTTGATCGAAGTCGGCCTTGATCTTGGCTTCGCCATCCTTCACTGGGTCCTGCAAGAGAAGAGGAGAGTTACAGAGGAGAAGAAGAAACAAGTTTTTAGGACCTTACCTTGAATTTCATCGACGACAGTTGGTACATGATGTTGCCCATGGCTTCCCTGATCACGTTCCATGTGATCTTGTTCTCGGACTGGGCGGTGGACTCGACCGAGTGACGGGCCATGTCGTAGAAGGCGATGATGTTCCTCAGCATACCGACGGTCTTGTAGAAAGGACAGAAGCGATCGTAGGACGAGTAGGAGTTCTGCTGCAGGAAATCGTCCTTCAACAGCTTGGCCACCTCGAGGGTGATCTTGTCTGTCTCAGCGAGCGAGGCCTTACCGACCAGCTGCACGATTTCAGAGAGATCCTCTTCCTCCTGCAGGATTTCCTTGACCTTGGTCCTCAATGGCACGAATTCGACGAAGTTCTTGTCGTAGAAGTCATCCAGGGCGCGCATGTACTTACTGTACGAGATGAGCCAGTTGATGGAGGGAAAATGCTTACGCTGAGCGAGCTTCTTGTCCAAACCCCAGAACACCTGCACGATACCGAGGGTGGCTGATGTGACGGGATCGGAGAAGTCACCACCAGGAGGTGACACAGCGCCGACGATGGACACGGAGCCTTCACGCTCGGGGTTGCCCAAGCACTTGACGCGGCCGGCACGTTCGTAGAACGAAGCGAGACGAGCACCCAAGTAGGCGGGGTAGCCCGAATCGGCAGGCATTTCAGCGAGACGACCCGAAATTTCACGAAGAGCCTCAGCCCAACGGGAGGTGGAGTCAGCCATCATGGACACGTTGTAACCCATGTCGCGGAAGTACTCGGAGAGGGTGATGCCGGTGTAGATGGAGGCCTCACGGGCGGCGACAGGCATGTTGGATGTGTTGGCGACGAGGGCGGTACGCTTCATGATGGACTCGGTGACGCCGTCGATCTCGACGGACAGCTCGGGGAAGTCACGCAGTACCTCAGACATTTCGTTACCACGCTCTCCGCAACCGACGTAGATGATGACGTCGGAGTTCGAGTACTTGGACAGGGCCTGTGAGATGACAGTCTTGCCGCAACCGAAAGCTCCGGGGATGGCGGTGGTTCCTCCCTGGACGCAGGGGAACAGCGAGTCCAACACACGCTGGCCGGTCAACAGCGGGTGGTTGGCTGGCAACTTCTCGGTGACTGGACGGGGCTGACGCACGGGCCACACCTGCAACATGCTGTGCTTGGTGATCTCACCGTCGAACTCGGTCTCCAGGACGACGTCCTCGACGTTGTAGTTGCCGGCAGGGGCGATGTACCTCACGGTACCCTTGCAACGGGGTCCGACAATCATCTTGTGCTTCACGAGGGTGTTCTCGTGCACCAGACCGTAGAGGTCTCCTCCGGTGATGTGTGAGCCGACCTTAACGTTCAGCGGGTTGAATTCCCAAGCGACGGTACGAGACAGAGCTGGCACGTTCACACCCTTCGGGATGTAGATGGAGTTGGTCAGCTCGTTAATGTCCTTCAGCGGACGCTGGATACCGTCAAAAATGCTGCCCATGATACCGGGTCCCAGCTCGACGGAGAGTGGCTTGCCTGTGCGCAGCACGGGATCACCGACAGTGACGCCAGAGGTTTCCTCGTACACCTGGATGGTGGCCATGTCACCTTCGAGACGGATGATCTCACCGACCAGCTCGAAGTAACCGACACGCACCAACTCGTACATAGCTGAGCCGGACATGCATTCTGCTGTTACGACTGTGGGATGAAGACAAATGTCAGTTTATGTGGGGTTGAGGTTAGGGTGGATGACTTACCGGGACCGGATACAGCGAAGACGCGTCCGTAGATGGACTCATTATCTTCGTCATCAAAATTTTTCAAATTTGACATCGTGGTATTGATTTAGCTGAAATTGGACGAGAAAGTTTTGTGAGTTTACATTGAAAAGGTGAAAATTAAGAAAGGACGAAGACTTTTTAGCATAAATTAAAAAAACAAGGCTATGGCCTCTACAAGGTCTCTCATCATCAACATCTGACCCGTGTTTCAAGCATTAAGTCTCAAGCTTATTTGAAAAGACATTTCGTCTGATTGAAATATTCAGAAATTTTATTATTAGAATCTTACTTATTAAATTTTTGAAGAAGATGTCGTGCAAGAGGTACCTACTCTTTTTTCTTTTCTAGTAACAATTTCTTCTTAAAGCTATTCAATGTCGTAAACGTAATGGTCGCCATAACTAAACATAAAAGTGTTCAGTCCTAAAAAATACGCTTGCAAAGTGCTGAATGCATTTTAAGAGATTGCTATTTCGTTTGTTAAAAAAAGACTGGAACTCAAATTATTTTTTATCTCTAGTGCAAAAATAAATTGGAACAGTAAAATGTACATTTCGAACAGAACTCGTTTCATTACAACAGTTAACTCTTGATAATTCAAATTTTATCGAACCAGCAAAAAACTTCGAACTATTGAAGTTTCAGGAAGAAAAATATTTTGGCCATCAAAATCTTTATTACTCGTAAGCAAAAAAAACTCGACTTCGAATTGTAGAGGAAAAAGAACCATAATTTTTCAATTTAAAGAAGTTTGTATGTTATTTTGCGCAATAGTAAATTCGTATGAAAAAAAGAAACTAATTGCAAAGACTTTCTTCGACTTACAGAGATTTTATTATGGAACTGTGAGAAAACTTATGTTTACAAAGCTTTTCGAATTAAGGAGATTTAAACTATCGAGAGTTTACTGTAGTTTGTAATTTATTTTTCACTCTAATAAATAATAATATAGCAAAGGGTTTTTCGTAATAGCTAGGGTCGAAGCTAAAGCCTTAAATTGAACGCTTTGGTAATTTAAATAACACTTGTAGCCAGAAAAATTATTAATTATAAACAAACTTTGTATGCATGTATTTTTATTGAGCTTTATACATTCCATAGTGTAGGTTTATAACATATAAATATTTAAGCACTTATTCTAACTTAAGGCGACTGACTTAGAAGTGGTCTAGCTAATCATTGTAGGAATTATTTTTATTGGTAGGTAATTCAACAAAGGTAATAAATGCGAAGAGTTTCTCTACTGAAATTATTTTGAATGCGTTCACACAATAAGAACGCAAGAAAAAATAAACAAACTTTACACAAATCAATAAAAAAGAAAGAGTCGCCATTGCTGTGATTTTATGCATACAATGCGAAAAATAGTTCAGAGCGAAGTGTTTGATTGTCAAAGACAAAAAATTGTTTGAGAGCGTTTAGAGATAGCTTTATTGAGGCTAAAGTAGATGTAGAAGAAAACTCCCAAAGTCTTCAAGAAAAAATGTTCTTTTACTTTATTTGCACTGCACTGCTATTATTTTGACCGCAGTTGTATTTGGGAAGAAGCATTTCAAATCAATGGAACATTGCACCACTACATAAGTTAAACTTCCTTCAAATTTATTTCCCCTGGACTTTTAAAACCAAAAAAAAAATAGATGCAAAGCAATAAACAGCCTAAAATTATTGTTATTTTATTTAACGAGATATTTTTCTTCTTTTAGTCATCAAATTTTATGATAACAGATGCATTTATACGACATCTACCAAAGTCGCAATACATTTTTATTGATCGAGACTGTACTTCTCTCATTTGATGGCGACTGTTAGTTTATCGTGAACATTTACTGCGTTTATATTTAACTGAAACCAGAACAAAGAGTCTGGAAACTAGGCAGCAAAAAATATTGCATTGAGTTGCATTCCATTGCGTCGCTCATAATCTAGTGAATGGACGATGGACGTTGTATTTTTAAAGAACCTGAGAATTATCACTAGGCAGCCGCAATTAGTAGCAGCAAGTCAAAAATAATGCAATGCGTCTAAATCATCCCTTCTTAGCAAGAAAGCTGATGGTCCGTGGTAAAAGGTTCCATCAATTATGGTGGTGGTGACTTTTTTGCAACCTTCTTCAAACTTCAAACCTCAGTCACACCTTCCTTTCTTTTTTAGTAACAAATCATGGAAATAAATTGTCCAACACATTTATAAAGAAAAAATTATGCCTTTAGAACCTCGTCTACTTTAATTGTGACTTTCACAATTATAAGCAGAGTCACTGTTACCAAAGAGATTTTGATAAAAATGTATCGTGAGCAGGCAAAACGTTAAGAAAAAAACGTCTTCGGTTTTTGGTGAGCAAGGGAATATGTTTTTTTTTGCGTAACCCTGCAATCGTCACTTGCTAACATACAATCAGCATCAAACGTAAGTGTGCAGTCATCTGAATAAAGTTTTTCCTCAAAAAAAAAGATCCACCAGCTTTAGGAGGACCCATAGGAGACATAAGCATGTACAGTAAGGTGTAAAACGAGGTCTTTATTTTGACGTGCTGTGTCTACTAAAGCTCCTACTGAAGGTGGTATTTGAAGATAAGTTTTGTTCGGATGATTTATGTTGAAACCACAGACAACCCAATATAGACACCCAACTGGGTAGCTGCCATTTCCCCTCGTCGATTGATGAATTTGACAGTAATTCACGAATGTAGCTGAAATAGAGGAAGAATTTTGACAGTAATTCAGGAATCATCGAACACTAACTCATCATTTTTACGCACATTTGTTTGATTTGTTGTTTAAAGCTCACATAAGTATTCACAGACACAAAATGTTATAAAAAAACGCTGTCAAATAAAATCAAGGGGCAAGAGAAAAAGAAGTTGGGTGTCTGTATTGGCTCATTTGTGGTCGAAACCTAATTGTAAATTTATGCGAAATAAAATAAAAATATCTATCTATCTTTTTGAGATGACCATACACTGACTTTTGATGCTGACTGTAAGCAGTAAAAAAATTGGTATCACAATAAGTGTGTCTGCAGAAATCCGACCAATTTTTAAGTTTTACGGCAACTCCAAGAGCGCACTTTCTTGCTTCTTAAAAGAAAACCTTTATTTGGATTTTTACAGGAAAATAAAACGTAGTTTTGCCTTTTAAGGCTTAATTAGAAGGATTTTCTGTAACCTAATCTTGACTGTTAGTACCTGTTGGTAGCTAGTTGGTAGCAAATAAGCCTAGCGTACTACATTTTCAAAATCTGTTTAAAATGACTGTAAGCGAAAGTGGTGCTGCCCCTACTAGAAAATCATCTACAACCAAAACCATGTTGTTCGAAGAATACAGAGATTAATCTAACTCTGGAACCGCCTTATTTGTTACCAAAAACAGGCGGTTAAAACAGCTCGACTCGATGAAACAAGTGAAACCTGGAGTCTACATCCCACAAAAGTGTGAACGTTCTTTTAATGACTTGAACTCAAACTTTCCAATTGAACTATTAGGTTGTCAAATATTTCCCTTCCGCATTTTTCTCTTTTGAATTTTCCGGCTATGTACAAAGCGTTACAGAGTTCGTATCAAGACCTTTCAAATGATGTATTGCCAGATACGAGCTCTGTAGCGGTTTGTACATAGCCGAAAAATTCAAAAGACAAAAAGGCGGAAGGGAGATATTTGACAACCTAACACTGCTTGCCTTCCAAAACAGGAAAACTTGTAGAAATTTAAAAAAAAACACAGATCATTCAATAGAATGCAATTTATTACCCTGCCAATAAATTTCGATCCATTTACGAGCAAAAAACCGTGACATTTCACATAATTCACGATTTTACTAGCCAATTTCGGCGCAATGCACACGGTTTCACGTGAAACAGAAAAAAAAAAACTCAATCGAAGTCACATGACATTCCACGTTAAGCTTATCTGCTCAACACCCAACCCTTTCAGAGACGAAAACGCACACAAAGCTTAGCAAACAACAATTTTTGTTGTTTTCTGTGTCTCAAATGAGACAAATGAAAAATTAATATTCGATACACGATGCTAGAGTAAAACTGTGTTTGTCAATTTTTCGAGTTACAACAAACAACTTGAACACATTCTTTAAAAATTAAGAAGTGCCTGCTTTCTGCGCATTGCTTTCGAGAGCAGTTTCATCTTAAACCCATCCGGCACCTTGAAAGATTTTTATCAAAAGTCAGTCACGAGTAGAATGCAAAGTTGTTAAGCTATCTCGTTACATAACGACATAAATACGATACGATAATTAAAAAGTAATCAGGCAAACACAGCCATCCCGCCTTCGGTCGGTCCAAATTTGAGCGATTCTTGACCCCGACGGGTCCATAATTTCTTGCCCCATCCAACTCTGCTTAATTTAAATTCGAGAGAAAAATCAAAATTTCTACCGCGTAGATATCAAACATCAAAACAGTTTTCTCCAGCGAAGTTCGAACTCCCTCGCACCGCCATATCAGAAACGACGAGTGAGATAACAGCACTCCGCTGGCACATGAAATGTCATCACAAGACCGCTGTTAAATCAGCTGACTGTTTTGATTGCGATCCTCGCCCATTTTCGTGCAGAAAACCATGAACCCAATCATTTTCTGTTTCAAATTCAGGGTAAAATGCAATTCCAAAATGCAATTTTTTATTTTACATTTCGAACAAAACGTCATAGGGCACATGACAGCGATCATACTTCTGTCTCACACACACATCTCAATGACAGCTTAATCGGGAGCTTTTATGCGTCTGAAAGTGGAGCTTTCAAATCATAAGACCTCCATTGGTCAGCTGACACAGAAAAAAAAGAATTGAAAAATTTTCCATTTCTATGAATCTTCTCTCCAAATTATCGCAAATTTTGTATTTTTATCAAAAACCACTTTGATATTTTATGCTGAGAACACATTTGATGCAAATTAAGCCGAGTTTGGGGGAATTTTCAAGCAAAGATTAGAACACTTCACTCGAGGCTGAGACAAGACAAAAAAACGGGAGAAATTCGATTTAATTTTTTCTAATTTTTAATACACAATTTACCGTTGTTGAGGTTAGTGAATCCGCAAAATTAAAAAAAAAAGAAATTCAAAATTTGAATTAAATTTATGGTGAAAAGAATTTTATAGAAACTATGCACTTGAAACGGAGACGTCGCGTTTCACCAACAGAACAATACCTACTAGTTGCGAGCGGAGATAATGTGCGGTGGAGGCCGATACGCGATACACGTTCCAGTGGGTTCCAGTTTGTGGGGCATTTTTGGGCTCGTGGGGCATCGATTGGAGTGCGATCGTGTCGTGGAAGTGAGCTTTTTGGGGGTCTAAGTCCGGCTTTGGGGTTCGTTGAATTGTGATCGGTGGGTTAAGGTGGATACATAAATCTGGATTTTGAGAAAATTAAATGTGTGCGAATGAAATTTTAGACAAATTTGTTGTAAGAAGTAATGTAAATAATCTAAATAGTAAGATCATTACTTCGTTTATTTATCGCTCGTGAAACACTGAAAATTCTGAGAATTCAGTGATGAAATAACCAATGATAAGAAATAAGTTTTGCCTAATGAATTACTTGTGCGGTTGGAAGCAAAAATTATTTATTTGGTTAAAAACGATTTACAGAAGCTTACAGAACAATTCGATTTTTACATATGGCCCACTCAGTGCATAGACTGATTAAATCCATTTGTTGAAAAGTCTTAGATTTACGTGTTAAATCAATTGGTACAGTCATAATTTCTTATATTTACATTAACTTTCCAGCATATTAAAAACTAAGACCATTAAACGACAACTATTTGAATAAAACGTCGTACATTTCAAAGGGGAATGCAACTTATTTCAACGCTTTTCTCAAATTTTTGTTTTATGGAGTTTTATCGAATGGCACATGTGTGAAAAAACTTAAAAAAAACAGTAGTCTAAAAATATCGAAATGAAGTCAATAAAGACATCAAGTCGCACTAGTTCCGTAGTTAATCCTATGTTAATTTAATGATGGCTTAAAAGAATAAGTTTTGAGAGAAAAAAAAAATTTATTTGATGAGGTGTCTTATCGAATTCTGTCCATTTATTTTTTAATAAACATCATCACAAATTAGACGAATTTAGCAATACAAAACCACGTCAAAACACGGATCTACTCATAAAAAGTTTATTAAGTGCATAGAGTGAGGGAGCCAGTAGTCAGCCACAAAACTTTTTTTTTGTGTTTTATTTGTTCTTTAAATTCGGTGTTTGTAGTAAAGAATAGGCTATTCATCATTTCCAATTAATTAAAATGGTTCATTTATGAAAACAAAGTCATTTTTAGGGTATTTACTACCAAAAACAAATTATTCACAAAAATGTTAATGAAAACTTCATTCGTGGGTAGTCGGTCTCCTTTATCTCAGTCGACCAGTCAAGTATTCAGTAGTCGGCCCCTGTTCTTACATCCAGATGCAAACAGCAAAATTGTTTAATATGAAATATTGATGGCCGACTTAACAAAACCTGTCCCATAAAGCCGAATCTTCAATAGTCGGCCAAGGAGGCCGACCTCAGAAGAATTATTGAAAAAATGACTTCTTACGACGTTTTTATTAAAAATACTTTTCTTTTTTAATTTTTGTTCAATATTCAGTAAAAAGAATCATTTGATAAAACAAATACAATAATATTAGGTTGTCAAATATCTCCCTTCCGCTTTTTTGCTCTTCATTTTTCATAAAAAATGTTACAGTGATCGGATTTAGTTCAAATATGCGCCGTTTTGTTCGATAATCTGTTTCCATCTAGACGGCAACCCTCGTAGAAGCCTCCCTCCTTATTTGCAAAAAACTCGGACAGCCACTTTTCACAAGCCTCTTTTGAGTTCAACTTCACACCACCAAGGGCGTTCGCCATGGACAGGAACAGGTGGTAATCACTTGGCGCTATATCCGGGCTATATTGTGGATGCGATAAAACCTCCCATTCGAGCTCCCGTAGCTTCTGACGAGTCATCAACGAAGTGTGTGGTCTGGCGTTGCCCTGGTGGAGCACTACACCCTTCCTGTTGGCCAATTCTGGACGCTTCTGGTCGATCGCCTGCTTCAAGCGGTCCAGTTGTTCGCAGTAGATGGTAGAATTAAGCGTCTGGCCATATGGGAGCAGCTCATAGTAGATGATTCCCTTCCAATCCCACCAAACACACAGCAAAACCTTCCTGGCCGTCAATCCCGGCTTGGCCACTGTTTGGGATGATTCACCGACCTTCGACCACGACCGTTTTCGCTTGATATTGTCGTATGTGATCCATTTTTCGTCGCCAATCACCATCTGCTTCAAAAATGGGTTAAGTTCGGTCCAGAAAGTTTTTTTGCGTCAAATCATGCACCCAAACATCAAGCTTTTTTTTTTGTATTCAGCCTTCTGCAGATGGCTTAAAATTGTTTGGTGACTAACTCCCATCTCCTGGGCAATGTCACGAGATGCCACATGCCGGTCTAACTCGCTGTTTTCCATGAATCGATCGGTATTCGTCGTCACACGTCTTCCGCCGGCTGGCTTATCCATGGTGTCGTTTCCACCGGCTCTAAATTGTCGAAACCATTCCTCCGCTATTCGAAGTGATAAAGTACCATCCCCCAAAACACCATTAATCTCACGGAACTTTTCTCTAGCGCCTTTTACGAAGGAAAACTTTAAAATAGCGCGAATTTCGGCGTTAGTGAGCTCCATGTTTACACGTCTATAACTGTTGAACGCAATATCCAAGCTAATCATGCATAGCGTCGTTTTATAGGTTATGTCAAGACCTTTATAATGATATAGTATTGCTAGATACGAGCTCTGTAGCGCTTTGTACATAGCCGGAAACTTCAAAAGACAAAAAGGCGGAAGGGAGATATTTGACAACCTAATATAAAACAAGCTAAAATAAGTTAGAATGTATGCAGCATACGAAAAGACTTCTTAAGCCGAAAAAATTCACTAAGGAAATTCAAAAGGCGAAAAGAAATCTAAAGTATGATGAGAAATCGGCAAGCTCAAGCAATTTTAAGGAATTCCTTTTGCTCTTCTGCTAATGCAGCCCAGAAGTTTTGAAAATTTAAGTGTTAAATTTCTTCTTTTACGTACGGCCCTTCATTCTTAAGACCTCAACCAGCCAACAAAGTGGAATTTAAGGTACTTGTGGCAAGTTTTGGACTGCTTTGCAACAACGTTTTCTCACAGTTAGGAAAATCATCCTTTATAGAAAAAATAAGTAAGTGTGTATTACGAACGGATTAACTATTATGCAGCGTTTTGTTTGACCTCACATGCCACAACGGTGGCTAATATTCAAAACTGCTCCCACCTAAAGTTTTTTTCCATAGGCCAAGCCAAGCACTCGAATTTCTGACTAATCGTTTTTAATGCAACAATGCGAATGTGAATAGTGAAGAACAAAAAATAGCAAAATACTTCGTAATTTTAAAGCCACATTAAACATTAAATGACTTTTACTTACTCCTTTCAAGGAAACTAAAGTGAACCAGATTTTAGCTATCAACTAAATTAATTGTAGACTGCAAACATACACATTTCGGGTATGTGCAACGATTTTCATTTTCATTCAAATTAAACTTTCATGCTCTTCAGTTCAATGGAAAAACAATTTCCATTAACACTCTTACTCAAATAAGTTTACATATGTTATAGTTAGTTTGATTCTCTGTTTTTCAATTTGTCAAACAAAAAGTTAGTTCAGATTCCGTTGTAGTTTTTCAATAAAATAAATGTTAATTTGTAGGAAACATTGTTTGGGATTTTTTTTCGAAATGATTAAAAAGTTCAAGAAAAAAGAAATGCTATGAGATCATGTGAATATTTTTTGTATTCCTCAGACCCATAGAGTTTCATGATTTAAATATGGAAGAACGATTAAGATAAAAAAGAAAAATGTGTTTTAATGTCGATATCTTATTATTATTATTATTTTCATTAGAGTAACTTCGGGTATTGTGGAGTACCCACTTTATTTTAACATGTTTCAACCAGATACCATGCATTAAATGGGAAATTTCAATTACATTTTGAATATTGATATATTCACTAACGCTAGCAACATTTTAAACGACAACTATTTGAATAAAACGTCGTGCATTTCAAAGGGGAATGCAACTTATTTCAACGCTTTTCTCAAACTGATCCCACCTCGAAAATCGAGATTTCTAAAATTGGAGAGTAATGTGGAATACTATTTCCGAATCAGATAAGAAAAATATGTAACAGTATTTCTTTATTTTATTTGCAAAATATAAAGGGTGATTTTTTAAAAGCTATAGGAAAGTTTTAGAAAAAAAACAAATAAAATTCAGAAAAATGCATGAAATCTTTATTTGAATCGATAGTACTGTCCATATAATTTAATGTTTGAAGATTATTTCATGCAAATGTTGACCTTGACTGCGCCTCAAATGGTCCATCCGCTTAGTCCGTTGCGTTTGGCATACTCTTTCCAACATTTCGGCCGGTATTTTACGAATAAATGCTTCAATGTTGTCTTCCAATACGTCAATTGAAGCGGGCTTGTCTGTATAGACATGAGCTTTAACATAGCCTCACAAAAAATAGTCTAAAGGCGTTAAATCGCATGATCTAGGCGGCCAATTGACCGGGCCCGAACGTGAAATAAAATGTTCACCGAACTCGCCTCTCAAAAAGTCCATTGTTGCGCGTGCTGTGTGGCATGTGGCATGTGGCACCGTCTTGTTGAAACCACATGTCATGCAAGTCAAGCTCTTGCATTTCGGGCAAAAAAAAGTTGGATATCATCTCACGGTAGCGCTCACCTACCGATTCGCATCATCTTTGAAGAAGTACGGTCCAATGATGCCACCAGCCCATAAACCGCACCAAACTGTGATTTTTCTGGATGCATTGGTAGCTCTTGCAATGCTTCTGGCTGATATTCACTCCAAAATCGACAATTCTGCTTATTTACGTACCCATTGAGCCAAAAATGAGCTTCGTCGCTGAACACTTTCTTAACTTTCTGAACTTTCTTAACAGAGCACGCATTTTGATAATAAAATTCAATAATTTACAAGCGTTGTTCGTTTGTAAGACGATTCATGGTTAAATTATAGACCAAACTGAAGATGTTTAACAGTGAAACAAAACACGAAACGTGCGTCAGCTATTTAAACCAGTGTTGCCAAAAAGATAATAGCTAAAAAATCACCCTTTTCACATTAGCATCATAATGTCCGTATTGGTTTACGTGCAGGAGTTTGAAAAAGGATTCTGCATTTTCCTTTGTAAATCCTCTGGCTCTATCGAATTACGTTATAGTTGGAGCACGAATTCTTAGCGTGTTTTTATGGCACATAAGAAATCTGTGTCATTCCAGCTCATTCTCATTTAGAGTGAAAAAGCGATGCGGGGTGCATTCTTTTTTTTTTTTGCCACTTGAAATTCAAGAGAATAAATGTGACTCCTGGTCAGACAACCAGAACCGACACTCCATCTCCATCCCATCGCCCTATTTCACCTTTTTTAGCATCTTCCCGAGCAGTTTGAAACTAAAAAACGAATGTGAAATAGTATTCCACATTGCCCTCCTCAAGGATTCCACATTACCCGATTTGGAAACTATTTTTGCAATACTACGACCCATAACACAAAATATATCAAAAAACTCAATGATTTAAAGTGAAATAATTAAACTTGACTCGTGTTCGACTACAACTAAACTTGCACAATTAAAAAAACTGCACATTTTTCCTCGGAAAAAAAAAACTCATACAAAAATGCACAAAAAAAGTCTTGTACCTCTAAATAAGAACTTTGAATGACTCAGACACACTGGTTGGTAATATCAATAAGGAGAAAAGTGTAATACTGCTTTTATGCTGTTTACTTTTTGAGAAAAATAAGAGAGGAGCCAGACCTTCTGCGGTTTAGAAAGCAAGGCAGTATTCCATATTAGCCACATATTCCACAATACCCGAAGTTACTTTACCAGGTAATTGAAAATTACATGATAATCTTAAATTTAACGAGCTTAGCTGGTAGGACTATTAGCTCTTGTCCCTGTCTTCACTTATACACTTTAAATGTGTTTTTCTTTATTCTCTTAGTCTTTTCAGCAGCTTTTATTTCAGCAAAGTTTACAACGAACCTAGAAGAAACTTCAAACCATATGGAACGGCTTTAAAATTACCAAATCAACTGAAAGTACTAAGCTTCATACAGTAAACTCTCGATAATTCGAACCTCAATAATTTGAAAACCTCTGTAAATCGAGAAAACCTGTGCAATTTGGTCTCTTCGTTAATTCGAATATATTTTTGTGCAAAGCAACATAAAAACTTCTAATTCGAAAATGATAGCTTGTTTACCTCTATAATTCAAAGTCAAGTCTACTTTTTTTTTCTTCAACAACGTTGTTAGTTCAAATGCGTACGTGACGAAAGTGGACAATATTTTTTTCTAAAACCTCTGTAATTCTAAGTTTTTTCCTGGTCCCACGAAATTCGAACTATCGAGAGTTTGCTGTGGTAAGTAAAATGTAAAAAATAATATCTCTCTGGACCAGCTTAAAAGAGACCTCAATCAGTAAGGATCACAATACTGGAGGCGCAATACCATTCTTATTGGTGAGTCATGTTAGCCGAAGCCCAGTTCCACTCCGGTCTATAGCACACGCTAAAGAAGAAAAATAAATTTGCAGTGAAAAGTGGAAAATTAAAGACAAAGAATTTTTTACACTGAACAATTAGAATCCACAACATGAACAGAAACGTTATCGATAGGCCGATGCCTATCGCAATTTCCAAATTTCGCAATAACCTATACCAAATGTCCAAACATAGACGACTCTTTTGCAATACGTGATGTCAAAACGATGTGAGGCACTTCAGTCAATTTGTGAATCTTAGCGCTCGTCAGTCACAGAGGCTTAGAGCCCAATCAAGCTTGACATCCTTTTCACGTCCACTTGCCTTCATCCAACAGCCCTTTGTCAATTTTCATGCCAATTAAGTATAAACCTCGATTAACCCCGTTCCCAAACTATCAACAATAATCCAAAATATGCTGATCCATCAGAGCTTTGCCGTGTGCTCTGTCATTTCAATAAATAAAATCCAACCCCGCAAGCGATTCTCGTTACGTTGTAACACACACACACACACACAAACACTCCCATGCCTCCATAGCCAGGAACACGAAGCCGTAAAAAGAAAATTCCAACCTCTACTCCACCGCCAATATTTGCATTGCCCTTTATTGATTCTTGCCTGTTCTTTCTGTCAAAAAATTGCATTTAACCCATCGGAATAAAAGACAATACCCGCAGCACTTCCAGGATCATAACTTTCGCCCGGCGCCCTCGGGCACAGCCACCACATCCGTTCCAAAGCGATTGGGATCAAACCAAACGCTATCACCCGAGCAAAACAACGGTAAAGCGAAAAAAAAAAAAAAACAGACACACCGAAAAAAAAGTTCGCCGTCAGGCGGGTGTGGTGCCTTTTTTTTTTCCGCGCCACTACCGCTGCTTTTGATCCTTAAATGCACTGAAAGTAAATTCTCGTCGAGTCCTTAAATAACTGTAAACTGCAACATGCATATGAGCAGAACAAGAACCAAAAAACCGGAGCAAATTTCATCGCAGGATATCTCTGTTGAAACCACACACACACACACACACGAGTACACCACGTGTGTATGGATATGTCGTATACCGAAGGTTTGCAGATAACTGGTGCTGAGTTGCAGCCAGGACTCGCTGCCACAGTCACTATCAATTTGAATTTCTGCTAAAATGAATCCATAAAAATAACAAAAGCGGAAAAACCGGGACCCACACACACGAGCTCTGTGTTGGCGGAGGAGGAAAGTGCCACCCGAACAGGGAGAAAAAAAAAGGATCTCGCTGTCCCGAAGAAAAAAGGACGAGCGCGGAGAAAAAGAAAAATTCCGAGTGAAATGTAATAAAATTGTCAGTTGGCAGAGTGCAGGATTTCAGAAGCAACATTGACTCTTTTCGCAAGAAATAAATCGACGAAATGTTCCACACAAATACACACGCGCTCACGCACATGGTCAGGAGAGAAACACAATTTTTTTGGCTTTTCTTTTTTTTTTGGGGTTTTTTTTTTTCACTCACTCTGTATACTCCATTTTTTTGGTCGGTGTGATTCATTCCATTGAAGGGATTCTGGGAATGGTTGTTTTATGCAGGACCCGGATGCAGAGGGTGGCTTTACATATGCCATTAACCCTTAAGAACGGATCGTTACAAGTTTAATGAAAAATGAAAAGAAAAAGGAAATGCAGCTCCCGAGTGAATACGGGAGGCGGAGCAGGACTGCAGGGATCTGGTGTCGAATTGATTACCGATTGGCGTTTTATGGTTTCAGTTTAAGTTTTTCATGTGGCGTAACTGGGTGTTGGCGGTAACTTTAAAGTGGATCAGCTGGCTTCGAGCGCCCTTAATTGAATCTGACTTAAATCAAAGGGATCAATATAAAAATCATCGGTCTTGTAATAGTGTAAGGCTGTCATTTAACAGACAGAAATTGAACAAGACTTCGGATTATGACATCTTTAATGTAAACAAAAAATCACCTTTTTGTGTTTTCAAATTAGAACTTAAATTTAACCTTCATCCGTCTGACGGTGTCTAGAGTTTTAATTGGAACATATTAATCAATTGAATTTTTTTAAAGAGCTGCTAATTACATATAAAAACTAAAGTCATTTAACTTCAAAACTGAATGTCTCATATTTTAGAAGATATTTGAGACTGCTTCTGATTAAAAAAAAACGACCGAGAGACGGATGAGAATTGAAACATGTTTTCTTTGATTTAATGATAAGTGAAAAAGACCAGAGGACAAAAAGAGCAATAAAATAGTATAGTTTTTGGCAAATAAAAATCAATTTAGATTTAATTCGTACAATGGAAAAGAATACAGAAACTGATTCTACGACGAGACCAATCTGACTTGAAGCTGTAACAATTCAATTTTAAAAATATTTGACTCTTTGAAGATTCGATTAATAAGAAATTGAAACGATGCTTATTCGGCATTTCCACGACATTTTCAGAGATTAATTTATGTGAATTTTGCTTAGCCACCAACAACAGACAACCTAATATATTTTTCCCCTCGCCCATCGATGATTTTGATAGTAATTCACGAATTTAGCTGAATTGCAACAAACATTTTGACAGTAATTCAGGAACCGTCGAACTCTCACTCATCATTTTGACGCACATTTGTTTGTTTTGTTGTTCAAAACTCTCACACTCAAAATGTTATAAAAAAAAAAACGCTGTCAAATAAATTTAAGGAACAAGAGAAGAGCAAGTTGGATATCTGTATTGGCTCATTTGTGCCTAAAACTGCAGTTTGTTGCATTTCCTGCCTGTCACTTCTTAGAAGAGAGATCTTGTGCACGAAAGAAGTGAAAAAAAGTTTTTTAAGCGATACTATCGCAAATACTCAAAAAAATAATGATGACTCGTTTAAAAAAGATTTCAGCAAACATTTTACAATTAGGGTTGTTGTTTTAAGTCATTGGTTGTTCTTCTTTTATCGATAAGGAGTTGTGTGTTTTGTATTGAGCGGCGTAACAGCCCGTTGAGAGCCAGAGCCTAGCTTTTTCGCGTTGTGTGTTTTACAAATGAAAATTACCATTTCTAAAACAACACCCAGCTTGCTAAAGCTTTTTTTTCGATTAAAATTGTAACTATCCAATCGAAATTCCTAAAGGTTTATTCTGCTGCTGTCAGCAAAATAGCATTGAAACCACATCGGTTGGTCCATTCAAAAATGGAGGAACATTTTATGGGCTATGATTCATGATTTTTTATAATGATTTGACATTTGTTAAATTGAAGAAGGGGCACTCGAAATGTAACCGCCAAACATTGAGGAGAGTTTAAGTGAGTGTCTAGTGTGTGGAGTTGTCTGAAGAGTTTAAATGAGAGTTTCTGAGAACACCTTAGGTTAGGTTAGGTAGGTGGGCTGGCAAAATATACTCCGCCTCACTTAGGTCTTTGTGGACCCCTTGTGTTACCCATAGGAGGGGAAAGGTGTCCTCCTCCTCGCTCGCGGTGTCCTATTTCACTGTCCTCGGTCCATTTGGTCCTGCTCAGATACCTGAAAAGATTCTTCAAAGGTAGTGAGTTGATCTCATTAAGGTCTCGGAAGAAGTGTCTTCGTAATATTCTAAGCCTCAAGTGACAGAGGCTGGGGCAGTGGCAGAGGTAGTGTTGGGTGTCTTCCCGCTCCTCCTCATCAACACAGCCCCTGCAAATATTGTCACCGAGTAGTCCTATCTTAAATTAGTGGTCTTTGAGACTATTGTGGCCCGTGATTACACCCGCCGCTTTTGCAAGAGACCTTTTGCCATGCAAGAGCAGCACTTTCGTTTTGGCATAGTCATATCCTGGTCACATGTCGAACAACTTTCAAAGCAGTTCTTCTGTTTCTAAAATTCTTTTCAAATTTACGGATTTCGTTCGAATTTCTTATTTTTTTTTTGTTTCTCCACTTAAATCTACAAAGCAAAAAACAAACAAACCTTAAAAAACGAATTCAGGTGGAAGCTATAGACAAATATTTCAAGAACATGATACGAACCACCCAAAGAGGAATATGTTTGTGAAAAAGTTGAGTGGGATGTAAACACACTTGTAGACAATAAAAAAGCAAATAGGACAGTCCTATTATGCTCTGCACTATGTTCTAAACCACGACCTTGCTTTTTCATTGAATATGTGAACACCTTTCAGTGTTAAATCATGCATCAAATGATGAGAGAAATGGTTTCGAAATTGCTAAAACCAGTGTGAATGATGTAGTCGCAGATCACAGATTTAAAGAGAGCGCGAGTACGAATGACCGAAGTTTCTTCGGACTTAAAAATAGGGATGAAACAAGTTCATAATTTGGACAAAATCTTTCACTTCAAATATTTGTTGCGTTATCCTAATCATGTCCTGGTCATCATCCGCCTATCTCAAACACAAGCCGATGCCATTTTATTATTCGGCGTCAAATAACATTGTCGTTGCTTAGACGGTCAATTCCTTTGAGATAGTCAGTCTTAGGCTACTTCTACTTTTCGGTTTAAACATACAAATTTATCTTTTTTGCATAGCTATAATTAGCGCAACACTGCAAGCAACAACCACTCACACAAGGCAACTTTTGATAATTTAAATTGCATGGAACCAGGAAAGAAACTCGAGTGACGGCAGTTTAAAAAAAAAATGTTGCTCACATCGCATTTCAATTAACGGTTGTTAAAACAAGCCATCATTTTGGAAACAATTTGTACAAAAATAAATTCGAATTAAAGACGGGACTGAATTCTTCGATTTAAAGAGGTTTTTTTAATTGGAAGCTTCTATTTACAGAGAGTTTTCGAATTGTAGAGGTTCGAACTATAGAGAATTTACTGTATTTAGAGTATATTAGTCCAACCACATAAGCATCAGATCGTTGTTTTAATACTATCTTAAAGCTCTGATTGGCGGACAATAATTCAAGAGTACCGCTAGCTGCTCAATTCGCGAATAAACTTTAGCCTCTTACAAGAGTTGAAATGATGCTTGCTAGACTGTTGCTAGAGAATTAATGTCGAAAGAAGTTGTTCAAACAGAACTCGAAGACGTAAGAAACATAGAAAGATTATTTTGTTAAAAGTCTCATTTGCAATAAATTCTCATATTGTTAAAATTTTGAAATTCGGAATAGATATATATATATATGATGTTAAATTGCGTTTTAGGTATAATTTTTATTATCTGTACTCTTATAAAATTGTATAGTTTAAAGATGAAATAAATATTTTTTACTTTATCCAAACTCAGTACACCGGCAAGGAAATAGACGTTTCTTTTACACTAACAGCTTCAAAAATCGCTCAAAATAGCTTCAAAAACTCATAAACAGTTTCAAAAATCGCCTTAAATAGTTAGCCAACAATTTAAAGACATTTGAAGTTAATACGAGCACTCTAGCAAGTCTCCAAAAAAACTCAAACAATCAAATTGAATTCAAGATACCATTTAAGCCTAAAAGTGATCCCACTTCAAAATCCACTCAACTTCTGTGGGCTAACTCCATAAAACAAAAAAACTCCAAACTCTCAACTTCGGATTAAAATAATTGCCTTGCTTATTAGCGCCCATTTAAAGGACCAGTTTCATAACACATCCTTTTTGTTAGCAAAATTAAATGTCCAGCCTACAAAAGACAAAAAAAAAATGGATGCACAGATCCACTCATCACAAAACTCAACAAAAAAGCAGCATATTTAAACGACGCTGACAGACGCTGTCCGGAGCAGTTAATTAAGTTCCAACTATGCGCGCTCTTCAAGTGGATACAGGCGGGCATTTATAAAACTCAACGCGACGCTAGGCACTGGAAAACATTTAATACGCGCTAGCACTTCGGTGAAAACAAAACTCTCCTCCATAGCAGAGGAGTACAAAACAAAAAAAACTTTAATGAAACAAAAATGTCATCCAACAAGTTGAAGGACATAAAGGACAGCAGACAGAGTAGACAGCATACAATTGTAGGAGAACAAAAAAAAAAAGAGTGAGCCAAAACGAAAAAGTTATCGTTGACGGGAAGGATGTGGCTCCTTTTTTTTTTTTTTTTCTTCTTCTCTCGCCACGGCGCGCCGCTGAAGTCACAGAGCTGAAGAGTTGTCTCCGTCACCGCCACCGCCTCCGTCACAGTCACAGTCAACATCAACGAATGCTCTGTGTGTCATAATAGCCTGCGACTATTGTTCCAGCCAATTGCCAAACCACCGCGGCGTGTAACTCGACAGGACACTTGTAAAAAAAAGCCGTTTAAATACTCGACCATGAGGTTGCTGGCATGGCAGTTTGTGTGGCGTCGCGCGGCAGTTGACGTCCCCGCACTTGTAATGGCATGTTAAACAGGGCGGTGGTCAGGGAACGGACACTGGCAGACAGTGGGACGGCGTATTTGTGCGAGTAGACTACGCTTCTTTTTTTTTTTTTTGTTGGTGCTCCTGTGCGGTTAGCCTCTGGTGTTAATGTCTGTGGCATGTGTTTAGCCGTGTGTTTATGGCGTGTGTGTGATGCAGTCGGGTGGTCGACGACAAGGCGTTGCACATGAGCCCCCTCACTCACAGTGAGCAACTGGTTGCTCTACTGGACACCAAGTCCTAAGTCGATCTCGGAAAGTCCTTAATACCTCCTAATTGCTAATCGGCACTTAGCCATTAGTCCGACGAAGTCCTATTAATTTTTACGTTTCTCAAGTCCTCCGACCGACTTCGGATTCAATTAGTAACCAGAGAAAAGGATCAGAGCTAATCCCGGCAGCACAATCATCGGTCTTCTCTCGACGTCGTCGTCCCACTCCGTCGAAGGCGTTATCTTTTGAGGAGTAAATCGTCATCATCTGGGAATGACTTTGGACCGAGTCTCCGGTTCCATGTGTGGGTGGTAGAAGTTTTAAAAGAAAATTTATCTTCCTTTTGCCTCTCGACTCCAAGAAATGGATTCCATGTGTGTGACAGAGGACCTTTGCCAGGTCGGAGGTCCTTATCGATGAATTGTGGTAGTGTTGTTGTTAGTTTTTTTTTTTTCTTCCTTTTTTTTTTAACAAATATTTAATAAAACAAGTTTGATGAAGGAAGAGAAGTGCAGAAAAGGAACAGAGAGATAAATTCATTGACAGGTCAAGTGGAGTGAGCATTTGATTAGTCGGACGAAATTAAAAAAGTTTTATGAGCAAAAGGATAATCGGATTCCTTGTTGTTTGGGTCGAACTGTGGATTGGGTGAGTGGGAGAGTGTGTCCCATTCACACACACACATTAAGTGTGTATTTAATTTCAGGATTTAATTATGACTCAAGTGGGACGTCGATCGGAAGTAATTACTGAGGGAGCTAGAGATGTTTGACTGAAAAGTTGGAGGGAATTCTTGTGTGTGGAGGAGTTCTGTTTGATTCATGTGCGATTAAATAGTTTTGGGTTATTGTTTTGGAATCTTTTGAGTGCATGCAGTGATTGTAAAAGAAAATTTGGGAATAAATTGTTGGTTTCAACAAAGCGGCTTTCATAAAGTTGGGAATTTAAGCACAATAGAGAACTAATAATTTAGGATTTCATGTGGAATGTGAGTCTAAATCAATTTTTTTTTAATTTGCGACAGCTTTTAGACTTGTTAGACTGTTTGCGAAGGATAGGTATTATCATAAATATCAAACTAACGAGTTTTGTTGACGCTTTTGTGACGGCCACGATTTCTGCCCTTCCGATTATGGTCTCTACTAAAAAAATCAGGCTTATGAAATTTGATCTCTCGAAAAATTTGAATATTCAAATATCGATACCATCCACTCAGCGGCCGCTTTGACCGTGGAGATTCTACAACATCAGCCTCATCTGCGCACGCGGCCCTATCGATGACGCTGAAGAGCCCACCAAAGAGAAGTTCTACGGCCTCTTGGATAGCACATACGAAGCCTATCTGGAGTTCGATGTTAAAATTGCTTGGGGACTTCAACGCCAAAGTCCGTGAAGAAAACATCTTCAGCGAAATAGTCAGAACGCACAGTATCCAAGACACGGCTCAGACAACTTCCGACTTACGGCCTCTGCGGCAACTCGACGGCAACTAACACGACGGTAAATAGCAGAAGATTTACTCTCAAACGCTTCCATCAAACCTGGCAGATTGTTTCAGTCGGTTTCGGTATTTTAAAATTTCAATTTATGTTTCTGCAATCATAGTACAAATCAAAACGTTGAAATTAAGGTCATTTCACAAAATTATTCCTTTTAAAATATTTCTAAATTGATTCGAAGTTGATTCCGAGTGTAATTCTATTCCCGGGAGACTGCCGATAGGAGGAATCGATTCCCGGGAAAAATAGAATTCTCGGGAAATTCGATTACGCATCGAGCTGCCGCACAGTGGTGCGCTAGTGGAAAAAAATCATAAAATTTTTTGTTTTTGTTTGGAAAACCGATATGGTTTTTGGATTCTACATATATGAGAACCTAGAAAGCCAAAATTTTGTGGAGTTTGGATGTTCCGTTCGATTGTACCGTTAGCTCAAAGTTGAGATTTTAAAATGCATGGAAAAGTATGCATTTTTTTAACCATTTTCGACGCTAAATATTTTTGGACATATCATGAACACAGAAAAAAGTTTATATTCATTTTAAAGGGTACATTTTTACCTTTCAAAATGTATTCACATCTTTTTCATATTCCTTACCGATCTCACAAACTAGGCTTTTGACTGAGGACACTTTTTTAGAGGGGTATCCCAATGTTTGTTGGTTCGTAAAAAAAGTGCTCCAAGAGGCTCCAGCGGGAGACCTACATTTTCTGAAAGCTTGAAGTATTCTCTTTCGATAGTGCAAAAACTAAAAGTCACTTTTAATCACTTTGGGAGAACGAGGCGTTTAAAGGTAACGATGTCTGAAATTCTGGTACAATTTTAACCGAAATAAATTCTGTAAAAATATTTTGCAAAGCTGTTTCGAGTGAAATATTGTTTTGGGGCAACCGCAAATTACTTTCTTGTGTTTGAGAAAGAAGAGTGAGAGTGGTTTGACTTTTGTGTTTCTTCTACAGTTTATATGTTTCATATACTTCTTCGTTTTCTTCATTTTAATCTTAATAAATATATTGTAATTTTGTTATTGCGTTACTTTGTTATGTGTTCGTTATTTTGTTACTTGATCGTGTTTCTTTTTATTATTCGTTCGATTCGTACTTTCACGCGAGCTAGTTTTGAAATTGAATATGAAGTTCTTTGTGCTTATTTCCTAAATGAAAGTATTTGTAATTTCTCAAAATTTTTGTTAGAGAATTATAGAGACTTGACACCATGTCAAAATAATGAAATAGTGATAGAGGTGAAAAGAAGGTTCTTGTCTCATTTTTACGAAAGATACAAAGCAGTTCGGTATGAAAAGGAAAATGTTTTAACTAAATATAGTGAATGGGCTAAATGGAAGTTTTCAGTAATTTTTTTAGAAAGATAGATATGAAGTATCAAACAGAACGACCATGCAAATAATTTGAAGACTGCTGCGTCAAAATAAAAAATTCTAGAATCGAGGAATCAAATGAGCTTATGACCAGGAACAAATCTGTATCCTTGATATTGTATGCCGGTGACAGTACATAAGATTTTATTTCATGGAGCAGAAATTATTTCCTCTCCGAAGAAGAGCAAGACATCAGAAAAATAAAGAATATAGGTACTACCGATAATTTGCGTATATTTCCACTATAGTTTGTAATTTCGTTTATACTTAACTTTTTTATGTATATTAGTATTAAAACTAAGTCCTAAAACTAAATTTAGCAATATTGAAAATAATTAGACAGTTATTTTCTAAGCCAAAACCAACACACTAACATTTTTTAATTATTCGACCTACGATTACTCCGTAAATACGTAACCTGCGTATATGAAATTTGGACCACTTAAAGAACTCGCAGCACATATGCTATGTTCCAAATTTTATCTAAATCGGTCCATGGGTTCTCATTTTACAGATTTTTTCCATCGCCCCATACAAGTGAAACCACTGTGTGCCGATAAGACTGATAGTAGTGAATAGAAAACATTGTACATTTAAAAGTTTATTGTAATTGTTGAATGTTTCATTATTTCCACTCGTTTAGTCAATTGCTCAAAGTAGTCATAACATCATAATCTGTCTCTAAATTAACAAAAATCAGCATCACTGTGAAATCATACCTTCAACCTCGAACCTGACATTTCTACTTTAATTATTAAATTATCCTTACACAAAAGAACTATTCTTTTTTTTTAACAAGTGTTTATACATATAATATATCACCCAAATCAATTGTTGCTATATATTTCATAAAGTTTCAGCCGCTTTCACAAAAACAAAACAGAATTTTGTTCAATAGGCTGTGTGTTTACGAACAATTGATAAAACAAAGTTATTTCATTGCAATTGTTGGCATTTTATCGTTTTTTTATTTACACAACAACTGGAAATTATTCTCCATTATTTTCGGGTACGTTTAAAACAATTCATGGTAAACAGAGAACACAGGGAAACGATTGAAATTTCAGTTTGATTTACTTTCGAAATTCAATAGTTAAGCCCCACACATGCCTGTTTCTGGGATGTTTAATAAAATGTATTTATTTAATTCTTAAGTCCTCCGAAGGCTCTAAATACAAATGTTTGAGTGATTTTAGTTATTTTGATTGTGTTAATCCTGCAACTCCTACTTCTGATTGCTTTATACACATATTTTTGTTCTGTACAATTGCATTTGACTGATGAAGTATCAAAAGAAATACAAGGATATCGTAAATTTAAGACCCGAATCAGAGTAAGTCCGATCTTTTATTGTTCTCAAATATGCAGTAAAAAAATGTAAGCTGTACACAACATTTTCCAACGATAAGCTGTTTGGTTTGACTACAGCTGTTCTCGATTACGCAAATAAAAAATAACAGCGGAATAAAAACACATGATCAAAGCTCTTTGGATTTTGGCGGTAGCTTTAGCTCAGGCACAGACCCTCCAAGGGTTAAATGCCTAATAAGTAAGTAAGTAATCAAAGATCTAATCGAAACTTCCAAAACCATATTTTCCAGCGAATGTCGAGTAGTTAACACTTAAAGATCAAAAGCCATATATGGCTGCTTGTGCAGAGGGAGAGGGTTCATGATCTCCCAACAGCTTCAACAACATTTATGCGTAGTATACAATTCTTTACGTTCCAAAAGGCATAAATAATGCATTTGAAGCACATAAGTCAAGTAATTAGCCAATCCATTGTGGTTTTCGATTGGGCACAGTGAGCAATTTTCTTTTCCTATTTTGCATTCGTATTTTGTCATCCAAAAGTCAGTTGTTGACGTCGATTAGGCATAGATCTACACATTTTCCTAAATCTAAATTAATTTTCATAGACCGAAGGCTTGGGAGATTGTCAGTTCAAAAAGTTTGATTTATTGAAGAATCAAAATGAAACAAAAATTAATGCGCTTTGAACAGAAACTTATTAGCGGGGTTCGTACCTCACAATTTGCTTGATGAAATGACTGAGAATCAAAATTAATGCCTAGCGTTCATACTATACAACGGCTTGACAGACTTCATTTGCAATAAAAATTTTGAAGCATCAACATGGGAGCGCACGCTCTTGTTGCGGTTATAATTAGTAATGAAATACTCGAAAATGAGGAAAAACACAAAATACAACATTGAAAGTCGAAGCCCTCTGAGTAGAACGTCCTCTAAGTCGAAAAGCCCTCTAACTCGAACTTTTTCGCCATATTTTGGCGAAATCCTCTACGTCAAACGTCCTTTAAGTCAAAAAATCCTTCTAACTCGAACTAATTTTGAAATCTCGTGAAAATTCGACTTAGAGGGCATCGACTGTAGTTCCATACTTCTCAATTAACACAAAATAGTTTTTCTGATTATTTTTTCCGCTCAAGCTTGATGTTCTCTCTCTGAAGTCAAAACAAAAATGAAAAAATGCTCTTAAGTTGTACGACAGCTGTTCACACCTTACAATTTATTATCACGCATTCGAAAAAGTCGAAAAATGTTCCTTCCGTACGATAAATTTGATGTAAAATTGAAAGAGCGTTCACAATTTGGCCCCATCAAGCATAGTTATCAAGCAAATTGTTAGGTGTGAACACCGCTATTCATCGTAAGATCAAAATTAAGTAAAAATCAACGTGTTTTGAACAAAGCCCTATTAACATCTTCCATTTCATTCTAATGCAAGAAAATTCGCCGTATTTTGGAAGAAGAAACTTTTAAAACTTTTAGAATTCAATATTTTCGATAAACGAAGATCACTAAAGGTCTTTTAAGGTTGCCAAAGCGTAAAATCTTTTAGTCCTTTCAGTGGATTGTAATTTAAAAGAAAAGAAGTTGTTCTTCAATTAATATCTTCAGCCTAAGACTTAAAAACGAACTCAACGTTCTCGATCTCACATAAAAAGAGCATCGTCCTCAGCACAAAAAAAGAGAAATTAAGCCTCCCTGACTGACCCATTGAGCTAACCGAGAACTGAGCTGCAGACCAAATGAAATAAAAAGAAAATTAAATTTGCTCCTATCACCACCGATTCCAACTGAGCAGCTTTGAAACGCAGCAACGAGCAATTCCAGATAAAACAATCCAATCAGAGTTCCGAAATTGAATTCAACCGGCTCTCGCCTGTAATTGTCCTTCGGATTGGGCTGAGTGAATTAAATCGTCCAATTTACACGTCGTCGTTATGAACAGGCCACCTGTCCGCCTCCCCCGTCCACAGACTGAGAATTCAAAATCCATTTAAAATTATATTCGATAAAATAACTGGAGAACTACGAATCACAGATTCCTTCCCACCGTCGTCCACCGAGTTACAAGCAGTTCCTTGCCGAACGACATGTGTTTGTCTTTCTAATTAATCCCATCAATCCGGGGTTGCTATGGCAGCTGTAGTCCAGCCAACAACAAACCGTTCCAGCCCTTCTTCACTTCCAATCGATTGCATGTGATTTAGATTATTGAAATTCCTTTTGTTGCTCTCCCGAGCTTTGAATGTCCTTCGAGGATCTCTGCATATGACACACTACCGTATCATGCACGATTACATTCCGGTGTGCATATGCAGCAGCTGCAGCTGTTACTGGTCCTTGATTCTGCTCCTGTTCCGATCGAAGACCGATTGACATGCAAGAAAGTGAAATCCTGTGCCGGCACAGAAACATTGGCATCGGATTTTAAATCTATTTCTGCAGGATATTTATAATCCTTTTTTCTGTAAGTGGGGCACTGTGGTGAGGTGTAGGGTGAGGCATGCCACTCGTTGTTCGTGTTTAGCGCGCACATAAACACGTTTGCTCTGCATATGCACAAGCACGCTTGGTCGGGCATGCATGAAGGGTATCCTCCTGCAAGGAGCTGAATCCGAGATTTCTTCTATTTCCCCGAAAATAGAACTCCTCCACCCGACCCACTCGCATGCACATACTCCGAGGATACTGCAAACAAAAAAGCACACATCCTTACAGCAGTCGAATCGCTGCACACGGCGAAAGGCACGACAACAACGACGACACCGATGACGACAACGACACTGACGACGCTGACGAGGACGCTGATATCGCAGGCAAATCCTTTTCGCCTTCGAGCATAAGCAAAGCTAATGTTTACCGATTTGCTATGCACATTTAATGTGTCTGCAAATACACGAATAAAACGCTTGATTGAGCTCGAGAGGGCGCTTCCTTGGCGATATTGGCAAAGCGATGGGAATACAAATACCGACGACTTTTGGGAATCTAAGTGCTCCTTCTGCCACTGCTGGTGGTGGTGGTGGTGTCCTTTCTGTGATTTTAAATTTTCCGTTGTTCGATTTGTTGTTTGCTTATTTTTTTTTGTTTTGTTTCAAAAGTCCTCTTTTATTTTTTTGTGCTCAACTCCTAAGCGGGTTTTGAACTTTAATGCAACTGCAGAGGACAAGTATCACAAGTGTGTCCTTTTTTTTTGTGTTTTGTTGGCAAATTGACAGAATGCAGATGTCGAATTCAGTGATTTTTTCATTCTCGTCGTTGTTGGGGAAATAGAAAACAGAAAAAAAATGTTTCAAATCACAGTGACGTGTTGGATAAGTGTCATGAAACATTGCAGCAGTTTGAGTTTATCTCGATTGCTTTTCAGGGGACAGTTAAAGTAGTTGGTGAGAGAGGATAGTTCCATTATGTGAATGAGTATGTTAGTGCAAGGATTATTCTTTATGGTCTAGTTGAAAGTGGAGTCGAGACATTCCTAGAGGAATATTCACAATGAAAGTTATCCTACGTTTCTCGATTCGGTTGGAAGGTTTGTCGGTGAAACGCTCACAGGTTCTACTTTATCCATCATCCCGAGTCAGTAAAGGTTATTGAAGACATTTGTGAAAAAACGGGCTACGCACTGTTCAAGCCGTAAGTTTTCTATAAGAATCTAATTCATCGAAATTCGCTTCATGTTTGAAAATGAACATGTACAATAGCAATATGTCAGTAATCTTGAAATGTAATACTGGATATAAAATATATATTAGGTGGAGTAAAAAGAAATCCATTATTTTTTCAATAGATGGCATTATTCATCTGTATCTCGCTTTGTAAAAAAGCTTTTTTTGTACGAAAGTTTTGTGATTGATTGATTCAGTTTTGTTTAAGCGCGCGTCAAAGACGGACACTGGAGAGACGAAATACGCTATGTTTTACAGTTTTTCTTTGATAAGGACGCAAGCCGAAATGTGAATAGCGTTTATGGTCCTGATACTGTAACAGCCAATCACGCGCAATTTTCATTTCGTCGATTCCGTTAGAGTAATGTCGTAAGTCACTTTATTTCACTTATTAATCACTTAACGCGGCTTGTCGTGATCGCGGTTCACAGTCCTCTGCCTGTCCTTCCATCAGGACATTTATACTCATTGGTCTCGTCATCGTCTTATCGTCTTTCGTCTGTTTTACTTTATTGCGGTCGATGGGAAAACCCAGTCGCCGTCTGGTAGTCCCTTGTCGTCGTGGGTTGATAGGATAACCAGCCGCTGTCTGGTTATCCTTTAATTGAGTGGGTCTTCGGTCTACCTGTGCTCACAGTAATTTCGATGTCAAAGATGCATCACCCACGGAAGGCCAATTGTCAAAAATGTCGATGAAATCATGGACATAGTCGAGCCGTCCGACCGACATGTAGGCACTGTTTCGATTGTCCAAGTTCTAAAGATTGCACAAAAAACCCCATGGACCGAATTTCCATCTGCGAATCGCTACTAAATTGCAACAAAATCGACCCCAGCGGTTGGTGACTGGCGATGGAAATTGGGTCACTTACGACAACGTCAAGCGAAAATGGTCGCGGAAAGCGGAAATAAATGGGGCGGAAAAAGTGGCCAAGACAGGGTTGACGGCCAGGAAGGTTTTGCAATGTATTTGGTGGGATTGGCAGGGAATTATCTACTATGAGCTGCTTCCATTAAGCAAAACTCCTAACTCGGAACTGTACTGCCAACAATTGGACCGTCTAAAGGAAGCAATCGTCCAGATGCGGCCAGCTTTGGGCAATAGGAGAGGAATCGTGTTGCATCAGGATAACGCCAGGCCACACACATTGATAGTGACTCGCCAGAGCTTGGTTGGGAGGTCCTTATGCATCTATAGTCCGGACTTGGCACCAAGTGATTACCATCTGTTCCTGTCCATGGCGAACAATTTTACTGGTGACAAATTCGCTTCAAGAGATTCTTTTGAAAATCGACTGTCTCAATTTTTTTGCCAATAGGAACGAGAGCTTCTATGAGAGAGGCATAATGAAACTACCTTTAAAATGGCAACAAGTTATCGAACAAAACGGCGCATATTTGACCTAAATCGAATCATTCTAACTATGATAATTAAAGCCTTCAGTTTCATGCAAAAATAATGGATTTCTTTTTACAACACCTTATATATTAGATTGTCAAATATCTACCTTCCGCCTTTTTATCTCTTGAATTTTCCGGCTATGTACAAAGCGCTACAGAGCTCGTATCTGGAAATACATCATTTGAAAGGTCTTGACATAACCTACAAAACGACGATATCCATGATTAGTTTGGATACGAGCTCTGTAGCGCTTTGTACATAGCCGGAAAATTCAAAAGACAAATAGGCGTAGGGGAGATATTTGACCTAATATAAAAAATATATGTAACAATATATGTCGAAGTATTTGATAGAATCTGACGCAATCAACCGCTTAATAGAACTGGAAGCTAAATTGGATAACGATCTGATAGCTATAATCTTGCTTGATAGTCTTGACGAGTCATAAAATGGCCCTTCCTCACGTATGGCGCCAATAATTCTCAGTAAAACTTTCCTCTCGAACGCGGCTAAGTGGTCCATCATTTCTTCGATGAGCTGACCATTGAGCAATTCATTGAAGTGCACTTCCCATCGCTCCAAAATGATCAGATTACGCTCTACGTCCTTACAGTATGTGCAGCGTGGTGTGTACTGCGTCATGTTTCGGATAGATTGGTAGAACTTCCGTGGACCTCGCTCTCTATTGCGCTCCATTTCGCAGACAATACTCTTCTTCCAAACTACTTTACGTTGTCTATGAAACTTATTCTCTTTTTTGCTGAGCCTTTTGTATTCCGCTTTGCGTGCGCGGGCTCTTTAGGATGGCTGCATTACTCGGTATGCAGTATTCTTATGTTCAGTCGCTAGTTTACATTCATCGTCAAACCAGTTGCTCCGATCTTTCGAACTGCTACCTAAGATGGAATCAGCAGTACTAATGACTTTATTTTTAAGGCGTGTCCATATCTCCTCTGCGGCCTTTGATGCATAGGACAAATTCCCATCGTTGGACACAATCCGCAGTGGGTTGATGCAAATTGAAATGAGAGTAATACGCTTTGGATTTTTCACTGTTTTTGATTTGATTTTCTTGAATATATGTGCGTAAGTGAGAGAATTGTTAGCTACGGCGTTCCTGAATGCAATGCAACTAATACCTCGATTTTTGAGACAGCTCGGCTTATCATGTTATTGCAATAAGCCCTTCGTATGTACGTGAGAGGATTAAATAAAATTAATTAATTGACCGGAAAACAAGTGACTCAAGTTATCGAATGACATTTCAGATACATATTAAAATGTTGTTTAAATATCAAATACTTTTTATTCTTTTACTTTTATCATTTTTGGCCCATTAATCCCACGTTTTGAAAAATATAAAATTTACGCTGGAAAAATTCAAATGCAGATTAGAGTTTTGTAGTCATAAGTCAACAGCATTAGCAAGCTTCGCATTTCGTTATCTTACGTAAAAAACCACTGCTCTAGAAGTGAACGTATACGGCCCACATATTTTGATCAAAAAATGTTTACAATTTCGGTTTGAATCAGATTTGTGTAAAAATTAGTACAAGTACAGACACTACAAGGAATCGCAAGTACAAAATCAATTCCATGTACTGTCATTTGCTTTTTTGAAAATAAGAACAAAAGGATTTGGACTTTTCCTTATGAAAGTGGAAGTAGGAAGTAGAATTTGACTTATACCCCAAAAAGACTTCAACACCTTACAGCTCTGATTTGAAGTTAACAGCCATATAAATTGATTTTTTACTAATTTGTAACTTTTGTTTTTATTCATTTTGACAGGTATTCTGGTAGTCATCTTCAAGTCACTTCATCTGTCACCCTATCTGTCAGCTTTTGGCATACCTGTTTGCATTACGAAACGTCACATTTAGAAACATGGTCTTAAGATTCACATTGCAAGAACTACGATGTGAAAAGTAAATGACAAGCTGGGAACTACGTGATGTTCGCGTGATTTCTGCAAATACTTGTATGACTTCTCAAAGTATAAAGTTTCTACATGGTAAAAGAAGATAACGACATACATACAGCAGTCATCTATCTCTTTTATCTACAAAAGACTGTGTGGGTGTTTGAAACAATACACAACTAGAAGGGAAAAAAAAGAAGAACTTACAGCAATTTCCGAATAGCTGTGATTACGACCGCCCCTCCTTTAAACTTCAAGCTGCAACTTTTAATTTTCCTCCACTCCCTAGACAGACTTCCATCATCCCATCCTCATTTAAAAGCCTCAAAAAAAAAAAGAAGAGCAATTTCAAATCCTCATTAGCACACATAACACCAGAAGGCATTCTCTATCCCTCTAGAGCCCTTTCGTAACAATAGCAACAATTAAACTTAACAGATCCGCACAAATCAGCTCTCGTTTAATACATTTTCGCATTTTTTCTTTTATTCATAATTTTCTCACTAAGAAAGATGAATAGGATGCGCGAAACAAAGGGAACAAAAAAAAAAAAAACGAAAAATAAAAAAAGAATTGGACGAAATAAGGAAAAATTATTGTTGTATTATCCTTCATCCTCTCGCATTACTGGTGATTATAATGAGTCTACTCTATTGCTTCAGAGAGCGTCTCCCATTAGAAAAGGTTGCGCGTTGCGTTCCAGCTCCTGTGTTCCTTTTATTCAATGGCTTCATTTTTTTTTTTTCTCGTATTTTGTATTTTACGATCCTTTTTTTTGTTTTGGATGAATTGTTTTATTCTTGCAATCCTTTTGCTCATTATGTAAGTGTTAATTACCACAGCTTTTTGATATTTTACATTTTAATTAGCCTGATTATTTGGCCACAGGAAATGAGAGAAAATACAAAAAAAAAAGAAAAATACATGCGGCGCCATATCCTGAACCCACTCCTGGGTAAAAGGGGAAATGAAAATAAAATCATAATGAAGTTGCTGAAGGTGGGTTGAAGAGGTGGTACTTAATACGGTCAGAGTTTTTCCAACGAAAAATAACCACAGAGAAAAATAAATAAACAATATTTTTTTAACATTATGTGTGCATTTTCATTTCCACCACGCTCCTGAGGATATTGCCTCAAAGATGTCGGATATTGTTGTGGTTGTTAATGAGTGAACGAAATTCTCCGTAAATGTTAAAACATGTTAACAACAGCTGTGAACTATTTAACTTTATAACCGCAACGTACTTTTCGTATTTGGAAAATATCAAATACCGTGGGAACTTTAGAATATTGCATGATTTTTTTTAATTGGTTCAACGAAAAGAATTCAATTAATTTTTTTTTGCTTTTCATTTTTTAAAATTGCGAAAATTGAGAGAACTTAAAAGCTTTGGTTAACGAGGAAAAGACTTCATTGCTACACCGGGTCTAGGTCGAACGTCATTCCGGTCCTCAACTAAAGACATTTTTAGACTCCAAAAAGGTCTACTTCTTGATCCAGATAATTAGCAATTACTCTACCGATTCTCATAAAAACCGACGTAGGCTTGCAGAACTTATTTTGTGCAGTAAAAACGATCGAGACTTTTTTTTTAGCACCCAATCTAAAATCAATTAGCAATGGAAGCTTATTTCAGATTTCTGAACGCTTAAGTACAATCTTGGGATGATCATATTTTAAACAAAAATTATTCTGTCGGAAGACAATAAGTAAATATAATTTACAGATAACATTTGGAAAGTCCCGCATAAGCAAACTTGACCTTTCCCCCACTTCTTATTTATTTTAAAAGTCCATTTCGACATGTTTCTATGCCTCCTACAGGCAAACCTCATTTCTTCCACCTTCTTCTTTGTAAAGCAGACTGTTTTCCTTCTCAAAAAAACATCTCCAGACTCCTTCAAAGCAGAGAGTTCAAGGACATATAAAGACAATGACCAAAACCCACAAACCCAAGGTCGATTCCACGTCCATGTACTGCCCACCTCTCCAGCGATGAACAGAAACATTTTAACACCAGGATAACGTGCGTTGCCATAAATGACTTAATCTAACTGCCCCACAAGAATACACTCCCAACCAAAATTGTTCAAAAAATAAACTTCAAACAAAGGAGTTTTTCTCCTCACTTCAAAAACAGTGAACACAAATATTCCAACTGATATGAGTCAAATAGTCAATTTCATTATCCTTTTCAAGGATACCGTCCCACATTGTGTATGGATTTGTGTGTGTGTGCTTCGAAAGAGGGGAGAAGAAGTGTTTGCTTAATCTCTCAATTATCGGATTAGTGTGGATCGGTATAATGGAGGGCAAATATTTTCGCTTTCCATTAAACTTTTGTGCAAAAATGTATCACCTCTTCAGTTTGATGATCCCCATCGTTTGGGTGTGCACAGTTTTTCCTTTAAGATAGCAGCGACATGAGATGTTGGTGTGCCGATGATTTTCGTTGTCCTTGCATCATCTTTTTTCACACACACACTGCTGACTCATCCATCCCCCCATACCCATACACACTCAGACGAATCACATTGTGAAGGGAACCTCTTGGCATTTGAAAGAGTCGTAATCGAATTTTGTATTATGGGTTAAAAAACAAAAAGATATGCGGTGATGTGTTCAGATGCGGACTGAGGGTTGAATGGGAGAAAAAGGGGCGCCGGATAAAGAGACTGCGTGAATTGAAACAGAAGAAATATTTTAAATCATCAGTTTATTTGAATCTGGCCAAAATACTTAGGGATTTTTTATAACAAACGTCTTGGTACAACAAGAGATGAGTGTTCTCACCACGTACCTTCAATATTTTGTAATTTTAGTCAGTGACTGAAACGAAACTAGTAGCGCTTACGGATCACTCTTTTTTTATTGTTATTTATTCAAATTTTCCCTAGACAAAAGACTTAAAATCGAAAAGAAGAAGGAAAGCCAAAAATCCTTTGCAGGGACGAAAAAAAATGCTTAAGGAGTATTAGTCAAAGGCTCATCATCATCATTATCATCATTTTCTGTGACCGCATGTTCCACTAAAGGGGTTGCGGGGGCAGTGCAGGCCAAAGTTTTAGTCAAAGGCTTATGACAATTTACTAAATTCAGAGATGACGGAAAAAATTTGTCTGACCTAATAAAAGACTGATTATTGCAGAGGATGCATTCTGCTAACCGATGTACGAACTTGATGACATTAAAAATAAGAGTTACACATTAAAAGAGCCAAAAAACAGAGACTGAAAAATTAAAATACTAATTAATGCAAAAATTGGCATACTAAATCTCCACGTTTCGTATCAGAATTGGAGTTTTAAGACAGGCTCTCTTGAAGAGCAGAAAAATTTTTCCTTTTTTAACGAACGAGCTAAAAATTCTTTTAAGCAAAACCACTGCCAATCTACTGTGCTTCGAATAGATTTTAAACTTCAATTTCTTTCTAGAAACCTCGATTGATGATTTAACCGCTTTGGACTTTTTTTTTACCATAAAAGGCGAATGTTATGCCAACAAGTTGAGTCCAAGCAAACCGGAAGCTACAGCCTTATCAACAAAGTCTTGAAAAAATTGGAACAACAGAATGCGCTACTGCGACGCCAGCGCATGGAAATAATTTAATTTTGTTCATTTTATTGCATTTAAAAATAAAAAATTGTATTTGGCCCACTTTGCATAAGCAACTTGATAGCACTGAAACTGCTCCGATTACGAAATCCGACAATTAACATCTTTTCTCTAAATAAAAAAAAATGTTTTCCTACAAGGAACCTATTTTGATTCGTTCTTTAGGTTCAGAAGAGTTTTTTTTTTTTACTAAAATTAGGATTCGAAAGGAGCATACAATTTCGTTTCTAGGCAAAAAGTTGACTTCAAAATTAGCACTTAAATTCCAGTTAAAAATAGGAAAAAGTCTTCAACCAATTTTTTTTAATTGTGAATCGTTAATGGCGATATGTTTTAGCATTGAATCAAATCTATTTGAGATCTGAATAAGTTCTTTTCTATGAACGATCTATGTCATAACTGGGCACTCCACTTTTGGCAAACATGCCACCCGACCGGGCCTCCCGGTCAACGACTTCTGCAGAAGCTGCAGAGACGAAGAAGAGGAAGAAACCTCGCTCCACCTTTTAGGGACCTGCAGCGCTCTCGCGCACCGTAGAAAGAGGCATCTTGGTCATTACTTTCTAAATAATCTCGGTGAACTAGCTGACACATAAGCACAGCATAAGCAGTATCCTCCGCTATATTAATAGCACCAATTGGTTTCTGGAGTAGTGGGATGTTTTTGCATCCGCTCCATGTGGTATGACAGTGGGCCTCATCTGGCCTAAGTGCTTGGCTGCCTTGCCCAGCCCACCACACAACCTACCTACCTACCTACCTACCTATCGAAATCAAAGTTTGCTGAAAGCTTTAAGAGTCCTCGTCATTTTGAAACCACAACGCACCTAACACAGTTTTGAAAATATTAATCACTTTCGAATCAACCCCAAAAGATCGACGCCCCAAAAACCTTCACAACTGAATTTTCACAAGGCTCTCCGTAGTCCCAAATCAGCTCCTGAAAAAAACCTCTACCTTTTTATCCTTTCAGCCCCCAAAAACTCAAAATAAAAGGCATAAAGTAGGAAAAACATGAGATGAGAGAACGATAAAACATATCTATGTGTGATGCGAATACGCACACACACACTCGAATCTATTTAAACACACAGAGAAAGAGAAAAAGAGATGAGTGTTAGGATTCACATTTCCATTTTCTAACGGGAAAAAAACTCACCGATGCGGAATGAAATCGAATGAAGTACTAAACGAAAGTTTTACCCTTACATAATAAAGTTTTCATTGTTAACTTGGTTTTTAGCTTGTTTGTTGGGCTCTTAACTTTTACGTTACATGTCGAGTAAGGGGAAAAATTTAAATTTTCAACTTTCCCTCACTTCCCAAAAAAAAACAGACCTGGTCTTCTATTGTTAGATAAATTTTGAGAGAAAAAGAGAGAAGTAGTGTATACATAAGTGGTTGAGCTATGCGTTTGCAAAAAAAAAAAAAAATAGAGGAACTGAAAAAAAGAAGAAAAACAAATTTCATTTTGTTAATTGTTTCGGAATGTTGTACTTTTGTGGTTATTTTTATTTCTATTTTATGTTTAGTTACAGACAATTATCTGCTGTGGAGGAAGTTTGATATATTGAGTGAAAAACTTTTATATATGAGACGGCGGGTTTTAAGTGTAATTTAGCCAGAAAATTTTAGAAATAAGGACTGCAATTTCTAAACTTTGGCTCATTATTATTATTTGCTAATATAAGGTCTGCTATAAGCTTAATCGTTAGTGCGTTGGACAGCTAAGGGTACTCTCACCCGCGTTCAAATTCAACTCAGGGAAAAAAACACCACAAACAATTTTAACGATCCCACCTCCAGCGAAACACTGATAATCCTCTCAAAGTACTTCTGTCATGGAAAGTTTTCGCAATTCGCTGCTCTGAACCTGCATTAAACAGTGGGTCCCCTCCAAATGCGTCAAATTAAAACGCGCACAACCCAATGAAGGCGCGAGAAAGCTAGGCTCCTGGCCCTCAAGTAAAAGTCAACATATAAGGCTGGACTAGATCTTAAGGCCTTTTAACACATTGAATGCATCGCTATTTACGAAAAAACTTAATGCCGGTAACCGGTGGTGACTCTAATGGCATTTAACGTGTTAAATTGGATTGTGGTAAAAGAGACTAGCAAAATGTTTTGAAATTCAAGTATTGAGCTTTTCTATTATTGCAACTATTCATTCTGGTGTTCGTCGTTAAATATTGCAGAAGAATTCTGAGCCAATTCAGATCTTTTCGTCTGATCAACTGTCAAAGGGTTTTCCAGTAAGGACTTGACAATTTCTTTTTTTAAAATAGAACGGAAACCATTTTAGATATTTCAAAAACTTTATTGTCGGCTTGAAGTACAATCAAATCATTTATGAATCGAGCTCGACTTCATTCATATGGTCACCGCGGGCATGTTTGTAGCGGTTGATCCTTTAGACCCAATTTTTGATGACTCGGCTACACATTTCGGTCTAAACGGCCTCTATTTCATGTTCATTGTTGGCTCTGAGCTCTTCCAACGTCGTCGGCTTGTTGGCATAAACCAAAGAGCCCCAAAAAATTTGTCTAAAAGCGTTAAATTGCACGAACGAGGTTGCCAATCGACTGGCCCATTTCTTGACATAACACGCTCATCAAACTTACTCTTCAATAAATTGATTGTAACGTGTGCTGTGTGGCTTATAGCGCCATCCTGTTGAAATCACATGTCGTCCAAGTTCATGTCTTTCAATTCAGGCCAGAAATAATCGGCAATCACCGCGCGATAACGCTGGCCATTCACAGTAACGTGACAATCGTTATGGTCGACGAAAAAGTATGGCCCAATAACGCCGTCGGCATGCAAACCATACCAAACAGTAATTTTTTGGATGAAGTGGTGATTTATGAAGCTTATGTAGATTTTCACTTGACCAATAACACATATTCTGCTTATTGACAAAAATAAATTGAACCAAAAATAAATTGGAGCTTACGCTCTTAAAGTTGCGGTCACCGACTACGAGTTTCGGTAGAAAATATTTACGTATAATTTTAGACGTTGCTCATTGTGGGCGCCGTGGCTTAATCTTTAGTGCGTCGGACTATTAAGCGATAGTACCCGCTGTATTCGAGCTCGGGGAAAAGAACACCACAATTAGTTTTCGCGGCCCCACCTCCAGTGAACGGCTGACAATCCTCCTCGAGTACTTCTGTCATGGCTTTTGCAATTCGGCGTTCGGAATCGGCATTAAACAGCAGGTCCCCTCCACTTGTGTCAAAATTATATCGCGTACAACACAGTGGAGATGCGAACAAGCAATGCTCTGGCCCTGTATGGGCTGTTACGCAGATTATTCATTTTTAGACGTTGCTCGTTCGTGTATTTTACCACGATGAACATTTCGAATTTACTGAATAAATTGACAATGACAGTTCAACGATTAGTGAAAGGGTACGTGGAAAGCCATTTATAAAAAAGAATATCAATTTGTCAAACAGACGTGCAAAGAATATATGTAGTTGATTTGATAGCCCTTTGAAAGGCTGCCAAATTGTACAAGCCTTTTTGTACTGCAAAGAGTTCAAACTAAAATTTGTTTACATTCAAATTCATTTACAGTATTTAACTTAGTATTTAAAACAATGAAAAGCTGTTTTAGTTATGATGAGTGTATATTTAATATTCACAACTCGTAGAAGTATTTCTATAAAGGCTTCGTATTTCCTTTGGAGCGAGACACTAAAAACTTGCACATCAAAACTTCCATGCAGTTTTTAAAAGAATGCACTGAAGTATATGATTTTCTGGAAATCAAAAGTTTCAATCAAAAGTCTTGATCAGTGTAATCAAAACTAAATATCGCCTCAGCTTCAAAGTCGACTGATGTAATAGGATTTAAGTTGTTTCTTTTTGCTCAGTTAAATACTTTTTCCGTGAATTTATTGCAGAAGTAAATTAACTAGATTCAATTGAAATCAGTAGCTATTTCACTAGAATTAATTGCAGTTAGCGATTTCAACAGAACTCATGAGAACTTTGATGTGAACACATTCACAACATTGTTTGGAATTAAAAAAAAAAATTCTCCGTGTGCATTCACTTTATTTTTCTCCGTAAACACTTTAAAATGAGTTGAAAACAATTCCTTCTGGCTAACTTTGTTCGTTTTATTTGTTAAATTAAATTAATGTTAAAGTTATTAATTCACAATAAACTACAAAGTTTATAAATAGAAAAATAAAGTGCAATTATACGATGGCTAATTCTTCCTATGACTAGCCGGAAATTACACTCAGTCATCGAATCATTCAGTGCCAAGGTGTTCGTTTTACCTGATTTTGACTGTCTACAGCTCAATCACTGCCCAATAAATTCTAAATTATTTGCATTGCTTCCATTGGTTTTGAAGAAATGTACGTTAAACTAACACTCCAGAAACAAATGATTCAAATTGATTCTTTAAACACCTTCTAGAATACCTTTTGTTCTATCTGTTTGTCTTACTTTTTTCAAAAGAATGCATTCATTTTACTCAAATTAAGAATTACTGAAATTATTGAATGCTGTAGTCACTGACGTCTTAAGAATAGTAAGAAGTTTTCATAAATCGAGGTCTTTTTTGCTGAAAAGTCTTCCAAACATTTTGGATAAATTCAACCGCGTAGTTATCCCAAAGGATCTAACTCATTTACAACTCTGATCACTAAACTTTTGGCATTTTTTCAGAAAAAATATCCATAAGCTCCGATTGGTGTTTGGCGTAAGTACGATTAATGTTTGAAATGTTAAATTTTAAATCCTCATGCGGTAATTCATGTGCACGTCGAATGACATTAAACTTTCTTTCTCAATGGCTTTATGTCTTCCTTCATATCCTTCAATCAAACCTTTTAAAGCGCCCCTACAAGAAAAACGACGATTATATAAATGAAATGTAAGATGATGCGTTTGAGATAGTTAAAAAGCTCGTGACGTGTCGCTTTAATTATGATACATTCCCCACCAGGACTCCGTCAAACCTTTCCGAAAGTAAACATTTCTTATCCAACTTTACCGATCAGTCTATGTGGATATCTGTTTCTGTTACTAACCCAAAAATGAATTTCCTTTCTCTCGTACAATTTCCACCTCTACCAAAGACAGCCGTAGAAAAAGGATACCTTTGCAAACCTTTGAAACCATTCTGCTTCCATGTTTCCGGACAGTTTTCTGTGGCTTTCTAACAAATAGATATCCGGTTGATTCCATCGAACATAAAAAGCCCACCTGCCAAGTCACCTTATCCAAGATAATCTCATAATCCATTGGAAATCAATATCAGGAATCAGAGTCCACCCACTAATAGCTGCTTGGCAATCATCGATGTCCTTAATAATCTCTATCTCATGTCCGAGTCTCTAGTCTGCACCATGGCTGCCCCAGGACAGACGAGATGACCTTTAAATTTATAAACTCCCAACTCAAAGTGATTTCTCTTTGGCATTCCATGGAATATCATCCCTTTGCTTTTGTGTTGGATTATGTTAATCCTTCATCCTTTATCTTATTTTTCTTTTTTTTTTGTAAATTTTTAAGGAATCCCTTTACCTTTCTCCTTTGTATCCCAAAAGAAAACAACAAACACACATCCAGGGAATGAATAAAAGTCAGGATCTCGACTGTTCATCCTTAAAGTTTTGTTTTTCCTTAAAAGGACACACATAGGCAAACAGACGAACAAGGAAAAATCCTCTTTACTGTTTGTTTTCATAGTCTTTTCCGAACTCTTTCAACAAAAGCAAAAAAAAAAGGAAAAAAAAATCAACTTTTGTTTTACCAATATCCCGAAGGCACGAAAGGTCGTCGTCGTCGGCGGAGGAGGAGGGCGATGAGATCCCTTACTAACGAACGAGGATATCACTTTTGAGGAATCATATAAGGACCGCTTCTTCGATATTCGAAGGCGGTATACAACCTTCTCAGTTACGGGAGATGTAGAAGTTTTAGACCCCCACGCCACCTCTAGAGAGAATCGAAGTCCCTTGAGGTGGGCGGTCGAGGCGGTTGAAGTTTGTTCTTCTTCGTTGATGTTTTGTGTGGTGACGAAGTTTTCGTTTTCGATGCCGTCCAAAGGTGATGGTAGTTCATTGACTGATTGCTTTGAATAGAAAACAGTTTTCTTTATCTTGTTGTTGAACTGAAAGGTAGATGCTTTGACAGGAATTTCTCTTGTCCTCAAGTCCTGGAGTTTGACAGTGAAGGGAATTTAATTTATTGGGTCTGGAAAAGAAACTTTCATTGCAACATCTAGCTGAAGGTATGCCTCCTGTGCCGCTTTGAATCTATTCTCGCAAAAATTTGAGGTCTTAACAATCCCACTAAATCGAAGGACTAGTCAAAGTCAGAGTTCGATTCGTAAGGAGTATGATTGTTTGAAGTTTGATTGATACAAGGATGCTTTTGGACTTACACACAATAAAAATTGTACTGTTTGAGTCAAGGCCTTCTTAAAAAGAGTTTTCAAAGAGATTATGGTGCGTTGTTCTCCAAAGAAGGTTGTCTTCTAGACAAGTAGATCCTGTTGCAATTTAAGAAGTTCCACCAACAACGGAAATGATCATAAGACACTTCCTCGTCAGTCATATAAATCAGCTTAATTTGAGGCGTTGCAAACTGTGGGCTTCGTGGATTGATGCCCCTGATTGTTCAGCGAGCGTACCCGGGTTCGAGTCTACCCAGGGGAAATAAAACACAAACATTCTTCACAGCCCCACCTCCAGCGAATGACTGACAATCCTCCCCGAATACTTCTGTCATGAAAGTTTTCTCTATTTGCCATTCGGACTATAACCCTTCAAATGTGTCAAATTATTTCGCGCACAGCACAGTGAAAGCTTAAAGAAGCTAGAAGCCCTCAACGGGGTGTAATGCCAACCAATTATTGTAATTATTAGTAGTTGCAGATTACAATAAATGGATTTCAAAATAAAAAAAAAATGTTATGATAAACCCATTTCGTAATCGTCCTCCAAAGAAAAATTGCTCAATAATTGCATGCATACTTCTCCCACTAGAAATATATTCTTAAACAAATCGCAGTCATGACCCTCAAATTGAATAAAAATTGAACAGAGAACTATTCACGACGAGACAAAAATCATTTCCGGCAAACATGCTCTCAAAGCACGTGTGCGCCTCTTATAAATAAATTCAGCACACTTTGACTGTATCCGTAATCAGGATCTTATTGTGAATGAAGGTTGAAAAAAAAAAAGCCAAAATCTGACCCTCCCTGATGTCCCGTGTGGATTCATTATCGTTAATAAAAACACAATCCCCCACCACAAAGATGCAAATCATCCTCCCGACTCTTTCTGCCTCAAACATTCACTGACGAGGGCAAGCAATACACATTTGAATAATAAATGATAATACTAATTAACAAAATTAATTCAGCACCACCATTGGAAAGACTAGAGAAGCGCTTCAGTGGCAAAAATCCAGGCATACAAAAAAAAAAACAAATTCACTGAAATGAATAATTATTTCGACTACAGCAGCAAAAATCGTCCGTCATTCATTCACCATTCGTACACACATTTTCTCACTTCGATTGCCGCGCAACGTGACCGGAGGAGTATGGCAGCTTCCGCCGGAAAAGGGTTTCGTTGTTTAACTGTCACATTTTTATTTTTTTTGTATATCTAGTGCAGCAGTGTTCGCTCTGCCAATTTTTTTTGGCAATTTATGCTTTTAATTTTCTGCGAGGTTCGTATTTGATATACGCGCACTCTTAATTAGGATACCGGCGCCATAGCCGAAGCGTACCACGGACAATGGATCCTCTTTACCTTCATTTGGACTAATGAATTTATTAATCACCTAATGAGGATTTGCTCCGAGATTGTGTTATGTATGCCATCACTCCCCCTGTTCGTTGGTGTGGCTTTGTTATGAGATTTTTTATTTTTTTTTTTTTTTTTGTTGTGGAATATCGTCCTTGCCGTGACCCTGACACTTGAGGAGATCTGAAGTAGTCCCCGCTGAAGTGTGCTTAAGTTTGAGGAGGTATTTTAAAAAGTTATGAAGCATGGGCGTTGAAGAATCGATAACAATTGAAGCTTAATGTCCTTGGGTAAATATTTTCATAACAATTGACCGTTTCGATGAGAACATTCGTACAAAACGAAGATTACAATCTCGATGGAGTGGTATTATTTTTGTGGTGGAAATGAAACAGGGTGGGGATTACTCGTCAGAGGAAGGACGATGAAAATAAAAATTATTACATGAATCAAAATAATTGGGGCACAAAGCTTGTGAAACAAATTGTTCAGTTTTCTCTTTACTGAATATTGAATGGAACAGAAAACTCACTTCATTCGAATTTGTGAGAATAAAAGTGCACTGGCTTAAATTCAATTGAAAATAATAACTCTGTCTTATGACATTTGAGAACAGAAGTCGGCCAACAAATTCGAAGAGAAATGCAGTGCTCTTCAATCAGCTGAATGGATGCTAGTGTTCATATTCCATTATTTTTATAATTTGTCAAGAAATATCAAAAATAAACCACTGGAGTTTTAGAGAAATAAAAATAAATTTAAGCGAGAACGTAGAGAAATATTTGTAAACAAACACAAGTTTGATGTCCTAAAGGCAATCACGTAACTAAACAAAATGGCCAACCCACAGTAAAACATGGCGGTGTAGCAGATTTTCACAGTTTGACGTTTAAAATTGGTGAACTTTCAAGAGACTTTTTATGGAAATCGAATGTAATTTGTTTGTTTGATTTGTTACTGTTACAAATGAGAACAATAAAATGAAACGATTTAAATATTGCTCACCTAAATCAACCATATTGTGTCGTGTGTGGCGATGTGAACTATTTTGTATGTAAGACATTGGTACGTCAAAATAAAAAGAAAAGATTCGTCTAGATAGAGAGATAGATAGAATAATTAAAAGATTTTTCTATTTCTCACAAAATCTGCTCTCACTTCCGCATGTCTGTAAACATTTTCAAACTAAAATGGCAAGTAAAACGTCTTCCGCGCTTACGCTGGAAGGATGGCGTAGACCAGGACGCCCGAAACCTTGGAGTACCCAACTGGATGGCGTCGGCAAGCGATCGGGATAGGTGGAAGTGCTTACTGTAGGAGGCCCGGACCGAACATCGGTTGTAGCGCCGATGATGATGATGATGAAACGTCTTCATCCGCATAATAATCGAAAGGCAGCTTTACCAACACGAAGAAAATTGTGAAAAAAAGTAACAATTGTGGTAACAAGAAGAAACGTAGATGTGCACGGCTTTGGTCTCTGTGAGGACACAATTAATGAATTCTAAGAGATGAAAATAGAGATCTGGAAGGTGGATTTACTGTTTCTTGTTAAAGACTCCTTTTGTTCCGTGCATAAAGGTGCATAAAGAGCCAATATAGAAATGATTAGCAACAATTAAAGAATTCTGTTGAGGCAAGGCCTTTAAGGGCCGGTGCAAACAAGAGATTTGTGCACACGGTGACACCGCTTTAGCGTCATTCAATACTAGCAAATCAATTGAGTTGTCCACAGAAGTGGGCGATGACGCTTAATTGATTTGTAAGTATTGTACGACGCTTAAGCATTGACGCCGCGCTAAAAAACTGCTTGTGCACAAAAACATGCCCCGGTGCAGGGCTTAAATTCGGAAAACAAAAGGTAAATGAATGTGCCTTTCGTGTAGCTAGTCATTTATCTACTAAGAATATTGCTTACATCCCTTCAGTAGTAGACTGTCCTTATACCATTCGTAAGCCATCGTTTTCTTTGATTCAAAATCTTCTTTTCATCTCTCCCTCGGTACCTTCGGCCCGTGCTCTAGGTAGCTTAAGGGTAGCCCCAACCCCTTTAACACGCACCAAAATATAAAAAAAAAGAATACCTAACCTTGTTAAAATTGTTCTTTACAAGCTCGCAATGGTCTTCAGCTCGTTGCCATTTCAAATGGGCAAATGGGGACTTTTACTTAAGCCAACAATTAAAAAAAAATCATTCAACTTGATTTAGAAATATTTATTTAGAAAAAAGGAAATAGTTAAGTCAAAATAAAAAAAAAGACATCATAACAGGCTTAGATGACCAAGTAATTCAAAATAAAGCTTAATTTCATTTCGGAGCACTCATTAATTATTCACTTATTGATTTCAGTGTATACTATTTCATCTTTATTTCCCACTCTCATTCTGGTCATACTGTGCAAGTGCACACTTAGAAAATCGTAATCAATGCAAACACTCCATAAAGAAGGGCACAAGGATATGCAATCAGCACTTGTTGATGGTCCATCGAATATGCAGTCACGAACAGCTTCGATGCAGATATTGCACACCAGAGAATACTAATCCCAGCAACGATTAAACCCAAAGGACCTCTGCAATGAAACAAAACAAAGCAAAATAAAAAATAAAACTTTAATAGACATAAATATAAATTACATAACGAAACTGAAACAAAAGCTCTAAAGAGAAGATTACAACACTAGCAGAGTAGGGAAACAGAAAAAAAAAAATAAATAAAACTGTTGAACTAGTTCAATGAAAGCGCATCCTGCTACGACGACGATATGAATGCCCGCACATTTTACACGATGGTGTTGTAGTAGAAAAAAGGCAACGAGGGCGAAATTGCGCCACTGAAATAGCTCTTTGCCAAGGGTGAGAGAAAATAATTTTGCCCTTCTTCCCTTTTGTGCCTTCTTTTGGTCTTCGAAGCGGCGTGATTGGATTTTCATGATTAAAAACTTAATAGGAAGAAATGTAAATAGAGAAAGGAGAATGGAAAAAGAATATTTTCTGTTCCGAAACATACTGTAAGGCTAGAATGAAATAATGAATCAAACTGGAATGGAAGACTGTTGGAAAAATCAAAAGACTGACGACTATAACTTTTTCGGTTTGGGCAGACTGTGGGCAATTAAAATACTGAATGCCTTTGCTCTAATGTTGGAAGTTCTGCTTCTTCCCAGAAGAATTAGAAATTTAATGAGCGATTTTAGCCTATTTTTATGATCAAAAAGACTGGTGTGTATGATTTCGACGGGGTTAACGTATTCGCCATTTTTAGATAGCATGAAATGTGGGATTTTCGCCTAGTCGGTAATAAGAAATTCTCGAGAGAGCATCTATGTCTGGCTGCTTCTTTTAGGGTCCCAAAGGAAAAACGAAACCCTTATAGAATCGCTTCAGTGTCGGTCTGTTTGTATGTCTGTCACCTTTCATATATCTGCTCATAGTCCTTGTAGTTAAGGAATGAAGTTTGGACTGAAGGTGTACCGAGGCAGCCCAAAAATAACTCATGAATTTTCTTTTTGCAAATCATGTATTTGTTTAGGTGCGTTGAATTTGATGGTTAGTTAAGAGCAACATGGAAGCAAGATGAAACGGTGGTACCACGTTGGAAGAATGTCATGGATGCCAAGGGATCTTATTTTGATTGAATAAGCCGTACCTTTCCTATGGGACAACCCAATACTCTGAGGCATGCGATTGCACGGGTCCTCAGTTTATTTGAACAAGGTGTGGGCGCCGTGGCTTAATCGTTAGTGCGTCGGACTGTTAAGCGAGAGTACCCGGATTCGAATCCAGCTCGGGGAAAAAACACCACAAACAATTTTCACGGCCCCATCTCCAGCGAACGACTGACAATCCTCCTGGAGTCACGGAAAGCTTTCGTGATTCGCCGTTCGGAACCGGCCATAGCCTGTAGGTCCCCTTCACATGTGTCAAATTATAACGCGCACAACACAGTGGAGTCGCGAAGTAGCTAGGCTCTGGCCCTGTATGGGCTGTTACGCCGACTATTTATTTATTTTTTTAATTGAATAATTGTTCTGAAGTTTCAAGAGTGCAAAAAGAAAACCTCAAGACTTACATTTATTCATAATCCCATTTTGAAAGTCAATCATTTAATCATCATAGCAATTAGAAAGTGTTTTTTATTCATTTTATCGCGTATAAGATTCATCTTCAATGCTTTAAAAAATGTTTTACACAGTGGATGGCACTCTAAAAACAAAAAAAAAACAAAGCCCTGCGACACACTATCTATTCTAGTAAAGCTTAAAACTACAAATGCTTCTACTTTTTCCTCAGTTGAAGTATCAAACTCAACATCTGGTCAAATCCACAGCCAAAACAAAACACAAACATGCAAAACACCGGTCATGTTCGGTGAGTCTGAAAATTCGGTCTAGCATAAATTGTTGTGTAAAAACGGACATTCAGCTACCGAAGATCAACATTTAGCAAAACAATCTTTTTGATTTTATCAACACACATACACTTCCCTATGAAATATGTTTCCATTTTTTTTTTATTCGCAAATACTTCGGAAACACAAAACACAACAACTCAACAACAAAAATCAATTGAAATCGAACTGAGGGGGTGGTGATGGTGGTGTGTCCTGGCCTGAGCTCGACTCTTCGCTGTAAGCACACAAGCAAACAAGCAAACAAAAAAAAAAAATAAAAACCTTCTCCTTGTTTGCAGGTTGCGGGAACGCCCGTAGATGTTTTTAATCAACGCATTCATTGTTTGCACAATGTATAGTGGTTGTAGTGTGCCCATGAAAGAAAATAACAATTGCAACAACAACACAGCAAAAAAGAAAATATACAGCAGTTGATAAAAAATAAAAAATAAAAATAAAAAAACAACGCAGAGATGCATGAAAAAACGAAAAAAAAAAAAGGAAAACAGGATTTCAAACAAAAGCATACTAACTGAATGGTGATTAAAACGTTAATGCCGGACAATACGACCATCGGAAGCAGGCAATATCCCAGGACAGATACAACGGCTCCGAATGTGACCTGTGCCTGTGTGGCCATCACTGAAAGCAGGCAGTAGAATGCAATACATCCCATCACTCCGATCCCATAGATGTAGGAGAATGTCACTTTGCCACTCTGTGGATGAAGACAGAATAAAGAGAAAAAGAAAAAAAAAAAGAAAATGTAAAAATTAATGCCCTTCTCCAATCGTTTTTTTTTATGGCAGCATGAAATTCACGCTCTCTGCACAACTCACCAATAGGAGGAAACCTCCAAGCGCCAAACAAAAGGCCAACGGTCCAGCCATGTCTGTGTCCTGTAGAATGGTTTGATCCGCGCCTCGAAGAGGATTTAACACAGCTAATGTCTGAAAAAACAAAAAAGAAAACGAGGACATCAAAGGAATGCAGTTGATGTAGACGAGGATAGACGAGGTTGTTTTACAAACAGCGAGGGGTTTGAAATTAATCAGAAAATTTCTCTTGGTTCATGGTGTCCTTGTCTTGTTGCAGGCCTAACAAGGTTTTTAAAGTCATCAAACTTAATTTCTTAAAGTCAAAAGTTGAATGAGGTGAATTGAAAAGGATTGTTCGTTTCTAGTTTCATTTGTCGGGCGACCGAAAATAATCAATTCTTCGAAATAGATTGTTGAAGCTAGAGTTAAAAAAGAATGCAATACTTTTTGATTTCACTCAAGTCTTAAAAGATTCTCATCTTCATTTGACTTCAATTTGATAGCTGACTTCAAAACGTCAAATCACCAACCATTTTGAAGTCATTGATTGTGAATTCATTTTAAAGAAGTCAGTGAATCAATGAATTTAAGATTTGAATGCAATAATTTAAGTCACTTAAGTCTTTTTCAAGTCATTCAAGTCATTTTGAGTCGCAGTAAACGATTAACCACAAACATTTTTCACGGCCCCACCTGCAGCGAACGTTTGACAATCCTCCTGGAGTACTTCTGTCATGAAAAGCTTTCGCAATCCGCCGTTTGGAGCCGGCATTAAACAGCAAGTCCTTTCCACATGTGTCACAAATTATAACACGCACAACCAAGTGGAGGCGCGAAAAAGCTAGACTCTGGCTCCCAACGGACTGATACGCCACCTAATGTAGTAAACGATTAACTCAGGTATGTATTATATTAGGTTGTCAAATATCTCCCAGGCAATACATCATTTGAAAGATCTTGACATAACCTACAAAACGACGCTATGCATGATTAGTTTGGATACGAGCTCTGTAGCGTATCAGCTGTACCGGTACAGCCGGTAAATTCAAAAGACAAAAAGGCGGAAGGGAGATATTTGACAACCTAATATGTTAATAAGACTACGTTTAGAATTGGAAACCTTAAGGTTTGGAACAAAAAGTATTGCACCGCAAAAAATGCTTCAAAAGCGGTTTCAAGTCAACAAAGCAGGCCTTCTAAGTTTATATCAGACAATAGTTTCAAATTACCTAAAGGACCCTGAACATTATGGAAAAAGTAATGCTTTTGGACAAAGAGAACGGCTTCTCAAAACAACATCGAATTCCACAGCCACAAAAAGGCAGATTGCATTTTGGATGTGGACAATAATCTAACGACTTTCCAGTGTGGGTTAGCCGACAATGAACATCCTCAAAGAAAGCGGCTAAAAACCAAACCTGCCCTAATTTAACGCCATCGGGAAGACCGTCCATGATTAGCTTAAGAATCATTAGAATCATCCCTGGAGGAAGAAGCGTAGACGAAAAAGTTATATTTTCAGATGAAAAACCATTTTGTTTAAATACAGCCTATGAATTTCACAAATATTTTCACGATTTGCGAAAATTAAAGAAGACACAATAAGGCGGAGTTGGGATCATAATTTGGACAGGAATATCTTTGAAAAATAAAACAAACATTTCACTTATAAATGGAAAGATGAAAAGAGAGAACAAAATTCAACCATAGGCAGTACGCTAAACAAAAAAATTCGGACACAACTTTTTTTTTGAACAAGATCCGTACAGGAAAGGAAAAGAGTACTTCCAATAATTTCTTTGCTCAACATTTGCCTGCATTTTCGCCAGTCTTGAATATTAATGTAAATGTATCGGTACGCCTTTCTAGGGCAGTCTACAAAAAAGGACGTCAATTTCAGACCGTGAAAGAGTTTCAAAATGCCATGAAATAGCAATGGAGCAATTTGTCCAAGAAGATAATAAAAAAGTTAATAAAATGTCTTCTTATTCTTCTTTATTCTCCGTTAAGAACGATAGACGTTGTAAGCAGTAATGGAGTAAGTACTCATTATTGAAAATATTAATCTTTTAAAAAGAAACCCAAGTTTCTTATAAAAATATCTCAACCAGTTGTCGGTCAATGAAGCAAAAATTGCAAATTTTCAAGATTCGATTTAGGTTAGGTTAGGTTGAAGTGGCCGGCTGCAGCAAATACCCACAGCTGCACTTAAGCCAGATTAGACCTATTGTGTTGACACAACGACAAGACTCCGTATTATCCGTCGAACCAATTGGAGCTTCGTACAAAGCTGTAGAGCCGTCCGAAGAAGCTGTAGAGCAGAAGAACACATCTGCTGGAGGTCAGATGTGTTCTTCTACTAAGGCCACCACTCTGAAGTAATGCGAAAGAAAGGTCTCAGAGTGGATGGTGTTAAGGAGAAGAGGTCAAGATGTGGTTTTAGTGGGTAAAAGTCTCACACACTGTTCTTGCCTATTAGGTTTACACATCGTCCATCAAAAAAAAAAAAAAAAAAGGCACCACACCAACAACGATGGTGGGAAGTTGGGATTCCTCCCCTCTTCATCTCTTCAACTTCTACAAAAATCATTAGCAGGGACTCCTAGTCTGCTGGCATGTCTGCCGATAGTGCAGTTCCCTGTAATAACACATATCATGGCTCTAATCGCTGGTCTGCTCAGCCGCAGAAGGCAGGTTTTTGTGTTTCGAGAAATGAAGAGCATTCGATCTGCAATTATAGGACTTGAAATCAAAAGTAGCTCTGATGTAACATCCGTTGCATGTGTTGACCAAAATTATTAAGAGCACTTAAAATCGAGGCAGAGACTCAATCTGCTGTCACGGAATGTCTTTTCTAAAAGGATTACTCTCTTTTTTTTAAACTAATCTCGTAAGCCGTGTGGCCTTCGTAGATAGGACATTGCCGTCGTCGTTGCCTGGGATAGGATTTACGAGTAACGTACAGAGTCCACAGCGAGCCAGTGAACAACACTCTACTACTGAAGTTGTCCTTAATTTACTTGGAACTGGGGACACGATATCGTAAACAAAAAGATTCAAGTCCAAATCGCGTTCGGTCGGTCTGACTTTGACAGGCGCGGTACACGTTTTATCGACTATACGAAAAAAAGTGTCAACGCGCGCCTGACTCAATTTTTCAAATCGAAATGGAGCTCACGCATTAGCTTTCCCTAAATCAGCCTATCCTTGAAATTTTCGATCCCCTAAAACAAATTTTGAAAGAAAACAATTTGATTTCGAAACTAAAATCAAAAGCAATTCTTATATACTCAAATAATCACCTTTCCACATTCAAATTTCGTTTGTAAATTAAAAAAATTGTACACACATCTGTCAAACGCCCGAACGAGTGGAAAGTAGACCCAGTCGGTCGGGCTTACGATATCACGATCTGCGAAGTTGCAAAGCCCGACCGCGCTATTTCGATTTGTACAATGCTTTTACGTGTATTCTACTTCAAATGTCAAAGTCCGATCGACAGAACGCGCCATTGCGAATTGGGCTTTAAGAAAAGAAGGATACGGAAAAGCAGATTAGAGATCTATGACTTAGACTTTAGGGGTACAGAAAAGCAAAGGAGTGGTATAAAAATGAGCACTGTGCTAGCAACAGCAAGATGCGAGCCCATCACCAAATTGTTTTACCATCTACTTGCATTTCCCTCTAAAACTTTGACTCCAATAAGTCGCAGAGACGCTTCAGCTATTTTTTCTATCTTTTATAAATTCATTGAACAATAAATGAATTGAAAAACAAGTCGTATCAATCGTTTAAGGCGTTAAAAAGTTCTAGCTCACTAAATGTATTCACGGCAGTTCCATGGTCAGAGAGCAACGCGGGAAATTTGCGTAAAAACCAAACTCTAACAGACGAAGACAATGGAGGCCAAATGGTGGCAGTGTATCTTCCGGTTCCCAAGGAGCTGTTTCCCTTTCTTTCTTCTGTTAAGTATTTTGCGGCATCGAGAATACATTGAGATTCAACGATATCGAAGGTTGGCGACATACCCGAAAACAACGCGTCAGTGGAACTTAGCCGGACTGTCCCGAAAAGCTTTTGATACGCTGTCCAGAGCCGTCATATCTAAGACGTCGTCGATTACATCCAAAAACGAAAACTGAATATGTTGGAACTCCACAACACGCCGCATTGCTCTCAAAAGAAACGTTCTACACAGTCCTTCACTCGAATGGAGTTCCTATTGTCACGGACCTTGTAGACCAACGCCACACCTCCTGAAGGTGTTCAACCAACTCACCAAACATCGCACACACATTGTTTGCAAATGCCATGATTCAACGGCATTGTTCAGCGATAAACAAGTCAACTTTTAAGTTCACTAGGTGCCATATAGCATTCCACATCTATTTCATTTTTCATCTAAAACTTGGTCACAGTTGGTCACATACACTCCAACGAGCACTTGATTGCAACCGGTTGCTAACGAGTTTCGCAAACCGCCAGGGGCATTTACATCCCCCACAAACAAATCCCTCCTACCAGCAACACCCAACGACCACTCAAAATTCAAATGAAATACGAAAACATTTAAAATAGTTCAATGTAACGTGCTTCAAAATGTATGTCAACACAGTTGGAGATATTTTATTCACTCCTTGTTTTTCCTTCTTTTTTTTTAGCAGGCCATTTATTTGAGCGCTTTTTGTTTTACGACCATTGGAAAGCTTCGATGTAAGCAATAGTTATGTCGGAACACGTACAACAACAAAAAAAGAGAATAAAAATCAAAAATCAGAACCAAAAGGAAACATCGTGATTTTTGTTTTTAGCTCTCGCCGGAATTGAGTTTGGATGATTATGATGGCGTTAGTGTTCGATGAAAGGAATATTTCCGGAAGTAAATATTTACTGCTTGATAATTGATTGCATGGCAGGGATTCATTGATAAATTGTAAATCAACATCGTGCAGTGAAGTGGTTAGGGGTCGAGGGGCACGCGATTCGAACATCGAAATTCGCTTTGTCAAAAGTTTTTCTCTTTTTGTTTTTTTTTTTTTGAATTAATTGTTTTTGCGATTTATTTATTTGTTATTTATTCAATGTCCGGCCCTTTTGTTCGTTATTAGTGAAGGTAGAGGAATCTGTAAATTGGTTGCTATTCGAAGCAAAACAATTGCCATGATTATTGTTGATTTGTTGTCGGTTGAAAAGTGTTGATGCGATTTACGAGCTAGTTTAACAGTGTAATCAAGAATTCAATTGGGTCCAGAGGACGTTGAACTTGGAATGATGGGATGGGATTACATTGTTGGAAATCCAACAGGCGTTTGCGTGAGATGCAATGAGGATTTTTAGTAATTTATCACGCGTTTCGATTTTGCAGCTCCAATGGGAAAATCCAAAGGGTGGACGATATTTGCTGATTATTTGATGAAAACATCCCTTTCGAAGGGGATACGAACCTACGGCCGTTTTTACTGCAATTGCATTTGTAGATACGGTGCATTGACATAGATACAGTTATCCTCATAAGTAATTCAGTCATTCTTACTGAATTTTGAGTATGAGTATGAAATTTAGCTGAATTTAGTCGACTTTATTGGCATGACAGGTGGTTGACAAATTACAAAATAGCAAAAGCCACGTTTGAAACTGAAACTGATAGAAAATTTACAGCCGGACCGTATTCAAGCAGAAAGACTGTAATTAATTTTTAGGTGCCACACGCCACACGACTGGCCTTCTTTTCAACAACAAAACATCAACTTCTAATAAATAACTGACAGTCCGACTTGGTTTATTGGATTTTAAGTCGCTCATTGAATTATAAATCGCCAAAAATATTGGTTTTCCAACTTTTACTACTTTTTAATAGATAAATGAAACGCACAGATACATCAACTCCAATTTTTTAAATAATATTCGTTAAAAGAAAAAAGTTAAAGTAAAGTACAGTAAAGTAAAAAAAAAAACAAAGTAAAAGTATATCTGTAATTGTCAATCCGGCAGACGGCAAAGAGCCATGTCTAAATGATTTTATAATCGGATTGTAAAATTTATATACATAATCTTTTTTGAATAAAATCAATTCTGTTCTATTCTATTCGAACTCCACTCTTAGAGAAATCTTAGATTTAAGCGTTTGGTATAATCATAATTAACTACTTTTACAATAACTTTCCTGAATAATAACGATTAACATCACTAAACGACCATTATTGGAATAAAGCGTAATGTATTTCAAAGACAAATGTAATTTATTTCATTACTTTTATCAAATTTTTGTTATATGGAGTCGATCGATCTGTGCTCTGAACGATCAAAAAAATGTTTACAAACTTCTTTTCAAGGGAGAAACTATTGAAAATCATGTCTTCGTTTTGTGTTTAAAAAAAGCAATTGCAATTGAACTGTTATAGTTTGCTCCAGAACTGTAAAAGAATTAAATCTTTAGAGGTTGTTATTGTATTGAATTTAACGTAAATTATTTGAAGTCGTTGAGGTATAAAGCCCAAATCGCAACAGCGCGTTCGGTCGGTCTGACTTTGACATTTGAAGTTAAATACACGTAAAAGCATTGTACAAATCGAAACAGCGCGGTCGGGCTTTGCAACTTCACAGATCGTGATATCGTAAGTCCGACCGACTGGGTCTACTTTCCACTCGCTCGGGCGTTTGACAGATGTGTGTATATTTTTTTTATTTAAAAACGAAATTTGAATGCGGAAAGGCGATTATTTGAGTAAATAAGAATTGCTTTTGATTTAAGTTTCGAAATCAAATTGTTTTCTTTCAAAATTTGTTTCAGGGGATAGAAAATTTCGAGGATAAGCTGATCTAGAGAAAACTAACGCGCGAGCTCCATTTCGATTTACATTCTTTTCGCAACATTCTTGACATTCTTTGTCGCAAAGTCGATAAAACGTGTACCAACGCCTGTCAAAGTGCGACCGACCGAACGCGCCGTTGCGATATGGGCATAACTGATTGGGATTAAAATAAATATCTCACCATTCCTTAACATTCCATGATTAAGGCATTCATTTTTTAACAATCTTAGAACTAAGCCAAATGATTGTAGGTCTTTTGAAAAAAAAAAGAAATGTGAATTCACTTAAATATTTTTTGGTCAATGAATTCAAAAAAAATAATTTGAATTCATTTGACTTGAACTTGGCTTGACACAAATTGTATTAGGTGTATAACTTTGCTTCCGCCGTTTTGCAATAGATGGTTGTAACGGTAAGTGGTAGTCGAAATAAATAGATCGTAGATGTCATACAATAAGTTTAGGTATTTGGAAACAGAGCACCATCGAAATATTAGTCGATTTGTGTCTGCATCATAAAGTTATTGTCGATTAAACATGTCAGGTTATGAGCCAAATTCTCCAAATTCTTCTTCTTTCAATTTTCTGCTTTAATATGAAGAAATCTGTGGCTGAGGTTCATCGAATGCTCTCAAATACCTATGGTGAGGTCGCTATTAGTGAAAGAACGTGCCGAGAGTGGTTTTAACGCTAATAGATGGCAGGCACTACCCACGTGCGAAACGACAAGAGCTATTTGGCCTAGATACGATTACAGCAAAACGAAAGTGCTACTCTTGCAAAAAGTCTCTAGCATTGGCATAATTACGGTTCATAATAGCTTAAAAGACCACCTTTTCAGGATAGGACTCCTGGGTGACAATATATGCAGAGGTTATGGAGATGAGGAGGACACTACCTCTGTCACTGCCCCAGTCTTCGTCACCTACGGTTCGAAACACTTGTAAGACATATCTTCCAGGATCTTTGTGATATTAACTCTGTATTTTCAGGCTCGTGAGTAAGACCAAATGGACGGATCGGGCCACAAATGGATAGGACCTGCAAGTTGGGGAAGGGACCGAAATCCTCCCTACAGGGCAACACAAGGGGTCCACAAGGACCTAAGTGAGGCAGGGTGGAACCCCGTCTACCCACTAACTTAACCTAACCTAACACTTCAAGAACGATGCTTTTGACGTCGAAGACCGGCATGGCGGTGGAAGAGAGAAGGTTTCGTCTCAAGCGGAATCGAATTAAACGCAAAACGAATCATAAATGTATAACCAGTTTATTACAATGAAGCCTCGAATTTCGGGAAAAAAACGGCGGAAGCAAAGTTGTACACCTAAAACTTAAGTAACATTGAATTATTTTCGTAGTTATTTTAGTTGTGGGATGACATTTTATTTTCAAATTATATCAAAATTGCAGTTAAGAGCAATAATTAAAGAAATGATATGAAGATACATTGTCATCCATTCACATGTTGATTTGATTGTGCGTTGGCATTTTCTTTTCTAATTTAAGAAATGTGAAGTATTCATTAAAAGAAGCCTTTAGTTTATTTTACCATCCAACTATCTATTATTTCTTATTCAATATACAGTCGAAGCCCTCTAAGTCGTATTTCACGGGATATCAAAATTAGTTCGAGAGGGATTTTTTGAAAAATTCAAGTTACAGGAATTCGTGTTCGTGGAAAAAAAAAACAGTTTTCCCCTTTTGGATCGAAAAATCGCCAAACGGAGAAAAACTCCTCGATATAGGATCGCTGACGCTAGCTAATATTTTTATAACACTTTTTATTCATATCCTTTTTGCGTAAGCTAAAAAAATGTATTCTTTCAGAGAAGAGAATCCTATTAAAGCAGACCATACACGATTCAATTAAATCGTCAATTCAGTCGAATCACAGTGAAAACAACCCGTGTGTGGCTTTGCCAATTGATCGGTTTGACGGTTAGCGAAAAATCAAAAGATTTTGATTTTTCGAAGTTGACTGGCAAGTCTTTCAACTCAATTGAATCGTATGTGGGCAAGTTCATCGACAAGATGTCAAATTTAACAAATTGCGGTAGATATTCATTGTGAAATTGTTTGTAAACGAGTTTTGTTCAGTGTTAAAGTGAAAAATTATTTTAATTTGGCAGGTTTTCAATTCAATTGATGTAGTGCGTGGCCAAGTATCAATTCAGTTGACAACTCAGTTTACAATCGAATTGAATCGTGTATGGGCTGCTGAAGAGAATATGCCCATGCCATAATTTTAGCTAAAGGGTGATTTTTTAGCTGTTATCTTTTTGGCAACACTGGCTTAGGCAGCTAACGCACGTTTCGTGTTTTGTTTCACTGTCAAACATCTTCAGTTTGGTCTATAATTTAACCATGAATCGTCTTACAAACGAACAACGCTTGCAAATTATTGAATTTTATTATCAAAATGCGTGCTCTGTTAAGAAAGTTCAGAAAGTTAAGAAAGTGTTCAGCGACGAAGCTCATTTTTGGCTCAATGGGTACGTAAATAAGCAGAATTGTCGATTTTGGAGTGAATATCAGCCAAAAGCATTGCAAGAGCTACCAATGCATCCAGAAAAAGTCACAGTTTGGTGCGGTTTATGGGCTGGTGGCATCATTAGACCGTACTTCTTCAAAGATGATGCGAATCGGTAGGTGAGCGCTACCGTGAGATGATATCCAACTTTTTTTTGCCCAAAATGCAAGAGCTTGACTTGCATGAGATGTGGTTTCAACAAGACGTTGCCACATGCCACACAGCACGCGCAACAATGGACTTATTGAGAGGCGAGTTCGGTGAACATTTTATTTCACGTTCGGGACCGGTCAATTGGCCGCCTAGATCGTGCGATTTAACGCCTTTAGACTATTTTTTGTGGGGCTATGTTAAAGCTCATGTCTATACAGACAAGCCCGCTTCAATTGACGCATTGGAAGACAACATTGAAGCATTTATTCGTGAGATACCGGCCGAAATGTTGGAAAGAGTATGCGGTTGGACCATTTGAGGCGCAGTCAAGGTCAACATTTGCATGAAATAATCTTCAAACATTAAATTATATGGACCGTACTATCGATTCAAATAAAGATTTCATGCATTTTTCTGAATTTTATTTGTTTTTTTTTTTAAATTTTCCTATAGCTTTTAAAAAATCACCCTTTACTTGGACTTCGTGTGAATCGCGAAAAATTAAAATTAAACTACTTTATGAGTTTGGTGATGTAGAAAAGTCTGTTACAAAAAAGAAAATCTAAGGAATTACACGAACCGAAGCCGCGCAAAAGGATTTATGAGCGTACATGGGTCTTTGGAACAGAAAAACCATACTGAGCCATGGTTCTTTGAAGAAAAAACGTTATTTCGCGCAAAGCAAAGTCGCGCAAATCGAATTTGGGTACACATTCGAAAATCGCGCAAAGGTGAAACCGCGTAAAACGAGGAATGAGTGTATAATCGTACATAAAACAAGACGAGAAAGAGTGTCTGTGTGACGAAATAGAGCCAAGACAATTTTTTACTAACCGATTTGAAAACTCGCAACACGTTCCGTCTATTTCATCATCAGATTTCCCCTTGCACCCAATTAAATTCCATCACGCAATTAATAATTTAATGCCTTTCAAAAACGCAATCTCCTCAAGCTCATTTGCAGCTCGAATGGACGCCTTTGTTCGTCCATAATAATTACTTAACATTATGCCTTAATCTTCTTCTTTCAATAGAATTTCCATTGTTCTAATGGCATCCCCATTAATGTTCCGGAAAATTAAATGCATTTCACTTTCCTAAGCACGAAAAAGAAGAAAAAAAAGAAATGTGCAATAAGGAATCCACGCCACGGAAAGGAATTCGGATTCATCTCAAAAAATTCTTAATTCATCTTCCAACGGATCATCTCCTTTGGAGTGCAACATCCAACAAAAGTGGACAGCAGAAAGTTAATGGACAAAGGCCTGTGAAAGAATTAATGAGCACATTTTCCATCTCTCGTTACTCCTCCTCAAAGTAAACTAGATCCTTGTTGCACGAATGGGTGGGTGTCAGCATCAAAGGAACGGATGGAACAATAGGACAGGAATTAAGATTTTTTTTCCTTAAATTTAACGGTTACTTACCTTTTGGAAGATGTGATTCGGATTGATTCCCAACTCTGAAAGTAAAGCGAGCAAACATTAAATGAAAACGCCATCGATTAGATTCCGAACACTCACCCTCCAGCAGCGGCGGTTCATCGTCGAAGTCTGTGCCGGATTGTGGTTTGAATCCTTTATCCTGACCGTATGGCGCGTCATCGTATGCAGTCGGATCGTAAAAAGAACCCACTCCGGGATTCACATCAGCGTAGTTGGCATTGTAGTTTGGTGGTACAGAGGTTTGTGTGTTGTCAAAGGTTTGAAAATTTCTAAAAAACACGAAGACCACTCATTAAATAAAGCGATACAATCCCACCAATCACTTACAATTCCTGTCCGAATTCTGGAACTTCAAAATTAAACGATTGCTCTACTGGAATACCACCAGCTCCACCCCACTGGTAATCGTTTTGCGGTGCTCCGTAAGGAGATGCCATGACTTGGATTTGATGTCGAGAAATTCGAATTGTAGAAGACTGTAGACGAGACGACTCACTGGACGAGGGAAGAAAAGATTGTTATTTTTTTGCCGCAAAACGTAAATTTATTAAATCAAAGTATTTTTAATAACAAATAATTCAAAAAGTTCGATAAGTGACAGAAACATGAAACTGAGTGCACATCCGTATGAGGTGTGGAGTTGTTATTGGGATACGAAGCTCACCTTCAGTGTTTTTTTGTTCTTTTTCTTAAATTGAATAAAAATTTCTAGCCTTTGGTATCAACTTTAAACTTATTTAATCCTATTTTGAGATTAAATGAAAACTGAAAGTCGAATCAAAACATAAAATTTACTTCAATTTGACATTTCACCGCGATGGTCCACGTAAACGAATTTGACAGATGTGCTTTGTGGTTTGTGTATGGGATAAGGTGTGTTTGTTGTGAGTGTTTAAAATTATGTGCAGTGAAAAATGGATTTGACATGAATTTTGTCTTTTCAGAAGCAATGGAGAAGATTTTTGTAATTATTTCAATTGTCTTAATAAAAGAGGCCAAGAAAGAGTAATTGCGATGATTTTAGATGTATTTAAAATGTTTTGCTTGTGAACGTAAATTTTTTGACAGTCATTTTGTTAATTTATGACGAAATATCATCCTAAAATATCTATAGTACCCAAGCTGTTATAAATTGCTGCAACATCTCGTAAGGCGATTCCTTAGGGATCAAAGCACTAGATCAAACAAAAAAGCGGAAATAGTGATTAAAAAAGTAAATGAAAACTTCGCCTAGAAGTGTGAAGACGATATCATTTGAACGTTATATCTAAATCGTCACCACCATTCCCTGAGAGTCTGGCGAGAGATGGAATCTGGACATATCGTACTGCATCACCAGAATCTACTGGCCAGATTGCAATTATCGTAAGATGTTCACATTTTTGAGATTTACTGGACTTTAATGGAGAATACTTCATCACACGGGATATTGCCTATTTTACACTTGAAAATTACGACCAATCTTCAAAAAATTTGTGAAGCTACCATAGGAAGCATTGGTCTACGTACGTTACAAGTTGCCCAGCGCAACTGAGGAATGCAAAACTACTTTCCCAAACTCCAGCAAAGTGGTAAAACGACACTCAGCCCTGAACAATTCGCTTGTTGCCGCATTTACAACAATTTTGTGTCCTAAACCTGGAGGAAGAACCTTTCCTTGATCACTTCCTCTCTTCATGACACGAATGGCAGTGTTTAATGCACAAAAAAATCCACCAAGCTAATCCTTTTCGGTTTTTAATTTATTTTAACACACTTTAATTTTTATTTAAAGATCAAGAATAAAATAAAACATCTACTTTCTTTGATAATCAACTTCGATAGTTATGAATTTAAAACAATAAAATATTTTAGTGCACGGTGAGCTTGGTCTGCCTTTTGTACATATGAATATTTTTTTCTGAATGGTGATCGTTTCACTACGTTACACTTGATTTTCACACTAGTTTCAAAATTCAAGCAAGCACTTGTGTTTTTTGTTTTCTTTTTCTGTTTTTTGTTAACATCATTTACATAGGTTTTCTTTCGCTCTCGTAAAAATCTCGACTGGTAGCACAATTTTACAAATTTTGCCCTTCTTTTTTTTTATTGTCTGTGATTTCGTTCGCTCAAAACACATTTCGTCTTTAACTTGTCAATTAATATATTATTTAATATTTACGTAGATTATACATATATATGTTTGTTTTTTTTTTTTACAATAATACTTTACAACAAAACAAAAAATAAAAGAGAATAGTTTTGCTCTTTGAAAGCACTGGCAGCAACAACAAGAAACATCTTTTTTTTTATTTTTTTTATTTGTAGTTTTTCTTCTTAATCTCAATCGCACGAGTGGAAGGACGTCCCCATGCACAACGCTGCTGTCGTTGTCGTTCATCCAATTGCATAAAACATTTAAATTTACACATAAAATATTAGATACCATAGAATATGTATGTATAAGAGGTTTCTCCTAAGTAGGTAGGTAGTTTCGGGCTCGTTCAGTTTCTACTAAATCATTATTATCAATATGCTTGTGTAGTAGTATTTTTTTTTTGTTTTTATTGTAAATTATAACTAAATAACGATAAACGTAAACTGGGATGATGATATAGAACTAAGAGAGCTGAGCTTAGTCTTCCAGGTTTCTGAACCCGTTTTGCATGTCTTCGTACAGCTGGTCAAAATCTGCTTTGATCTTCGCCTCGCCCTCCTTGATGGGGTCCTGGAAAGAGGAAAGAAAATCGATAAGAGAATTGGAGAAAAAACTATGGGAGACAGAGTCACTAGGTTCAGTGAGTGTTCTTGAATTTTAAGGAAAAAAGTTTTAATCAAGTTTGTACGTCTATCGAAAGCCATTTTTCAAACGTTGAGGCAAACATTTTCAAAATGAGTTCACACTTTGAAAAGCCACGTCCGGTTAACAAAATCACGACCAGTGACGAGATATCAAATGTTTTCCCAAAAAGAAAACGGAAGGAATCCAACGCCTAATTAATCAACTAACACCGAGAAATCAGTAAGCTGCTATATTTTTTTAGGAATAAATAAAAAGCAAAACTTTAACAAATAAAGGGTGATCTTTTAGCTTTTATCTTTTTGGCAACAGTGGTTTAAACAGCTGACGCACGTTTCGTGTTTTGTTTCACTGTCAAACATCTTCAGTTTGGTCTATAATTTGAAGAATTGAAGCCGAACGTCCTACCGCAACGTAAAATTTTTGGTGAATAGGTTCTTGGAAAGTTGCCCCAAGATCCACTTTTTTACCGAAAAATTGTGTTCAGCGACGAAGCTCATTTTTGGCTCAATGGGTACGTAAATAAGCAGAATTGTCGATTTTGGAGTGAATATCAGCCAAAAGCATTGCAAGAGCTACCAATGCATCCAGAAAAAATCACAGTTTGGTGCGGTTTATGGGCTGGTGGCATCATTGGACCGTACTTCTTCAAAGATGATGCGAATCGTAACGTAACTGTGAATGGTGAGCGCTACTGTGAGATGATATCCAACTTTTTTTTGCCCAAAATGCAAGAGCTTGACTTGCATGACATGTGGTTTCAACAAGTCGGTGCCACATGCCACACAGCACGCGCAACAATGGACTTGTTGAGAGGCGAGTTCGGTGAACATTTTATTGCTTTATTGGCCGCCTAGATCCTGCGACCTTACGCCTTTAGACTATTTTTGTGGGGCTATGTTAAAGCCTATATGCCTGTCTATACAGACAAGCCCGCTTCAATTGACGCATTGGAAGACAACATTGAAGCATTTATTCGTGAGATACCGGCCGAAATGTTGGAAAGAGTATGCCAAAATTGGACTAAGCGGATGGACCATTTGAGGCGCAGTCAAGCTCAACATTTGCCTGAAATAATCTTCAAAAATTAAATTATATGGACCGTACTATCGATTCAAATAAAGATATCATGCATTTTCCTGAATTTTATGTGTTTTTTTTTAAAACTTTCCCATACCTTTAAAATAATCACCCTTTATTTGGGAATCCTGTAGGTTTTAGCTGTTTTTGGTACTTTAAGGTCATAAAAAACATGGCTGGTCTATATCGCAGTAGTCGTATGAAAGTACAGAGCAAAGCCACAAAATTTTCTTTTATGGTAGAGATCGCCTTTACATAGACAGACAGACAGACAGACAGGCGAACATCGAAGTGATTTCGTTATTTCGAAACCCTAAAAAGAGCGGAGCGAGCGTAGCAAAGGGTTTGGCGAGCGAAGCGAGCAGGGACCTGTTCCATAGATAGTAGAGTTGTAAAAAGTTAAGTACTTTTATTACTGCTGTAAATTGACTAAAAAGACTAATTTCCTTTAGTCTTTGAGCTGAACTACAAAAGAGTTAGTCAGTTAGTACTAAATAATTAACTTAGCCTTTAGTAAAAGCAGTCAATTAACTGAAAGTACTTTTAACAGGAGGCACAACTCTTAGTCACTTCAGTCAACTTAAAACTACTGGAGAAGGATTTGATTTAGTCAGTAAGTCTTTTAACTGCAGTCAATGCTTTGAAGTCATTTAAGTTATTTTATGTCTTACTTACTTACTTTAAGTGGTAGTAACAGCTCGTTGAGAGAAAGAGCCTAGCCCTTTCGCGTCTCTTATGTCTTTTGGGTGAATTATTCCATAGAGGAAGTTTTCAGCAAATTGAAACATGTCTGGTCGCATGAGGAATGGAACGTAGATAGTTAAATTTAGTTTTTTGCAATTCGAATTGTAAAAGAACTTCAATCACAACAGATTAATCTAAATATTCCAAATAAAGAAATACAATTTTCCACTCCAAAAGCGAAAAAAAACTGACAGGAGTTATAAAGGAACATGGCTACCGAACATTTGAGTAATTTTAAGAACTCCTTTTTTTGATTTGTCTTTAGCTGTTCCATGTAGTTTTTTCTTACCATCTTTTTGAAATTCCTAAACTTACTGCTTATGAATTTTGGACAGAGAAACAGAGCGGAGATTCGAGGAACACAAATTTAACGTCAGCGAATGTCTTTATTCGCCCCTCAGTCATTACTTTTCAAACCAGAAGCAGTTTTTTCTTTTTCAAATATGAGAAATACAGTTTTAAAGTTAAGTGACTTTAATTTTTGTGTATAGCTAGAACTTCTGCCAAAAAAAAACTAAATTGCTTACTTTCGTTGCAGCAAAAATAATAAAACTACAGTAGCTTGTGGCAAAATGACCCGAGGGACTTTATATTGGCAATCGAATTAAGTGGCTACGGTTCAATAGACGACGACCGATTTGCTTTGTATGGAAGTACGTAGACCCATTTTCCGCATACGAAAGACGATCAGTATAAAATAGAGCATTGTAGTTAGTTCGTTGAATACCATGGGGGTCACCAGTGACCAGCACTAAGTTTGTTCGTAAATGGCGTGGCATTCAATGCGTTAATTATACTGAACTGTACCGCAGGTCTCTTTCAAACTCTAATGACTTAGCAAATTCATCAGATTGGCAATGTTAGAATGATGAATGTAACCAACAAACATTCACTGCAGGACATTTGAATAAATTACAAACGCGCAGTATCCAAGAGTCTCATTAACAACATTCATACGTGGTATTCTAATTAACAACATTTCCTTTGTCGGCAAACACCTCGTGGTAGTGTTGTAATCTAAATTTAGATATGTACACAGGCATTACGTACGAGCATGCAGATTACAGATTTAAAGTGGGCAGAGCAGATAAAAACCAAAAACAAAAAATGTTATTAACGCACAAAAAATCGATATTTACTTTTATGAAACTGATAAAAGCGATAATTGTCGTATGGTTCTGAAATGTCTTAATTTCAATAAATTTAAAATTAGTCTAGCAAATAAAGATGAAGGGAATAAATCAAGAACAGCAGATCTCAATTAAGCTTTTGCTTAGATAAAGTCATGTCTTCTTGTAGATTATGTTGCAGCAAGAGAGGAGATTCACTTTCAAACGATGGAAAAAGTAGGTTAGGTTAGGTTAGGTAAAAGTGACTGCCTGCGCTGTAACGCAGGCTCACTTAGGCCACTTGTTGGCCCATTGTGTTGTCACACCTCCGGATTGTTTCCAATTTCCCCGGAAAGACACAGAAGTTCGACACAAAATACTTAGAGGAACCTTCAATTATGCAACGTTACCTCATGATTAGCATTTTGCACATCACATTTTAGATCGCCCATTGAATACTAATTGAGTGGCGTTGTCCACTGAACTTGGCAAACTTAAATATGGTTGCGAAAAACCAGCATCAGACGTAAGTTGCTTGAAGAGAGATGAAGATGCTGCTCTGTCTACACACTGAATTTAAACTCAAGTCTCACGGGTGAAGAATCTGTTTGGTGTCACAAGAAGGATCATGCTTCTTTTCTAACCTTTCTTCTACGTAATTTTTTCTGGATCAGTTCGAAATCCCACCGTCAGGACCACGGAAGACGCATCTTCTCCCTCCAAGGTGACGGATTTCATTAAAACATACCACCGGCAACAATAACAGACTCTTGTACAGGACCTTGCATCCAACTTACCCCGGAAAAGCGTTTCCTTCACCCTTCGATTACACGATTGATACTTACCACCCATTTTGGAGAGCACAAGCGGGGTTATCTTGAAGTCTCATCGAATCAAATCGAACAGATAGACGACGGTCACTTTCACTAGAAAAGAAATCGCAAAGTCAGACACGGTTTCAAATGTGCCAACAAATTTGTCTCCCACAAAGCAACTGGAGGATGAGGTGCTACTATTCTGCCACCAAACGCCGATAGCCGTCATCAAAGCCGTCACCAAAATGAACGCCCACTAACTACAAGAACGTAAACGTTCACATTAAAGGCCACCCAGGTTAGTACAGCGTCATTTGTCGATGTGATGAACAAGAGGTTAGAATGAATGCAAATTATGTGAGGTTAATGTTAGTAGCAACCGTTTTTAAGCGTTTCATGAAAAGGCAAAGGGAAGGACCACTACATCGCTACGAGAATCAACAATGAACTGCGCGTCGCCATCACAATTTAACAAAAAGAAAATAATGCCTCATTGTGCACACGCACAGGCTAAATTGAGAAATTGACGCATGATTTTGTTTTTTTTTGTTCAGCAATAAAATCACCATCACACTTACCTTGAACTTCATCGACGTCAGCTGGTACATTATGCCGCCCAATGATTCTTTGATCAGGTTCCACGTGACCTTGTTGTCCGACTGGGCGGTGGATTCGACAGCGTGACGGGCCATGTCGTAGAAGGCGATGATGTTCTTCAGCATGCCGGTTGTTTTGTAGAAGGGGCAGAAGCGATCGTAGCTTGAGTAGGAGTTTTGTTGCAGGAAGTCATCCTTTATGAGCTTGGCCACCTCGAGAGTAATTTTATCGGTTTCAGCCAACGAGGCCTTACCGACCAGCTGCACGATTTCAGAGAGATCCTCTTCCTCCTGCAGAATTTCCTTGACCTTGGTCCTGAATGGCACGAATTCGGGGAAGTTCTTGTCGTAGAAGTCGTCCAGGGCGCGCGTGTATTTGCTGTAGGAGATGAGCCAGTTCACTGAAGGGAAATGTTTGCGTTGAGCCAGTTTCTTGTCCAAGCCCCAGAACACTTGCACGATGCTGAGGGTGGCTGATGTGACGGGATCGGAGAAGTCACCACCAGGAGGTGATACAGCGCCAACGATAGAGACGGAGCCTTCACGCTCGGGGTTGCCCAAGCACTTGACGCGGCCGGCACGTTCGTAGAACGAAGCGAGACGAGCACCCAAGTAGGCGGGGTAGCCCGAATCGGCAGGCATTTCAGCGAGACGACCCGAAATTTCACGAAGAGCCTCAGCCCAACGGGAGGTGGAGTCAGCCATCATGGAGACGTTGTAACCCATGTCGCGGAAGTACTCGGAGAGGGTGATGCCGGTGTAGATGGAGGCCTCACGGGCGGCGACAGGCATGTTGGATGTGTTGGCGACGAGGGCGGTACGCTTCATGATGGACTCGGTGACGCCGTCGATCTCGACGGACAGCTCGGGGAAGTCACGCAGTACCTCAGACATTTCGTTACCACGCTCTCCGCAACCGACGTAGATGATGACGTCGGAGTTCGAGTACTTGGACAGGGCCTGTGAGATGACAGTCTTGCCGCAACCGAAAGCTCCGGGGATGGCGGTGGTTCCTCCCTGGACGCAGGGGAACAGCGAGTCCAACACACGCTGACCGGTCAACAGCGGGTGGTTGGCTGGCAACTTTTCGGTGACTGGACGGGGCTGGCGCACGGGCCAGACCTGCAGCATAGTGTGGCTGGTGATCTCACCATCGAACTCGGTCTCCAGAATAACGTCGTCGACCGTGTAGTTGCCGGGTGGGGCAATGCATTGCACTGTGCCCTTCGCACGAGGCGAAACAATCAGCTTATGCTTGACGAGCGAGTTCTCGCGGACGATACCGAACAAGTCACCTCCAGTGATGTGCTGTCCGGGCTTCACATTCTCGGGGTTGAACTCCCAACAAGAAGAGCGCGACAGTGATGGTACGTTGACACCCTTCGGGATGTAGATTGAATTGGATGTCTCGTTGATGTCCTTCAGTGGCCGCTGGATACCGTCAAAAATACTGCTCATGATGCCAGGGCCCAGTTCCACGGAGAGTGGCTTGCCAGTCCGCAGTACCGGATCGCCAACGGTCACGCCAGAGGTTTCCTCGTACACCTGAATGGTGGCCATGTCCCCTTCCAGACGGATAATCTCTCCCACAAGCTCGTAGTAGCCGACGCGAACCAACTCGTACATCGCAGATCCGGCCATCAGCTCGGCTGTCACCACTGTGAAAATTTGCAAAATCAATAAAACTCCCCCAGGACCTTCGACCACCGAGCAGCACATACCTGGTCCAGACACGGCGTACACACGTCCGAACTGCGACTCCGAATCCTCGTCGTCAAAGGTCTTTAAGTTAGTCATGGTTTATGTAAGTTTTATCTGAAAGTGCAACAAAAGGACTCGTCAGGATGATCAAAACCCACCCAATGAAACGCGAAATGCACAAACGACCTCACTCAATTGATTTAACCCACAAGCAGTCACATGACATGCCCAAAGTTGCGTCTTTCTAAGACGTCGTCTTCCTCTTACCCAATTTGATGGCAATCAATTGATTTTCTTGTTGCCCACTCTTCGTAAAAAAAATTAGATCCTTTTTCGGATGCAAATATTTCGCACAAATCTTCAGTAAATTACGCCTTTTCCTAAGGGTTGTCCTCTCTTCTTTTGACGAAAATTCTTCTTTTTTTGACACTTGCTCTAGTTAGTTGTACATCTCGGTCTGGGGATGTGTGGTCGTGAAAGGAAAAAATCTCCAACTCAATAAAAACTTTTTTTTCTCACGGTCCGAGCAAAAGACTCTCACGTTCATGCGCGAAATTTGTGTACACCAGAGCTCTATGCAGCCTGCGTTATCGATTGGATGACCAATTTTCATGCGATTTTAAGGCATACTCGTACACTTTGGTAATGGGATACGTGAGATGGGATTTAAATTAACTAATTAAACTTACATGGACCAATTGCGATGGACAAAAAGACGTTTTCTTTTGACTGTTGGAAATTAATTCAAATTGGATCTCTTGCTCGACACGAAGTACTCGATTCAACTGAAGAAAAAGCACAACGACGAGTCGATCTCTGAGAATTTACTTTGAGTTTTGTAGATTGAGTGGAAAATTTGAGGTGACGGACGACCTCTTCGTGTGGTGAATTATGCTGTCAGAGGGAACAGGGTGTGTGGAAAAAGGGAATGATTTTATTTTTTTTCTGTAGATTCTCTGTAGATTGTTTTATTCTAGCTCTTGTTTAGGGTGTAAAGGACTAAGCAATAATATTTCCGAACTACAAAAGAAACTCAGCTGTGCATGAAAGTCAACTAAACAAAGTTGGCAACCTTTAATTTTACAATGTTCTCGTAATGGATGTCGGAGCATATTCAAATCGAAGGAATTTTGTAAAAACGAAGTCCTTTTGTGATCACAGGCATAGACAAATTCTTAATTCGTTGCCTTAAACGGTACGGAAAGTAGTTTAGTACCAAGATATATGGAGAGTAATGTCTGAGCCGTGAGCAAGTATCACTGTTGGAAGAACAGCCAAGGCAGACGAGCACGAATTTATGTAATCGTTCAACTACCTTGGATCAGTAGAAGGTGTGGAAAATAACATTGAAAAAGAAATACACGGGAGATTACTCAAAGCGGAAGCTTACTTAAACGCAAGAATCTACTTTTTTTACCTCAATTTACTTACTTACTTACTTAGGTGGCGCTATAGCCCGGGGTGGGCCTGGGCCTCAACCAACAGGCCTCTCCAACTGGCCCGGTTGTTTTCCAGCTGTTTCCAGTTTCACACAAAGTTGGTTGAGGCCCCTTTCCACTTGGGTGCGCCACCTGAGGTGGGGTCTTCCTCTGTCGCGATTCCCCATGGTGGCAGATTCGAAGACTTTCCAGGCCGGTGTCCATCCGCTCTACATGGCCCAGCCATCTAAGCCGCTGGATTTTGGCTCTTCTGACCAGGTTCATGTCGCTCTACAGCCCGTACAGTTCGTGGTTGAATCTCCATCTTCCACACTCGCCATCTACGCAGACAGGTCCGAAGATCACGCGAAGGATCTTTCTCTCGAAACAACCAAGCAAGTCCTCATCCTTTTTTGATAATTTCCAAGCCTCTGCGCTATAGAGGAGGACTGGGACGATCAGGGTCTTATACAATGCTTGGTCTTATACTTATAGCTTGGTTGTCCGAGAGAGAGCTTTACTACTCTGTTGCCTTCTCAGCCCAAAGAAACAGCGATTGGCAAAAGTCACTCTTCGCTTGATCTCGAAGGTGCTGTCGTTTCCTGAGTTAACCGCGGAGACCAGGTAGACAAAGTCCCTGACTACTTCGAAGTTATATCAATCAATATTGACGCTTTGTGTAAGGCGTCGGTGTTGGGTGTCCTTCCTTGATGACAGCATCTACTTCGCCTTTCCTTCGTTGACCGCTAGACCCATCTTCGCCGCTTCTACTTCAATGCTCGCCAATGCCTCACAGACAGCTCGCTGTGTTCTGCCAATCATGTCAATGTCATCGGCATACGCGAGTAGTTAGTTTCAGTGGGGCAACAGCCCCATTTATTGGCTTAAGACAAGCAGGGAAAAACTTAACCTAACTTAAAAACTAACTGTACTTTTGACTTTTGAAAGATTGTGCCTCTGGTGTTGGAGTTGGAGTTCCGCACAATGCTTTCAAGTACAATGTTGAAGAAGTCGCATGACAGCAGGTCGCCCTGTCTGAAGCCTTTTTTGACATCAAAGATGTTGGTAAGGTCACTGCCGACCCTCACGAAGCAGCGAGCTTTCTCCACGGTCGTCCTGCAAAGTCGGACCAGTTAAGCAGGGATGCCAAAACCAGACATGGCTTCGTATAATTTTTCCCGAAAAATTCTGTCATACGCGGCCTTAAAGTCGACAAAAAGGTGCTGGATGTCGATTTGGGATTCTAGGGTCTTTTCCAGGATCTGCCGTAATGTGAATATCTGGTCGATAGTGGACTTTCCATACCTAAAACCAGTAGTCGATACTCAAATCGATAAACCTTACCATGAATTTGCCTGAATGTATCACAATGGACCTAATCTGGCCTAGGTGTGGCTGTGGGTCTTTATAACCCCAGCCAGCCACTCTTACTTACTATGAATTCAAAACTGCTGCTGCAGAAGGCACTAGTTTTACCAGAACTCACATGTAAATCCCAGATTTGGGCACTCTGACCTCTTAGCCGCGTTCAAGAGGAAAGTCTCACGGAAAATAGTTAGCCCCGTACGTGAGGAAGGGGCATCGACATCGATCTAAACGAATTCAAGTGTCCCGACTGAGGTGGCTAGGTCATGAGCGTATGCACACTAACTAAAATGCCTTCTGGTTTCTTGGATTACTCTGAGCTGAGCGTTGACGCTGAAACTGCCCTTTGACGACTCTTAGATGGTCAAATAATTGTTCAAGAGTGTAAAAGCCAAAGCATCCCAGGTATTTTCTATCCGAAAACATACCGAGTGCGTGTTATTCCAAAAATTTTGACGACACATTTTCGTGGCCATTCTTTTCTCAAAAATGAAGTCACACATCGAAACCAAACCCAATTAATTTCCATTGGATACATAATTCCACATAAATTATATTTAATTGTTCATATTTTGGAATAAACAAAACAAAAGAACACCTTACAACCAAGTAATTGCAAATTAAACTAAATCCTTAGAAGCTGGTGCTTAGTCATTCAACATCAAATCACTTCGCCCGCCCATTGGCGGCTCATACGACGGATGCAGTGCCTTGCCGCGATGATTGAACGAGTAAAATGATGGTAGATTACCAAGTGTTTCCCAGGATTTTCCCTGTAAGTCTACAGCTGCTCGGATTTCTTTGAAATCAGCCACAATTTGGATGATGTTATAAATGACCACCACTAAACTGATAACTGTTTGGATTATGATCTGTAACGAAAATACATGAAGACAGTGTTCAGTGAAATGGAATTCAAGTCACCCACGTCCAGGGGTAGCTGATTCCAGTCCTGTTCCGTGACACGAAGATATGTACGGTCTGTAAAGAGATTGAAAATTGAAACGATTGATTTGGCATCGAATTGTGAAAGAAGTTGACTTACGATGAGCAGCAGAGAAAGCAGCATGTGCCAGGGATGCAAATCCACCCAAGAGGAAGAGTTTATTTATCAGTTTGAACGACATTTTGTGTGAATTCTAGAATTGCAGCCTCAGTTATCAATTGGAATCGATGTGGAAAACGCGATGACAAAATGAAAAAAAAAAGAATTGGGTTCAATTGAGAAATGTCATTGCGGTGGTTTGACATGTGTCATGCAGAGGGTTGGTGTACCCGCTGACAGAAAACGCCATTCAGACTACAGGAGCGAAATCTGGAGCACATATTTTTGTTATAGCAGTTTCAAGTAAGAGACCACTGTGATAGATTCTTTATTCAATTTAAAAGAAAGTACAGATCATTATTAACAGTCCAGCCAAAGTCAGATAAGGCCTGCCCGACCCACTTTTTGTTACAATCAACGCCAGGTCCGTCGCAATGTTGCACTCCACGCCGTGACAGTAGTGACAGCCGTTGCCGTTTCTGCAGTCCACGAGTCTGTGAGTCCCCAAATCCACGGCACAGCCTCGCTCAACGAAGTCACCTAGAACTCAAACACATCAAACGACTGTCAAAATGGACCTCCAACTCACCGTCAATCAGTGTGTAACACCCGCGTTGCTCATACGTCACGAGGCCACTGTCGCAGAGCCCACCTTCCAACCTCTCAACCCCAGTGGTGCAGGAATTCTCCTCGGTTCTGTTCCCGTGACACTTGATGCACTTCTGGACGGTGGTAGCCTGCTTATTGCAGCTAGCCTCCGTGCAGGTCTGCTCCAGAAACTCGACCGCTTCCGTGCTGTCGTCCTCCTCGTCTAAGCTGCACCCACGGCTGGTGGAGCCGTCGGCGAAGCGTCGAGTGAAGCAGCTTTCGATGGAGAGGAATTTCACGGTGTTCTCGCACTTCACCAAGCTCTCGTCGCCTTGCGCCCAACTGCAGGCCTCCTCTTCGTTGGAGCACTTGTGGCAGTGAAGCTCCGCCGGCCGCTTCGCTGGCATGAGATTGCAGCCGGGACCTGCACAGAGTCGGCAGCCGGCACCGGCCAGCACGCACTCGGTGAAGAGCGACTGATCCGACTTGCAGCCACGCACCATGGTGCCCTTGGAGCTCAGGAACTCGAAGCAGGCGTCGTCCGCTGCGTACTGGGCGCATGGCAGCAGGTTCCGGGCGTCAGTCACACCGCTGCAGGCCTCTCGACCGTCGCAGTTATGACACCGGAGTCGCATGGGCGGGAACACTCCGTCGTTGCACAGATTCCCGGAGCATTTGACACACATCGGCACGGAGTCGTTGCACTTCAATTGCGGCCCTTCGCAGCCGCGTACGGTGTTGCCGTTTGTAAGGACCGCACTGACGCAATCGGCGCCTGCCACCTCGCAGTTCTCCTCATCGACGGCCGTCGGGTTAGTCCACTGAGCGCAGTTAGGGCCGTCGGCGGTGGTGCACTTGAAGCAGCTGCGGAATGGAAGCGTGTTGCAGCCCTCACCGTCACACTGATTGCAGTGGCCGGCAACCGTTGTCGTCGGCGAGCCGCAGCCCCTCCGCACGGTGCCGTCAGCGAGCTCGCACGCGTTACAGGAGGACGCCTCTGCGCTCGCACATGTGACAGCTGTCAACGCTGACGGGTCACTTTGACAGCGTTGCTCCGTGGTTGAGTCGCATTGAATGCACTTCTGCTGGTCCAGGCACTTCTTGTTGCACAGATCCGTGTCGCAGGTGTCAAAATGATCCTCGTCCAGTGAGAGCGAGCCGCTGTCAACGGTGCAGCCGCGCACGATGTGGTCCAGGTTGTGGTACAAGAAGCAGGTTTGCGTTTCGTGGCCCAGAAGCGACTTGACGCTGCACGTGGTCGCGTTTGTGATGTTGCACGACGTGCTGAAAATCTCGAAGAGGTCCATTTTGCAGCCTCTACCATCGTTGGAGTCGCACTGGGAGCACGTGAGCGTTCGCACACCTGGCTGGTCGTTGCATCCGTTTATCTCGCAGTAGTCCGCGAGTACGTTCGGCGAGCGGCTCGTGTCCGAATAGCAGCCTCGGAACGCGTCCATCTCGTCGATCACGTCGGTGTAGCAGTAGTCGGTCTCGAAAAAGTTCAGGCACGGTGTCGGTTTCCCCGTTGGTGCCGCAACACACTCGCCACCGCTGCACTGGTGGCACTTGAGTCGCCCGGGCGGATAGACCCCCTTGTTGCAGAGGTTCTCCGAGCAGGTCTTGTAGTACTCCGGCCCCTTCGGCGTGTTCGTGCTGCATCCTCTGTAGGTCACAGAATCAACTGAAACGGGGGTTCTTATCTGTCTGAGCTGTCACAATGCGACTCGCACTCACCGATTGTCATCGCGCAGGCGAATGCACTTTTGCACTCCTCCGTCGGGAGGACGTTGCTGTCCAAGCTGACTGCGCAGTCTGCCAACATCACGGAGTCGCATTTGTAGCAAAGTATCGCCGAGCATCTTCTCACTGTAAAACGCACCTGTCACTCGTCCACTACGCACACGATAACGGTGTACTCACCAAAAAACGTCACCAGGGTGACGAACAGAATCCTCCAGTGCATCGTAAGTGGTTGTAAATAACTGAAGCGCTCTTGTTATTTGGTTTTAATGGCAGTAGCCTTATTCCGATTTCTTGAACCTTATCTTGTCACTATCGGCTGGGCTTTTCGATAGCTTCGCTCGATAGCGCGTAAGTGGGTGCCCTCCGTTCAATGGCGAGCGAAGTTTTGGCGCATTATTTGCATTGTCTTAGGAATTATATCTACGGCAGATAGCGCGACTGGTTGGCCTTTGTTTTCGAGATAACCGTGAAGATGTTATTTTTGTCCATAAAAATCGTATCGCGTAGGTCTTGGGACCACACAGGGTGTAGATGAAAATTGTTAGAGCTTGGAAAATATTACATGACTCGACACGAAGCTTTTTTTTGCCCAAATGAATATAAAATCGGTGTGTTTTTTTGTGCTTTAAAGACATACTCAGGCCAAGTAAGCAATTCATCAAAAAAAACCAAAAAGTGCATTGCGAAAGGAATTCTAGTTGAGAAATCGTCTTCTTCTTTGTGCTGCGCCACAGTCCGGGGTGGACCTGGGCCTCCTTTAGCAACCTCCATCCATCCATCCTCCATCCAGCACGATCCCGTGCCAGCTGCTTCCAGTGACGCACACCGAGTTGGTTCAGGTCTTTCTCTGCCTGTGTCCGCCTTGATGACGATGTGGCAAAAAGGCCTGTGTCCGCCACCATAGATGCGGGCTCCGTCCAACTCCGAACCTGCGTTGTCCCATAGGTTCGGAATCGAAGATTCTCCGACCCGGAGCTGTACTGTCCATTCGCTCTACATGGCCCAACCACCGTAGGCATTGGATCCGTAGACGCCTGGCTAGGCGCATGCTGCCGTGATTGAACCCTCTCTTCCAGTAACCATTAATGCCAACAGGACCAAAGATCGTACGCAGAACTTTTCTCTCAAAAAGGCCTAGGGCATCCGCTTTTGACAAATCCGATGTCTCCGCGCCATAGAGCAGGACTGGGACGACCAGGGTGTTATATAAAGCCATCTTGGTTTTTCGAAAGAGGGCTCTATTACTCAATTGCCTCTTGAGCCCAAAGAAACAGCGGTTGACAAGAGTTATTCTGTGTTTGATCTCGGTTGAGAATCACAGACAACCCAATATAGACACCCATCTCGGCAGCTGCTTTCTCCCCTCGCCCATTGATAAATTGTACAGTAATTCACGAATGTAGCTGAAATACAGGAAGCATTTTGACAGTTATTCATGAAGCATCGAACATTAGTATAACATTTTTATGCAATTTTTTTGGATTTGTTGTTCAAAGCTCGCACACGTATTCACAGACACAAAGTGGTATAAAAAACTCTATCAAATAAAATCAAGGAGCAAGAGACCAGATAACCGAGGAATCGTCAAAAAACTGGGTGTGCAAATACTTTTTTGACTGACTGTATATCAGTCAAAGAGATCACCTTTCTTTGACGGTGTTTCAGGGTTAGGAGAGGCTTTTTAACAGCTCGGTATGGACTCAAATTACCTTCTATTGCATGTCTAATTGAAAAGTTGAAGTCCTTAATTGTTATAGTTAAGGACGTCTAAGTCTCTCGCTGGATAATGTTAAAATTTTTAATGTTTCGGAAACGGAATAATAAAACAGGAATGGAGGTGTATCTAAGCAACTCAGAAATGAATCGTGATTTTTTCTGGAATTAGTCGAAGATTAAAGAAAAAGTTAACACTAATACTAAAATCAAAAAACAAATTTTTTTTTTGTTATTTGATTTGAGTATCGTTGGAAAGAGAATGGCAGCTAGATCGAAAAGTTAAATACCTAATTTTTAGAAAAAACAATTTCACTGGAGTCCATTAATTGAGATTTAGTTGGATAGGTCTTGTAAAGTAAAATCGATTTTTAATTAAGTTGAAAAAGTAAATAAGTTGAAAAAAAGGTGTTCACACCCTTAAAATGTTTATGCCCATGGGTCTTAAAATCTGAAAAAAAAAAAAACGAAGAATAAAGGTCTTGATGTAATCTTTCTGTTAAAATTAATTTGAGCATCCTGGCTCCAGAAGTTTCGAGCCGAAAAACAACGAGTATCAAATTTTGAAGATTTGAAAACGCCATTGCATAGAACTCGTCAAAAGAATCAAAAAATATTACAAAAAAAAAATTGTATTTTTACACAGTTTTTCGAGATATTAAGTATTAAAACCGGATCAGTTTTCTGCTAAAAACGGTGAATTGATGAGAGTCTCACTTTCGTTTGCGATCATTTAATCCCTTAAGTGCGTTAAAGCACGGCTCGGCTGGTGCGATCAGCAAATTTACACTTCCCAACTCCGCTTGCCTTCTTATTGTGGCGTCAGGGTTGGTTTTCTTTCTTTTCTTTCCTATCTGTTGTACTACATCTGAATATAACACGCAGAAATTTCCTCCTTGGTACCTCCTTTCCATCTCAGCTTTCACCTTCAGCTCGTGCTGTGTCTTAAACAGAATACTTAATACCCCAATCCATTTAGCACGCGCCAATTATAAAAAAAAGTATGAAACGATTTTCTTTTGCTTAGTTTATTCGAAATGAAACGAATAATTTTACTGATGCTATTTTGATTTGTTAATTTCTTTGAATTAAAATAAGCCGTAAGTATTAATATATTCACTGTAGAACCAAACCCTCAGCGTATGAGTAAATCTCAGGCTTGACAGCTTCTTTTTTTGCTTTAGATTTTACCAGCTCCTTTCTTCGGGAATCATATTTATTGCCAGCCATTTTTTAAACGTAAATTTAGTGAAAACTGAATAAAAAAATTGTCTAACATAATTTATTTGATAAAGAAAACTATTTTACGAATCTGAACTGCGTATTTTAGAAAATCACATAGAATTGACAGAAAAATGCAAAACTTACATGTGTTTTGCACTGCCTTAAAACGAAAAACCGCACTTTTTTTTTTTTTTTATAAAATATCTAGAGTTCCTGTTGGTATTTTTTTTTTGTTTTCCTTTAAATATTAAATTATTATACAAGCAACACTTTTAGCTGAAAGTTCCATTAAAATTCTTTTTTTAGATTAATCAACAAAGGACGTTATTGTGGTTGAAAATTTGAAAATGTTTCGCACTGTATATTATTTACCACAATTTTGTACAAGATTTGACTTTTTTTTTTATATTACAAATCAGATCTAAAAAATCATTGCCTTTTTCCCGCAATTCTTTGAAGCGGAGTGAGAATGACAATCGATGGCAAATTGAAAAATGAGCGATTACAAATGTCGTATAAAATTAAATCGACGACATTTCTAATCCTGCTATCAATGTCATGAGGTGCTCAAAAAAAATAAAAATAAAAAGCGAGTGACTGATAACATTGCTGGGGGAACTTGATAAAGTTTGTATGTTGATAAAACGAACGCTTAAGCAGCCCAGGAACGATTGAATTCAATCGTTAACTCAGTCAAATCACAATAAAATCAAACCGTATGTGACTTTAGAAATTGATCGATTTGACGGTTGGCGAAAAATCAAAAGATTTTGTTTTTTCCAAAATTGACTGGTAAATCTTTTAACTCAATTGAATCGTGTGGGGGCAAGTTCATCGACAAGATGTCAAATTTAAGAAATTGCGGTAGATATTCATTATGAAATTGTTTGTAAACGAGTTTTGTTCAGTCAACAATTATTTTTAAATTGGTAGGTTTTCAATTCAATTGATGTAGTGCGTGGCCAAGTATCAATTCAGTTTACAATCGAATTAAATCGTGTATGGACTGCTTAAGAGAATATGCCCACGCCATAATTTTAGAAATTAGCTCTGTTCGCATACTTTTGTAGCCTACAATTTATAACTTCTCTTTTCTTAAAGCTGTTTCTTGCAGTTTGTTTGCAGTTGTTTATTGCTTTTTAGGGTTTCGTTCCAAAGGAATAACGAAACCCTTATGGAATCACTTCGGTGTCTGTCTGTCTGTCTGTCTGTCTGTCTGTCGCCTTTTACATATTTGACTATAACTTATAAGTCCTTTGTAGTTAAGGGATGCAATTTGGACTGAAGGTGTATCTAGGCAACCCAAAAATAAATCATGCACCCTTTTTGGAATTAGTCGCAGATTAAAGAAAAAGTTAGTACTAATACTAACGCCCGAAAAAACTTTTACTAAGTTGGACGGTCGATATGGGTGTCATTGGAAAGGGGGCCATGCCCTAATTATGAAAATGTCTGTCTGTCTGTCATTAGGCTTTAATCTTGGTAATTGGCGAACCACTAAGAATTAAGAAATGAAACTTTGCCGAAAGATGTATTTCATTTGTCCAAAGAAAGTTCAGGTAAAAGAATTTAAAAAAAATTCATATTAGCAAAAAGCTTAGTACCAATACTAAATTTGAAAAATATGGGTATCGTTGGAAAGAGGATGATAGTTAGATCAAAAAGTTGTACTATGGTAATCCCCTCACTCTTATTGGTAAGAAGTTATTAGCCAACAAATTTCCAAAAACTGACTTGTGTACCGTGTCCCCCACCTTATTTTCTAGAATATTGCACCAAAAAATCTGAAAAAAATTGAAGCTATGGGTCAACTCATCGCAATAGCCCAAAATTATCCGAAAATTGTGTGTGATTTTTTATTTGTACTAAAATAAATTAGTTACTAACTTTTTTGGTTTTTGGTTTGCGAGATATTAAGCTTCAAAGTCGAAAAAAAGGCGTCCCCCCCTCCTCGCATTTCCACACCCGTTGGTCTAAAAATCTGAAAAAAATCTGAAATGTAGGTTTTGATGTAATCTTTGTGTTAAAATTGGTTTGAGCACTCTGGCTTTAATAGTTTTCGAGATATTGGCCAAAAACCGAAAAACAACAACATTCGAGTTTTGAAGATCCGAAAACGCCATTTTGTAGATCTCAGTGAAAGAACAATAAAATATTATGTAAAAAAAATTATTTTCATACAATTTTTCGAGATATTAACGATTTAAATCGAATCAGTTACCGCAAAAAACGATGAACTGACGGCAGTCTCAGTGTCGCTTGCGGCATTTCATCCCCTAAATGCACCAAAGCAATTTTCACACGCCTAGCGCGATCAGCAAATGGGAAAGGATTTTCTTTTGTTCAATTTAGTTCGAAATGAAAAGAAGAATTTTAGTGAATGAACAGTGAATTGAGTTTGATTTGATTTGACTATTTTAGTTCGTTAATTTCTTAGACTTATATTAAGTCTTAGCTACTGTTTCTGTTTGCGAACGAAACCCTCGGCGGGTGAGTAAAACTCACACTTGACCCGGTTCTTTTTTTCAAATATCACCTGAAAAGTTGTTCTTTAATTGTAGTCGCCTGATTTTGATTTGTAATAGGAATATATTAAGTTAAAACTAATTTAATCGTGCATATTCGCCATGAAACCAAATCAATTACTTCATCAATCACTTTTTGATTTGAATCTTGAGGACTTTGCTTACTCCTTTTTGCGTGCATTTTATTTCATTTACCATTTTAACTTTTATTTAAAATAATTAGTATCCCCAGTAGACTTCATCTGTGCTAAAATTTTAAAATGTTTACAAGCAATTGTGTGTAAAAACGATTGGTGGTTTTAGTTGGTGATTATAAGCAGTTCATTAGTTGACTTCGGTTTTCATTCCTAAAAAAACTGATCAAGAGCAATATACGAGTATGTTAAGCTTGGCGATCGAAAAATTTCACTCAAATCGCTTCATGATCAAAACTTTTCATATTACAATAGTGAAGAAGACACTTTTAAACTGTTGATTTGTCTTGGTTTTTCAGCTTTTGCTTTCAGATATCACATTTCCTTCTAGTATTTTAGATTTTTCAATGAAAATTATTCAACAAAGTTTTGTGTTTTGTAATTGTTTTAGACTGCCTTTTGAAAGTAGAAAACCACAAGCAATAAGAAAGATCAGTTGAAATCAACCAACTGAAGTAACTAGTCTTTTAGATTTTTTCTTAAGAGGAGATAAAATATCGAGGGAATTTCTTAAAAACAAATAATAGTACCAAAAAATGTGTACTTATTTCTCTGAAAAAAAAAAAAAAAATATAAGCGTGAAATCTGAACTCCGAACTCTGAGCGAAGTCTAGAAAACCGTAGAAAAAATTATTATGGATGGCGAGATCTATTGGATATCCCAATAAGCTTTTTTAAAACTACTTACTTGACTCTTCCAAAACTGATTAAGGTTTTATGGGAGGAGAATGTAGCAATCTTATTCTACTGATCAATCTGTAAAAATTGTCAATTATATTAAGCGTGTAACTTTTGCTTGCAAAGTTGTGGATTCCTGCGAACTCTTGTAAATTGCTAATTTTGTTTGATAGCTCACATGAGAGAAGCTTACTATTTCTGCACCACGTGTCTACATTCGTGAATAGAATCAAATGAAATTGAGAGAAAAATTGATAGAAAAAACCTTTTAATTTAACCAGAAAGCGAAATTAAATTTAAAACTTCATGCTCTGAATTGGTCTTGAATCGGACAAAGTCTTTAACCAACAAATATGTTCCTACGATGGACTGCTGCATGACCTAATCCTAGAGTTACAAGTAAACCAATAACTTCCCACGTCAAACACGCAACACATAATGTCACAAAAAACGTCCTAAATCTAGAAGTTTTAAAAATACTATTAGCGCATTGACCTATCGCAAGTCATAGCACCTTAAAAAACTGTGTCACCAACATTCCACCAGTGCAAGCCATTGAACTTCCGACAGTTGACTAAGAGGCCCAAACACCTTTAACATCACCGTCAAGACCAGTATAACTGTCGAGCCAATTATTTTCAAGAAATGTGTCTTTCCTCCCACGATGAAAAATTAAAATTTAACTAAAGACTTCCACCCCTCTAATGGTTGATATTGATTCTACATGACATGACTGGTTACATTTAAGCAAAAAAGCTTGAATCCTTTCAAAGATAACTTCAGTGTGGCCCTGTAGTGCATTGGATTACTTTTTTTTTCACTTTTAATAAATAGTTTGCGACGTGACGGGCAGAGATATCCATCGATATCCACAGATAAGAGGACTTTTGTAATTTTCAAGTGGAAGTGAATTTTATCTAACCCAAAGTTCTTTCATTGTTTGAATAATGGTTGCATAAATTAAAAAAGTATATTCCATTGACGTTTAGTCGAGATTTCGTTGTGTAGTGTTCGGGAACTTCAAAGAATATTCATCGGTTATATAAAAATGAATATCGGGAGAAAGTTAAGGATCCTTGTTAGTTGCTTCGTCCTTTTGGCGACTAACATTCAAGGAGAACTGAGTGAGGGTAAATTTGTGTAAAGTGCTTAAGTTAAGGGTCATCGTTGCATTCACTTCCCCGACAGCCCGATGTTAAGGTTTGATAGGGGGTGACGTGAAAAAAAGGAATGCGATGGAGTTTGTCTTGTGAATCAAAGAAACTTCATTTTTCTCGCGTTTCACGAACACAAGAAATCTAGAAATTCTTTTTCAACACATTGATTGCATCGCCATAGGTGAATGACGTGGCGATAACTATCGTTCTTTTCCAATTAATCCTGAAAATAATATCATTTTTATGTCAACTTGAAAGTCTTACTCAGCTTCACACCTGTCTGTAGATTCAGGATTCGAATTACATTGTAGAATTACGATTTTATGGCATAGGAAGTCAGAGTCGGCCAAGAAATCAATTACTCGATATTCGATGATGGAAAGCAAGATTTTAATTGAGAAGAGTTTTCCAAACGGACCCAAACGGACACTGAATATTCTTTTTTTTCGCTGTTATTTTATTAAGTCTTTAACATGAAAGTCACACTACTTTCTTAGCAAGAAAAGAAACGTAAAATATGAACAGATGTCCCTAATAGTAAATTAGCTATAAGAGTTCACTTAAGCGAAACTTAATTATTTTGCACTTTGCTCTTCACTTTTTTTTCAGGTTCCATGGGTATATGCGAGTTCTGTGAGAACACAGATCTAGTTGACTGCGAAGTGTTGGAGGTTAACATTACGGTGAACTGTGACAGCCCCGAGAGGATGTGTATCCTGGGAATAGGTAATCGATTTCTCTACTCGCTCTGACAGTCCAAATAATTTCCTTCCATACCCAGATAATCCACCCAACGACTTGTCCGCACAAACAGTAAGTCCGGATCAGGTTTGTTTGTTCGGGAAAGAGTCCGACGTTAAGCCTCTAACGGAGACATCCATAACAGAAGACGCCACGGAAGTACCCCTTCCCGAAGTTCCTGACTACCAAGGCGACGAGCCAATTGAAACCTTGCGCTCAGCCGACATTGCTCCTGCTGGAGAAGAACCACCAGCTCTCGATTGCCTCTCCTGCAACAGCTCAGTCCTCCCAGACTGCTTGCGAGGCGCAGACACGCTTAACTCAATCAAATGCCCCAAGTCCAGTCAGTGCCTGACTCTACTCCAAGGTAAGACCTATTTTACCATCTGACAGAAATACGCGTAAGAATGTACTCTTTCCAGATGACCATGTTTTGAGAGACTGCTCGTCGGTAATTTCCACCGAACAATTCGCCCTCTGCCACTCTGCTGAAAAAAGGAGCTGCACAGTCTGTCCCATGCCCAAGTGCAATAAACTCCCGTGGACACAGTGCTACCACTGCAACTCACAGGACAACCCGAACTGCACGTACTGGACGGTCGAGCAGTCCGTGCCGGTGCAGACTTGTCCGAGCCACGACGATAAGTGCTCGGTTCGTGTGACGGCAGGCGGCGACACTGTCCGGGAATGCGTGCGAGCGAGCTTTCAGTGTCCACCCGCAGAGCTCTGCTCAACGTGCGATGGAGCCCTCTGCAATGCTGGAGTCTTTCCCGAGGATCGTCGCCGGTGCATACAGTGCCACGAATGTGAAGATGTCCAAGATCCGGCCGAGGCAAGACCCTGCAATCGCTACACACCCGACGATCAATGTTTCCTCTACGTCACGGCAAAGAGCAGAATGATACGAGGATGTGCGTCGAACACCACTGAGATGGAGCAGTGTCATCTGAACGCCCCAAAGTGCACCACCTGCGCCGACGCAAACGGCTGCAACCACGTGGCGCTGATGAAGGATCCCACCCTCTCGTGCAGCAAATGCCATTCGAAGACAGACCCGAGCTGCGCCTGGACTCAGCCACCGACGGCTGTGGAAAAGTGCCAGAAAAAGGTTCTCTACTACCTCGAGGAGACCTGCATGATGAACTTCGACCCGGTCACTCAGGAGGCAACGCGTGACTGCTCCCTCGATTCTGGCGTCTGCACGCCGGACGATCGCAATTGCCACACGTGCACTGGTGACGGATGCAATCGAGGAAACCTCAAGACCCAGCAGTGCATCCAGTGCAGCAGCTCTCGCCCAGAACAAGTTAGCTGCGCACATCAGGCCGAGGACATTCCGCCATCCAAGTGTCCGCAGGAGGCTCAAAAGTACGAGACCAGAGGGTGCTACACAATGACCAAAAGTATGTTTATTTTCTTAATCGAAAATGATGCTGAGTATATTCCTTTTTAGGGTTTCGTTCCAAAGGAATAACGAAACCCTTATAGATTCACTTATGTGTCCGTCTCTATTTTTTTCAGATAACATCACATCCAGAGGCTGCGTTGTTGAGCTCAACATGGAGGATATAAAGGTGTGCCTGAAAAAAGAAAGCGATGGCTGCGACATTTGCTTTGAAGACGGTTGCAACAATCGGCTGGCTCCTTCGGTGGCCTGGAAGAGCATCGTGGACGGCGTCGTGGTGGTTCTGTGCGTCGCATTTATCAGTCTTGTAGCTTAGGATCCAAGTTTTTTTTTGAGTATTCTTTTTACGAAAATCCTAATAAAATATTTAGTGTGTGTCAGCAATGGAAAGGAGTTGTTTGTGGTGGACAAGGGGACTTCGCTTAACTGAAACACCGATTTACCACTATTTTTTTTTTTTACTTAAGCTGTACTTTCTCTTAAGCGAACTTCGGATAACTGAAAAAAAAAATTCATTTAACCGGAGTTTACACAACTGAAAAACAATTTCACTTATCCAGCCTGAAAACTCGAAAAATTCTAACAAATTCTTTCAGACATGTTCCGGTGGAGAAAGGATAAACAAACGATTTTATGGATGGACGCATTCAGTGATTCGATTTCTGTTATACGGAGTAAAAATTAATAATTTTTGTTTTACATTATTTTCAGTTAACCAAGTTTTTCAGTTAAGGGGAGTAATTTGTATGACGATTGTGAAAAAATGCCTCGTGCAGAATTTTGTGTTTTAGGTCACCGATTTCTTCAGTAAAACGTAGTTGAATTAAGCGAAGTCGACTGTTTCTAATTCTTTTGGACTTCGTGGAAATTCCCAGGGAAAGATTGTTTCCATTCACAAATGGTGAAGTGTACCTCGAAGACGAATCCATTTTGAGAAAACCAGACAATTTATAAAAACCCAAAAAGTAATCCTTTATTTCAAGTTCTTTTCCAGTCGCAGCTGGGCTGCAAACTTCTACAAAAATCTTAGCACTAACAACGTCGCCACCAGCAGAGAACCCGCTAGTGTTGCAGGTGGCGCAGAATTAGGAGCTTTTAGGGAGTTGCAGTTCTTATCCTTACAGCTCTCACATTGTTTGTACGAAGTGCTCAGGCACTGCTGCATCGAAGTGTAATCAGCATCGACCAGGCAGCTTCTGATTATGATGCCCTCTAAAAAAACAGAAACAACCATTAATTCCGTGAGCGGGTGTCAAGCACTGCCGCTAAAACTTACTCCAGTTCTCGGTGTAGCATCCGGCTGCGGATTCTGTTACAGGATTCCTGCAGCTTTCCGAAGGATAGCTCGTGCCCTCCAACGCACCACGACACTTAACATTCTCGTCACTGCGGCACTTGTAGCATTTGAATTCCATTGCATCGGCGTTGTTGCAACCGTTGCCCGAGGTGCACTGCGTGCAACCGGTGGTACACTCGAAGTTGTCTACGTCGTATGTGCATCCTCGCACGGCTGTGGTGTCGGTGACTTTCTTCGTGTAACAGCTCTCGGTCTTGTAATACTCGATTTGCTTGGTGCAGTCCTTGGCCTCGGTTGTACTGAATCCCCATGCGCAGGAGGCTTGGTCAGCTGTGCACTGGATGCACTTCATCGATTGACTGCGTTTGTATCCGGAATTGTTGCAGTTGTCGGTATTGCACCGCACGCACTTCTCGTTGGTTGCTTCACATTTTGCAAAATTCGCCGCACTTGAGAAGCATCCGCGTGCCATGCTAGTGTCGCTCGTCCCATAGACATAGCACTTATCATCGGGATCGTAGAGAGTGCACGGGAGTGAGGAGATGCCTGTGAGAGATGCACAATTGGAGTCGGCGTCACATTGATAGCAGCGCCGACGTGTTGTTGGGTAGACGCCACTGTTGCAGCCGGATGTCTCGCAGGTCTCGCAGGTTTTGCCGGCGGCACATGTCTCGTCCTTCGTCGCACAGCGACGCTCGATGTTTTTGTCGTCCTTAATTTGCATTAGGCATTTTGTGATGCCAGAGTCGCACAGCGCACTCTTAATGGCAGTTGGGTTTGAGAGTTGGGCGCAGTTCGCATCCGTCGATGAGTCGCAGCTTTTGCAGGTTAGCGAAATAACATCAACGTTACAGGCGTCCTTATCGTCTTCGGGTGTACATATTCTGCAGCTCTTGTCATCAGTGGCACATGTGTTTGTGGTGTCAATGCAGCCTCGCTTCACTTTTCCAGTGCTCGCTAAATAGGCAAGATAGAGAATTATTAGTGTCTTGAATAACGAAAGAAAGCGACTTCTGTAGTGTGATTTATTTGTTTTCTTTGGCTCCTGCACACAGTATCGTGCAAAAATGGATACCAAATCAGCGATATCGTGTTTTTTTGTAAATAAAACACAGATTTTTGCATTATATCTTCCCTTATTTCATTGTCAATGAAAGAGGTATAAACAATTTTGATCGCATCAATAGAACGGCAAAAATTCACAAAAGTTCATCTTGACTCAATTTTTGCAAGTTTAGAAAAAATATATAATATGCGGGGAAAGTACGATTACTTTGGGTCTAGGAGTTGATAATGGTTTTTAGAAAGCAATCAAAAACGAATATTTTTTACTATATGAGGGGGGTCTAACTCACCCCGTTTAGGAGGTAGGGACAATTTAAAATCAAATCAATCAACTTGAAAAAAAAAAATCGTTAAAAAGCAATGGCAACACCTACAATAAAAGCCTTTACTAATTTTGTTAGCTAGAAACCAGTTCTTTAAACATACACTTAAGTTAAATTATTCATGTTCATAGTTTTTGAAAATTCGCATATAAAATAGTTTGGATAAAAAAAAGTAGGAAAATAAGTTTAGTTTTTTTTTTGTTCAAAATTGTAAGTGGAAACGATGAATTGGGGTCTTATCGTCAATGCTTGTATTAATTCTGAATTCGGTAGCTAGCTCGTTCTAGTTTTCTTCAATACTAGGAGACATAACACCATTCGGTTTTTTTTTAATTCGATTCAAAATTCTATGGAGTCTGGTCATAAGAGTATACAATTTTTTTAAAATTAGTTAAGTATGCAGTACTATTAAAAAAAAAAAACCTATTTTCGTTTGATCTTAAGAACATAACTCTAAGTAAATTGATTCCAAAAAGGTTTAACAATCTTCACTACACTTAACCGGATTTGGAGGATTTTTTTAACTTTAAAAAGCATTTATCTCAAAACGAAGATTTTGGACCTACATACCTCCATGGAATTAATACAACGACTTAAGAAATATTAATAAAATCATTCAAAGCGGTCAAGGTGTTTTATTTAGAAAAAAACATTAGATCGCCGATTTTATATCCATTTTTGCACGGTACTGTACGTAAAGCAAAACAAAGTGAAGCGCAGCAATTCCTTTCGACGGATCGATGAACTTTTGTTTTAAGTAGCAACAGTGGGATGAATGGAATCTATTCATCCACTCCGATTAATCAACGTTATTGTAAGGTTTTGCAATCCATTTATGAAATAGCTTCAACTTTATAAAAGTCTCATAATCATCATCATTATTGGCGTAACAGCCCACCAAGGGCCAGAGCCTAGCTTTTCGCACTCAAATCATAGATTAAACAAGAGACTGATCTTAAAAATCGCAGTACAAGTGGCTTAGTGACATTCCCATTTTATCAATAAATCTTAATTTGATACATTTAGGAAAACAATAAATAAATGGAAATTAAAAAGACCTAGGAAGCTCAAAGACTAGGTCTGACTTTATGAGTTAGCCTAGCCCGTAGACCCAGTCACAAAAGACGACCCCGACCAGGTGTGCGTTTCTTTGTTCACACATTTTTTTCTTTTATAAGAACTTACAAAGGCCCTATCGCATTTTTATCATCAACCTCTGCTTATCCACTGTTGTTTGTTTGACAAAAATGAACAAGTGGCGTTTATGACTCATGAGCTTTTTTCCCTCCGACAAGAGTGGCTTATCAAAAAGAGATAGCCAACAATCAGATTTTGATATTTCCATCATTCAACCTTAAATGTCAATTTGACGTAACAGACCTGAACAATTTTTTGAAAATTAAATTTAAAAAAGAACTTTGAAAAGATTTTTACCTCCAAATGTAAAATACAAAAACTTTCACCTGCCAAATATCATGAAATGACTTACTTTACTAAGTGCAACTTACCGACTGAAATGAAACAAGAACTTGCAGGCTCGCAAGTAGTAGTAAATGTAGTTGGTTCCTTGGCACATTTTTCATCTGTACCGCTTGAATCGTCACATAGTATACATTTTTTTGCAGCTTCAAAAATAAGGAAAAGAAAACTTATGATCAAATAATTTCAACAGTGATTCGATTATGGTATACAATACCTTGGGCAAAACTACTAAAGGCGCTGAAAAATACGAGGAAAAACAATAATTTCCAACCGATCGACATGTTTGCACAACGGTGTTAACACAATAATTAAAAAAACACAAATTCTCTTATACGTTCGGCTTCAAGTGACACCTTCGATAAAACTTGAAACAGATGTGCTTTTACTGAAAGTTAAGTGCGCAATGCATCCCGGTTAGACTCTGTTCAGGTGGAATATGTCGAATAATAAATAATACAATCGATAGCAGATATCTAACGTGTGAAGAAGCATATTACAGAAAAGGTTCGAAGGGAAATGTGCTTCAACGTTGTGATAAGAAATTAAAGAGTTTAAGACTGATAAACTCTTCGCCCATTAACTTTTGAGTATATTTTATTTAAATCGATCTCAGCTAGGCTCTTACATTTATTATATCAGCTTACTTTTAAGTTTCTGATTATAATACATTTTTTAGCAGCAGTTAATAACTACATAAATAAAATCGATCTAGACATTTAACACGTTGAATGTCATTGGGGTGACCCCCACTAGGTTGTTCGTATACGGCGTGGCATTCAATGTGTTAAAATTAATCAACTTTTGGCAACGAATGTATTCACAGACAAGGAATTGTCAAAAACCTGTCAAATGAAATCGAATGAAAAGGAATCGGATTTTTAGGTGGAAACAATTGAAGAAATAAGATCGATTTTTGATTCCGATTATGTTCGACTCTATTAGAGAAAATAAAAAAACTGTAACTTAAGAACTCTATTGTGAAAGTTGAAGATTTTCAAAGCCGATTCCAATTCATTTGGTTAGCTGATTGGACGAAAACTGTAGGCGTGTTACGGACTTATAAAATAACGTCGCTGAACCTGTGTTATGACTACAAAAGAAGAAAAAAGTAATTTAAACTTTCGAAATGATAAGAAATAACTATGTGCATAACGACTATAGAGCTAATCAGACGGTCTGTCCGAAAAGAACAATCAAAATCAGCGTGGCTCCCAGTATTTGGTAGAGACCTTTTGTCTGCAGAATCCTAAAAAAAATAAAAGACAAAAATACACCTGAAAACTGTCAGTCTTCCGCAACAGTCCCTAAACGCAACCGTGCTTCAAAGTGCGTTTCACTCTTTCTTAAGATTTATGCACTATTTTGAACATTTTTATCATCGCCTGACCTTTCTCAAGATTTCACAATCCATAAAAAAAAAAAACCTCTCTCTTCACATATTCTCAAATGTTACTTTAAGTTCCTGCCCCAATCCGTAGTCAAACACTCTCTCTGTCGTATCTTTTGTCTTCGATAAGATTAAACCAAGAACTGATAAGATAGGCTCGAAGCCCGGAAAAGCTACTAGTGGCAATCTATTGCATTTATTTCAATACAAATTAATCCAAGAATATGCTATGGATTTCTTCTGCAGATATAAAGTGATTAATTGACACAATTTCAATAAATTGATATCGTCTTATTAATGAGTTAAAGCGGAGCTGTGAATTATGAAACTGTGATGATCGATGTGTTTTTTTTTTTTTTGGTTATGAAGCTCACGCTCATATTTCACAATCGAATGAAACCACAGTCCTGACGGATGTATAGTTTTCCGTCCGAACCGGGGGGTTACGAGTCATGAATTTCGGTTGAAAATTCAGCAAGGCACTCACTTCCTTTCATCTAGTTCGTAAAATTTTGTAATCTTTTTCAGTTCGTTGAATTTCGGTAATGGGTTTTGATAAGATTGTTAATCGGGTAGAATCCGCCATAACTTTAAAACAAATATTAAATCCAGGGGATTTTGTTCTGAGATGTTGCCCTGTTTCTTCATTTGTGGAATAACAACCCTCGAAAGACCAGAGCCTAGTTTTCCGCTCCTTCACTGTGTTGAGCGCGATATAATTTTAACACAAGTGGAGGGGACCTACTGTTTAATGCCGGTTCCGAACTGTGAATTGCGAAAGCTTTCCATGACAGAGGTTACTCCAGGAGGATTGTCAATGGTTCGCTGGAGGTGGAACCGTGCAAATTGTTTGTGGTGTTTTTTCTCTGGGCTAAATTTGAACCCGGGTACTCTCGCTTAACAGTCCGACGCATTAACGATTAAGCGCCTACAACTTTGCATGTTAACCCTCAAAAAATATTCGCTCAGAGTAAAAGGATGTGCATACGATTTTTAGAGGACTTCCAGTTTGTTTTTTTTATGAACATTTTTTTCATCAGATATTTCATTGAGCGAATAGTTTCTGAAGTTACTGTAAGTTTGTTTCCTCAACCGGTTGTTCGATGGAAAAAAATAGCGTTGTCCGTGACTTTGACTTGAATAATATTTCTGTTAAAGCCCAATAAAAAAAGAAAACAGCCACTTTAGAGTGGAAAACAAAACAAAAAACCAATTTTATTTCACAATTCCTCCATCGTTCCATCAAAATTTCTGACAAAAAAGTAAAGTTCTTATAAATACAGCAAAAACAACATAAAATACATCGACTGCTGAGTTATAAACTCATGCAGTTTGATATAGTTTCCATTTAAAAGTTGTTTGCAAAAAAAGACCAAGTCTAGAACTAGTTTTTGAGAGTTTTGGAACACTCCCACTAACCACTTAAGACAAAGTTTATTTTATGTGGTATGGCAACAATTTTGCACAAATTTACCAAGTTTATTGACGTTGTAAATTTTAAGTACGTGCCAGTATTATAGTTCCAGTATGCAGCAAACTTATTGTATTATTATTCTAGCCTTGTCGAGTGATTGTCCTGGTGCTAAAATCGTCTTTTTAACAATGTACTTTTACAGACATATAGTCGCTGGGACCTAAAAAATAGATTAAGTCTATTTTCTCCAATTTTACAAGACAACTAAGATTGATAATTTTTTAAGCTGGTTATATTTATTTTTATATCCTTTTTTTAAAAATTTTCAATTCTGTACTATAACTTTTTCATTTCACCAACGGTATTTTGTTTAAAGTTAGTTCATTTGATCAAAGACCATATAACAACAAGATGGTGCACATCATACAAAAATATTTTGCGCAAATATAAGACAAACCCAAACTTTACAAAATATTTTCGCTCTCAAGAGTTCATGCCTGATCACTCCTTGTACCCGATTGCCCGCGCTTATGGGAGCTTTTTACTTTTCATCATTTAGAAGTGCCAGTTGCATTATCTTGGTATTATATGGTCTTTGATTTAACTCTTCAGTCAATAAGTAGGTCTGGTCCACAAATGAGCCAATACAGATACCCAACTTCTTCTTCTCTTGCCCTTGATTTTATTTGACAGCGTACATTTTATAACATTTTGTGTCTGAAAATACATGTGAGATCTTTGAACAAGAAATCAAACAAATGTGCGTGAAAATGATGAGCTAGTGTTCGGTGCTTCCTGAATTACTGTCAAAATGCTTCCTGTATTTAAGCTACATTCGTGAATTACTGTCAAATTCATCGATTGGCAAGGGGAAATAGCAGCTGCTCAGATGGGTCTATATTGGGTAGTCTGGGGTCTGGCCATAACTAGTGTACATAATTTGTACGCTTCAGTATTAAAATTATTAACCTGGTACAGTCAAGAAATTTGATTAAGATAGCTGCACATTTTTTTAGAAAGTACGTGCTTAGAAGCGGCAAAAAGGTCTGGCCATACCTAATTACAGACTGGCCAGATCTACAGACAAACTTAACAGAAAAATCAACTCCTATATTAATTTTCTTCAATTACCTAGAAGTATTTAAATTCAAATCCCTTTTTTGTAGGGTACTTTTATTAAACGCAAAAATTATGCCTTTCAAAATCAGATTTTTTTTTAAAAAAAAAGTTAGGCTTTTAAGTCGACAGATATAATTCAAAAAACTAAAATAAAAGTAAATAAAACTCAGATCTTGTTAAGTTTTACTTATTACTTTTATTTCGTAGAGCATCTCCTACTTTTTTAGGTTGCTTAAGGAGACCCAGCTCCACCCCGGACTGTAGCGCCGCACAGAAGAAGAAGAAAGATCCCCCACTTTTAAGAATAGCTTGATGCCCATTTTTCATAGAAACAAGCTTCCTTGTGGTTTTTGCTGAAATTTTCGTCCATTACTCAGAAAGAGTATTTTTCAGGCCCGCTTTTGTCCGTACTTATGTCCCTTTATCTATGTCGGCGGTTTAGCTCTTCGCAAAGATGCAGAGGTCTTAAATCGGGAGACTGAGAAGAGGGATGAAGTTGTTTAAACAAACTGTAGAGAAACGAAAATTGAATAGTCGAGTAAAAAATAACGACGAAAATTGTGAAAAATGCTATTCGATCAGTTTTGTGAGTTTGAATTGTACACTGTAAATACGTGATTAAATAATTTGTAATACAAACTTTGTATGGCCTCCTTTTGTAGTTACAATAACTTTAGTGGAGCAATATATATTTAAGGAACGATGTAGATATTGATGTAGTATGTAGATGTTGGTAATTATGTAAAGGGTGATTCTAAAATACTTATAAATATTGAATACATCTTATATTTCTGTTTAATGTACATAACAATGTCTTAAATACAGTCTTCTCCTGTGTGTTTTGGGCCAGTATTTTGTTGAAAAATAGCCAAGACGTCTACTATCCATAATGGCCTTAAAAACTAGCATAAAGACGCGCAATCAAATAAGCTACATAACTGGATCACTAACTCATTTTTGCCTAAAATGTCGATAACTTGGCGGTTAGAGCGCGATGTTATCCTTGTAGCACCTTGGCCTATTTTTTTGCTGATCGCTTGATTGAAACTTCTTTAAGATATTCCAGGCATACTCCCTGGTGCTGAAATCAACTCGGTTTATTTTACCCTCATGTTTATGTGGCCTACGTTCATGATTAAGATAATAGTCCACCTAGGAGTATGCAACCGATAGAGCATTTTCACCTCGACTCGTCTAAGGGTTGTTGTGGTGAATAAAAATGTAAACATAATCAGTTTGGAGTTTTCATAAGGCAGCATTTGCTAACAATTTAGGAAGAGTTTTGTAGTATGCCAGGCCAAGGGATCTGGACTACTTCGATAGAGTCAATTTACAGGCTAAATGTCCGTCAGCTATATGCACTGCAGTGCCACCGTCACGTCATTGAATCTTTCTTATCTGTCTATTATTTACATTCAATCAATTCGATTAGAATCAATATCCGGCCAATTAATGCAGACGCGAGTAAAAAGTCTTTAGTGTTGGCCAACACTGTAAAACTGAATGTTTTTTTTTTTGCCGTTGATAAGACTTACGACTACTTTTATAGTAAGCTAATCATTTGCTGTTTCTTGCAGAGTGTGTCTATAAGTTTTCCAAGAGTCAGTCTTGTCAGTCTTGAAAATAATTCGCGATCATTCGGTTCAGTAATATCGATTCGCCAAGCCCGCCGCCGAAGATGAGGTGCTTTCTATTTATCTTCCTCCTGTTGTGCTACGCAACTAAAGGTAAATCCATGAAAGATATCCTTCCATTTGATTTAATTGTGATTGTAACACTTGCATACACAGTGAGGTTTTTATGAATTTCTTTGATGAATGTGATATACGCCTTGTGTTAGAGTTTGAAAAAAAAGTTTTATTGCGGTTTTCAACTATCAAATGTTCTGTATTTCGGTGATTTTGAGGTTCTTTTTTGTGTCTAAGCACTTGTGTCACACTTCAGAAATTCTTTTTTCTTATATAGGACTTAAGTGCGTGACAAGTTGTGATAACGTCTGACAGGCTGTTACTTGTCATGAGAACTTTTTATTTGCTTGTTGTTTATAGCAGGAATAAAAATTACCGTGCGAAATAAAATTCAATTCACTACAAAGATGGAAAGCACAATAAATGCGGTTGTGGATATGAAATCGAAGGTATCATAGCACATGAATTTTCGGGCTTAGTGCAACCAAGTGGTGCAGGTTAACAGATCATACTTGAAATAAACTTTTGTATGGATACTTTCTTTTGCATTATTTGTCTTTATTCACATTGTTTGGAAGGCATTCATATTTTCTTAATACCAACTTCGGTTGATTGCGCTCGCGCTATTCACTTAAGCGATGTTAAAGTCTTTAAGCTTCAGTTTTCTAAAATCGAAAATATCTGGCATACTTTATTTATTCCACTTCCAACTAATTTTATTTGTTTTTGTATCATTTGCTGGTAAATGTAATTCCTATGAAGCAACTTCGAAGACCTTGCAGGCTTCAGTCCTTCTCTATATACCAATTCTCTTTGTTTTTGTCTGAACAGCTTAGACCTGGTATCCTTCGACTAAGTGCCTATCTTCTACAGACATGCAGACAACTAAATCTTCTCTCTTAATGCTCATTACAACTTAAAATGACATTAATTACAGCGAAGACGATTAGAGTGATTGGAGTGAACAAGTTAAAGTTTATTTACAAACGTATCTATTGACATTGACACTTCAGTAATAAAATAGGTAAAAATTGCCGCAAAGGCATTGTAAATTCATTGATAGATAAACTGTAAGAACACTTTCAAAGCTGCATTATGATAAGAAACACTTCCGCTCCTTGAAATGACGGTGAAGAAAGTATTCGTTGAGGTATATTCTTGGATGAGGAATAGTAAAATCGTTTTACAAACAAACACCAGAGGCAGGTTTTGTTTTAAAGTGAAATATTCTGGGGTTCACTGCACTAATCGGTCTATTACAAACAATGTTGCGCTCCTTGATAAGGGAGGTAAATAAAAAAAAAATTCAGAATAGAAACATTTGAATTGGTAAGCAGATCTAAGATAGCACTAAAAAAAAATCACCGTTTTCAGGCAAATCTGAGGAAATGCGTTGCTATGTTTGTGATGACTGTGAAGATGACTTAAGTGATGACATGCTAGAAATATGTGGACCTGATGACACAACGACTTCATCAACTACCGAAATTGCCTCAAGTTCAACATTTGAAACAAATTCACCTATAACAACAACTGAGAATATTTCTACCGAAACAAGTACTTCAACAACCGAGGAAACCACACCAACAACTACCGAATCCTCGTCGACTTCCACAACCGAAGAAACCACACCAACAACTACCGAATCCTCGTCAACCGAGACAAGTACTTCAACAACCGAGGAAACCACACCAACAACTACCGAATCCTCGTCAACTTCCACAACCGAGGAAACCACACCAACAACTACCCAATCCTCGTCAACTTCCACAACCGAGGAAACCACACCAACAACTACCGAATCCTCGTCAACTTCCACAACCGAAGAAACCACGCCAACGACAACTGAATCCTCGTCAACCGAGACAAGTCCTTCAACAACCGAGGAAACCACACCAACAACTACCGAATCCTCGTCAACTTCCACAACCGAAGAAACCACGCCGACGACAACTGAATCTTCGTCAACCGAGACAAGTCCTTCAACAACCGAGGACACCACACCAACAACTACCGAATCCTCGTCAACTTCCACAACCGAAGAAACCACGCCGACGACAACTGAATCTTCGTCAACCGAGACAAGTCCTTCAACAACCGAGGAAACCACACCAACAACTACCGAATCCTCGTCAACTTCCACAACCGAAGAAACCACGCCGACGACAACTGAATCTTCGTCAACCGAGACAAGTCCTTCAACAACCGAGGAAACCACACCAACAACTACAGAATCCTCGTCAACTTCCACAACCGAAGAAACCACACCAACGACAACTGAATCTTCGTCAACCGAGACAAGTACTTCAACAACCGAGGAAACCACACCAACAACTACCGAATCCTCGTCAACTTCCACAACCGAAGAAACCACGCCGACGACAACTGAATCTTCGTCAACCGAGACAAGTCCTTCAACAACCGAGGAAACCACACCAACAACTACCGAATCCTCGTCAACTTCCACAACCGAAGAAACCACACCAACGACAACTGAATCTTCGTCAACCGAGACAAGTACTTCAACAACCGAGGAAACCACACCAACAACTACCCAATCCTCGTCAACTTCCACAACCGAGGAAACCACACCAACAACTACCGAATCCTCGTCAACTTCCACAACCGAGGAAACAACACCAACAACTACCGAATCCTCGTCGACTTCCACAACCGAAGAAACCACACCAACAACTACCGAATCCTCGTCAACCGAGACAAGTACTTCAACAACCGAAGAAACCACACCAACAACTACCGAATCCTCGTCAACTTCCACAACCGAGGAAACCACACCAACGACAACTGAATCCTCGTCAACCGAGACAAGTACTTCAACAACCGAGGAAACCACACCAACAACTACCGAATCCTCGTCAACTTCCACAACCGAAGAAACAACGCCGACGACAACTGAATCCTCGTCAACCGAGACAAGTACTTCAACAACCGAAGAAACCACACCAACAACTGCCGAATCCTCGTCAACGTCCACAACCGAAGAAACCACACCAACAACTACCGAATCCTCGTCAGCCGGGACAAGTACTTCAACAACCGAGGACACCACACCAACAACTACCGTATCCTCGTCAACTTCCACAACCGAAGAGACCACACCAACGACAACTGAATCCTCGTCAACCGAGACAAGTACTTCAACAACCGAAGAAACCACACCAACAACTGCCGAATCCTCGTCAACGTCCACAACCGAAGAAACCACACCAACAACTACCGAATCCTCGTCAGCCGGGACAAGTACTTCAACAACCGAGGACACCACACCAACAACTACCGAATCCTCGTCAACTTCCACAACCGAAGAAACAACGCCGACGACAACTGAATCTTCGTCAACCGAGACAAGTACTTCAACAACCGAGGACACCACACCAACAACTACCGAATCCTCGTCAACTTCCACAACCGAAGAAACCACACCAACAACTACCGAATCCTCGTCAACCGAGACAAGTACTTCAACAACCGAGGACACCACACCAACAACTACCCAATCCTCGTCAACTTCCACAACCGAGGAAACCACACCAACAACTACCGAATCCTCGTCAACTTCCACAACCGAGGAAACAACACCAACAACTACCGAATCCTCGTCGACTTCCACAACCGAAGAAACCACACCAACAACTACCGAATCCTCGTCAACCGAGACAAGTACTTCAACAACCGAAGAAACCACACCAACAACTACCGAATCCTCGTCAACTTCCACAACCGAGGAAACCACACCAACGACAACTGAATCCTCGTCAACCGAGACAAGTACTTCAACAACCGAGGAAACCACACCAACAACTACCGAATCCTCGTCAACTTCCACAACCGAAGAAACAACGCCGACGACAACTGAATCTTCGTCAACCGAGACAAGTCCTTCAACAACCGAGGAAACCACACCAACAACTACCGAATCCTCGTCAACTTCCACAACCGAAGAGACCACACCAACGACAACTGAATCCTCGTCAACCGAGACAAGTCCTTCAACAACCGAGGAAACCACACCAACAACTACCGAATCCTCGTCAACTTCCACAACCGAAGAAACCACGCCGACGACAACTGAATCTTCGTCAACCGAGACAAGTCCTTCAACAACCGAGGAAACCACACCAACAACTACCGAATCCTCGTCAACTTCCACAACCGAAGAAACCACGCCGACGACAACTGAATCTTCGTCAACCGAGACAAGTCCTTCAACAACCGAGGAAACCACACCAACAACTACAGAATCCTCGTCAACTTCCACAACCGAAGAAACCACACCAACGACAACTGAATCTTCGTCAACCGAGACAAGTACTTCAACAACCGAGGAAACCACACCAACAACTACCGAATCCTCGTCAACTTCCACAACCGAAGAAACCACGCCGACGACAACTGAATCTTCGTCAACCGAGACAAGTCCTTCAACAACCGAGGAAACCACACCAACAACTACCGAATCCTCGTCAACTTCCACAACCGAAGAAACCACGCCGACGACAACTGAATCTTCGTCAACCGAGACAAGTACTTCAACAACCGAGGAAACCACACCAACAACTACCCAATCCTCGTCAACTTCCACAACCGAGGAAACCACACCAACAACTACCGAATCCTCGTCAACTTCCACAACCGAGGAAACAACACCAACAACTACCGAATCCTCGTCGACTTCCACAACCGAAGAAACCACACCAACAACTACCGAATCCTCGTCAACTTCCACAACCGAAGAAACAACGCCGACGACAACTGAATCTGCGTCAACCGAGACAAGTCCTTCAACAACCGAGGAAACCACACCAACAACTACCGAATCCTCGTCAACTTCCACAACCGAAGAGACCACACCAACGACAACTGAATCCTCGTCAACCGAGACAAGTACTTCAACAACCGAGGAAACCACACCAACAACTACCGAATCCTCGTCAACTTCCACAACCGAAGAAACCACGCCAACGACAACTGAATCCTCGTCAACCGAGACAAGTCCTTCAACAACCGAGGAAACCACACCAACAACTAACGAATCCTCGTCAACTTCCACAACCGAAGAAACCACGCCGACGACAACTGAATCTTCGTCAACCGAGACAAGTCCTTCAACAACCGAGGACACCACACCAACAACTACCGAATCCTCGTCAACTTCCACAACCGAAGAAACCACACCAACGACAACTGAATCTTCGTCAACCGAGACAAGTACTTCAACAACCGAGGAAACCACACCTACAACTACCGAATCCTCGTCGACTTCCACAACCGAAGAAACCACGCCGACGACAACTGAATCTTCGTCAACCGAGACAAGTCCTTCAACAACCGAGGACACCACACCAACAACTACCGAATCCTCGTCAACTTCCACAACCGAAGAGACCACACCAACGACAACTGAATCCTCGTCAACCGAGACAAGTACTTCAACAACCGAGGAAACCACACCAACAACTACCGAATCCTCGTCAACTTCCACAACCGAAGAGACCACACCAACGACAACTGAATCCTCGTCAACCGAGACAAGTACTTCAACAACCGAGGAAACCACACCAACAACTACCGAATCCTCGTCAACTTCCACAACCGAAGAAACAACGCCGACGACAACTGAATCTTCGTCAACCGAGACAAGTACTTCAACAACCGAGGACACCACACCAACAACTACCGAATCCTCGTCGACTTCCACAACCGAAGAAACCACGCCGACGACAACTGAATCTTCGTCAACCGAGACAAGTACTTCAACAACCGAGGAAACCACACCAACAACTACCGAATCCTCGTCAACTTCCACAACCGAAGAGACCACACCAACGACAACTGAATCCTCGTCAACCGAGACAAGTACTTCAACAACCGAGGACACCACACCAACAACTACCGAATCCTCGTCAACTTCCACAACCGAAGAAACCACGCCGACGACAACTGAATCTTCGTCAACCGAGACAAGTCCTTCAACAACCGAGGAAACCACACCAACAACTACCGAATCCTCGTCAACTTCCACAACCGAAGAAACCACACCAACGACAACTGAATCTTCGTCAACCGAGACAAGTACTTCAACAACCGAGGAAACCACACCAACAACTACCCAATCCTCGTCAACTTCCACAACCGAGGAAACCACACCAACAACTACCGAATCCTCGTCAACTTCCACAACCGAGGAAACAACACCAACAACTACCGAATCCTCGTCGACTTCCACAACCGAAGAAACCACACCAACAACTACCGAATCCTCGTCAACCGAGACAAGTACTTCAACAACCGAAGAAACCACACCAACAACTACCGAATCCTTGTCAACTTCCACAACCGAGGAAACCACACCAACGACAACTGAATCCTCGTCAACCGAGACAAGTACTTCAACAACCGAGGAAACCACACCAACAACTACCGAATCCTCGTCAACTTCCACAACCGAAGAAACAACGCCGACGACAACTGAATCCTCGTCAACCGAGACAAGTACTTCAACAACCGAAGAAACCACACCAACAACTGCCGAATCCTCGTCAACGTCCACAACCGAAGAAACCACACCAACAACTACCGAATCCTCGTCAGCCGGGACAAGTACTTCAACAACCGAGGACACCACACCAACAACTACCGTATCCTCGTCAACTTCCACAACCGAAGAGACCACACCAACGACAACTGAATCCTCGTCAACCGAGACAAGTACTTCAACAACCGAGGAAACCACACCAACAACTACCGAATCCTCGTCAACTTCCACAACCGAAGAAACAACGCCGACGACAACTGAATCTTCGTCAACCGAGACAAGTACTTCAACAACCGAGGACACCACACCAACAACTACCGAATCCTCGTCAACTTCCACAACCGAAGAAACCACACCAACAACTACCGAATCCTCGTCAACCGAGACAAGTACTTCAACAACCGAGGACACCACACCAACAACTACCCAATCCTCGTCAACTTCCACAACCGAGGAAACCACACCAACAACTACCGAATCCGCGTCAACTTCCACAACCGAGGAAACAACACCAACAACTACCGAATCCTCGTCGACTTCCACAACCGAAGAAACCACACCAACAACTACCGAATCCTCGTCAACCGAGACAAGTACTTCAACAACCGAAGAAACCACACCAACAACTACCGAATCCTCGTCAACTTCCACAACCGAGGAAACCACACCAACGACAACTGAATCCTCGTCAACCGAGACAAGTACTTCAACAACCGAGGAAACCACACCAACAACTACCCAATCCTCGTCAACTTCCACAACCGAGGAAACCACACCAACAACTACCGAATCCGCGTCAACTTCCACAACCGAGGAAACCACACCAACAACTACCGAATCCTCGTCAACTTCCACAACCGAAGAGACCACACCAACGACAACTGAATCCTCGTCAACCGAGACAAGTCCTTCAACAACCGAGGAAACCACACCAACAACTACCGAATCCTCGTCAACTTCCACAACCGAAGAAACCACGCCGACGACAACTGAATCTTCGTCAACCGAGACAAGTCCTTCAACAACCGAGGAAACCACACCAACAACTACCGAATCCTCGTCAACTTCCACAACCGAAGAAACCACGCCGACGACAACTGAATCTTCGTCAACCGAGACAAGTCCTTCAACAACCGAGGAAACCACACCAACAACTACAGAATCCTCGTCAACTTCCACAACCGAAGAAACCACACCAACGACAACTGAATCTTCGTCAACCGAGACAAGTACTTCAACAACCGAGGAAACCACACCAACAACTACCGAATCCTCGTCAACTTCCACAACCGAAGAAACCACGCCGACGACAACTGAATCTTCGTCAACCGAGACAAGTCCTTCAACAACCGAGGAAACCACACCAACAACTACCGAATCCTCGTCAACTTCCACAACCGAAGAAACCACACCAACGACAACTGAATCTTCGTCAACCGAGACAAGTACTTCAACAACCGAGGAAACCACACCAACAACTACCCAATCCTCGTCAACTTCCACAACCGAGGAAACCACACCAACAACTACCGAATCCTCGTCAACTTCCACAACCGAGGAAACAACACCAACAACTACCGAATCCTCGTCGACTTCCACAACCGAAGAAACCACACCAACAACTACCGAATCCTCGTCAACCGAGACAAGTACTTCAACAACCGAAGAAACCACACCAACAACTACCGAATCCTTGTCAACTTCCACAACCGAGGAAACCACACCAACGACAACTGAATCCTCGTCAACCGAGACAAGTACTTCAACAACCGAGGAAACCACACCAACAACTACCGAATCCTCGTCAACTTCCACAACCGAAGAAACAACGCCGACGACAACTGAATCCTCGTCAACCGAGACAAGTACTTCAACAACCGAAGAAACCACACCAACAACTGCCGAATCCTCGTCAACGTCCACAACCGAAGAAACCACACCAACAACTACCGAATCCTCGTCAGCCGGGACAAGTACTTCAACAACCGAGGACACCACACCAACAACTACCGTATCCTCGTCAACTTCCACAACCGAAGAGACCACACCAACGACAACTGAATCCTCGTCAACCGAGACAAGTACTTCAACAACCGAGGAAACCACACCAACAACTACCGAATCCTCGTCAACTTCCACAACCGAAGAAACAACGCCGACGACAACTGAATCTTCGTCAACCGAGACAAGTACTTCAACAACCGAGGACACCACACCAACAACTACCGAATCCTCGTCAACTTCCACAACCGAAGAAACCACACCAACAACTACCGAATCCTCGTCAACCGAGACAAGTACTTCAACAACCGAGGACACCACACCAACAACTACCCAATCCTCGTCAACTTCCACAACCGAGGAAACCACACCAACAACTACCGAATCCTCGTCAACTTCCACAACCGAGGAAACAACACCAACAACTACCGAATCCTCGTCGACTTCCACAACCGAAGAAACCACACCAACAACTACCGAATCCTCGTCAACCGAGACAAGTACTTCAACAACCGAAGAAACCACACCAACAACTACCGAATCCTCGTCAACTTCCACAACCGAGGAAACCACACCAACGACAACTGAATCCTCGTCAACCGAGACAAGTACTTCAACAACCGAAGAAACCACACCAACAACTACCGAATCCTCGTCAACTTCCACAACCGAAGAAACAACGCCGACGACAACTGAATCTTCGTCAACCGAGACAAGTCCTTCAACAACCGAGGAAACCACACCAACAACTACCGAATCCTCGTCAACTTCCACAACCGAAGAGACCACACCAACGACAACTGAATCCTCGTCAACCGAGACAAGTCCTTCAACAACCGAGGAAACCACACCAACAACTACCGAATCCTCGTCAACCGAGACAAGTACTTCAACAACCGAGGACACCACACCAACAACTACCGAATCCTCGTCAACTTCCACAACCGAGGAAACCACACCAACAACTACCGAATCCTCGTCAACCGAGACAAGTACTTCAACAACCGAGGAAACCACACCAACAACTACCGAATCCTCGTCAACTTCCACAACCGAAGAAACCACACCAACGACAACTGAATCCTCGTCAACCGAGACAAGTACTTCAACAACCGAGGAAACCACACCAACAACTACCGAATCCTCGTCGACTTCCACAACCGAAGAAACCACGCCGACGACAACTGAATCTTCGTCAACCGAGACAAGTCCTTCAACAACCGAGGACACCACACCAACAACTACCGAATCCTCGTCAACTTCCACAACCGAAGAAACCACACCAACAACTACCGAATCCTCGTCAACCGAGACAAGTACTTCAACAACCGAGGAAACCACACCAACAACTACCGAATCCTCGTCAACCGAGACAAGTACTTCAACAACCGAGGACACCACACCAAAAACTACCGAATCCTCGTCAACTTCCACAACCGAGGAAACCACACCAACAACTACCGAATCCTCGTCAACTTCCACAACCGAAGAAACCACGCCGACGACAACTGAATCTTCGTCAACCGAGACAAGTCCTTCAACAACCGAGGACACCACACCAACAACTACCGAATCCTCGTCAACTTCCACAACCGAAGAAACCACGCCGACGACAACTGAATCTTCGTCAACCGAGACAAGTCCTTCAACAACCGAGGACACCACACCAACAACTACCGAATCCTCGTCAACTTCCACAACCGAAGAAACCACACCAACAACTACCGAATCCTCGTCAACCGAGACAAGTCCTTCAACAACCGAGGAAACCACACCAACAACTACCGAATCCTCGTCAACTTCCACAACCGAAGAAACCACGCCGACGACAACTGAATCTTCGTCAACCGAGACAAGTCCTTCAACAACCGAGGACACCACACCAACAACTACCGAATCCTCGTCAACTTCCACAACCGAAGAAACCACGCCGACGACAACTGAATCTTCGTCAACCGAGACAAGTCCTTCAACAACCGAGGAAACCACACCAACAACTACCGAATCCTCGTCAACTTCCACAACCGAAGAAACCACGCCGACGACAACTGAATCTTCGTCAACCGAGACAAGTCCTTCAACAACCGAGGACACCACACCAACAACTACCGAATCCTCGTCAACTTCCACAACCGAAGAAACCACGCCGACGACAACTGAATCTTCGTCAACCGAGACAAGTCCTTCAACAACCGAGGAAACCACACCAACAACTACCGAATCCTCGTCAACTTCCACAACCGAAGAAACCACGCCGACGACAACTGAATCTTCGTCAACCGAGACAAGTCCTTCAACAACCGAGGAAACCACACCAACAACTACCGAATCCTCGTCAACTTCCACAACCGAAGAAACCACACCAACGACAACAAAATCTTCGTCAACCGAGACAAGTACTTCAACAACCGAGGACACCACACCAACAACTACCGAATCCTCGTCAACCGAGACAAGTACTTCAACAACCGAGGACACCACACCAACAACTACCGAATCCTCGTCAACGTCCACAACCGAAGAAACCACGCCGACGACAACTGAATCCTCGTCAACCGAGACAAGTACTTCAACAACCGAGGAAACCACACCAACAACTACCGAATCCTCGTCAACGTCCACAACCGAAGAAACCACGCCAACGACAACTGAATCCTCGTCAACCGAGACAAGTACTTCAACAACCGAGGAAACCACACCAACAACTACCGAATCCTCGTCAACTTCCACAACCGAAGAAACCACGCCGACGACAACTGAATCTTCGTCAACCGAGACAAGTACTTCAACAACCGAGGAAACCACACCAACAACTACCGAATCCTCGTCAACTTCCACAACCGAAGAAACCACGCCGACGACAACTGAATCCTCGTCAACCGAGACAAGTACTTCAACAACCGAGGACACCACACCAACAACTACCGATTCCTCGTCAACTTCCACAACCGAAGAAACAACGCCGACGACAACTGAATCTTCGTCAACCGAGACAAGTCCTTCAACAACCGAGGAAACCACACCAACAACTACCGAATCCTCGTCAACTTCCACAACCGAAGAAACTATACCAACAACTACCGAATCCTCGTCAACTTCCACAACCGAAGAAACCACGCCAACGACAACTGAATCCTCGTCAACCGAGACAAGTCCTTCAACAACCGAGGAAACCACACCAACAACTACCGAATCCTCGTCAACTTCCACAACCGAAGAAACCACGCCGACGACAACTGAATCTTCGTCAACCGAGACAAGTCCTTCAACAACCGAGGACACCACACCAACAACTACCGAATCCTCGTCAACTTCCACAACCGAAGAAACCACGCCGACGACAACTGAATCTTCGTCAACCGAGACAAGTCCTTCAACAACCGAGGACACCACACCAACAACTACCGAATCCTCGTCAACTTCCACAACCGAAGAAACCACACCAACAACTACCGAATCCTCGTCAACCGAGACAAGTCCTTCAACAACCGAGGAAACCACACCAACAACTACCGAATCCTCGTCAACTTCCACAACCGAAGAAACCACGCCGACGACAACTGAATCTTCGTCAACCGAGACAAGTCCTTCAACAACCGAGGACACCACACCAACAACTACCGAATCCTCGTCAACTTCCACAACCGAAGAAACCACGCCGACGACAACTGAATCTTCGTCAACCGAGACAAGTCCTTCAACAACCGAGGAAACCACACCAACAACTACCGAATCCTCGTCAACTTCCACAACCGAAGAAACCACGCCGACGACAACTGAATCTTCGTCAACCGAGACAAGTCCTTCAACAACCGAGGAAACCACACCAACAACTACCGAATCCTCGTCAACTTCCACAACCGAAGAAACCACACCAACGACAACAAAATCTTCGTCAACCGAGACAAGTACTTCAACAACCGAGGACACCACACCAACAACTACCGAATCCTCGTCAACCGAGACAAGTACTTCAACAACCGAGGACACCACACCAACAACTACCGAATCCTCGTCAACGTCCACAACCGAAGAAACCACGCCGACGACAACTGAATCCTCGTCAACCGAGACAAGTACTTCAACAACCGAGGAAACCACACCAACAACTACCGAATCCTCGTCAACGTCCACAACCGAAGAAACCACGCCAACGACAACTGAATCCTCGTCAACCGAGACAAGTACTTCAACAACCGAGGAAACCACACCAACAACTACCGAATCCTCGTCAACTTCCACAACCGAAGAAACCACGCCGACGACAACTGAATCTTCGTCAACCGAGACAAGTACTTCAACAACCGAGGAAACCACACCAACAACTACCGAATCCTCGTCAACTTCCACAACCGAAGAAACCACGCCGACGACAACTGAATCCTCGTCAACCGAGACAAGTACTTCAACAACCGAGGACACCACACCAACAACTACCGATTCCTCGTCAACTTCCACAACCGAAGAAACAACGCCGACGACAACTGAATCTTCGTCAACCGAGACAAGTCCTTCAACAACCGAGGAAACCACACCAACAACTACCGAATCCTCGTCAACTTCCACAACCGAAGAAACCACACCAACAACTACCGAATCCTCGTCAACTTCCACAACCGAAGAAACCACGCCAACGACAACTGAATCCTCGTCAACCGAGACAAGTACTTCAACAACCGAGGAAACCACACCAACAACTACCGAATCCTCATCAACTTCCACAACCGAAGAAACCACACCAACAACTACCGAATCCTCGTCAACTTCCACACCCGAAGAAACCACACCAACAACTACCGAATCCTCGTCAACCGAGACAAGTACTTCAACAACCGAGGACACCACACCAACAACTACCGAATCCTCGTCAACTTCCACAACCGAGGAAACCACACCAACAACTACCGAATCCTCGTCAACCGAGACAAGTACTTCAACAACCGAGGAAACCACACCAACAACTACCGAATCCTCGTCAACTTCCACAACCGAAGAAACCACACCAACGACAACTGAATCCTCGTCAACCGAGACAAGTACTTCAACAACCGAGGAAACCACACCAACAACTACCGAATCCTCGTCGACTTCCACAACCGAAGAAACCACGCCGACGACAACTGAATCTTCGTCAACCGAGACAAGTCCTTCAACAACCGAGGACACCACACCAACAACTACCGAATCCTCGTCAACTTCCACAACCGAAGAAACCACACCAACAACTACCGAATCCTCGTCAACCGAGACAAGTACTTCAACAACCGAGGACACCACACCAAAAACTACCGAATCCTCGTCAACTTCCACAACCGAGGAAACCACACCAACAACTACCGAATCCTCGTCAACTTCCACAACCGAAGAAACCACACCAACAACTACCGAATCCTCGTCAACCGAGACAAGTCCTTCAACAACCGAGGAAACCACACCAACAACTACCGAATCCTCGTCAACTTCCACAACCGAAGAAACCACGCCGACGACAACTGAATCTTCGTCAACCGAGACAAGTCCTTCAACAACCGAGGACACCACACCAACAACTACCGAATCCTCGTCAACTTCCACAACCGAAGAAACCACGCCGACGACAACTGAATCTTCGTCAACCGAGACAAGTCCTTCAACAACCGAGGACACCACACCAACAACTACCGAATCCTCGTCAACTTCCACAACCGAAGAAACCACACCAACAACTACCGAATCCTCGTCAACCGAGACAAGTCCTTCAACAACCGAGGAAACCACACCAACAACTACCGAATCCTCGTCAACTTCCACAACCGAAGAAACAACGCCGACGACAACTGAATCTTCGTCAACCGAGACAAGTACTTCAACAACCGAGGACACCACACCAACAACTACCGAATCCTCGTCAACTTCCACAACCGAAGAAACCACGCCGACGACAACTGAATCTTCGTCAACCGAGACAAGTCCTTCAACAACCGAGGACACCACACCAACAACTACCGAATCCTCGTCAACTTCCACAACCGAAGAAACCACGCCGACGACAACTGAATCTTCGTCAACCGAGACAAGTCCTTCAACAACCGAGGAAACCACACCAACAACTACCGAATCCTCGTCAACTTCCACAACCGAAGAAACCACGCCGACGACAACTGAATCTTCGTCAACCGAGACAAGTCCTTCAACAACCGAGGAAACCACACCAACAACTACCGAATCCTCGTCAACTTCCACAACCGAAGAAACCACACCAACGACAACTGAATCTTCGTCAACCGAGACAAGTACTTCAACAACCGAGGACACCACACCAACAACTACCGAATCCTCGTCAACCGAGACAAGTACTTCAACAACCGAGGACACCACACCAACAACTACCGAATCCTCGTCAACGTCCACAACCGAAGAAACCACGCCGACGACAACTGAATCCTCGTCAACCGAGACAAGTACTTCAACAACCGAGGAAACCACACCAACAACTACCGAATCCTCGTCAACTTCCACAACCGAAGAAACCACGCCGACGACAACTGAATCTTCGTCAACCGAGACAAGTACTTCAACAACCGAGGAAACCACACCAACAACTACCGAATCCTCGTCAACTTCCACAACCGAAGAAACCACGCCGACGACAACTGAATCCTCGTCAACCGAGACAAGTACTTCAACAACCGAGGAAACCACACCAACAACTACCGAATCCTCGTCAACGTCCACAACCGAAGAAACCACGCCGACGACAACTGAATCCTCGTCAACCGAGACAAGTACTTCAACAACCGAGGAAACCACACCAACAACTACCGAATCCTCGTCAACTTCCACAACCGAAGAAACTATACCAACAACTACCGAATCCTCGTCAACTTCCACAACCGAAGAAACCACGCCAACGACAACTGAATCCTCGTCAACCGAGACAAGTACTTCAACAACCGAGGAAACCACACCAACAACTACCGAATCCTCATCAACTTCCACAACCGAAGAAACCACACCAACAACTACCGAATCCTCGTCAACTTCCACACCCGAAGAAACCACACCAACAACTACCGAATCCTCGTCAACTTCCACAACCGAAGAAACCACGCCGACGACAACTGAATCTTCGTCAACCGAGACAAGTCCTTCAACAACCGAGGAAACCACACCAACAACTACCGAATCCTCGTCAACTTCCACAACCGAAGAAACTATACCAACAACTACCGAATCCTCGTCAACTTCCACAACCGAAGAAACCACGCCAACGACAACTGAATTCTCGTCAACCGAGACAAGTACTTCAACAACCGAGGAAACCACACCAACAACTACCGAATCCTCATCAACTTCCACAACCGAAGAAACCACACCAACAACTACCGAATCCTCGTCAACTTCCACACCCGAAGAAACCACACCAACAACTACCGAATCCTCGTCAACTTCCACAACCGAAGAAACCACGCCAACGACAACTGAATCCTCGTCAACCGAGACAAGTACTTCAACAACCGAGGAAACCACACCAACAACTACCGAATCCTCATCAACTTCCACAACCGAGGAAACCACACCAACAACTACCGAATCCTCGTCAACTTCCACAACCGAAGAAACTATACCAACAACTACCGAATCCTCGTCAACTTCCACAACCGAAGAAACCACGCCAACGACAACTGAATTCTCGTCAACCGAGACAAGTACTTCAACAACCGAGGAAACCACACCAACAACTACCGAATCCTCGTCAACTTCCACAACCGAAGAAACTATACCAACAACTACCGAATCCTCGTCAACTTCCACAACCGAAGAAACCACGCCAACGACAACTGAATCCTCGTCAACCGAGACAAGTACTTCAACAACCGAGGAAACCACACCAACAACTACCGAATCCTCATCAACTTCCACAACCGAAGAAACCACACCAACAACTACCGAATCCTCGTCAACTTCCACACCCGAAGAAACCACACCAACAACTACCGAATCCTCGTCAACCGAGACAAGTACTTCAACAACCGAGGACACCACACCAACAACTACCGAATCCTCGTCAACTTCCACAACCGAGGAAACCACACCAACAACTACCGAATCCTCGTCAACCGAGACAAGTACTTCAACAACCGAGGAAACCACACCAACAACTACCGAATCCTCGTCAACTTCCACAACCGAAGAAACCACACCAACGACAACTGAATCCTCGTCAACCGAGACAAGTACTTCAACAACCGAGGAAACCACACCAACAACTACCGAATCCTCGTCGACTTCCACAACCGAAGAAACCACGCCGACGACAACTGAATCTTCGTCAACCGAGACAAGTCCTTCAACAACCGAGGACACCACACCAACAACTACCGAATCCTCGTCAACTTCCACAACCGAAGAAACCACACCAACAACTACCGAATCCTCGTCAACCGAGACAAGTACTTCAACAACCGAGGACACCACACCAACAACTACCGAATCCTCGTCAACTTCCACAACCGAGGAAACCACACCAACAACTACCGAATCCTCGTCAACTTCCACAACCGAAGAAACCACACCAACAACTACCGAATCCTCGTCAACCGAGACAAGTCCTTCAACAACCGAGGAAACCACACCAACAACTACCGAATCCTCGTCAACTTCCACAACCGAAGAAACCACGCCGACGACAACTGAATCTTCGTCAACCGAGACAAGTCCTTCAACAACCGAGGACACCACACCAACAACTACCGAATCCTCGTCAACTTCCACAACCGAAGAAACCACGCCGACGACAACTGAATCTTCGTCAACCGAGACAAGTCCTTCAACAACCGAGGACACCACACCAACAACTACCGAATCCTCGTCAACTTCCACAACCGAAGAAACCACACCAACAACTACCGAATCCTCGTCAACCGAGACAAGTCCTTCAACAACCGAGGAAACCACACCAACAACTACCGAATCCTCGTCAACTTCCACAACCGAAGAAACAACGCCGACGACAACTGAATCTTCGTCAACCGAGACAAGTACTTCAACAACCGAGGACACCACACCAACAACTACCGAATCCTCGTCAACTTCCACAACCGAAGAAACCACGCCGACGACAACTGAATCTTCGTCAACCGAGACAAGTCCTTCAACAACCGAGGACACCACACCAACAACTACCGAATCCTCGTCAACTTCCACAACCGAAGAAACCACGCCGACGACAACTGAATCTTCGTCAACCGAGACAAGTCCTTCAACAACCGAGGAAACCACACCAACAACTACCGAATCCTCGTCAACTTCCACAACCGAAGAAACCACGCCGACGACAACTGAATCTTCGTCAACCGAGACAAGTCCTTCAACAACCGAGGAAACCACACCAACAACTACCGAATCCTCGTCAACTTCCACAACCGAAGAAACCACACCAACGACAACTGAATCTTCGTCAACCGAGACAAGTACTTCAACAACCGAGGACACCACACCAACAACTACCGAATCCTCGTCAACCGAGACAAGTACTTCAACAACCGAGGACACCACACCAACAACTACCGAATCCTCGTCAACGTCCACAACCGAAGAAACCACGCCGACGACAACTGAATCCTCGTCAACCGAGACAAGTACTTCAACAACCGAGGAAACCACACCAACAACTACCGAATCCTCGTCAACTTCCACAACCGAAGAAACCACGCCGACGACAACTGAATCTTCGTCAACCGAGACAAGTACTTCAACAACCGAGGAAACCACACCAACAACTACCGAATCCTCGTCAACTTCCACAACCGAAGAAACCACGCCGACGACAACTGAATCCTCGTCAACCGAGACAAGTACTTCAACAACCGAGGAAACCACACCAACAACTACCGAATCCTCGTCAACGTCCACAACCGAAGAAACCACGCCGACGACAACTGAATCCTCGTCAACCGAGACAAGTACTTCAACAACCGAGGAAACCACACCAACAACTACCGAATCCTCGTCAACTTCCACAACCGAAGAAACTATACCAACAACTACCGAATCCTCGTCAACTTCCACAACCGAAGAAACCACGCCAACGACAACTGAATCCTCGTCAACCGAGACAAGTACTTCAACAACCGAGGAAACCACACCAACAACTACCGAATCCTCATCAACTTCCACAACCGAAGAAACCACACCAACAACTACCGAATCCTCGTCAACTTCCACACCCGAAGAAACCACACCAACAACTACCGAATCCTCGTCAACTTCCACAACCGAAGAAACCACGCCGACGACAACTGAATCTTCGTCAACCGAGACAAGTCCTTCAACAACCGAGGAAACCACACCAACAACTACCGAATCCTCGTCAACTTCCACAACCGAAGAAACTATACCAACAACTACCGAATCCTCGTCAACTTCCACAACCGAAGAAACCACGCCAACGACAACTGAATTCTCGTCAACCGAGACAAGTACTTCAACAACCGAGGAAACCACACCAACAACTACCGAATCCTCATCAACTTCCACAACCGAAGAAACCACACCAACAACTACCGAATCCTCGTCAACTTCCACACCCGAAGAAACCACACCAACAACTACCGAATCCTCGTCAACTTCCACAACCGAAGAAACCACGCCGACGACAACTGAATCTTCGTCAACCGAGACAAGTCCTTCAACAACCGAGGAAACCACACCAACAACTACCGAATCCTCGTCAACTTCCACAACCGAAGAAACTATACCAACAACTACCGAATCCTCGTCAACTTCCACAACCGAAGAAACCACGCCAACGACAACTGAATCCTCGTCAACCGAGACAAGTACTTCAACAACCGAGGAAACCACACCAACAACTACCGAATCCTCATCAACTTCCACAACCGAAGAAACCACACCAACAACTACCGAATCCTCGTCAACTTCCACACCCGAAGAAACCACACCAACAACTACCGAATCCTCGTCAACCGAGACAAGTACTTCAACAACCGAGGACACCACACCAACAACTACCGAATCCTCGTCAACTTCCACAACCGAGGAAACCACACCAACAACTACCGAATCCTCGTCAACCGAGACAAGTACTTCAACAACCGAGGAAACCACACCAACAACTACCGAATCCTCGTCAACTTCCACAACCGAAGAAACCACACCAACGACAACTGAATCCTCGTCAACCGAGACAAGTACTTCAACAACCGAGGAAACCACACCAACAACTACCGAATCCTCGTCGACTTCCACAACCGAAGAAACCACGCCGACGACAACTGAATCTTCGTCAACCGAGACAAGTCCTTCAACAACCGAGGACACCACACCAACAACTACCGAATCCTCGTCAACTTCCACAACCGAAGAAACCACACCAACAACTACCGAATCCTCGTCAACCGAGACAAGTACTTCAACAACCGAGGACACCACACCAAAAACTACCGAATCCTCGTCAACTTCCACAACCGAGGAAACCACACCAACAACTACCGAATCCTCGTCAACTTCCACAACCGAAGAAACCACGCCAACGACAACTGAATCCTCGTCAACCGAGACAAGTCCTTCAACAACCGAGGAAACCACACCAACAACTACCGAATCCTCGTCAACTTCCACAACCGAAGAAACCACGCCGACGACAACTGAATCTTCGTCAACCGAGACAAGTCCTTCAACAACCGAGGACACCACACCAACAACTACCGAATCCTCGTCAACTTCCACAACCGAAGAAACCACACCAACAACTACCGAATCCTCGTCAACCGAGACAAGTCCTTCAACAACCGAGGAAACCACACCAACAACTACCGAATCCTCGTCAACTTCCACAACCGAAGAAACAACGCCGACGACAACTGAATCTTCGTCAACCGAGACAAGTACTTCAACAACCGAGGACACCACACCAACAACTACCGAATCCTCGTCAACTTCCACAACCGAAGAAACCACGCCGACGACAACTGAATCTTCGTCAACCGAGACAAGTCCTTCAACAACCGAGGACACCACACCAACAACTACCGAATCCTCGTCAACTTCCACAACCGAAGAAACCACGCCGACGACAACTGAATCTTCGTCAACCGAGACAAGTCCTTCAACAACCGAGGAAACCACACCAACAACTACCGAATCCTCGTCAACTTCCACAACCGAAGAAACCACGCCGACGACAACTGAATCTTCGTCAACCGAGACAAGTCCTTCAACAACCGAGGAAACCACACCAACAACTACCGAATCCTCGTCAACCGAGACAAGTACTTCAACAACCGAGGACACCACACCAACAACTACCGAATCCTCGTCAACGTCCACAACCGAAGAAACCACGCCGACGACAACTGAATCCTCGTCAACCGAGACAAGTACTTCAACAACCGAGGAAACCACACCAACAACTACCGAATCCTCGTCAACTTCCACAACCGAAGAAACCACGCCGACGACAACTGAATCCTCGTCAACCGAGACAAGTACTTCAACAACCGAGGACACCACACCAACAACTACCGATTCCTCGTCAACTTCCACAACCGAAGAAACCACGCCGACGACAACTGAATCCTCGTCAACCGAGACAAGTACTTCAACAACCGAGGACACCACACCAACAACTACCGATTCCTCGTCAACTTCCACAACCGAAGAAACAACGCCGACGACAACTGAATCTTCGTCAACCGAGACAAGTCCTTCAACAACCGAGGAAACCACACCAACAACTACCGAATCCTCGTCAACTTCCACAACCGAAGAAACTATACCAACAACTACCGAATCCTCGTCAACTTCCACAACCGAAGAAACCACGCCAACGACAACTGAATCCTCGTCAACCGAGACAAGTACTTCAACAACCGAGGAAACCACACCAACAACTACCGAATCCTCATCAACTTCCACAACCGAAGAAACCACACCAACAACTACCGAATCCTCGTCAACTTCCACACCCGAAGAAACCACACCAACAACTACCGAATCCTCGTCAACTTCCACAACCGAAGAAACCACGCCGACGACAACTGAATCTTCGTCAACCGAGACAAGTCCTTCAACAACCGAGGAAACCACACCAACAACTACCGAATCCTCGTCAACTTCCACAACCGAAGAAACTATACCAACAACTACCGAATCCTCGTCAACTTCCACAACCGAAGAAACCACGCCAACGACAACTGAATTCTCGTCAACCGAGACAAGTACTTCAACAACCGAGGAAACCACACCAACAACTACCGAATCCTCATCAACTTCCACAACCGAAGAAACCACACCAACAACTACCGAATCCTCGTCAACTTCCACACCCGAAGAAACCACACCAACAACTACCGAATCCTCGTCAACTTCCACAACCGAAGAAACCACGCCGACGACAACTGAATCTTCGTCAACCGAGACAAGTCCTTCAACAACCGAGGAAACCACACCAACAACTACCGAATCCTCGTCAACTTCCACAACCGAAGAAACCACGCCGACGACAACTGAATCCTCGTCAACCGAGACAAGTACTTCAACAACCGAGGACACCACACCAACAACTACCGATTCCTCGTCAACTTCCACAACCGAAGAAACCACGCCGACGACAACTGAATCCTCGTCAACCGAGACAAGTACTTCAACAACCGAGGACACCACACCAACAACTACCGATTCCTCGTCAACTTCCACAACCGAAGAAACAACGCCGACGACAACTGAATCTTCGTCAACCGAGACAAGTCCTTCAACAACCGAGGAAACCACACCAACAACTACCGAGTCCTCGTCAACTTCCACAACCGAAGAAACTATACCAACAACTACCGAATCCTCGTCAACTTCCACAACCGAAGAAACCACGCCAACGACAACTGAATCCTCGTCAACCGAGACAAGTACTTCAACAACCGAGGAAACCACACCAACAACTACCGAATCCTCATCAACTTCCACAACCGAAGAAACCACACCAACAACTACCGAATCCTCGTCAACTTCCACACCCGAAGAAACCACACCAACAACTACCGAATCCTCGTCAACTTCCACAACCGAAGAAACCACGCCGACGACAACTGAATCTTCGTCAACCGAGACAAGTCCTTCAACAACCGAGGAAACCACACCAACAACTACCGAATCCTCATCAACTTCCACAACCGAAGAAACCACACCAACAACTACCGAATCCTCGTCAACTTCCACACCCGAAGAAACCACACCAACAACTACCGAATCCTCGTCAACTTCCACAACCGAAGAAACTATACCAACAACTACCGAATCCTCGTCAACTTCCACAACCGAAGAAACCACGCCAACGACAACTGAATCCTCGTCAACCGAGACAAGTACTTCAACAACCGAGGAAACCACACCAACAACTACCGAATCCTCATCAACTTCCACAACCGAAGAAACCACACCAACAACTACCGAATCCTCGTCAACTTCCACACCCGAAGAAACCACACCAACAACTACCGAATCCTCGTCAACTTCCACAACCGAAGAAACTATACCAACAACTACCGAATCCTCGTCAACTTCCACAACCGAAGAAACCACGCCAACGACAACTGAATCCTCGTCAACCGAGACAAGTACTTCAACAACCGAGGAAACCACACCAACAACTACCGAATCCTCATCAACTTCCACAACCGAAGAAACCACACCAACAACTACCGAATCCTCGTCAACTTCCACACCCGAAGAAACCACACCAACAACTACCGAATCCTCGTCAACTTCCACAACCGAAGAGACCACGCCAACGACAACTGAATCCTCGTCAACCGAGACAAGTACTTCAACAACCGGGGAGACCGTGTCACCGGGCGTTGCTGCCTTTGGAGAAGAGACATTATCACGATCTATTAGATCTGCATCACCCTTGTCAAAAAGCGTCGAAGCAATTTCTTCGACTTCCACTGAAAATAACGTCTTCGACTCTACTCCAGAAGTAGAGAGTGCATCAGACTTATTTGAAAATCGAGCTTACAGAGCAAGAAAGCTGCTTTCATTGGATTCAGATGAATTCTCCGACGAGGATCACCATCGACGCACTGTGCGAGCGGTGAACAAACTTTTACGAAACTACCGGACGCGTAAGCTGAGGGCTATCGGAGACGGCGCCAGTTATCATTGTTATAAGACCGTTCAAACAGGTAATTCTGTGTAACTGGGATTTGTCTCTTAAACGAAATTTGAAATTTTCCTTTTCCTACTTTCAGATGAATCTGGTAAACGATCAGTAAAACGCGGATGTCTTCGAGTTCCGGAGGAGCTCAATGCCTGCGACATGCTCAACGACCCTACGGGCACAATGGAGAAGTGCAAGATTTGTACCACAGACAAGTGCAACAGTGGCATCACTGTTCAAGCATCCCTCAGCTTAGTCGGGATAGTCCTTTTAGCCAAAGTTTTTATTTATTAAATTGTTCCATTTAGAATTAAGAAGAATGAAAGTATTTCAATAAATATGATCATAATGTGTAAACGCTTGTAGTTGATTTTAATTGTTCATTTTTATTAAGATCCTTTCGCCATGATAACTGTGATCTTTGAACTTAAATTGCATGATCTTGTTGCATTCTTCGGCGACGTAGTAATAGTCTGTGGTGAATTCTTAGTACTAATACTAACGCCCTAAAAACGTTTACTGAGTTTGACGGTCGATATGGGTGTCATTGGAAAGGGGGCGGTGCCCTGATTATGAAAATGTCTGTCTGTCTGTCATTAGGCCTTAACCTCGGTAATTGGCGAACCACTAAGAATTTAGAAATAAAACTTCGCTTAAAGACGTATTTCATTTGCCCAAAGAAAGCTCAGGAAAAAGATTTTAAGAAAATTTTGTACTAGTGAAAAGCTTAGTACCAATACTAAATTTGAAAAATAAATTTCTTTTACTAGTTCCTTGCTATGGGTATCGTTGGAAAGAGGATGAGAGCTAGATAAAAAAGTTATACTATGGCAATCACCTTACTCTTACTGGTAAGAAGTTATTAGCCAACAAATTTCCAAAAACTGACTTGTGTACCGTGTCCCCCACCTTATTTTCTAGAATATTTGATCAAAAAATCTATAAAAAAAATTGGAGTTATGGGGCAACTCATCGCAATAGCCCAAAATTATCCGAAAATCGTGTGTGATTTTTTATTTGTACTAAAATAAATTAATTACTAACTTTTTTTGAAAAAAAATTCACGGGAATATATTAAGTGAGGCACCATCGGATAGGTCTTGTAAAATAAAATAAAGTTTTCATTTTGAACTTTTTATTTCGAAGTTAGGTTTTCGAGATATTAAGCTCTAAAGTCGAAAAAAAGGCGTCCCCCCCTCCTCGCATTTCCACACCCGTTGGTCTAAAAATCTGAAAAAAATCTGAAATGTAGGTTTTGATGTAATCTTTGTGTTAAAATTGGTTTGAGCACTCTGGCTTTAATAGTTTTCGAGATATTGGCCAAAAACCGAAAAACAACAACATTCGAATTTTGAAGATCCGAAAACGCCATTTTGTAGATCTCGGTGAAAGAACAATAAAATATTACGTAAGAAAAATTATTTTCATACAATTTTTCGAGATATTAACGATTTAAATCGAATCAGTTATCGCAAAAAACGATGAACTGACGGCAGTCTCAGTGTCGCTTGCTGCATTTCATCCCCTAAATGCACAGAAGCAATTTTCACACGGCTGGCGCGATCAGCAAATGGGAAAGGATTTTCTTTTGTTCAGTTTCGGTCGAAATGAAAGAATTTTAGTGAATGAACAGTGAATTGACTTTAATTTGACTATTTTAGTTTGTCGATTTCTTAGACTTATATTAAGTCTAAACTACTAATCTATTTGCGAACGAAACCCTCGGCGGGTGAGTAAAACTCACACTTGACCCGGTTTTTTTTTTGTCGATTTATCGCCTCGATGTGTAAAGTGAATTAATGAATTCGCCAAAATTGTATTTTGTTACTACAGAGACTGAATAGAATTTTCGTTCCAGTTTAAAGGACAAGAGAGCACAGAGGGATAAGACATTATCTGTGAAAATATAATAAAAACGCAGTCCATTACAGTGTGCATGACATAGGCAACGATACAGTTCAACCGATCTAACGGAACAAATAAAATTCAGTAAAGTGGATAATTTATCAACGCCACTCTCCCAAAACTCCCACACACCACCGACCGTTGTAATCATACGAAAAACAAAAAACAACCGAATCTAACCACCAATACTAAGAAAAATTCACAATTTCTGCTGGGCTAACTTAAAAACCGATATCAGGGGTATTTAAATGCATCATCTAGATAGGAACGTCCAACTGATTGCGAAATTAGCCTACTCGGCCTTATTAGATTGCCGAAGACCGTTCGGCAGTTAGCAATCAGTTTTTCATGAATACGGTCTACGGACCTACGCGAGTAGAAATTTATAATTTTTTTTTGTTTTTTTGAAATTCCAAGGTGTTCAACATGAAAGGCTTTCAAGTGCTTGTACTTTTGTTAATTTTTACAAGAGGTAAGTCCGAATTGAAAGAACGGTCAAAGTTTTTTTTTTCTTTCGTGTTTGGGTTATCCCAAGTTAATAAGACACAATTCACCAGGAAAAAAAGAATTTATTGATAAATTTATTACTTTATCGATTATTGGCGATCGTAATTAAGGAATTTATGATTAATAAAGAGAATAACGTTAAGAGGTTGTGGAAGATTTTGAAAAATTATGCTTTGTAATTGCGCGATAAGTGTGATGTTTTGCAGAACTGTGTAGATCTTCTTGGAAAATGTCGTTAGCAGTATAAATTATTTTACTGAGAATTCTTAAACAATTGTGTTTTTTTTTTCTGCATGGTTGAGTGCCAATTGTATTTTTGAGTTGTATTGTATTGTATACAATTGTACATTGAGTGCCAATTATATTGTCCAAAATTGATTTCAGATCATTATTAAGTAGAATGGAAGTGTTTCGCTGATAATTCAAAAGAATTTGCTTGCTGGAAAGAGCACTTTTGTCACTCTAGTTCTTAGTGGCTCGTTCATGTCCATAAAATTTAATTCGAGTCCAAAAATTCTGTTATCATAGACTTGTAACCCACTGGGGATGTTGATCTCCTAACCAACCTCGATTTAGAATAATTAAAGACCTAAAAGGGCTATACCATTCCCTAATTATAGCGTTGGATATACAGTTGTGGTCACAGAATTAGAAACGACTGCTTCAATAGTGAACTTAACAATAAAAAAAAATATAAAGTGACGAATCAAAATTAAACTTGCTGGACTTCGATGGAAAAGTGTTAGTAAGAGGCCCCCCAACAAGGAGCTTCACCTCAAACACACCATTGAAAGGTTCAAGTATGAAAAAGAAACATCGAATTTCGGGGTGAATCCTCTTGGTATGCTATAGGTGCTGTATTAGGTATCCAATGTGAAGATGGGAATATGGAGAGATTAATTTACATTACAAAAGCGCGAGACCCCTTTAGTGGAACATGCGGTCAAGAAGATGATGATGATGATGGGGACGTACTAAAAAAAATACTATTAAACCCCACTGCTTCGAATACACTCGTTACGTACATTTTTCAGCAATGTAACAACGTTGAAGACGCCCCATAAATGAAACGGCTTAAAGAAACGGTTTATTGGGGAAAAATGATTGTTGTACATTGGACAGCGTAAAGTCCTGACTTGAAAATCATTGAAAATTTATGGAAAGACGTGAAAAAAACTTAAAGCATGTGTGATCCGAAAACGCAACAGAGTTATTCAATATATCAAGAGTATATGAGTTCTTTCAAGATGCCAGGCTCTGGTTGAGACCAACAAACTTTGTTCTGTTACAACAAACAAAGGGTTTCCAATATGAACTAACAATTTTTTTTACAGATTTCTCAACACGAATTTTATTTTAAATTTTTTTTCTATCCCTTTCTAATTCTTTGGCCAGCGTTAACCTTACTTGCTTTGTTTTTATTCATGAATTTTAAAGACTTTATTTTACTGTTGAATTTGTAAGGTGATTTGATTGATGATTTAATCTTTTAAGATGTGTTGATACTTTTTATGCTCCCTTATATAAAAAAAAAATAGTATGAACAAAAAATAAACAGAAAAGCAGCCTTTTTCTAATTCTGTAGCCACCTTTATAGTTCCTGTTTCAAGGTTTCATTTACTGGCAGCAAAATTTCGTTGAAATCAGAGGTTTTGTGGGTTTATACCAAATTATTATAAAAATGCTTTGCAATGGTCACTTTTGTACCGCGAAGACACCCTTAGGCTAAAAACAGATTTTAAATTTTTCACTTATATCACGTACCCTCTATCAATAAATTCGATAAAATCCTAGATAAAGAGAACTTCCTCTGTTTATCTCACACTCTAATTATCTACAACCGGTCAATTAGGAACGCTTTATGACTTCCTTTCCGGTAAAAGTAATTCTTTGTTTATTTCAAACTCAATAAATAATCTCAGTTGACTGTGGCACACCTTATCGGCTTTATAATAGGAAGACTAAATCGCGATAACAACAAATTGGTTGAGATGACCACTATCGTGGCGTCCGTTTTGGCGAAAGTAAAGTGTTGAGATTGTGCAGAGCCCAAGGTATCCACTTTTGTGGAATATGATTTAATAGATAAATTAGTCATTAGACACTTTAAGTGGTTTACTGATAAGATGGCGATAACCATTAATTAAGTGGTTGAGATCAATTTAGGGGTTGTATAAAAAAAACTCAGTTGTTGATTTAGCTGCAGTCATGGTAGCAAGTGGTGGGATAAATTATGAAGTTCCCGGATCGTCTTAATTGTGTTGTTAAATTTTCGTAGTACGATTATGAATAAAGTGCTTGTTGAAGTTTGAGTGCATAACAAAACTATTTGAATTGAAGGCATTTTCCTGTATTGTACCTGATCACAAATATTGTTTTTATTTTCAGCGCATTCTGATGGAATATTTTGCTACGTTTGTGATGATTGTGCTGATTCTTATGATGATGACTTGTTGCAGTGGTGTTCTGCAGACCCACCTCCAACAACAGACCCGCCAACGGGCATAACTGGTTAGTTCATAACAAGCACCATTCGTCCATAATGTCTATTAGTTTCAGAATATCAATTATATTTTTTTTTTCTTATCCAGATCCACCGACTGATCCACCAACAGATCCACTCACTGATCCGCCAACAGACCCACCCACTGATCCACCAACAGATCCATCCACTGATCCGCCAACTGACCCACCCACTGATCCACCAACAGATCCACCCACTGACCCGCCAACAGATCCACCAACTGATCCGCCAACAGACCCTCCGACCGATCCGCCGACAGACCCACCCACCGATCCGCCAACTGACCCACCCACTGACCCGCCAACAGACCCACCAACAGATCTACCTACAGACCCACCCACTGATCCACCAACAGATCCACCGACTGATCCGCCAACAGACCCACCCACTGATCCACCCACTGATCCACCCACTGATCCGCCAACAGACCCACCCACTGATCCGCCAACTGACCAACCCACTGATCCGCCAACTGACCCACCAACAGATCCACCGACTGATCCGCCAACAGACCCACCAACAGATCCACCGACTGATCCGCCAACAGACCCACCCACTGATCCACCCACCGACCCACCCACCGATCCACCCACTGATCCGCCAACAGACCCACCCACTGATCCACCAACAGATCCACCAACTGATCCGCCAACAGACCCTCCGACCGATCCGCCGACAGACCCACCCACCGATCCGCCAACAGACCCACCTACCGATCCGCCAACTGACCCACCCACCACCAATCCACCAACAGATCCACCCACTGATCCACCAACAGATCCACCGACTGATCCGCCAACTGATCCGCCAACAGATCCACCGACCGATCCACCAACAGATCCACCGACAACAGACTCAATAGACCCGTCGAAAAAGCTTAGCAGACTAGCTGTCAACAAGCTTTTGCGGTCGTACAGATCACGTCGAGCACTTGCCGAAGCCTCCTACCATTGTTACAAGATCACCAAAACAGGTAAGCCGCCAATCCACATGCCTCTTTCTTCTGTCCCTCTATTCTCTCCTCACCTTTTCTTCATTCGCAGATGCTGAGGGAAAGACGGTCGTCAATCGAGGATGCGTAGCGGTGTCTGAAGAAAAGGGTGCCTGCGATCTACTAGAGGAGTCAAATGGCAGCCTTGACGGGTGTAAGATTTGCACCAGCGACAGGTGCAACAGCGCAACCTTCCTTCAAGTGAACTCACTATTCTCCGTCACAGGAGCTTTGATAATTCTAAGCAGGCTTTTATAAAATCTTATGAATGAGAATAAAAGACATTTTTGTTCGCACCCCAAAAAAACACTGGTCCAATAGTGCAGCCTGGTGGAACCAATCAAAATTGTTGTACATTTATTTATTCAAAGCCGCTAACATTGTGGCTAGGATCATGGACACAAGGGAGCCTTGGAGGTTGTCATCATTGTTGCATCGGTCTCGATTGCAAATCGCACAATTGTTGGTAGCACAACCGAACTCGTCTTTGAGCACTTCACAGGCACTCTCATTCACGTGAACCTTGACGCAACCTCGTCTCTTTTTTCGCTTGTTGTTCTCTGCAGGCAAATAAAAGGACTGAGATGTGGTCAGGGGGTCTAGAAAGGACGTCCTTTGTTCTTACCTACGGTGTCAATGCTGTAGCAGTGGTGAGAAGCCGAGTCTTCCCAATTGTTCCTTTGGCGTATGCCCATGGTTGTACTTTCCGAGTGATTTAGGGTGACTGTCGTGTCTGTCTCCTCTGTCGTTGATGTACTTGCTGCTTGTTGCGTCGTGGATGTCGCCTCTGAAGCGGTGTTGGTTGTTGGTAGTTCTGACGTTGAAGGCACTTCAGATGATGGTCCTGTTGCAGTTACGTCTGATGTAGCTTCGGTTTGTCCTGGTGTGGTCATGGTTGTTCCCTCTGACAGTCCTGTTGTTGGTGTTACTGACGTTGACGAAGTTTTCCTTGTTGTTGATGTTGTTGTTGATTTTGTGGTGGACGCCGTTGATGTGCTCGCTATTGAAGGCGTTTGTGTTCCCGGCGTTGCTGCTGTTGTAGCTTCTGTCGGTGTTGCTGTCGGTGCCGGTGGCGACGGTACGTTGGTTGTTGCAGTAGTAGTCGTTGTAGTGTCCAGGGGGCAAGATTGGAGCAAACAATCATTAAGCACATCACAGTCATCACAAACATAACACTGAAGGACCTTAGAGTAACCTATGAATATGTTTCAAAATGAGTTAACAAATTGCTGGCTAAAAGTTTTAGTCTAGGACTCTAATTCTCATGAATGCCATAAAGCCTTCTGTTTTTAACACAAACTAAGGAACATACAGCACATCACAGAATTGAGCATACACTCACAAAAATGAAGTATTCATATTTTGCTTGAAAATAGCATGCTTTTTGTTGTTTTGGTTTTTGAATAGAAGTTATGAAGCCTAGCAACCCCCTACACTGGAAAGGTTGCAGCATAAATTCTGGGGATCTAGTTAGCCAGTTGCTTCTAGCCTACTATTGGTGTTAAACGTATTTTAAACTTCCTCATAGAGGAATAAATAAAGAAAATTGTTAAAGAGTAATTTGTGTTTTTATTTAATTTTAACTTATATTGTGAAATACATATATGTATGTGCAATGGAAACTACATTTTTTGTATTGTCCATAAATTTTTTTTAAACGAAGAAACCATAATTATGTTGTATTTGTGGTTGTATGCACAATTTTGTGTGGGCACCGTGGTTTAGTCGGTAAATGTGTGGGACTCTTAAGCGAGAGTACCCGGGTTTGAATCCAGGTCGGGGAGAAAAACACCACAAACAATTTTCACGGCCCTATCTCCAGCGAACGACTGACAATCCTCCTTCACTACTTCTGTCACGGAAAGCTTTCGCAATTCGCCGTTCGGAACCGGCCATAGCCTGTAGGTCCCCTCCACATGTTTTAACGCGCACAACACAGTGGAGACGCGAAAAGCTAGGCCCTGACCCTTCATGCTCAATTTTGTGAGGTACTGTATCTTTATAGAAATCTAGACACATTCCATTCCGAGTTGGAAACTTCTTAGTTCAATGAAATTCACACATTCGATAATATCCTTTCAGTTTTTAAAATCCTTCCCATTTTCTTCACCTTTTGCAACCATGTACACCACAAATATGACACAAACTCGTTGATAATCCATTTTAGAACTTTAAATATTCCCCTCGCTCAGACTTCAGTTCACCGTCACACTTTCGCTATTGTTACAAAATTAGAACTATTCATCTCTGTAACAGTAGCAGAGGCTTTTATAGGGACAACCCCATTCAGTTCGCCCTTTCGAAACCTAATTTGTTTAATTATCCTGAAGGTTACCACATTACCAGGTCCTATCTTATCTATGCTATCTTTCAAGAGGATTAATTATAATAGTTTGATTAAAAAGTCCTTTAAAAATTGTTTTTTTTCTGTACATTTAACTTGGTTTTTCCCAATCTCGAAAATATTTTAGAGTTAATTTCAAATTATTCGAAATTTTTGATAAATAATCGCTTCGAGTGGTCACGGGGTCCTCGTGCTAATGTACATTAAATATTTTTCACTTTATTACATGAAATAATATCTTGATAAGATAATGCTGCACTAAAAAAGATCAAATTAGATAAATATATTCCAGGTATTGGGAATTCAAATTTAATAACGTGATACCAATTCATGGAAAAAGGGGGGGCTAATAAAGTGACGCTGGGTGAATGAAGTGGCGGTATGTGTTTGCGTGTTTCGGGGGTGAACGTGATTTACGAGAAACAACTTATGCTGGGGACTTGTGCAAAAATTGGAGCACAATTTTTCATAATTCTTACATAATAACTTATTTGTTACTTAAATTTGATTTTCTTAAGTGACAACAAATACCGATTAATGTTTTCTGTCTGATTGTCAGAGAGCCTTAAGTATCAATAGTCGTTGATATATCGTATATGATTGATTGAAATGATGAAGCATTCGTAATTTTTTTTTTTTGGAGTCTTATGAAACCAAAGAATTTATTTGAAGTAAAAGATTGAAATGAATTTATTCGCAAATCCGTAGATAATACTTTTTTCATCACAATTTTAATAAAGTGTTCTTTCTTTAAATTATTTTCGACAAATATCTTGTCAGAAATTACAAAACGAACAAAACTAACTAAATAGTGGAAAAAAAAACTAGTAATGGGTCTTATTCAATTCGGGATTTATACCTTTTTATAACCGCACCTTATTCCAAACCAAAGAACATTTTATTTTGCTAGAATCTAGCTTATGATGTCTCAACTAAGCTACATTAAAAATAAAGATATATATTCAGTTACGAAAGAACTAAGTCGTTAGTTTTGTTTGCCTAAATTTAGGGGCTTTTTGAGGCCTTTACGTTAGGTTAGGTTAGGTTAGGTTGTATGTGGCTGCCTGCTTTATACACAGGCTCACTTAGGCCTATTGTAGGCCCATTGTGTTGCCACTCCTCCGGGTTGCTTCCACCCGATCCGGACTCTCTACCTAAGGGTCTCCTGCAAAACTACCAAACCAAAAAGAGTAATTAGCAGGTGTGTTATACTACCTGTCTGATGCCAGTGCTGATAGTCTATTATCCCCTAATCTAAACCCAGTTGGATCTGCTTATGAAGCCGCTGATGCGCCTCACATCCATGCTATCGAGCTCGCTTAGCTCCTTAAAGAAGTATGCACCTAGGGTGCGCTTCCTCGTGCGTGCAAGTGCTGGGCATGTTCCCAGAAGATGTATGGTTGTCTCTTCTTCCTCCTCATCTCTGCAGCTTCTGCATAAATCATTGGAGGGGATTCCCATTCTTTTGGCATGATTACCAAAGAGGCAGTGGCCAGTTAGAACTCCTACTAGTCTGCCTATGTTTGCCCTGCTTACCGAGAGCAACTGTTCTGTCCTGCCCCTATCTAGTCTCGGCCATATTAGCCTAGAGATGTGGCAGGAGTGTAGATTGCTCCATCTGGAGTTTGCTGCCGTTATGGCCCCAGCAGTTAGTTGTGAACCAACCTCTTGCATGGAGGGCCAGGGGGTCCCTTGATTGCTGTTGGTGTCCTTTTCTTGCTAATTCGTCAGCCCTTTCGTTGCCTAGAATACCCGTATGCCCAGGGACCCAGCACAGGGTGAGACTACATCTGTCCGCCATCTCTTTGAGAGATTGGCGACATTGTTTTACCATTTTTGATCTTATCAATGGTGTTTCCAGAGCCTTTATGGCCGCCTGACTGTCTATGTAGATTACAATAGACTGGCCATCTATCGAACCCATGGACAGCAAGCGCGCTGCCTCATGAATAGCCGTTATTTCCGCTTGGAATACACTGCAATGGTCCGGGAGCCGGAGGGATTTCGCAATGTTTAGTCTTTCGGCGAAGACTCCCATGCCCGTGCCCTTTTCCGATTTTGAGCCATCCGTGTATACTTCCAGAGCAGCCTGGTTTCTCACACTATCTTCCTCCCATTCCTCTCTGTTCGGGATCCTTATTCGATAGTTTCTATCGAAATCTTCCTGAGGTGGAAGGTAGTCTGTGCGAGATGGGATTTTCGAATTTCGAAGAATAGCAGTGTGTCCTGCTGTCTGGTGTCCTTGCCACCTTTTGCTATCCCTTAGCCTGATTGCTGATCTTGTGGCCACATATCTCCCGTGTATGTCTACGGGAAGAAGGTGTAGCATCATTTCCAAGGCAGCCGAGGGTGTTGATCGTAATGATCCGGTAGTGCACAGGCACGATGTTCTTTGTATCCTGCCTAGTGTTCTTATGTTATCGCCCGTGCCCAGTGCCGGCCACCAGACGATTATGCCATAGAACAGAATAGGTCTTACAATTGCAGTATATGCCCAGTGGGCGATTTTTGGCTGAAGGCCCCACCTGGAGCCAAGGGCTTTCCTACAGGTGTATAGTGCCACTGCCGCCTTCTTCACACGCTCCTGGATATTAAGTTTCCAGTTGAGCTTGCTGTCGAAAATAATACCAAGGTATTTGGTGGTTTTTGAGAGCCCCAGTTCCTTGTTTTTGAACTTCAGCGGTCTTATGGAAGGTACTTTGTACTTTCTTATGAACAAGATTAGTTCTGTTTTTGTCGGGTTGACGTCAAGTCCCACTTTATCTGTCCATGTCGCTAGCCTGCGAAGGGCTGCTTCCATGACATCTCTGATAGTGTCCGGGAATTTTCCCGTGACGGCTATTGCAATGTCGTCTGCATAGGCGACGGGCTTGCATCCAACTGAGCTACCGCTTTACGTTAGAGCTTTATGTTACGTCGTGCTCATTTACCTCCTCCCTTCTTAACTGGTAGCATAATATCCGACATACAAACATGATAACTCGGCTGATAAATAAATTTGGTAGTATTTGCAGACAACCATATAAATTTTTATTACCTCTATCGGCTATCACGGTAAATAGGAACAATAAACTTTATCTCTCTTCCTTGTGGCAAATCCGAGATAAAACACCGACTTCTACTCCCGGCCCCAAAAAAAGGTGAATGGTCTTCATTGAAAGCGCTTCCATGAACTCCACCTTCGAGCTTTCTAAACGCTTGTTGGTCATTTAAAATAAAAAAAAATTTTGTTAGTTCAATAGGGTCCGCGGCTAAGATGGCGCACACGGGTAGAAAAGGACCTGAACCAACTCGGTGTGCGTCACTGGATGCAGCTGGCACGGGATCGTGCTGGATGGAGTAGATAGCTAAAGGAGGCCCAGGTCCATCCCGGACTGTAGTACTGCACAAAGAAGAACAAGTTGACAAGTTGCCATTACCGATTGAGAACCTTCAAATTGCATTGTCAGCACGAAGTAGACCTGTCCTAGACCGTTTTACGAACTGACTATGACGTGTTTTACCTTCAACGAAACATCTAAAATAATTGAAAACTGTGTCCCGCAGCGTCCAAGCAGTAATTTAATTTCATGATACAAATACATTGCGCATGTGTCAATAAGAAAAAACCGATTTCAAAATGGCTGAAAACGTGACTACAACTTCTGTGACACTTACGTTTGCTTACATTTACTTGTGTATTTAGAAGTACAGTGACAATTCAGATTGAACGTTTTCTGTCAATTAGGGTCACGAACGACGCCATTTTAAAAAATGCGCAGAACCGAATCATAATATTTGCGCTAAGTATATCACATTCTATATTTGTATCATGGTTCAGTTTATTTGCCATTTGTCGGATCTATTTAAATAACTCTTGTGACATGTCCCACACTATCTCCCACAAGTCTTTGCTTTCACAGCGCCTGCCGGGAATGACATTTTTATCGTTCGAGAACATCGATATCGGTGCTGACACGCAAGGCTCGAAGCTAATGCATGCAATCAATGATGATTGCCATCGAGGATGTTTGCAATAAAACACAACAGTCAATTAGTAAGCTTTTAATTGAGTCCTTGAAAACGATACAATGTTAATTCGTTTGCAACGTGAGAAGAAGTCACCAATGTGTCTTCGATGATGATCACAACAAGCTATTCATCAGGACGGAGAGAAATGTTACCAAGGAGTACTCCAGAGCACCAGCTCCGTTGCATTTGTTGTACGAGCAGGATAAGCACTTTTTTAGGGCGACGACACTCCTATCCTTGAGGACTGCGCAGGCGCTTTGGTTTACGGAAACCTCGACACAGCCTTTTGAAGTCTTTTTTTTCTCACCCCCTAAAACAGACGAGTTCCTCACAACTTCTAAACAAGGCTTCGGAAATATACTTACGTCCAGTCTGTAGGCTAAAACATTGATAGGAAACGGGCAGCCCTGTGGCATGGCGCTTTCTCCTTCTTGTTGATTCAGCCGAATCTTCTTCAGCTGGCACTTCGTCCGCTGCATCTTCTTCGGCTGGAACTTCATCAGCAGGAACTTCTTCAGCTGGCACTTCGTCCACTGGATCTTCTTCAGCTGGAACTTCTTCAGCTGGCACTTCGACCGCTGCATCTTCTTCAGCTGGAACATCTTCGTCAGCTGGAACTTCGCCAGCTGGAACTTCGTCAGCTGGAACTTCATAAGCTGAAACTTCTTCAGCATCCTGCTCCTCTTCCTCGGCAACTGCTGGTTCCGTGGGTATGGCAGGTTCAGGAATTTGCCCTTCGGCTATTTTTTCCGCTGGTATATTCTCTGAAAGCGTTGTGAGCTTAGGCTCAGTTGATGGAACAGTCGCAGATCCTTCAGTAGCCGACGCTATAGTGAGTGTTTTCATTGGACAAGGTAGGAGGAGGCTATCATTGAGCTTGTGGCAATCATCACATGTGTAGCATTGGATTGATTGAGTGGTGGCTAAAAATTAATCAAGATTGGGACTTTGGAATCTTAATTTCTTTTCAACTCACCCGTTGTCACTGAGCATGCTACGAGGACGGCACAGATTGTTGAAACTAACATATTCTTTAAGCAGAAGTCCCGACGTCCACCTAGCACAACTACAACTACTTTTCCGTCTGAGGGTGCGAATGCTTTTTATATCCTGCACAACAGCTCATTTTAGTCCTTTCCCTCGCGTGCAAAAACTCATGAGTCAGTAATGAATACTTTTGTGACTCATTTTGTCTACTCGATGTTGAATCATTTTTTTCAATTACTCGCAACAACTATTGGGGTTGTTGCTGAGTTTATTGATGTGCTTTTTAACTGACAGTATTTTTATTTTTTGTCTAGTGCATTGTCAGGACACTTAAACATATGTTATGACACCACAAAACCATTTGATCTGTTGGGAGCTGATTCCAAAATTTCTAAAATACAAAAAAAAAAAGTTATTCTTGTGGGTTAAGTGAACGCGTGTTTTTAGAAAATAAATTTTTTTTTACAATCAATTTATTGACGTGGTAGAAAATGTATTTTATGAAGCGCCTAAGATTATGTGACTGTCATTGCATTATTCGATTAAACTTTCATGCCATTTCCTGCGGCGCTTTTTTGCTGTGATTGCTGTGATATCGAAATTTTCCCTGTATTTTGCGAATTCACCCACTTTAGCTGCAAAATTTTTGATAATTGGTTTATTATTCTATAATAAACCTTTGTAATCGTAACAGAAAAAAAAAAATTAACACCCCCTCAAACTTTCACATTTTGTGTTTGGCGGGTTGTAGAGTGTATTTTTTTTATTTTCAATGTAAAGCCAAAAATAAAATTTTATCTTTTATTCAATTTAAGTGTGAGTAACATGTTTTCTTTTTATTTTATACTTGGGGCTACACGGGCTAAAGGTATCGAGGTAGAGATGGAAATAATGGTCTTAAATGTCTGTATTTGTGTATAGCATGCCACATATTTTCAGATTACTGACAAACAATCAAAAAAACTTGGTGTGTGAATGCTTTTTTTAACGACTGAATATATTTCATATGTTTCAGTTATGCGAAGAAGTTTGAGGATAAATTAATAACATTTGTTGTACATCTTTTTTCAGTCAACCAAATTGTTCAACTAAGCGAAGTTATTTGTGTGAAGGTTGTGAAGAAATACTTCGTGGCAAATTTTGTGTTTCAGTTAACCGATATTTTCAGTAAAACTTAGTTTAGTTAAGCGGAGTCGACTGTACAAAGAACATACAGTGCTCCACAAAAGTGTGCGTACGATAGAGAAATTTGGCGAAAAGGGGCGTTTATTCCCAAACCATATGTGACAATTTGTTTTGGAAGGCATTTTTGAAAAGAGCTTTGTTCAAAGCTTCAGAATTTATCAACATTAATTCAATACTCTTATCCATTCAAAAGTATAACAAAAACAACAGCCAATATTGCCAAAATCAATCCACAAAAGAATAAGTTTTCACAATTAGGACCATTTAAATAACTGTAACTAATTAAGGAAACAAGTAAATACATTGTCTTTGTATTCCCGTTGTTAGCAAGTGGCGAAATGTAGAAAATTCCATAAATAGGGTAACAAAATATGGAAAAAAAACGGAACTTAGTTGGAATGAGAGGCTAATGGCTACTAATTTGTACTAGGAAGGACGAATGTCGTAGGGGGTGGTATCAAAACCAACCTCAAAAAGCCAGTCAACAATTCAACTAAAAAAAAGGCAGCTTCAGGTTGGCTGGAAGTTCCAAAGAAAGCAAAACTTCAGCATCAGAAACTAGCCAAAATTATGTTAAACATTGATTTTACTTTCTTTCCAATTTTTTTTTATATAATACAGACATTTTAGATAATATGACGTGACATTTGAAATAGTCTCAATTTTGTCTTAATTTGGCCTAAACAGTTGCAGTGCTCCATAAAAGTTTGCGTGCGATGGAGAAATCTGGGGAAAGCGTTTATTCCCAAATCATGTGTGGCAATAAATTTTGAAAGGTATGTTTAAAAAGTGCAAGGTACAAGGCTTAAGATTTTACCAAAATCAAATCAAAAGTTATAACAAAAAACAAGGACCAATGTTGCAAAACTAAATCCACGCAAGTTTGTGTACAGCGGGTGAATTTTATCAATAAGGACTATTTAAATAACTGTAACTTATTAAAGAAGCAAGTAAATACATTTTATTTGTTTGCTTGTTTTAAGCCAAGTAATGAAATGTAAAACAGACCTTAAATATGGTAAAAAAAAAGTTAAGTTTGAATGAGAAGCTAATGATTACTAATTTGTACGAATGTCCTGTTTGGAGATATCAAGAAAAACCTTGAAAAGCAAATCAACGAACAACAAACCCCCACAGGAACGATGCAAAACTTTGAGGTGGCCAAGGACTTCGTCTACCTCGGCTCCGCGGTAACAAGTACGAATGACCGAGATCAAACTCAGAATAACTCTTGCCAATCGCTGTTTCTTTGGGCTCAAGAGGCATTTGAGTAATAGAGCCCTCTCTCGAAAAACCAGGATGGCTTTATGTAACACTCTGGTCATCCCAGTCCTGCTCGATAGCGCGGAGACATGATCTTTGTCAAAGCAGATGTTCGGTTCTGTTTGCATTGATAGTTCCTGGAGGAGAAAGTTTAATCACGAACTGTACAGGCTGTACGGCGCTTACGGATCCAACATCCAGCACAGCTCCGGCCCGAACAATCTTCGATTCCGAACCTGTGGGGAAACGCAGCAGAGCACGCCCGCGTCTAAGGTGGCGGATACAGGTAGAGAAGGACCTGAACCAACTCGGTTTTGCGTCACTGGAAGCAGCTGGCACGGGATCGTACTGAATGGAGGAGGTTGCTAAAGGAGGCACAGGTCCACCTCAGACTTTAGCGCCGCACAAAGAAGAAGAAGGAGCGATCTACAATTGCAAAAAAAAGCAAGATCTGCCCAACCATTCAATCTATTTACAAGAGATAAACGAGTGGTCAATAAATCAAAAACTGTTCATAACTTTAACAAGGGTGTTGCATGCAGCAGAAAAAATTAAAAAAAAAAAAAAACTAAAATAACATTGTGAATTGTATAACACTTTAAACAGTCGTTCTAAAATTTGAATTACGCGCCCAAGCGGCCATTTTTAATTGAAATAATGTACCAAAAAACTAAAGGGTCCAAGTAACGGACAAATAAAGTCACTTTTAATCGAACCACCCTTCCTTGCGCACGAGTTTATTTTTTCTCCGCCGTTTTTTCCGCTCCGCCGCATTTTTTCAAAGTTTTCATAAAAACGTAAGTACGCGAGAGCAAAACTTTCGTATCTGCAAAAACGCTTGTAGAAATTCAAAGGGTGATCAAAGAACTTCAGGAATTCTATAATATATACACATATATCCAGATTTCTAAATATCAATAAATATCTTGTAATAAGTCCACCAACAAAAAGCCATGCGTGCATTAAAATTCCAGTCTAGTTGACGTATTCAATCTCTAAATGGATGAATTAAATGTCTCGTTCATCATTTCGTAATTTTCAGAGCAACAAGAGGCAATGTTTCTTCCCAATGGTTTAACAAATACTACAAGATATCGCTAAATTAACGGCTCATGTGAATCAAATACTCAAAGTCAATTGGAAAAACATTCGCATTCAAATGAACTGAGAAAATTAATTTTCATATAAAAAAAACAACCAAAACATTTTCTTTTCTACTTCTAAGAAATTTTTTTTTATTTATTTCCACAAGAATCCAGCCACCAAGGCCATCAACAATGTAACTAGAGAATACTTTAGAGCAGCACTGCTGTTACACTTATCCGTCTCACAAGACCAGCAGTTCTCAACGGTTCCATACTTATCCTTAAGTACATCACAAGCTGATTTCTCTTCAGGAACTTCAACGCAACCCTTTTTCACCTTACGATTATCGCCATCTAGAAAGGAAATTTTCGGTTTAAATGAAAAATTCAGCAAAAATTAATTTCATCTCTTACCAACTGCGGTTACAGTGAAACAAACGTGGCTTGGGTCAGCTCTTAAAACAGACCTAATGTTGCGAACACGACTAAACACTTGTGGGACAACAGCACGACCTCCAGTTAATGCTACTGCTGCTACTGCTCCGGATTCGCCTGCTCCTGCAACTTCGCCTGCTACTGCAGCTTCACCGGCTCCTCCCGCAGCTTCTGGTGCTGATGTTGGTGCTGCTGTTGGTGCTGCTGTTGGTGCTGTTGTTGTTGGTGCTGTTGGTGCTGTTGTTGTTGGTGCTTCTGTTGTTGTTGACGCTTCTGTTGTTGGTGCTTCTGTTGTTGATGTCGAATCATCAGTAGATGATGACGAACTGACTGTTGTTGTGTCTGTGTCAGATGGCGTTGTCACAATCGCAGGACATGATTGAAGGAGACTGTCATCAAGTGAATTACAATCCTCACATGTGTAGCACTGAATTGATTCAGAGGAACCTATAAACGAAAAAAAGCAAAAAAGAGGAATGATATTATTAGTTTTAGATCTAATCTCTGATATTGCAATAACAACACTTGTTATCAACGCTTATAGTCGGTTGCAGTCATGTGATTTTGCACAATCATGAGAAAGTTTTCATTTCATTAGAAAAAGAGTACAGACGGACACCGTGAAGTGATTGTACAAGAGTTTAATTATTCCTTTGGAAACTAACCCTTAAAAGGTAAACAAAACTTGCATTTAAGTGCAAGAACTTGCAACTTTTAAAAACAAATTACCATACATTTAAAAGGACTAGAGGACTGAAATAATAACTTCTGTATGAATAGCAATGAACATTAAACATTCAATATATTTATTCAACATTTTGTTAGTAGATAAGATGCGATTATTGGGCAGCTTTTGGCGCAAGATAGTGTCTGGGGTAGACGTAAGGGAAAAATGGAAAGACCATGGGGTTGTGTTAATCATCACTTTATCACGCAATTACCCCACTTGAGCAGTAAAAGTTTTCTTTTTTTTAGCAAAAATATGGAACATGAGTCAGGGCGGTAATGTCTAATTTAATGTTGTCGGTCTAAATGTACTTTGAGGAACCAAGTGTTGGTTTGTTTTCTAAGACACTGCAACTGCAGATAGAAATTGTACTAGCGGAACAGAATTAGAGTAAATTTTAAGGGCGAAGAAAGAAAAGAAGATCATTTTGGTAAGAAATAATATGAGCACTTCTTTTGTGTGTCGAAGCTCTGTGCCTATAAAGTAGAGTGACAAACGAAAAGTTAAGAATGATGTCCTGGCTGTGATAGCCCCTGTATCTAATCAATTTGACAAATACAGTCGAAGCCCTCTAAGTCAAGTTTTTACGGGATATCAAAATTAGTTCGAGTTAGAGGGATTTTTCGACTTAAAGGGCTTTCGACGTAGAGGATTTCGCCAAAATATGGCGGAAAATTTCGAGTTAGAGGGCTTCGACTGTATTTGTCAAATTGATTAAGATGCAGGGACTATCAAAGCCAGGACATCATTCTTAATTTTCGTTCGACTTAGAGGGCGTTCGACTGTAGTTTCCATAAGAAAATATTTGGTTGTGATGTCTTTCAGTATTTTGAAATTAGTTTAACTTTTATATTTAAACTCGACGGCTGAGTGGCTTTTGATTAGATAATCGTTGAGATTTTCCTGTCAGCTAAAGTTAGCAAAATTTGTTCGAATTATTCGAATAATTTTAATTTATCGCAAGATAAATAAAAAGTCGGCCCAAAAATAGAGGAACTCATTTATTCAATGGCCAAAGACGAGGCTCTGAAAGCAGCAACATGTTGGTAGAAAATTTTCACCGTCACATTCGAATAATTCGAATAAATGTGGCTAGCTGTAGCTAGTTATTCCTTGAAACAAATAATGAGTATTTCTTTAAAAAAAAATCAGTGATGACGGTGAAAGTTTTGGACCAACATACTGCTGCTTTCAGAGGCTCGTCTGTTGTCATTGAATAAATCAGTTCCTCTATTTTCGGACTTGCTTTTTAATTATCTTGCGATAAATTAACCTTACACCGCGCAGTGAAAAAGATCTGATATAACTTAATTTAAGCTACTTTATTAAACTATGGATCACAATTTTACTCTGTTAAGCATTTTAGATGATCTGCTTTAAATGCTTTGAAGGAAATAATCATACCAATTTACTTAGACTAGTGTTTTTTTTTATTATTTTTCTAGTATTGGCAGCCATGAACTATAAAAAAAAAACATTTCTTTAGTATTAGATAGGGTTGAGATCTCTTAAATTCAGCTTTAAAAGCAGTAGAAGGCATTCGATGAAAGTTGGATTCTAGTTTGGATCCTAAGACAGAAACCTAGACTCATTTTCAAAAGAATTTTTGCCCATTTCACAGCACGTCGCAGAATGTACGCTAAAATCGAAATTTATTTTGTAAACTGTCACCAGCCAAAAAAAAAGTTAGTCAACTGTAAGTTCAGAGGAACAAATGATTACGGCATGGTCGTCTTTTTTTTTCAAATTCCATACATAGTCCTATTCCATTTTTTTGTTTGTTTTATCAATGAAAAAGAAATTGAAAAGAAATCTGCGTTTCCAAACAAAATGGAATCTTATGTATGTTGGAAATATCATTCATTTCATTTCATTTCATTTATTGTAGTTTGATAATTCTTACATTCTTGTTAGAAATCTCTTTATTTAATTTAAGTCGTTCGTAAATTATGATTCTCTCCATATTTCTTGGAAAATTCTAGTATAAAGTTCATCTTAACAAAGAACAGAGTCGTTACAAGACTAGTCTGGCTGTGATATAAAAAAAAAAGAAAATGTAGGAAACTCGCAAATATTTCCTATATAGAATAGTTTTCATAAGGCTGGTCATAATTCCAAACACTTTTCAAAATAAATTAGAAAGTGAAGTATGTGAAGTATGTTCTATTTCAGTTGGGTTCCGTGTTGCATAATTCCGCAACCACTTGACTTTAAAATGGCGTCCAATAGTAATAGCGACCGGTTTATTCACACTCTTGTGGCAACGCGTAGTTCTTTTCTTAAGAATCAAAAGACAAAATCTATTTCACACAAAAACAACCCAGGACAAGTCTTAGACATTATGTTTCATTTCTGGTTTAAAGTTTCAAATAAGTCTTAATAAGCACTCATTTTTTTATATAACCCCCAAACTTTTTTTTTCAAATGCAGCTTCCAAAACCCTTCACTTTACAAAACAGAAAAGACAGGAAAAAAAAAAAAATTATTTTCACTGTAAATCCAAGTCCTGTTTTGAAATTCTCACCTTTCGTGATGAGGCACGTCAAAAAAAGAACGAAAATTGGTAAAAACTTCATTTTGATACACGGGCGGTTGAATTGAATTAAAATACAAAATTAAATTTTAACCGTTCTTTAACGTTCGCTTTTTAAATGAGCCGTTCAGCAATTCCGTTTCCACGAACTCGTTTTAAGGCTCCACTGAAGATAACTACCCCTGTGGGTGGCACCAACAATGCTTTTATATGCGGTGGCTTTACTGATAGGAAATAGAAAGAGGTTGCGCCCAGTCAATTAAGTTTTTTTTTTGTTTTTTGTTTTATTCCATTTTTCCGCTGTAGGTTTAGGTTTCTTTTTTTTTCCCTCTGGCTTTTATCACTGGAAATCGTGTAGTTAAACGCGCCATTACTGATATCGATCGTACGTGTAATCTATGATGCGTACTGGTATCTGTTGGATAGATCGCGGAAAAAAGAGGTTTTTGGTATTATCGCAGCTCTTGAGGCGTCTGTACTAAAAAGGATTGTAAATTTTCTTTTTTCTGATTGTGTATTCGTTAACTTTTGGTAAGGGGGTGATGTGTTAGGAATTGAAGTGACAACTACAACAATTTTTTTGTAAGACTTTGAGTAATGAACGATATTTTAAGGGTCTTCTGATGGCCTTTTACAGAGTGTCTTTGGAATGTCTGATTAGTTCGAAAGTCATCAGTGATGAGTAACTTTTAGTCGGTCTGAAAGGAAATCAGACATCTGTTGTCTCTGGACAGCATGACAGACAGGTAGGGAATGGACTGGCGTCTACTCAGATTTTCGATCTTAATTCTCGCCCTAGTAGACAGACAATAATAAGTTTAGTTCAAAAATTTGAGTCTACATATTCGTTTTGTGATTTTGTGTCAGTGAAACAACGAGTTGGTCGAAGTGTTGAAAATATGACTGACGTTCAGGCGTCCAGAGCAAACAATCCAAATTATTCAATTCCACGGCGTTCTCAAGAATTGGGAATTCAACTCTTCAGACCACATTATGGCATAATTTGCGTAAGGATCTATGCTTTTATCCATACAAGATCAAGCTGACTCAAGAATTGGTTCAGCTTGACCATTTAAAACGACGTACGTTCTCCGATTAGGCTCTGGAGAAGATGCGCCAAGATGATGAATTTCATCGGAAAATCATCTTCAGTGACGAAGCTCATTTTTAGCTCAATGGGTTCGCCAATAAGCAAAATATGTGTTATTGGTCGGGTAGCAGTCTACATTTATTTCATGAATCACCACTTCACCGACAAAAAATAATTGTTTGGTGTTGTTTGTATGCCGGCGGCGTTATTGGGCCATATTTTTTCGTCGACACGTTACTGTGAATGGCCAGTGTTATTGCGCCATGACTGCCGATTATTTGTGGCCCAATTTGGAAGATGTGGATTTGGATGCCAGGATTGCCGATTATTTTTGGACCAATTTGGAAGATGTGGACTTGGACGCCATGATTGCCGATTATTTTTGGCCCAATTTGGAGGATGTGGACTTGGACGTCATGATTGCCGATTATTTTTGGCCCAATTTGGAAGATGTGGACTTGGACGCCATGATTGCCGATTATTGTTGGCCTAATTTGGAAGATGTGGACTTGGATGACATGTGATTTCAACAAGATGGTGCCACAAGCCACACAGCACACGTTACAATCGATTAAGCAGTAAGTTTGATGAGCGTGTTATCTCTAGTAATGGGCCAGTCGATTGGCCACCTCGATCGTTCGATTTAAGGCCTCTAGACTATTTTCTTTGGGGCTACGTTAAGTCATTGCTTTATGCCTTTAAGCCGACTGCATTGGAAGAGCTCAGAGCCAACATTGAGCGCCGAATAGCGGTCGTTTCGGCCGGAATGTGTGGCCGAGTCATCGAAAATTGGGTCCAACGAATCGACCGCTGCAAACACACCCGCCGTGGCCATATGAACGAAGTTGAGTTCCATTCATAAATGTTTTGCTTGTACTTCAAGGTGATAATACAGTTTTTGAAATACCTCAAATGGTTTGCGTTTTATTTAAAAAAAAAAAGTTGTTAAGTTCTTATTGGAAAGCCCTTCATAGGTCTTTCGTAAATACCTTGGAACGAACCCCAAAAAAGATAGATAGGCAAAGGTTGGTGTACAAACAAAATTTGCAAACGCTTTGCAACTTTGCACTTAGAAAACTAGCAAATGTTGATTTAATAGATTGAATTCAAATGTGTGCAATTTCCTCATAATACGTCTAAAAATTCGGCTGTCTACGCTTGGGTATACATCCTGACGAGTTACAGTCAATGGCGGAGGATCGAGTTGCCTGGAGATCGCATCTGCGGGCAATGCACGACCCCTTAAGTGCACCATAAGCAGCTGAATATGCTTGATTGTTGTTATCTGTAAGGAGTTTGGAACCGGCCTTCAATCGTAAGTTGAATGATTCAAAAGATTGACTTTAAAGACTTTGCCAAAACCTTTTTTGAGCCATTCTTTTGAAGGTCTAAATTTTGATCAGTAGATCTCCTGTCAAGTACTGTAAGAACATTTATTCGTGCTCCATAATTTGGCTAGAAAACAATTGAAGTCGCGTCCTTTTTCAGAGCTAAGCAACTGGAGTTTTGAGATCGATGGTTACACCCTAAAGATCACTCATTGCATTTACAGCGCCTTCTGATGTCTTGTTGTACGTGATTTTTGATGTAAAAAACAAATAATTTTTGGGCACACATAGATTCCTGGAACTTGACAACCTTCCATATATGTTGCTAACTTCTTGTTCGGAAAGACTCCGAACAGTCTTTCGTGGCAAGAGCTGCAGCCACTTTGAAATCTACAGACTTTACATCTTTTGCGTACAAAAAATCATACATGCATTGCATTTTTTATAGAAAGTGGCTAAAACGGCTTTAATTTTAGAAAAACTAATTTAAATTTATCAAGGATTGGTGCAAGAATCCTAAACACTAAGAGTCCTCCTTCAGCTGCAACCCACGATCGTCTCTTCACCAATCTGTTGCTCTTCAATTGTAAAGAAAATAATTTTTACAACCCAAATCAAAGAACTTCTGGTAGATCCCCTTTCATTGGAAAGCCCTATCAAAGCAAACAATTTTTACCCAGCCGATAAGATTGACTAGTCAGCTTAATCTTTCAAGTCTCCGATCCGAGTTAAGAGCCGGATGTTGTCGACATCGCAGTCTAATCGAAATTCTTCCTCACTCTTGTTTTTTTTTTCAATTGACCAGCGCCCAGTTCTTGCACACTTGGACACGGAAATATCTCGATATCGAAACAACCACCTGACTTGCATGTTATCGATTATTTTGCACTCTAACAAAATGTCAACGAAGAGATATCGATGTTATCCACGATATCATACTCTCGGGATACTTGGCTCTCTGTCTATGTGGTTTTGTATTTTTGGCTTATCTCGAGCAAGGTGCCATTCAAATGATTAACGTTTTAGGATGAGTCACTTGTGAAACGTTCGAAGTTTGCCCCTTGACTGGCTGGGCAATTATTTGATTGGTTATCGAACTTGTACGTTATCGTTTGGTTTGCCCGGATTTTTCCCGATCACAAAATTTGATATATTTTTTTTTTTTTGTTGGTCATACATTTTGTAAAGACGTTTATTTGCTTGTTGATTGGTATCTAAATTTTTAGCGTGACAAACTGGAAATAAAGTCGGTTAGATTGGGGCAAATCGGGTTTAAAAATACTTCAACCTTTTCAGTCTAAAAACAAATCATCACAATTGATTATCTTTAGGGATGAAAACATTTTCGTAGTTTTTATTAGCTTCTACTCTCAGCTAGCCCTGGACGTTCTACTGCATATGTGATTGTGAAAAATCGTCGTATGTTCAAGTTTTTCGAGCATAAGCCAATAATTTGGAAACTTTCCTCCTTCATCAATATTTTAGATTGTTTAAAGGAAGACGCCAGGAAAATCAAGTTAAGAACACGTCTAGTAGACGCCAGGGACGTCAGTGAGGCAGGCAAAAGTTGTTTAAATATCCAACTAAGCAGTTAGCTCATAGGAAAACCTCAAGAATTACTTCTGATCTTTCTTCTTATAAAGCCAATTGCTGGAATTAAGTTCAGTGAAACTTCTCTATAGTGGACACTCTAGGGACCATTAAAATTGTTCCGTGTAGAGGGGGTCTGCTATGAACAGGTTGAAATGTATACCTTCTTGTGTCCGTAAAGAGAAGTTTCACTGTACTTGAATCAAAATGCTGTTCGATCGCCGCATGATCGTGCGTCTAGATCGAATTCCGGACAAAAGCGAGGGTGTCAAATTGCCCGAGAGACTTGGTCGCGTTGGCATTGACCTGAGACCCAATGGCGAACCGTTGAAAGACGTGGCACGCACCTTGCCAAGCATTGTTAACCATTACATTGAATTGTACTTGAATCAAAAAGTCCATCACTCAGTCATATTTGGATAAAAAATTTGTACGCTCCAGACTTTTTTTCAGTCATTTTTTTTCTCCTGTTTTAATCGATCCTATTCCCCCACCTCATCGATTACACTCGAGTCTCCGCCATATATCGATTAGCTGTCACCAAGCGTTGACATAAATCAAAACCAATGACGTCAAATCGCTTTACAAATAAATAGATTAACGTCGAAACTCAATATTTTTCGCGGATGTCTATGGATATTATATCTTATCGTGGAGTTATTGACGAAATCAGCAACAAATAAGAGTTATGCACTTGCCTGGATGACGGGTACAATTTTTATTTCCAAAAACCAGAAAAAAAAATCACTCTCATTCTGGCTAAGAGTTGCAAGCAGCTTACACTCTTGTTATCTTGCTACGCTGAACTCAACGGATGTACGCAAGAAAATGTTGAGATTTGAATTGTTGAATAGTCAACACGGTCGGCGGAGATAATTCTAAAAATAGTTTTATCCCTTGTAGGTGTCTGCAACGACACAGTTTGCAGTCGGTGGTTATTCACCTGCAAACAGAAGAATCTCGGGCTTTTGTTGGATGTTGCGGTTTGTTTTTTTTGAGACTGTAAATTCTTTTTGTTTTGGCTAAAACCATCAATCTACTTCCTGCCAGAGTTTATTAGTCGGCAAAATGTGAAAAAGCCACACTTCTTTTTTTTTTTTCTCTCTCTCTCATTAGATTAGATAAGTTTAATGATTTCTAGGAATATATGATATCAATATATCTAGACTAAACGTACTAATCAATAGGTTCACATCAAAACATCAAGTGCTTGGTGTTGAAAGGTTTTTCTCTGATTCATTATGAGGTCACATGGCATCGTCATGTGAGCCAATGGAACGTGACTGTTGCGGTGTGAGGGAGGTATAAGAATTTCATCAAATTCGCAAATCTGTAAGTGAGATTAGGAAAAGGATTGTGAGTTTGTTTATGAAGCCGGTAGAAGGTCCCATTTTTTTTGCCTTCAGTCTTTTTCGGTGCCTTGGAGAAGTCTAACTAAATCATCTATAAGTTAAGTGGGATCCAAAATTTTCCCAAGGTTTATAGGCCAAGCAATTTAGTTCCTCTTTTATTTAGTCAGGAATTGTAAGCGATCTTGGATTTCTTTCTTATTGGGATGTTTCGATTGTCTGTGGTGGCCATGTTTGGCGGCGGTGGCGGTGGTGGTGGCGACGTTTGCTAAACTACTTGCTTATTGTTCAGTGCCTAATACCAAGTAACCAGGATCGTTATACGCTGGAAATACACCTCAAAATGATTAAATTTAATTACAAAAATAACGTTGTCAATCTCTATAAAATGTAAGACGTCATGTTGTAAATTTTTAAAATAAACAGAAAAAATTTACTAAAATGAATGTTGCATAGATCAAACGTAAGGAACGCTGCACTCTTCTGACGGCTGACGTAACGGAACTTCTAAGTCGAGTCCCTTCATCAAATTCAATGACAAAATTCTCCATTTTTAGGGTTTCGTTCCAAAGGTATAACGAAACCCTTATGGAATCACTTCGGTGTCTGTCTGTCTGTCTGTCGCCTTTTACATATTTGACTATAACTTATAAGTCCTTTGTAGTTAAGGGATGCAATTTGGACTGAAGGTGTATCTAGGCAACCCAAAAATAAATCATCCACACTTTTTGGAATTAGTCGAAAAACTTTTTTTAACTTTGACGGTCGATATGGATGTCGTTGGAAAGGGGGCGGTGTCCTGATTATGAAAATGTCTGTCTGTCTGTTATAGGGCTTGGTAATTGGCGAACCACTTAGAATTAAGAAATAAAACTTCGACAAAATATATATTTCACTTGTCCAAAGAAAGTTCAGGTAAAAAAATCTAAAAAAATTTCATACTAGCAAAAAGCTTAGTACCAATACTAAATTTGAAAAACAAATTTCTTTTACTAGTTCCTTGATATGGGTATCGTTGGAAAGAGGATGATAGCTAGATCAAAAAGTTGTACCATAGTAATCATCTCACTCTTATTGGTAAGAAGTTATTAGCCAACAAACTGCCAAAAACTGACTTGTGCACCGTGTCCCCACCTTACTTTCTAGAATATTTGATCAAAAAATCCAAAAAAAATTGGAGTTATGGGGCAACTCATTGCAATACCCCAAAATTATCCAAAAATTGTGTATGATTTTTTATTCATACTAAAATAAATTAATTACTAACTTTTTTTGAAAAAAATTTCACGGCAATATATTAAGTGAGGTACCATCGGATAGGTCTTGTAAAATAAAATAAAGTTTTCATTTTGAACTTTTTATTTCGAAGTTAGGTTTTCGAGATATTAAGCTTTAAAGTTGAAAAAAAGGCGTCCCCCCCTCCTCGCATTTCCACACCCGTTGGTCTAAAAATCTGAAAAAAATCTGAAATGTAGGTTTTGATGTAATCTTTGTGTTAAAATTGGTTTGAGCAATCTGGCTTTAATAGTTTTCGAGATATTGGCCAGAAACCGAAAAACAACAACATTCGAGTTTTGAAGATCCGAAAACGCCATTTTGTAGATCTCAGTGAAAGAACAATAAAATATTATGTAAAAAAAAATTATTTTCATACAATTTTTCGAGATATTAACGATTTAAATCGAATCAGTTATCGCAAAAAACGATGAACTGACGGCAGTCTCAGTGTCGCTTGCGGCATTTCATCCCCTAAATGCACCACAGCAATTTTCACTCGGCTGGCGCGATCAGCAAATGTGAAAGGATTTTCTTTTGTTCAGCTTCGTTCGAAATGAAAAGAAGAATTTTAGTGAATGAACAGTGAATTGAGTTTGATTTGATTTGAATATTTTAGTTTGTTGATTTCTTAGATATATTAAGTCTAAGCTACTAATCTGTTTGCGAACGAAACCCTCGGCGGGTGAGTAAAACTCACACTTGACCGGTTTTTTTTTTTTTATTTTCATTCTTCACAGGTCCATCCGAAGAATTTACTGAAATGCAGATTGCCGTGAATACCCAATACCCAGATATTCTTAACCAATATCTTTTCCCCTTTACAACTCTTAAACTTTGATAATGTGTTTTGGTAACACTTTACATATCGACCCCAACACTGCATAAATTTCATTAATTAATCATTTAATTGCCACTTTTATTTATCTACTTGTTAATATTATATTTGTACGCGATAAAAAAAAAAAAAGCTTGTGTATCGTAAAGCAATGGAAGGATTAGTCATACATCCTATGTGTTGTTTGAAGTTTTATTGAACGGGCAGTAAGCGTAGACTTTTTGATTGATCATGAAAATATGACCACAATTAAATCTGATAGGAATTATAAAATATAAACTAAACGATTTGGTTTATGTCGTAAACTTTTGTTTGTTTAAATTGGATTTTTGACACACGAACTTGTTTGGGTTTGTGAGCATGTGAAGGTGAAAAATTTACCAGATTTCAGATTCTCGAAAGGGGAAAAAGTTTTGAATGATATATAAAATCACATTTCGATTGAGCAGCTTATCTTTTTCACATAATCCTGCGCGTGTTTTTTTTTTTACAATGCAATCAGAAAATTCAGGTTGTTGTTATCTTATGGGTGATGATTTTAATATATTGCGCTCTAAACACAAAATTATCTTAATCAACGTTTTAAGCAAAAATTAGTTGATGAGTTCGATAGTTTATTCGATTGAACGTCTTTCTGCATCAATAGGATTTAAATACAACATTCCAGTTATAAGTAAGAGAGAAAACAAAATTTATTGGAAGCGACTTTTACATATTTTTTTTAGCTCAGACAAATTAAAACAAAAAAAAACCCTCCTGTAAAATGTTCACATTGTCGCTTACGAAAATTTTACGGGCGCGATATTATTGACAATTTCAACTCAAAATTAAATCTTTCAGAAAAGCCATTAAAACGTTTTTTTTTTTTCGCTTTTTAACGCTTATTGTCTTAAAATTCGTAGTACATCTAGGAAAAAAAGAAATTCACGTCTTTCAGAAAACGTGGGGACTTTTCCAAGTTATCGGCAAGTTTCGGAAGTCGTAGCTGATCTTAGAAGTTTCGATTACCGATTCTTTCAGAAGAAGTAGAGACATCTAAAACACATGAGACTACACGTAGTAGATGTAAAGGCCGTTCAATTAATTCTTTAATTGTACAGTGCTCCTCAAAAGTTTGCAAACGATGAAGAAATCTGTGTTGAAAAAGGAATTCATTCGCAAACCAGATGTGAATGATTCAAGAAGTATATTTGATAAGAGCAAAGCATAAGGCTTTAGAATTTACCAAAATTAATTCAGTACTCTTAGCTATTCAAAAGTTATAACAAAAACCAGAAACCCATGATCACAATTCAATTCAGAAAGTTTGCGTACGATGGGTAAATTTTCAAAATTTTTTAAATGGTCAATAAGGACCATTTAAATAATAATAATAACTGTAGCTAGTTAAGCTATAGCAAATTAAATACATTTTCCTTGTATAAAAGTTCTTAGGAAGTGCGGAAATGAAAAAACTCCAAAAATATGGTAACTAAAGACCATAAATATGCAAAAAATGGAACCTGGTTTGAATGAAAGGCTAATGATTACTAACTTGTACTTAGGACGAATGTCCTACGGGGAAATATCGAAGTAAATCTCAAAAAGCAAGTCAACAATTTAGCGATCGCTAAACCTCGTCAGGTTCGATGGACAATTGCAAACTAAAGCAAGATTTGGCCTACATCCAAGTACACTCATCCCTTCCTGTGCGCGGTTAAGGGAATGAAAAGTTTCGTGTAAACCGAAACCAAAATAGTTTATGAGGATGTATTTTCTACAGAAAAACCATAGTGGGCCATAATTGTTTGAAGAAAAAACGTTATTTGGCGCAAAGCAAAGTCGTGCAAATCGAATTTGGGTCCATATTCGAAAATCGCGCAAAGGGTGGAACCGCGTAAAACGAGACCGCGCAAAAACGAGGGATGAGTGTACTATGAAAAATACAAACAAGCTATTAAGTAGATGGCAGGCCAAGATCTATTTAAAACGGCAACAACATTGACTAAACAAGTCCAGAATTTTAATAATATCAAAGTGTATCCGAAAATGGTACAGCGAACCGTCACTGAAATGGCGTTTGGACTATGCATGCCAAGAAGAAACTATTGATCAATAAAACTGCGAGGTAAGAAATGAAAAAGTCCTTAGAAATATGGTTGGTGAATGTTTCCTCCATACCCCCTTAAGCGGCCGTTAGACTCGAAAATATTGAACTAAAATTCGTCGGGAAATCTAATTATACGCTAGAAGTCCATACGCTTGGTTAGGTACTCTCTTTTTGCCATGTTAATTTTATTGATCAAGCAAAGCACCATTTGTAATTGGCACGCATGGTCTAAGCAACATTGTAGAGATGGCCCTCCGTAACCATCTCTAATATATAACACTTAGGTGTTATAGAATTCCTGGGTCCTTTTAATTAAAATATTAATACATTAAAACTAATGTAATTGGCATTTTTGAAATTTTAGATCTGTATAGATAAAATTGTCTTACAGTTATCCGAACTCAGGTTACATGAAACTTTCCTTTCAGTTATCCAAAGTACCTCTTAAATGGTAATAAATGTTTCAATTGGTTCAGAATTATGGATCCCCTTATCGCCATTTAAAATTTTTGTTTCATCTTTTTTTGTTTGTTAATCATTTAAATATTTATCTTTTGAACTGTTTTTTATTTTTTTTTCATTCCCTCGAAATGTTTAAACAAAAATTGTTTGTATAAGGCTATAAGGACCAAGATTTCACACTGCCAATAATAATATTCCGGTATATCCTAATTGTCCGACGGCTACTGTATTCATCATTAATTCAATAACCCAGTGACTAGAAGTAGACTTCTCGAAATTTCGATACTTCTATTAATCACCAAAAACAAAAAACAAAATATTGATAAATTCTTTGCGTAACAGCAGTTGAAGATAACCAATTTTTTATTAATAGCCGGCAGCTACCGTGTAAATGGCCGGTAGTCGTATTTTAGGCGAAATTTCATGAGAGCTTTAGAGATAAGAACAAAAGGTGTGAACGTTTATTTTTTTTCGCATATCACGGTCTGATGTTTTAATTAATTCTCACGTTTAGGTGAAATAGGAGGCGTGTGTGATGAATCAACCATGATTGATTGATGTCAGTGGATTTTCCATAAATATGACATTCCATTCGAAATTTTGTCAAACTTAAATTAAGACATTTAAATCGATCTAATCTTAAGTCGATATGGAACAAAAGTCGGACAGTTGTAGTTCATTTGAAATTCAAACTGACGATTAGGATTTAGTTCGATCCGAAGTTCGATGTTTATCCACTAAACTCACGATAATTCAGACCTCTATAATTCGAAAACCTCTGTAAATAGAAGCATTCTCACAGTCCCCTAAAAAAACCTCTGGAAATCCAAGAAAACCTGTGCAATTTGGTCCGCTCGTTAATTCGAATTTATTTTTGTACAAAACAACAAAATTTCGAAAATGATGGCGTGTTTACCTCTATAATTAGATGTTAAGCTTACTTTTCTTGACAACCGTTAGTTGAAGTGCATTCACGACGAAAGTGAGCAATATTTTTTTCTGAAATCTCCGTAATTCGGAAACCGAAGTTTTTTCCTGACCCCATGAAATTCAGATTATCAAGACTTTACTGCATTTATAAATTAGTAACGATTTGTACGATACGATCTTAGAGAATAGAGCCTTAAGGCTTAATTCGATGCTGGAATTAAATTGGTTTTGCGAAAGCGGTTCGGATCCTGCTATCCATCCATGTTCTTGTTTGAGCCCGAATTAAATCTGCTTCAATTCCAAAATCGACGACTTTAAAAAAGTAGCAGTATTACAAAATCTACGACATTAAATAAGTAGTGGACTAGAATAAATTCAAATGCTTCATCTTAAAAAAAAACAACTTGGTTCATTGTTAGTTAAAATTTTATTTCCTATCTCTACACCTAACATATCGTTACGATCTATTTACAGAGTACATCTTAACCAGGTTTTTAATTTAAGTTAATTCGAAATTGCTTTTGTTCTCTCGACGTCTTAGGAGAAAGCCTTAGACCTTAATAAATACTGCAACCAGTGCTACCAGCATGGTCGCTATTGAGACTCCAATTGTTGTGCTGCCATTACACATGCTCTTCGAGCACGGCTGACATTTGTGCGTCTGATTGGCATTGGCTGTCTTCAGTTCTTGGCAGACAGATTGATTCGTTAAAACTCCCATACAGCCGCGTTGGACACCATAAACACCGTCATCTAGAATAATAAGAAACTACAACTTAGCAAAGACTCGAATCACAACCATTAGGACGATTGCACTTACATTTCTTCTGGACCTTGTAGCAGTGATATGTCATACCATTCACTGGAATATTTCGTCTTTGCCTTAGCAAAAGCGTCGATGGTACGGTCGCATTTGTTGGAAGAACGATGATCGGGTGATCTGTGGTTGTTGTTTCACCCGATGTCACAACCGTTGGTGTCACAAAGATGACTTGCGGGGTGGTTGACGTTGAGTTTGATGTGCGATTGACTGACGATAGGGTTATCGTTTCCACAACAACTGGGACAATGTCGTCAACTGTTGGTGGTGTTGGGATACCAGTTGTTGATGAGATCGGGCCAACTGTGGCTGGCGTTGGCAGGCCGGTCGTTGTGGACGCTGGAGTTGTGGTGGACGGTTCCTCAGTCGTTGATGTGTCGCCAGTGGTGCTCACTGTGGACGATGATGATGAGGATTCTGTGGTTCCGGGGGCGGATGTTGTCACATCGGCACCGCAGACTTCGAGGGGTGTGTTCTTATCGATTTTAGCGCAGTTATCACACACGTAGCATTGCAGTTCGCTGTGGCCTGAAATGGAACAGATAAAGTTGTCGTTTAATATGTTAGCTTAAGTTTGGCGATTAAGGTGCTAAAACACTTCACCGAGAACTTTAAAAAAACTAAGCGATTGGGGCTTAACATTGAAAGTGCTTGCACTTAAAAGGTTGTGCTTAACGCTGAAGTAGACGTCATAAATTGATTTGCCGATTGCGTTACCTTAAGTAGCTTGAAGTGCAAAACCTGACCTAAGAAACTTCAAACTTTTGTCATTATTTCAAGAGTGTGCTTATCGGCGATTTTATACTTTTATTCTACAGATTCCACGACTTAATGGAATAAACTCTCGATAATTCGAATTTGATGGGACCAGGAAAAAACTTCGAATTACAGAGGTTTTCGAATTACGGAGGTTTCAGAACAAAAATATTGCTTACTTTCGTCACGTACGGTTGTTAAAAAGAAAAGAAGTAAACTTGACTTTGAGTTATAGAGGCAAACAAGCCATAATTTTCGAATTATAGAGGTTTTCACGTTGATTTGCACAAAAATAAATTCGAATTAACGAGGGCAACAAATTTCATAGGTTTTCTTCGACATACAGAAATTTTTTCGAGGGATTGTGAGAATGCTTCGACTTATAGAGGTTTTCGAATTATCGAGAGTTTACTGTACAAATAAAATTGGACTAAAATTATTGGGATATAAATTTCCTATCAATTTCTACGTCTTAACGTCAGATAATGAAATTTTCAGTAAATGAAATCTCTGTTGATTAGCATAAATCTAATAACGTTAGCATCAGATACTGCGCATTCAGTTGAATAACAAAACCTTTCGTCCATGACCAGTCGCAGTCTCCCAGCCAAACAACAACATATTGCTCATCGAACAATTAACACCTAATCAAGTACTGACTAAGCTGCGCCCCCCAAAAAATTACCATCCCACAAATTACCACATCGTGACGCAAAAAAAAAAAAAAATACAAAGCAAAATAAAAAGAAAAGAAAATATTCCATCCCACCACGTGTGCTAATATCATCCATAAACAAATCGTTCTACATTGTCGATAAATATCATAATCAGGCGTTCACAGGTACACAGATACAAAAAGTTCGATATTCGTGATAACTTTTCTTTTCTTTCCTTTTTTTTTATAAAAAAAATATCACGTGGGGCTTATTTCATAATCTGACACCCACATCGGAAACCAATTTCGTCTGAGTTTAAAAAACGAGTTCAAAAATCATAGTTTCGTTGGAAAATGGTTCAGCAAAATGGCGTTTCTGACTTCTGTCAGAATGTGTAGTTTACCTGTCACAATGTGTCACCATTTTGACAGGCATAATCGCGCGAATTGACATTTGGCTGAGCGCCAACAAGAAAACAATTCTAATCAAAATGCGTAGTGAGCGTGTGGACCTTGTAATTGAAGCGGATTTCATTCTTGGGGGTTTTCACTTTTAGCCGACACGTTGGACGTAACGATAAGATGTGCGATATGTAAAGCTCATGTGGTATTTGTTGAGACTTCAAACAAATTCCAATCTGTAGTATGTTTTTGGCTTCATCATCATCATCTTCTTCTGTGGCCGCTTGTTCCACTCATGGGTTCTTTGAGAAAATAAGCTATCCCTCCTAAAAGACCTTCAAACTTCACAGGCTAACTTTGATAAACAAAAATTATAGCATGCAACTTCTCCAGTAACCACTTAGTTCCGGAAACATTCTCTCTCACTGTACCTGTTCTCGAGCACCTGCACTAAAATTCAATAAAAAATAATATTTATAAATCTATGTAAATGGCGTCAAGATAAGCACAGAGTCACGTGTAAACGACGAAAAAAAAAAAGTCACTCCAACCATAACAAGTGTTTATAATTTGCCATCAAAAATTAGAGCGTCGTCAAGGCTGACGAATGTCGACCGCAGGGTGAATGCATTTCAAGTTTATCTCGCTGTGCAAATATAAAAAAAAAAGTGCATTTTTGTGTTTTTGTTGATTGAATTGACTTTTTCTGACGCGACTGGTTTATGTTCATTAATAACCCCTATTTGGATGAAATGATTGGTGCATTGCCATGGAAGCTCGAGGGAAGTAGGAAACTGAAAATAACCGGAAAGATCTTGACGAGGTGTTTCCGATTCGTTAGAGGGTTAGTTGAAATGAGTTTTTAGTGCCTCAAAAGGTCGAGAAGGAAGTGATTGGTGTTTTGAAGGTAACGTTGGGAAATGAATGACTTAAGAAAAACACAGGACATTTGTTTTAAATGCAACTATCATGGTGAAAACTTTGATCTCTCATTAAATTTGAGGTTTTTGACGATTACCAAGTGTTCGTTTTTGTGCAAAAAAAAAACTATATTAATCCTTTCATGACCGCAACTAATGCCAGATGTAGGAAAAATAGTTTTTTCCATTTTACCAAACACGAAATTAAAGACTCTGAATAGTCTTATTGCACCAAGAGACGTTTGCTGTAGAATTAAATAAGTGACTGAGAGTGAGTGAGATCCAGTTTTGGAATAAACTTATGATTATTCTTTTTCATTTAACCAAACATGAAGTTAAAAACTCCGAATAGTCTTATTGCACCAAGAGCACAGCAAAAACGGCAGAATTTTGAATTATCAGCGGATGAAATTCATGTTGTATACGAACAACCTTGGGCATGAAAGGGTGAAGATCGCTAAAAGCTACTTCCATTTGATCTTTCGATAAAGTTTTTAATTTTCAAACAAACAAAATATACGGTCACATAGTAATTTTCTAATTCCATCATCATTACTTCTCCTTTTTACACAAAATTTTTGAGGAAAATAAGTTAAGCAGAGTAATAAATATTTTTTTTCTAATATAAAGTGATCTCCTACATCTTTTTGGATCATACCTTTTTATTTGTACTTTAACAGATATAAGTAAAACTAAGAATCCACAGAATCTGTATCGAACTGCACGAGTTTATAACTCAACAGTCGATGTATTTAGGGAATTTTTGCTGTATTTGTAAGGACTTTATTTTTTTTTTTGTCAGAAATTGAGACGCAGCGATAGAGGAAGGTGTTATCAAATAAAAGTGGTTTTTCGTTTTTCTTTTCCACTCTAAAGTGGCTGTTTTATTTTTTTTACTGGGCTTTAATAGAATCTTTTTCGCTTAAGCAATGCTTTCTTTTATGAGAATTGTAATTCAATGAGATATGGTGCATTGTTCTTTGTTTCTTTGAAGCGTTTTTGTTTTTTCTTAAGAGCGGAAATATGTACGCAAAAACTAATTTGTGTGTTTAAAACATCTGTTGGAATAAGAATTGAAAAACAACAAGACAGAAAGAATATTAAGCTACTGCGACATAAAGAACACAAAGCGATCTTTTGCTTACAAACCAGGATTTTTGTCACAGCGACATCTTTAATTCAAGTATATAAGTACTATATGTGTGCTATCTTTGCAGCACTCACTTTTACTTTTATTATTTTGAAGCCTTGACGAAATAAAAATTAGTTTGGATTTAGAACAGCAATAGACGTGTTTTCTTAAAAAAAAAAAAATACAAAAACATTATTTCTCACAGCAGATCTCTCTTACAGTGATTGACTAATTTGACTTGTTTTTCGAGTAATGCACTCAAATAAGCCACCTTCTCGAATGGACGATCTCGAATGATTCGGACACAAAGAACAGAAAACACAAAGTGATTTTTCTTTTGTTAAATTAACTACAATTCAGTTCAAATTTGTTTTTTAAAAAAAACTATATATCTGAAATTGATCGGAAAGAAAAAAAAACCCAAAGGGATCGTTTGCTAATGACATATATACAGTACAACCTCAATAAAAGCAACCCTCGATACGTGCTACTCCTCGATAAAAGCAACGCCTTAAATCTTACCATTGTTGACTCAGTTATTGCAGTTCCTCAAAAAAATATGACACGATAAAAGCAACTTTGCGTCCAAAAAGACACAATTAAAAATTTCACAATTTTTTAGAAATAATTAAATTTTTTTTATTTAATTTTAACACATCCGAATTAAATTACCAGTTTTGGTTTATTTACCAGAGTTTACACATGTTTTTTTTTTGTTACTATTCTGAGGTGTTTTTGTCTTATATTTGGCCTACAATTTGTTGACTCGCTTATTGCAACACACTCAATAAAAGCAACTGCCCAAATTTTTATTAGTTGCTTTTATTGAGGTCGTACTGTATAATATAAATATATAAAACTCTTTGTATTTAAAATAAATAAAAGAGAACAGACAGATAGGCACCGAAGTAGTTAAATAAGTGTTTCGTTATTCCTTTGGAACGAAAACCTCAAATTGGCTATTTTCTTTCGAACTAAAATAGTCCCTGGATTGAATTCAATATAAAACTCTTAATTAACTTTGCAAACAAATATCATCCAAAATCTCACTGTTCTATTTGGACTAAAAAATACAATTGCAGTCGACTCCCTCTAACTCGAACTCCCTCTAAGTCGAATTTCCCTCTGACTCGAATTTTTTCCCAATTTTCCATACAAAAACCATCGTCTAAGTCGAATTAATTTTGATGTCCTGTAAAAATTCGACGAGGGGTTCGACTGTGTTATTTTTTTTTTTTTTAAATCACTTGTAAAAAAAATACCTTGATGCTGATCTTTTTGATTGTCTTAACAATCGGCTTTTTCTGACTGAAGATCGCCTAGATCACTAAGTGAATATGAATTGCACGCCTACAAAGTCGGACATTCAGAAGAAGAGCAATAAACAAAATTACCAGAGATGTCATGTGAATCTAGAGAAGGTTAAAGAGGGTGTCTATGGGACTTCATTTAGTGAAGCGTGTAGAAAAAAAACTGTTTAACTCACGATCACCAAATTTGACTTTAGTTAAATGTTCCATAGAAACTTTTTTAGAGATTAATTTGCTAGAAAAGCGGCTCGCTAGTAGCCATAACTTTCTAGTATTCCGCTTGACCAGAAACTAGCCGGCGGTACATTTTTACCAGAAACTAGCCACTAGTAAATTTATTAAAAGGTATCCGCTTCCATCTCTCCAAGCTCACGATCACATCACGATCATTGAATTTAAAAACTGCAAAATATTCCGAGCACTATACATTTTTTTTTAATAATGGTCGTTGTCTAAAACTTTTCCAATGAAATTTGAAATAGTAACAGACATTTCGGAAATTCTCTCTCTGCGGTAGGACACGATCTTTGCACAAGAATAACACAGTCAGAGGGATTTATGACACTCGCAGATAGATAACGTCCTAAAATTTGGCACTGATTATGCTTAATGGCCGTGCACTCTGAAAAATTAAAAGAGACAGCTGTTCCTTACGAGTTTTGAGAAACGTATCGCACCTCAAACCGATCTGTTGAATTTTATAATGAGAAATAACTCAAATTTTCCTCCAATAAAAACACAAACCACTTGGCAAAATTGTCATAAGACCGATATCTCAAGAATGTTGCTCCCCGTTCTCCGGCAATCTATATCATTACAGTAGCTTAACCTAATCCCTGTTCATATAAACGCCCGTTATCTACAGCCACCGGTAATTATCGGCGCCTTGCCAATAATTGCTCCAATTAATCACTTTAACACCGAGCATTTTGCCCACTTAAGAATCAGTTCAAGACCACTTGTCTCCAATAAGAGACTCTTCAAGTCAAACAAAACATTTTTTTTTTAATTAATCACCTTTTACAGCTAAAGCTAGCAGCACTGCAATTGTTAATCCAAATCTGAACACCATTTTATTCGAATCTCAGAGATAAAACTCCACTCGAGCCTGAGATAAAGTTACTAAGGGAAAAAGCGAGAGACGCGTCTTGTCAGGGGCTACTACCAACAATCACTGAACTCGTGTTAACTGCCTGACTACCGATCTCGGCCACGAAAATTAAACTAAAAGGTCCGCGATTTGACATTAACATTTTATAATCGCTTCGGTCAGTACATGCTCCAGTCAGCTGTTCAACGGCCTGTGTGTATCTGTGTGAGCAACCACTGACGTATCTCAGGGTATCTGTAGATACATTTATGTTTTATATCTCGTGAATAACTTTAAAGTAATTTCACCGATAAGGGGGCAAACTCGAGCGCCTTAAATCACCGGCAGCGCGATCGGGGATCCTCGCGAGGCTATGACAAATTTGGTAAAAACGTAGGTACGACTAAATGAGGTAATTAGCTGGGTTTGGAGTTTTGCGTAATGCCGTGCTTAGGGAAAGAGTTATGCGATAAATTTTGTGCACAGGCAGTCGGAATGCCGAATGGTGAGGGGACGTGCAGTGTGCGGTGTTTTTGGAGCGGTGCAGGGTTCAGAAAATCTTGTTTTTTTTCGGTGCGGAGTGGCAAATTAGCGCGGGTGTGTTAATGGTGAGTGGCAGGTTTGCGTTAGCATTTAACAGGCTCGATTTTTTCGGGTGTTTATCTGGTTGGCCATAAAGAAAACGTAGTAAGTGTTTTGGTTCTCAAATGCAAAAAAAACAAATCTGATGTGTTCTTGGACAACAACTTTGCAGTGGGAATGAATAACTTAGAACTGAGGTGGTTGGGAATTCAAGCGAGTTTATTAGTCATAAATTTTACAAAATTCGGAATGACCGGCGGACTATCTGTTTTGTCATCATTGGGTTCTTTACCTTTTCTTCGCGATTGATGACGTTATGGCTGGTCGGCGATTCTACGAACTCATTACGGCAAAATACTGTTCAGCTGAAATCTGATTTTTATGTGCACAGCCGGCATTTTTTATGTTATGGCGTCTGATGCAGTTATGTTTGCGACACTGAACAGCGGCGTAATCTAATTAACTAAACAGTCGTTGCCATTAAATTGTGGTGGATAAAAGAAACGCATTGACAAAAGCTATAAAGAAATGAAACTGCACAGAAACTGAACTAAAACTGAACTAAAACTGAACAAAAAATGAGCTAAAATTGAGAATTGAAGCTGAACTGAAACTAAATAGATAAAAACTATTTAAAGCTGATCTTAGGTCAAATTTCAAAGTTCCTTACTGACTATCTACGTTTGCTTTGCTCGTGGCGATGGTTCTAAACTAAACTTTGCTTGTCTCAGCAGTTAGCACCCCATTCAAATGAAATCGAGCTCGTGGTATTAATTCGTTTTGCAATTTTCCTTTCAAGTATTCGCTAAATCGCATAAGAAGTTAAATGGATGTAACGTATTTGAATGAATGACTTGTCAATTAGTAAACTTCTGAGATATTTGTCACTTTCCTGCGGTCAATCATGCCGGGTAAATAAATCTCCTATTAAATCATAATCAATCACAACATCATGCGAGAGAAAGTTTCTGTTAATAACGGCTTTATCTCATCTATTAGCGAGCAATTTGGATGACCAACACCTGACAGCTTCCTCATGTGTCATCGGCGCGGCCATATGACTCGCAGAGCGGTTCGTTAAACTTTGAACTGCCCCGTTTCGTTAAAAATACACCGATTCAACGACATTTTATGGCTCCATCCCGAGTATGACTTAACAGTGGAAGTCACTTCCTTTCGCCTCCAAATAAGTAAATGTCATTCCACCCGCTGTCAGCACCGTCAAAACCAGAAAAAAGTTCAACCAACCAGTCCCACAGAACGAGTACTCCCGCCATAACTCTTCAGCTAAAATCGAAAGTATGGCAAAAACGTAATTCATGAGTTCACTAACCCGTCGTCACTGGTTCATTGAATTTTCAAAAATAATCCTCCACCCGAAATGGTAATTTTATTCACTTTTGTTTTATTCGCGTCACCGATTGCTTGACAAAAGCGTTTCATCCCATCGCAGATAGTCATGCGCTGACAGCTGAATTCCTCCGCTCACACGCTCTGTCTGCCTGTGTGTCTGATAATTGACCGCCCTCTTGCAAACGTCACGAATGTCATTAGAGCTGAAAATCAAAGTTTTATGAGTCCGGCCGAATAATAAACCGTTGTGCTTATCGATAGAAAACGGTTCTTTTTATAGAGTATTGCCTCGATTTATGGGTCATCCATAATAAATCATTTTTCGCCATAATTGGTGAACGCGAGTTTTGTTTTTAGCCGATGATCCTGTCATCGGTGGTCATACGACGGCCTTAGTTTTTGTGACAGCACTGAGGAATTCTAATTGAATTTTTTTTTTTTTCCATAATCTCGCGACCTTTGAGATAGATTTAAAATCGATTCGTAACTGCTATTCTTCACTTGAAGAGATCGTAAATTAGTGTGATTTATTAGGTTTGACGTGCAGTTTTTGGGACATTCCTGGGTGTGGTACATCATTTGATTTCTTATTTTCGAAACTTATGACGTTTAGGACTGTTTACGATGGAGGAACAATTGTTTTGCTGTGTGACTCAGGCGTGAATTAGGCCGGTGTGGGCCGGTTAGCAACGTGACTAAGTAATTGGAACGTGTAGACTTGAATTGTATACAAATCATCGGAAAATAACTTTTTCTCATAATTTGCAAAATGAAGGAATATTCTGCGCGATAAATAAACTAACAATCAACACGAAAGTCAGAGTTTTTGCGAAATTAAAAATTTTGTATTAAGTGATCCGTCACGATTGCTGCAAATACATTGTATAACGAATTACTTCTGATTGTGATAATCCATTTAAGATGTGGCTAACGCCCAGCAGTGTTATTGGATTTTGATTAATTGATGACAAATTCATTTGGTGACAAGCGTTGAGCTCTTATTGAGAGCTTTTCTCACTAATTTGGCTAATTTTTCAGCCACGACTTTTAGTAGGTGACGCAGACTTCGTAATTGGACTGTGAATTCAAGTATTCGATTTCTTTTTAAAAGTCAAATTTTCTCACCGGTAATTTAACTCCACCATTTTTCCTTTCTCAACCGTCATTGACTCAGATTAAATCTTAAAATTTTTATTATGAACAAAAATTTTGAAATTAGAAGTTTTATTATCATGAAATTGATTGGGGATTTCTTATCTTTTGTTAAGAGATCGAAGTCTTTGTTTAAATTTTTAAACATCGTCAAAAACTAACCTTTCAATGATCTTTTTTATTTTTAATGATCTGCAGTCGCTCACAGTTTATTTGACCCAACCTATTTTTACAACTTTGAACGCGTCTAGCTTATAAACGCAAACAACTATCAAAGAAGTAAAAACGTAGAAAGGTTTTTTGAATCTTAAGCTATAAGAAAATACCTACATTTATTATTTTTAACTATAAATAACAGAAAATAATAATAGAAGGAAACTTACAAATTCAATGTCACAGTGTATTCGACTCACTTCTAAAATAAAGGAAATAAAAAGGAAAAACTAATATTTTTATTAATATTGATATTTGGTATACCCCTCCTATTTTTCTAAAACACTTTTAAGCTAGGCTTTAATTCCTTTTTAACTTTTTTTGGCCTTTACATTAGGTTTTTTCCCCGTTCTCTATTTAAGCAACCTTCAGATGGGTTGTATTTAAAATCTTGCTTTTTCGAGTACACTCATCCCTAATTTTTCGCGGCCTCGTTTTACGCGGTTTCACATTTGCGTGATTTTCAAATATCTACCCAAGTTCGATTTGCACGGCTTTGCCTTGCGCAAAATAACGTTGTTTCTTCAAAGAATCATGGTTCACTATGGTATATATCCATGCACTCCTCTTAAATCATTTTTGAGGTTCCGGTTTGCATGAAACTTTTCATTCCACTAACCCCCGCGCAGCGAAGGATGAGTGTATTTGCATTCAAAATGGACCCCAGATTTTCAATCATTTTAAGACCTGGAGACTGCGCTGACGAACGTGCGGAGAGTTGTAAAGAAGCCGAAATTAGACAAAACCCGACATATTTTCTGGTTCATTCTTTTGGTAGTCCCTAAAAGGGTCTGTCATTGTCGATTCCCCTGCAATCGATGTCGTTTCGTAAATTACGATAGAACATTGTACCCATTGTACAATAAAAAAAAAATGTGTTCTTACGGCTCTCGCATGGACACAAACGCTCCAGCTAAAAGGGTCTTCGAATCCTCGAATCCTCTCGAAGAGGGAGACCGAACCTCCGGTACGGAGATCAAGTGATCGCGGATGCAAGACAGCTTGGTCTTCTGGAGTGGAAGCAGCATGTCCGGGACCGTCAACGTTATAAGGCAGCTTTCGCTCAGGCACATACCCTCGAAGGGTTAAATGCCTATTAAGTGAGTAAAGTAAGTCCGACGACTCCCACTGCTGACATACAGGCCCATTTCTTGACATGAAAATTATTATTCTTGAATGTTCGCGTTTAAATGTTTATCCTGGAGCTCTGTATTTGGTTTATACCTTCGCGGTTTGGACCAAAACACGTTAAATTTATAGTCATCAAACGAAAATAGCTTGCTCGCAAAGTCTTGAAGGTTTCCTAGTGTCAAATACACCCCTGCAGGACAAACACTAAAAGCGAACAGTCAAGGAACAAGAATTTTCATGTCAGGCCTGTATGTCAGCAGTGGGAGTTGGAAAGTGAAAATTTGTTGAGCCCACAATGGTAACAGTGTTCTATTTTAGTTTACTAATGGACATCATGCTCTAAAGTGCAGGGGAATTGGGAATGAAAGGCACTTTTCGGGGTTACGAAGCAAAAAGACTGACAAATATAGCTTACTGGAAATTAGGCTTATTTATATTTATCCTCTCGTTCTAAATTCGCTCTAAATCTTAATGTCATCGAAAATCATGTGTCCTTTTTCGATGTAAGTATTCGCATACGCAGATTTCGAGCAAAATCCATCTGAAAACTGCCTAATTGTAAAATGGGCTAGAATAACTAATGTTTGGGCCAAACAAAATGGGTGGAATTCCATCTTAATTGGCTTAAGACTACTGTAGAACAATAGCAGAGGTAAACCAAATACTAATGTCAATCAAAATATTTGTTGTTCAATCTTATCTGGTTTATTTTCGAATTGGGTCAAATAAGCTACGACATTCTTTTTGTGAATTTTCTTCTTCTTGACCAATTTTTGGTGTAATTTAAAATTGTATTATTAATGTAGCTGTTTTCTTTAAGTTTAAAGCTCTACAAATTCTGGGGTTGGGTGAAATAAGCTCTGAGCGACTGTTTTAAGAACATTTTTGCAATTTTTTTTACAACGTCACTGATTAATCTTGCCGGTCAGGCTGTAATCGATCTTCGTTTGGCGGGATATTATCTCCTTAATCTCCCCTTTTGGTTCTCAGCACTACTTCAGCGTATGCCGCGATTTTGGTCCAGTGGCTGCTGCTGGATAGCATCTTTTCGATGACGGTATCAGGTGATATGCTGCCTATCTCCACTTCCAACCTGGTCTTCTGCACTGCCCACCTGTTGCATTCGAAGAAGGTTATGGTAGGCGTCGTCTTCTTCGGAGTCTTCGTACTGGCAGGCAGCACTCTTTTTCTTGCCAATCTTGTGGAGGTACCTGTTGAAAGACCCATGACCAGATAGCAGTTGGGTAACGTAAAAGTTGACATCACGGTGTCTGCGCTCTGTCCATTCTGCAACATCTCTGATCAGCCGCGCTGTCCATCTTCCCCCAGTTTCAGCGTTCCACCTGGTTTGTTACCGCTGCCTCGTTCGCACCTTCGCAGCCACCATTGCTAGCCAAGAATCTAAGTCCAACCTATAATCAATTCGTTCTCATGGTGCTTATCCTGTTATCATGAGCCTTCATCTTAATTTTTTTTAATATCTTTCAGTTTCGCACTCCTCACGGCGGATCCAATTACCAAGATCACAGCTTTAAGTATTTGACTATGCAACAGACTGTTTTACCAAAATGGAATGAGCTTTGTCTCATGAAATTTTTCTGTCAACCTAACAGACCTAGACTTTATAATTACAGAAAAGGTTCTCTATTAAAGAATCAAAGTTAAACATTCTGAGCACCTTGCGAGGATCGTACTCTAACATTTTTAAATAGTAATCCTCCTAGCACGATTACTGAGTCATATTCTTGCCTACATCGCCGATCACCAGGCCCTAAATTTACTGACTTGTGGTTCTAGTAGTAGTAGTAGAAGTTAGGTAAAAAGTGAAAGAGATATTGTTTAAAAAATAATTTAAAAATCTTCTCGATCTTTTGCCAAGCATCAAAATGGATTCCGAAATCAATCCTTTCGCCATGCAATAGATGATCTACCTGATTTTGCCAAAGATTTTTTTCCAGGAATGGAAGTGAACATGATGATCATGCCATGATCGTTAACCGGAATTTTTCACTACTGATACTCCCAATTTCCTTGACTTCTCAATTGATTCTCAAATGTCAAAATCACGTTGTCACTGATCCGCCATTCCGTATCACAGTTTTAAATTTTTCTGCAACTACTTAGCTCAGTAAGACATCTTAATTTCAAATTTTGTCAAGGGTATCGTCCTGAATATTTAACTTTGCTGTTATCTTCATCCAACTTCAACTAACAGGGTCTTCGAATCCGAGCCTTTGGTTCAAGGAGAAGAGGGAGACCGAACCTCCGGTGCAGAGATCAAGTGATCGTGGTTGCAAGACAGCTTGGACTGAAAGCAGCATGCCCGGGACTGTCAACGTGGAATGGCGGCTGTGGCTCAGGCACAGACCCTCCAAGGATTAAATGCTAGTTAGGTAAGTTAGTATTAGGTTGTCAAATATCTCCCTTCCGCCTTTTTGTCCTTTGAATTTTCCGGCTATGTACAAAGCGCTATAGAGCTCGTATCCAAACTAATCATGCATAGCGTCGTTTTGTAGGTTATGTCAAGACCTTTCAAATGTTGTATTGTCCTGTAGCGCTTTGTACATAGCCGGAAAATTCAAAAGACGAAAAGGCGGAAGGGAGATATTTGACAACCTAATATTTTCATCTGAACAGGTTCCAAGTTCAATTTTCCAATTCAAATCAAAAGAGATAACCAACAAAATTTATTTTCTACCACAAGTTAAAAGCAATCACAAGAAAAACTAGCACCGTGCTGAGGAAGACGGATTTCAAACTCGGTGCGCTATTGCAAAAGTCGCCCTCGCACACTTGACACTCGGCATAGGGCTGACCTTTGCTGAGCATCTTGCACGTGATGTTCTTGTCCTCCACGGCCAGTCCGCAGCCTCGATTGGTCACCTCAAAGCCGTCATCTGAAAAAAGAATGAGAATCTAATTCAACAACAAGGACCCAGAACACCTTACTCCACTTACATTTGACCTTTAGGATGTAGCAGACAGGCCGCGTGCTATGAACCTGACGGTCTACCTCCCCTGCGTCTTGCGACCGTGGAAACAGGGACCAAGAACTTTCTTTCTTCTTCTCCTGGCTCGTTGTCACCTCTTCAGATCCTTCGAGATCTTCGCTTTCGCTTGTGAAGGCTTCAACGCCTTGGGTTGTACTTTGAACCTCCGTGGTGTTGGCAGCTAGCGTTGAATTCAACTCCGATGACGTGGATGTCGAAGTGACAGTTGACGTTGAAGTGGATGTCCATGTCGATGTCTCTGACGGTGTTGATGTGGACGTCGATGTGGATGTCGTCGTTGTGGATGCCGTCGATGTGGATGACGTCTCCTCGACTTCCGCTGAGGTCACGTCTTCCTCCTCCTCCTCGCTCTCCTCTTCCTCGCTGACCTCCTCTGAAGCGACAGTGGTGGTCGTCGTTGGTCTCGTGACTTGACCCGCCGGCGCTCCACACTCCTTCAAGTACTTTTGCTCGTTCTCCCCAACATTAGGGCAGTTTTCGCATTCATAGCACTGAAAAGCGTCTGAAAAGGGAAAACGAATGTCTCTGGAATGTAAACACCTTTCGATAAGTCTCTTATCGCGCCCCCTACGTGGAGCACCTTAATCAATAAATATTTGTCTTTTTTTTTTTTTTTTGCTAATTGATCGACCGTCCGACCGACGCGTCTTGCCGAGGAATGCGCACATGACGTGTGTACGGCGGAGCGTGCTTAGAGCGATTGGTTTGCAAATATTAAGATCGAGTAGCGATCAGTTGGGAATGATTGAAAGCGACGATCACATGGACGGCTCGTAGGACGGCCTTTGCTAGACAAGAAAAGCCTCTTTGATAAGAAAAACGGGCGTTGCTCAGACGAGAATCGATCATGTTCACGAGACCCACTCGGGGAGACAATGACTCTTGAAGAGAACCGCAGCACGTAAGACTCGAGTTGGGTTTTTTTTTGCCACCTTGCGGCTGAGTCATGAGCTTGTGAGCATCTCCGTAGGCTTGACCTTGGTGTTTTATGTCACATCGAAAGTTCTGACACAACGAGGAAGACAACAACTTTAATCAAATTAGCACCATTAACGTGTTAATGGGAACTCAGAGGGCTGTTGCTGGAAGGTCAGAGTGGGGAAGAACCGAGAATAGTGAGCGTGACTAAAAATTCGGAACGTTTTCAAAATATACGTATGTGACAGGTTAAAGGGTTGTGATTGCCACGGAAGTGACAAAGCTAATGGTTGTCCATAATTGCTATGGCTTAAGGCTTTGATCTCAAACAACAATCTATTCAATGAAGGGAAAAAAAAAGGAAATTAGACACAAATATAGTACGAAAATGCTACCAGTTAAAGATTATATACATTCGATGAAATTTTATTGTTAAAATAGCGTTTTGAAATGCAATTTCAGAAAGCCTAGCATGACCAAGTAGTTGCTTCTAATACCACAGCGTGTATATTTTGTAACGCATCCTTCATTTAAATTGAATTCCTTGCTATTGTTTGCTGTCCCTGCATTCTTTTAAAATCATTTCCAATACTTTTTTGTTTTGTCTGATTGAAAGTTCAGAAAAATTTGCATTTGCTTCTTTTTTTTGCCAACGATTTCTACTTAGGTTTTTTAAATTTACATTTGAACACAAAAAAACAAATACAGTCGAAGCTCTTTAAGTTGAACTTTTTCGCCATATTTATGTATCCTCTTCAGTTTTCCATACAAAATCCATCCTCTAAGATGAAAAGCCCTCTAACTCGAATACATTTTTTCGACTCTTGGTCTATTTTCAATCCCTCTAACTTGAATTTTTCGAAAAATCCCTCTAACTCGAACTAATTTTGATATCCCGTGAAAATTCGACTTAGAGGGCTTCGACTACAACTCGAAAATGTTCGGGACCTACAAAATTAAAAAAAAAAATCCCGATTTATTTTTGCGCTGCCGAGATACATTTTCATTCCAAATTTTTCCCTTAACTATAGAGGATTAGGAAGTTATTAGCAAATATGTAAAGGCGACAGGCAAACGGACACCGAAGTGATTCTATAAGGGCTTCGTTAATCCTTTGGAACGAAACCCTAAAAAGAATTCACGATCGACGGTTCAAAAAAATTTAATTGAACACAAAGAGTAGCATTCGCAAAAGATTGTATGAGTCTGTCGCAGAAGAGAACGAATTTAAGAAAACCCAAAACAGTGATCAATGTGTCATTTGTAGCTATGTCACGATCAATTACTATCTAGTCTTTTTCGTCGATCTCTTTATTGAAAAAGAAAATTAATAAAACATTGCCTTTCTTACAAATAGTCATAGTGAAATCAACAGAAAGATCGTGGTGAAAACTTAAAAGAATTTGATTGATCGCAATTTCGCCTCAATCATCTTTTTGTTTTAATGTTTTGTTAGCAGACATCTTTGAAGTCAAGGGTCTGGCTCTAAGCGAAGACATCTACTATCAAAAAGCATTTGTCAAAAAAACACCTAAACATTTTAGTGGGAATATTCTAAATTTTTGTTCACAAAATCAAACAAAAAATAGTGTAGACTTTACCAATAACCACAAAACTATCAATCACTTTCACTATTTTCAACATTCAGATCAATTATTAAAATTATGGATCTACAAAATGATCATCGATCTTCACTCGAAAATATATTCCTTGCACATAATTTATTAACAAATCTATTCAGCAAACTGCATACAGTGGTATAAGTTTATGAACTGTAAATCTTTTGTATTATTTCCCGTTGTTATTTTTGTGTATTTATCAAGGATTGTCAGTTTCTTGTTGTTAACACTTAACTGATGCCGTGGATCCCCTTTGACAAGAATAATGCAAATTTGAAATGATAGAGAATGTTCCTGTCGTTGATTACTAAAAATTACCTTTATGCTTAATTTCACAATGGGAATTTAAAATGAAATTTAACAAAACCTTAGCACGAGTTTAAACTTTTCTTTAAATTCTTTCGGTTTCACAGGCAATAATAAAATTCCAGTTAACTAAACGCAGTTTTGGAAGTTGTGTCTAAGGAAATTGTAGGGTTTTGAAATGTCAAATTACGGCCTGTGATGTGTTTTGATTTTAGTATCTGAATTTCGTTTAAGAGAGAAAAAGAAATTTAATCTAAAAAGCGGTTTAAATCACCACAATTGACACGTACTACTTATTTTAATCGAAGTTTAAACGGAAGAATTCTGTCGTTTAACTTAAATGTCGAGATAAAATCCACTTTTCGTTTAAACGGGCACTGTGAAACCGAAACATTTTTAAACCGACGTTTAAACCAAAAGATTAGCTTAAGCTGTCACTGTGAAACTAGCATTATAGTTGTTATATATTAAGTTTAATAAAAATAAGCATTAAAAATGTTAAACAGTTACGTCCAATGACAACGATTATAGAAGTGAATTATTTTGAGAACATCAGTTAACACTAGATTTACCAGACCAAAATGGCTGCCTCTTGAGAAAAGTACTCGGTGGCTTTCAATCTTTATTAACTTCTAAAATATAACGAAATGAGCTCAACAATATTCATTATAATACATAAAAATTATTCTTTAGTTATTGTTACAAAAATCATGATATAATTACAGAAAGAAAATTGTACTTGCAGTAGGAGTTTTAAATTGAAATTGCAAGACCAGTCATTGGTATGGTAAATCTAGTGTTAAGAAGTAATGAACAAAATATTTCAATCTCATGTACAGAAAAAAGAAATTGGGCATAATTATGAATTGTAAAAAAGGTTTGAAAGAACAAAATCAAGAAAAGATTGCATATTGTATGTTGGACGTAGCTTATAAAACCGGCAGCAGGACAACTGAAATAAAATTTTATCCTCAGCTTGAATGACATTTTGCTATTAAGGGAATTAAAAATACTCATTGTTGATGCAAAATAGATTCGAATATTGTAAAAAGTCTTAGCAGAACTACTCATTTATTTAAGAGAAGAGTACAAAATGAGAAGATCAGAAGATATATTTATCAAACACTTTCGTTTGTGAGCTTACAAAATTTATATTATAAGTTTGTATTAATATTATATTATAAAATATGTTAACCAGTAGTTTTTTGTAAATTGAATTGAGATTTATAGAACAAAAGATTACGCGTTTTCGTATTTCGCTCTCTTCTACATCATAAGGGGCCCCTAAAGAGTGTCAAAATTTATAGAATGAAGTCGAATCAAGCCAAGGAAATTGGGGCCCTCATTACGTAGACGCGGAACAAAAAAAGTTACGTCATAAGCTGTATTCTAGAAATCTTGAAGTGAATACTATTGAAGACTCTGAACCTCCAAATCACATGAGAAAAACGAACGTGTTGAAAACTGTAATAGGTTCCGATCAGTAAATCAAATCATTTGCTTCATACTGAAATCTCAAAATATTTAAATATATCCTGACATTACTGATTAAAAAACAAAAAACAGCTCTGAACACTTTTAATATGCTTCCCCTAAGCTTGTCACAGACACCGAGTTTATTCACCCTGCCTAATCGCAACCATAACCAGACTGAAAAAAGGAGACAATCTCAACTCGTGACCCACAAAAACTTTCCCTTAAGCCGTCTTGATCTTCGCCGGATCCCCAGGGTATGACTCTCCACCGAAACCGCTTACGAAATTCCCCAAAAATACGATAACAACCTCAAGTGTTCCTTAGTATCTACCGCAACGAAAAAAAAGAAAAAAAAAAATTATCAACGAATTCGCAAAAGAATTTCTTCAGCACCCGAAGGCGAAACTGTACTCCAAGGCGTACGTGGCAGCCGTCGTTCGTTCACATTTCGTTTTTTTGCACATTTTGTGCAGCCACTCAATCAAAGCCCGACCAGTCTTATCGCCCCCGAATAACAATATCCCCACCGAAGACCTAAATTTATATCTGACCCAATAAATAACTTAATTGCCAAGTCAGTCCAGTCGTGTACGGCTGGTTTTTAAAATCCTCAAAACATAAAACACTCGAGCTGACTCAGTTAAATAGCACAATTTGGAATTTACCTGCTCGTCTCGGCTGTTGAAGTGACAGGAAAATCAAGGTAATCCACAGAATGTTGTATCCTTTCATGTCCTTTGACTTAGTTCGGCTGGCGACAAAACGGTTTCACTTTCGAACGCACGAATTTTTATAACTTCAACCTTCTAAGGGAAGACTTGGTTCGTTTCTAGACTCTGTGAGTGACGAGATCGTCTCTTCGAGTGGTTGACATTCGTATCTCGGGAGATAAAATATCTGTGTCGTCGAAAAATCGAAGAATGCTTTTAACAAGTTGCGCGAGTTATCGATACTTTTCGGCAGCGAAAGAGTTCGTCTTCTTTTTCATTTTTCATGATTATGTTCAAATTTCGAGATAAGATTCACCGCAAAACGATGTTTGTCTGTGTTTGTGTCTTCGAGCGACATAAACCCGAGGGTTTTGATTTTAAGTGGGAATGTTTACAACTTAATTGGGTTGTTCTGCAGGCGCTGGCGTTTATCTGGAGACATAAGACGACATGTGTTCGGAAAGGAAATTAGAATAAGTTTCAAACACGTTTAATTTGCGATGTGCGTCCTTTTGTGCCGCAGCACGAGCAACACTTCAGAGCGCACACTTGAGACAGGTTGATGGAACTTTTGATGGCCCCTTTCAGTGAATCATCACCACGTCAGGAGACATGCTGATGACTGTTTAAAGGGGGAACACATGTGGTACTTGGGACAAAGTCATGAGTCACCTCGATTGGATGAGGCAATCACATGAACATCCCTATCACGCTCTCCTTCAGTGTGACTCGGTTCTGATCTACAAAGTCAGCTGGATAACAGGTAACTCGAATTTGAATGGTGTTCTGAAAATTGCAAAGCAGCACAGTTTTGCAATTAGTCTACAGTCCTGCGGTCTTCTTGGGTAAGATTCACTTTTTTTTTTGGTATAAAACGAAGGTTGGAGCAGACTTAACGTTCAGCTGTGTGACTACGAATTTTGTGGTAATCGGTCATACAAACCACAGGACGGAGTTCATCGGAAAAAATGCTCTGTTGACATTATCAGCGTCAGCAGCTGGCTCCTTTTGAAAATAAAACGACTCAAAAAAGAATGCAAGCGCCTGCATCTTCTTAAAGGTGACGGGTGAACCCTGCAGACGCTCAAATGGGATTTTTTTTCATAACTAGTTGCGAGGACATGCACACGATATTTTTTTGTGTCGAATGGAATTATGCGACAAGCTGAACAAAAAAAGGAGTTTTAAATTTGCAAAGCAATATGTTGCCCACTTACCGATTTAGCACATCTTATGCCGATCTTAACATAAAAATCATGTTAAGGCGAATTTTTGGTAGCGAAATGTCTCAGTTCAGGTTTTTAATCAGCCTGCTATATGTTTCGAAAATGATTAGCATGCCGTGTTTACTCATGATTCTACATTCATCAAGATGAAGGCTTCATTCAGGACCAGTAGGAGACCACAATAAGGAAATATTGATAGGTTGTTTATAACAAAAAGAGTTTGCTAACGAATTATTCAAAAACTGCTATCAAAAGTAAATTGAAACTAAGAAAAAAAAATTACACTTATATTCTCACGTTTATAAATTACACGTGGTGGGTAATTTAATATTCGATTTAAGTTCCAAGTCATCTTGTAAAGGTCGTTGCTGCTTACAGGCTGCTATTCCAAATGCTGCTATTTAGAAACAAATTTCAAAAAAACCCACCAACTCATAAATAAAGACTCAAATTGAAAACAAAAATTTTATTAATTCAAGTGTTAGTTAAAAGTAAATCATTTTTATGTGATAAATATCAATAGTAAGTATATTTAAAAAAAAAATAAAGAAAACACGTTTCACATATCAGAATATTTACAAATAACAAAACAAAACGATTGTCTAACGTAATAATGATAAATTCTGGTTAACATTTATTTGTTGTGTTTTTGAACATTTAACAATTGAGTATATATTTATTTAATCGACATATTTATTCAACATTAAATTTATTTATTTTTGTTTTTCTTACATCAAACAGTTACCACATATAAGTTTTTTTTTTTTTGTTATTGACATACACACAATTTTGTTAAAAGATTGATTGTTTATTGCACAGAAAAATAAGAAATAAGAAAAAAAAAGAATAAAGAAATCACGTTATATGTAGATAATAGTATCATTTTTTTTAAGCAATTATTTTACACCTATACACATGTTCGTTGTATTTTGAAGAATATTTCAAACGTGTCTTCTTGTACAATCGATTAACTTGCTACATTTGTAATATTTTCTTTTTTCGTGTCTCAAATAAAGGCAATTGGTGAATATCTAAATGCTTTTATATATATAAAGATGTATTTTTAGTTTCTTATTTAACATCTACATAATGCAGGGTGTGAAATCTTTTTAAATATTAAATATTTAATGCACGTTTGGTTAGTGTTAAACTTAAAAGCCGTTTTTCTTGTTTTCTCTAATAACTAACTACATTTAAAGCTTACTCTTACTGGACTACGTTTGCAATTCACTGGCAATAACAGTTTTTAAACATGAACATGCCTATCTGTCATGGGATAATTTTATTTTGAACAAAAAAATCTGACATTTGCCCGCGTGAAGTGTCAGTGTTATGTCTTAAAGCTAAAGAAACCAAAATTAAGTGATTACTCGCTAAAATATGAATATGTGAACAGTATCCAAAAATTCTATACAATAATGTGCCAAGAAATCAACAAAAAATACATGTATTTACAAAAGTTTGAGAAAACAAAAAAGATGCACACTCTCATTATCCAAAGATTTTGACGAGGCTCACAATGAAGAGGTAGCCACACCCTGTGAGAAGATGGAGGCGTGTGCTACCGTTGCAACGATCCGTGGAGCATATGGAACAGTGGATGAGATTGTCCTGATTATCTCGCCTAGATGATCCGTCTGACAGGAGTTTATCTTTCAAAATCGAACAAGCGTTCGTGTCTCTTGTGTCAAGCTGACAGAATCTAGCGGTGATCGGTTCGCCATCAGCAGCTGAAAAGTGTTCAAAAGTCAAACTGAGATCTTTTGTGGGGACCAACTTACTCTGTTTTGCGACAACTTTTTGACAATTCATCGGCGGAATATTGCGTAGCTCCGACTTGAAATACGCGATCTCATTCAATTCGAAGAGCCATGTATTTATTGTTTTCATTTTCTCGAGGGTACATGTCTGAAATGGAATGGAAAGAGAAGTTCATTAATTTGTTTGAGAAATATGAGTGTGTTATTGATTGGGAGTAGTGACAGTGATCGTGGGGGAATAAATTATTTCGGAAATTCAATTAGCAGGTCTTGGGGTAGACTTGTTTGTGTGCGTATTCTCATGACCGGTTGCTGGGACGAGTTAACACTTTTACTTTCACGAACTTGTAATCGTGCTCTGGTGTTTACAAGTTTGATTCTCGTTCAAACAGGAGGTGATCAAGGGCTACTGTGAGTGCATCTTGTCAGCAGATAAGTGTGAATTTTGAGACATTGATAAAAAAATTTATCAGGAAAAACATTGTAAAACATCAAAAAAGAAGTTGAACTTGATTAAAATTAATAATTTAGATACCGTATTCAACCACTGCCTTGTTCGTATTTCTAAAATACCACAGGTCTGATGCTCATTACCGACTCCGGACGACAAATTGAAGATGCTTTGTCTAACAAATCTATGGACTGGAGTTTTATATCAATCTTGTACTAAAATCGACTTCAAAAACATTTTTTTGTAATCTCCTGTTTATGGACCCGCCTATCGAATTAACTCAACATATTACCACTCAAATTAAAGCCTGATTAGAATATATAATCCTTTTCTAGGACATCAAGTATTTTTGTTTTTCATTTCTGGGGGGAACAATCATATGACTCCAACCAGTCTCGAGTTTTCATCACCTGCGTGTTTTGATGTGCGCCAGTCAACAGTTTGTACAAATTGACAAACATAATAACGGAAAATTTCAGCATTTACAGTAATAAAGTGACAAGAAACACGAACTACGTTACATACATTTTACATTTATTGAAGAACTAGGGAATTCATTTCGAAATTTGGTACCATCGCCAAATATTTCCTTCACTCATTTTTCTAAACGACAATGCAATGCACCGGAACGAGTTACAATGACCTTTTATTGACACTTTTTTGAACAAAGCAATGTGAAACCAACGAATTCTAAGCAAAGAATTCCAAAAAAGACTCTTTAAAGCCTCCAGACCGTTCCCTTTCAACATTTCATCAAAACCAATGAGTCATTGGCCGCAATTAATTCATCTCCCCCACGACAGCAACCGACTTTTCGAAGCAATTTCATCGAAAGGCCGAGATAACACACGACACCCAGATTGAGATACGGCTGTTCACCGACATCGCCTCAAAAACATGACAAACATGAAATTTTGCAAACTACTTAGACTCATTAAAAAAGTAGGCAACAATCTGCACTTGAATTTCGAAGAAGCGATAATGAGATACTTGTACTTGCCAATAAAACCACAACCATGGAAATTCCTTTCAACCCCAAGACAATGAGGAAACAATGAAGATCCAAGGAGCACACAATCTTGTGAGCACCCTCTCAAGTGAACCTGTGTTATGAGGTAAAATTCACGAAATGAGGCGACCACTGAGGGTTGACGAGACCCTCTGCCTTCTATTTGTAACCTTCGCACCTAATGTCAAGGCCATCCGATAACTAAGCCTCTTTTAGGTAAGCTTCCTGTTAAGCACACTTTAGAAATGCAAGTGGGCTTATGTCATTAGTTTGTAATGCACTGAAGCGTTTTTTACGTGACACACATTCGTCGGTGTGCCGCTTATCAATTGGGTGGAACCCCAGCCGACTTTGACCTGCAAAACTTGCGTAAACAATTTCACCGATAGACAAAAAAGAAAAAGAACGTTTTCATTACATTGTCAACATTGTAAAGGAGAAAGAAGACTCCATTAGTTAACTGATAAGGTCGGAGATAGGTTGTAAAAACAACCGCGCAAGACTTCCGGAATTACGTGGAAGGCGAGAGGCGGACTTTTTTTGGTGTTCTTTTCTGGAGACTTTATCTCACAGAGAAGCAATGGAAGAAAAGATAAAGGCAATTAAAAAAACGAATATGTTGTGTGCATTGAAATAATTGTTTTGGGCTGGGTATGAACCGTGGTGGTGTTATGATTAATACTTTTTAGGAAACTAATTCTAAGATCTAAGTTTCCGGTTTTTCTTGAATCATCATTGGTGGCTCAGCCCACGAACGGCCAGAGCCTAGCTTTTCACGCCTCCACTGTGTTGTACGCGTTTTTTTGAATACAATTGGCTACTTTCAGCAACGCATCGCAGTAGGTATTTAGAAATTTTATCTTCAAAGCAGCAGGAGTCGGCCTCAAAAAAACCGACGGTATTGAGAATGTGTTTCAATTTCACGATGTTAGTAGCCGACAATCTTTTTTTCCCTTAATGGATTTTTTTAGTCATACTTGGCTAATAACCGTCGTTGCCCGGAGAAGGTAGTTCGAAGCTCAATGGGCTCTTCAAATTCCCCATGTTTCTCCCACAAAAAAAAACTCATCGAACTATGGCGTTAGAATTATAAAAAAAAAACTATTAATGGAAGCTATACGGGTGTCATGAGGGGTTCTAAAATAGCCGCGTTGAAGCATCAAAAAAATGTTACCTGCCACACTTCTCTCGAGTGGCTTAGAATCCTCTTGGAGTATTCTTAAAGTTTTTGAGATCTGAATCGACAATAAATACAGTAAGCTCTAGATAATTAGAATTTCATGCGACCAGGAAAAAATTTTGAATTACAGAGGTTTCAGAAAAAAAATTTTGCTCACTTTCGTTACGAACGCATTTCAACTAACGATTGTTGAAGTAAAAGAAATAAAGTTGACTTCAAATTATAGAGATAAAACTAGCCACCATTTTCGAATTATATCGAGGTTTTCATATTTTTTTTGCACAAAAATAAATTCGAATTAACCAAGAGGCCAAATTGCATGACTTCTCTTCGATTTACAGATGTTTTCTCAGGAGATTGTGAGAATGCTTTTATTTACAGACGTTTTTAAATTATGGAGTTTCGAATTATCGAGAGTATATTGGGGTCTCCACTTTGTTGTTCAAAGTGAAAACGCAATTTTATTTGTTATTTGTTTTTTTATTTATTTATAATTTATTTATTATTGCTAGTTACAATTTTGTTTACCGCTCCCTATGACGCTTGTTGAAAGAATCAATCCCAAAACCAATTCTCCTCGTATCCGAACTCTTCCTTCATCATTTTCGTAAAGAAAGACCTCAATACGTTACTTATGCCACCTAGCAGTGCCTCTACAAATACTCTGTAGTATGCTTTTTTTTTTTAGTGAAATACGCGGTCCAAAATGTATGGTTGCACGCATTAAAAATAAGAAACCCTCATAAGACAGTATCTATGAAAAGCTGTGGTGATGGTCCTCAGCGATCTTTAACACACGGTGAAGTGCAAATGACGGGTCTGTTGTTTTTGCTGGATTAATGCAAATATAAGAAACAATTGCCGCAATTTGCCGTCTGGAACCGGCCTTAAACAATAGGTCTCCTCCACATATGTCAAATTATATCGCGCACAACACAGTGAGGACGAGTAAAACCTAGGCTCTGCCCCTGTATGGGCTGTTACGCCAATTATTTTTGTAAGAAACTATTGCAAACCAATCTTATCTTTACGGCGAAGATTTCAAAGGCGGTCTAGGTATCTAAAAGCAGGATCTTTTAATAAATATTGGTCAGTGTTGAAAAAAAAGAAACCTATAACAAAATTATTCTTCATGTGAAAGGTCGATGGCATCAAATGAAAAAGATTGTCATTACTACTTTACAACTTGTTTAGTTAAAAACTGTGAATGTATCATGGAGAATGTGGAGTACACATCAACTTTTTTTTTTAAAGCAAGCAACTTTTTTGAAGGCCTTTAAAGGTTGTAAATAAAAAATATTGATGAGCTTATTAGCAATGTTGTATACGTGGTGTGAAATGGTCTATAAATAAATCGATTAAAGAAGGTAAAAGCCTTACTCTACATCGCACAGTTTCTTATGGACTTTGTTTTACAAAACACTTAAAATAAACTAAACTCGCGTTGCCATAAAACGACAATATATTGAACTTGTATATAATCTCTAAAACTTAACAATGTCATCCCTGAAATGTCCACCTGCTAAGATAACTTGGAAGAAGTCTTCCAATTACAAAGGAGACTGAAACTAAGCTTGAAAAACCGTTCAAAAAAATAAATAACCTTCTTGGAGTTATAGAGAAACAACGAACATTTCAATACAAGAAATTAGAGGCTGGCACTGAACTTGAACTGATTGACGGCGAAAGTTTTAGGTTATGTTGGCACCTTAACGCCCAGTTTCACAGTAAGAGTTTAAACTGCAGTTTAGCTAAACATCAAAATGAGTTTAAGCTTTTTGCTAAACTAGTTCGGTTTCACAGTCAAAAATAAACCTCAGATTAACTAAGGTTAACGCAGTTTTGAAAGTTGTGTCTAAGGAAATTGTAGGGTTTTGAAATGCCAAATTACGGCTTTTGATGTGTATTTGTTCTAGCATCTGAAATTGGTTTTAGACTTGAAAAAAAAAACCTAGAAAAAATAAAGAATTCAATCTGATAAGTGATTCGAATCACAGCAACTGACACGACTGCTTAAACCGAAGTTTAAACGGGAGAATTCTCTCGTTTAACTTAAACGTCGAGACAATCTCCACTTTTCGTTTAAACGGGTACTGTGATACCGAAAAATGTTCAAACCGAAGTTTTAACCAAATGATTACTTTAAACTCTCACTGTGAAATAAAATAGACTAACATTTACCAGCAAAAATGTTAAATAATTTCTTTCGGTTCCTTCAATTAATTACAAATTAAACTCGGCGCCCGGGAGGCTGTCTTTGCCGGTTGCTTTCATTGAATTCACCACTAGAGAAGCTAAAAGCTGAATGACATGAAGAGATCTAGACATACAAAACGACGTCAATCGTAGCCAAAGAATACAAAAGGTACAGAAGAGTGAGGCAAAACCCATATTCTTCCATTCCATTTTAAACATTCCATTAAAAACAAAAAACCAAAAATGCAGCAAAATTCATAATTTTGAATTAAAATATAAGAACAGAGAAAACCTAAAACCCAAACATATATTTTGATTACAAATTGTGAAATCTTTTTTGTATACTGTAAGTGGCCATGGAAATTCTTTGATGAGTGTATATTAGCATTCTTCAAACAGAGGGTTTGCCAGAATAAAATTGAATTTCAAAGACATTTTCAAATCTTGGCAAATCCTCAATTTCATTCTTATTTCCTATTTATTACATTTATTTGTTCACTTAATACGAAATCTTCAAAAAAAAAAAAATGCTCAGCCTTACTTTGGAAGACAGAGGATTGCTGTCGGTAGATTTTAATGGAAGTATATATGCTAGAATTTTCTAATTTATTCTTCTTGAATATTCGGAATATACAAATTAATTTCTGCCTAAGGTCACAGAACATATAAATAAATTCAATAAGACATGAGTATCCAGAAATTATCAAATGAAATCATCTTACTCATATCCTCATAAACCACTTCAAACAGACCTTTATGCCAATTATCAGGTATACTATTTAAAACTGAAAAACAACATTTTGTTCAGACTTTATACATATTACAATAAAGTCTTGATAATTTCAATATCATGGGACCAGAAAAAAATTTCGAATTACGGAATTCGAATTAATTCAGAAAAAAAGAATATCGCTCACTTTCGTCACGTATGCATTTTAACTAAAGGTTGTTGAAGAAAAAGAAGTACACTTCACTTTGAATTACAGAAGCCATCATTTTCGAATTAGAGAGGTTTTCATGTTGTTTTGAACAAAATTAAATTCAAATTAATGAGGGGACCCAATTGCCTAAGTTTTCTTCAATTTACAAAGTTTTTTTCAAAAGATGAACGAGGGGACGCGATTTACAAAGTTTTTTTCAGGGGACTGTGTCTATTTACAAAGGTTTTCGAATTATAGAGGTTCATTTTATAGAGAGTTTAATATTAGGTTGTCAAATATCTCCCTTCCGACTTTTTGTCTTTTGAATTTTCCGGCTATGTACAGCTCGTATCTGGCAATACATCATTTGAAAGGTCTTGACACAACCTACAAAACGACGCTATGCATGATTAGTTTGGATACGAGCTCTGTAGCGCTTTGTATATAGCCGGAAAATTCAAAGGACAAAAAGGTGGAAGGGAGATATTTGACAACCTTATATTATTCTACGAAGTTGATGTTCTTTTAGTGTGTTCTGGTAAAAAGTTCTGCAGGCTTAAAGTGTGGATAAAAAAAAACAAAAATATATAAATATAAATATTTAAAGTCTCGTGTTGATCTGGTGTAACTGAAGCTAATTTGCAATGATAAGTTTTTTTGGGATACGCATTAACATTTTTCATTTTTGGAACTTAATCGATTAAGTTTCTCAACTGAGTCATTATGCCTTCAACTCCAACGACATTAAGTAGCATAAATACAGTAACTTCTCGGTAATTTGCAGCTCTTTAGTTCTTAAATCTCTGTAAATAGAAGCCTTTCCCCTGAAAAAATAAATCAAATCCCCTCGTTAATTCTAATATATTTTCATGCATAGACAAAACCATGAAAACCTCCATAATTTGAAAATGGTGGCTGGTTTACCATTATAATTCGAAGTCTAATTTACTTTTTCTTTTCTTCAACAACCGTTAGTTGAAATGCGTAAAATGAAGAATATTTTTTTCTGAAACCTCCGTAATTTGAAAGCCTCTGTAAGTCGAAGTTTTATCCTGGTCCCATGAAATTCGAATTATCGAGAGTTCACTATATATTTTATAACGAAAGACGACATTTTGATTTTGTTTAAAATAAAATTGATATTCTAAATTTCAATTCCATGCAATTGTTTATTTCGTTTCAAAATGTACATTGCGTTATGGCAAAATTCACAATTTATGGCAAAATACACAATTTAGGGTTATATGATCTATGAGTGATAGTTCTACTGAATAATTTTATAATGATATTAATATACAACAAATAATAATAATAATAATTATAACATTAATAATAATAATAATTTTGAATTTGTACAACGCAACAAAAATGGACTTAAAAAATTAATGAAAACAGCTTGAGGGGAAAGCGAAAAAAAAAACACCTCAATATAAAGTTTGATGTTCTTCTCTTTGGAAACAGGCTGCAATTGAATTCACAATGATCCAAAGTTAACTATGTCTACTTAAATAAGATTTTTTCAAAACTGCAAAGATTTTTCAAAACTTCCCTCTAATATCAAGGAAATAATGGGCGTCCTTAAAGGAAGGCGTACAATGGATTGCTGAAAATCATAAAAGAAGCTGAGTTTCGGCATCCTCCAATTCCATGGTGATCTTCAGCTCTTGGTGATCAAGCTAGTTCACAATCAAACATTTCCAAAAAAAAAACTACTGAGAAAGATCATTATCATCATCATCATCATCATTTTCTTTGCCCGCATGTTCCACTAAAGGGGTTGCGGGGGCAGTGCACGCAAAAGAGATCTCCAGACTGAGAAAGATTAATTATTAAAAAACCTAAATTTAAAAAGGAAGTGAAAGGTGTTCATTTATCAGCAGTGGGGCTACTTCAGCCATTTTGTAAGAAGCTGTATTTTGCTCCTAAAAAAAAAAAGAAAAAAATGTGTCTCAGTTTTCTATTCCGAGTCCTTTATATGTTATACATTAAATCACAATGTTGTAAGAAGTTCTTTTCCACACTTTATGTTACACAAATATGCAAAACTAATACAGTACTCTCGATAATTCGAAATTCATATGACCGCGAAAAGAATTCGAATTATAGGGGCTCTTTCAGGGGACTGTGAAAATGCTTCGACTTACAGAGGTTTTAGAATTATAGAGGTTCCAATTATCGAGAGTTTACCATAAAAACTTTTGATTTCAACAAAGTAGTGCAGTATTCAAAATCAATCACTCGTTATAGAGGGAATTTCATAGTGACAAAGAATATTGTGCTTTGCTTACAATGCTTGCGTCAAAAAGATGAGCTTAACAATAGTGCTTTGAAATCTTGAAACTATTCAATCGAAAAGAAGGAACAACGAATTCCTTGAGGGTATAAAATAAGAATTCGTTCATTCAGTCACACGACATTTTTCAAAAACCTGGTGAGAATAAACCTTTGAAAAGAACTTCATCTTCTGCCATGATGACATACACACCTCCCCAAAGACTGAGTCACTTAATGCTATAGAAACAAAAAAACAATTTCCACAACTAACCTCAGGAACGATGCTTGCGTTCGATTTCAAATTCGTGCATCCTGGATTGACACTAGAATCGCAGACAAAACACTGTATCGCGCATCCTTTTTTCAATTGGAAGTGATCCAAGACAACACATCGACACCATCATCACCAAGATCGTTGGCATTAGAGAGTGGAACAAAAAATTAAAAACAAAAAATATTTATTTAATTAGCAATCTCATCTCGCACAGATACACACACACACAGAACCACACTAACCGGATTGAATGAGTACCATTACCACGGCGAGCGCTGCTGGTGAAAGTAAAAACTTTCTCGTGTGAAATTTCCACGACATTTTCGAAAACAAATATCAGAGCTATGCTCGCGCTTTAATTAAAAGCACCGAAAATCAAAAATAAAAACACAAAAAACTTCCGCAAACAACGTGCTGTAATCACTCTCACTCGGATGAATATCTCCTCGCTGCCTAACGGTTACTTTGGGGCATTTTCCACAACCGCTCTCGGATGAAATCCTTTCGAACCGATTCGCTTCGCTTAACCGACTAAACTGCGGAGCGGTGGTTCTAGCGAAAAGTTGGGATTCTTTATTTTTCCATTTTCCGAAAATCCTTCGCTCTAGACTGGAGCCAGCAGCACACATCAGCCGTCTCTTTCGTACGCACTCAGTGTGAGAGGAGGAAGGTCCTTTGATGTCACACACACACACACAGGGATGAAGAGACAGCGCCGTGAAGGAAATGTAGTTTTTCTTTTCTTTGGCAAGACTTTTCCTCGATGGATGTGTGTTGTTGCATTTTAGGTTTTTTTTTTTTTTCGTTTTCTGTTCGTCCTGTTTCTCCACGATGAAAGGACGAAATGAGGGCGCTACGCGGCGACAATGATAGTGGTGGGGCTCAATTCGAATTTGAATGAATTAAAAGCAGCGGATGGGTCAATTGTTTTCGAAGGTTTGGGGGCGGCTGGGCGTGAGTGGGAGCGCACTTGAGTCAGTGGGTGGCTCATCATATTTCGAGGATGGATCATAATTTAAACTTCAACAGCACAATGGGATGGCATTGCTATTATTGTTGCATTATTTGTTTCTGCAGTTTATTTTTCGCTCGCGTTTTTGTGTAGAAAAAGAGGACGACGAATCCTCCATCCTCTGTCTTTTATTGTGTTTTTTTTATGAGTCATTTGATTGGAACAAATAGAAATTGTTTGTTTTTCTTTTAATGGGTTTTTCTGTTTTTTTTTTCTGATTTTTGTTTTTCTGCAAAATGTAATCAAACTGAAATTTATTCCGGTGAAGAATTCCGGTGTGTGTGCGTTGTTTTTATTTAGTTAATTAGCTAATTGGATGCATCTGCTGTTTGGATGATGACAAAGTTCTACACATGGAACTTAACTACTCATGATCAAGTTGTTTAATTAAATACAAAACACAAAGAATTGAACCAAGTTTTGTTGTTTTGTTTGTCTTTTCATGATTATCTTTCTGTTTGGTTTGGTTTTGCAAATTATTCAGCACTGAAGCTTCTTTACACTTGTGTTTGCACATCATCTTGCTGACAGCTGGCCGTGACTATCACTAGACTGATGACTGATTTATTTTTAGGGAAAGTATACGACCGCCAGTAACTGCAGACAACTTAAATAAATCGTTGCGGGCTTTTTCTTACAATCCAATGGTTATTCTTAGTTCGTTAAGACACAGGAAACAGCGCACAGAATTTAAAACGCTCGTTAAGTCATAGAGAAGTCAATACTTCTACGATGAACATTTAGGAATCGCTTTCCTGTCCATAGTCGACACGTTTACGCTAAAATATTCGAAGCCACTTGTCTATCTATTTTCTAAAATCTCTTTATGTTAAGACCACCAGCTCGTTCTTTCCGTCTCCAAATGGGGACTAATTCTCTGCTTTTTCCTCTCCACGTTTCCTACCATATAAAAGACGTCACTCCATAAGCTTGTTATTAAAGTCTTAAACTTTCCTCCACCACAAAACCTAATAAGTTTTAACGCATTTTGTAATAACTTTCTTATCTTTCATTGAAAACCAAAGAGCTCGATATATTTGCGTTGACATGTGAACACCAAAGACCTGTCATCTGTTCAGCAAGGCCGCGCAGATATGTTTTGACATTTCGTCAAATGTTCTTCAACTGTCAGAAAACATGCGATCAATTTAAGACTGGCAAATTAAGGGGGTGAAATAAATCACGCGTACACGTAAGGCAAGGAATGTTAGCTGATTTCGCAGTGACGTGTTTTGATTGTAATATCGGGTATTATGATATTATGGCCACTTTTTGATTTGAATAGAGGGCTTTTCGACTTAAAGAGCGTTCGGTTTAGAGGGCTTCTACTGTAGTAAGTAAGTAGAAATAAATACTTAAGTAGGAATATGAAACAATTTTCTTTCCATCTTTAAAACTATTTAAACGTCTCACTCTATCGTCATATTTTGCTAGGTGCACTGACCCGCACACCTTTTCTTTTCACGATAATAATTGTCGTTAATTACTGATAAGAACTTAACAATGAGTTTTTGTGAATTTTATATTTCCTTCAATAAAATGCCGCTTGTGAATCATTTTTGCACACAAAAGTGAGCTTGGCATAGTTACCAAGTATTACACACATTTTAATTCTAATGAATTGCAGCAGTGAAGAAGTTTGTTTTTGAGATCCACAGTAGAAGTAAATAAGAGTTCAAAATTCCTTATGCAAAAGTAATGATCTAAATTGTTCGCAAATGTGTGAATGGTTTATGACTCTTTAAAATAAAGTTGCTTAGAATATACCGAAATCTACTGTAACCTCATCTCATATAATTTTGAAATCAGAAATTTGCTGTTGTCAACGCTTTATTTTTCCAATTTAATTAAAAATCTTCAAACATGCTTTTTTACTCTTTTAATTTTAAGGAACATATTTTTGCAAGGGCCAGAAGCAAGCGGAATAGAAAAAAAAGTCATCGTTCGATTCTTACTGAAATTTATTCAAGGTCTTTTTATAGATTTTATGTGTCTTATATAGTTCGTTGTATTAACCCTAACCAGCCTAGTCCAATTTTCTCCCTAATCAACCCAGGACCCAAAGTCAATGTGTTAAAAAAGTGATAGCTATATTTTTAAATGATATTGGAAAATGTAATATTAGTTAAACTTCATTCGTCATCTATATAAATAATTATTTTAGCTCCATTTATAATTTGTTGTGTTGTGAATTTCTTATGATTTTGTCAATTTGTTCATGAGATACAAACTTAACATACCTTATGATCAAAAGAGAACCGGAATTTTATTAAAAAACGCAAAATTACAATTTTTAATAATTTTCTTTATTATCACCTTCAAAGTATTCTCCTCCTGCGGCAATACATGCATGCCAACGCTTGATCCAATTTTCCATACAAGTTTTATAGGCCGCCGAAGGTATGGCCTTTAGTTCACGCAGCGAATTCTCTTTTATGGCCTCTATGGTCTGAAAACGCGTTCCCCGCAGTGGCAATTTGAGTCTGGGGAAGAGGAAAAAGTCACACGGGGCCATATTTGGAGAGTACGGTGCTTGGTTGATGATATTGGTTGAGTTTTTGCCCAAAAACTGAGACACAACGACGCTGTTTTTGAATGAAATTCAGGTTTTTTGGCACCAGCCGAGCAGCGACGCCTTTTAAACCCAAAACATCAGTTAAAATGTGTTCGGTTGATCCATAAGAGATGCCCAACAACACAGCAATCTCTCTTATCGGTGCAGAACGATTTTGCAACTCGATTTGCTTCGCCGATTCAATGCTCTCTTCAGTAACAGATGTTGTTGGGCGGCCGGGGATCTCATCATGATCCAAGCTTGTACGACCACCGTTGAACCGTTTATACCACTCATATGCCTGTCTTTTTCCTAGACACGATTCACCAAAGGCCTTTTCTAACATTTTCAACGTTTCGGAACACTTAAATCCATTTGCAACACAAAATTTGATGCACGCACGTTGTTCTAAATTTTCATCCATTATAAAAATCGCCACACGAAAATTTTTCAACTTATTTGTATAGACGTCAAACAAAAACTAATCATACGATATCCGTCAAAATTTGACAGAATATGTATAAAAGTGTTGCGAACGTTGAGAGAATAAAATTTTACCGATTGGACAAGTGCGGGAATTTTAAAATGAAAATTTCGGTTTTTTTTTGATCATAAGGTAGATCTGATTTTCTCAGTGCTTGTTTCAGACGTTTTTTGGTCTTTGAAATATGTTTTTTTTTTTTAGCGCGCCTTATATTATGAAACTTCATGTAAAATCATTTTCTCTTTCTGGATATGTCAGCCTTGTAAAAAAAACACTGTTTCAGCAATGATACACTTAAGTGGCCCTGATGAAGTCCTATGGTGCCTCTGAAACACCGCCTAGGCGGATTAAGCAAGAAAACAATAATGATAATGGCGGCATATGTTTCTTGCAGTAATACATTCCGAACTTTTATGGTTTTCATTTGTTTGTGTTTCCATAGAAGAACAAACAATCGACCAGAAGAAATGAATGCTATTATAAATGAAACACAAATACGAATATGAAAGTTTGTTTCGTTTATTTGAATGAAGGTTAAATGTGTGCCTATACTGCGACTGGACCAGATCAAGTGATGTTTTTGCTAAACGTCAAAATCAAAATCGTAACCAATATGGCTTCGACTCTCTATCGAGCCACATATCAAGATGGTCTCGAAGGTATTAGAGTCTTAAACAAAGTCAATAAGTTTTAATAGGTTTGCTTTTCAAAATTTTGTAAAAATTACTTTTGAAACTGAAACTTGGCGGCTCAGGGCTAACAGATTTGAGGACTTTTCGGGGAAATCATACGGTCATATGGCCAAATTTGAAGTACAAAAAGTTTAAAGTATAAACGATTTTGTTACCAAGAATGGAACCAAAACAACAAAGCTACGATTTAATCGACTACATTTTTGACATTTGCCATCTGTCAACATCAAACTTTCTCAGTGCTGATCATAATTTTATGAGCGAAAGACTTGCCGTCAAAAAACGCTTGCAAGTTCTTGAATTGGATTATCAAAATTTAACATCTGTGTATAATGCAGACTGAGCTCTACGGACTTAACTCTTTTACTGACAATGAGTTGGATAAAATGATTGGTCTGTCCTATCTAAACAGGCATTGGGGAAAAATATTACACATTTAGCCCTTTCGTAGCCGCACCCTTTGAGCATTAAACGCTTTTCCATAGCACCAAAAAAAATGTTCGAATAATATTTTTGCAACAAAAAATGCCTGATGCACAAAAAGGTGGACCGTAATAGGGTTTTGCTTTCTTCTGCAATTGCGTTTGAGTTACTAGCAAATAAAATTCATGTTGTGTACAAACAACACTGGGAATTAAAGAACTAATCAGTGAGACACCAGCCAATGCGCCTTGCCTTTAATTTTTTTAATTCAAGTGAAGTTGTTGATTGTTACCCGGAGAATTAGCTCGAACTGTTTCGAGTCACAAGTCTGACGCACAGTACAGCGCCAGTATGGTGCACACTACAAATTTTCTGTTCTTTTTTTTTTTTTAATTAAAAAGCAGAAACTCTTACAAAATCGTCCTTCACATCTTCCACATCGAGAGCAGCAGAGCAAGAAGTTCCCACTCATCGCAAAGTTACCCGGAACTTCGAAGCGATATTTTATCGCAGAGCAAGTATAGATTTGCTTCACGAGGCTCCAACTTATCGCAATATCGTGGGCTAGGCCCGCAATAAAATGCCAAGTCATCCATAAAAAGTGTTTCTTTTCTTTCCACAAACTCACCCCGACCAAAGTCGACCGGCTCAGTCCACGTGCCTCGAGGGTGTGCTGTGGATATCCTCAATCCATCTGAGGATCCAAAAATACAAACTCACTCGGCAGCATGAGGCTTCCGACGTCCAAAAATAGATCCCCACAGCGCTTGCATCACACAGGCGTTGGTTGGGTTGTATCTGCAGAGGAACCACCCTCCAACAGAGTTGGGGGCGAAAGCACGCTCACGCGTATCGTATTTACATTTAAATGATGTCATCTGGCTACTGGCTTCCCAATCCGGGGGTGATTTATTCCGCTCAAGTCCCGGAAATATTAAGTCCCTCAGGTCGGTCTCTCTCTCTCTTTCTCTCTCGCGACCGCTTGCTGTGTGTGCTCCTCCACGTGGGCGCGTGACCGAGAGTTGTAAAAGTTTTCCTCTTCCTCTTCTTTTTCCGAATTTTCATTTTCATTCACCAAATAGCAGGCTTTTAGGTGAAGACATTTTCTCACACACACGGTATGCCAGAGTGGGTGGCGTTTCAGGCGGTGGGTAAAATTTTGTCGTACACTTGTGCAGAAATGCCGGGATCCGGAAACGGCATCCGGGCGACGAGCTATACTTTCAGGCGCAAACATTGTTCGGCGTTGAGTCAACGCTGCGGGCGTACGATTGTGGGCGGCAGTCACTAATTAAAACACAACGAACTTGTTTCCCGTAAAAATTAAGATTTAATTTAATAATAAACACAATCGTCGTTTGGGTTCACCGGAAATGTCGTGGTCTCACGGGAAGGAGAGAACTCCTGCGAAGCAATGGCGCCAGTCACGCAATGAATTTTGTGAAGTGACGACGTCATATTCCATTCAACGACGTAAGAGCATGATGTTGGCAAGTTTGAGTCTTTGAGAATCTCCTTTCGGCACCTTCTTCGTAATAAATAAGTGATAATTGCGGGGTGGGTTTTTTTTTGTTTGCTTTTGGTCTGAAACAAGTTGAAGGTGGAATCTCAGAGGGAACAAAGGAAAGTTCAATTGGGGCTGGAGATGCGCTATCTATGTGTCTGTTTATTGGACTTAAAGGGAAATTTTTCAAATTAATTCAGAGACGTCGAATGGGCTACGTAGAATAGGTTTCATCTTTTGATTCCGAAATTAGTTTGGACTAGCTAGCATGGACGTTGATAGGTTCAAGTCAGACGCGGAGAGTCTTACGAACGCTTTCTATTTTATTTAAAAGAGTGAGTTTTCCATGTTGAGGCCACTGAATGAACTTTCACAATTGATAAACGCCTACTTTCTAGATTTCACTGGCCAGATGGAAGAAATTATTTCTGGACTGCATCGGGACGTTAAGAGAGTCGTGTGGAGTTATTTTCAAGTCAACCTTCTTCAGATGGTGCTCTCCTGTTGCTGTTTTGAAAAATATTTGAAGGAGAATAACCCTTTTGGTATTATAAAAAAGTTTTTCATGAGGTACGGATCAACAAGACCGTTCTTGAGCTTCAAAGTTGTGGATTAACTTTTGTCAGGTGTCTATTTCTGTTTGATTAATTAAACTACGCATGCCGATTATGGAATTCGGCGGAACAATCCGCAACGTATCCGCGAACCACATTACCGGTCAGCAAAACCTCCTTATCGATCGTTTTCATCTGCCAATTTTTGATTTTCGTGTTTTAATTGCTTTCAAAAATAATTTCATTATGAAAAACAAGTGCCAAATAAGCAGTAAAATGAATAAAATGTTTTTTTTTTTTCGTATGCAAATGTGTCGCAGTGATAAATAGGTTATTCAAACAAACTTTTATCAAAACTGAGTGATCCGAGTGCGACGGTTCACAACGGAAGTCAGCACGCAAATCCTCGTTCTTCCATTGAAATATTCCTGCTGGTCGGTAGGATCCGCGTTTGATTGCAGTTCGTCGGTGATGGTCCTGATGGGATAACCATCGATGCGAGATAATCTGTGAGAAAAAAATTTTTTTTTCTTCTAGTCAGCATGCATTTACGCATCTCTCTTTCAGATTTATAAAATACTTCAGGCTTTAAACTGCAGGATTAAGCTCAGCAAAAACGACGCCAATACCCAGGAACAACACCTGCGAAAGCGTTGCTTGGGTAACAGGCACCCACAAGTTTCCTCATCATACCTAGGAAAGGAGGCATATAGGCAAGACAAGAGTTCCATAAGGGTTGCTCCCATTATGGGAACTTTAAAGAAGGGTTAGTCTGTAAGTTAGTTTAGTAGGTCAGTTACTTAGTTCTGAAGTGGTTATCTAAGAATAAATATTTAACACAAAAAAATGAAAATACAATCTTTTATTTAAAAATGCAAAACCAAAAGGAAAAACGACAAAGACTTAACTCATACGTGTAGTTTGTCTTTTGCAAATAAAATAAAATATTTACGTTCATTTAAAATGTAAAACTTACTTTCTATTATACAAACTCATTCTTCTTAGTTCAAATCCGCAATCAATTTGTTGCGGATTAAAAACGTCACAAAATATATGGAGTGCGGATGAGTTGCGTTTTCTATAAGAGCATTTTTTTGCACTACTTTACCGGCATTCGAAAATTTTCACGGTTGCGTTTTCAATAAAAGGAAAGTAAGTGAATGTGAAAATTTTCCCGCCGCAGTCCATCCGCCGGATTCCATAATCGGCATGACTAAAAGCTTTGCTCTGGCCCTGTATGGGCTGTTAGGCAGATTATTTTTATTTTTTTTAATTTCAGAACACTGTCCTGTCCTGTGTATTAATCGACATTGTTTTGGTTCTTTGAAAGTCTTTCAACCTTTTGCGACGCTCAAAGATCGTGACTTTAACCTAAACCTGCATGCTTCAGAGTACTTACAGCTTTAAGAAGGATCGGTTTTCCATTACCCATTAAAAGGTCAAAGTTTTTAAGCAGACATCGATCCTTTTTCTTGTAACCATCGCCAACCACATTTAATGACACCAGCGAAGGATTTTCCATTATTAACTGCTGCCACCCAAATGTCAACCGCTCGTCTGTCCCACGCCTGCCGTCCCCACACCTCAGGACACGTGATTTCATTTCATTTCACTTCCATCACTTTGATTTGTGCTCTGACTACCATCGCCACCCCTCCTCACAACAAAAGGAAGAATGAAAGAAAAAAAAAAAAAAACAAATTCCTACCTCGAATATCCGGTTTCGCTTCGCGTGTCTGCGAATGTCCTTTTCCGCGGAGTTGGATTTCAGCCCAACGATAAGGATTAATACCATTTACGGATATTTATAGGACGCCAGGTAGCCGTGAGTTGGTGGGGTTCTTATAGACGGGACGAGCAACTTCTTCGATAAGCAAAATGGTTGTTTGCCATACAACACCAACCGCAACAGAGCTCACACGAAAACCCATTCATTTGTCCATTAGATGAGGACGAAAGGAAGTCCTGTGTGGAAACAATGCACACATTTCTCGTCCGCCATTACTCAAATGTCAAGGAGCGTGTGTGCTGCCGTCCGTCACATTCCTTTACATAGCTCGGGCGCAATCGAAAGGAATTGCTGAGACCTTCAACTCAACAGTTGTGTTGACTTTTAAGACGTGGAAACGAACTGCCTTCGGACTTTCGTCACGACGAACGCCGGAACTTGAAGTTGCGACCAATTCATTTGGATTAGGGTGCTTCCTTCTGGAAGGAGGCGAAAGGAATCAAAGCTTGGTTGACCCATTAACTTACTGGTGCTGAAGAAAGAGGGATCCTATCGCTAGTTTCAGTTTTCTATCTTCGACAGGAGTGGGTATCGCATGCGGTCAATAGAAAGCGTATTGAACTAAGACAAAATGCAATTCCTCGCGTCGATGAGCCCGCGGATGGAAATCAGGTCGCCAGGAAGACAACAGTGGGTCTTGGAGGTTGTGAAACGTTGTCACGAAAAAAAGGGAAGGTTCTCGGGGACGTTAACCATCTGGAAGATACGACTTTTCAGGCTGTTGGTGGTATTTGAAAATTGAGAAAATGAAAAGAAAAAAAAAAAATTGTAGAATGAGACCAGATTGAAATTTGTCTAATTGGGTTTCGACGCATATCGTGAGTAACAATTTTCTGCTCGAATTTAATTTTTATGGAAAAACGCAATGATTTGAAAAAATTGGAGAGCGTACGAATCGAAAATTAATGAAAAGCCTATGTAAGGGAAAACTTTATAAATACTAACTTTTTAAAAGCCAATCTGGCCACAGGCTAAGTTGAAAATTTTTTGAGATACGTATGATGAAATGGGGAGTGTTTCTAAGCCACTTGTACTGCGACCTAAAATATCTATTGTATCCCATTCTATGACTTTAATGCTGACCTCATAAATTTATAAGATACCGCAATAATTTTTGTTTTCCGTAGGTTAAAGTTAATTGACTTCAAAAAGTTAGTTTCGAAGTTTCGTAAGACAGTGGAGTACAAACTTTTCCAATAAACTCAAAATCAAATTCTTTAGATGAAAGAAATGTTCCACTTCTTGGATAGCTGCACTTGTAAAGATTTTCACGAAATTCGTGACAAATTTGCCTTTTGGTCCGCAGGAAGTTAATTTAAACAGATAAACAACTAAAAATCAATAAAGCAGTCCTAAAATGTGCGGATTAGAAAACTAAGCGACTTAAAGTTGGATTGTAGAATGTTTCTGTTCGGAGAAACTTTCCTTTACTTTTTAATTAAATTTAACTTAAATCAGGAAAATATTAAAATCAAAAAAGAAATGTGTAGATCTTGACTTGGCATCTTGAATTTGGGCACCGGCCGTGGCTTGAATAGTTATACACCAAGTGCCCACAGCAAATTTTGGGCGTAGAAAGATAATCAAAAATGGCATACTCCAACGTGAAGGTCTTCGACAGATGACATTAAGTCTGCATGTCTGGCAGCGAATTGTCGCGGGCAACGGTTGTTATGGTCTGCTGAAAACGTAAATTTTTCCGTAATCGGAATTTTTTTTATATAAACACTTGAATATAAAGGGTGATTTTTTAGCTATTATCTTTTTGGCAACACTGGTTTAAACAGCTGACGCACGTTTCGTGTTTTGTTTCACTTTCAAACATCGTCAGTTTGGTTTAACCATGAGTCGTCTTACAAACGAACAACGCTTGCAAATTATTGAATTTTATTATCAAAATGCGTGCTCTGTTAAGAAAGTTCATACCGAAAAATTGTGTTCAGCGACGAAGCTCATTTTTGGCACAATGGGTACATAAATAAGCAGAATTGTCGATTTTGGAGTGAATATCAGCCAGAAGAGCTGATCCAGAAAAAATCACAGTTTGGTGCGGTTTATGGGCTGGCGGCATCATTGGACCGTACTTCTTCAAAGATGATGCGAATCGTAACGTAACTGTGAATGGTGAGCGCTACCGTGAGATGATATCCAACTTTTTTCTGCCCAAAATGCAAGAGCTTGACTTGCATGACATGTGGTTTCAACAAGACGGTGCCTCATGCCACACAGCACGCGGAACAATGGACTTATTGAGAGGCGAGTTCGGTGAACATTTTATTTCACGTTCGGCCGCCTAGTTCGTGCGATTTAACGCCTTTAGACTATTTTTTGTGGGGCTATGTTAAAGCTCATGTCTATACAGACAAGCCCGCTTCAATTGACGCATTGGAAGACAACATTGAAGCATTTATTCGTGAGATACCGGCCGAAATGTTGGAAAGAGTATGCCAAAATTGGACTAAGCAGATGGACCATTTGAGGCGCAGTCAAGGTCAACATTTGCCTGAAATAATCTTCAAACACCGTACTATCGACTCAAATACAGATTTCATACATTTTTCTGACTTTTATGTGTTTTTTTTTTCTTAAAAACTTTCCTAAAGATCTTAAAAAAAAACGCTCTATGAAAAACCATCATCAATTTTTGGCACCAAAGTTATCTAACTCTCCCCGCACATCAAAATAGATGCTTTTCTAAAAGTGCAAAAATGGATACTTAGGGGTCAAGATGAACTTTTGTCAATTTTCGCCGTTTTATAGATGCGATCAAAATCATTTGTACTTAATTTTTTTGGTGAAGTAATGAAACAAATAACACAAAAATCATTGAAATCGGTCAAATGGAAGGCTTTTTATTTACAAAAAACCATACGACCACCGAGTATGTATCCATTTTTGCACGCCACTGTATGCTCGACAACTCAAAAGCAGATCAAAAGAAAAGAAATATTTTTATTCGTTAAATCAATAAACGTCAGAGTGATAAGGGACTGTCTTAGGAGTTTACACGCAGATTTGGTTATGGACTCCAATTCAATGACGATTTGAAACTAAGAAGCAAAGCAAACTTCTGATGAGCATTCAATTGCCCTAAAAAAATGTAACCAATTGTAAGATTTATAATTTGTAAGAATATAATATCTTTCTCTTAAGCTATTTATTGTATGAAATACCCTGTACTATTCGATGTTAAATTAACTAAACAGAAATCATACCACAAAACAGTCGGTTTTTTTGTAACGTCATCTGAAACATGTTACTTGCGGCCCTAGACCATCCATAGTTTTAAGCAAATGTGTAAAGAGAATTCAGTTTGTAATAAACAGTCATACTAAAAACGTCTTTTATTTCCCATATCATCTTGTTTTCGGCGTCCTACAATAAAATATTCATGTGCAGACGAATGCAAAAACCTAGTAAGCAACAAAACAATTAATCCCATCTGTTTGGCAGCCAATCCATTTTTGTATTTACTTAAAAAATAAAAACAAGAAGGATTAACAATCATTTAAGTAACTCGAAGACACTAAAAAACCCTTTCGATTTAGAATGATTGGCTTACATAAAAAAAAGGGGCGTAGAAGTGGGTATATTTTTTTACTCATCAAATGATAGCAAAACTATTTTTAATTGATATAACAGGAGAATTTCAGACTCTCAGCTCTTTTACTTCACAATTAATTTAAATATCCCATAAGAAACTGACTAAAATGGAAACACTGGGAATCCGACTTCTTTTAAACAATTAACTTCTCCGAACAGAGTTGCTGCTGCAATATTGCACAAAGTTTTACAAAACAGTTGAATCCTTCTAAGTCGAATTTCCCTCTAACTCGAATTTTTCCGCCATATTTTGTCATTCCCCTTCCCAATTTTCCATACAAAAACCATCCTCTAAGTCGAACTCCCTCTACCTCGAACTAATTTTGATGTGCCGTACAAATTCGTCTTAGAGGGATTCGACTGTAGTTGAGGTCAACTACCATGGTCGGTTTTCCGCATGACTCGGCAGGCTTTTTTTTGTAGCTCAACCCAAGCCCAAAAAGATTTCTAAAAAAGGTGTTTTTTTCGATTAATTCATTAAAAATATTTTCCTTCTCATATCTTTGTATATCTATGTGTTTTTATGTTCTTAAAATATGAATTAACTAAACTGCATTCAAAGAAATTATAATTATTTGTTTATTATTTCATAATCGCAAAAATGAAAACAAAGAGATTCGTTTTTTTACAAGCAAAATTGACCACCTTTGAAACGCTCTAAAAGCCAAAATAAAAATCAGAAAATTATTTTGTTTGCTGTTTTTAAAGCTCTATTTATATTTATATTAAAAACTAAAATAAAACATCGAATTTTGTACGTTTGCCACGACTTTATGAATTTTTTGTTATCATAGGCCACTCGAACTTTCTGCAGTCACTGTATTCAGTTTTTACGTCCCCAATTTGCCCTCCCTCACACGCTTGCATATCGTCATGCCGCATTCCGTTGAGTAAACAACTTGTGAGATTTTCATTACAACAACGTGAGTCCTCGCTCGACTTCGCTCCGAATTTTATTGTAAATCTCGTCCTGTGTTTTGTGTCCCGGAATCCTTCGTATTTTTCTCCGAAAAAAGACATCAACATCCTTAATATTGTTATTCGTGCTGCTCGTACTGACACGACTCTACTCCGGCCCGTCGTGGCGTGGTGGTGTTTGTGTTACCCTCGCTCTGCAAATATTTTTCAAGATTCATAACCGGGGACTCCTCGCATTCAGTTTTTTTTCTTTTTTGCTTTCCTGCTCTTGTTACTGTCGTCCTCGTCGTGCTTATACGTCCTGGTCGTCCTCGCCACTGTTGTAGCTGGTTGAGGAGGGATGCTAAATCGATTTGATTGTGGCGCCAGCATGACCGATATTATCCTGGCTATGTGGCAAATGTGTAGTCCTCTTGACGCCATCTCGACTGGTACGCAGACAACCACACTCACACACACGCGCCGGGGCACATCAACCAACACAGTCGCAGCGAATAATTATCCTCCTTCCCGTTTGATTAATTCACATAATGACAAACAATTATTTACTTAAAGTGCCATTTTGAGTGCAAATGTATAAGGATCATAAATTTGAGAGTCAAACGGTTTGTTATTTGAAAAATGATGTCCTTCCCCGGTGTATGCAGAGAGACGGACGTGTGGCTGTGTTGGTATTCTGTGGGGAGGCAAGGAATAATGAATGAATGGGCGAGGACGGTTGCTGTCATGTGTGTAGAGTTTGAAGTACAAAGGACGACCGACGTTTACTCATCGTGTTCGCTTTTTGGCAAAAAAAAAAAAAACAAAAGACGAAGCTAAAAGAAAAGAAAATTCGTCTTCCTTTTTATGCTAAACCATTTGAACGATTTCACTTTCAACGGAATTTTTGGCCGACGACTGAGAAAATGCCGCAGCCGATAGACTTAGAGGTTTTCCGTGAAAGAAATCAATAAGTCACTTTCGATTAAGAGGATTTCTATTTAGATAGAAAATGGGAACCGAAGCTTTTTTTTTTTGTTACCAAAGAAGTTTGCATTCAGGAAAGCGGATGAATCAAATGTAACAGCTTGAGTTGGAGTAAGGCCACACAAATGACATCAACCGATTCCATAACGTGGAGCAAACGAAACGCAGTTCGTCCCTCAAATTCATTAGTCTTCCGATTAAAAGACTGCGATGTTTTTATTGTAAATCGTGTATTAAGTAAATATTGGAAAATCAGCTGTTGAAGTATGTGGAAAAGATTAGTAGTGAAGTCTGAGAACACAATAGAACAGAACCATCGTTCAAAATTACAAAGAGGCTAGGGTGGGAAACCGGGCTGCCTACTACATCCATAAGAAGGGTTTAAGTAAATTTAAGGCAAATTTGTCACAATCTAAAACACAATTGTCAGCCAAATTTTTCACAAGAGACTATTAAGCAATCGAGGCCAGAAATTAGGGCATACGTGGAGTCACATCTACCTCTACCTACCATCTACTTAAAACCTAACAACGTTGTTCCACTGACGCCATAGAAAGCATTTGCTCGACTTCCCTGCTTGAAATTAGTCGCTTCTGTACATCGAAGTTAAATCTCCATGAAAAACGAATAATTTTTTTTTTAACACCAGAGCACATAAACGCCCAACGTCGTAAACTCTTTACACCACACAGTCACATAAATCCATCACGTGAGATGCAATAAAACTAATCCATCCGTACGTTCCATTTGTAAAGAAATATATATTTACTTCTAAATTTGTTATAATTTTGATTCAAAATAAAAAGAATATTTTTGATTATCAAAAACTTTTCACAAAAATCATGAAATGGAAATTAGAATCATAGTTCTTTGATAGCGCTCTTCTTCCGTAGGAAATTCCAACCAATTTTTATCCTCTTATGTTTCGAGTTTATAAATTTCATTATAATGGGCCATATGTACACCACCCAAATCACCAGAACAATAAATGGCACAAAAGTTGCAGTGAAGTCATCATGTGGCTTTGGGGATAGTGATGAGTCGTCTCCTCCTTCTTCGTCGCCCATACTTGTAACTCCTACTTTTTCTTCAAATTACTAAATTATTGAATATTTTATAAAATTCTAAAATCCTTTTTTGTATTTATATTGTTGCCAGAAACAACCGTTCACGACAAAATTCAACGAACAAAACATCTCACATTAAAGTTTTTTTTCATTTTTTGATTTAATTATTACTTAGGTATTTTTTTTTTTATTTACAAGACAGTGAATAATACCAAGTACAGTGATGAGAAAACAAAAAAAAAAACGGGTTTAAAATTAAAAAAAAATAAAAAGAAAATAAAAAAGCCAGATTAGAAAATTAGAATAATCTAAGGGTTTAGCTATAGTAATATAGGTGATAAATTATAATAGACTTATATAGATGAAGTGTTTTACTTGCCCGAGAAAAAGTTTTAAGTAAGTTACTTATTAGCGAAAAAGTTAGTACTAATACTAAAATAAAAAAAAACCGATTTATTTTCTTAGATATTTGATGTGTGTATCGTTGAAAAAAAAGTGGCACCTATACTAGAAAGTTGTAATACAGTTGCCATCTTAGACTTACTGGTAAAAAGTTATAAGCCCACAAACTACAAAAAACGGACTTGTGTACCGTGTCGCATACCTTATTTTGTAAAATAATGGGCCATAAAATCTGAAACAAATTAGACCTATGAGGCAACTCATCGCAATATCTCAAAAATACTCAGAAATCTTATATGATTTTTTAGTCGTACTAAAATAAATTAATTGGGTGCCGTGGCTTAATCGTTAGTGCGTCAGACTGTTAAGCGAGAGTACCCGGGTTCAAATACAGTTCGGGGAAAAAACACCACAAACAATTTTAACGGCCCCACCTCCAGCGAACGATTGACAATCCCCTGACAACTAATTTTTTTTGTAATTCTTTTTACCGGAATTGATTAAGTTGGGTACCATTGGATAGTTTTTGTAAAATAAAATACAGTTTCCATTTTGAGCTTTTTGTTCTGAGGTTCAGTTTTCGAGATATTAAGCTTTAAGTGCGAAAAAAAAGGATCCTCCGCCTCGCATTTCCACACCCTCGGGTCTAAAAATTTGAATAAAATCTAGAATGTAGATCTCGATGTATTCTTTAGTTCAAATTGAATTCCGGAATCCTGGCTGAAACAGTTTTCGAACAATGACATACGAATTTTAAAGATCCAAAAACGCCATTTTGTAGATCTCATCAATAGAATCAAAAAATTTTATATAAAAGAAATTTTATTTTCACACAATTTTTTGAGATTTAAATTATATCAGCATTTTGCTAAAAAAAAAGGGCAACTAGCGAAAAACTTTTCTAAGCGTATCCTATGCCAAAAAAACAATCGAATTTCGAATCTGCGTTGGTGGTGTGGTTATGGTGGTTGTTGCTTTAGATTACGTCGAAAGACGTAGTTGTAAGCTGTTATATTTAGCTGAGAGTGCCCGCATAGGGCCAGTAAGTTAGTTAAGTTAGTTAAGCTAGTTTTAAGCAATTTTGTCTAGCATGTAAGCATTCCGAGAAATTATTAATAAAAATGCGTTTAAAATGAAAAAAAAAAAATGGTGGTTGTTGCCTTCTGCTCTGGGTTCGACCCTCGATTTGTCTGGTTTGCTTGTTTTCTTGTTTTTTTAGGGTTTCGTTCCAAAGGAATAACGAAACCCTTATGGAATCACTTCGGTGTCTGTCTGTCTGTCTGTCGCCTTTTACATATTTGACTATAACTTATAGCTCCTTTGTAGTTAAGGGATGCAATTTGGATTGAAGGTGTATCTAGGCAACCCAAAAATAAATCATGCACCCTTTTTGGAATTAGTCGCAGATTAAAGAAAAAGTTAGTACTAATACTAACGCCCTAAAAAACGTTTACTAAGTTTGACGGTCGATATGGGTGTCATTGGAAAGGGGGCGGTGCCCTGATTATGAAAATGTCTGTCTGTCTGTCATTAGGCCTTAACCTCGGTAATTGGCGAACCACTAAGAATTTAGAAATAAAACTTCGCTTAAAGACGTATTTCATTTGCCCAAAGAAAGCTCAGGAAAAAGATTTTAAGAAAATTTTGTACTAGTGAAAAGCTTAGTACCAATACTAAATTTGAAAAATAAATTTCTTTTACTAGTTCCTTGCTATGGGTATCGTTAGAAAGAGGATGAGAGCTAGATAAAAAAGTTGTACTATGGCAATCACCTTACTCTTACTGGTAAGAAGTTATTAGCCAACAAATTTCCAAAAACTGACTTGTGTACCGTGTCCCCCACCTTATTTTCTAGAATATTGCACCAAAAAATCTGAAAAAAATTCTGGTTATGGGGCAACTCATCGCAATAGCCCAAAATTATCCGAAAATCGTGTGTGATTTTTTATTTATACTAAAATAAATCAATTACTAATTTTTTTTGAAAAAAAATTTACGAGGATATATTAAGTGAGATACCGTCGGATAGGTCTTGTAAAACCAAATAAAGTTTTCGTTTTGAACTTTTTATTTGGAAGCTGGGTTTTCGAAATATTAAGCTTCAAAGTCGAAAAAAAGGCGTCCCCCCCTCGCATTTCCACACCCGTTGGTCTAAAAATCTGAAAAAAATCTGGAATGTAGGTTTTGATGTAATCTTTGTGTTAAAATTAATTTGAGCACTCTGGCTTTAATAGTTTTCGAGATATTGGCCAAAAACCAAAAAACAACAACATTCGAGTTTTGAAGATCCGAAAACGCCATTCTGTAGATCTCGGCGAAAGAACAATAAAATATTATGTAAAAAAAAATATTTTCATACAATTTTTCGAGATATTAACGATTTAAATCGAATCAGTTACCGCAAAAAACGATGAACTGACGGCAGTCTCAGTGTCGCTTGCGGCATTTCATCCCCTAAATGCACCAAAGCAATTTTCACACGCCTGGCGCGATCAGCAAATGTGAAAGGATTTTCTTTTGTTCAGCTTCGTTCGAAATGAAAAGAAGAATTTTAGTGAATGAACAGTGAATTGAGTTTGATTTGATTTGAATATTTTAGTTTGTTGATTTCTTAGACTTATATTAAGTCTAAGCTACTAATCTGTTTGCGAACGAAACCCTCGGCGGGTGAGTAAAACTCACACTTGACCCGGTTTTTTTTTTTTTCTTCTCGGGTTTTTCTCGTTTCTTATTTTTTCGAAATTGTTAAAATCTAGTTCAAATAAAAATGGATAGCTTAAATGAGTTACTAGCTCAATCGAGAACGCAAAGAATTCTTAAAAAAGTTTCAACATATATTCCGAAATATCTTTTGGCTCTTTTCAAAACCTGTAAAACTGAGTGAATATTTTGTATGACAGTTTTCTTTTTTCTCGGTTCTCTTAGAAGAACAAAGCGAAGTAAAGAAATTATCATAGTCATAGTAGCTTTGTTATTGTAATTTTTTTTTGGAAAAAACATAAGAGAATCAGTCATTTATGATACGCTCTTTAAAATGTTGCCACTGAATAAAAGCGAACATAAAGAATTATAAAAAACAAAATTGAACATTATTTTTGTTGTTGCTTCAATGTGATTTTCACATGCCAAAAGCTAAATAATAAATCCTGGTGTGAAAAATTGAATTTTTTTTTTAATTTCAAACACGAGTACTTAATTTGTTAATTCCCTGCATGTTTGTGGCTGGTCCACATTAATGTTTCAAGTGACTAAGTGCCTATCTTCTATTAATAAAAATACTTTCGAAGAATTTATGATTCAAATTGTTTAGCTGTTTGGTAAGCGAACTTTCATGAACTGCTGATTAATTGTCTCATGGAGTAGCTTGAGATCATTTCCCTTAAGTACACTAAATCAATTTTTGGCACGAAAGATTTTTCTTTTGTTTAGCTTGATTGCAAACGATAAGAACCACCTAACGTTGTTGCCTTAACTTAAATTATGTCCTTACTTCTAATCTGTTGACGAAAGAACGAAACCCTTGACGCGTGAGTAAAACGCCTCGCCTTTGAAGCCTCCGTAATTCGATGTTTTTTCGGTCCCATAAAATTCGAATTTGAATTCGAAATAGTGGACGCCGCGGCTTAATCATTAGTGCGTCGGACTGTTAAGCGAGAGTACCTGGGTTCGAATGCGGCTCAGGAAAATAACACCACAAACAATTTTCATATCCTCATCTCCAGCGGACGACTGACAATCCTCCTGGAGTACGTCTGTCATGGAAAGCTTTCGCAATTAGCCGTTCGGAACCGGCATTAAACAGTAGGTCCCCTCCAAATGTGTCAAAATATATCGCGAACAACACAGTGGAGGCGCGAAGAAGCTAGGCTCTGGCCCTATATGGGCTGTTACGCCGACTATTTATTATTTTCTTTGTTTATAAAATTCGAATTGTCAGTATTTAAAATACATTTTAATTGTTTATTATTTGATTAGTTGACGCTGCATTCTTTGATCAATAATTAAAAAACTCGTACTTCTATTTTGAGTGCCGAACGACGGCTTCGGTTGTCCTGAGAATTATCGACACATTACCTGGTAGTAAGAAATGCGAGTTGGTCCTCGCATTCGACCTCGCAATCGACTAGAGAAAAAGTCTCTAGTCAATTTAGGGTGAGTTTAAGGGTTCTTAAAGCCTCAGACAAAAACATTTTTTGTAGGTTTTGAACGAAGAACAAATCGCGCATATAATTGTAGAAGTCTATTTTGAACTGTTGTGTACGGTTGTTGCAACTGTTGCAAGACAAGAAGCAGTCCACGTTGCCATTGAACGGACGTATAAAAAATGAGTGCAACAATAATAAAATGTGAAAACTAATGACGGTGGGTTTCTTGTGGGCTTGGCTTTCGGAATGAATTTGGTCGAGAGAAAGGTGGAGGCCAAAAGTCGACTACTTCAACTATTCTTCATAATGGTTCCAAGAACAACAAACAAAATTACTTTCTTTGTAACTCGCATTAAATTGAATTGCTTATTGGTTTAGTTGTATTGACAGTTTGTCTTTTGGAAATTTCTGATGAAAAGTTGGCACCCTGACTTTGATAGCTCCGGACGACTTTGAAATTTTTTAGAAGTATGGTATCGTGCGATCTCTTCATTCTCAGTCATTTCTTGGAGTGTGGCATGTGGAACTATACCGTTGGGCCCAAAGTTGTCCGTGCGAATTTTTAGAAACGAACATTTTATTGATTTGTAATGTTCCAATTAACAACATCCAGTGCTGTCCAAAAATCTTAGGATCAAAATAGAACGAACAAAGAAAAATTTTCGGAAAGTTTTGATTATTTCTAACTAGCCAATAGTCGAAGCATATATTGATGTTATTTGAGTAGTTTTTCATAATTAAAACAGCAGCTCGTAACTATAACTACATATATGAACCACTTCTTAATAGAGTTCAAAGTATCGCTTATTTCAAATTTGGACATGTAATAATGTTTTATGTAATAGAATAACTTTTTAACGAATAATAGATTAATTTACAATATACAGGATAAATCACAATAAACAAACAAAAGAAATAATTAACTCCAGTAAAAGTAATTAACTTCAACATGTATTGAATCGTCTTAAGTCTTAGTCGAAAGCCTAGGAAGCCTTACTATCTTCTTAAGCGATCAAGAATTACATGTTAAGAAATTCTAAAAGAGAACTACCGGTGATTTCTAAAAAAATTTCTCATACTAATTTTCAAAAGAGATTTTTTAGTCAATGTTAGAATTTGTTCCGATAGCATCCGTATATTCAGCGAAGTAACTGGATTAGTTGCATGAAAAAAGCTTCTTGTATTTCCTTAACTAATCTTTCTTAATTACAGAAATACATTTAACATTGTACGCCTAGTAGTATTCAAGCATTAATTATAGCTTGTCTAACAACGTTGTTCCACTGACGCCATAGAAAGCATTTGCTCGACTTCCCTGCTTGAAATTAGTCGCTTCTGTACATCGAAGTTAAATCTCCATGAAAAACGAATAATTTTTTTTAACACCAGAGCACATAAACGCCCAACGTCGTAAACTCTTTACACCACACAGTCACATAAATCCATCACGTGAGATGCAATAAAACTAATCCATCCGTACGTTCCATTTGTAAAGAAATATATATTTACTTCTAAATTTGTTATAATTTTGATTCAAAATAAAAAGAATATTTTTGATTATCAAAAACTTTTCACAAAAATCATGAAATGGAAATTAGAATCATAGTTCTTTGATAGCGCTCTTCTTCCGTAGGAAATTCCAACCAATTTTTATCCTCTTATGTTTCGAGTTTATAAATTTCATTATAATGGGCCATATGTACACCACCCAAATCACCAGAACAATAAATGGCACAAAAGTTGCAGTGAAGTCATCATGTGGCTTTGGGGATAGTGATGAGTCGTCTCCTCCTTCTTCGTCGCCCATACTTGTAACTCCTACTTTTTCTTCAAATTACTAAATTATTGAATATTTTATAAAATTCTAAAATCCGATTTCGTATTTATATTGTTACCAGAAACAACCGTTCACGACAAAATTCAACGAGTAAAACATCCCACATTAAAGTTTTTTTTCATTTTTTGATTTAATTATTACTTAGGTATTTTTTTTTTATTTACAAGACAGTGAATAAAACCAAGTACAGTGATGAAAAAAAAAAAACAAGAAAAGTGTTTCCAACACTAAATAATGACTTGTAAGCGAGCACTAAAACGGACCCCATAGAACAGTCTCCTCAAGCGAAGCATCGCGCCGCCACGGCGAGGGAGAGAACTGCCGCTGCCAGCGTCACTCCAACCTCCATACGGTGCGTCATCGGTGCTGAATTACACCCGTCCGAGAAGCATGCGCAAATTTCCTCAAAGAAGCCCTCGTTGTCGGCCACAATGCAGGTGTCGTTGCGTCCTCGCAGATCCGCAGTGTTCCAGCCACAACCACGAACGATGCGTTTTTCACCGCTGATACTAATCGTTGTTATAGTCTTCCGGCAAAACACCGTCTCCCCCAAATTGTCGTCACAATCGGCGAGATATTGCTCGTCACGCACGCCCCGAGGCACCGTCAGTCTTAATCCGGTGCAATCCTCATCCAGATGAGAGTTGCACTGGTGACATCTTATGGCGTCAGCTGAAACAAATAAAAAAGAAAACAAAATAGAGATGAGTTAGAGACAAGGACATGAAGAAAGGATTTAATGGGTCAATTGGCACGCACACCCCCACGGACGCCCTCTTACGCCCGCACACTCTCATACACGCAGGACAAAAGAACACAATGATGCGCTGATTTACACGCAAAAAGACATTTAACGTTGCCCTTAGCGTGCTATGTCGTGGAAGAGGACGATTTCATTTCTTGGCATACAACTTTTTTATGGACGGGTGACGAAGGAGGACAAGGTCGACACCCACCAACGATATGAGATCATGCCGAGATGGCTATTGGCTAAACTAATCCTTCCATACGGACTTTCTGCGATGAAGTTGCGTGTTAGAGGACATAAATTGAGGGATTTTAATTAATTGGTCGGACCAAGCCTCTAACACGCGTGGGGAAACGGCAGATTTGTTTCGAAGTTGAGGTGAGAATAGAAAACAGGAAGAAGGGAGCAGAGCTGTCATAAACGAGAGGTGATTTGATCACTATCAAATAGTTACCTTACGTAAAGTGGAAAAAAGTTTCACAGTTCTTCGTAAATACAAGGATCTTTGGTACGAAGTGCGAGCCGTGGCTTGATTGTTAGTTAGTCAGACTTTTAACCCTAATCAGCGCCGGCCAATTTTCTTCCTAATCCACCCAATATTGGAAAACATTGCTAAAGTTGGCTTTTCATTCTTTATTTATATTAACTGTCAATAACTCCATTTATAATTAGTTTGATTTACTTTTTTTATTATTTGGTAAATTTTTTCATTAGGTAAAAACTTGACATACATGGTCTGCTCAAAAAATAAGGTGAGTTTTCAAAGTTCGCGGGCTATGTACATTCGATTGTCTTTTTTTTTATTTTGTAATGTTGGTCCACTCGTCTCAAACAAATGTTCTCAGTTGCAGCTATATAGCATATAAAAAGGCTATCAAAGATCTCCCTTCCGCTTTTTTTGCTCTTCATTCAATGCTCCATGAAAAGTGTTACAGTGATCGAATTTAGTTCAAATATGCGCCATTTTGTTCGATAATCTGTTTCCATCTAGACGGCAACTTCATAATACCCCCCTCGTAGAAGCCCCCTCCTAATTTGCGAAGAACTCGGCCACAGCCACTTTTCACAAGCCTCTATTGAGTTCAACTTCACACCACCAAGGGCATTCGCCATGGACAGGAACAGGTGGTAATCACTTGCTATATGGTGGATGCGATAAAACCTCCCATCCCAGCTCCCGTAGCTTCTGACGAGTCATCAACGAAGAGTGTGGTCTGGCGTTGTCCTGATGGAACACTAAACCCTTCCTATTGGCCATTTCTGGACGCTTCTGGTCGATCGCCTGCTTCAAGCGGTCCAGTTGTTCGCAGTAGATGGTAGAATTAAGCGTTTGGCCATATGAGAGCAGCTCATAGTGGATGATTTCCTTCCAATCCCACCAAACACACAGCAAAACCTTCCTGGCCGTCAATCCCGGCTTGGCCACTGTTTGGGACGATTCACCGGCCTTCGACCACGAGGTTTCGTTTTCGCTTGATATTGTCGTATGTGATCCATTTTTCGTCGCCAGTCACCATCCGCTTCAAAAATGGGTCGAGTTCGTTCCGTTTCAGGCGTTGATTCGGTCCAAAAGGTCAAATGCGGCACCCAAACATTAAGCTTTTTTTTTGTATCCTGCCTTCTGCTGATGGTTTAAAATGGTTTGGTGGCTAACTCCCATCTCCTGGGCGATGTCACGAGATGCCACATGCCGGTCTAACTCGATCTTTTCCATTATTCGATCGGTATTCGTCGTCACAGGTTTTCCGCCGGCTGGCTTATCCATGGTGTCGTTTTCACCGGCTCTGAATCGTCGAAACCATTCCTCCGTGGTTCGAAGTGATAGATTACCATCCCCCAAAACACCATTAATCTCGTTTCTCTAGCGGATTTGCCTTTAACGAAGGAAAACTTTAAAATAGCGCGAATTTCGGCGTTAGTGAACTCCTATATCTGTTGAATGCAATATTCAAACTAGTCATGCGTCGTTAGGTGTAGGTTTTGTCAAGACCTTTCAAATGATGTATACTATTGCCAGATACGAGCTCTGTAGCGCTTTGTACATAGCCGGAAAATTCAAAAGACAACAAGGCGGAAGGGAGATATTTGACAAGCTAACATATTTTTTTTCTGAGAGGCATAAAAGTTAGACGTGTTTTCATGTTCGGCGATTTCCTGCTGTCAAAAAAAAATGGATGAAAGAAGTTGCATTCAATTTTGTGTGAAAAATGGAATTAAGCCCTCAAAAACACTTGAAATGTTCACATCCCATCTCGGAACATTGTCAAACTCACGAAGGCAGCTTTTAAGTCCTAGATCAGGGAAAGGGGTACAATAGACCTTTCAGGTAGCAGTACAAGTGGCTAGGGCGTCACTCCCCAGTTCATCATAATTATAAACATAATACATTCCGAACTTTTTTCCTTAATTACTAGGAATTAAACATAAAACTTCACAGCCTTAAGACTACCAATCACATGTGGCAAGAAGGCTCAACATGTTTGCGCACCAAACAGATTTGGCCCACGCTGGATGCTAAACGCAGTACTTGCCTCATTCCGATGGACAGACCGGCGATTAGGGTCATAATAGGCGTCATTACGGGACACTGCACCATCGGCTGACATGCCAACAGATTTGAAGTCCCTGCCAATGACTTTTGGAGAAGTTGCCAGGATGAAGTCGAGGAGGAAACCATCTTCCATTTGTTATGTTCATGCGAGGCCTTGGCGCTTCGTAGAAGAACTCATCTGGGCACGAACATCCTTGATAGTCTGAGCGATCTAAGTAAAATCAGCATCAATCAGATCAGCAAGTTCGTGCGGAAAAGATTTCCGCATTGTGGTATCACAATGAGCCTAGTCTAGCCTACGTGAGATTGCGGGTCTTTGATGCCCTAGCCAGCCACTCTAACCTAACCTAACCACACGCTAATTAGCAAAATTAAAATCTATTTGTTTCCTCTTCCACGCTCACATATTTTTCACAGACACTAATTTCTCTCTTCACTGCACAAAACGATTTTTTTTTAAATGAATCGTTATTTTTTCTTGTAAGGTTGAAAAGAAAATTTTTGACTTTTCCGATCTAAGATTTCGTTTCCTATGAGTTTGTTAGATTTTTCTTCACTGAATTAGTCGTTTTAATTCTCATCGTTGTGCTTAACAGAACTCAGATAGAGTCACTCAGACGCCCAACTGGACAAATAAAGTTTCACTTACAATCCGCTTTGAACCAGTTACATTCGCCCAGCCTTATAAATTTAATCTAAAGTCGTTGTAACCACATTCAATGCACAATTTAAACACCTGAATAAGTAATCTTTAATCAACACAATCTGTGTAACCAGAGTAATATGCAAACTTTATAATTTAATGCAAATCTTACACATCTATTCGCATTAAGTGACTGCGTGTCTGATAAGCGGTCTATTCCAATAAAATAAGACTTAAATAGTCATCAACATTGGTTATCAACACAAATTAATGCGTTCGAACTTGTCATATCTCATCACAAAGTCAATTAATCAAAATGGAACCACTGAAAACCGGTTAATGGTGACATTTTTTTTCCACAATTAAGATGATCTTTAAATAGTCCAAGTTCCGAGTTCTTTTCAAAGCCAAAAAATTACTCAACTGTATCTTTTCCTGAACGCCTCAGCGCGTCCCCACCTGCCAGACTCCAAGGTGTCAGCGTAACACGCATCAATCTCACACATCACATTACTGTTGACTTTCAATGACATTTTTAAAACTATTCGCACCCGTTTCCCAATTGACAACATTAAATTTATTTGAATTACAATTTAATTGCCACTTCGTATGGGTAAATATTTGAAATTCATTTTCCTAATGAATACCGCGGCCTCGTTTATATTTGCGGTACAATTGAAATGCTGTCACCCTGTGAGTGGATTCTTTTTACTAGTTTTATCTAGTTTTTCTGGCCAGTTACGATAATACGAACAAGCAGCCGGTATTATCACGTTTAGATGAGAGATTTATCTTCGATTGGCTGAGCAAATTAATTATACAGAGCCAATATGAATTAATTAAGTTTGTTTGGGTGCAGTGATGTAAACAAAAAGCCTCACAGTTCGGTTGAGGGGTGCTGTGTTGCGGCGACATCTATCAGCGTGTACTTTAGAGTAAATTATTACCTTAAAGGTAGTTAGGTTAAGTACTGTGATTATTCCAAAAGGGGGAGTGGCTCAGGGGATAATTGACGCGTTCTCTGTGGTTTTTTGACCTGCCATTTTGCGGCGACTACAAGCTTTGAATTAAAAATAAAAAGTAAGGGGTGTGAAGTTAAAATCGTTTTTTAATTGTAAATCTGTTTATAAAAGCATTTTGCTGAAAATCAAGTAGAAGATGTGAGAACATAGCCATGGCTGAGTGAGGACTGGGGAGAAAATCTCCCACCCCATAACATCAACTATAGTCTCGTTTCCTCCATCTATAGATGTGTCAGTAGTAATTTCCTCAGATTGCCTTTTTTGCACATCTCTGCCTCCCCAACTTAAGATTAAAGCTCACAGCACACACTCCGACAATCTTTTCGTCACCTATTTGTTATTTTCAATTCAAAAATCCGGTTACCGGATCAGGAAACCTTTAAGAATAACACAGCTCATCCGTGAGCTGATTAAAATTCCGCCCGCATATCACGCCGCTTCACGTTCTAAGCGTATTCCAACAGCCACCACCCCCAACCCAAGACACACAGCTCCACCATATGATTTTCTAAATCAAAATCTAAACATGATTGTCGTGCCGCGTTACGTCGCCGATGCACCTCTCACGTACGAACGTTTGAAGCAAAAAAAAAAAAAAAAAAAAATAAAAAGGAATATTTGCAATTTAATTTTGAGTTCTTGCATTTGGCACGGCTTGGCACTATCAAGGTCGAGGCAGTGTTTACGGATTGTTTAATGCAATTTCCCCGAAAGTGTAACAAATAAACATTTAATGTAATTTTTTGCTTTTGTTTCCTCTACTTTCACGGCCCATATATCGTAGCTAAGCATCGGTGTTTACTTCGCAAAGTATTTTTAGGAATAGTGCATTTATTGCAGTGAGTAACACAAGTGTAGAGACGCTTTGTCGCCGTGTTTTGTTTTTAACGTGGGAATTTGATTGGAAAACAATCGTCGGCGATTGACAATGAGAAATAAAATTTTCCATAATTTCATGCGAATGGAATTGCGTTTTGTTTTTATGTTAATACACACGTGAGAGATGTTTTTATTCGACATGGCTAGTGTCAATAGAATTATATGCGAAAAGTTGAATTAAGAGTGACTTTCGATTGGGCGTTACATTTTGCCACTACAAAAAACAAATCTTGATTGATTATGTTTTGGTATAGAGAACAAACTGCATATACAAATCCTCTAGTTGTCACATTCTTGTGGATTGATTTGTGTACCAACAGCAAAATGAATCTCACAAAAATTTGGGAACTAAATAACCCCTAAGTTGAAATGTACAAATCTTTGGTAAACTTAAGACGCTGATCTCAATGAAATTGTTGTCAATAAATAAAAGAATTCGACCTTAAATCCAAAACGAATTTCAATCAACACCTGTTTATTGGAGCAGAAAAATAATTGATCTTTTTCTAAATCGATAGCGACAGTCAAAATATGAAACTGTGCTAATTTAAAGAATGTCTTGAAATAGTCAGAGATTTTTTTTCAAAATGTTTAATTTCCAGTGGGCTTAACCGGCTTAATCGTCAGTGCGTCGGACTGTTAATCAGAGTACCCGGGTTTGAATACAGCTCGGGGAAAAAACACCACAAACAATTTTCACAGCCTCATCTCCAGCAAACGACTGACAATCCTCCCGGAGTACTTGGAATTCGCCGTTCGGAACCGGCAATAAACTGTAGGTCCCGTTCACATGTGTCAAATTATATCGCGCACAATAGAGTGGAGATGCGAACAAGCTATGCTCTGGTCCTGTAAGGGCTGTTACGCAGGTTATTATTATTTTTTAATTCCCAGCAAAAAAGAACCATTTTCTTCAAGAGAAGATAATTGTTTATCATAAGATTGTCGGTAGAAAAAAAAGGAATACAAAAACACATTACACAACTTGGATGATCTAGTGTACTGTCTTAAACGAGTTTGTATTACAATTTTAAAAGCGTATCTATTAAGTATATTGTGAGTGCCGTGCCTCAATGGTTAGTACGTTGAACTCTTAAGGGAGGGTAGCCAGGTCGAAACCCTGCCCAAGAAAAACATCACAAGCAACTTCCACAGTTCCACCTCCAGCGAACGACTGTCAATCCTTCTAGAGTTGATTTCATAAAATACTTTCGAAATTAGCCGTTCGCAACTGCCAATAAACCGTAGGTGACTTATAAAGGGTTTTCCAGTAAGGACTTGACAATTTTTTTGTTTTTAAAAAAACGCAGACTATTTGAGATATTTCAAAAACTTTATCATTGGCTTGAACATTTATGAATGGAACTCGACTTCGTTCATATGGCCACAGCGGGTACGTTTGCAGCGGACGATTCGTTGGACCCAATTTTCAATGACTCGGCCACACATTTCGGCCGAAATGGCCACTATTTCGCGTTCAATTCTGGCTCTGAGTTCTTGCAACGTCGCCGGCTTATTGGCAAAAGCCAATGACTTAACGTAGCCCAAAAGAAAATAGTCTAGAGGCGCTAAATCCCACGAACGAGGTGGCCAATCGACTAGCCCATTACTAGAGATAACACGATCATCAAATTACTCTTCAATAAATCTATTTAACGTGTGCTTTGTGGCACCATCTTGTTGAAACGACATGTCGTTCAAGTCTTCCAAATTAGGCCAAAAATAATCAGCAATTATGGCGCAATAACACTGGCCATTCACAGTAACGTGACGATCGTAATCGTCGACGAAAAAATATGGCCCAATAACGCCGTCGGCATACAAACAACATCAAACAGTTATTTTTTGTGGATAAAGTGGTGATTCATGAAATACATGTGGATTTTCATGCGACCAATAACATTGAGCTAAAAATGAGCTTCGTCACTGAAGATGATTTTCCATTGAAATCTTGGCGCATCTTCTTCCAGAGCCCAATCGGATAACGTACGTCGCTTTAAATGGACCATCGGCTTCATTTCTTGAGTCAACTTGATCTTGTATGTGTGTAAAACAATAACCTTGCGCAAAATACAGTCTGAGCGCTGCCCATTTCTTGAGAACGCCGTGGAATCGACTGATTTGGGTCGTTTACTACGGACGCCTAAACGGCAGTGATATTTCCGACCAACCTCTTGTCTCACTGACACGGCAACATCACACAACGAATATGTAGACTTAAATTTCTACACTAAACTTGTTATTGCCTGTCTACTAGGGCGAGAATTACGACCAAAAATTGGAGTTAACGTTCTAAAAGTTGTGGTCACCGACTGCGAATTTCGGCAGAAAATTTTTATAATTTGCAAACGTTGCTTATTCGTGTACTTTACCACGATAAAAATGTTGAGTTTACTGAATTAATTAACAATGACGGTTCGATTAGTGAAAGGGAGCGTTCATAAATAGAATTCAAAGTTGTCGAGTCCCTATTGGCAAACTCTTTATAAGCAATTTCTTTCGGCTTGAATTCAAACATGTGGTTGTGGTTAACTCCTTAGCTTACTTACTGTATTATCTATTAAGTATTATTGAAAACATTTGTCAATGCTTCTCGTGATCCTTTTTATCGTGATCATTGATAGCAAGAATAAGGAATTTCATAAATTCACTTAACAATTTATTCAATGGAATATCGTGTCTTAATACCATCAATTTTTCAATAATTTCATCAATTAATCAATTATCTTCTAATAACTTAACCGTGCAATTAAAAGTGTTACTAATCGTTTAGAAGATAGTAATCGGTGCTGCCGGAGGCAGTATAAATACTTGCAATCTCTCAGAGTTAAAAAGAAAAAGAAAAGAGTAATAGGAATTTAAATTTTTGCTTTTGGAATTCAGACTTCTTATTTCAAGTGAATTTTATGATAAGGAGTTTTCTTTTCAGGTTTTTTGCCTGATATTTGAGAAGGGAAAACAAAAGAAATAGTAGAACAGACACGTTCTGTGTCAACACAAATTCAAAATCTTGGCTGATGGAAATAAACTGCCAGATGGTATCAGTCTCTTAGCCGTCTACGTCTATAGGCGTAATTCTGGCAAAGTAACGAGAGTACTTCCCGGGGGTTGTGTGACAATCGAACAACAATTTTCGGCTCCAGTATAAACGAATATTAGTCTAGACAAAAAATGCAAGCGAAAAATAATCGTTTGATACTCCTTTGAACAGGTGTCAAAATTAAATATTATAGATCGACAACAACCGATGTCACTAACGTGCACCTGAAAACACCAGCTGTTCGATAAGTTTTCAGTGATATATAGACAAAAATCGCTTCAGTCTCCTTCAACTTCACAATTATTTTTCGTGCATGCAAATAATTTGACTTTATAATCAATGAAAACTATATTTACTCCCACTGAGCTGTGCACGCAATATGTTGATTTAAATGTCAGGTATCGACAGTCTAATCGCTTTCCGAAGTTTTAAACTTGACATTCAACAAATTGAATACCAATCTTCTTGTCATCCACAAATGCCAGGTTCCAATTCAAATTACCTACCACATTTAGTTTGAATAAAAAAAACAAAGAAACTGGAATCTTTCCGATGTCACCGTAAATTGACGTTCTTAAGCTCTACATGTTGCTGTAATTAGGACCAACTTGCAAATTTTTTATATTTTATTGATAATTTAACAACAATTTACACCTTTAAGACTCAAGCTCATATCAAATCAATTATCACATTCGCTTCTGAATAGCAGACACCAAGACTTGTTGTCAATAGAGCGTGCTAACGAATTTGATGTACAAATAAAATTCGTGGATTACTCGCTATTGTACAAAAGTGGCAACACTAATTTGATTAACGAAAATTGCTCTTAAAAATCATTATTGGTGATAAATTGCTAAGCACGCTCAACAAATATTTTATATCGAAAAGAAGTCGCGCCTAACTGATGTCATGAAAGATAAATATTTAGTCAGTACTAAAATAAATCAAACTATGTAGGTAACCTTCACGTGTACGACTTGTGAAACTTTTCCTACCGCCAACTGACAGTCTGATAAATTCGTTTGTTTACTTCTTGTGCGTCAACGTGACCTCAGAGCAGTGCATGCTGTGGTTCATTTAACTCCCACCGGAGTCTTATCTGTAAGCAGTTTCAATCTACTTCGGATTTTAACAGCGATATTCTATAAATAAAATTCTATAAACAAAAAAAATGAGAGGATCCGATAAAGCCGTCAAATCAACTTTTACAAATCTAAGTCAACGACTTCTCGTCTGATGGTGCTTCAGATAATGACAGTAAATTTGAAGTAGATAAGGATAATGACACTTTAATTTTTTGATAATTATTTTTTAAGTGACGTCCGATGGAAGAAGAGGTAGATAACGTAATAATTAATTTATCTTATCCGCTAGATAAAGGAGGATTTCCTCCATAAAATGGTAGCAGGTTGTGCTACATGTCATTTTTATTGTTAAACTGTCAAAGTGAGGAACATGATTACGACAAAACTGTCAAAAATGATAAAAATAAAAATGCACGGAAGGAAGATGACAGACAAATTTTTACAATTCGATTAGGAAATTTTGTTATTCGAGATAGATAGCTTATCCATCGTAGACCTAGACGGACTGAACTTCGGAAGTTTAAAGGTTTCGTTCATGACAGCTTTACAATGGAATTAGAATTAGATTGGTTTTATTTTTTGGTAAGCGTAGCTAAAGGGGAAAAACGATTTAGACTCTGCCTCATTTTTGATCCGAATCAACATCTTCCGAGACAGAAGGACGCCTACTTTCAATATAAGGCAAATTCCCAATACACATAAAGGGTGTTTGAAAGCACCCTATAATACTCACAAACCGAAGGAGATCAAATTTCACCCACAGCTGCTGATCACAATCTGTTAACATCATTTGAAATAGAAAGTTACTCTAGAACAACATTTTATGACATCAGGGCAAACTTCCACCACAAATTTATCTACACCACAACTTTTATGGTCTCAGCCGTAATTTAATTCCTCCTTACAACCGTTGTCACAACACAAACACAACACTGTAGTGTTTGACTTAGCAGAGTTTAACTTTGGCTTTTACCTGATAACACGAAACATCCCATCAATGTGATTATAACGGTGTAACTTAACATGACAGCTGACGATGACACTCGACGGAAGGACATTTTAATTTTGTTAAAAATAAACTTTAAACTAAATTTAACTAATTACTTAAAACAGGTGGGAGCTAACACGACAAGTCTTCTTTATATCTTTTATTGCTGTCAACGGACTTTTATTGAGTTGTCAAAAACTGTCAGTTAGATCGATTACATCACTTTTTCTTTTGACAGGTAACTGACACTTGCAAAAAACAAATTTAAACAAAAAATCACGGAAAACACTTAGTTTCTTCTTTTAAATTTGTTTTATATCGCGATCGAGGAAACCTTAAAGACGACTGTTTGATTGACCGGTTTGGATGTATCTGACACTGACAGCGGAATTAAAATCAGTGATCTGCGGCAGTCAGGGAACAGGTTGCGCGATTCTATGAACAAAGCTGTTTTAGCAGGTACCACGGTGCTCTGAGTCCGCCGCCGAAACACTATCTGGTGTGCTGTAGCTGCCGAGGTTCGGTTGCAACCAGTGTGTGAGTAGTACGATCAGTGCGATCGGAACGTATTGAAGTGAAACGTTGAGAGCGTACCGATTTTTTTTTTGTTTTGAATGAAATGGCAGAGTAACGCTTATCAGCTCTGTGAAGGCAAATGCAATTGGCATTGACGGCGCCCAAACAACAGGTCTGGCCTAAGAGTCTTTAGTAAGTGCGTTGAGAATGCTTGAACGATGATGTTCTGCGTGTAGCAAGAACCAGTACTGCTGCAGATTAGCTCACACCGGCCCGGGTTGAAGTGGATTAAACTGGCAGATACAACTTTCGTGGAGTTGTTTACGAATTTTTGCGCCCGAAATGTGTTTGAGCATATCACTCGCAGGCGGAGTGTCGGATGGTAATTTAATTTGTTTTTAGCCTGAGAATTTTAACAAGTCTGGAAGAGTGGAGAATAAGAGTATGCTAATCGGCATGCGCGGAATTGGTCGGGCGAAAACACTTCACGCTTGATGTGTAGGCTTAATTGTGAAAGAAGTCGCATTCGCAGATTGTGGGATTTTTTTTTTTTCGGAGCGATAACAGGTGTTCCGCAACTATCACATGACAAGTGACATTTTATGAGAGTCGTGTTGGTGCGTCAACCGGCTGAGAGATGATCTCAGTTGGGGTTGAAAACAGGAGGCGCATATGTCACAAGTCGGCTTGGTAAAAAGATAAAAGACTAGGCAGTTGGAGATTAGTCTACGTTACCCACGCATAATCCAACGATTGATTACAAAAGAAAACGCTATGTGAATAATTGATTGAGAGTTTTTAAGTTATCATTCTAAAATTCTTATAAGCTCACTCGATATGATATCAGGCTGTTGACTTTCAAGAGAGACGCAAGAGTTGACGGTCTCAAAAGAAAGTCCCGCCAGTCGCGGTAAAGTTGGGGTGTCTGCCAGCCCTGGCAGTGTTCTACGTGCCTCAGACGACCAAGGATAGGCTTGGGGAGAATTTTTGCTTATTATAATACGCATTTGACCTCACAATTGGAATTCTATATCCTTTAAAGAAATTGAATCTACTTATTTTTCTTGATTGAAACGCCTTGGATAATTGATAAATATAAATATCACTGAATCTATAAATATAAATATTACACGTGAAAATTTAAAAACAAGAGTGTCATTTAACTAATTTCAAATGGATGAAGATGTTACAGATATCTTATCCTCTGGCTTTAATAAATAGCACCCCTGCTATTTATTATGCGGAATATCAAACGATCGGATCTCTGTGTTCGATGTGAAGCTGTGAAAATCTTTTGTGGCTTTTTTATGACTTGTTAAACTGACGCGAATTCGCATTTTTAATATCCGTGTAATTCTTTTATTCACGATTTACTCAATTCATGAATAGATTTAAATGTAATTCTGAAAGGTTTCGCGAAAACTATTTAGCCCTTTCATGCCTGGTGATGCATTATATTTTTTTCTCTTAATCTTCTCGTAATTTAAATTTTTTCTCTAAGGTTTTTTTTCTACAAAAACAGTTCGATGTGTTGTGCAAACTTCTTGGCGAATATTTTATTTTAAGTATTGCTAGTGATTACTTTAAAAACCTTAATCTTTTCATGCACAATTAATTCGGGCATGAACAGGTTAATTTATAAGAAATCTATAATACAAAAGAAATGCACTAAACTCTTGATAATTCGAATTTTATGGGAATAGGAAAAAACTTCAAATTACAGGGGTTTTCGAATTACGGAGGTTTCAGTAAAAAAAAATATTGCTCACTTTCGTCACGTAAGTATTTAAACAAAGGGTTGTTATTTCCCTTCCGCCTTTTTGTCTTTTGAATGTTCCGGCTATGTATCTGGCAATACTATACATCATTTGAAAGGTCTTGACATAACCTACAAAACGACGCTATGCATGATTAGTTTAGATATTGCGTTCAACAGTTATAGACGTGTAAACATGGAGTTCACTAACGCCGAAATTCGCGCTATTTTAAAGTTTTCCTTCGTTAAAGGCAAATCCGCTAGAGAAACGAGATTAATGGTGTTTTGGGTGATGGTAATCTATCACTTCGAACCGCGGAGGAATGGTTTCGACGATTCAGAGCCGGTGAAAACGACACCATGGATAAGCCAGCCGGCGGAAGACCTTTGACGACGAATACCGATCGAATCATGGAAAAGATCGAGTTAGACCGGCATGTGGCATCTCGTGACATCGCCCAGGAGATGGGAGTTAGTCACCAAACCATTTTAAACCATCTGCAGAAGGCTGGATACAAAAAAAAGCTTGATGTTTGGGTGCCGCATTTGACCTTCTGGACCGAATCAACGCCTGAAACGGAACGAACTCGACCCATTTTTGAAGCGGATGGTGACTGGCGACGAAAAATGGATCACATACGACAATATCAAGCGAAAACGAAACCTCGTGGTCGAAGGCCGGTGAATCGTCCCAAAAAGTGGCCAAGCCGGGGATTACGTCCAGGAAGGTTTTGCTGTGTGTTTGGTGGGATTGGAAGGGAATCATCCACTATGAGCTGCTCCCATATGGCCAGACGCTTAATTCTACCATCTACTGCGAACAACTGGACCGCTTGAAGCAGGCGATCGACCAGAAGCGTCCAGAATTGGCCAACAGGAAGGGTGTAGTGTTCCACCAGGACAACGCCAGACCACACACTTCGTTGATGACTCGTCAGAAGCTACGGGAGCTCGGATGGGAGGTTTTATCGCATCCACCATATAGCAAGTGATTACCACCTGTTCCTGTCCATGGCGAACGCCCTTGGTGGTGTGAAGTTGAACTCAAAACAGGTTTGTGAAAAGTGGCTGTCCGAGTTCTTCGCAAATTAGGAGGGGGGCTTCTACGAGGGGAGTTGCCGTCTAGATGGAAACAGATTATCGAACAAAATGGCGCATATTTGAACTAAATCCGATCACTGTAACACTTTTCATGAAGCATTGAATGAAGAGCAAAAAAGCGGAAGGGAGATATTTGACAACCTTATATTTACAGCGAATATCATAACTTACTTTACGTACGTGCCTGAATCATCTGAACTAAACTAATTCCCTGATTTACTTAAACATTTACTTGTCATGGTTAATTAAATGAATGACTTACGTATTCAGTCGGACACTTATATGTGTATTTTATTTTATCTACTGTGAACTATTAGCAATAAGACTCTTCAATACGCGTGATATTTTTCGGATTAACCTGAACCATGTAGGTTTAGTTGTTTACAGCGATACATATACATTACAGTATATTTTATTTTACAGCGATGATTACGTTACATTTGTTTATTAAATTTGTATAATTGTTGAAACGTTACGTAATTCTTACACAGGTGAATGTGGAACTAAGCTAACTGCTACCATTATATTTCATTTGGTGGTGTTGGCTTTGCCCTCATCCGGATGTTATTTTTACATACAAATACATTCTTGCAGTGTATATTTTACACTGGTTTTCTATAAATTTTCCCATTGATAAGTTTGTTTTAGTTATAGTTTTATTCATCCTCAATCATCACAGTATTTTACCCAGGGGTGTAACCAATCCCAATGATTCAGTGAATACATTTTCATACATTCTAAGTTATATTCTGTAGACTTCATCAAAATGAAATCATTCTTCAACCAACGAACAATCTTTATTGAATTTATTATTTAACAACCTTTTTTTCTATCCAAGTTTTCATCATTCAATCATTCATTTTCTTGCACCAAATTGCTGCCATTCATTCTGCGTTCCATTCTCGTCGACATGTTTGAAACGAATAAACAAAATTTTCGGAAAATACTTGCTCCATTGATCCGAATTGTGGCGATTTATCATCAATGTTACTTGAATTTTTCGTCTAAATAATCATTTTGTGATAAATGAGAATCATCACAGAATCAGTGCAGACTTTAAGACACTACCTGCGCTCAAAGATTCCCCCTACCACTACAACTGACTTCTAGTTTCCTTCCACCAACTTAAACGTTCTGTGTTCAACATAAACTAATTAGGCTAACGATTGCACATCCAACACACGTTCAACGAAACAAAATCATGTTCTGAGTAATTCTTTAGTCAAAGTCAAATTGTTTAGTCACGTATGATAATTTTCTTTCTTTCTCCCTACAAACTCATTCAGTCCACTGTAATCTAATTTGAGCCAGCTCCAACTGGTTAAATGAAATTTGTTTAAATTAAAGTAGAAAAAAAAAAACAACACACTATTGACAAACCGGTAGGTTGTAGATACATCCCCATACAGTTTTGTGCTTGACATGATTTTTCTGGCTTATCAGTGTTTTCTGATGACAGATGGGACATTGACTGCAGGAATTTTCAACGAACAAAATAGAAATGAATTTGAAATATTGATGGGGGGTCTTTTGTCTTCAACCACGACTCAAATTTCATTTCGATTTGACAGTTGCAACAAAACAATATACGACTTTTGACAACAAAAACTGAAGTGATTCGAAGGTAAACACATTTACAAAAACTTTTCTTATCGGCTCATTTATTCTGAAAAGGTTTATAAAATACTTGGCGCCAAATCATGAGTTTTATTTCAACGTAAACACAGGGGCCTTGTTCTCGAAGACTGTATCTCTGCTTTCGTCACTTTTAATTTATAACCAACTAAACCTTATCTGACCCCACGAGATGTCATGTTAAATATTTGTCACAATAAAACAGGTAGTTCAGAAACCACGATCTGTCAATATTTGCAGTCTAAAAATTGTCTACCGTTTGATAGATAGACGGTAATTGGAATTTTATTTTTCTCCCGCTTAATCGGAATTCTGAATTGAATTTTCCGCTCAATAGTGTTTCAGCCACGGACTGCGATAAGGGAATTCAATTCAACAAGAAAATTACTCTGGTCATATGTAAATATTTCTGCTTTTTTCCATCATCTCTTATCAGCCACTTACGAGACAACGAGAGAAAAAAAATTAATGGAAAAATTATTATTATTATTTTATTGCGAAATGATGGCAGGCACTAGAGTCTAATAGTGGGCTGAGAATCTGTCATTCAGTGCAACAATTTAACTGTGGTCAAGGTCGTGATTTGTTTGTGAAAAGTGTGTGTTTGTTCACATGGGAGTCCATAAGGTGTTGCAATGTTATTTTGAATTTTATGGAGGTATGAAAATAGTGTTGCAACAATTGAAATGGACGGAAAGTAGATTCGATGACGATCTACTTTCGATGCATTTGAAAAGTTGTTAGATTTTGCAAATCTTGTAACATATTTCTATTATTTAAAGAGAATCATAAAAATGTATGCAAACAAAAGCACTATATAAAAACTATCATCGACTTTCAGGTCAGTTAACCACTAGGATTTTCGTCGCCATTTATTTAAACTCAAAGTTATATTTAAACGTTGGAGAATCGAATACCATAAAAAGCTTTAAAAAGAACTCAAAGTTTGCAAAGCTGAACACATGTTTTAATCTTCATTCGTTTTTTGGGCCATTTTGATTCAGGCGACGGTAGTTTTATTTATTCTTTTATTATTATTTATTTTTACTGTAACGATCAATTTTAATTTTATTTTGTTGGCACTGCTAATCACGTACAAAAACTAAAGTCACTCAATTTCAAAACTGTATGTCTTATTTTTTAGAAGATGTTTAAGAAGAAAGACGGCTTCTGATTCAAAAAGTAACCTCCAAGGGACGAATGAAGGAACAATAAAATTTTAGCATTTGAAAAGCTTTTCTATCATGTAACTTGCCAGGATTATTTGCCACCAGTGAATTTATTGACGCCTGCCGCAAAAAACCCCCCAAAAAAAAAACATGGCCGTCATAGGTTAGCGAAAGAAGATGGCCGTCACTAACAATCAATCGTCTTTGGAAAACTTTTTATCCATAACTTTGACATGTCCCCACCGACGAGCAAGAAATTTTTCACGTGCCAGAAAACAAAAACGCTCTTCAACCCATCATTCACTCAAATATTGTTTTAGAAGTCGATCCGTTATTAGCAATTGATAAGTACAGTATTAATCTAAACGATGCACATAGGGGTATTTGCCTCGAAAAACCGCTTAAAAATCAATTTTTTAAAATGTTGAGTTGATAAAAACTTGATTTCCTAGCTATAGTTAAATACCCACCAAACAATGTGCTTAAATTTTTTTTTATTTCCAAGCACGCATATTGCCATAGCATCAGTTGAAAGTCATCGATCGCAATCTTGCATTGAGAGTCTTTTGATCTGTATGAAAAATTACATTGCCAAATTATTAAGTTATTTTTTTTCCCTGTTCTTCATATTTTTTTTATTATAAAGTTATAAAATGCAGGTATTAAGTTTATCATAAAGCTATTTGTATGATTATTGGAGCTGTATTTTGATGATTGAAGATATCGAATTTATTTAAAATGATCACAAATAGGAATTTTTTTTTCTTTCTTGGTTTTCTTTGATGGACCTTCTGTTATAATATTCGGTGTTATTCGGTAACTTTTTTGGTATCAGCTTATAGAAGCAAATGTCAAGAAGTGACAACAAAAAAATCTTGCGCCAATCTGCCCCCCTAAGTTTTACCGACCTTGATATTTGCCTAGTTTTTAAAACTGTTTCTAATAAAATAAATTGTTTTGCTTTAAGGATCATCTGGTTTTTGCTTTCTTACTTAGGGACAGTCTAATAGCATTATCAATGAGTATAAACAGAATAATTTTAAGCCTTATCAGGGCACCTTCAGAGCTATATGCGTAAAAAAGCCTCTTGTACGAAGAAAACTTAAGGCTTTAGGTCTAAAACTAGAGTCTTTATGTATTAAACTTAGGTGATCTTTATTTTTGTTAGTGAATTTAACATAAAATCCTTAAAATTATACTCAAGCATGAGTTTAAATAAGATTAGTAGGTTCACAACGTTAGAATACTAGGTTTTTAAGAAAATATAAAGCCAAATTACTGAATTTGACTTAAATAAGGATAATAACGCATTTAACGTTGTTTTAGATAGGTCTCACTTCATTAATATCAAAAAATATTTCTGAGCGATTTTTGGACCCAAATACCCCCATGTGCGATGTTAGTTTTATTTTCTTTTTTAAGAAATAACCAACTTAGACTAAACAGTACTTACACAGAAATGGAACATGATTACTTTTTTTTTATGAAAGCAGCAACTCATTTTAGAAACAGATTCTGTTCTAGATTAAAAAAAAAACCAACCGAGAAGTTATTTAAAATAATGCGAAGTAACATCAGAAGGTTCAAGAAAATATGGAAGAGTGTTTTTGACTCCTCAAATCGTCAATAAAGGCTTAAAGTTTGGTTAAAACATATTTGTCTTTGGATAATAGCACATCAACCATGCTACGATATACATATTGTGATATGAAGCGGATTGTACCATTAAGTGATTTGCTAATAGCCCTTACGATAGTGTTACATTAAGAGGTTTGTAGTTATATATTAAGCGATGTGCTACTATTCGGGTTCGATTGTAATATCTTTATAAATCATCAAATCAAATTTGCCACTCCAGATCTCCGTCTTTAGCTTTGTATTTCTTCATTCTTCATTGCATTGTTTGAAAAAATAAACAAATCAAAAAATGATTCACTAAACATAATTATTTCAAGTAGCAAAGGATTAAAATCTTTGCAGTGCAATCCTAATCAATCATTCAACAGCTTTTTTAAGATGCATATTTTTCTAATGAAAGTCAACTCTTGAAGTAAAAATCGCTGAACTTATTTTCTTCTGAACTGCAGTAAAGCTAAAATATTATTTTTCGCCATTTCTTTTTTTTTCTATAAATTGAAATAATCTTGAAATATTTTTGAATAGGAGTGCTATGTGAATAAGTTTTTAAAAAGAATCAACCGGTTTCTGGAAGATCTAGTTAAAGGCTGGAATAAATCTAAGACTTGACTCGTCAGAAAACTAATTAAGAAAGCTTTCTCTGCAAAGTTTTCTGTCGGGTCTTAACCAGTTTTATTGTTAGGTTAGGTTAGGTTAGAATGGTTGGCTGGGGCAACAGAGGCCCAATAACGCTTAGGCCCATTGTGATACCACAATGCGGAGATCCATTCCGCACTCTAATGGAGTTTTTTGTTAAATTTGAAAACATTTTTATGCCCAAAAAAATCTCTCACCAAACTTCATTTTAATCATTGTAATGTCTTAAAGTTAATTACAAACTTCAATTTCCGTCACGTATTCTAGCCGCTCTTACCCACATCGTTCCTCTAATGTGGTCATGCGACGTGAAAGCCTTGAAACTTTGTATCCGTGACTTTCGGCATCGAAACGAACGAACGTAAACAACCACGGACTGGTTCAGTAACCGCACGTTGTTCTGTGAATCCCAATGCGAGTCAAATTTCCAGATCTGTTTACAAATCCCACTAACCGGTTCCGCCAAAACAACTGATCAACAACAATGACCCTATTAAGCGCCTACATTGACGTCGAATCGAGTGGCTTACTCTCGACTTTGATTTCCATGTGACGAGTGCTCGTAAAAACCCGTTTAAGACCTGCAGAGCTAAATGTCTTATGCAATGCGTGTCTCGCCACCCTCACCGGCGTGGGCGACAGCACTTTCGTCCGACTGATTGGACTTTTACTCTCACACCATGTGGACAGCCTCAACTGACCGAATCCAGTTTAAGCCCGTTTACACCGGTTGAATGCACTTCTTCGATTCCTGACCAGTGACTGAGTCGAGAGTCACAGTCCGAAGTTGTTGCGTTTCATCCGCGTGTCGGGTGTGGAAGCCCGTTCCTTTGGGGATTTGACGGGTCAACGACCTCGTCGGCAGTGCATCTGAAAGTGATAACGAAAGAAATAACACAAAAAGAAATTCACGATTGTTGTTGTTTTGTTTGCAAACAAAATAACTCGCACTTCATAGCTGAAGTGCATTCAATTAATTAACGCCCCCATGTTCAGGCCAGAATGTGGGTCTCTAAGGTAATTGAATTCAAAGCGGAGGTGAGATGTACCGACGACATCCCGGGCCAGCAGAACAAACAGTCACGAGAATTGACTGACATCGAGAGCACTTGAAGAGTTGATCCCCGATGAAAAAAAAAAAAAAAAAAAAATTCACGTCATTTGAATAATCAGGTTTGCCCAGTGTCGAGTGCCGGAGTGGAGTTGTTCGGGGAGTCGGAAGTCGACTCGTTGCTCGGGGGTAAAGTGAATTCATTTCTACGCAGTATGTGGGCATCATCGGCAAGCAGTTTGAACTGGTTATGTCCGGCGTGAGGTAATGCGAAGAGTCGTCGGGATGGGTGACTCAGATGAGGGGCAAAGTACGTGATTTCACTGAAGTCGATTTGGTGATTGTTGCAATTTTTCTCAAGGTCACTGGGATGGAGCGGCAGATGGCGATGTTATGTAAGTTTAACAGACGTGGGAGGACGTAATTTCCAGTGTTTAACATATCTGACCTGTCACCATCAAGGGTCGCTGGTATCTTATAAAGATTACAAAAACCATAAATACGCTTTTCAGACTTGGTGCTTATAAGAAAGTCCTATTTTTGGTTGTGGAAAGTTAAGGAGACAAAATAAGAAATGGTTTCAGAGTCATTCTGAACGAGGAATGTAAAGTAACACCATAATGGCATACATTTTTTTTAAAGGAGTGAGCTCTCGATAATTTGAATTTCATGGGACCAGGAAAGAATTTCGAATTACGTAGGTTTCAGAAAAAAATATTGTTCACTTTCGTCACGTAAGCATTTCAACTAACGGGTGTTAAAGAAAGATAAGTAAACTCGACTTCAAATTATGGAGGTAAACAAGTCATCATTTTCGAATTAAAGTGGTTTTCATTTTGTTTTGCACATAAAAGAATTCGGATTAACGAGGGGACCAAATTGCACAGGTTTTCTTCGATTTACAGAGGTTTTAACAGGAGACTAAGAGGATGGATCCATTTACAACGGTTTTCGAATTGTACATACACACATTGGACGGCGTAACAGCCTGTTTTCGAATTATAGAGGTTCGAATTATCGAGAGTATACCTGATCAAAAAATTTTGGAGAATCGATACTCATCAACGAAATACTTTGCCATCAACGGTTGCAGGATTGCGACTAGGGGGGTCCTCTAGTAGGACAGCGATCAAAAGAATATAGCGAACATTTTTAAGGCAATGGTGCTTTTTTTGGAAAACTGGGCAAATGAATGAATGAACCTTCTCTAAGGAAACTTTAATCTAATCGGTAATTTATGGAAATATTTTTACAGGTACAGTGTCTCGCAAAAGTATTCGTAACTTTTTTAGGTCAACTGAAACAAAAGTACGATAACTTTGGCACTAAAATTTGCTAACTGGTTTTTGTGGAGGGATCAAAAACAAGCATTTTTTACCAGGGGAAGTCTACCTCACCTCGTTGAGGCGGTATGAACAGTTTTATAGAAAAAAACAAATAATATGATAAAAGAAATTATTAAAAAAACAATGGCAGCACATACAATAAAGTACTATGCCAGTTTTGAAAGCCAGAAAGTTGCTCTTTAATCATACATTCAAGTTAAATCACTCATGTTCTTAAGCCTAAGGCTCTTTCGCTCTGGCTTTCAGCTAATTTATAATTTCAATTGTAAATTATTCTTTTATAAATAAATAAATAAATACTCATGTCTTCAGTTTAGTTTAAATTAGTATGGCTTATTGCCTTTAGTATTTCTTAAAAAGCAAAAGACAAGAAAAAAAATAAAAAAAAAATTAGGTTCCTACGCTTAAAATTAATCTGTTTATTAAATTTTTTTAAGACGAAATAATCAAATTACGAATACTTTTCCAGGGCACTGTAAATCAGTAAACGGAAAATTACAAGAATAATCGTTGACGTTGATTTTAGTGGGTAAGTGTCATAAAATTCTTGCCAAATTATCTAAAATCTTAGTAGACTCAACGCAAAGATATTCAAAAGCTATTTTATACAAAAAAAGGAAATAGCCTCAATGCTAGTTTTGAGTTTTTTGTCTGGTTGCTTAAGTGTGCACTTTTTACACGTCGCTTCAAAAAACTATGAGTGCCTGAAACCGCTTCAGAACATTTAAAGGTTTTTTGTAGGCATATGTAGGTAAACAGAAAGATCAAATTTTGTGGAGAATATGTCCAAAAACTAAAAAACGTTGGGATCTGCTCACACACAAATTGTTGTATTCCATTTCAACACGATCATTTGCTTTGGTTTGATCTGAGGCTTTTTTTTTTTGTAAAGGTTCGAGTAGGTTTGTGGGCAGATTTGTAAAAGATTGCAATCTTTTGATTTTAAAAATCAATTGAATTCATACCTCTGATTTTTCAATTCATAAGTTAAATCTGCAACTAGACTGCAGCATTGAAATCTCGCAATCTTTTTGAAGTCTTGATTGGAGCAATCTTTACGACCAATCTATTGATTGCAAATCAATTGAATGCAAATCTTTAGACTAAAATATTTGGGACTTCAAAAATTTTCGTTGCAATCTTTGAGATTGCAAGATTTTTCGATGAAGTCTTTGGGACTTGTGATCAGTTTTGAAGTAGTCTATAAGAGTGAGGATGATGGAGAAGGGGTGGGGATGGGGATGGAGTCGTACTAATACAAATAAAACAATTAATGAAAAAATTAAATGAATTCATGTTTTTGATTTTATAAATTATATATTCAGTATTCATTCGTTACAATTAAGGTTTTTGTCCATTTTTGCCTCAATAAAAAAAAAATGGTCTCTCAAATCTAACAATGACTCGATATAAATATAAGAAAAACGTTATCATTCATATTGTAAATTCATATTGTAATATGCAAAAAAAAAAATTTACTACTCCAAGCCATTAACTTTCAGGAGCAACAATTTTTCAAAATTGGAGTCTGAAAGGGCTTCGCGTCTTGGTGTATTAAGTAAACCAGCAACTGAAAAAAGCCTTTCCACAGCTGCTGAGGCAGGTAGTGGGGTATTGCAAAAATGCTTTTTTCAGGGCTGGATATTGGCTAAGGAGTTCTATGGCTGTTGACGAATGGGCGAGGTATGCATAGAATTCGTTGTCTGCAGATGAAGAGTTGGTATTAGATGGTTCTAATATCTGATATGGAATGTGAAATAGTTGAAGATTTTGTAAATGGTGTGATTTAATTTTGTTACCTGCAGTGCCGAGATTAAAATATGGAATTTTACGTTCGCTATTTGTTTTTTGATTACTCGTTAAATTGCTATGGTCATTCTCAGAAGCGATCTTTTTTCTGACCAATGAACTTAATTCAGTTATTTTGCTGTTATTGAAGCCAGAATTTAGCGCTGAAACCCATTTCAGTTTTGCCGATGGTCAAAGCACCGAAGCAACAATCGCATCTTCCACATCACTTGTTAAATGGAAGTACGAATGAAATCGTCTAACTAGCGACTCTTCGATATTTTTACCCATTTCCATTGGCAAAACCTTTAATACATTATCGCTAAATAAAGTTTCATATGACATTCTTACCGTTGCTAAGGTGGGCAGTAAGTAGCCGTATAACATTGCCTTTACTCCTTGAAGAAAATCTAAGCCATCTGCAATCGGCCGTAGGAGGTGTATGTAGTCCTGAAGGTATAAAAAAACCGATTCAAAAAATGGCTGCACATCAAGTCTTTTGCAGAGTTCATGCAATTTTTCCTTGTATTTCAATATATCTTTGACCGAATCATACAAAGAATTCCACCTTGTCGGAACCGGATATTTCAACTGACACCCCACAACAGCAAGAATTTGCTCTGATGTTTTGGGTCTGTTAACTCTCGACCAAAGATTTGAGCATTTTTGAATTATCTGTATGAAAGGATAAATATTAACTTTATGTATGTATGGTAATCATGTCAATTTACTTTTTTGTGCTGTTTAAAGTGTGAACTATGCTCGCGCAATAAGCGCATGAAATCCGCTGAAGCAATTAAGTTGAGCGTATGCGTTGCACATTTAAGATGTTTCGGCAAAGAGTTCTCGAACACACTATTCGTTAACTCGACTGTTTCTGCTTTATTCTCTTCAGAGCTGTCAGTGCTTTCAATATCGTTAGTATAATATGCCTCGATACCAAACTCCTTGAAGGCTTTAATGAAGTTGGATCCGTTGTCAGTCACTGTTGCCACAACGTTATTGCAATTCAACCCAAATCGAGCATGAATTTCAAGAATGAGATCATTTATGCGATCGTAAGAATGTGCACCAGAAAACCGCCTACAAGCAAGAGCAACTGATTGTCTGTTGAAGTTTTGATCTAGCCAATGACATGTGTAGCCAAAAAAACTCCGATGTTTTGTTGACCACACAAACATATTGCTGACTTGCTATTTTACACTTTAATTTTTCGATCATGGAAGAGTAGGAGTTGTCTATAAGCTTCATAGTCGTTGGGCGACTCATGACTTTTAGGTCGCTATTGGCAAATCGCAAAAGCTTTCTAAATGACTCGTCTTCCACAATCGAAATTGGCAGCATATTATTTGCAATAAAGCTTATAATCAACTCCTGAAATTGCTCTTGCTTCGATCTCTTTGCAATCCCAAAGACTTCATCGAAAAATCTGGCAATCCCAAAGACTTCAACGAAAAATTTTGCAATCCCAAAGATTGCAACGAAAATTTTTGAAGTCCCAAAGATTGCAACGAAAATTTTTGAAGTCCAAAGACTTCAAAGTGATTGCAATGAATGCAATGCCAATCCAAAGATCTGCATTCAATTGATTTGCAATCAATAGATTGGTCGTAAAGATTGCTCCAATCAAGACTTCAAAAAGAATGTGAGATTTCAATGCCGAAGTCTTAGTCATCAAATGAAGTCAATTGAATGAATCCCAAATCATTAACATCCATGAATTCAGGGATTGCATTACAAAAGATTGCAGTCTTTTACAACTCTGTTTGTGGGTGCCGTGGCTTAATCGTTAGTGCATCGCCACAAGCGATTGACAATCCTACTTCTGCTACGGAAAGCTTGTGCCACTATTTTGTCCACAAAACCCAATAAAAAGGAAGGAATGCAAATTTTCACCGATGCGCTATGACATGATCAGTTTTAGAAAAGTAAAATTAAGTTGCAAATCTAAAGAAAAAGGTACTAAAAATGCTTTGAGAACAGAACAAATTTCAGTTCCAAATGTACAAACAAGAGTGTACAAAAAGTGACTCTGATTAATTACAAACCACACCCAAAAAAATATACACTGTCGTAACTCAGAAACTGGTTTACAACATTATAAAACACACCTTTTTTCTTTTATGACCATGTTATTTGCCAGTGCATCACTGATGATGATTACAACAAAACTCTTCAGGGGTCAATGTAATGCCGGTGATCACATCCAAAAATCTTTTTCAAAGTGTTAATTTCTGTACAATTCTTTATACCCAAGCCCTTTTTTTTCCACATGCCACACAAAATTTAACGCTACACGCGTTGCCCTGGCCTCGAATCTATAAAAGTCCACGTCCTATGACTAAAATAATCCACACGATAAATTTTTATCATTATTAGCATTGATTTCAAACCATCGGCGATGTCATCTTGATACACTCCCATAGAAACTCATCCGCTTAGATAATGCCGTCAGTTTGATCCGCCCTAATCTGGTATCTCGAACAGTTGAGGAATCAATAGATCCGTATCTCTTGTTTTTACATTTTGTCGATAGATTAACTGCAAGCACAGCCTTAGGCTAGAAGTATGGTACGCAAATACAGGCAGTTGAATTGGTTTACAACTCTCCTTCAATTTGTTTGACCATGACAGTGATCTGTGGGTTGTAAAGTACGTCAGGGTTAAGTTGTTATAAGCTGGTTAATGGTCGTTGGGACGGGAGCACTTAAATTTATAATTTCGGTTTGAGTCAAAGATTGAATCATTAAGCGGAGATTGAAGAGAAGGGAAGAATGAGAATAGAATTATTTTTTTATTTGTTTACAGAACGTCGTATTTCGTTTTTACGTTTGAAGGTTATTACCCAGTAAACTACAAGTTTTTGATGTGTAAGTACTTTGTTGACAAATGCATGGAGGTAAAATAATTATTTTTTTTTGCTTTTCACTCCGAAAAAGATCTTTTACTGTCTACTTTGAGAATCACAGATAAATACAATTTGATCTTTACAGTTCGAGTCTATTTGACTTAAGTTGACTCTGCCTGAAGAAAGAGGAGGCAGTGGAACCCTTATTCTACTGAGCTGTTTCCTACATGCAGTGCCCTCTAGAATGTTGATCCTAGATGTGCATTCATCGTGATTAGGTGACCTAACCGACATACTCCTCTGAAATGGTCGCACACTTCAATATCAATTTTAATCGCACACACTAAACTTAAACTTTTGCTAGTTAAAGAAAACTATGCGTTCATTGCATTTTAGTCTCATATTATAAACATGCCTATCATTGAAAATGGCAGATTGACTGCGGCGAAAGAATATTATAATTTCCTTGTTTTGCTATCATTGAAAACACAAGTGAATAAACGTCGGTAAAGGAGTGGCAAAAAAACAGCTATCATTAGCGGGGTTTACATCTGACTACAAATTGTGTCAATTTGGTTGACAATCGTGCTTGACGACATAAGTTACTCTGTCTTATTGCCACAGAAATACAGTCGAATCCCTCTAAGTCGAATTTTCACGGGATATCAAAATTAGCTCGACTTAGAGAATGGTTTTTGTATGGAAAATTGGGAAGGGGAATGCCAAAATATGGCGAGTTAGAGGGAGATTCGGCTTAGAGGCAGTTGACTGTATATTTTACAAAAACTGGATGTGGCAAACATTTTGAAGCTGACGAAAATGCTAAGCCTTGAGAAAATGTCGCAAGAATGGTATAAAGTTCCACGGAGATCATCATCATCGGCGCAACAACCGGTGTCCGGTCCGGGCCTCCTGCAGCAAGCACTTCCACCTATCCCGATCACTTGCCGAAGCTGTCTTGTACCATGAATTGTACCCCAAAGAACTTTCAGAGCAGGGTCCTTTTCGCTCACACGAGCTAAGTGCCCAGCCCACCGGAGTCTACCGATCTTTATTTTCGTTATAACATCTGCTTCGAGGTAGATTTCATACAACTCATGGTTGTACCGTCTCCGGAATTGTCCTTCCTCACGTATGGGGTCAACAATTCTCTGTAAAACCTTCCTCTCGAATGCGGCTAAGAGGTCGCTTAGAGAGAGAGGTCGCGGAGAGAGCTTAGCCAGAGTGCCTTTGGCTAAGCACCCAAGTCTCGGATCCATATGAGTACTGGTAATACAAGTGTCTTGTGTAGTAGCAGTTTTGAATTCATGGTAAGGTTCTTGGATTTGAAAAGCCTTGCAAGAGTGTAGTAGGTTCTGTTGACTTTCTCTTCTCTCATCTATAAATATTATAAAACAAAGTCGAAGAAAATGTTTGGGGAGTTTAATCTCAGGAACTACTGAACGGATTTGCATGCGGTTTTCACCAGTAGTATTGTGGGGTATCTATTATGGGTATGCACTACATTTTATAGACATTTAGGCAGAACAGGTTAACGGTATATTGAGATAAGTAAAAAAAGTCGAGAACTGGCAAACTTCTAAGGCGGGCGCTGTCTAAACAGTTAAAGATACGAAAAAATAATGTACTGGGAAATTGATCGTCTCAAAAAGTTCTAAAAAGAAGTCAGCGGTGGCATATGTGTATCTTTTAAGGTAGACTCACAATAACCAATTTTATGGTTCTGTAAAAATTCGAAAAGCCAATCCACCCTGTAACTTCCACACCGCTTTGTCAAAAAATCTAAAAAAATCGGCTTCCATGAGTAAATTTAAAAAAAAACTAATTTCCGCATTCTAGCCCCAATACTTTTGGAGCTTTTGGCCAAAAACGATAAAACGTGAATATGCGAATTTCGAAAATCTAAAAACGCAGTTTTATAGATCTCGGTGCAAGCACTAAGAAATAATAGCTATAAAAATATCGATTAGTTGGTGAAATCCGAGAAATCGTTGATTAAAAGATTTTTTTAATCTATAAAATTCTGGCTGAAATCGATGCGAGTCTCAGTGGTGTTTTCCATGTTCATTTCAGCCCCTATTTGCTAAACTCAAATTTGCACACAGCTGGCATGACGATGATCGCGCGGAAACGGTGTTGTACGGATAGAGGCATATGAAATGTGAAAAATGGATATATGCATATATGTATGTGTATAGGTTTACATAAATGTACACATCAGAAATACAGGCAGCGATGAAAGAACGTGGTATTTTTTGTTGGAATATGATAACCAATAGGAAAATAACATATCTGATGCGTGTTCTGTTCTACAGGAAAATAACAAGGACACTTATTTACTTTGATAATTTCGTTGTGTAAAATTACTGAACCTTTCTTGCCGTGGCAAAATTACCGCAAAATTTGATTGAAAATATGTTGTACCGCAGACAACAACAACTGTCATCCGATTATGGGAACATTGATCAAAGTACACACAATCGAATCATTCTAAGTCGAATTTTCACGGGTTAGAGGCAGTTATGGAAATTCAAGTTAGAGTCTTTCATATTTCTTTTTTTTTTGTGTTGAAAATCCTTTATTTTGGACTGTAATATTTACAATTGGAATTATACTGACAGACGTCTTTATGTTTCTCTTTTAAAGTAAACTTCCAATACACACGCTGAATGAAGCAAGAATGCATCTCAGATACGAGTACATATCTGTTTTTAGATTAAAAGCCAATTATTTGTGTGTGCGCGATGCGACTAGAGATGGCTCTCGACAACGATAATGCTCGCTCGCGATGTTCGCGTGGAGGGCCATGTTCGCAAGCAAATTCTCACTTCTCACAACTTCGTCTGTTCTCTCTTTTTTGCATAGGTAAACAACAATAAGGGCAACCACTTGCGCTTTGTCTCCGACGTGTTTGCACTACAAGAATCAATACGAAATGAATGTTCGCGAAATGTCTAGGACCCCAATGGGAGAGTCAGATAATGCGAGTTTGCGTACTTGCTACAAGTTGCGAGGGGAATTTTTTGTTGTCTGTTTTTCAGCCAAAGAAATAAAACTCGACTTAGAGGTATTGAAAGTAGACTAAGGCTGGAAAGAATGTATTCGGGTAAGAAGGATTTACGACTTAGAGGGATTTTCGACTTAGAGGAATTCGACTGTATGTTCTGTGGAATTTTATTTCAAGTAGCCATATAACATCAAACCATGCAGAATACATGCGAGAAAAAAACTATGATCATTACTGACTTATTGAAGAATGATTTAATTATGTTATTAGTCTACAATAACAAGGGGAATATTTTCTTTTTGAATGCTACTGGAGGCAGCGGGAAGACTGCTTTTGCTGTGGCATCGTCTGGAATTGAACCCACACTTTTAGATGGCGCAGGAACTAACTCTGCTAACTCTGCTTTTAAACTTCCATTAACATTTTGTAGTACCGATGTTTCAAGTGCTTGCAATGTTTCCAAGTAGAGTAATACTGGTAAACTGACGATGGATTGTAGTTCAGTAGCTTAGGACGAGACTTCAATGCTCCACAAAACGTCTAACAAGACGCACCAAAGCAAAGTCTATGCTTCACTGAAAGCAAAGTCTATGCTTATTTAACTGACCGCGCTTTAGATGTAGAAGAAGCGGTGCATTACCCCAAATTATTTCTAAATTCAATAACACTTTCTGGTATTCCATTGCTGGAATACTAAAAAACTTTAGATATAGTGCTGCCTGCGCGAAGCCAGGACGGGTTGCTAGTAGCTTTATAAAGTTCTACCCTGGCTATGCTATCGTAGGCGGCTTTAACATTTATAAACAGGTGGTAGGTTGGAATATTAAATTCAAGACATTTTTCCATCGCCTGCCTGAGGGTTAAGATCTGATCAATTGTTTATTTGGCTGGTTGATTTGGTTGATTTAAAATGGCTGAAAATGTGTTTACTTTTTACAAGATCTTAAATTTAATTTTCTAGTTCAACGTACGCGACAACGACAAAAAGAACTTCTGTCCTTTAACAGAGCAAAAATGTAAATCCATTATTTTATCTGGCCAAAGCCCGGGTAGTTGGTGCCGAAATTTAAGATTAGTTAAGCAATTTATTACTGATTAATAAAGTTATAATTTTATTCCTAGATGAAATTTTCATTGCATACTCTTTGGTGCTAAGTGTTTTCGTAGAAAACCGAAACTTTTTGTGCACCATTATCACAAACAGAAATCAATCGATATTATCATTAGTGTTTTCTCGACGCTAGCCACATTCATTTACTCGCGAGGAGTCAATTTCTTTTGTGTTTAATCATTATGGCTAAATCGAATCAACGTAGTGCTGGCGTAGTCGACTTTTGAGAGGCTTGGGTACGCGTTTTATCGATGTTACGAGAAAGAATGTCAATGTGCGCTTTCTCATTTTTTTTTTTCAAATCGGAATAAAGCTCGCTATTTATTTGAAAGAAATGTAAGTAAAAGATGTCGACTTTATTTCCAAAGTATTTGTATCTTAAGTACTATTCAAATTTGGCTAGTCTCTCTTTTTCATCGCTTACAAGATCATTGAACCGGACGCCATTACAAATCGACTTACTTTGTTATAATAAACCCAAGCTACACATATGCTGCCGCAATCGATGAGAACAAAAGAAGAAAAGCAACAGAAACTGTTTTCTATTTCCCCTAACGATGAAGATTGCGTCCTCAAGAGTAAAACCGAGCTCAAAAGACTGCTGCAACATTGTGAAACCATTTCCAGGGTCGAATTTCATTAAAAATTATAGCCAACTAAAGAATCTGCAATAGCCCTTCCCCAGTTTTATGCTTAGTAAGTGAAAAGCCGATATTTTGGTCATTGTTTGTTTGGTTTGGAACAAACCGGAAGTGCGACAGCACAATGGGCCAACATGGGCCACGAATCTTTCATACCAGTCACTTCTACCCAAGACTTAAGACTTTGGTCATTGAACTAGATGAGGAAGTGTGTGTCTGGAAGAGGATGAAACCAAAGAGTCTCGAATTATGGACCGAAAGATGCGATGAAGATCAAAACTGCAGGATTGCAAATTCCTTTACACAATCTTGTGCTTTATTGCTAAAAACTCGGTGCTTTGGACCTTGGAACAAAGAAATTCGATGAGCTTTTGGCACGATGAATGATTTCGATGTATTCCCTGATGCATGTGAAGGGTGCCTGCAGTTTAATGCTGGTTCTGAACTGTGAATTTTGAAAGCAATTCTCCAGGAGAATTGTCAATCGTTCGCTGGAAATGAGGCCGTGAAAAATGTTTGTGGTGTTTTTTCCCCGAGCTGTCTTCGAACCCGGGTACTCTCGCTTAACAGTAGGCCCCTTCTTAGCCAACAAGAATAGAAATCTGTCTGAAGAAGTAAAAGGAATAAAAGAAACACTTAAGTATGAAAAAAAAAAAATATATATTTTTAGCTAAATCTAAAAACCCAAGTAAGATGCTCGCGCTTATCTAGTCAAGAGTTTCCACAGCACCAAGTAGAAGCGGGCTAAAATAATAACTCCTCTATTCTATTCCTTAATCTCAGCTCCTCATTCCATCTTCTCCAGGAATCCGTCTTCAATAGACAACTGAACGTGTTTCTCCGCCTTCGGTGTGTTGAGACACTTCTGCGCCCACTTCAACTTCTCGTCAAGCTCTGCCATTTTATCCACAGGCGTCCAGGATGAATCAAACTCCAACCGATAGCTGCCAACGAATTTTTGATCACACGCTCCATTCCATTCCTGAAAGCAAAACAATCACTTACAACCACACGCGACACTTAATCTCAAATCTTTGTCATACTTCTGGTGATAACATGCTAAAGTAGTGCTGACCCGATGCCCTTTGGTAGAGATGATAGACATTCCCGGGTTTCTTTATGAAATTACAAGCAGCAGCGTGAAGAACACGACTTTCTTCAGTTTCGCGCAAGATTTCTGCAGCCTGCGCTTGAAGCATTTTTATCTAGAGATTGAGATTGTTGTGAAATGAGAACGATAAAGGACACGAAGAACTTGCCTGATCAAGGATTAGGGTTAACTTGGTGCATGCACTTGACTGGAGATGTTTGTCAGCCTGTTGTATTTCTGTTGCAAGTGTTATGATGTCCGTGTCGGTGTGAGAGGACACTCGTCTGGGATCCAGGAGGCCAACGCCGTTTGGTGCGGGGTTCCTTTCGACTAATTGTGCTAAAAATAGGTTAACTTTAGAGTGACACTTGTGGTGGAGGTGTGTTGGGGGTAATGCACCTTTTTTTACTGCCATCGGGTATGTTAAGCTATCCATATCTGCTGCTCTTTTCATAATAAACGAGCGTTGAAGGAAGGAAACAAATTAATTTTGGGATAAATAAAATTTGTCTGCCTACATACCTGCTTTGTTTGACGTTTGAAATGTCAATTGTTAGTAGGGATTGGAGATGTCAAGTTTGTTGACGTGATGGTGTTGAGTTGCCAATAGATTTTATAGAAAATGATTAAGGAAGAAGAATATGCGTTGTGCTTAAGGAATAATAGGGCAAGACTGAGAAACAATTGCTGAGTTTTGAATTATTCTGTGATTTCATTGCTTATAAGTTTTTATGATGTTTATATTTTTAGTAGAAACTTTGAAGCTGCATTCAATTATGGCCTTTTGTAACTTTTGAGAGCTCCTAGAGAGATCCAATCAAACTTCTGATGCATTCTGTTACCACTGCATGTACCCTGAGAGATTTCAAAATAAGTAGACTATTTTTACAGCCAAATGATTTCATGCTCTTATTGGTCTTTGCCGGTAATTCATGGTTGCGAGCCAACGGAAGCAAAATTCTCCCCCACTGCGGCTTGTAACGTTACATAATTCTTTGGTTTGATGTCAGATGTTTCAGGACGCAAAACAATAACTAATTAGCTTGCTAAAAATAGACTCTAATCTGTGAGAGCTTCAGGAAAATGCTAACACCCGTCACCATGCTACCATGAATCGATGGACAATTCTTAAAATAAAATTCTATCGCATGAGACGCATGAACAAACCAACAATCCATTCCTCCACATCGTTGTCATGGAGACCTCAGTTGTTTGATCAATTTCACAAGGCCACCAACCAAAGTGTAAGCGTAAGAGTGCTTTCCACAAAAATTTAAAACCATTGCGTTAATTTTATTTCATTTCACTTTAATTTCTTTCTCACAATACTCACTCATCCGTCGAATTCATTCAGACATCAGCTTCCCATTTCTTGTGTCGTCAACTTAAAAAAAACAATCTCATCTGTCAGCTGATCCCATAATTTGACATTTCCGTTGTTATTCATTTCTGTGGTGAAAGTGTAGTTTTATTTTTCTTTTGTACTTTTGTTATTCTAATCGTACAAATAAAATCCGTATAACTAACAAAAGTTTTTCACAATGGAAGGTGAAAAAATCGAAATGTGTAAAAGCCTGATAGAGTGGTTTAAGACCCTCAATCTCAAATCACCGCACAGCAATGCGGAGGAGTTAAGCGACGGCGTAGCCCTCGCCCAAGCCCTAAATCAATTTTCGTCAGAATCTTTCACGGGTAATGACCACCCTCCCATTCGAATGAATGCAATTTCATCTTGAAACCCTTTCCAGACCTGTGGCTATCGAAAATCAAATCAGATGTCGGTTCCAATTGGCGTCTCAAAATGAGCAACATGAAAAAAGTAATCGAGGGCGTGTACGACTACTACACCGACGTGTTGAATTACACGCTCTCCGATTATCCGCGGCCAGATGCACAGAAAATCGCTGAGAAATGCGACATGCTCGAATTGGAGCGATTGCTGCAATTGATCTTAGGGTGTGCCGTGAATTGCACCGACAAGCAGAACTACATCACCCAGATTATGGAGCTGGAGGAGTCACTGCAGCAGAACATCATGCGAGCTCTGCAGGACCTCGAGTCCACGCTGCAGGGCTCGTCACCCTCGAGGAACTCAATAAGCATGATGAACTTTGACTTCAAGGTCCTGCAGGACGAGCGCGACGCACTCGCACAGAAGTGCTTCGAGGCGGAGAAACGAGTGAGTGCAACGACAGACCCCCCCAGAGACACTTCCCTTCACCCAACTTCTTTCAGATTGTTCTGCTGGTCGAGGAGAAAACGAACATCCAACAGGAGCTGGCGAAACTACAGCTGGAGATGGAGAAGCTCGAGAATTCGTCGACCATCGGCGAGGACGGCACGTCACTCGGACCCATGCAACCAGGCTCCGCACGCTACAACGAACTCCGCCGACAAATGGACCTGCTGAAAGACGAACTCCTCCAGTCGGAGACCGCAAGGGAAGATCTAAAAATAAAAACCCAACAACAGGAGAAGGAATTAGCCACGCTGCAGCAGAAAATCGACGAACTCACGGTTGGCTAATTGAATTAAGAATAATTTTCTGTTAAAAATATTATTTCCTCAATCGATCTATCGATTCTTTTTCCGTCTTTTGTTTAGCAACACACCGCCGAGCTGTCTCAGCTGAAGGATGAGGTCGACATTCTCCGTGAGTCAAATGACAAGCTGAAGGTTTTCGAGGCACAATTGATCACGTACAAAAAGAAACTGGAAGACCACAACGACCTGAAGAAGCAGATCAAGATGCTGGAGGATCGCAGTGCCGAGTACCTTCAGCAGAATGCCGCATTCGAAGAGGACGCAAAGAAATTCGCCACCGTGAAGGGACAAGTCGAGCTCTACAAAAAGGAGGTGAGTTTTTGAGTGTCTCCGAAGTATTTCTGTCTCACGATTGAGCATCTTTCAGATCCAAGAGCTACACAAGAAGCTTGACTTTGAACTGAGCAAGAACGTGAAGCTCGAGTTTGATAACAAAAATCTCGAGAGCAATCTGAGCGCTCTGCAACGGGCCAAGGAGAGTCTGCTGAAGGAAAGGGACAACCTACGCGAGGCAGTGGACGAGTTGAAGTGCGGAGAGCTTTCCACAAGGAAAGGTATGTGGTGTCGATCTGGCGGGGGATTAGTGATAACGAACATAATCAGTTGGTGATAAAATAGATTCGCATGGCTGGCTGATAAGTGTACAATGTGTCGTCTGTGCGGTCGCAAATATTTTTGTAATCCGTCTTAAGGTCGTTCGAGCTTTGCAAACAATTCCCTAAGTCAAACGATGACGAGTTTCGTTAAGATAAACAAATGGCGAGGCGTGTACAGCCTTTCATGGGTTTGTTTTATCCTCGCACTGGAGAGAGAAGCTTTTAGGTTGATGTACGCTCTATTTTGGCAAAGTTATCGACCTCAAAAATGTGGATTTGTTGGATTTTTGTGTGCCATTCAGGAGGAAGAAAAACCATCTCATGAATGTCAAAAGTTTCTGGTCATTAAATGGTCGTGTGCGCAGTCCTTAACCGACTCAAATGGCAACTTAGACGATGATAAAGCTGGAGTAGGGCGAGAGAATTGGTGCGGATCATACTAGACCATCATCATCATACTAGAGCATCAACATCAAAGTGAGCTGTGAGTTTGTGGTGGCAAATATTTTGTAACTGAAGTTTTGTGTGAAGTGCTTCACGTACATACCTTGGGTGGCGTAACAGCCCATTGAGGGCCAAAGCCTAGCTTCAAAACATAAAATAAAGAGCCATAAAATCCGTCTTTATTTATTTACTTATTTAAAACCAGTTAAAAATTAAAAAATTGACTGCTAGAAACATACAGTCAGACCAAGGTCTTGCGCTAAAAATCCGCCTAAAACTTGCACGCTGTCATTGCAGAATAAAAGAGCTCTCCCAAGATCATCGTTAACATTTCCAACATTTTCGCTGTTCACATCCGAGCAATTCACAAGTTTTATCACCTTTTCGTCTTTCAATTTCAGACAGTGGCAATACAATGTCAAAGGAACTTCAATCGCCGGCATTGATCGAGAAGATCGAGCGCCTAGAAGCTGAGAACAAAGCCTTGCGTGAAGGACAAGGTGGACAGACGGCATTAGCGGTAAGCAAAATCCTTTCTTTCACTCAAGTCTCAAAGTTCAAAGATTGTTCTCCGTCGCAGCAACTCCTGGACGATGCCAACAAACGAAATGAGAACCTTCGGGAGCAACTCAAGTCGGCCAACGAACAGGTTCTGACTCTGAAACTATCCACCACGACTATTGATCCCAAACTGAAGGGGTAAGGATGCTTCAGGCGTCTTTTCATGCATAATTTCTAACAAGTTTTGTTTTATTTCAGAACGGAAATGGACAAACATCTTAAGCAGTTGATTGAGCTAAATGAACAAAAGAGTAAGTAGCCGTCGAATTTCTGTGTGAGTCTCATTCCAAGACCTGCCTTTCTCTCTCCACAGCGTCACAACTCGACGAGTCTTTGCAACAAAACACCACACTACAAGCGAAGATCAGCCAATTGGAGAGCACGGTAACTGCCAGGGAACAGGAACTACAGGCATTCGATGCCAAATACAGGAAGTGTGTTGAGAAGGCCAAGGAAGTGATCAAAAACCTCGATCCGAGAGTGGCCAGTGGTAACTTTAATCAAATCCCAAATCGCCACACTCACTCACTCATTTCCATTTCAGTTATTGAAACAATGGGTCTTGAAAAGAGTCAAGACGCTGAGCCAGAGAGCAAACCCGGCATGAGCCTAATGGAGGAACATCTAATGACCACGGCTTTTTACAGGTGCGTTTTATTTAAGTTCTCCCCAAAAAAACCTCTTGATATATCTCTTCTCTCTCTAGACTTGGTATAAATGCTCAGCGAGATGCTGTCGATACAAAACTTGCCATGCTGATGGGTCAAGGACAGACGTTCCTAGCAAGACAAAGGCAATCAGCCCCACGAAAAACCTTGGCTAGTTCATTTAAATCAAAATAACATATCTTCGTACTCCAACGTCAGCTTGAGAATTTTTAAACAACTTTTTTTCTTTTAGCAAATAGGTGTTTATGTTTGTTTCTTGTTCTTCCTATTTATTTATCCATCACAAGACATATTCTTTTTTTTTTTTTAATCTAATCTAATCTAATTATCTTTTTTTCTTTGTTCTTTTTCGAAAGAATATATAGTATATTTACACATTTGCAAACGATTTGTTTTATTTGTTTTGAAAGAGATTGGGTTCAGATGATAGGGTCCATCAAGAGGTTTTTTTTGTTTTTTTAGTCGGCGTAACAGCCCATACAGGGCCACAGCCTAGCTTCTTCGCGCCTCCACTGTGTTGTGCGCGATATTTTTTTGATACATGTGGAGGGGACCTACTGTTTTAATGCCGGGCGAATTGCGAAAGCTTTCCATGACAGAAGTACTCCAGGAGGGTTGTCAGTCGTTCGCTGGAGGTGGCGCCGTGAAAAATGTTTGTGGTGTTATTTCCCCGAGCCGGATTCGAACTCAGGTACTCTTGCTTAACAGTCCTACGCACTAACGATTAAGCCACTGCGCCCACAGCCACAGCCCATCAAGAGGTTTAGGAGAACGAAAAGACTTTCATGTCACAGTGGACCGAAGATTGTTGACAAACACTAAATGGCTAAAGGGACAAGTCAACATTGAGCGTTATTTGTGGGCACAAGGAATAACCTAGGTCGAATTAAAACAAAACTGGGAATGTCTCGATTTTAACTTCATAGAATCTGAAATTATTGTCGTAAACAAATTATAAAGCAAATTAAATGAATATTTATTCATACAATTTTTGGCACTTCTTGATATTCACACAAGTGTTCAAAAACATCTTAAGGTGTAAACTTCCTTTTCAAAACCTAAAGAAAGAAAAAAATAAAAACCGGCAAGTGTGAGGTTTACTCATGCGCTGAGGGTCTCATTCAGTAAACAGATTATTAGGTAGGACTAAATATAAGTCAAAAATTGGCAAATCAAAATATTAGGCCCACAACTTTGCTGCCGCTTTTTTTTCGAAATTCGACTCACAAATCATAAATGTATAACCAGATTATTACAATAAGTAAACTGGCTATACATTTATGATTTGTTTTGAGTTTGATTCGATTGCTTTTGACACGAGTCTTGATCAAGTAATGCCTTCAATTCTGCATCTTCGCAAGCCTTCTCTCTTCCACCGCCATGCTGGTCTTCGACGTCAAAATCACCGTTCTTAAGGCGTTGAAACCACTCTCGGCACGTTCTTTCACTAAAAGCGGCCTCATCACAGGTATTTGAGTGCATTCGATGAGCCTCAGCCTCAGATTTCTTTATATTAAAGAAGAAAATTAAAATCTCCCGCAAATGACGAGAATTTGGCTCCTAAGCTGACATGTTTAATCGAGAATAACTTTATGATGCAGACACAAATCGACTAATATTTTGGATGGTGCTATGTTTACAAATACCTAAGCTTATGGTATGACATTTACGATCTATTTCATATTTTTTTGCTTAGAAGTTTAATATTTCGAAAATGGAACCGTTCTCTTATTTAACAAGACCCATTCAACGGTACCTCCCTCAATGGACTCCCATAAAACCAAAAAAAAATCAAAAAACTTAGTGAACTTTTTGATCTGGCTTATACCCATACTCAGAACAAATAAACTATTTCTCTTAAACTAGTGTTAGTACTAACTTTTTCGCTAGTACAGTCGAAGCCCTCTAAATCGAAAATTTCTCTAACCATATTCCCTTCAATTTTCCATACAAACTCCAACCTCTAAGTCGAACGCCCTCTAAGTCGAAAAACCCTCTAACTCGAATACATTTTTTCGACTCTTGTTCTATTTTCAAAAAACTCCTCTAAGTCGAATCTTTTTTTTTTTTTGCAAAGAAATAAACAAAAAAATTTCGAAAACCCTCTAACTCGAATACATTTTTTCGACTCTTGGTCTATTTTCAAAAAACTCCTCTAAGTCGAATCTTTTTTTTTTTTTGCAAAGAAATAAACAAAAAAATTTCCTCTCGCAACTTTTATCATGCTCTGAGAGTCTCTCAATTTGGCACTGGACGACGAACACCTTTCATGTCATGTTGACTTTTTAGTGCAAACACGTCGGAAAAAAGCGCATGTGGTTGCCCTTATTATTGTTTACCTATGCAAAAAAAGAAACGAATGTTCACAGCAAGAATGAGGATTTGCGTGGCGACCTACACGGCAAACATCGAACCCAAAAAACATGAGAAAATCGAAACTATTCGCCAACGGTTCTCGAAGCACAATCATGATGGGCGAACACAATTGTCGTCTTGGGCCAAATAATCGTCGTCTACACACGACCACAAATGAGCTATAGGTTATTTGTGCCCACAAGTATGAATAACTGCGCTGTTTATTCATAGTGTTGTTGGTTGGATTCAAACAATTTGCTTTTAATATAAATACGCTTAGGTATCTGAGATGTTTTCAAGCTTCATTTAGTGAATGCATTGAGAGTCCAGATGAAGTCCAACACTGCCTTTTTAAATAGAGTCCTTTTTTAAAAAGCTTCATTCTCTATTGTAAAGACTCAATCCAAAATTGCAAACTTTTTGAAGTAATTTACTGCGTTTTTTCCTTACATGTATACACTTTTGAATAAAATAAAGGCTTTTAAACAACTCGAATTTTTCGAAAAATCCCTCTAACTCGAACCTATTTTGATATACCGTGAAAATTCGACTTAAAGGCCTTCGTCTTTTCTTTTTTTGTTGCGAAATATTTTTTTGGAACTATAATTGCGTAAGTGAAATACTTCTTTTGTTAAAATTTCAGTCGCAAACTATTAAGTGATTCACTAGCTACTAAGATAAAGGCTTAATGGCAGATGGACAGACATTTATGTAATCTGGAGACCACTCTCTTTCCAACGACAACTATTTTGATCACCAAAATTAATAAAAGTTTTTTCAAACGTTGGTATCAGTACAATTTTTTTTCTAGTAATCTATAACGAGCTCCAAGAAAATAGTCGATTTATTTTAGGGTTTTCTGGAAACACTTTCATTCCAAATGGAATGGATGGACTCATAAGTTATAAGGGGCTATAAGGGTTTCGTTATTCCTTTGAAAGAAAACAGTAAAAGTGTGTTGTTTTTTTTTTATTATTTGGGTATTTGACGTCAATATGAGCAAAATTTGTTTTCTTTCTATTATTAGCTAGTGTTGTACTTTATTTTCATTCCATTTTCACTCGAAAAAATTTTGGAGAGAGCTTATGACAACTACTTCTCGCTACTTTTTGCTTAAAAAGGTTTTTCTTTATGATTAATAAAAAAAAAATTGTGATTGTAAGAAAAATCATTGCGAAGTAAAAATACAAATATTGCCCTCAAATGGTTTTTTCATTTGAACTCGCCTTATTCATTTCATTTCAAAAAAAATATATTTTGTCTTTTTTTTCGTATGACGGCTTAAGCCATGCTCTAATTGTGAACTTGTAATTGTTGAAAAAACAAAAATTAATACAGAATAAAGATCACATTTATCTAGTAAAAAAAAAATCCATCCATTGGTGACTTGGGTTTTTAAAATTTAAAATTGTTTTTTCTCTGTAGTATTGTCATTACCTGTAGTCTTATAAAGTCGGAAATTTGAAAGACAAAGAGATAGATAAAATTAATAAATAAGAAATAATGGCTAATGGAATCTGAAGGGCTTTCAAATCAAGACACCCATCTCTCGTTTTGCAGGTTTCACTTTTGCACGATTTTTAAATAGCAACCCAAATTCGATTTGCGCGACTTAGCCTTGCACGAAATAGCAATTTTTCTTTAAAGAATCATGGCCCACAATGGTTTTTCTGTTCAAAATACGTAATAGGTATATTTACGCTCATAAATCATTTTGCGTGGTTTCGGTTTGCATTAAACATTTCATTCCACTAACTCTCGCGCAAGGCGAGGGATGAGTATATTGCACGTATTTGCATAAAATGGCGCAGCAGCATAATGGCTGCTACGCCATATAAACCAACGCCATTTTGTCTTTATTGTTGATAAACAAATTCAGTGATTTGTCTATTGGTACGTGGGTTCGGAAATATAATTTCCTCAATTTTTGAACCATCAGTACAAAGATTGAGTCTTCATTAAGTCCTGTTGCTTTGTAACCGCCAATTTAGGGCATTTGCCAGTTTCCGTTTGTTATCTCTTCAGGCACCTAAACTAAGTTTAAACATTACATAAAAATAAAATTAACATTTAAGAAATATTTCTTTATTGATACATAATTTGCAGAGCGTATATTATAATATTCCTTAAATTCATTTTTTATTTGTTTTGTTTTTATTTAAATTCTCTTTCCCTTTTTCATTTATGCTATACTTTTATTTTATTTCTTTTTTTTTTCTTTTTGTTTTCAAATAAATATCTAACAATTAATAATTTTCACAGAATGAAATAGCTATCTAATAATGTACATTAGAAGCCTCTAGTTTTGTTTATTATTTATCCTTATGTTTGCTTAGAATAAAACAAAAAAATAAAAGAAAATAATGAATCTAAATAACAAATAACAAAATACAAATAAGACTTTAAATTAAAAACCGCTAAATGCATACCGACGGTGGATAAGATTTGAAAAGTTTTCCATAAATTTTTATTCTGCTTTCAATTGAGGACGAGGACAAGGAAAAAAGGATTCTTTGGTTTACGTTTTCGTTTTTGGTTTTATTTTTGGGTCTTTGCAAACGGGTTAACATCATTCCTTTGGCACAGTTTCGTTTCTTTTGTTTTTTTGAAAATTGTGTCAGTGTAACTGAAATACACGAAACAAGAAAAAACTCTTTGGTTTGCTTCGGGGTCGTGAATGTACATTTCCAGATCTCTACCACGGACGCCACATGCTCTCATCCATCTGTCTGGACTCGGCGGCGAAAGGACCAGCTCCTGGCCCAGCACCACCACCGGCGGCGCCCTCCTGACGGTTTAGGTAGTTTTGATTGTTTTGATTCTGATCGGAGTTCTCCATGTTCATGTCGTTGTCACCGTCGTCAATGCTTATTGACTTCGCGGAGTGCATTGGAGGCGGGCTGGCTGAAGATTTCTCAATGTCGACATCGATTTCCGATGAAGTTGATTGTCCAATGAGTGCTGGCTGCGAGGACTGCTGTTGTTGGTGTTGCTGCTCCATTTGGTGCTCGGCGATGGGACTGCGACCGGGTGAGTTGGCTGCAATTAATGAGGTGCCAGCACACACGGTGGGAATGGCTGATGATGCCTGGCCCATTGCCGGATTCGGAGTGGTGTTCCCTTCGTCCCGGGCTAATTCCATTGGACATTTGTCATAGGTCTCCAATTTATCACTGCCGATGGGTGCCGATTGATTTCGGTTTAATTCAATTAGCCGCTCGAAGTCGGTTCTAGTGGCGATGGGATCAACAATTGGCTGGGTACTGAGGCCTAAGGCGGCGGCTAATTGCATGTAGTGCGGTGGCAGGACCAGTACATTATTAGGATCGCCCACTTTTAGGTTTTTATATGCATCCAGAGAACAGGGCTGGAAGGAGAAAGAAGTGAGGATAATTGAATTAGTGTTGCGGTGTGAAGTAAGCTGCTAAAACAATTAAAGGTGGGAAATTAGAAATAAAAGCATAAAGTTGTTGCTGGTTAATGCAAGTGAATGGCCATGCATTTTTTATGAGACGCAGCAGGTGCGAAGGATTGATGGGTAACTTTAATGTTTCAGCTTGAGGGCAATCAAACGATAATGTTTTAAGCCTCGTTTTAAATGTTATTTTTTTCATCAGACGATGGTGGTATGAAACTTGTAATGTTTTTTGAATTGAATCTACGAAGAAAAAATAATACATAAATAATCAGCGTAACAGCCCATACAGGGCTAGGGCTATTGCCTATCTTGCGAAGAAAATAAGTTTTATTTCAAAAAGCTAGATTTATGGTCAATAAATTTTCACATTTTAGTTTTTGATTGTACAGTAAGCTCTCGATAATTTGAACCTATATAATTCGAAAACCTTTGTAAATAGAAGCATTCTTACAGTCCCCTGAAAAACCTCTGTAAATTGAAGAAAACCTATGCAATGTACTCCTCTCGTTGATTCGAATTTATTTTTGTGCCAAAAAAACCTGAAAATCTCTATAATTCGGAAATGGTGCCTTGTTTATCTCTATAATTCGAAGTTAAGTTTAGTGCCTTTTCCTTAACAACCGTTGATTTAAATGCGTACGTGACGAAAGTGAGCAATATTTTTTTCTGAAACCTTAGTAATTCGGATTTTTTTCCTAGCCCCATATAATCCAAATTGTCGAGAATTTACAGTATATTTAAAATACTACGTTGTCAAATATCTCCCTTCCGCCTTCCGTTACAGTGCTTGTATCTGGCAATACATCATTTGAAAGGTCTTGACATAACCAACAAAACGACGCTTTGCATGATTAGTTTGGATACGAGCTCTGTAGCGCTTTGTACATAGCCGGAAAATTCAAAAGACAAAAAGGCGGAAGGGAGATATTTGACAACTTAATACATTTTTATTGTTCATTATTTGATTAGTTAACGCTGCATTCTTTCATCAACGCTGCATTCTTTGAGAGTTTACTGTATTAATTTCATGTGATTTACTCGACATGGCGTAATTGCATCAGATGACAAAATGGATAAGCTTTAGAATAAAAGCCATTTGCCATTCATGACAATATTCCTTAACACATTTCACAATTTTTACGTCCAAATGGCTTTGTGATAAAGTCTGCGCAAAGTCTAGATCTTATTTCTATCGAAAATCCTCTTTATGACGCTCGAATGCTAGATTACATTTAACAGTAGAACAATCAACCGGTCAAGATGGCCGACTTCTGCTTACAAAGTATTAAATATAATTCAATAAATTTATTGAAGAATTGTAAAAAATTGAATCGTTTACCAAATAATAACGTTTATTTCTTACACAGGTCATTTTTCTTATAAAATTTTAGGAAAAATGAACCATTACGTCCAATAGATCGGTACAGCTTTGTAGCTCAAAACCGGTTGGTAGTTCTAGTGTTAAGAGAGGCAGAAAAAAACTGATGGATCTTTGAAAGTTGAATTTGGAAAATTGTAATGATGATTGATTCACTTAAAATCAAAAGGTTTTAAATTTGTGTGTAGGGTCTTTGGCTTGAGATCTGGCAAGCTCGATTGCAGTTGATGATGATTTCCACCATGAGTCTTAAAAGTTACCGAATTCATTTGCAGTCTTAGAGAAGGATTGCAGAATTCATTTAAGCCTGTTCGTTTTTTGCTTCGAAATTTTCGAGCCCATTAACCTAGGCTTTAAAAATTCTATAAATTGTATTTTCATCTGGTGTTTTGTTGACATGAAATTAGAGATTTTATTGGGAACAGTACTGAAGATTAATTGACAATCGTTAAAATTGACCCGCTTTTTTTAATGAAAGACAAAATGAAACCTAGACTCGTGGCTATAAGAGTCACAAGAATTTGATAAATGCATCAAAAGTCAGCGTTTTAAAGGGAAGTAGCTGATAAGAGCTACTCATCATCATCATTAGTGGCATTACAGCCCACGAAGGGCCAGAGCCTAGCTTTACGCGCCTCCACTGTGTTGTGCGCATTATAATTTGACGTGATAAGAGCTACTAAGAACTACTAAAAACTTGTACTCGCACCCTGTATGGACTGTTTAGCAGATTATTTATTTTTTTAGCTATTAAGAGCGGGCCAATCTTTAAACTTGGTCAGGCGAATACTTTAATTTAAGCTTTTGTGAAAATTACTCTCCTTACGATTAACATCTGCCAACAGGGGGTGAGTGAACAGAGTTTTTTCAGCGATTATATTAGGTTGTCAAATATCTCCCTTCCGCTTTTTTGTCTTTTGTCGTTTTGTAGGTTATGTCAAGACTTTTCAAATGATGTATTGCCAGATACGAGCTCTGTTTGTACATAGCCGGAAAATTCAAAAGACAAAAAGGCGGAAGGGAGATATTTGACAACCTAATATTTCGATCTTTCAAGAACTGAGTAAAGATTAAAGTGGGAATATGCCGTCGGGCAATTTAACTTTGACTAATTTCGTTGACTAGTTTCGTTGGCTAATTTCGTTTTTCGTTGCTCAAAAAAGCAAACAAGACTGTAAAAAATCAACCATACATGCAGACGTCGAATTAGGTTTTTAGTACTCAATACCAGCCATTTAATTAATTTTGTTTTAATTTATTAGTTTTAAGAACGTATCACTCGTCCTTAAGTTTTTAATGCATTTTTAATACGAGCAATAAAGTCGTATAGATTTGTTCAAACCACTGAAATCATTCCTTTCCTTTTGTTTTTTTAAATCTTTGTCTTAAGTAAGTTATCTTAAATTTAAAACGAAGGAAAGACACGCCCTTCGACTAAAATTGTAATGGTTGCTGACTCTGCTTGAAGATCGCTTTGCTTCTTCCCACTAACTTACCTTATTTCGTATATCGCCGGCACCCAGGGCAGAGTTCACATCGACCATTCCCGATGATGTAGCCATGGGTAGCCTGAGATTATCCACACTGCTGTCTGTTGCATCCATCTCCTGTCCACGATTGTTATTCTCATCCTACATAAACACAACTAAGTCTCAACACAGAGTCCTCCGAAATGAAAAAAAAAAATTCCACTCACCTGAGTATTAGCGTGCTCAGAGGATGTCGAGGATATCGTGTGAGCAGTAATGTTAACCCTGGTTGCCTTGCTGAAATCCAAAGGATTCGAGTCTTGACTGCTGTAGTCTAAGGAGTTTTCGTCTTGCCTGCAAAAAAATCAAACCAAATCAGTCAAACACCCCCAAAAAGTCTCCTCCTCTCACAACTTACTGCTTCTTTGCACAATTAATCTCGAAGCAGCTGCTTGACGGGCTGTCAGCATACGCCGTTGTGTGTGGACAAATCTCAACATCAATCTCAGCAATGCACTGGTCCAGATGGCGCAACAGACGGGCCTTCGATCCAGGATCACCTAGAGACGGCAAATTCGGCAGAGGTGGTGGTTCAGGCGTGGCAAGGTATCTAGCAACTTCGCGCGCACAATCCGTATAGCCGGCTCGGTATTTGTTGATCGCTGTGCGGACGAAAGGAACTTGAAGTCTAGGATCTGCAGGACAGGACAGAGATGTCATTGACTTACTCGGATCATCTAGATTTCTGTGTCGTTGAAAATGCCGAACGGTCAGTTCCAGAATATCGGCCTTTTCCAATTTTGTGTGTTTAGTCTGTCCGTCGGCACCCTTGGTGTTGGCTTTGGTTGACTCAAGAATCAGCGCCTTCAAAATCGCCAGACTCTGGTTGATGCGGGCTCTTCGACGCTTCTCCATTAGAGGTTTGTTGGTGCGTTTTGTAACTTCCTGACTAGAGCTTACATTTTGTGTGGAGGTAACTAAGCTGATTGTTTTTGAATTAAGCAGTGCACCAGGTTGTGAAATTCCTAAGCCTGAATGAAAGAGAAAAAGTCAGTTTGAGTCAGTGATTTATGTTTTAAGAAAAACTTTGAAGTGGTTTGAAAGTTTCAAATCGAGAAGTGGAATTTGAGAGCTCAGATCTTAAACGTGGCGTTGCCATGTCTACGGGCTGGGGTTGGTAAAGTAAACAAAAAAAAAGACTTTAAAAATCTGGTACTAAATTAAAAGGAAAATAAATAAAACGTGCTATCTAATAATTTGCACAATTTTTCATTACTATCAGCAAAGTCTTATTAGTGATATTTAAGGATTCAAACATTTTCCCGACGGTGATGTTTAGAGGTGTGTGCAGAGCTGCCGGAACGAAATACGAAAGTGAAGGGATTTATTAACAATTTTCCGGAGCGAATTGAAGAACAAAAATTACTTTAATTCATCTGTGAAGCTCTGAGTGGACAGAAAAAATGAGTTGAGGAAAATTGATATACACCAATTATTCTAAACCAGGAATCTAGAGTCTTACTACATGCACGAACTTAAGGTACGCGAGTACCGTCGATGTTTCAAAAATCGTTGAGCATTTTTGTGTGATAACTTGCGTCGAACATTGAAAAGACACATAGACTTTTATTCTCATTCTTTTTTCATCCTTTGCGTTTACCCTCTTTATATTCGACTTTGTAACTTTCGTTTACTTCCAACATTTGAGGCCATAAGAGTTCAATTCCTATGCAGCAAAATTTACACATTACACGATTTGACATTACAGCTCTTTAGCAGCCAAGACAAGCTTTTTTTTTGCTCCTAACCAAAGCGTTATAGATCTTTCTTAAAGACAGATGCCCGCCGGTTGCAAAGGTGATCAAAGTCATAGTTGTACAAGTAAGAATCTGGAACATAAACCTTTGTTGAATTTTGAATTATTTTTTGGTTTTTCGTTGACGAATTTTTATTATTTTTGATTTTTAGAAAGCTAATAGTATAAGTTTTCAAACTGCATTTCATTTTTTTTTGTAACTTTTAAGAGTTCCGAGAAAGCAGACACGCAAAAATCTTTTTTTTTTTATAATTGGTGCGTGCTAAAGGGGTTGGGGCTACCCTTAAGTATCCTGTTTAAAACACAGCACGGGCCGAAGGGAGAGATGGAAAGAAGCAATCTAAAGCATCTAAAGCATTATGTTTGTTTGTCCCATTATTATTTTGAACTACTGTAAGTAAATTTTTTAATGGCGAAAAAAAAATAATTGTCTTCTTTGTTGGTTTTTAAAGATGGCAAAAATCTGTCGTCTACTGTGAACAGACCACATCGAGCGACTGAACTTAAACGTTTTGTCTAAGAGAGTTTACACATTCACTTCTCGTGATTTAAGAAATTCGAAGCTTTAATACGAAAACCAATTCAACCCAATTGTACGATAAGCTGATCTTTAGACTAGATCACATATTCTAACCACCTGCCCAAACCTGGACCAAATCAGATTCAAAACAATCAACAAGCTGAATATAACAGGGACCGACTTCGAAAACATCTCATCTAAAAACATTGTCAAACTCATAAAGGCAGCGTTAAGGTCTTAGATCAAGGAAGGGGGTACAATACATCTTTTAGGTACGCAGTACAATTGGCTTGGATGCCACTCTCCACTTCATCATGAATACACTAGAAGACGTGTAGTTCGAATCACGCACATGTTAAAGCAGTCTAGATCCTTCTAAGAAGGAAAACACACCTGTCAGCTTTATTTGAACTCGGTTTTTCTTAGGTTTTTCGAAACACTTTAGACACTAGCACCAAAGGCTTATTTTCAAAAAAACAACCCTCTTTGTGACAAAAAAAGTCGTTTAGGTTTGTGAGTAACTCGCTAATTTAAGTTAAGGCTTCTTCTTCTTCTTTGTGCGGCGCTACAGTCCGGGGTGGACCTGGGCCTCCTTTAGCAACCTCCTCCATCCAGCACGATCCCGTGACAGCTGCTTCCAGTGACGCACACCGAGTCGGTTCAAGTCCTACTGTACGCCACCTTAGACGCGGGCGTCCTCCGCTGCGTTGTCCCATTAGTTAAGGCTAAAGTCTTTTAAAAACAACAGGTCTTTATCTTGCAAATCTTTTTTTAAGTCTCTTCAGATCCTTCAAACCCTTCAGACAATCTAGAAAATCAATCTATGCCCTTTCCCGGTAACTTTTCATTAAAAAATGAAAAAAATTCAGAAGTTATTGTTCCTATTTCTTAGTTTTACTGTGACTGCCGTTGGTTGTGCTCTTTCTGGCTCATCACGCGGTTAATAGCTTCAGGAGAAACGTCATATAACTTCCGCCGTCTGGCACTTTTTAAGCGTAGATAATAAATTGTTCTTTTCCGTATTTTCAAGTATGTTATTGATTGCTTTGTAACTCTACTGTTCGTGGTTTGATTGGTGTATCGGATCTTCAATCAATCAAGTCCAATTAACACTTTGATGTGCGAGAACTTATTTGTGCTCTGCTTTAGTTGTCTTTCAATGCAATGTAACAGCGTCATGTGCAAGGAGATTCTCCTTGAAAAGAAAATGGCATATTTTTATTTTCTTCTTTATAAGCAAGCCAAACCCAGAAAAAAATTCATTGGTTAGTTTCTTTAACAGCAAATTTCTACGATGAATGTTCAATCTTGTCGGATTGAGGAGAACGCAAAGGAGAACTCTATGAATTGTTCGAAGATGTAAATATGTATGGAGCTAAAAAAAAACGTAAGTTCGGTTTAGTCCGCTAAAAGAGCAACAAGAGAGTGTTCTGTTCTGCGAATTGGAGTGTTCTGAAGAAGGTACAGAATAAAAGAACGAACATCGAGGATGTAAAAGAACTTGGGCTTACGAACTAAAACAGCAATTTCACGACTACGAAGGTGATTTAGTTGCATGGATCGGCAGGGTGAGATGACGAAAAAACACATCTCTTTGATTAATTTTGAGATGACTTTCAATGGTGATCTTATCTATGTAAATTGAATCTCACTCCTCGTTAAGGCCTTAAGCCTCACGTCATAATTCTGGCTTTCTTGAGCATTCGAGATGAATTTGATAACGTCCTATCGACTGCAGTTAAAAAAAATGAGCAGCATAATATATTTTACTTAAAACAACCCGAAAGAAAGCTCAATCTCATTTTTAAAGACCTTTTTTGATATATCACTCGGCAGGATCAGGCGAACTTTGAAAGTCAGCCCCCACTTAACATCAAGGGGAGTCATCCCCCCCAAAAAAAAATGATACCAAAATCTTTTTGACAGAATTCTAAACAAAGTTGCCAAAGACATCAATGCTCTATCTCTTACCATTTAGAAGTCTATTAAGGACAAACAAACAAACAAACAATTTTATTAATTTCAAACAATATAAACATCGGGTTAGTGATCAATACTATGTTTAAGCCAATTTAGACATGTTCTTAACGTTTTCTGAGAAAGTTTATATTAATCCAAAAAAAATGAAAGCCTTCAGGACATTCAGGCATAAAAGATGAAATATTTTCGTTCGCTATTTTCAACCCCCGATTTCAAACAGCAACAAGTGGGACATTAAAAGATTGATTTAATGTCTGTATACATTATTAAAAAAATAAACATATAAATCACTTTTATGTAGAATTGACGAATTGAAAAACAAAAAGATTCGAGCAAATAATCATTAGTTGGATGTGTTCTTCAAGAAAATCCTGAAATAGTTGTATTCGTTGTGTTGTCGGTTATTTTATAACACTTTGCATTTGTGGACTGTATGTGACGTGTTCCCGGGGTGTGTGGCCTTAGTTTGTCGTCACCGACGTCATTGGATCTCCAACAATTTTGGATGCTTGAACAGTTTTGAGGTGAGGTTAACTTGAAATTGTTTGGTGTAAGCAAAAATTATTAACGCAACTAAAAAATTACATGTCCCATGGCAAACGACTGACAATCCTCATGATGCTACTTGTGTCATGAAAAACTTTCGCAAATCGCAGTTTGGAACCGGCTTTAAACAGGGGCTGTAAAGTCACCCAACACTGTTACCAACAAAAAAGTGAAGTTCAAGAGAACCTTCCTCGTTTTGGAAGCATAATGACATCGACAAGAAGATACCAACCACTGATTTCCCAACTAGCAATTTTGTTGAATAATTTACATTTGACACAAGTTCGCGTTGAATTTGATCAGAAAAAAATTGCTTCGATGTTTTTACATCTACAAAAATTAACTGTGAGTACAGAAAGATTCGATGAGAGTCTTAGAGATTTAGGTGACACAATCTGTAGTTGGGTTTCAATTCATTCGATTTTCATTTATTCACAATCATGTTCAGTTGGTTTTTCCATCCTTTAAGGACATGCTACCAACAATTCATCATCATGATCATCATCTTCTTGATCGCGTGATCCACTTACGGGGTCGTGGTCCTACCAACAATTACCTTTTAATTTAGAATAAAGTCGCATTCATTTTTTCTTAGCAATTTAAATTTCATTCGGTTTGTCATTTATTCAAATAATTTGTGGATTATTTAAGATTAGGACCGAGTCTGCGTTTTTGGGTATTTCGCTATCGCCCCTTTAATGGTCCCTGTGTCTGTTTAGTTCTTTTGAGCTGAGCAGTGATTGAGTGATTCAATTCGATCAAATACTTAGTTCAACATGTCCAGCTGGTGGCTCTATTGTGTTTCGCTAAAATGTTAGAATTCAGCATTTATGACTTATTTTTTTAAATGCTCTAGGTACAATTGAATTATTATTATTATTATTATAATTCGTTAACTTACAATTAAAATTACTAAGCTAACATTTACTTAGCACAAACTGCTAAGGTTTCGGCTTATCAATTGAATTAATTCAACTTTTCTTTTACAATTCCTGGAAAAACTTTTAAGAAAACACGAGCGATACTCCGTATTTAAGATTTAATAAGTTATGCAGGAGAATTTTATTATTATAACTTTATTAATCAGTAATAGGTAAAATAGCTCATCTAAAATTACGCCACCAGGTACCACAGCTTTGGCCTAAGTAAAAGAATAAGTTAATTAGGTAACCTAAAAAGAGTTACTAAATTTAGAAATCACCTACAACACTCTTGATAACAATTCTGATAACTGTACCATTTCGAGGCCTAAGTAAATGAATGGGTGCGGTCTTTTCTCTGCCCACTATGCATTACAACTCAATGTAGGTCATGTAGCCTAATCTTATCTCTTTGCACAAAACTGAAGCCTGCCATGAAACTGGCTAACCTTTGACGCATAATCATCAACTATTTTTTTGTGTAAATAATTCTCAGTTAAATATCCCACGAAATATTTATGCCAGCATTGATATAAATAGCACTGGGCAGAGTAGAACTGTTTTACTAATTGCAGATACATTATATTTGCATTCTAAGTAGGATTGTGGTGGGCCGAAGCTCGTCAGAGAAACTTCTTTTACTGTGGGTTTTCTAAATGAGATTTTTTTTTTTGTCACCCCGTTTTTGGGGTGAAATGTTAATGTGGCGGAGAATATCTCTGTGGAAAGAAAAATCAAGTCACTTACTCTCGGTAATGTTGCTAATTTTAATCTTCGGGGGAAATGGTGGACAGGACGGTAGTCGTTTCTGCTCCTGATGGAGAAAAATCAAACTTTGGTCAAGATTCGACATACGAAGGACAGCAAAATGTAAACTCTGTCGATTTTTCTCAGGCTTTGTTTTAGAGAAAAGCTCAATTTTGCAATAAGATTTCCGAAAAAGATCCTCTACATAGTTGGCCTGCCAGGGCAGCTATTTAGGCTGTTGTGTAGATGATTTTGGCATGATTTGCCATCAAACTAACACATGTTTAGCTATTGTGCATGTATAGATTTCCTCTCTCCGCCAATGCAGGATTTATTTCTTTCATTTATTTCACCAATGAAATTATTTCACCAATGATGAATTCTTTGGAACTAAGGTTTCAAGGCTTTACTTTTTTTATTTTATTCAGCTATTTTTAAGATCAGTAATTATCAGCTTTTTGCTACCCCTAGACAAAAGTATTTCCTCAAACATTCGCATTCACTCACGTAGCCATGTTTAATTGCGCATCTTTGAGTCCAAACATCAAAAATATTCTTCCAACCAAGTGTTTTGACTTGTTTGCTTCATATGGTTTTGTGGGACAAGATTGACAGTAGATTTCCAAAGCTATTGTTTTTTATTTTAGTGAGGGTAGGTGTAAATCTTCAAAAGACACTATGGGGACAGTTTCTTCATAGAGAAAGGAAGTTTTACCAAGTAAAGACATCTCCCATCATTAAAGGCACATAACATGGTTTATTAATTCAATTTTCTCTACTCTAATTATTTCGAAGTTATGGTTAGATTACCTATTTCTAACTATAACTTATTATTTATTACGTACACAGAATAGATTCGATTACTAATAGAGACTAAGGCAGTTGCAATAACCAGGTTATTGCACTTACTGGAATATATTTTCTTTTATAAAAAAATATTATGGAAGGACACTTTCTATTAAGATAACGACAATGTTATTAAAAAAAATATTATTGAAACTATGGTAATTTATTGTTGGACAGATTTTTTAAAGTAATAAAACGAAAAACTAGACAATTTACAAAACATACATAGAATACAAATAGAGGATTTTTCTCTAGATTCAATTTTCTTTTGCAAAGTGCCATTTCTTTAATTTTTTGTAGAGATAAAATGCCCTCTACTGAAATGTTCTCTTCAGGCCATTGTAAACATACATTGAAGGTTCGAACAGCAACCTCTGTTTTAACTTTCGATAAAGGAAAGTCACAACAACTTCCTTTTCACTTTCATTTGTGCTCTCAATTTCTGTCGCATCCTCGCAATTTGCAGAGGACTCAGCGTTACCATAAAGCCAATCATTGATTCGTGATGCTAATGTTGGGAAAAATTTCATCAAGCTGTTCGGAAACTGATGAAATCATTTTTCTTTCTCTTAAGATATTTATAGGCCATGTAGATAGTGTTAGCTTATCCTCCTCATCCCAATTATTCTTGGTAGTCATTAAAATACTTCAAAAGTGTCTTAATAGATAAACCCAAGAAGTGGCACTAATCGAGGTAGCACTTTGAAAAACTTGCACTTACAGAATCAAGTGTTACGAAAATCGGGGAGTCGCATGATTCTAGGAGTTGCGTTAACCAAGTGAGTATTGCATTTTATAAATTTTTAGTAAAATAAATTTTGTAGTTGTCAAACAGACAGACGGCAATGTCATGCAATATTGATTATGTAAAAACAAAATTTTTAAATTTTGAAAATTGTAATTTTTTCTAATTCTAATATAATTTTTGCTACAGCTAATTAATGCTTTGATACGTTTGAAATACTTCTCATAGCTTCAAGTTTCAAGCTAACCATCATTCAGAGAACTGAGAATTTCTCCGTCGGATATCTCGTTGGCGCTTGTGATGGTGTGGGCCTTAAACTCATTACCCTACGTTGTTGTCTGTATTTCTAAAGAGTAGTCGCAAGTGGAATAAGTACAGCTGCTGTCAAAATAATAGCAGTAATATTATGAGAGAATATTTTTATCTTGGAGACTTTGGGAATGTTCTTCTACTTTAGAACATTAACTGAAAGGAGTAAAAGATTTTTCAATTACTCCAATCATTAGCAGGATATTATTCAAGCTATCCTTCAGAAAGCAGCACTGCTATTATTTTGACTACAACTGTACTTTCAATATACATAAGTCGGTCTTGATTGCTAAAAGGCTGTAAAAACTGAAAAGATATCAAAATTCTAAAAGCGTCTTTTGAGATGCACTTACGGCGACACAATACGAGTGCATTAAAATTAAAGAAAAAAAGATCTTCACAATGACCTCAAGAAGAAGCTTTAGAATCAGTTCTGAATGTATGGACAAACACTATTGAGACCCGATCTCAACTCCATTCGATTCAATCGAATAGACGAAAAAACACAGTTGGAGTGCTCTCAATCAGTTGCCATAACCTGAAAACATTTTGCTGACAAATTAAAAGTATAGGCCTAGATTAGTGGGGGACTTGAAACCCTTGATGAAACCATAAAATACAAATATCTTTATTGATTCAATTCACGGATGCCTTACACCGAGTCTTCACATACTCTTTTGAGTGAAATGTTTAATTAAATTTTGATCTCTTTATCCGCAGATTAAACTTTAAAAAATTTAAACACAAAATGCGTAATTTGCACGTGTTACCACAGTGAATTTAAACGCTTCTACACGTCAACAGGCTCATGACCACAATCTTAGCGATTAATTAAGTTCTTAAACACTCTGTTATTAGAGCACCAAAGAAGTACGACACAGGACTCTGTGTGGAAAACATGACGCAAAACTAAACACCCACAGAAAATGCGTTCCCTACCACGGCCCTTGACACACATCCACCTACTCTCACTCAATTCCATCTAATCGCCAGAATTTCAAGGGCCTAAAGTGCCAAACGCCTCCTGCCAATTGCCGACGCAATTCTTCACAACACAACAAAACACACAGCCCCCGTGCAAGGTGCCGCCACCCCCACTCACTCACTCGCTCGTTCGCCCGCCCACACCCCTGGCACACTTCGATTAGGAACGCTACACGTGAAACCCACAAATTGTTTTATCAAACCCACACCCCCTCTGTGCCACTGTTTGCGTGCAGGGTGTACACACCGCCTCCCACAGAGACTTAAATTCCAAAAATCCCACGGATTTCACAGTCAACGAACTAAATGAATGGATAAGCCTTCAAAAAAACCAAAAAAAAAAAAAAAACACCCCTACATCAGACTACACTAACTCAACGCTTTTGAAAAAAAAAAAGTTTTACAAAAAAAAAACAAACTTGCACCAGAGCTCAGCTAAATTAATATTCACCACACGTATGTAAATTCGCTGCACAAAAATGTGTCCCTTATCCTCATCACCATCACCAGCCACACTCACACACAGAGAGACACACGTCAGGCGGCGGCAACAACGAGGAGGAGGTGGAGACCTAGAGCTAGAGCAGCTCTAGTGTGCTCTAATCTCAAAAACTCGACACGGCGCGGCGGCGATGAAGCCACCACTCCTCCTCCGCTCGCGCTCTAAATGAAAACACAAAAACTCGCATAATTTGTAGAACACACTGATAAGCAGGTGGGCGGATGAGGGTGTGAAATTTCCACGCACAACCGAGGGGAGGGGTTACAAAAAAATAAAAAAAAACAAAAAAAAAACCGAAAAAAAAAGTTAAATGCATCGCCCTGTCGCACGAGAGATACCAGGCGACAGAGGAGGGAGGATGTCATTCTGGATAAATGTCCGTACCTAGCCCATAGACCGATGGAGTCAATGAGTAATCGTCAAACATTTGATAGCATTTACTAGTGTCAAGGGGTTGGTGGTTTGTTTTCGTTTTTTTGTTTTTTTTTTTTTTATAAAAATTGTTTACCAGTGGTTGATTTATTTTTTGCGTAATCCTTTTCGCGTTTTGCAGTCATTTTATTTTTGAATTTTTATTTTTTTTGTTAACTTTTGATTAAAGACCACTTTTTAGATTTTAAAAATTTTCAAACATTCATAATTTTAAGTAGAATTTTTTTTTTTTTTTTAAATTATCATCACCAACAACGGTCAGTTGAAACACAAACAATTCGAATTGTACACCACCAACAACAAACAGGCAAAAATAAAAAAAAAAAAACAACAAACAACTCAACGACGACGACGGCGACGAGAACACTACCAATAACAAAGAACTCGATCGTGAGAACAGCAGTCACCGAGGAGCCAAGTCCGAAACACTTCCTTACCGCAAGAAGTCATCCTTTGAACTAAACCGAATCGAAACACCGAAATCACTGAAACATTATCCTGGCTAAAAAGAGCCGACACCGACACTGACGAGGACAACGACAACCAACGAACGAACGAGAAGCGAGCGAGCGTACGAACGGAGGACGTCGACGACGATGATGAGGACGACGACGACAACAACCACGACGACGACTACGACGACGACTTCAACGACTCCAACGAGGATGACTGTGAAAAGCTCCACACTGCCTGTGTGCCTTTAGCCGTCCTCCGGCATGTGACTCCTCTCTATGTCGAACCTTTTCTATACCACCACACGGCTGCTGCTGCCAGCCAACGTACTTTCTCCCACTCGGCGTGCACAAGTGTGTGGAGAGTGTATCTCTCTGCTGCTGCTGCTGGTGGTGTGTGTGTGTGTGGTTGTGTATCTCTCTCTATGAGGATCACCTCACCGAAGGGATGTGTGTGCCGGGCGGTCGTGTGCGGCGGGCGGGTGGGAGGATAAGAGAATAGCCGCCGTTGCCATCGCTGCTGCCGACCCTTATACAACAGAGGTTACCATATCGTCGCAGCAGATACTTATCCCATCGCCCCATCCACCACCAACACCACCACCATCACGACCACCCTAACCACCACCACTACGATTGCACGACCACCCATCGCCATCCCTGGTGTATTGGCGACTTTAACTTGAAAGTGCCGTTCTGGGATGAAAACAACCATCACACGCCGCTGCTAAGCTTTCCCCGTCGCCCCACGGTGCTACCGAACCGATGATGTCGACAGCGCGGCAACACACAATATCTAACGGTGCGGAGAGTAACTCACAGGCGCAAAAAAAAAAAAAAGAAAAAACGAAAAAATAAAAGAAAAAAATTACGGGAAAATCCAAAGTAGAGAGAAAAAATCATCCCAAAGCCACCCCCAAATAAAAGAAGAAAACGCCGCCACCCACTCATCGCCCGCCAGCGTGCCACGCTCGGTAAGGGTGAACAAAAAAACAAGAAAAATCATCGAGAGAAGGGAAAGACGAACAAAAAAAAAGGAAAATTTGCCGAACCGAACACCGAAAGCACTCCAGGGGGCGAAGGGTAAAGAATGGGGTGTGAAAAAAGTGGTCTTGTCGTCGTCATCGCCCGTCCGTTTCGCCGCCACCGCCACCGCCACCGCCATCGCCATCGTCGTCGTCGTCGTCGTCCTTTTCGTAGTAGTCCTTCTCGTCCTCGTTCTCGTCGTCGTCGTCGCTGTCCGATGTAGATGTGGGAACCACCTATCCACCCACCAACTACCACGTAAGTGTGGTGAGAGGAAGCACGCGCGCAGGATAACAAAACAAAGCAACAAAAGCTGTAAAGCACGACATCGCGGCACTTTGAACCATGAGTCTAGTGCCAAATGTTTATACTACCACTCTCCGTGGAATAAAATTCCCCCAAATCTATACGCTATGGCCTGGCCTATAGCTACAGATACGACGGGGTGACTCTGCCTCTGTGTGTGTCTCTGGCTCTGTTCATGTGTTGGTTGGCATGGCTGAATAGACGTGGGTATTGCTGGCTGTTGGCGCACACGGCAGCACCAAATGAATCCAGTCCAAGGCGTCTGTATAGCTGTGGGTATATCCGTGCCAGTGGAAGCGGTGGCAAGCCCCACCAGTGGCAGCAGCCAGCGTTCGAAGCACAAACAAGCGCACAGATGCCGTGCCGCGTTCTAAAGTCCTGCTGTTGCCTGCCTGCCGTATCGCAATGAATGGTGGTTTTCGAACGTAATCAGGGGGGAGTTTTACTGCTCATTTTTACTGCACGATTGAGGGTAATTTTCTCGTGGGTGAAGGGATTGACTCGGAAATTCTCGGTTGTAGTGTGTCATTTGCATTGGGTGGTGGTCGGGAATTGAGAGGTCCTTAAATGGTGAGCACGAGCAGCGTGAATTTTATGCCACTCAAAAATGTTTGCACGTTGCGAGGATCGGTTCCGTCATAAATTTCGACAGAGAAAATTGTCTGCCAGAGAAAACGGGGTTCTACTTTTAAATGGAATCATGGAAGAATAAATCAATACGGTTTTTTTTTTTTAAAAAAAGACGAAATCCAAATTATTGGGCACTGTGCTTTAATGGATCGAATACGGTTCGGCTGAAGATCGAACAAAGCGCCACCTTTTCCGAATAACAGAAACCATTTTGAAAGTCTTAGGAATCGATATAAGTTCAAATAACTGCACTAAAATTCTTCTTATCATCTCGAATTCAAATAAACAAAAATAAATCCCATCCTATTTGCTGCTCGGGTCAGCTGTGTGAAAATTGCTTTGGCATTTAATTTTTTTTTTAAATTTAGGGTTTCGTTCCAAAGGAATAACGAAATCCTTATGGAATCACTTCGGTGTCTGCCTGTCTGTCGCCTTTTATATATTTGACTATAACTTATAAGTCCTTTATAGTTAAGGGATGAAATTCGGACTAAAAATGTATCTAGGCAACTCAAAAAGCAAATCATACATTTTTTTTAAATTAGTCGAAGGTTAAAGGAAACGTTAGTACTAATACTAACGCCCGAAAAAACTTTTACTAACTTTGATGGTCGATGACACCCATTCATTGCAAAGGAGACTGTGTCCTGTGTCTGTCTGTCATTAGGCTTTATTCTTTGTAATTGGCAAACCACTAAGAATTAAGAAATAAAATTTCCCCAAAAGATGTATTTTACTTGTCCAAGTAAGTTCAGGTAAAAAATTTAAAAAAAATTTTATACTAGCGAACAACTTAGTACCAATACTAAATTCGAAAAACAAAATTTCTTTTATTAGTTTTTCGAGGCATCGTTGGAAAGAGGATGGCAGCAATATCAAAAAGTTGTACTGTGGTAATCACCTTTGTAAGAAGTTATTAGCCAACAAACTGCCAAAAACTGACTTGTGTACCGTGTCCCCCACATTATTTTCTAGAATATTGAACCAAAAAATCTGATAAAAATTTGAGTTATAGATCAATTCATCGCAATACCACAAAATTATCCGAATATTGTCTATAATTTTTCATACTAAAATAAATTAATTATTACTAACTCTTTTTGAAAAAAATTTCACGGTATTTTACTAAGTGAGGTACTAACGGATAGGCCTTGTAAAATGAAATAAAGTTTTCATTTGAAATCCCCTTATGTACGCAGGCGGCCAACTGACAGCAATAGTATTTCTTAATTTTGTCACAAAGTAGAAGACATAAAGCCATTCGGTTTTTTTGTGTTCAATTCAGAATTAAAATGCTGATCGACCACAAAAAGTCAATCTTCTCCTACATTTCAAAAATGTGAAGAAAAAAATTGTAACCTTTCTTTTTATTCTTTGTATCAAAATTTCAAAAAGTTTTTACTAATATTTCTTCATTTTTTTTGCTTTCGTCAACCCCCAGCGGGCGCTGACTCACACAGGGGTGTTACATCTTTTTTCAGTTTTATTTTTAATACTACACATGCGAATTTTTCAGAAACTCTGGATATGAATAATTTAACTTGAATGTGTGATTAAAGAAAAAAGCTTTTGGCTTTCAATACTGCTATAGTAATTCATTGTATGTATTGCTGTTGTTTTTTTATAATTTTTTGTTCATGTTGATTAATTTTTCTTTAAACTTGCCCCAATCTCCTAAACGAGACGAGATAGACCAACCCGTCATAGTCAAAAATCCTTGTTTTTGACCCCTCTACAAAAGCCCATTAAAGTTTCTTGGCGCTAATTCTGTATCTTCGAAAACCTTCGCTCTTCCACCGTCATGCCGGTTTTCGACGTCAAAATCACCGTTCTTGAAGCGTTGAAACCACTTTCGGCACGTTCTTTCACTACTGGCGGCCTCACTTCACGTATTTGAGAGCATTCGATGAGCCTCAGCCGCAGATTTCTTGATATTAAAGAAGACAATTAATAGTGGTGGAATCTTTCCGTGCGAAAAAGTAGTTTTTTTTAGTTAGCATTGAAATTAACATCCTAAATTTAAAAAAATAATGTACGTTGTTGTGCGTTGCTATATAAACAAAAACGCAAAACGTCACATTTGAAAAATAAGGGGATTGGTGGGCTCACACATTACCAAAAAAAAAAAATTATAGAAAACGATGTCAAACAAAATTTAGGGGCAAGACGTCACATTTGAAAAATAAGGGGATTGGTGGGCTCACACATTACCAAAAAAAAAAACGTTATAAAAAACGATGTCAATCAAAATTTAGGGGCAAGACACGAGCAAGTTGAGTATCTTGTATAGCTCATTTGTGCCCTGACGTAAATTACTTTCACCTTGTTTTGCTACTGAAATCTAAAAAAATGATATACAGTCGAAGCCCTCTAAGTCGAAAATCCCTTTAACTCGAATTTTTTCGACATATTTTGGCATTCCCTTCAATTTTCCATACAAAACCCATCCTATAAGTCGAACGCCCCCTAAGCCCTCTAACTCGAATAAATTTTTTTGCCTCTTGGTCTATTTTCAATTCCTCTAAGTCGAATTTTTTTTTGCAAAAAAATAAACAAAAAATGTTTACTCTCAACTTTATGAAGCACGCAACTTGTATTGCATGCACTGACTCTCTCTCAATTTGGTACTGGACGACGACCACCTTTTATTTCATGTTGATTTTTTAGTACAAACACGTCGGAGGAAAAAGCGCATATGATTGCCCTTATTATTGTTTACTTATGCAAGAAAAAAAGAGAATGTTCACAGCAAGAATGAGGATTTGCATTGCGACCTACACGGCAAACATCGAACCCAAGGAACTTAACAAAATCGAAACTATTCGCCAATGGTTCTCGAAGAACAATCATGATGGGCAAACACAATTGTCGTCTAGGGCCACATTATCGTCGTCTACACACACGAACAAATGAGCTATGGCTTATTTGTGCACCTTTTTAAAAAGGCTCCATTCTTCAATTTTAAACACTTTATCCAAAACTACAAGCAATTTCCTCTGTGTTTTCCATTCATGTATACTCTTTTGTATAAAATAAAGGCTTTTAAACAAAAAATAAATATTAATAACTCTAACTCGAATTTTTCGAAAAATCCCTCTAACTCGAACTAATTTTGTTATCCCGTGAAAATTCGACTGTATTTATTTATTTTAATGACAGTGAATTTCTATCAAATAAATTTTCTTAAAAATTAGTTTGTTTGTGGATTATGTTGTGTAATTTAAGGCAAATGAAAAACGACAGAAGATACTTTTTATCTGGACTATATTTTTTGATTTCCACTGAAAACTTGGCCCACATTTTGTATTAGTGGACAGACTTAGATGGAAGTTTTCAAATCAAAATTTAGATCATACTGAATGGTTCCGACAAAAATGACGATTGAATGACGACAAATTTAAAAACAAATTCCCTGGAAACTCAGTTCAATTTAACCTCAAATGACCTCAGATCTCTTAAAATGTTATTCGAGAAAAGCCTTTTAGTGCGTTGGCTCAGAACGAACTTCTTTTCTCTTCTATATTTGGCCAATGAAAAAGTGGAATGAAAAAAATAGAATAAGACGATTGCAGTCGCACTAAAATTCTTCACCAGAAAGTGTGAAATGGACGATCTCTGCACCAGACTTCTGCATCCATCTTTGACAACAAATGGCAACCACTTCAAATCCACACCCCCATTCGGAGGTTTTCCATCATATTCTCAAAATAAAGTTCACCCCAAGCGTAGACATCCCCGAATCGTCATCATCACCACCATCATCAGCCATGAATGTGGGCTGATGCCACTCTGGTTCTCGTTTGGTACTTCTCCGAACTTTCCATTCCCATTGAAGCGCACACATTCCGACATACACACGACGAAAACCGTCCCAGCGTTGACTGTTCATGGCACCAGAGCTCGCGTAGGTATGTCTCACACAATTATAAGGCACACGAGGGCTTTGCCTGCGCCCGAACGTCTCTAAAGCCGGATGGGGAGAGACTAACAACGAAACCAACTGACACGAACACGACAAATCGCACAGGGCAGGGGCAATACATTTCACTGCTTCGGGATTTGATTCCTCCGCCGCCGTTGTCGTCGTCCTCATATACTATATATCTGTGAAGAGACAGAGATACGAGTACGCGCGTTTTAGCAGCGCAAGGATTTTATCCTCCTTCGTTGTTGTCGTCGACGTCGTTGTCGTTCGCCCCAAGTGACGTCCGCCTCCCCCATTCACCCGCCCTCATTAAATAGCAAATTTTCTTACACTTCTTGACTTGCATTTAAATAAATGGCACTGAGCGCAGCCAGGAAACCGGGACAGGTACTTGTAAACTGAAATCAGGTACCCACAAGAAATTCGACGGAGGGTCCTTGTTTTTTTACGACTCAATAAAATTCACCACATGCTTCTGCCATCAACCCTCAACGTGATCCCTGGTAATCTGCGGAGAGTTACGGGTCGTCGCACGCGTTAAATTCAGGATCTGCCATGGAGGTCCAGAAAAATGTCACAGAGGTTTGACTGCTGGGGAGGATTGCAGGCGTGCCTTTTTTTTTATTCCTTATTCCTTTTTTTTTTTTTTTTGCCCTCCTAACACTTGCCACGACTGTGGCCCTTGTGAAACTATTCCGGAACTGCTTCTGGCGGATGCCAGTGGGGGGGTGGGTGTGGGTTAAAGCTGCCATCAAGAGCATCATCTCCCATGTTGTGCTGTGTGTAGATGAACGGGGTGGGGGTTTGTCAACGACGTCGAAGGGCGGAAGGTTGTTTTGCTCATGGAGGCGAGAAGTGGTAGCTTGAGGACTGACAATCAGAGATGGTCGCCTGTAGTTGTTGGACGGCCGTCGGGCGAGGGTTGCGCCAAACGCAACACGACGACTGACGACGACGACAATGGAAGTTTGAAGTCATTATGATAACGACATTGGTTTCGTTCTGGCGTCAACGCACTCAATGGAACCGTGCCATGCTATGCCGAGCTGAGCCGTTCCCGGCCGTTCGGAGCCGTGCCACACGATGCATCATCCACAGAATGTGCACGTCCGTCCTACATCGCACTCTAAACAAGTTACCGTCCTGATCCTTAAGCTTAGATTGATTATGTGAAAACACCAGCACCAGCACCAGCAGCAGCAGCAGCAGCAGGACGTCGTCGGGCGATGACGAGGACAACGAACAGTGCACACGGCCTTGGTGAAATCAGATCGACCCACCCCCGCCACTCCTGCCTACAATAATTCAGTGTGCGGCAAATTGTGAAAGAGGATGTCAGCTCCGAAGCAATAATGGCACCACGGGTCGATGGAGTGTGAACTGGGAGGGTTCGAGCAGACATCCGACACTGGCGACACTCTGTTCACGGCACACGACAATGTCTCCATCCCTCCCCACCCCAAGCGCCGTTTACACAATGCCATGCCATGCCGTGGCACGCTACAGCGACATGCCGTGCCACCCCAATTCCGCCGATAATAAGCGGCGTGTCCCCATTGTGCAAACTCCAGGGCGAGCGAGAGAGAGTGTGCCAATAATTCATTCAACCTTTCGGGCGTGGGCGACGAGTGGCGCGGGTGGGCGTGAAGGAGTGGGTGGGTGATGAGGGTGGCGCAAATAAGCTCATTTCGACGCAAAAAAAAAAAGAAACCGAACATAGAAACCAGCAACAACGACGGCACATGGCACGACCAACGACCGTCGCACGGGCACATGGCACACAAAAACCTTCCACAATTTGAGTCATCGGTAATTGGGTGAGGGTTGGGCCAGCTAATGGCGGGACACCCACCTAAGGTGAGTCTCTCCACTCGGCTTTGTCCTCAACCAACCCCTAAACTCCCACCCACTGCCCTGTGAGCACCCGTGTCTTTCCGTTAATTTTCATACTTTTCCCAGGACTCTTTGGCGGCGGGCGAAGAAAGTAACACCGTCCAGTGCACAGCGTGTAGATGTGTGTATAGATAAGACTGCTTATAAAAGTCAGTGCCTCGACGATGTCGCTCGTCCTCTGTCCGCCTGTCCGCCTGTCAGCCGTCACCCATCACCCGTCGTCGGTCGTCTGTCGTCTGTCGTTTGTCGTCCTCCACGTCGGACACAAACCTGCTCCAGCCAATTTACTATGTAATTCTTTATCCATTACTATCACTTCATGACGGCACGGCGGCAGTGCCCATCCCTTGGCATTTGCCACAATTACTCTCGTGCGCTCACCCTCGCCCTTGGGCTTCACCCTCTTTAGGGGTGGTGTGACGCCGATGGTGGTAATGGCGGCAACGGCAGCAGCAGCAGCGGTGGTGGTGACGACGTTGCTCGTGGTGGTGGTGGCACACAGCAACCAGACGTATAGCTATAGCTAGGGGAGATAAAATGCTCCGCAATTACCACTAAGGCCACATCTAACGAAGCCGATGATTTCTATAAAAAAAAAAAAAAGTTTTTTCTTTTTTGTGTAGCCTCCACCCTTGGAGTGGATTTCTGTTTTTTTTTTTTTTTATTTTATTTTGCTCTGCTTCGGGCTTCATCCCTCTTGGTTCGTATTTTACACAGATACGGACAGCGACGGTCGTCCATCGTTTTTAGGGCGGGAGGAGGAAAAAGTTTTACCGACTGCCATGTGATACAGTGGCGGGCAAAAGAAGTGGTACAGAAGGAGAGAGAAGAGATGTTGATAAATAATTAAGGCGGCTATACATTTACAAACCAAAGTAGACGGAGGTTAACGAGTTCAGGCCGGGCTTTAAGTGGAATTTTTACTCAAAAAAATGTCAAAGAATTGTGTATTTAAGGAGAATATGGCCTCAAATAATCTTCGCTCTTCTTAAAAAGACAAAATTTTAGATGATTCCACATCCCAGAACTAGTTCGCTTGAAGTAAATTTTAGTGAAATAGAAAGTAGTAGAAAGTGAAGTAACTTTTAATAATGCAAAAAAAAAAAAAGAATACGTTTTGTTTTTATATTTCAAAGGTAATGATTGTGATTCATAAATGGTCTGGCCCAAGGAAAAATTTTAACACGAAAAATTAGAGCAATTTCTCGATATTCAGAGGAACTATACTCCCGTTCAGAGGCAGGTGATGATGAGCAACAAATCAATTGCAATATTTTCATACTTAAATTAAAAAGTTCTTTATTTATTTTTATAAAACAAAAACATACATACGTATTAAATTGAATTTATTTTCTTAGTTTTTTTAATAAAGTTTGTTGAATAAAATAATTATAATTTTCATGAATCTTATGAACATTAATCTTCCTTTTCTTTTTTTCTATTCAAAATTTTAAAATCATTTAAAAATTTCTTGAATCATTTGAATTTCAATTGAATTTGTAACTTTTTTATAGATTATGCTCGAAAAATTTTTGTAGGTTTACGTGGCAGTATATTTTAAGACCTTAAGCAGCCTATACACGATTTTTTTTCGATTGTCAACTGAGTTGATAGTTGGCCATACCCTACATCAATTGAATTGAAAGACTGTCTTTATTGCCAAAAAGTAGTACGACGCAATGCAAATTTTGTACGATGAGTGAAAAAAGAAAAATTTTAGCATTAATGATAATTGCAAAGTGTATAAATAGTGAATCCGAAGAAATAGAAATAAAAAAACGTAGAATTTGGATGAAGGAATGGTTGAAAAATAAGAAAAGACTTTCGAATGAAAAATAGAGACGGACACATAAGTGAATCTATAAGGGTTTCGTTATTCCTTTGGAACGAAACCCTAATTAATAAGAGGGCTAAAAATAAATTAAAATAAATCGAATGATTTCTCAAGAACGTTTTTATGAGCTTTTGAGTAAAGTTACTCCACTTATTATTATTTCACAATGAATATCTACCTCAATTTCTTAAATTTGACATCTTGTCGATGAACTTGCCAGTCAACTTCGAAAAAACAAAATCTTATGTTTTCCAACAACCAACTCGCAAACCGCCAAAACGATCAATAGACAAAACCACACATGGGTTTATTTTACTGTGATTTAACTGACTTGATGATTGAATTGAATCGTGTAAGGGTTGCTTTACATACGTCTAGAATTTTCAAAAAAAAAAAATATTTTATTTCACAAAACTATTGTTCAATTGCTTTTTCTAAAATAAATTTCATGAATATACAGACCGAAGTATAATGACCATGTTGCATTTAATTTGAGTTACGCATGCTCTTCTTTTACCATTATTGAAAATGAGTACAAAAATACTCTTTTTTTTTTTTCTAAAAATATTTAAACAAATTCGCTCTTGCTGCATGTTTGAAGCTTCTCTGAAAATAGTACCTTTGAAAAAATTTCCGCTTTTCTCCTCCATTCTATTTACTAAGCATTTAAACTTAATGATACTAGAATTTATATCTTACATTATTTGCAAAAAAACACCGTTATATTTTAAGGTTCGACTGATAAGTTTGTGGTTATAACTAATCTAATAACTAACTAATAAACTTAAGAACAAATAAAACGCAGGATTATGATGAAGAAAATGATGAGATCTTGGACGATTATTTTACATTAGTTTATTTTTTTTTGTTTACTTTTTCTATGTATTAAACAATGAGGGAATTACTTTGATTAGTAATTATCCATATCTGAATGAAAAACTAACAAAATAATTTTGGCTAGGTTTTTAGTGTAAATACGTGTAAATGTGCGAGGAGAGTATGATGAAAACTTTAAATGCATTTTTCTTAAAACAACTTTTTCAGACACGGCTCGCACGATAACGTTCTTTTTAAGCATTTTTTTTTTTAAGTGTTGTCGTTTTATTCAAGTAGTTGTCATTTAGTGGTGGTAATTTTTATTATTAAGGAAAAATATTGTAAACTTAAGAAGATATGACTATACCAAGTGCTTTGACACTTAAATCTAAGATTTGTTAAATAGTGGAGTTGATCAATCTGTGCACTAAGCGGCTCATATGTAAAGCCGGATTTTCGATATTTTGATTTAAATTTTTATAAAAATAATTAAAATGTAAAATTTATGACGAATTTTTTCTTGCACTGCTATAAATCACCGTTTTTTTTTCAAAATTCCGGCCCGACAAACTATAACTACAACTTTATTCTTCAATTTTGTTTCATCTTGCAAATCAATCAACATTTGCTGACAACATCATGATAACTATGAAGCTACTTTTTTTATGTTGTGGATGATGTCATTTTGTATATATGTATAGTCTACTCCCTCTGTTGGATAATAATCACTCAATTTTCAATAGCAAATGAAAGACAAAAAAAGCGAATTGTAATTTACACAATTATACATTTATTATTGCAATTGAAACAATAGATAAAGATCAAACAAAAATTGAAATTGTACTTAGCTGTGGAGTGGGTTGTGGTCAAGATCCAAGTAACCGAGAACCAGAAAAAATGCGTTCGCCCATCGACAGCTCGCCAAAACTCAACGACTGTCGTTGACCTTGTTTAAGATGACGGTGATTGATAAAAATGACTGTGTTCCATGAGGCCGGTTCCACTGATCTCAAATACCCTCTAACTCTAACTCTAATACAATACAACTAATACAAAAACCATCCTCTACGTCGAACTAAATTATATGTCCCGTGAAAATTCGACTTAGAGGGATTCGACTGTACTAATTTTTGTAAAAATAAAATAAAACTTTTTTTAAGGTTTAAAGACCAATAAACAATGTGTAACATTTACTTATATAAGTTTACGTTGTTATCTATATTTAAAAAATGTTTCCTAGCGCATTTCTAGCGTTAATAGACGTACCTTATGATCAAAAGAGAACCGGAATTTTATTAAAAAATGCAAAATTACAATTTTTAATAATTTTCTTTATTATCACCTTCAAAGTATTCTCCTCCTGCGGCAATACATGCATGCCAACGCTTGATCCAATTTTCCATACAAGTTTTATAGGCCGCCGAAGGTATGGCCTTTAGTTCACGCAGCGAATTCTCTTTTATGGCCTCTATGGTCTGAAAACGCGTTCCCCGCAATACCAATTTGAGTCTGGGGAAGAGGAAAAAGTCACACGGGGCCATATCTGGAGAGTACGGTGCTTGGTTGATGATATTGGTTGAGTTTTTGCCCAAAAACACAAGACACAACGACGCTGTTTTTGAATGAAATTCAGGTTTTTTGGCACCAGCCGAGCAGCGACGCGTTTTAAACCCAAAACATCAGTTAAAATGTGTTCGGTTGATCCATAAGAGATGCCCAACAACACAGCAATCTCTCTTATCGGTGCAGAACGATTTTGCAACACGATTTGCTTCGCCGATTCAATGCTTTCTTCAGTAACAGATGTTGTTGGGCGGCCAGGGATCTCATCATGATCCAAGCTTGTACGACCACCTTTGAACCGTTTATACCACTCATATGCCTGTGTTTTTCCTAGACACGATTCACCAAAGGCCTTTTCTAACATTTTCAACGTTTCGGAACACTTAAATCCATTTGCAACACAAAATTTGATGCACGCACGTTGTTCTAAATTTTCATCCACTATAAAAATCGCCACACGAAAATTTTTCAACTTATTTGTATAGACGTCAAACAAAAACTAATCATACGATATCCGTCAAAATTTGACAGAATATGTATAAAAGTGTTGCCAACGTTGAGAGAATAAAATTTTACCGATTGGACAAGCGCGGGAATTTTAAAATGAAAATTTCGGTTCTTTTTTGATCATAAGGTATGTAGGTATGTAGGTCGTTAAGCCAAATAGACAGTACTTCTAACTATACTGTTTTTTGATATACAAGTAATCGATTTTTTCTGATAGGTCTTACAGAGTGTCATTAATTAAGTTTGGTGCTAAGAGTGATCGTCCCATGACGCACTTGTAAAGAATTTTCATTTTAGTTAGTTTAGTTTTTTTTTTCTTTTATTTGAATGATCTTTTTCAACAGGTAATAATATTACTATTACAAAAAAAGCTGGCTTGTTCTAAAGCTGACTGCCCGATTGACAATTTTAATACCCTCATTAAGGTGAACAATAAATTAATAGAAACTTAAGTTCAGCATATTCATAATCATTGGTGGCGTAACAGGCCGCGGACGGCCAGAACCTAGCTTTTTCGCGTCTCCACTGTGTTGTTGGCAAGGGACCTACAGTTTACTGGTGGCTTCGAACGGCGAATAGCTCAGCATATTGCTTCAGTTTAAAATTGGCTATTTGGTGTTGTTATTTTGTATATATTGAGCTACTAATCTTACTGAGTCCTAAGCCTTGTTTTTTTTAAGATATCACTAACATGAATCCCGATTAATTTTCGTGCTTGTTGAGTTCCAACCATAAACATTTACTAGTGTTCTAGTCTCTTTGTGGAAAAAATAGCCAATAGAAGCCACTCTAATCCCACATCTTCTCTCTAATCGATTTCCTCCACATCCCCAGCTAATCTGGAAAAATTTCTTTTTAATGCAAACAGACATTGAAAAAGTAATGTGGCACATTTACCCACAAGAGACCAGTAATCGCTCCAACTCAGATCACAGAATCTATCCTCACGAGGCTTGACTAAGCTTAAAAGATCTTCCGCCGACAAAATCATTTAATGCAAACGCGACTGTGTCTCACCGACAATCCCGCCTGCAATTTACAAACATTTAAAATCAATGCAACCCCCCGACCAACAACCACAACGAGACTCATTACGAACGCCATCCCCTAACCTGGCACCTAAATAGTGTCAAAATAAAATCAATGTATCTTAACCTTTCCCCTCGACTGTTCTATATCTATTCATCGTATCTGCTGCCAACGTGGGCGCCGGCTACCGACCGTTCCCTGAACGAAATCAAAGCACTCGGCTGTATATCTCGCAGTCCCGTCTCACACCCCCACCCCAAAAAAAAAAAAAAAAATACCCAAACGCCCAAACACCCACCGTCGTCATTGCCGTCGCCACCGCCGCAACACACCCGCACACGTATCTCGCTATCCACAGTCAACTAGATAGCTATTCACTGAGGCATATCTCCATTGTGGAAAATAAGTGTGTTCCTGGCGCACAACTGTGCGCTGTGTGCAAAAAGGACGAAAAAACGAAACCCAACGAGCGACGAACGGCATTATACACCACCACACACACCCGGGCACAGCGCCGGAGCATGGCACTCCAACAGCGGCAAGCGACAGGCGACGGAAGGTGGGTGGGTGGTCGGGTGGAGGACTCAACGACTCAGGGCAAAGTGTACCTACACCAGAAGCGAGCAGGCGGCAAGCAGCACACGGGCGCACGAGGGCGCACATGGACGCTGCCATAACGCCGCACACCACATTTTAACACCCTTCAACAATAAACAGCATGTCACTTAGTCCCAACTTCAGGATATCCCCGGCCCCGGACCCGGCCCCGGTCCGTGCCACAGCTGTGCCATGGAAATGAAGATACACACGAACCCCGATGGCACCATGATGGCATGGCATGGCATGGCATGGCATGCTCGCTATCAACCTACATACACACAGTCGTTTGGAACGACGGAACGACAGAACGACCGACCGACCGACCGACACGACGGTACCCAAAGCAACGTGCTCCATGAACACACACCCCACGACGACACACTCAGGGAGCCGTATGCCATCAACAGCCACCAGCCAACAGCACGAACGACATCAGCAGAAAACTTTACGTTTGGACGCACATAAATATCCTTGCCAAACATCCTTCTCCATGGCGCTAGCGCTGCCGCTACGTGTATATGCGAGCGATTTGGGAGCGCACAGCTACTGCTGCGTGTGCTGTGGGTTGAAATCCTCGTGCCGGATTATATCCCTCCGGTGCTCTGCTCCGTGCTCCGTGCTCTGGCTGGCTTGATGGTTGTGTGTGCGGATCTGTGGGAATGTCGGTCGGACGGGGAGGGGGTGGGTCGGCTACGAGGACGACGATGAGGACGAGGACGAGGACGAGGACAGCAACGACGACTACGACTACGACGACTACGACGACGACGACTGGGACGACTCCGATGATGATGATGATGGGGTGTGGGCGGCTTGTCGGTTGGTTGAATGACGGTTAAGGATTTGAGGGAGGCCAGAACTTGACAGGGTGTGAGGTTCGAGTGTTTGTTCGTTTCGACCTTTTTTCCTTTTTCTTTTTTTCTTTTTTTTGTTTTGGTATTCCTCTCTGTTTTTTTGGAGCACTGCCGATAGCATAACGTGGTATAATTCAGTGGGTAAGCAGCAGCAAGCAAGCGAGCCGAGCCAAGAGTGCTGAGTGGGTAAAAAAAAAAGGAAAAAGAGAAAAATGTAAAAAAAGTGAAAAAAGAAAAATTGGAAAAAATGAAAAACGAAAAAGAAAAAAATGTACCTGACTGCTGGTGCTACTTGTGCTGCCACTTCCACCACCACTACCACACAAGGACTTCCACTCCTGGTGCTCCGTTTCTAATTCTCCAGCGCTGGTATCCGTTTGGACTTTGCCTGTCTGCTGGCTGTAACAGGCTACCGTGCTGTACCTATATCTGTGTGTTAAGCCGACCGTAGGCGGGCGGACGGATGGTAGCTCCGAGTGGGTGGGTGGTGGCTTTCAGCAGGAAAAAAAATAACAAGTAAACCCGAAAAAGGGATATACGATTTTGAAGATGGCAATAGAGAGCAAGCCTGGGACATGACATCGTAAAAAGGTATAATTCGCCACAGGATGTCTGTTTAACTTGAGCCTTCACTTCTACTATTTCCAAAATTTATATCCCAGCCACCCTCGAGGGGTCGTTCTATGTAGATGTGGATCCCAGCTCCATCTCGTGGTTGAGGAGGGTTCGTGAGATAACCGTCGTCGTTGTTGTTATTTTTGGGTTCGACGAATTTGACTCTGACTTGGGGGCTCCTTCGTTCGAGTGGGGATACAGTGAGTAAAAAACGAACCCCAATTGATTCGAATTGGGGGGGTGTTTTGTCGTCGAGAGGACATATCGTGGAAATAATTACCTTCTTAGCCTGGGATCCTTGAGACAAAAGTACGTCGTAAGCACTCGTCATTGGGTTCAGGCCTTTCAGTGTTCTATCGTTCTATCGTCAACTTTGAGGACGCTGTTGATTGCAGGCCCTCGTCTTAAGGATTTGAGAGATGTCTTAGGGTTTTTATGTCTTTTTGAAAATTATGAGTGCTGGGAGAGATTAGAATTTTTCTTTTTCGAATTTGTTAAGAGGTTTGTAATGGGCTCCTGTGATATCCTTACGTCAGAAACTGCTTCGAATATAAATCATACACAGTTCCGTCACAGGCAGATGGTCGTTTAGGGCCAAAATGATTTAATCCTATGCGGAGAATAAATCATTTTAAAGAAAATTTGTGCTTTAAGAATACTGCAGTTAACCTCTGGTATGTGTCGTCCAGGCCACGCAAAATGAGGTTAAAAAAAAGGCGCAGCTCTAATCAGCTACAATTCGTTTTGTAAACAAGCAAATAAAAATTAGAATCATTAGACAACAGTGATTTAAATAATGTACATAACGGATATAAGAAAAACTTAAAATCCAAAGTCTTTTTCTTTTAACCGCTTTTTTTTGCTCTTATGAGAGTAATAGTGTGGGTATGGGAAAGGATATGTTGCATTGTTCTTTGTTTCTTTTAAGCGTCTTTTTCTTATATGAGTTTTTCTTATATCCGTTAAGTACTGTATCCTCCTAAGAATCAATTAAAAACAATCAAAGAACCATAAACAACTTTGCAGAAATTATCTTCGTACGAGACTGAATGTTTTTAACCTTCATCCACCCCTCGACCATTATTTTTTTGAATCAAAAGCAACCTTTTTTCTCAAATATATTCTTAAATATGATATCTTCACAGTTTTGAAATTAAGGGACCATTTTTTGTATGTAATTAGCAGTTGTGGTAAAAATTTAATTTTTCACTCAATCACTAGGTTCGTTACAATAAAAGAAATCAAAGTACAGTCGCTTGGGCCAAAAATGACCCGAAGACTGGATGAACGTTAAGTTTATAAAACAAGACGGATTTACATGGGCTATTGAGTTAGAGACGATTCAATTCAAGACAAATAATTTTTAACGTAGTACAACATCCAATTATAAGCAAAAAGACAAATAAATGTTACGAAAAAAAAACCTGTCGGCCAGAAAAATAGGCGATTGATTTCATTGGCTGTTTTATTTGAATTGTTATGGAATAAAATTCCACAATATTCATCAAAGCCATTTATCATTCATCTTCGACAAACAATTTGAAAATTATTGATAAATTTACAATTTCAAGGAAAAAAAACGTACGGCTCAATTTTTATTTTTAACCCGTCTGATGCCTTCATTTGTCTCCTCGCAACTTTAACGTCTTTAGGTGATTTTAGCTCGCTAATATTTTATAGAGATATTCGAAATTAAATTTGGCAATCACAGCTGCCTTAGGGCTGCTTTTTCCACCAAAAGTGATGATTTTTCTTCTCAACTTCTGAAAAAAATGTTTGAACAAAAACGTACTTGCATTTTAAATAAAATTGATTTAAAATCACCTTAAAAAGAGGGCTATTGTAATATTCGTATATTTTGTGCGGATTTTTCTAGCACCCTGCCATTGGTGAATGAAGAAAGAAAAATAAATCGATAAAAAAATAAGACAAATGTCCACTAACTGACACCTTAAAAGAAAACACCTTGAACTTTTACCGCTTTCGTGACATGATGAGGCAGAAAAACTTTCACGGACGCAAAACGAAGGACAACCAACTAGCCTGATAACTTTGGGCACAGAACCTGTCAATTGGATTGACAAATTTCGTTGTCGGAGTTTTAGAAAAAAATCGTGTAAGATTTGCTTTTAAATAATTTAGAATTTACAAGTTTTATTTGAAGAGTCGATACTTTGTTTGAGCTAATAGGCGTCGCATCTCTGGTTAATTTTTTTGTTAGAGCGAAATCGATGGCAATGAAAGATGGAGTGCATTGCCAGAATGTTTGAGTCATATCTTGTTGAAATTATAAGACGGATGTAGGAGGCCCCATGGCCATCGAAACACTGGGGCTATCACTAGTTATAACACGTTCCATAATATCCAGTACAGAGTTGTAAATGAATGCAGATCGCTAACCACCAAATTATCATAAGAGACAAAAAGAAAATTTTACAAGAGCGGCTTCCTTTGTTTTTTTGTCTGAGCTAAAAACATATTTTATTTATTTATTTACTTAATTTCTTTATTTCACGACAAAAGGAAGTGTATACATCAGTTATTTTTTAAATAAAGATACAAATATAAAAAAGAAAGAATTCATTTGTCACATTGTTTCTTAATTTTTGGTATTTATTTACTTTTACGCTGAAATGCTTTGCTTTGAAAAACTAATGCAATGCAGAAAGGCGCGAAATCGAATAAACTATCGACCTGCATTAACTCATTTTTGCTTTAAATGTTACTTTAAATAATTTGGCAGTTAGGACGCAATATTTTTGCGAATTATTTTTTTACTCACTTCAAATAAAATATTGCGTTCAATGAGTTTTCTTTGAGACTGTGATTAAAATCATTATTCATTTCGCATCAAAATGATTCCAATAAAATTATTTCCCTGTCATTTTATGCTAGAGTCTTTGTGCATATTGTAACAATTATATGAAATTGCAGATTTTTGCTTTTTTTGATTGAAATCAAACGACTGAGAATGATCTCGGCGATCGGGAGATCTATCAAACTGCGGATAAGAAATTTTTCTTAGTCAATCGGTCTCGATCGTTTACATTCATTTTTAGAGAATGATATTAATTTTACGTTATGTTTTCTTCTTATGTTAATTCAAAATTCAAAAGTCAAATTATAAACATTTAAATGCGAAGTCTCCGAAATATGAGAATTTTTGAAGCTCCAAAACAATCCTTTGTTCGTAGTCAAAAACATCTCCGTACAGCAGTTTTTAAATTTTATTTCATTTTTTAAAAAAACTGCAATTCATTTACAAAGGAAACAAAAAAGGGGCAAAAAAAGTATCCGTACAGTTTATATATACAGTATCGGACAAAACCTAAAAATTTCTACTTAGTATCTTCTCTTGGTCACCCGCTACAAGCGAAAACCTCAGGTTGCTTAGGGGCGGTGCTTAGTTTTTGTCCGATACTGTACATTGCTAGGCACGATTGCTATAACTTTGACTGCAAAACTTAATAACAGTTTTGTAGAGGCATCAAAAACTAAGTGTTTTTACAGTTTTTACTAGTTTTTACTATGGGAGGCGCCTGCATCTCGCTCCGGCAACAACGGAAACACAATACCAGTTTCGAAAGCCAGAAACCTGTTCTGTATTCGTACATTTACGTTAAATTATTCATGTCCATAGTTTTTGAGAAAAATGCATTCAAACTCAAAATTTAAGTCGAAAAAAGTGAAAGTTCAGACGACCTTCATTTTAAATTTTGAGACGGAGTGGTAAATTGGTTTTTTGTAGAAAATGCGCGTACCAATTTTAAAAACCAAATGCTTTTACGACTCCTAGCTTTTGAGAAAATTAAAAAAATACTATTTTTAGTTTTATTTTTTGGCATTTACTATTGCTACCAGGCAGGAGATTTTCTTGACTATATGTAGTTATACAATAGCGCTTCGAGGGGAGAGTTCTATAACTTTGGCGCCAAAAATGTGTATTAGGCTTTTGTAGGAGTCAAAAACAAACATTTTTTACTATGGGAGGGGTAGGAAGGGTTAACTATCTTGCCGTTGCTTTTAATATCTTTTTTCACTTTAATTGTTTCTGAAATTTCCTTTACCTTATCAAAGTTATGGTACTCGCGCGTCCCTCGATAATGCGAATTAATCTGAAATGCCAAATTTTACATCGTCATCTCTGTAATGTTATATCCTGAAATTTTATAAGTTTTTATATTATTTTCTTGCTCGTTTTGTGTGCGATGCGTGCGGGTAAAATAGATCTTATTTGTCTTGAAGTTATAAATGCAGCTGCAGGTTATAGAGAGACAACAATTGCCATTTGTACATGTATAGAAGTTATATTAGGTTGTCAAATATCTCCCTTCCGCTTTTTTGTCTTTTGAATTTCCCGGCTATGTACAAAGCGCTACAGAGCTCATATCCAAACTAATCATGCATAGCGTCGTTTTGTAGGTTATGTCAAGATCTTTCAAATGATGTATTGCCAGATATTTGACAACCTAATATGATCAGTTGGTGGTTAAACTTTTTCCAGTTAGTTATGTGGTACGTGTTTCTTTTTTTCGTTTTGTGTATAAAATATGATTAATTGGTACCTAATGGCATTTAAACACAAATTGCATCGATTTGCATTGATTAAAAAAAGATCAGTGCGAAATTCAACGTGAACTAGATTTAGTTTCTTTATTGTAGCTAAAATGTTACATTTTTCTTAGAACTACTTTCCACAATTTACACAGATGTGGTATGAGCTACCTTACTACTGAAAAAGCATACTAGATGCTGGACATCTTTGCATTTGCATTTGTTAGAATAAAATGCAGAATTTTCTTTTACAAACAAATTATTGTACTTTTATCAAGTTAAATTACACGTGCGTGAACGACAGCAAAGGCAAATGAAGTGAGGAATAATGAAACTGCATTGCCAATATGCCGGTCTAATGTCGGTATGACAGTGTAGAAGTTGCCATTTTTCAACAGTATTAGACGAAAAGTATGGTGTGACAAAATCAACAAAGTTGAGCAGCTGCTTCTTCGAACGGAAAGGACTATACTTCAATGGTTACGTGGCACGAATGTCCCCATCACGACTTCGAGACGTGCCTTGAATGCGATCAAGTCAGGAAGGCGTCCGCTCGGCAGATCAAGGATGACTGGATGGCTGGACCAAATCGAAAATCTCGTCTGACTACGCTTTAGCATACTTCCTGACGAGTTAGAGTCGGCGGCGGAGGATCGAGTTGCCTGGAGATCTCTTCTGCGTGCATTGCCCCAGCGAGTCCGTAATGCAATACGCGGTCGAGAAGTTGAAGATGATGATGAAAGAAACAAAATTTTATTCGAAGAAGCTGTTCGACCATTTCGAACAAATCAAATCAGCTTACAAACCAATTCAGTGTGCAAATATTTTCCTTGATTCTTGATTTCCAGTGCGCTGAAATCAAATGCAAAAGAAATAGAAAGATCAAGTCCAGCCATTTGCTAGTCCAAAGCAACAAAATATTTTACCAGAAAATGAGAATACAAGTTTCTTTCTATTTTTTAAAGTGAATTAAATTATTTTATTTTCGTTTTCTTCTTCTGAAAACTGTGCTTTAAAAAAATCATTTTGTGTTTTTAATGCTCAAATCCATTATGTACCGGAAAAAAAGTTACAGTAATATAAATATCTATGAAATCCGAATTTTTCTTTCTTCCTTGTTTTAATTAGTTTACATTATTGAAAGACTATTGTATAGTAACGGATTGAAACAAAAATCAGTAAAAGAAGGATTAATGGTTAACGACTTGCTAATGATTTTGTTTGTTTTTAAACGGATGAATTCCAAATAAAAAAAAAATAGCTATGGTTAATGTTTCTGTTTTCTGAGTTTTATAAAAATGTTTTACTGTCTAAAATTTACTTGGAAAAAATGCAGCTGAGTTTTTAACCAGAAGTACTTTATATTCTCCAAAGAACCCTAATATTGGGTCGATGGCCTATATGGATGAGCCTGAATTGAATTTCAAAATAATAAAGGGCAAACCATCGATTTTGTTTTAAAAAAATTCTTTTTTATCCAGAAAAAAAAAACTAAGTTGATTGAATCATTATCTGGTATGATTCAATCTATATATCTGGAATTTTTACTCAAAAATTTCATAAGCAAAATATTTTTGTCCTAAAATAGACGCTACCGGGATTTTTTGTCATTCTCTCTGCAGAAGTTGTTTTATGGCAAGAAAATTCTGAATTTTTCTTTCTCTATTAGGATTTCATAGAAATTTTCTAAAATAAATGAGAAATCGCTGTTTTATAGAAGTACGCTAAAACATAAATCTGTCAGAAAGATGAAAATAGCAAAATTCGTTTAGACATTAAAAAGAACACAAAGCCCGACAGTAGATCTTACAAACCAGCACTGGAAGCCAAAAAAATGTCCACTCACATAAACTCAGTATCCGTTTAGTCCCAAAAAAGGACTCTGTTAAATCGTCAACAACTAACCCAGCCCAGTACCACATGAAAGCACGAGATCTGGAAGTGTAATATAATATTTTATTTAAAAACGCCTTTTCGCCCCGTTTTATATAGGCTTCATATGAGCATCACATACAACCAACTCCACGAATTATGAAGCCACACAAAAAGCGTCTGCGTCCGCCCCGAAGAGATTTATAACCAATTCGAGATTTATTCGCCTCAATAATCACTGTCAACAGCTAATTCCAACTTTCACCCCTTCCGCTTTAATTAGTGCGGTCCTGGGAAGCGCCTCCGAGTCGAACCGTCAAAGGACTCAACCGCAAAATCCCCCCCACCCATACACATACACACTTAGTTGGCAATCGGAAGACCTACAAACTGACCCAAGTCACATGGACAAATTTATTTTCGTCCCCCACCCAAACTTACTCACTGTATCCTTGGGCTACACACATAGCCTCACAAACACACACATCCCGAAGAAATCGTTTTGGGAAATAATCCCAACCATTTCTCTCCTCCGCCCCTGTCATGCCCCCTGCCATAAATCCTCTCCGGCATTTCGTATTCCAAAAATCCCGTCTCGCAACCCAACCTAACCTCCGTCATCGCCCGCCCACTTTGTGGCGGGTGGGCGAACTCGAAAAAGTTTTTTTTTGCAGATGAAGAGGGATAGTTGAAGTTTTAAACGAGCGTCTTTTTTACGACCACCGAGCAGGCATCGTCGCTGCCGCCGCCTTAATTGCTATAATCGACGCAAAAGAAGTGCACGCGGCAGCGTTAAATTTCCACGGGCATAACCCCCCAGCTAATCAAAGAGGCAGCCCATCGAACGGAACGACGAGGACGGGCGAATTCTGTGCAGTGGTCGGTTGGTCCCTGTGGTTTCGCAAAGTGCCATAAAAGATCCTTACGACGACGTATTCCCTTAGACAGCGCGCCGCGCCAGCGACGGGGTGGGTGGTTACTCCCGGGGGTGGGAGTCTCTCCGCGGCGATGTTTGTAATTCCCAATGAAGTGTGTATCCTTCTTAGGCCAACCGGAATTATGTGATAATGTACTTAATGTAGTGTAAAGAGTGTCGAACGAAATTTGAATCGTTGAAGACGACGACGAGTCGGTGTCGACGACGACAACGATGCTGACGACAACCGGGGAGGACTACCGCCAGATGAATGGGCTCCTGCGTTGGTGTGGATTTAATGCGAGGCACTTATCAGCTGAGTAATTGGTGGCAAGCACTCGATTGTATTATAACGAGGTGACTGATACGGAAAGCCGGACGGAGCGACGGGGACGAGAAATTTATTGCACGAATTAAATGGTCAGGTGGGCTGCTACTGGCTCTCGCCCGCCCGAGCGTCGGAATGATGTCATCAGGTGTGCAAATGTTTTCGATTGTCAACATTCGGTCGAGAGGAGCGGGTTCGAAGGTTACAAATAGTCCTCGCACAATCGAGCGGGATATCACCGACAGCGCGGAGAATGTGTGCGCCGTGGAAGCGCAGGCGGAGGCGGAGGCGGGAAGTTTAATTAATTGGCCCGAGATGAATAGTTAATTGGGTACACGTGGCGGGAAGGAAAGGAATTCGACGGAAAAGCGGCACGTGTAAATAGGTTTTGAATTAGAATGATTAAACTAATTTGAACGAGTGTTTTTGGGTTGACAAAAGAAAGAAGACACAAGGAGGCCCTAAGGGTGTAAAAGTTACAAGGGCAGCGAGACGATGGAGCGGAAGCGATGGTATCGCGTCGGCGGTAATTGTGTGGCAGGAGGGAAGTTGCGAATCTTACGAGTCACTTAATTCGTCGAGTGACTAGAGTGGGTTTTTTGTCTTTTGAACCTTGGCTACTTGTTGGTGACGACATTGAGTGACTGATGTCTTTTGCAGTTGAACTTCAGGGCCATTTTTTAACAGGCCAATTTAAATAGGAAACTTGGGGAAACTGGAAACTTTTGGAGGTCCTTATTTTCTTATTTGCTCCAGGGTTACTCAAACGTTTACCCGCTTTTCCTTCTGACAGTTGCGCGCGAGCGAGCTGGTTCCTTGGGATACTCGAAATATGTAATTTGATCTTGGATTTAAATGTTGATGAAGGTTCTTCTACGGTTAAGGCTTTCAAGAGGAGTTTTTGTGGAGCCTTTTATTATGGGGTGTTGTTTTGAATCAAAAAATCAACGTTTTGTGAACAAACTAACATTATAAGTTGCCACGACTTCACGGTTTTGTCAAAGTTATCGCTCGACACTTCCAAAGTCCACAATTGTGCAATTACCGAGTATAAATTCATAAGCCTTTTAGATGATGCCGTCATCTAAGCCTAAAAAAAGTTATGGAAAAGGTTGATGCGGCGTTGGCTGGTGACAGATTCCGAAAATTTTTAAAAAGAATTTAAGTTTCTTCAAAGAAATTCTTATAAACTTTAAAATGAAAGAACAAAGAGTAGTCTTTCATAATCGAACTTTTATCGAATCTCACGTGATTGATTTGAATAATGGGAAGACATATAGTTGCTAAAAAAGTATTGGCACACTTTATGTTGTGAGCGAAATAAATAAGTTACAACTCCAAATGATATTTTGTGTGCAGTCTATTTTACTTCGATAATGATTTCAGCTTCAAATCGATAAGACTACGAAAAATTTCAGGACCTACCTGAAGCAGTTTCAAAATTTATCAATTTAGAAGAAAAACAAATATAAAATAATTTTATTCATTGGAAACATAAAAGAAAAACATTTATGTCATGATATTGTCAATATCTGGTAAAATATTTTGCTATTTTGGACTCTCAAATACGTAAATGGAAAACGTTTCTGTGTTTAATTAATTTTGATAAACTTAAGAAGCGTATTTTTGCACTGGATCGCTTGCAAGTTAGCTATTTTGGAAGCATTTGGAGTGAAGTCGTTGTTTTCATTCTTTAAATATCTTCAATTTGTTTAGGTTTAGGCCTTTTACGTTCACTAAGGAGCGGAATTGTCTAAGCTGATAGTTGATAATCGAAATTTTCATATTTTTATTGTGTGGTTTGATTAACACTTTGACAGTCACAAAAAAAGTGACTGATTTCGTGTGACACCTAAATAGGTGTTATTTTCATACAATTCCGTGTTATTCGTGTAAAAGTTTTGCTGAAATGTACACTGTACGACAGTGACAAAATTCACGATGATCTCGGTGCATCTGGACAAAGCTTTCCATTGCAGACGTACTCCAGGAGGATTGTCAGTCGTGCGCTGGAGGTGAGGATGTGAAAATTGTTTGTGGTGTTATTTCCCTGAAAAATAAAATAAAATAAAATATTTTATTTTATTATATTTATAGTTATTTGCTTTTAAAAGGGATTTTTATTAATGAAAATGTGTACAATACCGTTGGAAGAAGTTGTGGAGTTGTAACGCTGAAGAGATGAGAATGGAAAGAGAAGTTATGAAGCTTAGCGTTTCAGTTCTATGACCTTAAGTTCGTTGCATGTTTTGACAACATCCAATTCCGATTTTCAATTCTTCCGCCTTTATGACTGCTGTGGCCTCTCTTTTAGTTTCCCTCATTCTTACCAATTCCTTCTTCCAACGTTTTTGAAATTGAGTCAAGTTGTTCTGCTTGCTTTTCAAAAAATGCTTCTTGGAGGTTAATTTACCTTTGCAATGACTTAATTTTCAAATTTATAAAAATCATTTCAATAAATTTTTGAATTCTGACATTTCACTTTTGGAAGCGATGCCTACTTTTCACATATTTTTTATTACATGTGTTATATTACGATTATACAATCTGAAATGTATTTGATAGTCAATATTGATCATCAAAAAAGTGATAGTCAACTATCAGCTTAGACAATTCCATCCCAGTCTCTAATTTCTTGTATTGAAATGTTGTGTTCGGTTTTTATAATTCCAAGGAGATCATTAATTTCTTTCAACTCTCCTTGAAGCTGAGCTTCGGATGGTGTTCTTCATAATTGGATAAGTAGAATTAAATTATCATCTTCTCAGTTGTCTTCGAAAGTTCACATTAAAGATATCACAATGTAAAGTTTTGCCGGTTCACATCTCTATATATGGCAACTTTGTTCAGAATTCTGTCAAAAGGGTTTTGGTACAAATTTTTTTTTGATGTGAAGTGGGGCTTTCTTTCAAAGTTCACCTGATCCTGTCGAGTGATATATCAAGCAAAAGGTCTTTGAAAATGAGATTAAGCTTTCTTTCGGGTTTTGTAAGTGAAAAGTACCGTTGGAAAGATATGAAGCTCCAAAGTTGTAAAAAGGGTGCCCCTTGTGATTTTTTTAAAATTTGATTTATTTTATGCGTAGCAAGGCGCGCCTTGCATGTTTTCAACCAAAAGGTCTTTGAAAATGAGATTGAGCTTCCTTTCGGGTTAGTGAAAAGTACCGTAGATTTAAAATTTTAAGTAAGAAATTAGAAAGTGTTTTCGAAGTCTACGAAGATTTAAAATTTTTAGTAAGAAAACTGCACAACCCAACGATTATCAACTTCAACATCATTGTTTCTCACTTTTAAAACGAGATTGAATTGATTAAAATTTTCCACCATTTTCAGTCGATCGTCGACGGACGGCAGAGTGGATATCCGTCGTATATAAAAATTAATGTTGTTTGTTTATAGACTTTTAAATGGTAAAAGATAGACCATTGATGTGTTGCCAAAGAGTTTTTCCAGTTTTTTATGCAAAACGGTGTGGAAATTAGAGGGGACAAAAATAGTGTCCTCTCCAATTTCCACACCGTGAATACTTTCAATTCAAGAGAGAATTATGTGTTAAATACATTTGGAGTTATTAGTTCATTTATTTTATGCGTAGCAAAGAGCGCCGGGTACAGCTAGTTTAAGATAAATTCACATTAGCGTTAATTCACATTATTGACTAACTATTGTAGTTCGAAACACCGTTTCGGTAGATATGCCTTTTTTGCTAGAATTTTCTAGAATTTCGTCAGCTTGTTTTTGTTATTGAACAATCAAACCATGTTTCTTCTTTCTCACTAAGGCCTTCGACAGATTTGTTCTTTTTTAACTTATTTGCAGGAAGAGAACAGATTTCAATAAAAAAACCCGACATCGGCCATCTTGCAACAATGTCTTATTGAACTCATGTAAAATATTTTTCATTTACTTAAATATTGAATCTTTCTAATATACAAAACAAATTTGTAACGCCGGAGTAATTTTTCAAAGAATTGCATAGTTTTGACAGCTGAAGAAAGATCGCGTTAAACATTTGACACCGGAGGAAGTAGACGACAAGAACTCGAGCAAGAGCTCACAAAAAACATTGTCTTCGAGGTGACATTGCAATAGATGAAACAAAAATAAAAAAAATTATAAATCACAAAATTTAGTTTTGTTTTTAACTTTTATGCATATGCAATTTGTTAAAATCAATTCCAATGTCACAAAAGCTTCTTTTCTAATCAAGAGAACAGGCGACTCTAAAATAATTTTTTTTTTAAACAGCATAACCTCAATAATGAGACCCATGTCCATTAAAGCTGCCGATTTAGTCACATTTGGGATTTAAAATATCAATGAGTGGTTGTTAAGAAGAAGCTCAGAATAGAAATATAAAATTTTATTTGTTTTGAAAAAAAAATTGGATATCGTTGACACGGAATGGGCTGTCAAAGTGTGAACTGTGTGAAATCAATTATTGTCCGAATCCGGTTGGTATATTTCTGTATAAACTGAAATTAAAATTTGACACTGTACATTTAATTAGAATTGTGATTCATGTTTGTATAGATTTTAAAATACATTTTAATCTTTAGCATTTCTTCTTGTTGTACTTCGCTCCTTGAACGCAAAAGTGATAAAGATTGTAGTTTTATGTCAATAGACTTACAATAGACGATTTAAATAGACAAAATTTAATTCATGCTGGTGTTGCAATTCATCTCTAAAGTTTTCTAATTTTACTGCAAATTTTTTTGCTGTTCTCTTTTCTTGGGGTAATTCTTACACCCACGTGAAAATCAAGTGGATATAGCTCACCCATAAAAATGTTTGAGCATTTTAGCAGGGGTCTTAAAATCGTTACTCCCTTAAGCCTAGTTGCACAACTACTTAAAGACTCTTAAAGCATTTTTCACCTTAAACAATTTAGAGAGAAGGTTAGGCGTATACCGTTTTACCCAATGTGATTTCCTCATCGACTAATAGCATTAAGTTGAGCCTATTCAGCAGAAGAATTGAAAAATTCTGTTCAGGAAATATGCAGTTTCCTGTCCATTTAAAACGCCCGACCCCAGCTACCCACTGACGCACGGATCAAAGCTCATTACGTGCCAGCAAACACGTGAATAAATTTATACCTGCACCGCCTCCATTTTCAGGAATTTCAAAATCGAAAGCTCAACAAGCAGCCGAAGCAAAGCAGGGCTCCATCAACAAGTCGCCTCATTACGCACCCATCGCCCGACGCTCGATGCTCGATGAACGGCACACAATAATGCATGCACGTCGATTTAATTACTCAATTCGTGGAAAGGCGTCCGGACCAGTGAAGCTCCTCCACTCGGAGGTTAATTGCAATCCCACAGCCGATTTATGTCTATTTATTCTGGCCAAACAGCTAAGGCAGAAAGTATCCCGTCGGCCAATTTGCCAACGGACAAACGGACGAGGGCAGACGCTCGACAGAGAGGTCAACAACAGCACCGTAAACGAACAAAGTACCCGTAATCTAAGGCAATCATACGCTCCTCTTCCCAGTTTCCTAATTAACTGCATGCATTTCAGACTCCAGCCAGTCGGCCAGAGGAGCAGGAGCCACTTTAATACCTTTTCGGGTTCATGCCTTTCATCCTTTTTGCCGTTCGGCTTTCAGCTCCCTTTTTCTCTCGTTTTTTGCTGGTGCCTTTCTCCTCTTCTTTGGCCGAGCTTATAAAGCATTTTACGCCAAAGACACAAATCTCTGCCTTTCCCCGTATTCCCCCCTCAATGGTGAAGTGCTGAAGAGGTCCTGGGCCCGAGCAGCACGGTTGCCTGCCCACAACACATCATCGTTACACGTTATATGATTCACGCTCCTCATAAACCACAGAGTACTTAGTTTCAAATGCCCATCAGCCAAATGTGCACTGCCACTTTCCGAAGTGAAAAGAACCCGTTGGCTGTGCCCAGATCAAGGTCCTTTCTACCTCTTTCACCCTCTGCTGGCGGGTGGAGGAAGCAGGAGTGTGGGCCATACGAAGTTCACGCTCTCTTGCTTGCCAAAATGGATTTGCATGTTCGTTTGGATGAAAAATAAAAAAAAAGAAAAAAAAAAATAATTCTCTGAAAAGGAGAGACGAAGTGGAGGAAAACCGAAAAATTAAGGCAGCACAGGATGTGTTCGTACAGTCGGGGGATGTTTTCATGAATTCAGATGAAGAAAATTTACCGAGGTGACGGAGGGTGGAATAATCAGAAGTGACGTGACGAATTGACAATGAGGGGAGTTGCCGAGAGAAATTCGGCAGGGATGGCGTGTCGCGTCGTGATGAGGATTAAGGCGGGTGGGTGCTCTTGAGAGCAGAAGACACAAGGACTTGGCCACTTGCGACGGATTGTGGAGAACTTAAGAGACTCTTTAAGACCTCAGGTGGACGAGTTGTGATGGAGGATTTATGAAAGGCGTCTATATCGACATGGAAGGATTTGAGGTTGAGTGATGTAGAGAAAAATTTAGATTAAAAAGAACTTAAAGACTATCTTATGGTATGAACATGTCATTTGACGCAACTGCAACAGGTTATTCGACGAATCTTCTGCTCTAGGAGCCAATACGTGCTGCTATACTTCAGCCTTAAGTTGAAATTATCTTATTTGTCTCAAATCAACAGAACTCTGATATAACCTCAATATCATTGGGCAATCTCAACCTCACAAGCGAATTCATTCATATGGTTAGTTGCTATAATAATCACTTTGTGGCGTCTGTCAAGTTTTGTTAACTTTTGCGTATTTAAGTGAAACATTTGACTTAAAAGCGGCAACGGCTAACAGCAGTTAGCTAAACTATAACATTACAACGCCAAACCACAACGGCGCGCTCACGCGGTCGGACTTTGACAAGGTTTGGTATGCGTTTAGACATTTTACTCTCACTCAATTTTTCAAATCGGAATAGAGCTCGTCAGCTTAAACTCAATCAGCTTTTCCTCAAAATTTTTCATGCGCTAAAACACATTTTATAAAAAAAACATACAAGTTCTGTAAATAAGATCAAAATCAATATTTACTTACTCAAATAATCGTCTTTTCTCAATAAAACTCGCATGTAAATAAAAAAAATCAGATGAACATCTGTCAGTCCGGCCGACTGAGTGGAGAGCAGACCTACTCTGATAGACTTACGATGTTATGGCATGTGAAGTTTCAAATATCGAACGCCCAACTTCGATTTGTACAATATTTCTATTCTACTGTAAGTCTCAAAGTCCAATCGCTCGAACGCGTCGTTGTGACTTGACCTCAAGTCTTTTCAAATCATGTGAATCAATCGTGTGAATTTTTACTGAAGCATCTATTACAACTTTAATTCATCACCTCGACCATTTCAGGTCACAAAGTTAACAAAAGCTTCCGAAAACTTACTCGAAGATCTCATTGCGTCTTTTTAAGTAGAAAAACTAAATTGGCAGCCTTCGATTTTGTCACTAAACGACTTGGAATGTATAATATAAGACTGTTTTTTTTATCAACAATTGTAAGATAAACGTGCCGTATAGTAGAGGGTCAACCTAACATTTTTGTTGACGACGCACAGGCGGCCCAGTTGCATGGAGAGCATGGTCAAAATACAAAATTCAAATTTCTATTCCAATATAAAAGAAAGGTATCGTTGGAAAGAAGACAAAATTTCTCGAATTTGTTAAACTTTTAAGGCGTTGGAGGTCGTAGTCTTAGAAGTAGGTAGGATTATTTTTAAAAGTAAGAAATATGTTTTGCTTGTTTATCATAAAAAAACAGGAAAAAATGTATTTCGCACTAATTTGAGCAAAATAAAAATATACGTCGGTATTCTATGAATATAAGAGATTAATTTAAAAGTAAAAGCATTAAAATACAACTTTTTTTTTTTAGTTTGAAAACCAAAAAAGGCACCCACATTTTTTTAAACGCCTTTTTCTCCAAGTAGAACAAGAGGCCTCTGGAAAGGGATATGTTTTCTAATAATTCAGATATTCCTTTCTTAAAAACATAAGTGAAAGCCTCTAGCTCTTCTTAAAGAAAAAGACGCTTAAAAAAATTTATGTGACCTTTTTTGATTTTAAATTAATCTCTATTATTCATAGAATACCGACCCATGTTTTTATTTAGTTTAAATTATTTGCGAAATATATTTCTTCTTCTTCAAAACACATTCCGTAATTTTTGCAAAAAATCCTACCTTTCAACGCACAGCCTGCTAAGGGAACGGCAACGCAATCAGCGGTGAGCGGCTGAGCGACGGAACGACGGAAATAAATTAAAACACATGAAATTGTATGGACGCGGCCTCTATACATACGCAAATCAAAAGTGAAATCTTATTTTCCAAATCCAATGTTGTTGATTTTCCTCATAAGAAAAACCACCACCAAATTAAAAAAAAATCGTAGGCACTGAGCGATTAGCGATTTTTCTGAGTGACAGAGCATTGGCGACGTCGCCGTAGCTCATAAATCAAGTCAGCTTTAATTTGTTTGAAAATCGCTAAGCGATGAAATAGGAAAATGAGAAAAATGAATACAGAAAAATTGATCTCAGCTGTACAAAGTCACCCAGTTCTGTGGCAGAAGGACCACAATGATTATAAAAATAAAAACTTCACTGAAAAGCAGCGGAATTGAACTTCTTGTCAGGATTAGCCACATCTTGCAGTAAAATAAAAAAAAATAATGGAGTTAATAGAAATAATGGAAGCAAGTATTTGATGGGCACTGAAATTAGTAGTGCTTGCGATCAATGCTGCTAAAACATTTGGAAACTGTTTGACAGTTATCAATTATAATATTTTGAAGGTGGCCTTTTGTTGGTATATGCATACTACATTCGTCTACAAGTTGTTCCCAAATGATAATGCTTGTAAAAATGATATTTTCACAATTAATCGCTCGGCAGCGTACATGAACACCTATCGCTCAGACTCGTCGCTCAGCCGCTCATCGCTCTTTGTATAGCCGCAGCCTAAGCCTGCTACCTACAATGCTATAAAAGTTTAACAACTTGATGAGGAAAAACAACTGGTCCCAGAGTTCGACGGTACTTATAAGTACCAACTTGTTTTAGTTTAAGAAAGAAGTCTATGACTAAAATATAGTACTGTGTCTCTAGGGGTCTTTAAAGAACCAATTAATCCCCTTCATTTTTTAGGGTATTAATCAGAACTTTTAAGTCTTTTCTATGAGCATACAATATACTGCAATGACAAAAGAAACAGATGTCTTTGTACAAGGAATTTAAGCCACTTAAAAACAATATAAATACGTGATCTGACCTCAATGTTAGTAAGAGTATTACTGTTTGAATACAAAAACAAAAATGAAATAAATTTTTGTGCACATTTGATTTTTTGTCTCCATCAGCCCATCAGTTATTTCAGATTACCAGCTTGACTTTTTGTCTTTCAAATTCCTTTGCCAATCCAAAAAAACATTTTGTTTCAAAATGCAGATAAAAAAACTGGTCAAGTGTGAGTTTTACTCACCTGCCGAGGGTTTCGTTCGCAAACAGATTAGTAGTTTAGACTTAATATAAGTCTAAGAAATCGACAAACTAAAATAGTCAAATTAAAGTCAATTCACTGTTCATTCACTAAAATTCTTTCATTTCGCATTTGCTGATCGCGCCAGCCGTGTGAAAATTGCTTTGGTGCATTTAGGGGATGAAATGCCACAAGCGACACTGAGACTGCCGTCAGTTCATCGTTTTTTGCGATAACTGATTCGATTTAAATCGTTAATATCTCGAAAAATTGTATGAAAACAATTTTTTTTACATAATATTTTATTGTTCTTTCACTGAGATCTACAAAATGGCGTTTTCGGATCTTCAAAATTCGAATGTTGTTGTTTTTTGGTTTTTGGCCAATAGATCGAAAACTATTAAAGCCAGAATGCTCAAACCAATTTTAACACAAAGATTACATCAAGATCTACATTCTAGATTTTTTTCAGATTTTTAGACCAACGGGTGTGGAAATGCGAGGGGGGGGACGCCTTTTTTTCTACTTTGAAGCTTAATATCTCGAAAACTTAACTTCCAAATGAAAAGTTCAAAATGAAAACTCTATTTCATTTTGCAAGACCTATCCGATGGTACCTCACTTAATATATTGCCGTGAATTTTTTTTCAAAAAAAGTTAGTAATTGATTTATTTTAGTACATATAAAAAATCACACACGATTTTCGGATAATTTTGGGCTATTGCGATGAATTGCCCCATAACTCCAATTTTTTTCAGATTTTTTGGTCAAATATTCTAGAAAGTAAGGTGGGGGACACGGTACACAAGTCAGTTTTCGGCAATTTGTTGGCTAATAACTTCTTACCAATAAGAGTGAGATGATTACTATAGTACAAGTTTTTGATCTAGCTATCATCCTCTTTCTAACGATGCCCATATCAAGGAACTAGTAAAAGAAATTTATTTTTCAAATTTAGTATTGGTACTAAGCTTTTCGCTAGTATAAAATTTTCTTAAAATTTTTTTCCTGAACTTTCTTTGGGCAAGTGAAATACGTCTTTTTAGCGAAGTTTTATTTCTAAATTCTTAGTGGTTCGCCAATTACCGAGGTTAAGGCATAATGACAGACAGACAGACATTTTCATAATCAGGGCACCGCCCCCTTTCCAATGACACCCATATCGACCATCAAAGTGAGTAAACGTTTTTTCGGGCGTTAGTATTAGTACTAACTTTTTCTTTAATCTGCGACTAATTCCGAAACGGGTGTATGATTTATTCTTGGGTTGCCTAGATACACCTTCAGTCCAAATTTCATCCCTTAACTACAAAGAACTTATAAGTTATAGTCAAATATGTAAAAGGCGACAGACAGACAGACAGACAGACAGACAGACAGACAGACAGACAGACAGACAGACACCGAAGTGATTCCATAAGGGTTTCGTTATTCCTTTGGAACGAAACCCTAAAAAGACCTTCTGGTTTTAAGTTTTTATTATCTTGGTCAACCAAATGTTAAAATTCATCAATCCGTCTTCAGCTGAGTTTTTAATTCGCTAACAACAAACATTTAGTAGAAAAATCAATTTAACAGTGCGGTTAAAGCCAATTTTTAAATTTTATTTTATAGGTATGCTATGAAACTAATTTTATTTAGTGGTCAAGATCAGCATCTTGAAAATTAATGGTTATTTTACTTCGTCAAATATTCGCTTCTGACTGAAAGAATGATCCCGAAGAGAAAGGAGGAGATACGCTTAAACTTTACTAAATTTTGCATGCATTTTTTAAGTTTTGTTTTGTTTTTTAAATGCGCGAAGCAATTTCTCATCGAACAAGAGAATGTAAGTAAGACGAAGTTTTCGTAACGTTTTTTGTATTTGATAGCAATGCTTGAATTAAAGTTAAAATTGAGTTGAAAAAATGTTAAATAAGAACCAATTTAAAGTGCATATTAAATTCCCTTGTGCATTAAATTCCTTCTATTCCATTCCAAATTTGGAAACTCGGTTTGTTCGTTCTATTTTTCTCTCTTCCAACGCCAATGAATAAAGTTGACAAAATGAGTTTAATTTGTTTTCAATTTTTCTTTTTGATTGAATTGCAAAAACTATAGTAAACACACGTGGTCTGAAAGAAAGTTTTAATTACAACATGCAATATAGAGTGACAATTTACTTTGTGATGCAATGCGGAGTTTCGAAACGTCATTAGGAGACATGAATCAACCTAAAGAAAACATTAGTGCCTACTAATTGAGAGGTTTTCAATTAGTGCGGAACAATTTTAAAATGTAGTAAGCGAAAATGGTTTCACAAATCCCTTTTTTAATGCTGAGTTTTTTTTTCCGCGACTCCACTGTGTTGTGAGCGTTATAATTTTGACACATGTGGATGGGACCTACAGTTTATTGCCGGTTCCGAACGGCGAATTGCGAAAGCTTTCCGTGCCAGAAGTACTCCAGGAGGATTGTCAGTCGTTTGCTGGAGGTAGGACCGTGTAAATTGTTTTTGATGTGTTTTTTCCCGAGCTGTATTCGAACCCGGGTGTCTCGCTTAACAGCCTGACGCACTGACGATTAAACCACGGCGAGCATGGTGATATCTGCGTTAAGAATATGGCATTACAAAAATGTCGTATCGTAGATTGACACTATAAGACGAATTGAAGAAGTCTAATTTTCTATGACTCTGCAGCATAAATTTGATTCATTTTGAAGGATGAAAACGTTTCTTTTAATTTTTGAAGCTTGGAATCGAATTTCTAAGTCCTTTGAAAGAAAGGAATTGGCCCTCAAATTGTTCAGGCAGACTCTCGATTGTAACGATTGGTGAACGCCTATTGTAAGGCTCCTTTAATATGAGTCAAAAGAAATTGGTTTGTATTTTCACGTTGTGATTTCATCACCGTTATTTCGAAGAGGTACGTAATATTTGCGCATCTATTTTAAGTGAGCATAGTGATTTATAAATAAAAAAAATGTGTCTGTTTACTGTAGATGATTTTCTGGCTCTGGAGTCGTCTTCCAAACGCTTTGTGTTCTTTTAGCGAATAAAGGGCGAGGCACTGCCTAAGGTCATTGACTTTTATTGGTGTAGGACTAATTCAAGTTATGTAATTCGCAAAGCTAAGGCGTGGAAATAAAGCTCGGTAGACTCCGGTTGACTGGGCACCTAGCTCGTATGAGCGAAGAGGACCCTGCTCGGAAAGTCCTTTGCGGTACAATTCATGGTACAAGACAGCGACGCAGAGACCGCGCTTACGCTGGAAGGGTGGCGTAGACCAGGACGCCCAAAGCCTTGGGACGCCTGCCCAATTGGATCGATTGGGATAAATGGAAGTGCTTGCTGCATTAGGCCCGGACCGGATACCGGTTGTTGCGCCGATGATGATGATGATGAAGGCGTGGAAATGGCGGAGGTCTCGTCTAGAAATTTGTCCCCGGCCGATCTGTACAAACTTTTTTAACTTGACTCAGCTTTTACCTTTGAACTCGTTCACATTCAACCAATTTCTGCATTTAAGAACTTAGTTCAAATGAAACTTAGTTCGCGATTAATTTTTGACAAATGTTTTGAAGCTCAAAGGCAAATGTTTAGTCGACGCCTTTTCGCCTCGAAACTAGAAGCTCAACCAAGCAGAACAGGTTCACGCTTGCGCCTCCCCAGTTTTCCCGTAAATCCAACGATCCTTAAACCTTTCCGCCTTCGCCGAGTGTAGTCATGAATGTGAAAAATCTTCACTCATCGATGGGCTCACACAGAGCCGACTTGAAAAAAAAAAAAAAAAGAATTTCCATTCTCGCCGTCCACAAAAAAAAAAAAACCAAAGAAGAGGAGCAACTTCCGAATTCTCCATCCTTTCAGCTTAATTCAAAAATGCTGCTGTAGCCCGTTGCCACTGCGGTGTCCACACGATTCTCTCGACACATCCGTGCCCTATTCCGCACAAGTAGATTCCCACCCACACCATCACGTGTGCACGAGTGTATGCGCAAAGCCATAACTTTCCGTTCGGATTTCGTAGTGCCACTTCAGTTTCACCCAGCAGGAATAGTGCTACATCGTTTGCGCCACACCGCACCACCATCCATCCCCACCGGGCTTACATGCGGATACTGGGGTATGGTATAAATAATACGGCATTTCCTTGCCTTAGAGTGTGCTGTGCGCCAACTTCCACCCCCACCTCCAGCCCAACCACATCTCCATCCACTTGACTGCTTCTGCTTGCCTGCCTGCCGCCGCTGTCGCCGCCAACACCACCCCACGGCCACCGCCACTCCAATGCTACCACCGCACCGTCGCCATTCACAACTCAACTCTCGTCGAATCTCTGTGTGGCAATATCCAAGTCCTGGTGTGCTCTGCTCCGGTGCCTTGTTGAGCCTTTACGAGGGTATGCCATGCCATGCCATGCCATGCCGTGCCGTGCCATTACGCCAGGCGCACACACAGACTCGCACTCGGGTCGGTGTGTGTGCGCCAGGCCATGCGACTGATGATTATGCCTTTGGCCTTTCGATTTTCACGCTGGTTTCAGCTCCACCACCCACCGACGCCGCCACCGCCAGCGCACACCTTCTCTGGGCGACCCGGTGCGGCTGTGTGTGTATCTGACGGCAGCCTCGATGGTCCTGATCACTTCTGCCTATTATACCCTGAAGTGTACTCTGTTACAATCCCAGACCACCATTAAGAGTGTGAACAATCAAAGCCACATCACCCACAGGATTTCGCTTCTCCGGCTCCGACTCTCCGGCTCCGGCTCCTGCTCCGGCACCGACTCTGCCGTTCGTTTAAGATGCTCCTGTCGACGGTGACGGTGACGATGGCGTGTGCTGTGTGTACGTGCGTGTGTGTCTGTCTGTGTGTACGGGCAACACCTCGGTATAATATCTTTATTTCCCAGAGATATGTACAAATTATCCGCATATACGTTCGTTCGCATATACAGCCATCCTCCTACTCTCGTCCTCATCCTCATCCTTATCCTTGTCGTTGTCGACAACATCGACGTCGTATATTAGTATGGCAGTCTCTTGTTTGTCCTTTTCACAGAAAATGGTTAACGGAGGTGGAAGGGGCGGCGTGGGACGTGACAACTTCAAGGATATCTGGCAGAAAGATGTCTCCCGACGTTCGTCATCTTCTCCGTCGTCGCCACGTAAGCCATGGGCGACACACAGAGGAAGGTATTGTCGATGGATCGACGAGCTGAAGGGTCCCCAGGGAGGAAGTACGCCAGTGACGATAATAATGCAGGATATTTGGTCGGTCACAGGCGACTCTCCCCCTCTTTCCTGTCTTTTGCTTTTTCCTTTTTTTTTGCTGTCTTCTTTTTTTTTTCCCCCGCACAAGGATAAAGTGATTGCCATGGCAAGGGACCATCAACCAGCACCAGGACGAACACCAGCATCAGCACCGACGATACCGACAACGACAACGACAACGGCACCGTTGTATGTGCTAAAGGTTGCGGCAGAGAGATTGGCCCCGGAGAACAAAAGGCCAGGTTAAGGATGTAGAACGTAACGTGGATGTTTTCGTTTCGTTTTGTGAAATTTTTGCGACTCGGGATGGATTTATAAAAACGTAATTGATTGGATGGGACGAAAAGGATCGGGATCAGGACGCAGAGGAGGCCTCGGCCAGAGGAGCGCGCACTTCGTTAGAAATGAAAGTTTCCCGACAACCGACAACCGACGACGACGACCCAACCTCTGGCCATTGTTGTGTGGAAACAAAGGCAAAAGGAGCGAAAAACCCGAGACGGCTGAAGTAGGACGAGGGTGAGAGTGAGACATTGATTGGCGTCCGCATGGGACGGCTAATTAAATGGGGAGTGGCGGCAGCACACACTGTGTGACTCACATTACTTGGCCAACAGATTACGGAGTATAATTGTGGAAAATTACAGACAAGAAGTCCGTGGCTGGAGTTGGCGGTTAAAGGATGCCATAAAAAAGAAAAAGAAGTCTCCGAGAGAGCCGTCATAATGGCCGCCATAAACAACTGCCAAAACTCATTCGGACGGGGATTTCGGCAGATGATGTGCTGATAGTTTTTATGTCCAGCTCTGATTGCTTTCGATTGGGTGATACGGTTTGTGCCATTCCAGGCAGATTTGTCATCGGAATGTCGGGGGATTTTCGGGGCTTAAGTCGAAGTCGATTGGTATCTTGACTGATTTAAATGTGAAATGTGTTTCGGAATTCACAGAAAATAAAAAGTTTGAGCTTAGGAATACACGATTCTCTAAAATAAAAACGTGGTCCACTAATTGCACAAGAAAATCGGAATACTCACCGTGTCGTTGATGGAAATCTCATCGACACGAAATTTTTAGGATGAGTGCTGTTTGTGGAAAAGACAGGAGAGTGAATTTTCAACTCAGCAAACGCTCTCTAGGGAATAATATTGCAGCTCTTAACTTGCAGCAAAGGACGACAAAGAGATTACGTTCTCTACAGGTTGCACTCACCGGCACTTTCAAGGAAAAACCCCCCAGTTGGTAAGTTCACTGATCCTCTTTACTTCAAAGTGCATGGCTCCTGGTAGAAAGCAATGAAAAGCCAGCGTGATGGTAGTGGCGTTGATGTGTGTCTCTAGCTGAAGGATCAGCGTGAATTGTTCGGCTTTTGTCGCCCTTCAGTGAGTGCAATGGAAGAGATTTGACAAAAATTGAATTGAAATCTGTAAAATGAAGGTACGACTTTGAAGCACAGTTCATGGAATTGAATCCATCGCCCAGCATGGAGTTCTGCGAAAAATTATAAAGCTCAGTTGGTTCATGGTTTTTAAAAAGAAAAATTTATGAATTTAAACGCTTTATGAAGTTGTTTTTTCCATGTCTGTTTTATGAACATAAATCTTCAACTTGGATGGAATTCCAACATTTCATGTGTGAATGGACTCAGAAGCTTTAAAAAAGTAGTAGTTTCAACGTACGATCCAATGTTTTTACAATTTATTCGATTTATTGTTTAACCTTCATCCGGGGTTAGTGTAAATTTTACACTATTTTTAACTTTATGTTGCTTAGAATCATATTATTTTCCATTACACTGACTAGAAATTTTGGCTCAATGGAGAAATCGTGTATAGTTTTTGTTGATCAGTAAAGTATTTTCTTCAAAATAATTACCTCATTTGCATTATTTACTGAAACAAGTTCTATTAAACTTACTCAGCGTAAAACTTGCACTACAAGAATTTATTTGTGTGTGAAAATAAGATCCGGATGAGGGAAAATGTTGCAAAACAACAAGAAAATAGTCACTTTTCTTTAAATATCAAATCAATCAAAATTAACTCTTCGTTTGAGCAAAATGAGTCTACCGAGGTTGCATTGATATTGGTCGCCAAAGAAACATCACCCGTTTCCGAAAACGTCTTTTAAATTATCTAAATTATTATTCATTCCTTTTAATTCCTTCATTGTAATTCATTCACTCATCATTTCACTTTAAATCAACAAAATTCTTACTAAACTCATAATCAATTATTGAAATAAAAAAGAAGCTGAGTCTGAGTAATTATCTGACATCATTTCAAATGTATTTTTTTAATGAATATAAAAATTTACAACAGGAAATTCATAACCAAAATCTAACGAAATACGAATACGAATCGCCATCCGAAGAATCGCCTTTTGTCATTTTTTATTATAAATTTTTGAAAGAAGGTTATCCACTAAAACTAAAAGTTTCCCACTTTACTAAAAGAAATTCTGTCAATTCCTCATAACTGGTTTTTAAATACCATCTGGATTTCTAATGCTTCCTTTTCTAGGAGACGATTTACAATTGAAAAGTTAAATATGGTACAAATACATTTATAGCTGCACCTGGAATTTGTTGTTTTCATATTTTTGTGAAAAAAACTAAAACTCTCAAAATTCATCATATAGTTATATAACTAAATGAAAAGACTTTATTTTCTGTTTTGAATTTTATTTATTTTATGGTAATTCACGAGTAACAAGGAAAACGTCCACGACCGACCACGTTACTAGAGGAAGGGCTCACCGATCGGTCTCTCCACCTACAGGAAGCCGCGGTTGGAGAGAGCGAGCGGTTTTAAAAAGATATTAGACGCACGCCTGGTGTTTGCATAGATCAAACACCAGGTGTCGCCAAAACTAATACATTGTGAGCGTTGGTTGCACCTTCATAATATGTGCGGGTGAAGGCGTAGCACATTTGTAACAATATGTACTAGATTATTGAGACGTCTGCAAATGTCCTCGCTTTTGTGTCATTTATTGTGACTTTGTGTTCTTGTAATTTTCGCCATATCTGAATTGATGGATAACTAAATATAAAACATCAAATTTCTGCACCAACATTCGCACTTTAAGTTATGAAAAGAGACTTGGGTCCCTATGAGCAAATTTTATTTTTACAACTTAAAGCGCGAATGTTAGTGCAGAAATTTGATATTTTATAGTTATCCATCAATTCAGATATGCCGAACATTATTTATTTCAAATTTGGCCATACACACGATATAACGAAAATGTGGTTAATTCTTTTCATCAAAAAACCCTTTTGGCAATTTTTTGTACAATTAAGCAAAACAAGTAAATTTTTTCTCGACTTAGAGAACAGAAAAATAAATAAAAAATAATACCTACAGATATGAGAGATTTGACAAAATTGGGCAAAGAAATTTTGGTGCTATATTGGCAGTATGGGTAAATTTCGTGTTTCCTGGGAAACGTTTTTAATGAAAAAAAAAAAACTGAAATTAAATGCACAGGATTTAGTGTGTTTTCATACAAATTTACTGTTCTGGGTTTGGTTTTCATTTTTTTTTTTATTTCATTGGCTTGCCATGACATTTTTTTATGGAATTGAAATTGAATGAATTTTTCTGTTTTCTGTTTTGTCTGTTTGAGAAATGGTAGATTGATTTTGATTTCATTTTGCATCTGTATTTTGCACTGTATTCATAATAAACTTTCCGATCTCTTTAATTTTTTTGTATAAAAAATGAGATCCTCTTCTGTTAATGCTGTAAATTAAAATGGTTTGACATGACAGTCGCTTAAAATTTTATTAATTTGTAAGTTTAAGGTTGTCAAGTATCTCACTTCCGCCTTTTTGTTGTTTGAATTTTCCGGCTATGTACAAACCGCTACAGAGCTCGTATTTGGCAATACATCATTTGAAAGGTCTTGACATAACCTACAAAACGACGCTATGCATGATTAGTTTGGATACGAGCTCTGTAGCGCTTTGTGTATAGCCGGAAAATTCAAAAGACAAAAAGGCGGAAGAGAGATATTTGACAACCTAATATATTACTCAACTCAGAATTCGCGATATTGCATCATAATTTCTCACAGGTTTTCATCTTCTATTTTAGATAAAAAACTACAAAATCATTTTAATTTAGTGTGGAATAAAAAGGTTATTAAATAAAGTTGCATGAACCTTTTGTAATGCTGATGACTGCATAATTTGATAATGGCTAAATAACTTTATTAAAAAAAATGGAAAAGTGAAACAAAAAATTTGAGAATATAAAAAAAAATGTAATTTTTTAAAACTACCATTCGACTTACAATTCAGATGCTCTTTGTCTGTATGATTCTAGAAAAAATTCAAGTTTAATGTCTAGATTGAAAAATTTAAAAATTGAATGAATTAATGTAGATGTACAGTAGCTCAAAGTAATAATGCGACAATCAAAAATCTGGAGCATAATGCTCCAGTCTCTGTCTACTTACATACATTGAGAGTCAGAACCCAGCTTTTTTGCGTCTCCACTGTGCGACCTCGCTGGAGGTGGGGTTGTGAAAACCCTTGTATTCGAACCCTTGTACTCTCGCTCAACAGCTCGATGCACTAACCGATCGAACCAATGGTGCCCACAAAGTCTCCAGTCTCTAATGAATGCAGAGTCTTCTTATCTTATACTATTAGCTTACTAAAAAACAAAAATCATAAAAGTTCATCAATATAAAAATCAAAGAATAATTTAAAACTTAGCAAAGGTTTATGTTGCAGACTTCTACTTGTCCCATTATTACTTTGTTCTACTACATTTGTTTGCCCGGGATGCCAACAATCTCATTGAAGGATTATCAACTTTTTTTTTTTACAAGACTTGAGAAAAATCAAGAAGAATATGTCCTATTTCGAAATATGTGAGGTTAATTATTTAACGGTTTTCCTAAATTAAACTAGCACTTAAATACAAATTTAAATCGTAAGCAGTAGGCAACTTTTGTCACTCAAGGCGTATGCAATCTTTTCGTAAAAAAAATAGCCACACGATTATAATTGAGATTATCATGCCGATTATGGAATCCGGCGGATGGACTGCGGAGGGAAAATTTTCACATTCACTTACTTTCCTTTTATTGAAAACGCAAATGTGAAAATTTTCGAATACCGGTAAAGTAGTGCAAACAATTGCTATTATAAAAAACGCAACTCATCCGCACTCCGTATATTTTGTAACGTTTTCAATCCGCATCAAATTAGTTGCAGATTTGAACTAAGAAGAGTGAGTTTGTATAATGGAAAGTAAGTTTTACATTTTAAATGAACGTAAATATTGTTTTATTTGCAGAAAAAGAAGTCTGCGTTTTTCTTTTTCGTTTTCCTTTTGGTTTTGCATTTTTAAATAAAAGATTATATTTGCATTTTTTTGTGTTAGATATTTATTCTTAGATAACCACTTCAGAGTTAAGAAACTGACCTACTCCACTAACTTACAGACTATGCCCTCTTTGAAGTTCCTATAATGGGAGCAACCCTCCAAATTGTTACGGCACTCTTGACTTGCCCATATGTTTCCTCTCCCAGGTATGATAAGGAAACTTGTGGGTGCCTGTTATCCAAGCCACGTTTTCGCAGGTGTTAATGCTGTGCATTGACGTCGTTTTTTGTGACCCAAATCCTGCAGTTCGAAGCCTGAAGTATTTTACAAGTCTGAAAGAGAGATGCCTAAATGAATGCTGACTAGAAGAAAAACATTTTTTTACTCACACATTATCCCGTATCGATGGTTATCCCAGGATCATCACTGACGAACCGCAATCAAATGGGGATCCTACCGACCAGCAGGAATATTTCATTGGAAGAACGAGGACTTGCGTGCTGACTTCCGTTGTGAAACGTCGCACTCGGAGCACTCGGCTTTGATAAAAGATTGCTTTAATAACCCATTTACAACATTAGTCTCATTAGTGCACACGCCCCCACCGACGACGCTGAAGAGCCCATCAAAGAGGAGTTTTACGACCTCTTGGACAACGCCTACGGAGCCTGTCCGGAGTACGATGTCAAAATCGTGCTCGGGGACTTCAACGCCAAAATCGGTCAAGAAAACATCTTCGGCGGAGTAGTCGGAAAGCACAGCATCCACGACACGACAACAGACAACGGCTTCCGACTTACGGACTTTGCAGCAACTCGTAATACGGTGATAAGTAGCACAAGATTCCCTCGCAAGCGCATCCACACAGCAACCTGGCGGTCTCCAGATGGCCGAACAGCCAACCAAATCGACCATGTGCTCATTGACGCAAGGCACGCGTCCAACATCCTGGATGTACGAACATTCAGGGGGGCAAACGTCGGCTCTGACCATTTTCTAGTGGCAGCACGATTCAGAGCCCGACTTTCCAATGTTCGAAAGCTGCACCAGCCGACCAAGAGGATGTTCGACATTGGACGCCTGAGCACCCCGGAGATCGTCAGAGACTACAAGGAGCGTCTGAGCGAACGACTCGCGAGTATGCCTACGTCGGACACAAACGCCAATAATATGTGGCTCCATTGCCGCTCTGCCATCCAGGAAGTAGCCGAAGCCACGATGGGCTACCAACCACCCCCGGCAAGAAACCCATGGTATGATGGCGAGTGTGAGCAGAAAAAGCGAGCAACCGACGAGGCGTACCAAAAAGCGTTGCAAAGGAAAACAAGGGCAGCGCGCGAGGAATACCGAGCCAGAAGAAGGGAGGAGAAAAAGACGCTGCGGCGAAAAAAGAGGGCATTCGCAGCCTCCCAGCTCAAGGATATTGAAGAGTCCAGGGACAAAAACCGAATACGATCCTTTTATAAGAAGGCCAAAAGTCTCGCAGCGGGCTTTAAGCATGGCACCCTGGCTCTCCGAAATTGCGAGAATAATCTTGTCACCGACCCGCAGGGAATAGTGGATGTCTTTAAGCAGCATTTCCAGCAGCTGCTTAACGAGCATGAAGAAGAGAGAGTGGTAGTGGACGAAGAGATCCCACCTCCAGTCGATGAAGTCGTTCCCCCTCCCAGCATTGAAGAAATCGGCACAGCCATCAAAAAGCTGAAGAACAACAAGGCCGCAGGCTCGGATGGTATCCCATCAGAGCTCTTCAAAGCTGGAGGCGATGTCCTGGTAGGGAGCATGCACCAGATCATCTGTAGAATTTGGGAGGACGAATGCATGCCCGACGACTGGAATACCAGCTCTATCTGCCCCATCCACAAAAAAGGCGATCCTACCTCGTGCAAGAACTACCGAGGTATATCCCTGCTCAATGTCGCCTACAAGATCCTGTCGAGTGTACTGTGTGAACGTCTAAAGCCGTTTTGCACCGCACTAATCGGCACGTACCAGTGCGGCTTCCGGCCCGGCAAATCGACGATAGACCAAATTTTCACACTAAGGCAAATCCTGGAGAAGACCAGCGAGTTCCAAGTCGATACGCACCACCTTTTCATCGACTTCAAAGCCGCATATGATAGCATTCATCGCAAGGAGTTGTTTAGTGCGATGGCTGAATTCGGGATCCCGGCAAAACTGATCCGGTTGTGTCGAACCACGCTCAACAACACTCGATGCACCGTGCAGTTCGGCTCAAGAACGTCCGAGCCCTTTGAAACATGCACCGGATTTCGGCAAGGAGACGCGCTGTCATGTGACTTCTTCAATCTCGTGCTGGAGCAAATAGTACGGCGGGCCAACGTCAACACGGAAGGTACTATCTTCCACAAGTCGGTCCAGCTCCTGGGCTACGCAGATGATATTGATATCATCGCTCGGTCCCAGCGGGCCATTGTGGAAGCTTTCACCGCGATTGAAGAGCAGGCTAAACGAACTGGTCTGAAGATAAATGAGGAGAAAACCAAATATATGCTGTCGACGAAGAAAGAATCCGTCGCCCACCGCCTAGGACAAAATGTTACAGTCGACAGCTATAACTTCGAGGTAGTTAAGGAGTTCATATACCTCGGGGCGAACGTAAACTCCACGAATGACATCGTAGTGGAGATCCGTCGTAGAATCACCCTTGGCAACCGCTGCTACTTCGGTTTGTCCAAACAGCTAGGGTCAAAACTCCTGACTCGAAGAACTAAGGTCATGCTCTACAAGACCCTTATCCTGCCAGTCCTACTGTATGGAGCCGAAAGTTGGACGATAAGCAGGACTGCAGAGCTGATACTTGGCTCCTTCGAAAGAAAAATTCTACGGCGGATATTCGGTCCAGTCTGCGAGGAAGGCGAATGGAGGAGAAGACATAACCGCGAACTTTATGAGCTGTACAAAGATGTGGATATAGTCCGGAAGGCAAAAATCCGTCGACTACAGTGGCTCGGCCACATCGAGCGCATGGACACAAACGCTCCAGCTAAAAAGGTCTTCGAATCCGAGCCTCCTGGTTCGAGGAGAAGGGGGAGACCGAACCTCCGGTACAGAGATCAAGTGATCGCTGATGCAAGACAGCTTGGTCTTCCGGACTGGAAGCAGCATGCCCGGGACCGTCAACGTTGGAAGACGGCTTTGGCTCAGGCACAGACCCTCCAAGGGTTAAATGCCTGATAAGTAAAGTAAGTAAGTTAATAACCCATTTATCACTGCGGCACATTTGCATAAGAACAAACAAACAAAACTGCTTATTTGGCACTTGATTTTCATAATGAAATTATTTTTGAAAGTAATTAAAACACGAAAATCAAAAATTGACGGAAGAAATGTGATTAAAAAAACGATCGATAAGGAGGTTGTGCGGACCGGTAATGTGGTTCATCCGTCGGATTCTATAATAGGATTGAACTGCGAATGCGGATACGTTGCGGATTGTTCCGCCGGATTCCATAATCGGCATGTATCAAATCGTAATAAGCTTTCTTTGTGAGGAACCAAAACACTGGTCTCCGCTTTTAACATCATCTTCGAGTAAAGAATATTAATTTTAGAATCTACTACGAGTATTGCTTCAAGCAATTAAAACAGTGTACAAACCACTGAAATTTCAAGAGATAGTAAATATAAGTTTGAAAGACCGTCCCTACAAACCGTCCTATAAAATTAAAGGAGAGTAAGTAAGAGATTTCTAAAACAAAAACGCACCATTGATTTTCTTTTTGTAATATAACTTTTTTCCAGTTGTAACGCGTGGATTGCATTTAAATGTATTTTTTTGCAAAAAGTGTTCTTTTGCAAAAATTTATCTATTTTAATCTTTGTTTTTGTTTATAAATTAATCTTCAAAACTATGTCGTTATTATTATTGCAAAATGTTTTAAGGTGTAAACGAAGATCAGATTATAGTTTCCTCTAACGTCAAAATGACTTCAGCAAATCTGACTCCATGTTTTCAAAGCCCAAAAAAGTCTACAAATGTTTCTTAGGTCTTCGGTCTTAGGTATTTGTGACTGCGTGCCTAAAACGTAGGCTCACGTAGGCCATTTATTGGTTCATTGTGTTGTCACGCCTCCGGATTGTTTCCAAATGCACACATTTTATTACAAATGCGTCTTGGACATGTAATAAAATGTGTGTTACTATAAAATTTACTGAGCATCAGCAATGAAGTGCTAGGATCTAAAAGGTCATTGTAACAAAAGTTGTAAAGTAGTCCTTGAGCGACCTGTGGTTTCTAAGAGAGTTAAGAATTGCTGACCCGACGAGGAACGGACATGAAGCAAAATCCTGCAAACATCTCGGTGCCAATTTTCAAGGCTTGTAATGCGCCCTTTAACGCCACTGAACCACACCAGGAAATACTGATTTTGTGGTAACTGCATGGATTTCTAATTGAAATTGCTGATCTCTACCCCTGCATCGACCCAGCGTTTTCTTATTTACAAGAAAAAGGCAGAAGCCAGAAACATGGCTTCAGTCAGCAAAAGCAATCCCCCAGACAAACACAGCCGCGCTAATCGCTGCGCGTTGTTGATTGATTCACAGCTCAACTTCGGAGCTCCGCCCCAGTGATTGGCTGGCGATGTTGTCTTAACGACTTATAATAAAGTCTCTCCACTTTCGCTCTATTGAAATAAAAGTCATTGTGGGGGATTTGAACTCTTATCCGACACCCCACCCACTTGCGGTATGTTTTTGTTTTTCCTTTTCCTTTTTTTTTTTTTTTTACAATCCCTCACACGTTGACCCAATATCACATCTGAAGCACATTTTCATCCGGCCACACATACGTGCCGCGAATTAATGTGGCAGGAGAACAATGCCAAGCCACCCCCATCGCGATGATGATTTTGTGGGGTGGCTGTCGACCTAAATACGTCCTCCGTCGTCGTATCTACGTACACACATATGTGTGTATGTGTGTATTAATTTTTTTTCTTTTTCCAAAGGTTTTCCATGCGACATGTCATCACCGCCGCACCGTGTGAGTGGCCCGGGGGCGGGTAGGGTTGAGTTCCACAAGTGTGTTACTAATCACTCTATTCTACTGGTTTCCATCAGAAAATAAGCCGCCAGGGCTGCCACGTATCAAGATGTCTTCATCAGTCCTGATTGCCTTAAGGACGTCCCGTGGGTCTTCAAAATCATTCGGTTTTTTGTTTGCTCAAGAGGGCGGGAGAGCGGGAGAGTTCAACACGAAATTCAAAACCCCAAGACAGGGCCACTCCCATGCAGATACGTATCCAACTAATTAGCGCTTGCAATTTGCGTGAAAGCGTCCTCCGAGTGTTTACGATAATTGCTCCCATCTTCATGGTTTTCCAACAGCACCATGTGTGCATGCAAAGTTGCGGCAGCGGCAACGTGACGCTGGAGTGCGCCCGAAATTAGCTGTGTAACGCTCGTGCAAAAGGAAAGAGTTACGTGTCTCTGTAATCTCTTCTCTAATTTCTCGCTGTTGGTTTTTTGAGGACTCCGCAGGGACTGCGAAAAAAAACCGACGTTTTGAGTTGTGGCAAGAATCCTGCGGGGAGACGAGCAGAACGGCGTAGACAAAGGGCGGTTGAGGGATGATGATTTATGCTTCGCAAGTCGTAAAAAAAAAGAAAACTGAGTGTTTTCGAAGTTTTACGCTCATGACCTCAGAATCCGTTCCACACCAATTTGAGGGCGTAATTGTTTTGTCGTTAGGGGTGACTTTAACTACCCTGCACAGAGGGTGGCGGTGAGCGGTGGGCAGGATTAAAATGTCCTTAGCTTCTAATGAGATGGCATTTGGGGGGTGGTTGGTCGTGACTTTCCTTTGTATTGTTCGAGTGTCACGTGGAGGCAGACACTTTTTGCAGGCGACCAGAAGACCTCGGGTTACTGGCAATTTTCCAAAAGTTTTACTGCTTGCTCTGAGGACAATGTGGCAGAAGGGCTTGAAAGGAGAGAGAAAATCTGATTTTTGATGAAATCTTCAGCGGCAAGAAATTATTCGACTCGATCAAGCAGAAAATAAGATGCAGTCACTTAAAGACAGACGGCGATAACTTTTAAAGCCACAAACCTGATGCAATGGATAAATGGGCACTATCATAAACGTGGTTACGCGTTGTTTGAGGGAAAAAGTCGACCCTTAAATAAGAGCGACTGGGAAACTAATCAGATTTGCATTTAATTAAATTTTTTTACCTAAGTTTTGATAGAAACGTGTATTGTAAGGATGATTGTGACCGAACACGAACTAAATTTCGTCGAATTCACGGTAAGATATAAACGAGACAAAGTCTTAAATTAACCTCAACATTGTGTGTTATTTTTAATTCGATTGCCTTTTCCACACGATAAAATGAGAAATGACGTTTATTTGAGGACTGAAAGAAAGCAGTGACCAGATTTAGTTGAACGACATGCTCAGTGAATTTGAAACACTTATTGCAGGGTATTCGGAATTGAAAGAAAGATTTTTGTGCAAAACACATTATTTTTTAAAGCATAAAAAAGGTGTTTATTCTCCATAACATCCAACCATAACATGATAATTAAGCTATTCTAGGTGTAAAACTAACTTTTCATTAAATAAAACATCTATGAAAATGTTTAAATGAATAAATGATCAATTTCGAGAGTTTTTTTAAAGTACATCGCAATCAACAAAACCGGCGGTAATCCACAAGTATGTGGCGGAAAAATGCAAACATTACATAAAGAAATAAGTAAGCGATGCGACAAAAAAGGTTAAAAGTAAATTTGTGTTTATTTTTTTATTTATTGCGTTTATTCAAATATTTAGCCATCAAAGTACACGGGCTAACGCAACACATAAAGAATGCTATTGGCCACAGTTTTAGGACTCAAACCTTTACTGCCAATTGAATTGATGCTACTATCATAATTTGCTTAATATTTTAGAAAGAATCTTTCTAAAAAAACAAAAGAAACAAATTATTTAAAATTCTATCAGAAATGCAGTAGGGAATACTTTCAATTGAATTTTTACTTTTTATATCACTTTTTATCATATCACTCTAAGCGACAAAGAGACTTTAGCAGTTTACTTTCTAGAATTCTGCAATTTTAAATCAGATAAAAAGGGGGCATTTCTGCATACAATTTGTTAACAGTAACAGAAATAATTGTTGCTTTTCCGTATCTAAAGGATCACATTCTTTGATGAATTTTTTTGAAGCTTTTTGGTTTCAAATTGCTTGTTTTTGTGGGAAAATTATTTCTACAATGCCACAGCCTATTTACAGAAACAACCAACAAATAGAACATTGTTAAATATTCGCACTTCATATGAACTGCTAATGCGCTTTAAAAATTTGCTCCAAAATATTCCAATTCGAATGAACATCAATCGTTTATGACCAACGCAAATGTCATCAGTCAAATAGTGTAACGTCATCTAACGTTATTCTGTTCGATGTGGACCATGTTTCATTGTCTATTTGTAATAAATGCGAAGAAAATTATGTTCAAAATACATCAACGAATGCCAAAGTCCGAATAGACTAAGAGTAAACCAAGAGTATGAGTAAATCATGCGTAATTTGTGACACTCTGTTTAGTCCCTTTAGAGGCATCATTTAGATTGTAAAACTGACAGTTTGGTGATGTCTTTGAATTTACAGATGGTCAAAAAAATGATCTATTAATTTTTGAAGGAACGAAATTGTTGTAAAAATTCTGATAAATGAGACAAATTTATTTCAAAAAAAAGGCACAACTAAACATTAAGATTATTTAACAATCAGCTGCAGCTGTGTATGGAAAAAAAGAAATGGAGTCCTTTAAAATTCAGAGCACTGATACTTAACCGACTGCAGAATGATACGAGGGGCGTTCAATATATTCTCGGTATCGGGGTGAAGCTGTGGGTGTATATATAAATTGACTTATTTATCAAGTAATACTATTATTTTAGTGCATTCATGTAAAATTTCATATAAATGTGATTATTAATTCGCGTTTTATCTCTAGTTAAACAGAATCATAATGGCAACTGAGACGATGATGGTGAAAATTGAGCATCGCGCTGTAATTAAATTTTTCACTAAACAAGGAAAAAGTCAAAAAAGTATTCATGAAGAGATGGTGGCTGTTTGCCAGGGTTCCGCACCTTCATTATCTTCACTTTTAAGTTGAAGCATATTAGATTGTATCGTAAGACCCTAAGGTCTGTTTCACACAAGTTGGTTTCGTTTGAGTCCGTGAGCCATTGATAGTAAATTATATAAATTATAAAATATAAATTAATAAAAGTAACTGAAGCTTTCACAGTTGACAGAAACGGATTTTTTCTAAACGAACTATTTAAAACCGCGATCTCAACGACTGAAATATCCGTCGACCGTACACGTTCGGACACTTTTCCGTACAGATGAAACTGTCATGTGTGAAACAAGCCTGATTTTATCAAAATTTGTTTATTTTGATTTAGGTACATCGTTATGGATCACTGACACGAGTGGTAAAACTAAAATCAGAGCTTGCGCTTTCAGCCATGAAACACTTCCTTGGGCTAAGAAGTCTGTATTTTGGTCACAGTGAGGCAGCTACTCCAATACAGTTGGGAATTACAAATTACGGTCTCTTTTTAGTAGTTTTACAGATTTTTCAAAATTACTTCAGTCTGGGTTGTGAGGTTGTGACTACCCGAATCATAAGAATTCGCAATCTTAGGCTAAACATGCTTTTAACCTAAGATTGGACATGTAAGTTGTAGAGGGAAAATACACCGCGAACGAATAAAATACAACAAACAAACAGAAAGTTCTTTGCAAAACTCTTTATTTTCTGATTTGTACTGATTACCGCTGCAATTGGAGGTCAGTGCATTTATACAAAATTCTATAAAAAAGCTTTGGATATTTGAGGTCATTTACTTGACTGGATGTTCGGCTGTTTTTCGAAATTCGTGAACTTAACAGTCCGCAATGCATTTTATACATTTGCACAGTCTATTGCAGGACGGTGTACACCTAATATTTATTCTCCTACAAAGTGATTCTACTATTTCAATTTAATGAAGAAGTATTATATGCACAACAAAATTTCTTTAATTCGGCATTTTTCAAATCGGAAAATTCATTTATTTGAAAAAGAAAATTTCGAATAAATTTTTTTGAGTAAAAATTAAATGAAATCAGCAGAAATTATTATTATTAAACTTTATTGAAATATAAAAAAATTATAAAAACAATTAAATCTGCCAGGGGTTTCAGCTAAAGCAGGAATTAAATAATGCATTGATTGAACACGGCAGTAAATAGATCCCAAATTTGTCCGTAGAAGGAATAAATCATCAAAATGCCTACTCTACTGAATATTGATATAGATAGTAATATGAGGTAACAATTAAAAATATATATTTTATAGGTACTAAACATATTGTTTTTTTTGGTTTTGATTTGTTGCATTTTTTGTTACATTTATATATTTTTTCTTCTGCGAATGACTGAGAATCCTTCTGGAGTAGTTCTGTCATGGACAGCTTTTGCAATTGGCCGTTCCAAGCCAATATTAAACAGTAGGTCCCCTTCCCTTGTGTCAAAGTATATAGCGCTCAACACAGTGGAGACGAAAAAGAAAAAGCTATGCTCTGGCCCTACACAGATTATTTATGCAGTTTTTTAAATGTTTTTTTAATAACAAAAATGAATTATTAGGTTGTCAAATATCTCCCTTCCGCCTTTTTGTCTTTTGAATTTTCCGGCTATGTACAAAGCGCTCGTATCCAAACTAATCATGCATAGCGTTGTTTTGTAGGTCAAGACCTTTCAAATGATGTATTGCCAGATACGAGCTCTGTAGCGCCAAAAAGGCGGAAGGAAGATATTTGACAACCTAATATAATAAATTTTATGTATTATTTGTAATCTTTTGTGTTAGAAAACGACACCATTCTGAAGTAATGCCAAAGTGATCCCAAAGAGGACAGCGTCAAGGAGAAGCGGTCAATACGTGGTTTTAGTGGGTGAAAATCCACAGTACTTCGAACAGAATTTCCTCGGTAAGTTTCCCATCGTCCTCAAGGCAGAAAAAAATCGTTGCTTTTACTAAAATATTTTTTCGTTTTAAGCTCTTACGTTTTTTCATCATTAGGAACGCGTTTCAGTGCATGAAAAAACATTTCTCATTAATTCAAAAAACTCTTGTATTCAGACTGATCTCTCCTACAAACTGTCCAAAATTATTTAAGGAATTATCAAACTAACGAGCTTCCACAGTACTTCGAACAGAATTTCCTCGGTAAGTTTCCCATCGTCCTCAAGGCAGAAAAAAATCGTTGCTTTTACTAAAATATTTTTTCGTTTTAAGCTCTTACGTTTTTTCATCATTAGGAACGCGTTTCAGTGCATGAAAAAACATTTCTCATTAATTCAAAAAACTCTTGTATTCAGACTGATCTCTCCTACAAACTGTCCAAAATTATTTAAGGAATTATCAAACTAACGAGCTTGTACTGTAGCTTTTAGATTGGGAGGGTCATTTAATTAAAAATTAAATGCTTTTATTGAGAAAATTACGTAAACATTATTACCAAACGTAGCAAATTATGGTTTACATTAAAAAATCTATAGTTTGGTGTTATATGTCACGCTACCATCAAGATCTATTACAATTTAAGCAAACTCTCAAAGAAACTGATTGAATTAAATTTTTGATTCTAGCTGCCAACAGCGCGGCTCACACCTGATTGATACAAATTGTATGATTTGCTTGACAATCGATTGCAAATCGTCAATGTGAATGCTCCAAACAACAAATTGGCAGACTTGTAGTCAGAAAGTTCAATATTTTCAATGTTTTGCTTCAATTGGACGATTTGTAGTTGAGTGTGAATATTTGTCGTCCAACTTCATAGTATTTTTAATGTTTGTTTGTGATCTCGATGGCTGAGCATCTCAGCGGAGCGGAAAAAACTTCGTCGAGCAAAGAAAACAAATTTGGCTGGAGGCAAATTTGGTTTTCAAGCAAATTGTACAACTTGTAGTCAGGTGTGAATAAGGTTCCACAAGTTAGTTAAAGCTCTTTAAATTCAATCTACTGAATTCATTCTTCCGATTTATTATTATTATAACTTTAGCGAAAATTAAAATAGATAGTTGTAGCGCAGGTTACGACGACTTTTGGTTAATTCTTCTGATTTCAAATTCCTTTTAACGAAAACGCTACAAAAGAATGTCCACAGGATAAGACAATGAACTATTTCGCATGTCAGTCTCATAGTTTGAGAAACTTTAAGTGCCCATTTCTTGTGGCTTAGAGATTCCTCTACCTTCAACCACATCCCAGCCTTTAGACTCCTTTAAGCCCTCCCAGCAACTGGCATTTTCTGCCAAATGAAGCACCCTTCACCGCCACTCCATTGTTTGCTGGCGTCGCAATTAACATTTCGTTCCGTTCTAATACTTTCATGACAAATCAACATTTCAATGCCAAATTCCTCTTGAGGGTATCAACACGTGGAAAGCCGCAACTACGTCGCCGCCTTCGCCACCATCGTCTACGTAGTTGCCAAACAAAACCTCGCATTGGCTTATGGGGATCAAATGCAAACTTCTGGCACAGAACAGCCAGGCCTACGCAGTTGACGAAGAACTTCTGCTCGTCGCGTCTCACCCACTGCAGTCTTGTTGAGCAAATTCGTACACGCTAAGCCCTCCGGATCTATAAAATTGCCGTTATCACCTATATTGCTTCCTCTAGCGTGGAAAAGTCACCCCCGTCCTGTGCTTCATCAAAAAGGCATACAATTTTGTTGACGTCTAAGTATTTTCATGTGGATTTCCGTCGAAAACCGCACCTCGTACACTCCAGCGCGCATCCCTTGTGCGCTTTAGGCTGAGACAATGCCATTGACAACCACCCCCCTCCCAAATGAATAGAAAAAAAACAAGCCAGTGGAAGAAAGTATGCAAAACAGCAACAACACAACAAGGAGAAACACCTCAACACAAAGGAGACGACTCCTTGACAATTCAACGCTGCCACCAACGAGTGTCACCCGCCACCGTCACTGTCATTTGTTTGTCGTTTGAAGGTGTCGTCGTCGTCGTCGTCGTCGTAGTCGGAGTCGGAGTCGTAGTCGTCGCCACCACCCCCCTGATGGATAATGACTACGACTACGACGAGGGCTGTGTGTTTGCAAAACATCGGGTAAGGATATCGCGCGCGCCCACCACTTTGAAGTTTCTTTTCCATGGGCCTCCTCCGCAAAACGCACGAATATACACACACACACACACAGAGACAGACTGAAGGGGGTGGCGACAGCACACGCGAAGGACTGCGACGACAACGACGAGGCTCAGCATCAACGCCGCACCGCTCCCTGCCCCCACCGAAAAAGGAAGAGATTACATTATGCTAAAAGTCGCGGAGGTATTTTTCCGCACTATGAAATCTGAAAACAAGCCGGGTGAAGGTGTTTTCAACCATCAACCGACTGCTTCCAGGCATGATTGAGCACCGGCAACGCCATAAACACACCCAGGGTCGCCGGGTCGCCCCGTGCCACCCCGTGACGCCTCCCGTGACGCCCCGTGTCGCCGCCCGCTTCACAATCTCACACTCACACCCACACCGTGGCGCGGGCTATAATTGTATGTGCATACACGTCGGCGTGGAGTGCCATGAGGATGGATGAACGGATCAAAGGCCCTGCTCCGCCCGCCCGCTCGTCGGCCCGGTGTGTAGGCTTCCCGCAAAACACTCAGAGCGCACCACATGCCGCCAAACGACTGCGATGGCGACGGCAACGACAACGACGACGACGACGAGGACGATGACTGGGACGCTATCAGGGCAGGCCACCCTCGGGGAGGGTGAGCCAGTCGACATTAAATGATTCCCTCGTATATTATATATGGCTCCAAAGGCTCACCCACGGGTGCTCATTTGCACTCTCGTGGACGTGGTGGAGGAGCTGGCGCTGAGGGTGGGGTTTTTGTTTTTTTGTTTGCCACCGCTGGTGCTGCTGTTGATGCTGCCACCACCACCGCCGCCGCCGCTGCCATCGTCGCCAGGCCAAAGTGCCGTGCCGCAAAGCTATGGACGTCGACAACGCCAACGACGACAACGACGGCGACGGCGACAAGGACTGGTGGCAGTGGTAATGTCGTTGGCAGATTATGTGGGGTTGGAGGGTGGTTTTTGTGATGAAAATACGCCGTGGCATGACACAGCTCGTTTGGTGCCGTGTCGTAACGTCTGTGGCACTCGAGGCAAGTAGCTAACGAATGCGGGTTGGGCTCTCTGCTCTGTGCTGTTGGTTGTTTTTGTTTTTGTTGTTGGTGGAGCTGGCGGTGATGGTGGTGATGGTGGAGGTTTATTTTTTTCACGCTACCACACGGGACAGGAGTGGAGGGAGTCAGCACTGCCAACACTTACAGCTAAATCCGGGACTTACGGCGGCGCTGGGCAGAAGAGTCACGCTGACGAAGGACGATGAACGGATGGAAAAAGAATCAAAGTTCCATGAAACTAACTGAAAAGTTAGGCAGTCAGGCAGGAGGAACGAGAGGACCGTCGAGTGCCTTATGGCGTAGCATCTAAATTCCCGTTGCAGGACAGTGGCAGTGGGAAGAAAATTTCCAAGGAAATGACGTTGGGGTCAGGAAGCCTAACAAACGAGAAATAAGTCATTTCCTCGAGAGGCGACGAGAGCTCGGGATGTGGTTCTTGGAAAATTTGTTTTATATTTAGAGTGTGTGTCAGTCAAGTTCACCTGGCGGTGGACGGGTCGTTTTATTTCGTTTGGGTTTTTTTTTTTGGAGAGGGTGAGTGACGAGGTCACAACTTTGGACGGGCTTCTTGTTTGCGAGGCAAACACGATGTGTCCCGTGGGTGCGGGCTAATCAGAAGGCGTTTGTTGTCAGAGTTCGTGTTGTTGAGCAAATGTCAAGGAGCAACGCCACTCGTGGGCTCGTTGTCGTCAATCGGAGATGGACGCAGGGATCTCAGGGTGAAGTGTTCAATACAAAGTGTCTTTGATTGCTGTTGAACATGCTATGCACGAAAAGAAATGATTTTTTTCTTTCTTTGTGTGGAGTAGAGTCTTGCAGCTGTTGTCCTTTGCACACGTGGGATAACTTAAAGACTTCAAAGCACATTTTATTTGTCTCTCATTTTCCATGTGTTCAAAAAGTGTGTTAAGTCATGCTAAGTCAAAGCAAAGCAATTTAATGCTTTTGCGTTTTTGTGGAAGAATCCTCACATCGATGTTAAGGAAAAGATTTTCAGGATTCTTTCAACCCACTTTCGCTGAACTTTCGCTGAAAACAACAAAACACTACATCTCACAACACACATTTTTATTCCCTGAGGTGAATTGTTGACCTTCTAGTCTTCGGATTGCGTCTATATGTGCCAAAATAAAATCGAAGTCATTTTATTTAATATACAGTTTTCCTTATTTATTCAAAAGTACGCAAAATTTAATTTTTTTTCTTAAAACGAACTTTAAACGGTTTGTTGAATAACTGTTGAAAGTGGGAAAGATATTTAATAATTATAGACAATATGTTACGCAAAGATTTTCATAAGGACTTGTCAAATTACTATTTGCTAGCGTAATCTTTTTGATGTCTAGAGTATTGAATAAGTAACGAGATTTTCAAAATTCAAATACAAAGTTCATATAACAACAAAGTAGACATTTTTAAAGATTTGATTTAAATCAAAGCATCTGACAAATTCTTTGCAGGCATTTGATTGTTTTGAAACTGATTAACTAAGTTGAAGTTGTAGGATTTTTATGAAAATGTGAAGCCAAGCAAAACAAGAAAGAGTTGAAACCGTAGAGTTTGTCACACGATTTGCTTGAAGATTAAAATTAATGCCTAGGGTTCACACTATGCAACTGCTTGACAGACATCGTGGGTGATAGAAATTTCTGCCTTGCAGTGAAATGAAATAATTTAAAAGAAAGTGAAAGACCAACCTCTGTAATTCAAAAAACTCTGTTAATTGAAGTTTTTTCACAGTCCTTTACAAAAAAAAAACTCTGAAGATAAATAAATAAATAATCTGCGTAAGCCTATACAGAGCCAAAGCATAGCTTGCTAATAAACCATTAATTTTCATAAAGAAATAGGAAAAAAGTTTAGACCAATTTTTTTCAAAATTGTACGATGGACTGCTAAAAACCAAATGGTTTTTGGTTCGATTCTACCAGGCAGGCGCCTATGTGAAGAAGGAGCTGGGTGCCCTGCTTCGCGTGTTCCAAGATTTTCAACCATCTCTTGGACAGGTTAGAACGCTTACTCTACTTCATTGGTTCGTTGAAGGTATGTACACAACCGCCAAGCAGGCGCTTGCGTCTAAGCTTTTTTGCTTTTTTTTTATAAAAAATTTTAGTTTGTATGCGAATTTTTCGAAAATTATGTATATGAGTAATTTATCTTAAATGTACGGTTACAGAACAGGTTTCTGGCTTTCAAAACTGGTATAGTACTTTAGTGTAATAGCTGTCGTTGTTTTTTAATTATTTTTTTATCATGTCAATTGATTCTTTTTTTTAAATTGCTCCTGCCTCGAAAACGGGGCGAGGCAGATCCCCCTCGCATAGTTAAAAATGCTTGCTGTCGATCCTTCTACAAAAGCCTATCATTAGTTTTTAACGCCAAAGTTATCGTACAGTCCCCGACTTTTTTTTTTCATATGAAAATGTGTATCAAAATACTTAGATTTTCTTTAAAAAATATTTTTTGGTCGAACCCATCGAGATCTGAACATGTAATTTGGAGTGAAGATGGGTGATGTGAAGATGAAGATGGGTATTGTTTTCCAACATATAAAAAAATTAAGAAAATTAAATCACGATTTTTTGAAATATTCAAGGATGCGTGTCAAAAAGGACATTTTGAACTATCCTTTGTCCTTGTAAATAAAAATTATGTGCTTTACCTAAAAGTTCAAAATTTCAAAAATTTCTGAATTCAATAAGACATAATATACAAAATTGTGATAAGCAGAACCAAAGTTATGATTTTTTAAAATTTAAAAGAAATCTTGAATTTTGACCTTTTTCCAACTTTTGAAGCTTCGTTACTCGCAAACTATATCGAGTTGTGCAAAAAATTTTGTCGCATTACTTAAACCACTTCAATAAGTAACTCCACCAATTTTGAGCCAAATCGGAGAGGGGTCGTTCAGAAGGTTGGGCGATCCTGCGTGGAATAACCCATAAAGAAGAATTAAGTCGGTTAGCTTTTTTTTTTCAAAATGAGCTCAAAACTTAGAGCTTTTACGACTGATAAAAAATCGTAATATATTAAAGGCTCGAAGCTGGTGATTCCAATGAAGAGTTTTAAATTAAGGGTTTTCTGTATCAACAATCTTTATCATTTTCGAAGACCGAGATAAAATGAAGAAGAATTTTGAAGAATCCAACTTTTTTTTAAAAAAAAAGGTTCGATGCAATCACCATCCCGTCATAGATGATGCTTTGCTCAAGTGATTCAAAATGGAAAATCTGTTATAACGAAGCACCGGATATAACAAATAAATTCTCCAGGGCTCTCATCACGTAACACGACTATCGTCTGACGATATCGTTTGAACGATAGCTGTGCTTCACGTAAGCATAAAAAAACGATATCGTCAAAATAATATCGTTTTCTCTACTTCACATAAGCCGAGAACTGTCATTTGCTATCGTCTCGACGATGCTTTTCTGACGATACCTAATTCATTATCGTCCTAGAGCAAATTGTGAAAAACATTGTAAAATGTTTGGCTTGAATGAATGAAATATTGTATTGAATGCTGAAAAAATAGTTTTGCTAATGTTTTTTTTTTGCATTATACATTGTTTTTCACAGAAAAAATGCCTTTTTTATTTCTCACATTCGACCTGCAATCATATATCTAACCCATATTTTCTTTCCAAACCATGGAGAACTTTGGTTTGAGTCCTTGTTCAAGTAAATGCCAGTTGTGGGGAGGAAATGAAATGCTTATAAATAGATGCTAATTTAATTAATTCAAGCTTATAAGCTATTTTTATATGAACTGGAGTGCCTTATACCTCCTTAGCACTCATTACCTATACTTTTAATTCGGTCTTGGACTTGAAAATACAAAAGGAAATTGAAGTTTTTATTTTGACATAAGGAATGTAGCATTTAATAGCGCTCAAACTGTGACGATAGACAAGATGATAGCGATAGTGATACGTGAAGCAAACTTTTGACGATAGCGTTGACGATAGTCGTCTTGACGATGATCGTCTGAAAAGTTACGTGATGAGAGCCCAGTCCGTTCGAGTTCGTTATAACCGGTTTTGAGTGTATGTATATTAAAATCACATTTTCAGCAGTTTGAGAGATTTTTGTTTCCTACATTATAAAAATATTGTATGTAAATTATTCCATGTTAATAAATAATAACAATAATTACATTGAAATCTATTTGTTTTTTGAAATAATAAGATTAAAGCTGAGCAATGATTTTAAATTAGTGTGAGTCGCCGTTTCTCGTTCCTTAACCTTCGAGAAGTAATTACCAACAAACCCGCAAACAGAAGTATCGATTTAGGTTTAGTTTTAGCCACCCGAACATTCATTTCGGTTCATTTATATGTGTTGAGATACACCGATTTTTTTTTTAAAAAAAACTTCCTTGAAATGTTTTTTAAATGCAATATTTTTCATAAACCATCATCTGTTTCTAAACTATCAAAAAAAAAATTATTTTTTCAATGAAAACAGCCGTGTGGTTTTTACGCCAGTCCTTTGCTTTAGATAATTTACCATTGACACATTAACCTTAATGCAATAATGTACTCCATGGCCCCACTCGAATTAATAAGAAGGAATTAAGGACTTTGCAGCATGATTGGAGGTGACCTAACAAGTAGTTTAAGTAAAGTTGAAATTCTTAGAAATAATTTACCACGAAACTGGGTGTCATAAAACCAAGAGACGCTGAAAGGTCAAATTTGATTCAAAGAACAAAGAAAGGATTTGTTCCATCCAATTACGAATAAGATATATATATAACGAAAAAGAAAAACTACCATTCCTTACCCGGTCAATTGTTACCATGGCCATAAAATCAACAGTGAAGCCGAACAGTCATGAATTAAAGGCCGTCATACTTGGTAACTGAAAGAGCATTGACAATCGTTGTCTGCAATTGATCTGTCCGAACTGTGAATCACGATAAATACAATAAAGGAATACAAGCAGCAATATAGAGCTACGTTTTTCATCTATCCGAAGTCTGAAGGCGGGTTAATGGTCCTTCTCGACCAAACATTGCTTCTTTCGACTAACACTGATCGATGTGGACTCATGGCTGGCCAATAACAATTTTAGAAAGTAATAAATTACTTTCTACGAAAAAGTCAAAAATGAAATTTACTCTTGGATTGTTCTTATAGGTCGAGACATTTTTTGAAATGAAGTTCGAAAATTGTCTAGAATGCTCCAAAATGGATTTTTCAACAAATAATTGTGTATACTGATAGGTATCCAAAAGTCTGTCTGCTGTAGTTTACCATGACTAATAATAAATAGAAACTAAATGAACATAAACATTTTGGAAGAGCTAAAAAATGGGTGCAACAAAAATGTGCATCCCACATGTGAAGCTTCCTTACCGCTTTTGATTTTAACAGGCACCTACAATATTAAGTGTTAAGCATACCATCAATAAATTTTCAACATAATACTCTGGAAAGAAGCATGCAGAGTGCAGGAGGTATGTGGGCAAAAGGGATTAATTGCCTGGCAAATGCACCTGTTGTAGGCTTTCATACACTTGAGACACTCATCTAATAAATGTTCGCACCATTGCAGATATTATAATAAAGGCTCTTAAGTAGGATAAAGAATTACTATGAGAAGATTTGCTTTGAACTAGTCAAAGGTGAATGATTTCAATTTAAAGGATACTAAACGATAAATGAATAATCAGCTTATTTCTATTTCTTTCAAATAATAAAATATTTGCATTTTTTTTTTTCTAAGTATGTTTACCAAAGGAAAAAACTTAATGTTGATATCTAAAACAAACTGAAAGAAAACTGGTCATTTAAAATATACCTCCCTTGGTGACTGTGACGATAGCTAAATGTTTTGCAAAGAAAGAATCTTTCATGCTTGTGCTTACTTCAACCACGTCTAGTCACTCTTTAATTCCCCAACACCAAACACTTGTTTAATTTTTTATGTGGGATGCAGACGCGACAGACACCACCTGTTATTGGCAAGTGTCGTTTCTATCCTGCCTCTGACAATTAATTTTTAATTTTCACCGCCTTTTTCTCACAGCCAGGAGAACTCAACCCTCGCAAAATTATTCATTTTACTTCAATATTTTTTATGGAGAATCAATTTTGCACGCAATAAAAATCAGATTAATGGTTTTTTATTTTTTGTTTTGCTGTTGATATTCAAGTCGAGTTGAGAATTTAACGCACGAGAGAATTTAACTTCGATTAATTTTAACTCTGTAAACTTTTTTTTAGATGGCACATAAAATTGGTGGTGAGTATTTTGCTGGCTTTAAGATGTGAATGTGAAGATTATCTAGGGAAAGTTGTTTTTTGTAATCGATGCAACTTTTATTCTTTGGAGTTTGTAAATGGAAGTCACTGATACTTTAATTGATCAAACAAAGTAAGTAGTAAGTAAGTAAGTCGGCGTAACAGCCCATACAGAGCCAGAGCCTAGCTTATTCGCACCTCGTGCGCGATATATTTTAACACATGTGGAGGGGACCTACAGTTTATTGCCGATTCCGAGTGGCGAATTGCGAAAGCTTTCCATGACAGAAGCACTCCAGGAGGATTGTCAATCGTTCGCTGGATGTGGGGGCCGTGAAAAATATTTGTGGTATTATTTCCCCGAGCCGGACTCGAACATAGGTACTCTCGCTTAACAGTCTGACGCACTAACAATTAAGCCACGGCCCTTTATAACATACAAGAAAAACAAATATACATCTTTTGATTCTATAGAGTTTCAAATATAAAAACACATACGTGGACCATCTAATGGTTTCTTTTTGTGTCATGTTTGGTATTGACAACTGTATCAGAAAGTCTGTTGACATAAAGTCAGTATCATCCCTCCGCGAAACGAACGTGTTAGCTCACTCCAGTAATTATAAAATATTCCGATAACTGAATTCAGAAAAAAAATAAGCAATACTTGAAGTTTTCTCCTTTTCTATTTTTAAAACCTACGTTACGACCAACTAGGCAAAATTGCATACAGCACAAGTCCAATTTTTTACACGAGTAAAGTTAGAATTCACATATTTTCCGGTGCAGTCTTCGACTTAAAAACATTGCCTCCACAACCTTTGGCAGCAAACTAAAACCCTTATGAACTTAGCATTTGCTTTCATTATTAGCAAGCTGAGCCTAGACATAAAAAAGTTTCAAAGATGAGATCATTCTTTATTTATAAATTTTGTAAAGAAGGCATGCTTCACAGCCCCCTGCTAGTAAGTTTGTTTCACTCCCTTATTTCTGCTTCAGATATTAGTTAATACGGGAGGCAGTAACTTAAGAAAACAACTTAACTTAGAAGAACGTCCATTCCCGAAACCAGTTTGGATAGAAACCAAAAGAGAGAAATTTATGTACATCAAAATGAGTCGCATTGCAGGCGTGGTAGACGAACTGCGACCCATAAATTTCAAGACCAGTCTGTGGACAGTGCGCAAATCAGCATAATCGCCTCCCACCCCAAAATGAACAACTTTGGCCAGAAAAGAAACGTCCACGAAGGTGGATGGACACTCACTCAGTTCTCAGCTCTCCACTTTAATTAATTGAAAACTATTTGGCAGCACTCCAATCTAAGATCTTCAATGTCAAACCCTTTGATGATTGCATCTCAGCAAGAAACACACTCCACTCTGTGTGGCCCTCATCAAACTTCTTCCACATACTGTGTCCCCGGATAGTGTGCCAGCATCGGAGAAATGGTAACGAGCCTGACGACGAACGACGACAAACGACGACGCCGACCCAGAACGACAATAACTACCGACAACGGAGGCTATGCGACTCCAACTCAGTCACTGACGACAACGAATCCACCAGCGACGACGATGCTGGTGATGATGTGTATGTGCGCCCCCCTAGCCACCCACTCCCGCACAGAGGTCCCGAATCGTTTTCATCTCTCTCATCCTCTTCAGTCTTAATAATTTGTCAGCGACGGATTGTGCAGACTGTGAAGTGAACTGTGCACGAGATTTGTTTAATGGTTGCCCTCGCTTCTGGCGCAGAACTTCCACCGCCATCAACACCGCACCATCACCACCCTCGTCTCGTCGTTTCACCCTCTGCCGCCGCCACAGACCAATCTCCGCAGACCCACTGTGTGGGGCGGATGGAACGGGGGACGAACACGCTTAAAGTGCCGGCAGTACTGCACGTCCGTGAGATCGTTCTGTGTGCGCCTGTTGTATGCCGTTTGCCAGCGCCAGGAGTTGGGGCTCTTTTGGCGCCCAAACCGCTCAATCCGCCCTAACCTCAAACCCCAATGCTGTTAACTAAGTTGCTCAACTTTTGCTTGCTTCTGAACTTTTACTTCTTCATGCCCGATGATTGTTCGTCAGGGCTTTGGGTTCAGTGGCAGAAAAAAATGTGCAAAAATGAAAAAAGTAAAAAAGAAAAAAAAAATGAAATTTATAAAAGATGGAGAGAAATATTTTTCTGCTTTCCAGCCATACATACAGACACATCGGTGGGTCGGTGTGTGTGTAGGTACCTTCGACATGAAAGGTATTCTCTGAATGGGTAATTATGTATACTTCACATTTTCAGAGTTTCACTGTGGAGAATGTGCTTCGGAAATTCGACTTTCGACTTTTGGGTCGGCTGATTGCAGTTGGGAGGGAGTTTTTGCCGGTGGCGTGGTTTTTTTGTTTTTGAAGCTAATGGGGGGTGTCAACGGGATCGTTTCTTGTTTTCGGATGACAAGGCAGACGTGCCATTTTTTCGGAAGCAAGTGAGTAATGGAATTTCAATTCCAAGCAGGGTATATATAGCTGCTGATAGACACCGTGCAAATAGGCTTGTGTTGCTCTTGTAAAACAGTAAAATTTCTTTCGAGAAGTTGCGAAATCCTGGATATGTAGGCAAACGTTTCGTAACATTTTGTCAACGAAAAATTTAGAAATGAAAAAAACTAGAAACGCCCTCTGCGTGTCAGTGGAATTCTATTGAAACAGGTGGAGAAGTTCAAATATCTCGGGGTCTTTTTCACGAGTGATGGGAGAAACAATACTGAGCTTTCCTGTAGGATTGGCCAAGCTGGGTCAATTTTGAAACAGCTCGGAAGGTCTGTCATCAGCAAGGCCGAGCTTGGTGTAAAGGTCAAGTTATCGGTTTTTAATTCGGTATTTGTTCCAACCCTCATCTATGGTCATGAAATTTGGGTAAAGACCGAAAGAATAAGATCGAGAATACAAGCTGCGCAGATGAGATTTCTGGGTGCTGTTGTGGGAGTTACTCGAGATAGGGTGAGAATCACTACGGTCCATGGAGAGCTTAATCTTGAGGAGCTACTTCTCCGAACGGAAAGATCCATACTTCGATGGTTTGGTTACGTGGCACGAATGCCCCCAGCACTACGGCATGCTTATTTTTATCCATATTTTTAAAATATTAATTGAATTCTGGAACGTTGCAGCTAAAAAAATTCCAAATTCCACAGCTTTGACGTTCGCTTACATTTTCAGGGTTCTCTTTCACTTTTTATTCACCACACATCGAAGCTCCATAACCTATTAATTTTGGTGACAAAAGTTCGCAAGTGATTAGTCTTCAAACCTGTTTTGTGGCTAAGTCCAAATAAGATTCTTATTTTTTGAAAATTCATTAGAGGTATTCAAGATCCGGTGCAACAAGTCTAATAAAAGCGCAGTTGTATTTTTTTTTACTAGATCGTAAACGCACTTTTTGTAATCTATTGCAACACTGAAGAAAATGTCAAAATTTAACACTTGTTCTGAAATGACTAGGTTTTTGTAAAATTGATATTTGTTAATGAAGAGATGCCAACAAATTGAAAAAGAAAATATTATTGAATTTTTATTGAAAGATGCTGCAGATAAAATTAAATGATGGTATGCAAGTAAACTAAAAACAAAAATTCTGTATCCATCCACTTTTTTACAGAGTTATCCCTCTTTCGGCTCTTCTTGGGCGGGTTATTATTTTTTTTCATTTCAAAGAATTTAATGAAGAAATGAAATGATGGACCGTGCCCATTTTGCAAAGACACGCATTAATCACGTTTTGTAAGAAAAACTATTTAAATTTTTGTACGTTGTACAATTAAAGAAATTAATGCGCGTCGAGGCGTAGTTATAATCAATGATTTATTGTGTTTGGAAACAAATTGTATAAACATTTTATAGACACTTAGACAGTTGTTATTTTTGCATTAATGCCCCCATTTACTGTGGCTTTTGTGTTGAATTCATTTTACATTTTTCATTTATATTTTTATGTTTTTTTTTTATTTTTTGGTTTGAACACCAAACAACACGAGACCAGTTGCATCGAATCATGAATACCCCTAACATTCTCGTTGCAAATTTAATGAAATTTTTTTACCACTGAATAGATAAATAAATACAAGCACTTTGCGCGTTGTCTCTCTGAAAATCGAAAATGTCGAATCCTTCTAAGTCGAATTTTCACGGGACATCAAAACTATTTCGAGTTAGAGAATGGTTTTTGTATGGAAAATTGGGAAGGGGAATGCCAAAATATGGTGGAAAAAATTCGACTTAGAGGGAATCCAATTTAGAGGGAGTTGACCGTTTTAAAGTTTTTTTTAGGAACAAAAGGATTAAGATAAAAAAATCTAAGCGTAAAATTTACAGAGTGAAGGTAGAACAAAGTTTGATTAAACGACGAATGGACAAAATTTAAACAAAGGATTAAGTAATAGCAAACTGCCTAAAGTAAATCCTTATGGATGTAATAAACTAATATAATTAAAAACATACATAAAAGAATTTTTATTATTTATGAAACAGAGGTCAAACTCAAACAAGATAACCTTTTTATACAAAACATTAATCCAACTCGCCATAAGTTGTAGTTTTTATGCGGAAAAGTCTTCAGAACTGGAAGTAAACTCACAATAAAATTTGCTTATGTACAAACATTTTCAGCAATTCCAACATTTCAACATGAATTCCAAGCTAATAGTCTCAAATTCAAAAAAATTTATAGTTTTTATAACTTTCAAGTAGGCAAAAGATAGACAATTTGTTGAATATAAATAGCTTATCGGATAAACTTATAGATTACAAAATCGATGTCTAGTTGGCTCCTGCTATTTGTTTTATAAGCTTAACCAATTGAGCCCAGATGGATCAACTCCACTTTTCGAAGAACATTAGATTTAAGCGTCGAAGCACTTGGTATAATCATTACTTTTTATGTTTGCAATTCTGGTCAAAAAACGTTCAGGAGAGAATTAAAAAGGCTGCGAATGCGTTCTACACCTGCGCCAGGTTGTTCGGGAGGAAATGGGGACCAAACCCCAAAGTAATCCTATGGATGTACACGGCCATCGTTAGACCCATTCTAACTTACGGTAATATAGTCTGGTGGCAAGCTCTGGAAAAGGCTACACACTGTAAGGCTATGACGAAAATTCAGAGGTTGGCATGCATGGGTGCGACTGGTGCATTCCGTACAACTCCCACCGCGGGGCTCGAAACCATACTGCACCTGCTACCTCTAGACTTATTTGTGCTTGAGTCTGCCTCTGCATGTGCACTAAGGATCAATAGCATAGGCCATTGGAAATCCAGCACTACAGGACACTCGAGCATTTTGAGAAAGATGGCTGTCACAGGCATAAAGTGCGACTACACGTCGCCACTTACCGACTTTGACAGACCCTTTGTTTGCTCCTTCCCCTCAAGAGAGGAGTGGGAGGAGATGGCACCCATCAGCAATTCGACAGTTGCGGTTTATACCGACGGTTCGAAGATGGAGGAAGGAACAGGCGCGGGCATATACTCCGAAGCGTTGGACATGCGAAGATCAATCAGACTTCCGGATTGTAGCAGTGTCTTTCAGGCGGAGGTCCTGGCAGTCATGGAATCGGCCAGAATGATATCAATGTTGGCGATATCACCGGCTGATATCACCATTTTTATTGACAGTCAGGCGGCCATAAAAGCGATTTCCGCTACGGAAATCAAGTCTAGGCTGGTCCTGAGCTGTCGCGAAGAGCTTAGGGCTCTTGGCTCGCAGCATAGGATTAATCTCTGCTGGGTCCCTGGTCATAGGAACATACCTGGCAATGAGGAAGCTGATAGGCTTGCGAGGGAAGGATCCAAACTAGGGCTGGAACAGGCGATAGTAGGGATCGATCCACCGATCTGCCTCCTTAAAAAGCGGATTGGGGATAAGATAATTAGATTAGCGAACGACAGATGGAAAGCGCTATCTACATGTGAAACAACGAGGACTATGTGGCCAGAATATGACTACGCCAAAACGAAAGTGCTGCTCTTGCATGACAAAAGGTCTCTCGCAAGAGCGGTGGGTGTAATCACGGGTCACAATAATCTCAAAGATAGGATTACTCGGTGACAATATCTGCAGGGGCTGTGCTGATGAGGAGGAGCGGGAAGATACTCAACACTTCCTCTGTCACTGCCCCAGCCTTTGTCACCTGAGGCACAGAATATTAGGAAGTTACTTCTTCCAAGACCTTAATGAGATAAACTCTTTACCTCTAAAGAATCTTTTCAGGTATTTGAACCGGACCAAATGGACCGAGAACGCACTGGGATAGGCACCGCGAGTGAGGAGGGGGACACCTTACCACCCCCAATGGTAACACAAGGGGTCCACAAGGACCTAAGTCAGGCGGTATATCCGCCGGCCCACCAACCTAACCTAACCTATGTTTGCAATATTTTTTCTGAATAATAAAGATTAACGCCATTAAGCCTTTCATGTCCAGCGTTGTTCCTGTACAACATGAATTTCATCTACTGACAACTCGAAAATACGAGCGTAAAACTTTAGTAATTTTATTCTAAAACCCTATTTTAGACCATTTAAGTCTGTATCAGATGTCTTCTAGTGCAAAAAAAATGTTCGGGATCTTTTATTTCGTTTTTGGTGAATCGAAAAAAAATATTTTTCCTGCGATTGGAATTGAACGTGGTCATGAAAGGGTTAAACGACAACTTTTTGAATAGAAAGTAATGTATGAAAATAATATTTTATTTGGTTGGAAAAGGTTAGGAAATATTGAAAACTTATTTCCAAAGTGATTTCTTATGACAACCGAGAAGGACCGATGTTGAGCCAACAATCTGAAAGCGATTCAAGCATTTAAGGCCATTATCATCCAAGTAATTCGTGATCTAAAGCCAAAAATGTGGAGGAACAGAATGCGCTGCCGGCCAAGACAGGCAGTTGACCAACGCTGTATTTCGTAATAAATAGGAATGTTTAGTCTTACTAATAAAGCTATAATGCAGGGAACAATTTTAATTCTGTTTATTTTATTGAATTTTTAAAAAGAAACTAGTGCTTGGCCCACGAACAAGATCTTACAGGTGTTCAGGGCAGTTTTACTTTTTTTTAATTCAGACTTTGTCTGTGTTTAGGACAAGAGTGTAGTTGATCTGTAGCAAGGAATATGAATCGGTCTATTGAACACAACAAGCTACGCAGCGAGTCCAAAAAAAGTAAATTGATTGATGAAATCGAGAGGGTCACTAAGCCTTGTACTGCGACCTGAAAGATCTGATGATGGTCTAGGACCTTAGTGATGCCTTCATAAATTTGACTCAACTCCCTGGGGTAGGCGACCGCTCGGTAAGCCCAGGATGAGATGGTTGGATCAAGTCCAAAAACTTGCCTGGTGACGATAGGGTATACCCGCCGAGGAGTTAGAGTCGGCGGCGGAGGATTGGGTTGCCTGGAGATCTCTTCTAGGTGCAGCGCCTCCAACACCCCTTTAGTTGAACATGCCTACACAGAAAATTATGATGATGATGATGATGAAAATTAAATTAATAAGTTGAAAAGTATTTTTGTTGCTTTTTTTGTTTTTAACAGCTTTTGTAAGATGCTTTGTGAAGAGCGTTCTCCATTGGACTCTTGAATTTAATAGACAGTGTTAAGAAATAGAGGGAATAGAAAATACTTTCTTTCATATGCCTTTCTCTTTCATTAGTTCCTTTCTTTTTCATTGTTCATCGAAGGAGCAATGTAGTACTTAATTTTCTTACACTCAATAGCTTATACTTTTAAGTTAAATTAAAAGGAGCCGTTCTTTCTGTTCATTTAAATAGGGTTTTTGAACAGACAGAAGGGCTCACACATCCTTAAGATTAGACCTCTGCTGGTACATACGATTTCCTAGTAATTTTGTTAGGAAAACTTCATTTCGCAGACGTTGCTTTTTGGCGTTTTAGCTCTTGAGCCTTAGAGTGGGCACTACTCATATTCACTTGAACTACTAGAACCCCCTGGCATACTTCACTGAATCAAATGCTCTCTACTGAATGCGACTTAAAAACAATTTAAAGCTGCCAAATCAAATATTTACCTCCCTTTTTTGCATTCCTCGACGGTGAACCAGCAGTCGTTAAAAAAACCGGCGAACCAACAGTCGTGCCTAAAAAAAAACTAAACTCGGCTGATTCGAAAGTCCACCTCCTGCTCCCACACACATATGCGGGGGTGACGGTGCCACTTGAAAAGCAGATTTCAAAAACTTCTCTAAGCCCAAGGTTGTGAAGGTGGGCGGCACTTAAATCTCAGTCTTCCATCCCACTCCCGACCGAGCAGTTTTCCACAGATAGCCACTCCACACCCGGGCTGAGATGTCCCACGCGTGGCAGCACTTCAAGAGTCCACATCTCAGTGAGTGCAGTATCCTTTAATTATTTCAAGTCCTGACAAAAACATAAAATTTATCTTTCGTCCGCGTGTGTGTGTGATCCATCATTAAAATGTGCTATACAGAGGACCACTGCATCCATTACGTCAGATGTCTCAACCCAAATCACTTACGTTAGCGTGAACTGTGTGGCACGGCGAAGCGAATATATCTACGACTGCAGGATGCTTTACTATAGCCATCAGCAAGCCGCAGATGATGCTGACATCCAGATCCACATTGTGTTTCCGACGAGCAGGGGCAAAACAACGCAAAGCAAAAATACGAACCCAAAAAAAAAAAGGACGAGGGAAAATGAAAAACGAGAAGAGAGAAATAAAAAAAAAAAAAAGAAATCCGCAAAATAGAAGGGAAGAAGTGAATTTTCTCCCAGCGCACACACATCAAAGCCAAGCACACAGATAGAGATGGAAGGTATAGATAGTTTTGCTGGCAGAATCCGCGTTAGGACTGCGATTGGGATTGGAGTTGGGGATTCACTACCGCCGCCCGCCGCCGCCGCTTGCCGCCGGCACCCCCGGCGCCCGGCACTCGGGCACCCGTCACCCGGTTTATCCATTTGAACTGCCGTCATCCCGGGTCCCTAATACTACCACCACCACCGCCAGCACCATCGAGTCACGACACGGTACGAGTCGCACACGTATCTACCGCTCTAGCCATAGCCATATCTCTGCGTATCTCGGCGCTCTTGGATATGAAATCATGGCACTTGGGACTGAGTGCCGAGTCAAGCTCCGTCGTCATCCCTACTCGTGATGAGGAGGGGGGGTGGCAATGGCAGCAGTTGGTGCCTAAATACGTGCGGCACCAGCTCGTGCAGCCAGAGATATAGATGTATCTGTGGAGCATAATCATACGTCAATATTCCGCAGATACTATAAGCGTTCCGTTTCGTTGTTATTCAGAGGTGTGGAAGCATTTCACAAGCAAGTTATGCTTTGCGCCTCCACTCTCCGCTCTTCGCTCGACGACTGCCACTGCCACCGCCCAGACAGTTGAGCCGGGCGTCGAGAGGGGTCGTATCCTAGTCGTATCCTGGTCGCTTCCTGGCCGTAGTAATTTTTCTTTTTCGTTCTCCGTTCGTCGGTTTTTGGTTTTTTTGCTTTTTTCTGGTTCAATGTGTTTCTCCTCCTCCTCCTTCTGCTCCTGCTCCAAACGTCCTCGTCGAAGATGGCTCGTGCTGTGGATTTGATCCTGAAAGTTGGAAGAAAAGGAGCAACAGAGAAACCTCCAACTCGGTCGTCGGTCGTCGAAAGGATTTTCTGGAGTGGTTTGGGGACGGGATTTATCTATCACCGTGTAGCATATTTTGCCCCGGCATCGTCGTCGTCGTCGTCGTCGTGTGTGTCCTCTCCGCATCGCATCTGCACGGGTGGAGATTATTTTCACGTACTTGGCTAGGGAGCAGCCCTCTAGGCCAGGTTATAGGTGGTGCAGCACGGCACCAGAGCTCTTCGATGTGCATAAATCAGACGGACATGGCACACAAAAAGCTTTGCGGTGAACTTACTTTGAAAACCTCTTTTTAATGGGAGCTGCTGCTCCTGTGTTAGTCGTTCTACCGTTCTACCGTTCTACCGTGGTGGGATTTAAACCTTGTCACGGTGGTGGTGCTGGTATTGATGCTGATGCTACTTCGGCACATCCTCAATTCATACCGACTTATAGTGGTGATGTGCGGCAGGGCAAGATTTATGCCCCCAAGAAGCGGTGGGTGGGTGGAGCTTGTCCTCTTTTTGTTCTCATCCTTGTGCGATGCGCTCTCTCGGATCGATCTGGAGCCATGTGGCAGTGAGGGTTTTTGCCTGTGCAGGTAGTTATCCTTGATGATTCTCGTTGCAGCCTGATTAAGTAGCTGGAGATTCGCTTTGGATTTTCTTTTTTTTTTCACTCTGTGAGTGTCTGTGTGTGTGTGGAGAGCTCAACTCTTCACTTTTTTTTTGTTCGATGTGGCTCCCAGCAGGACGAAAGACAAGACACACACGGACAGACATCACTTGTTATCTATCCACTTGGGCATCAATTAGAAATCAAAATAGGTCCTGCTCCTCGATGTGCATGTTGTTGATGCACCTGTCCTAAGCGCTCCGGTTAAGTTGGGAAGTTTGTTTTGAATGAAGAAGCCGCTGCCACTGTGGCTGCCTCTGCCTCTGCCTCTGCGTCTGCCGGTAACGTCACCATCACTGCCACCCCCGATGTGATGGGCGGGGGGAGAGCACGTGGTGGCGAAAGATAAAATGGAAATTACTCTCTCGGGGGTGGGAGTGATGTTTGTGTGTTTGTGCGGAGTCGCCGGCGGTTTTTTGGGGGGTTGGGGTCGAACGTTGGGGGCAGGGATTGTCTTTGAAGTTCTGCATGGGGAGACTTTTAAACTTTTGGCCCCCGTCTTGGGGTTGTCATGGAAGTTTTAATTCGAAATGATTTGCTACCGAGGTGCCGCCCTGGGATGGTGGTTTGATGCTTCTGCTGACGGTGTGGGGGGTGATGGTGGTAATCGAGAAGATAAATGTCAGCGGGTGGAGAGGTCGATTAATCGGACCCGGTGTAATTAACGGAATTAATGCAATCAGGGCTGTGATTATTTGATGAAAAGTTTTAGAGCTGCAGATGGATCTCGGTGCTAAATGAGGCGGCAACGGGTTTTTACAGATTGATTGGATGACTGGCAGGGTGGAGATGTGGTTGTGAAAGGAGGATCAGAGGGAATTGAGTTTTTTGTGGGATGTAGCGATAAATTCCGTGGTCTTACTCGGGTTCGAGAGAAATACGATACAATTTGATGGCTTCCACCTCTTGCTAGTGATTTATTCGATTTTCAAGCTCCACATTGTGGTTTGAAACAACAAAGAAGAGCGTTGCTGGCTTTGGTACGCGTTCTATCGTTTCTACGAGAACTTATGTCAAAATGCGAGGCCATCAGTTTTTCAAAACGAAATAGAATTCGTGCGTTTGACAGATAAACTAATTTTTTCTTGATTGGAACCTGAAATATATATGTAAACCCCTATTTCCAAATCCGTCGGTGAAAAAGTTCACAGAAATCGCAAATTTCCTATTCCGAAATCCGTTCGAAGTGAGTCGTTCAAGTGTCGGTAATGTAAATTGAGATTCCCAAATCCGATCGAATCTCCCCATACAAAAAAAAAAAATGCTACAAAATCGTAGCTGATCCAAATAAGTTTGAGTATTTTGCTGGTAATTAATAAGTAGGTCTTAGGTCTTAGGTATTTGTGACTGCCTGCGCTATAACGCAGGCTCACGTAGGCAATTTGTTGGCCCATTGTGTTGTGACGCCTCCGGATTGTTTCCAATGCTCGGACTCGCTGCCTAAAAAGTTCCTGCAAATATACCAAGCTAAAAAATATTAGGAGGCATGTCATACTACCTGTTTGACGCGCAAAGTTTGTAGTCTGGTATCCCTTGGGCTATAACCAATTGGATCTGTTGATGAAACCGCTGATGAGCCTTACATCCAAGTTAGCGAGTTCGCTTAGATCCTTAAAGAAGTATGCAGCTAGCGTGCGTTTCCTAGTGCGTGCGAGTGCTGGGCATGTTCCTAGAAGATGTATTGTTGTCTCCTCTTCCCTGCAGCTTCTGCAGAAATCATTGGAGGGGACTCCCATTCTTAATTAATAAGTAAAAATAGGCTAAATTTGTTGTCTCTAATAGTAACAGCGGGAAAAATGCTCTGCCAATTACAATAGGATCCTTTTGTTGCAAATGTATGAATTAAAAGAACCATAAAACTTGCAAAAAATTGATGGTTGCAATGAATAATCTTAAAGAGGAACCAATTGGCAGCTCACGCGTATTGACAGAGAGGAAGAAGTCGATGTCAAGACACTGAAAGCTGTGACGGTAAAAAAAAATGTTAGAGAGCAGGCAGTCAGAAAAAACAATGAGGCTGTAGAAATTCTGATTCAAAACCTCCTTATTAGACAAGCTATTTCATTATAAAGGGCGGATGATCTAGTAGTTTCATTTTAAATCATAGGTTTCTTCAGAAATTCAGGATTATACCTAAGCGGAATGAAACGTGTAGGTTTACCCTTGAACAACATTGGGAAATGTTGAAAACTTATTTCCAAGGTGAGTAATGTGTAGCCCAAACAGTGGTTTTCTTTTTTTCTTTGCGCCTTTCAAAGGATATCGTGTTAGCAGTCGTCTTGGGCATACCAATTGGCTGCATCGGAGTTGGGATTTGACCAGTTTGGATTTTCTTTTTGTAGGGAATAGTAAGGGACTAATGTTATGCCATCATTGCGAACACGATAAGCTACAACCCGAAAATATCAACAAGCTCTTGGAACATTAAGCCCAAATCGCAACAGCGCGTTCGGTCGGACTTTGACAGACGTTGGTACGCGTTTTATCGACTTTACGAAAAAGAATGCCAACGCGCGTCTCACTCAATTTTTCAAATCGGAATGGAGCTCGCGCTTTAGCTTTCCCTAAATCAGCTTATTCTTGAAATTTTTGATAGCCTAAGTCATATTTTGCAAAAAAGCAATTTGATTTTGCAACTAAAATGAAAAGCAATTCTTATTTACTCAATCATTTCCGCATTCAAATTTCGTTTGTAAATAAAAAAATGTACACACATTTGTCAAACGCCCGAGCGAGTAGAAAGTAAACCCAGTCGGTCGGGCTTACGATATTGCGATCTGCGAAGTTGCAACGCCCGACCCTGCTATTTCGATTTTTACAATGCTTTTATGTGTATTCTGCTTTAAATGTCAAAGTCAGACCGACCGAACGCGCTGTTGCGATTTGTGCCTTAAAGTGCCAAAATGCGGTACTGCGAGACCAGCCGAGGCAACCACTCGAATGTCGCGATGTTGTGTTTCATCATTAATGGCAATGTTTGCTTTTACTAATAAAGCCATAATACAAGAAAAAAATGCAATTATATTCTTTTTATTGAATTTTTTAAAAGAAACTTGAGGTTGGCCCTGCCTGTAGGCATTTTGCTTCGTAGACAAAACTACGAACAAAGCGATTTAATATAAAGGGTGATTTTTTAACTATTATCTTTTTGGCAGCACTGGTTTAAACAGCTGACGCACGTTTCGTGTTTTGTTTCACTGTCAAACATCTTCAGTTTGGTCTATAATTTAACGATGAATCGTCTTACAAACGAACAACGCTTGCAAATTATTGAATTTTATTATCAAAATGCGTGCTCTGTTCAAGAAAGTTCAGAAAGTTAAGAAAGTGTTCAGCGACGAAGCACATTTTTGGCTCAATGGGTACGTAAATAAGCAGAATTGTCGATTTTGGAGTGAATATCAGCCAGAAGCATTGCAAGAGCTACCAATGCATCCAGAAAAAGTCTCAGTTTGGTGCGGTTTATGGGCTGGTGGCATCATTGGACCGCACTTCTTCAAAGATGATGCGAATCGTAACGTAACTGTGAATGGTGAGCGCTACCGTCAGATGATATCCAACTTTTTTTTGCCTTGACATGTGGTTTCAACAAGACGGTGCCACATGCCACACAGCACGCGCAACAATGGACTTATTGAGAGGCGAGTTCGGTGAACATTTTATTTCACGTTCGGTACGTTCGGCGGTCAATTGGCCGCCTAGATCGTGCGATTTAACGCCTTTAGACTATTTTTTGTGGGGCTATGTTAAAGCTCATGTCTATACAGACAAGCTCGCTTTAATTGACGCATTGGAAGACAACATTGAAGCATTTATTCGTGAGATACCGGCCGAAATGTTGGAAAAAGTATGCCAAAATTGGACTAAGCGGATGGACCATTTGAGGCGCAGTCAAGGTCAACATTTGCATGAAATAATCTTCAAACATTAAATTATATGGACCGTACTATCGATTCAAATAAAGATTTCATGCATTTTTCTGAATTTTATGTTTTTTTTTTTTTTAAATCTTTCCTATAGCTTTTAAAAAATCACCCTTTACAAGCTATTTAAATATGCAATGGAACTCCCTTAGCTCTTGAAATTCAAAAGACGAACTTCTAGTTATGAACTTCGAGTCATAGAAAATACAAAAAATTTACGGAAAGATAATTATAAGTTTGTCGTAAGCCACTTTGTTCCACTTATTAATCTTAAATATCTTGGTAGTTCACTTAACGCGGTTTGTCGCGATCGCGGTTCTCAGTCCTCTGCCTGTCCTTCCAACAGGACATTTATATTGGCTGATAAGTGGTCCTTGTCTTATCGGCAGGATCTGCGTCTGGTCTGTCCTGAACTTTATGACGGTCGATGAGAAAACCCAGCCGCCGTCTAGTCGTCCCTTGTCTTCGTGGTTTGAGAGGATAACCAGCCGCTGTCTGGTTATCCTTTAATTGAGTAGGTCTTCGATCTACCTGTGCTCACAAGTTTATTTCAAGAAATTTTGTATTTTCTGAGTTTATCGCAACCACTTCTTGTTATCTAAAAATCCTCTACAAAATACAGTAAACTGTCGATAGTTCGAAAAGCTCTATAAATCGAAGCATTCTCACAGTTCCTTAAAAAAACCTCTGTAAGTCTATGAAAACCTATGGAATTTCTTCTTAATTCAAATTTATTTTAGTGCAAAAAAAAAAACAACCTGAAGACCTCTATAATTCGAGGTTTTCAAGTTTATTTTTTTTTTTTCTTCAACAATCGAAATGCGTACTTGACGAAATTGAGCAAATTTTTTTTTCTTGTGATTCCTCTGTAACTCTGTAATTCGAGAAATGTTTTCCTGGTCCCACGAAATTCGAATCTAGATAATTTAGTTTATTGTAGGTAGGTAGGTAGCGTGGTGAGCTACGCAAGGCAGCCAAGCACTTAGGCCAGATGAAGCCCATTGTGATACCACATGGAGCGGATGCAAAAACATCCCACTACTCTAGACACCAATTGGAGCTATTAATATAGCCGAGGATACGGCTTATGCTGGTGTCAGCAAGTTCACCGAGGTTATTTTTAAAGTAGTGACCGAAATGCATCTTTCTACGGTTCGCGAGGGCGCTGCAGGTTCCTAAAAGGTGGAGCGAGGTTTCTTCCTCTTCTTCGTCTCTGCAGCTTCTGCAGAAGTCGTTGGCCGGGAGGCCTAGTCGGGTAGCGTGTTTGCCAAAAGTGAAGTGCCCAGTTATGACACTGATCAGGTTCCTAACCTGAATTCTGCTGAGTCTTAGGAGACTAAGTGAGCGTTCAGGATCTAGCCTAGGCCAGATTTCCCTGGTGACGCGACAAGTAGTACCATTCGACCACCTTAGATTGGTTGCCGCAATGGTCTTGGATTTGATGTGGAGGAGCGCGGTAGCTAGAGGTGCGCAGATACCGACCTTATCCGGTTGGATGGCTTCACTGGTTCCGCGCTTGGCAAGATCATCGGCTAGGCAGTTCCCCAAGATGTCACAGTATCCCGGCACCCACATGAGGTGAATGTTAAACTGCTCTGCCATCTCGTCAAGAGATTTGCGGCAGTTAAGAGCTGTTTTTGAATTAAAAGTGACAGACTTCAGGGACTTTATCGCAGCTTGACTATCCGTACATATCGTGATAGAGGTATGCGATACCACGTTGTACTTTAGCCACGACAAGGCTTCCTTGATCGCCATTACCTCCGCTTGAAATACGCTGCAATGGTTGGGAAGACGAAATGAGATCTGGATTCCCAAGTCTTCGGAGAAGACTCCTCCACCGACTCCGGATTCAGTTTTTGATCCGTCGGTGTAGATCACCAGAGATTCATTACTTATAGGTATGCCTTCACTCCAGTCAGATCTGGAGGGCAGGCTGAAGAAGAAACTTCTTTTGAAAAGAGTTCTGGGGCGAGTATAGTCTAACTCCCTGAAGGGGAGATCTATAGACTCAAGAATGGTAGAGTGACCCATGCATCTAGAAGGCCACGATTGAGCTTTTTGTAAAAATTGAGTTTATTGTAAAAAGACTTCCATTTTAACACTTGTGAAAAAAACGTAGTTCAGTGCGTAAATCAGCCGTAAAACTCGAGTTACGGTTGAAATATCTCTTCTTGTAGTTCATTGTTTGAGCTACAGAAATACGAGTTCTATTTGAGGAAGCAAAAATAAAATAATACAACAAAAAATCAGTATTCACGAGAAAAATTAGAATAACAGAAGTTTGAGCCAGAGAAGTTCCCCTGTATTTTTCAAATTTACCAATAAAAGCGGGATTTTATTACTTTACCTAATATTCAGGAGAAATAGATTGGAAATACAGTACAACCTCAATAAAAGCAACCCTCGATACGTGCAACTCCTCGATAAAAGCAACGCCTTAAATCTTACCATTGTTGACTCAGTTATTGCAACTCCTCAAAAAAAAATATGACTCGATAAAAGTAACTATTGTTTCATGAACTCTTATTTCGTACGCTGTTTATATATTTTCCTTCTTGTTAATTTTTCGATGTCGGGGAAGTTATTTTACCGCTATTTGATGTACTTTTTACACAAATGTGTGTGCGTTTTGTATAGCAGGCGCGATTAATGATTTGTTTCAAGAACTACCCCTATTGACTGCTCCCAGGACATAAACGATTGGATAGCCGAAAATGAAGCCGATCTAGAACCGACTTGCAGCAATCCGAAAGTAGAAGATATCGAAAGTGATGGCGAAAATGCAGTTAAAGAATCCTTGTGGTCCAAAGTTAAGGCAGGGTCTGCAATTTAAGCACTAAACATTTGCCTTCAATGGGCTAAAGAAAATGCTGCTTAGAAATAATTAATTCTTTTTTAGGGTTTCGTTCCAAAGGAATAACGAAACCCTTATGGAATCACTTCGGTGTCTGTCTGTCTGTCTGTCGCCTTTTACATATTTGACTATAACTTATAAATTCTTTGTAGTTAAGGGATGAAATTTCGACTGAAGGTGTATCTAGGCAACCCAAGAATAAATCATACACCCGTTTCGGAATTAGTTGCAGATTAAAGAAAAAGTTAGTACTAATACTAACGCCCGAAAAAACGTTTACTCACTTTGATGGTCGATATGGGTGTCATTGGAAAGGGGGCGGTGCCCTGATTATGAAAATGTCTATCTGTCTGTCATTAGGCCTTAACCTCGGTAATTGGCGAACCACTAAGACGTTAGAAATAAAACTTTGCTAAAAGACGTAGTTCACCTGCCCAAAGAAAGTTCAGGAAAAAAATTTTAAGAAAATTGTATACTAGCGAAAAGCTTAGTACCAATACTAAATTTGAAAAATAAATTTCTTTTATTAGTTCCTTGATATGGGTATCGTTGGAAAGAGGATGATAGCTAGATCAAAAGTTGTACTATGGTAACCCCCTCACTCTTATTGGTAAGAAGTTATTAGCCAACAAATTGCCAAAAACTGACTTGTGTACCGTGTCCCTCACCTTACTTTCTAGAATATTGCACCAAAAAATCTGAAAAAAATTGGAGTTATGGGGCAACTCATCGCAATACCCCAAAATTATCCAAAAATCGTGTATGATTTTTTATTCATACTAAAATAAATTAATTACTAACTTTTTTTGAAAAAAATTTCACGGCAATATATTAAGTGAGGTACCATCGGATAAGTCTTGCAAAATGAAATAGAGTTTTCATTTTGAACTTTTCATTTGGAAGTTAAGTTTTCGAGATATTAACCTTCAAAGTCGAAAAAAAAAGGCGTCCCCCCCCCTCGCATTTCCACACCCGTTGGTCTAAAAATCTGAAAAAAATCTGGAATGTAGGTTTTGATGTAATCTTTGTGTTAAAATTGGTTTGAGCATTCTGTCATTAATAGTTTTCGAGATATTGGCCAAAAACCGAAAAAAAAACAACATTCGAATTTTGAAGATCCGAAAACGCCATTTTGTAGATCTCGGTGAAAGAACAATAAAATATTATGTAAGAAAAATTATTTTCATACAATTTTTCGAGATACGAACGATTTAAATGGAATCAGTTATCGCAAAAAACGATGAACTGACGGCAGTCTCAGTGTCGCTTGTGGCATTTCATCCCCTAAATGCACCAAAGCAATTTTCACACGGCTGGCGCGATCAGCAAATGGGAAAGGATTTTCTTTTGTTCAGTTTCGTTCGAAATGAAAGAATTTTAGTGATTGAACAGTGAATTGAGTTTAATTTGATTTGACTATTTTAGTTTATTGATTTCTTAGACTTATATTAAGTCTAGGCTACTAATCTGTTTGCGAACGAAACCCTCGGCGGGTGAGTAAAACTCACACTTGACCGGTTTTTTTTTTTTTTAATTTTAACACATCCGAATTAAATTATCAGTTTTGGTTTATTTACCAGAGTTTACACATGTTTTTACTATTCTGAGGTGTTATTGTCGTATATTCAAAAATTCAGACCCAATAGCATTTTTAAAATTAAATTGCGAAATTTTGATCACTCGCTTCAGTTTCATAATTTTCATTTCTCAACTAATAAGTCGTGGATTCAAATAACTTGACGGTTACCAGTCTCTGAATTCACTGAAAATAGTGATTGTTATTTATGGAAAAATATAATTTAGTGGGAATATAAACGCATAAAAATTCGTGACCTCACACGTTCTTATGAAGTCGGCGTGACTTGAGGAGATGTACGTGAACATTTTTAACTTTAAGACATTCGATTGCAATGAGAATGAAACGAAAATCACGCATTGCCATTGAAATAAAAGTTGAAAAAGTGCATCAAGTTGAAATTGAATTTTGAATTGAATTTATTTATTGAATTTAATGATGATTGTATGTCTTGTGAAGCCACGTGTCTTATTTGGGAGAGATTCGTTTTTTTATGTACAATCAATTTTTCTAAATTGAGGCATTTTCGAAGTCTTTCTTAATTTTTACTTTTTTTTTAAAGACAGTCCTAAATTTAAGAAGGGACAACAGAGACCTTTTAGGTCGCAATACAAGTGGCTGAGTGGCACTCCCCATTTCATTACATCATCCTAATTTTTAAGGTTGAACAAGATTCAATTCGTGCTTAAACTTATCTGAGCAGAAAAGGTTTTCTAATTTTTTCAGTATATTCGGTAAATCAAAAACTTATCTTACTATCCCTCTAAGTCGAATTATCACGGGACTTCAAAATTAGTTCGAGTTAAAGGAACTTAGGCGATGGTTTTTGTATGGAAAATTGTGATGGGGAATGTCAAAATATGGCGAAAAAATTCAAGGTAGAGGAAAATTCGACTAAGAAGGACCTCGACTTAGGGGGATTCGACTGGATCTAGTTTTTGAATCTATATCCTGCCTACAAACAGGATTTATAATTTACTTAGATTTATAAATGGTAAGTAGACTTCAAGTGCTAAAAGTTTAATTCTGATTGTTTTTGGTTGCAGTCATAAATGACTTCTTATCCATTCAGCTCAATAAGGATTTTCAGACATTTTAACTTTTTGGCAGAAAGTTAACTGGCAACTTCTATAGAAAAACGTTGTGTGTTATTTCCAGCTACCGAATCAGAGTTAGGATAAAATCCTTGAATCCGACGATGAACAGGATACTGAAATTGATTGTAAAGAAGATCTACAAGTGCCTGAAATTGATGAGAGCGAGTAGAATTCTACTGATAAAACGTACGTGCGTACTTTGAATCCAAAATATAAGAAGAAAAAGCATAAAATAATTGAATTTTTGAAAAATACCTACGCCAGAATATCATTTCAATACATTTAAACGTGCCGGCCAACATGAACTGACTTGAAGGTTGTTCCATTGAAGATTCGATAGCATTTTTCTAATAACTTCTATGGCAGCAAACTCGTTATTATTATTATCTATCAAAATGTAATTAAATTTATTTTTATATTGTTTGAAAATTGAACGAATACCACAGACAACCTATTGGCTAACTTATGACGAATACCAAAAATACAATTTTTATTTCAAATGCCAGCCCTGTTCCATATATCCACCAATGCTTCCAGAAGCTTGCCACACAGAGCACCATAAAGCTCACCTAAGAAACTGTTTTGACATTTCGCATTTGTCATCGAAGTGCTCAAGCAAAATTTGCAAATTCTTCGGGGTTTTAGTGGTCGAGACAAACAAATTTTTATTTTTCAAATAGAAATGCAATTGGATAAATACACAGATCTAGTAAAACAACTGGAAGATGAAGAGCTAGAGGTAAGCATTACCCACAACACCCCGCCACGCATCAACTAACACCACTGTCCGCTTTGTTTTCCAGTCGACCTGCATTAGTGCCGATCACTACATTCAACTCCTAGCAGCCTATTTATATCAAAACGATTTGTAAGTAACAGCAATTCCCCATCCCGCCATTTGTCACACAAAAATAATATTCATCACCCGCCCAATAGATCGAATGCGAAATATCTCTGGAAGCGGATACCGCAGAGTACCAAAGCCGGCAACAAAGAGCTCGAGAAACTCTACACCTTGTGCTTAGCCCTGAAGAACAATAACACCGCGGATTTCTTTCGTAGCATCTCTTACACCTGGTCACAAACTATTAAGAATCTAATGACAGATCTCGAGGGTGAGTTCATCCATTATCGACGTCCATTTGAAGGCTAATTGCATATTTGTCTTCTGTTTTGGGTAGAAAAAATCCGACAAGACGTATTCACGTTGGTTGGGAACGCCTATACCTCGATATACGAGAGTAAACTGATGGAACTGACGGCATTGTCGCAGGAGCAACTTCGGCAAGCATGCGCCGCGATGGACTGGAAGCTGGAGGAGGATGCTCAGCATCAGTCCTTAGTCATACCCAAACGAAAAATCAACGAACAACCGCTCAGCACACAGTCGGAGGAACAGTTATTTAAATTAACCGAATTTGTATCTTTTCTGGAGAATTAATTAAAAAAAAAAACTTTGTTTTCTTTGTTTATTTTTGAGTAAAGGAGAATTTTAATGTGAACGCAAAGAGTCGGGTATTTTTTTTTTTTGATTTTGGGTTAAAGTGTTCGTTGGTTAGACTTTTGTTTGACTTAGTCAAGATTGAGATTTGGAGAAAACTCCGTTCTTACTGTACACGGAGAGAACTAAAAATAGAAGCATGGCTGTTCATAACTGTGAGGGTGTAGTGATTCGGCTGCTGTGGATAGATGGCGGTAGTTGAGGTTTGTAAGTATTTAGAGACGAAGAATGAAATTCCTTTTATCAGGCAGGAAAATGAATGCGCCGCGGAGTTTAGATTTTAAGTTTTACTGCAAATTCTTTTTCTCCTGCTCGTTAGGAAGGAAAGGAAATTGTCTTAAGCGTCCATTATTCGACAAATTTAGTGTTAGACAGCGCTAAACGCTTTATTTTTTATGAAAATTTAACCAAAAATTGAGTGCAACACTTGGAAAGGGTTGATTGCTTCACCAACGGTCTTCGATTTTGATGTGGGTCACTAGATCATGATTTAAAAGTTAAATTTTTACAAACGAAAAGGCATTTTAGATTCCCTTTGTTGCTTTAACAGACAGTTTTTTGAACAAGAGAACTCTAAGAATGCTACGATAAACAAAGAAACACACTAAGAGCTGTTTTGTCGAAGAAAACCAGCTATCCACAACCTGCAGAGGTCCTCTTCATGCTTCGAAAGCTGAAATTTGTCATCAAAACGACAAATTATTGTCCTTTCTTTTCTTGGGAAGGTCCGTTATTCCCTGGAGCTCTAATTCAATCGAAATTCTTGCCTTCTAGCATCAAAATGTCAACAGACACTTTTGATATCAATCTCCACCTGAGAAAAATTCCCTCTGCTTTCAAACACTTTTTGAAAAATTACTAATAATTTCCCATACAATTCGCCTCCTCCATGCCTAAGCAACTCGTACCAACATTTTAAAATCGAAAAAATCCCCCGACACAGACCGAAGAAAAGGGAAAGAAAAAAAATTGAACTGCATCGGAAAGCGAAGAGTTGTGTCACTTTTTTTTATTCACGCAAAATTTTTATGACAGAAATAATTTATTTGGATTATTATCTAACAAATTAATTAAATAAATCATCAAATCGTGTTCACACATCACTGAAATTCTCTGATGCAGTTCAGTGCTTGCAATTAAATCTCCCAAGGAAAAAGTGGAAAAATTTTGAAAAAGAAAAAAAAAAAAAAAAAACGCTGAACAATTTTTTTTTTCTACGGGCGGCGACGAATTCAAGAAAACGGCGAACAAGAACAGAAAAAAAAAATTTACACCTTGAATAGAATTCCCGAATTTTGAAGATTTTCGTAAATTTGTTAAAATGGCAGCAAGTGACAAGGCCTTAGATGATTCTCTATATCCAATTGCGGTTTTAATTGATGAATTAAAAAACGAGGATGTTCAAGTAAGTGGTTTTGAGTTAAGTTTTCAATTCTCCTCCGGCACCCACAGGCAGAGAAAAGAATTTTTCAGGATGTATCAGAGTCTGTGAGGGAATTTTTTTTTTTCAATGAGTAATGGCTGCCGCTTGGTGGATGTGAACTTTTTTTTTTCTTTTTCGATCTGCGTGCGATTTGCGAAATTAAAAATTGTATTTTCCAACAAATATTTGCGGTGGTGACTGGGAACGGAGGGTGTAAATAAATTTTGATGTAAAATTTATTGTTTACAAATGGCTGAGTGGCGTGCGTTGCGCCAATCAAAAATTGGAACAAGAAGTCGGGGAGAGGGCGCATAAAATTAGCACGTTGAACTGCGGTTTTTGGCGTGAAGTGAAGACCGACGTGCATGGGCACATGAGTAATAATCATAAATAAATTTATCTAGTTCGTTTTCGTTAGTGGAGAGCTCTGATTGATGGCCGTATCGATTCTTCTCGTGTGTTGTTTTCTGTTTGGAAGAGTTTCTAAATTACGCACTTGCTGCGGTGACATTGAAAACGATTAGAAAACCTTTGCGAAAATTGTTTTCTTTTTTTTTTTTGTGTGTGAGGTTCGACTATTACCGCACTCTGCTCGTTGAACGACCTTTGGCGGAGGTGTTCGATCTGCTTTTGAGGTGATTTCCTGCTAGTTGATTGGTTTTTCTAATCGACACAATCCGTGAACTTGCGACGCATGAGTTTGAAAATAAGTGCCTGGCGGACGTTGAGGTCGAAGGTGGTGAATCATTTGAGAGATGTCCTCATTTTCAGTACTCTCGTGGGGAGAGAAAGAAACAATGAGTTCTTATAAAAAAAAAAAAAACACGCGAATGTCTCTCTGGGTTGGTTAGAATCGTTTCCATGCACGTAAGGTGGTCCCAAGGGAACTAGGGCTTACACCTATGGTTTTTAGGCTTTGAGGACGAATAAGTATTCTATGGAGGGTGAAGCTAAAAGTGAACACTGGGCTTTGTCTTATCTAGTCGGCTACTTTTGCACGTTTAAGAAACGAAGCTGAGTCAGAGGTAAGCAAGCCGTGAAAGCACTTGTACACCTGATAAGCCAACCTATGACGTCTTATTTGATAGAAAATTATTACAGCTTGGGGATCTAGTTTTTAGCCAGACAATCTTTTGGGTTTTAGTTGGGACTGCAACTTGGATCAGTCAGAGAGAAGAAAGTTCGATTTTAATTGAATTTTTTGCTGTGTAGGAATAAACAGATGACAGTTTCTCGTTCGAAAGTTTATTTAAAAAAAAGGCCTCGTGTGCAAAATTACTCATACTCTTTTTTTTAAGTTCAACAAGTTAAGGAAATATTTGATGTACTTTTAACCAAATCTACGGGAAGATCAAAGGCATGAGTATGTTCACAAAGCAAATTTAATAATCGCTGAACCTAGTCCGCCAAGTTGTGGAAAGAAAATGCAGCGAACAGAATTGAGTATGTCCGTTAATTCGTAGAATTGCATATTCGAAAAGTAAAAACTGAGCAAAAACACAAAATATGTTCAACAAACAAATTAATCCCAGACCAAGTTGATGGCAAAATTTCGAATCAAAAAGAATAAAAGAAAAACAATGAATTTAGAATTTGCACCAGAAGAATTGAAAGAATGAAAAGAGCATCACTCAATTTTAACAAATTTTAGACGGGGATTGTTCTCTTTTTCTTCTGCTCAATTTAATGTTTCCTGTCCGCTTCTGGACGGTCTTCTGCAAAATGAAAAAAAAAAAAATGTTTTGTAGCAGAGAGATAGACTTAAATATAAAAATAAGAAGTATGGTGAAATGATAAGTTTGGTTGAGACTTCTTCTACAGGCTAAAAGTTTTTACGATAAAAAGGAATTGCATACAAATCAATGTTATATATTTTGAAAATAATAAAGAATATTTAATAATAATAATAATAATAAAAAGGAAAGTAATAAATTCTTCGGAATGTAGATATTTCGAGGAGTACTCAACATTTTCTGATGAAGAGCTAGGGTGAGTTCATAAACGTCTGAGGCAGTGTTGCAAAGCATTGAGTTCATAAACGTAAATAAACTGCAGTACTGCGACACGCAACAGTTTACAATAGCGTTCCTAAAAGCATTGTGACTGTCACTCTGCGATCAATTTTGCAGGGATTTTATCCACGTTGCAAAGCAGCAGGAGGGGGATATGCGGAACGTTTTTTTCGCCGGCTGATGATGTTGCTTGTTTGAACGACAAATGAGCCAATACAGATACCCAACTTCTTCTCTTGCACCTTGATTTTATTTGACAGCGTTTTTTATAACATTTTGTGTCTGTTAATACGTCTGAGTGCTTTGAACAACAAATCAAACAAATTGCATAAAAATGATGAGCTAGTGTTCGATGATTCCTGAATTACTGTCAAAATGCTTCCTGTATTTCAGCTACATTCGTGATCGTGTCAAATTCATCGATGGGCGAGGGGAAATGGCAAGGGTTGTCTGTGGTTTGAACCCTTCTCTTGAATTTGTTGTACAGCTGCAAACCTGCAGACGTATTCGTGTTAATTTTTGCATTGTAAAATATTTTATTTGCAAATATGAACTCATCTCTGCTTGGACGGAGGGCACAAAAAGGGAACTGATATATTTAATCACCATCATCATCATCATCAATAGTGGCGTAACAGCCCACGAAGGGCTTTTCGCGCCTCCACTGTGTTGTGCGCGTTATAATTTGATACATGTGAAGGGGACCTACAGTTTATTGCCGGTTCCGAAAGGCGAATTGCGAAGGCTTTCCGTGACAGAAGTACTCCAGGAGGATTGTCCGTCGTTCGCTGGAGGTGGGGCCGTGAAAATTGTTTGTGGTGCTTTTCCCCGAGCTGTCTTCGAACCCGGGTACTCTCGCTTAACAGTCCGACGCAATCAAAGTTGTGCTTCTCAGATCTTATCCAGCGCAACGACAAATATAAATTCCTTTAACTTATCCTACATGGAAGGAGAACGTTGGGACCGCAGAGACCGTGTATCTCTAACCGCTGAATCTTACTACGATTCAAATCACGAAAGGAGTCACCAACCTCTCTCATCGATGATTTCCATCCTGCGTATAGGGGAGGAATATTAAGAAGGAAAAGTCTGCTTCAGAGTGAATAATACAGCTTTCTTATAAAGAATTCATTTCCAATGAAATCAAAAATTTGAATTAAATGGGTATTCCCGCTTTTAGGAAATCACAGACAAGCTTTCATCTTGAAATTTTTCAGTCGATGTTTACGTTACACTGCTGGTAAAAATAACAAACTCATTCATTCTTCGATGTTTATTGACTGATTTGCTTTGCCTGTTACTTGATTTAGTGATTTGATACAGATTTAGAAAATAAATGGCAGATTTTTATAGATCAGTTTTCCTAATATCTCAACGACTTGAAATGTTCACGATATCTGTTTTTCAAATTGTGACAAGGTAATTTTTTTTCCATAGCAGAACATTTTAGTGTCAAAAAATAAAGAAAGCAAATACGGGACAACAAAAATTTTGATATCCAAGCGAATTCCTCATTGACTCGGTATTTTAGATAAGAAAAATTCTATTTTGACTTTTAGTCTTATCACAAGTAATCTTTGTATTGTTTTTCGAGTTCTAATTGAAATTATTTTTGATTTGTTGATATGAAAACGAGACACATTTTCGAAAGTTTCTTTGGTTATGTTCCTTCTGAAATTTACGACGAATGATCTCTAGAAATGATAAGGTGATGCAGTTCAGCTTAAATACAGTAATCCTTCGGTCAAAATTTTGTTTATTTCGTTTAGTTAGCATCGTAAGAAACCCAGTTTATTTTTATCAATGGCATATAAAATGAATGCTGCGGTCAGTTGTCTAATTTCTCAGAAACCACAAATCAGCTATTCCTACATTTAAAGCAGCCGGGGACCTTTTTAGAAAATGCATCATTCTACAACTTTTAATGTGGAGATCTGTTTATTATTCATTTCGTTAAGACGGTCGCAATAAGACTATTCGAAGTCACAAAAATTCAACAACCAGGACATTTCTATTGAACCGTAAAATGATCGCCATCTTCAATTTGTCTAATTTGTTTCTTCCTCCCGATCCACGTTGGTTTTCTCTGAATGATTTTTTTTGATATTTTTTTGGTTTCACAATGAAGTAATTAGCACAATACTTTGCAGGACTGTCGCAGTGTTGCTTTTAAGAACTGACCCAATACAACAGGTTCTTAAAACAATAGACGCATGAAAAACAGCATTTATTTTGACCAATGTAATAAATATTAATCATTTCGTGAATCGTACTCTTCAATGAGAAAAACGTAATGTCACCATAGTACCTTTTCATTGGTTAATATTTTTGCTTTTAGTCATGCTTGATTTCCCAAGATTCAAATGCAAATGACGGCAATGCGTCGATGACAAAAACACAAGGCACAAGACCCCACGTCTATGACAAAAAACACAGCCATAAACTTTCGAATGCAAATTCTCTACTTTTCTTCGCCTTTCGTCTCCGCCACGTCCAACTTTCTTTCTGTAAAAATATGATCCCCTTTCCGGTGACAAGCTCTTAGATGTTTTTTTCTCAAGGGTATGTGTCTATGCAGGCAAAAACGAAAACAAAACCACTCCACCCGACTTAATCGTTGCTATAAACAAAAACATATCGCATGTGTTCTCGGAAAATTTTATCTCAATTTTATGACTGCATGTGTTAAAAGTATGTTAGTGTTACGCTTTAGCAGCAGAGTCAGTCAAGAGAGAAAAGGGAATTTCTCGAAAAAGAGAAAAAACTGGGACGTGAACGTTCATTGAATTACACGCGATGGTAGAGAGACGCCGAATATCTGTCTGAGGTTAGGAGACATTGTTTGTGTCTTTCATCTTCACCTTTACGACCACCTTAAAGTCTTCCTTAAAGAATCGCGTCGTATTAGCGCTGTCTTCGGAAATATGCCAATTTAAGCTAAATTGCTGCCGTCGTACTCGTGAAGTGGCCACGTGAAGATTGGAAGTCGTTAAAAAATAAATTTATCATCTACGGAAGCAATGAATTTCTGGATTTTATGAACGATTATTTTTTTGTGTGTGTTGCTGGTGAGAACCTTAAATGGAATACTTGTTGCTCTTCGCAGGCATCTCTTCTTTTGTTTTCCTGTTCCTGTCTGTTTTATAACCTCAATTTTCTTTCTTTCATTGCTGCTTTTCCTAGCCACCATTTTCCCTGTTGCTGTTTTCTAACCTGAATTGTCGAATTTTCTTGCATGGGAAGATCACAAATGGAGAAAAATCCATTTGTGATCTTCCCATGCGTCCCTTCTTACGTTTCCCTGTTCGCATTTTCTAACCTCAATTTTCTTACTTTTTCGTGACTGTCCTGGCATCTCTTCTTTCCGCTGCTTCTTTTAATCTGAATTTTCTTATGTTTTCTCCATTTGTGATCTTCCCAGGCGTCCCTTTTTTCGTGTCCCAGAAGCCTGTTTTCTAACCTCAATTTTCTTTTTCCCCACTGTTGCTCTGTCCTGGCATCTCTTCTTTCCGCTGCTCCTTTTAATCTGAATTTTCGTATTTTTCCTCCATTTCAGCTCCGTCTCAACTCCATCAAGAAGCTGTCAACGATTGCCCTGGCCCTTGGCGAGGAGCGTACCCGTTCGGAATTGATTCCCTTCTTAACCGAAACTATTTACGATGAAGATGAGGTTCTTCTGGCCCTGGCTGATCAACTGGGAAACTTTACAAGTGAGATTAAGCCTTCCCGACTTAAAGAACGTAAAAATACATGTGTTTCTTTATCACTTCAGGTTTGGTGGGTGGTCCAGAATACGCCATGTACTTGATTCCGCCGCTGGAGAGCTTGGCCACCGTCGAAGAGACAGTGGTTCGTGATAAAGCCGTCGAGTCCTTGCGCACTGTTGCTGCCGAGCACAGTGCTGCCGATTTGGAAATTCACGTTGTTCCAACCCTTCAGCGATTGGTTTCCGGGGATTGGTTCACCTCACGCACATCGGCTTGCGGACTCTTCTCCGTCTGTTACCCGAGGGTCTCGGCACCAGTGAAAGCCGAATTGCGTCTTAATTTCCGTAAATTGTGCCAGGACGAGACACCGATGGTCCGTCGTGCGGCTGCCAACAAACTGGGAGAGTTCGCCAAAGTAGTCGAGATCGAGTACTTGAAGTCGGATCTTATTCCAAACTTTGTTCAATTGGCTCAGGATGATCAGGTAAGGAGACGAAAGCAGTCGTTCATGGTGTGAAACTCACGTTTTTCCTTTTTTTAGGATTCAGTTCGTCTGTTAGCAGTTGAGGCATGCGTCAGCATTGCACAGTTGTTGCCACAGGAAGATGTCGAGCATGTAAGTTGACCACTGACCTCAATCATGAATCAAATCCTCATATCCCTTGTCTTTCCCTTTTCAGTTGGTATTGCCAACACTCCGTCAGTGTGCAAGTGACTCGTCATGGCGAGTACGCTACATGGTTGCCGAGAAGTTTGTCGATCTGCAAAAGGCTGTTGGGCCGGAAATTACACGTGTTGATTTAGTTCCAGCTTTCCAGTGTCTCTTAAAAGATGCCGAAGCCGAAGTACGTGCCGCAGTAGCAACAAAAGTTAAGGATTTTTGCTCCAACTTGGATAAGACAAATCAAGTTCAAATTATTATGACATCCATTTTACCATACGTCAAAGAATTGGTCTCCGATCCGAATCCACATGTTAAGTCAGCGTTAGCATCTGTTATCATGGGACTGAGCCCGATGTTGGGAGCATACAACACAGTCGAGCATTTGCTGCCACTATTCCTTGTCCAGTTAAAGGACGAATGCCCAGAAGTGCGTTTAAATATAATTTCAAATTTGGATTGTGTCAACGATGTTATTGGTATTCAGCAATTATCACAGGTAAGAGGGTGAAGAGTTGAAAAATTGATTGAGAGTTTTTTTTTTTTATGGTTTTCTAAAATCGATTTGTCTCTGTTGTGAGTTTCCACTCGGGGTGGAATAATTCAACTTGATAGACTGGTGGGATCAAAGGCCTGTTGCTTTGATAATTAATGGCCGTTTGAATGTGGTTTGTGAGGAGCAAGAGAAACTCCTTAAACGATGAGGTCACAGCACAGCTGCAAAATGTCAGATTCTTTCTTGTCAGACTTGTGGCAATGATTTGATTATTTCTTTTGTAAATTTGCTTCTCCAGCGTCGCGTTTTGACTCAACAAATGGTGATTGCATGTTCCAAAAAGCATGAAAAAGTATTTTGAGTCGTTCATTTTCCACGTAAAAGCAACATTTGATTTGTAATTGCTGCTCAAGGAACAATTCAAAAACCTGTATGATTTTCCAAGTAGGGTTATGTCGAATCTAGCAGGAAACGTCACGTCTAATTTTTCTTTTTGGGGTGATAACCACTAAGGAGCCTCTTTGTCCGACTTTGTGCACTTGTATTTGATTCCTTAATCAATTTTTGGTCAGAGTCTCAGCGTCGATCAAGATTTTACAGCATATCAAACAAGTTATCGCTACAGAGCTCATAAATCATGATGCACTTTTTTAAGGTTATGTTGATGTCTTCTGCTTTCTGCTTGAGTTAAATTGAATTATTTATTCAGTTCCAGCAGAAGCACTTAATATTAGTAAGTAATACACGTTTTAGTCGATTCTTAAGAGTTTTTTTATGTTACAAAACATGAATAGATAGCTATGGCATTGCTTATTCTTTTTTATTTAGTTCCTATTGCAAGTTCTGCGTAATGGAGACATGTTTTAAAGTTTTTACTGCCCTTATACGAAACATTCGAAGAAGTCGATAAACTGGGTTGACTTGGGTTGAATTAAATTAGATTTGTGCGTACATTTGTTCGTTGAATTGGAAAATCAAAAGCACATACCCAGAGAATTGAGTTTGAATCTTCTAATTGGCCCTCGACGGCCTTTTGACGTGTGAACCATAAGACTCCAGTGCACATAAGCGTTTTTTTGACGCGGTGTCACCAATACAATACTTACGAATCCATTGAGCGTCATTGCCCGCTTGTGTGTGTGGTCAATTGATTTGTGAGTATCGAATGGCGTTTGAGCAGTCCCGCCGCGTCAAAGAATTACTTGTGTGCACCGGGCATAGACGGCCGATTTTTCGACGAACTTTCTTTTTCAGCCAGCCACTCTAACCTAACCCTTCTTTCTTATGCCTTTGGTCAACCACTCTAAAGCGTTCTTGTTCCCAAACTCCCGTCTCAACAAAGCCGGCACGAAATATGATCTCGCCAAAAGCCATTGCTACGTCGGATTATCATTCATAACCTTCTTTTTTATTGCAGACTACAAACCAAAAAAATAATAGAATCGAAGTAATAATTTAATTTATTTTCTATTCTCCTTGCAGTCCCTTCTCCCAGCGATTGTCGAACTGGCTGAAGATTCGAAGTGGCGCGTTCGATTGGCAATCATTGAGTACATGCCCGCCTTAGCAGGACAATTAGGCCAAGAATTTTTCGACCAAAAGCTACGTGGCCTTTGCATGGGATGGCTGAACGATCACGTCTACGCCATTCGTGAAGCAGCCACTTTGAACATGAAGAAACTCGTCGAACAATTCGGAGCACAGTGGGCTGAACAGGCCATTATCCCAATGATCCTGGTCATGTCCAGAAATAAGAACTACTTGCACAGTAAGTAAAGTCTACGTTTGTTTTCCATCACAGTCCGTAGTAACGATGTTTTTTTTTGTTTTCAGGAATGACTTGCCTATTCTGTCTCAACGTCCTCGCCGAAGTCTGTGGCACAGAGATCACAACCAAGCTCCTACTACCCACAGTCCTCATCCTGGCCACAGATCCCGTCGCCAACGTGCGATTCAACGTTGCAAAGACGCTGCAAAAGATTTCCCCGTTCTTGGAAGCAAGCGCCATCGATACGCAAGTGAAACCCGCTCTCGACAAACTGAACGCGGACAGCGACGTAGATGTCAAGCATTTTGCTTCAGAAGCTATTGCTGGGATAGCAGCAGGTACTGATTAGGTTCTATGTGTGTGCTCTTTCTCCCTCTATTTCTAAAGTTATGTTTTATTTTTTTATTTCCTTTCTATAATCGCTCGGTTAATATTAAAAAAAAAAAAAACAAAACAAAACAAACAAATTCTTGTCAAACCCTTAAGATCAGGAACTTGACCTATTCAGTGAACTACGGTTTAGTACAACTCCACCGGGCTTCGAAGTAATACCAATGGAGCAAGATCCCGACGTTCCACAAGATAAAGTCGGAGTGGAATTGTTTACGCTTTCATGTTAGTTTGGTTTTCTGTTTTTTTTTTTTTTTCTGTGCTCGTCGGAGTGATGAATTTGTTCATTTGAATTCAATTATTTTTTTTGTTTTTTAAACATTTCTTGTTCTGTTTTGAATTTGTTTGACCTTTGGTGTCGTTTCATAACGGAAATGAGTTACAGAGTTTCATCGTCTTCATCATTGAATGAGAATGAATATTTGTGATTGTGAAATATTGAAGAAGGGGGAGATTGCACTGTTATTGGACATAGAAGCGTTGCAATTATTTTCACAATATTATTCAGTTTTCACATTGAAAATGGAATACGCTAGACAAACAAGATGGCTAAGAAAATATCGCAATGTAAATCAAATACCACCGTCATTCTATTGAATTTTTTTTGAATAGAAGTTAAATGCGATGAGAAAAGATGTACAACGAATTGGATTTGTCTTTGGAAGAAACGAAATGCGTTGTGAAATGCAAATTATTGTTTTGTCAAAGTTTAAATTTGTATATTTTAATCGATAGGAATTTTTGTTATAATAAAAAAAAAAACTGCAGTTTATAATTTTTCGAACTCAAATATCGGAATATTTTTGCTTCACATGTTTATTTGCCTCGAAACTCAAAACAGTCGTGACTGTGCCACGAACTTTACATGGTTCTCACTTGTAGTCTTGTGTAGAAGCTAATCATTGTGCTAAATTCGTCGTCTGTATTTTCTGTAACACGCTCAAAAACTCTGTAGGTCTTCCTAAGTTAGCCGTTGTCCCAATTAAGAAAGGTGGATCTTGCAACGTCATGGGCCACCAGATGGCCGCCGTCTTTCTTGAATCCACGTCTGTTATTCAATAATTTAATTTAAACTTTCATAAACTCAGATGATGTAAATAATACTGACAATAAGTAGCCGACTACCTACAGCTCTCAAATTTCTTTTGAATGGATATAATTTTTCTAAAGTTACGCCAAGTTTGCATTTAAGTACATTCATCTTTCCTGAATTAAATTTTACACCCTATCTCCTTTTTATTTTCTTTTTGTTTCAATGCTCATAACGTTTGCCAATTCACCCGCTGAATGAAATTTTTTCTAAAACAAATAAAACAACGACAAATACGTTTTCTTTCATTCAAGTTTTTATTTTTAAAGCAAAGTGGACATTTTAATTATCGTCAGACCGAGTTACCTGATTATATGAGAAAAATAAAAAAAAAGATTGTGTGGAGTACTTCGTACGTACTTAACAGGTCAAGTGTTGTAAGTGACAAAGTATAGATGTGTATCCCTTTTCCTTGTCGTTGTATATCCAGTTTTATTTTTAGAAATCAGCTCGATGTTGCTTGGTACCCTAGTTTTATAGGAACAAAGCTGTAGTCTACCTGTGTAAGGTTATATAGTGAATGTTTCTTAGTTCCCCAGGATTTTTTGATGAAAGTTTAATTCTTTTGTACATCAGACAATGGAAAATGAGTTTTTTAATTAACTTTGGTATTCTTCATCTACTTGATATGAGTCGCCGAATATCGCCTCTTGCTTCACAAGTCGTGTGTTCGCTTAGCCACACTTCCGGCTTGAATCAGTTGGTGTCTATTATCTTCTAATCCTTTGCGAGAAATATACATTCTCCTTTCATTTAACACTACGATGCTGTTTATTGGCAAATAAAATAATTTTCAGCTGCAATAAGACAAACGAAAAAATATGGGATTGGATTTTCTCGGTTACTCCACAGTCGATCATAACCCACGCGAAAATAAGCTGTGTACATGTTTACACATTTTTTACTATCGTAATTATTTGAAAGTTCCTTGAGTATAATTCTCATCCATTTTTTTTGTGTAATTCAAACAGAAACTGCATGAAATTTTATGTGGGTGTAAATAAGTGTTAATCGAAGCATGCATCTACACACAATTTCATAATCTCATTACGTGCTTACGCAGGATGTGGAATAAAATTAGATTTGGAATCGTTTCCAACAAGCAGCGGAACTACTGATTGCTCAACCGAAATGAGTCTCATACGGATGGCTTTGAACGTTTAAACAGAAGTCCTTTTTGCGATTTCGAACTTACGAACTTGTGATCTTCGGACTTCTAAACTTGTGGCAAATTTTCGTATTTTGTGAAGTATCGTAGTAATTCGATCCTTTCGGGAAATCCATAAGCTTCCTCTTTCTTTAATCTTTTGTGGCTTTGAGGGTCGAAGCCAGCCTTTTTTGCATCAATGCACAGACCTTTGTTCTCCTTCTATCTACAATTTCTTAGTCTTTCCAATCAATTCTGTAAATATGATCTCTAGAGATGTGTACGCGTAAAAAATTATTACATTAAGCACCTGAACGACTCCATGCCTTTACCTTATACTTGTTTCGAGTCTTCCATATCTCCCGAATGTGATTCCCACAAAGGTTGCCCTAAATTGATGAGCACTTGATTCAACTTGAAATGTAACAATACAAACGTCAATTTTATTTTTAAATTCCAAGGACTCTATGATAAATATTCATTTTCGACTCATAGTTATTTTTTTGTAATTTGTTTTGCTCGAACTTCTTTTTTTTTTTTAGATTTTCCTTCTGTTCCTTTGTCCCCATCCTAAAATGTATTCTTTTCCTTTAAATAAAAAAATATTCTAATCATAATTTCTTTTCTTTTTTCTACTTTCAGCGTAATTTGTTTTTTCTACAATATTTTTTCTTTCTAATTTTTTTTTTTTTTAATCCGCGGAGATCGATGAACTTTGGAGAAAACAAAATAAAATAAGTAAAAACATTCGACAGCGTCGTCATTGTCACAGCGGTGTTGTAACAGCTAAGATTATTAATATTTTTATTAAAACATAAAGTTATAACCTAAAAAAAATAAATAAATAAATCTTCAAGCAAAAAATTCAAGTAAAAAAAAAAAAATAAAAGAAATTCATTATTATTATACATACAAACATCTGGTTAAATATAATAATAAAACAAGTAAGAAAATAGGTGAAGCAAATAAGAAGAAAAACCACAAAATCATTAATAAATTATAAAAATATATATAAAAACACACATGTTTAGTTGTTTTTATTTAATTGGACGTGGGTTGGGAGGTCAAAGTTAAAATGGGTGAGGGTACTTTGTATTTAATTTTTAGCACTATAGTGAGTGCACAATCAATTTGAATTGATTAACCAAATTTAAAAATGGCGAATAGTAAAAGTCTGGCAGCAAAAAAATGTCTAAAAGGAGTGCCGAACTAACACTAAATATGAAAATGTTGATTTATAACTCTTAAATGCTTTGCATGTTTAGAATTATTGTCTAAATTAAGTTTCGTGCAAGTTGTATCATTAACTCAGAACGTAGGAGGTTTAAAAGGTCTCCTGAAAATATTTTTTAGAAAGAAGGGGACGTCTTCGTAAGTGCTCTCAAACGCGTGAGAACTTAAGCAAAAAACATTGGTAAATAATAAACGCTAGATGCGCATTGGAATCACGGGGTTTTAACCGGATGGATGTCATGAAAGGATTAAAATCATCGGCAGACATGGAGTCCCTGCCAATCACTTGCAGAATTTGCCAGGATGAAGAGGCATCTCTTATGTTCATACGAGGCCTTGGCGCTTCGTACAAGAACTCACCTGGACAAACACTTCCTTGACAGTCTGAGCGATCTGAGTAAAATCAGCATAATCAGATCCGTAACTTCGTAATAAGCTCCAACTGGTTTTATTAGGGTGTGGAATGGATTTTCGCATAGTGGTATCACAATTGGCCTAGTCTGGCCTAAGTGTGGTTGGCATCTGTTGCCCCAGCCAGCCACTCTAACATAACCTAACTTAAGGGTTAGAAATAACAAACAGCAGGGTCGTCATTTAATGTGATTCGGAACCTACTGCCAATTGATCTTTTTGCTTTGTCTTCAAGTCGGCTCTGAGGCTAATAGTGGCCAACAGCTTCAGGCTCAAGCCCTTTGGACACGGCAACATTCTAACCACTGGTAATATCAATACCTGAAGCCCAAGACCTTCTTTGATCAGGATTTTGATCAACTATATATAGTGCTCCACAAAAGTTTGCGTACGATAGAGAAATCTGGCGAAAAAGAGCGTTTATTCCCAAACCATATGTAACTTGTTTTCAAAGGCATATTTGAAAAGTGCAAGGCACAAAACACAAAGCTTCAGAATCTACCAAAATTAGTTCAATACTCTTATCCATTCAAAAGTTATAAAAAAAACAACAACCAATATTGCCAAATTCAATCCAAAAAAGTCTGCGTACGCTGAGTAAATTTTCTTAATAAGGACCATTTAAATAACTAACTAATTAAGGCAGCAAGTAAATACATTGCCTTTGTATACCCGTTGTTAGCAAGTGGCGAAATGTGGAAAAGCCCATAAATATGGTAACAAAACACCACAAATATGGGAAAAAACTGAACTTAATTGGAATGAGAGGCTAATGGCTACTAATTTGTGGTAGGAACAAGAGACTTCACAACAAGTTGTCGCATATGGTTTGGGAATAAACGCCCTTTTTCGCCAGATTTCTCTATCGTACGCAAACTTTTGCGAAGCACTGTAAATGTGTACCCAGACGGATCGAAACAGGTTCAGGCTATAGGCAAAGAAGTCTTTGATGCGACTTATAATCGGCATAAAAGCTACAAACTTCCAGATAGTTGCAGCATATTTCAGGGTGATTTGTTAGCCATTCAAAAAGTGACGGATATCTGAGCTAATATTTCTCCCAAAGGCAGAAAGGTTAACGTCTTTGTAAATAGTCAGACAGCGCTTAAGTCGCTTGCTAGTAAAACAATCAAATCTAAAACAGTTTAAAATTGCTATAAAGTACTGCTACAGCTCTCTAGCCGGTTATCGGTTACCTTATTTTGGGTACCGGGACATAAGGGAAATAAAATGGAAGATGGACCAGCGAGTGAAGGCGTGCGAATTAATTTATAGTTTGGTTTGTCACTTTAAAAAAAAGATTTTTATTAGATAGAAACTGGCAGCAACATTGATTAAAAGAATGCCTTAAATCTACCTTGAGTAGTATATTTTTGCCTACTTTGCATGTTCGCTCCGTGGGAGCAACTTGAGCGCGTGTGAGTATCGTACTCGAAGCGCTTCCTAAGCGACGCGATAATAATCGCTATTAACTTGTATAATCCGTCGAAGTTCCTGCATACCGAGATTCCAATTAAACAAACTTCCAATCCAACAAACTTTCCTTAGGAGAAACCAGGACACTTCCCGTCGGAAGGACAGAACCGATTTTGAAATTGCGTAGGGTTGATTCTTTTTGTATTAAAATAAGTCACCGCTGGGCTATGACGCCGTTCACCCTCCATTGTAAAAGCAGTCAAATATAGATTTTGATATTTTAACCTAGCGATTGCGATTGGAGAATATTGTTTTGAAAGTTTAGATTAAATCTTTGTTGTGTCTTGGCACCTGCAGGTACTCCTCGGCCAGTGAAATACTGTTGCATGGGCTCTGCACTTCCCACTGCGCTTACGCTAGCCAAGGTTCAAAACGCTTGGAAGTTATTTCAATAAATCGTTGAACGAAGCAGATAAGCATTAAATCAACTCAATTGGTAAGGTACGCAATCCACGAACGAAAGGTAATAGACAAGCCAAACTGTTCATGCCAACTACTTTCATCGGCAAAACGAAACAACTCCTCAGTCCTACGAGGAGTCAGATTCGAACCGTCACGGGCTTTCTAACTAGGCACCGCCCAGTAAACAAACATCTAAAAGCGATGGGCATAATGCAACGAGGACGAAGAAACAGCGGAACACATACTGTGTCACTGTATCTGCAGTAGTACACGTCATCGACACCTAGGCACACATTACCTCAAGGCGGACAATATCGCTGCCTGCTTACGCAAAAGTATCCTTAGATTCATCACGAAATCAGGCTATTTGCGTGAGTTCTAAGTGGGGGCAGTCACAATAGGCCAAATCGCGCCCGCAGTGACATAGGCGACACTTTCCCATCCTCGCTCACCTAACTCTAACTCTAAGATACACAATCGCATCCAAATCCTTTTGCCTCAGCCGTGGGTAACGGGCTTAAAAATACGGTGGATTCACTATGAACGTGGATGACGGGGGATTCACTATGAATCAACACTGGTTTATATGATCGGCATTTCGCCGTCACCTCTACATTACATTGCATTATATAATATAATTAATAATCATAATCATATATTGCCGTATATTACAAGCGCTTAAAAAAGTAAACCATCTGCATAGTAGCCCATTAAAGGCTAGAACCTGCCATTTTATTTGGAACTATTGCATAGTGCACGGTTGAATTTCAGACCCATGTGGAAATGTGCCCATGTGCCTATATTTTATTGCTGGTTCCGAAAGTTGAATTGTAAAGTTTTTTCATGACAAAGTACACTAAAAAGGTTTTGTTTTAGGTGTTTTTCCTTAACTCAGATTGGAAGTTGAACACGCTTGTTTGACAGTCCGACAGACTATCTAGTCACGGCATCCACAAGCTCTTTAAATATCACTGAAAATGCGAGTTTTTCATCTCAAATAGACTGTGTTTTCAATCGTCTACAGGGCGTTTCAGCCTATAATCTTAAAAAATAACTCAAATAAATCAAGTTTAAGTACGATTTAGAAGTCTATCCGATGTCTCTTCACAATTATTTTTGTTTCTTCCAGTGCCAAACTCCGGCCAATAGCACGCAATCGGGAACAAACGCCAAACGGTTGTCTACGAAATCACTAGCTATTAGCTTAACTTCAGTTAGATTTTATGCCTAAATTGTGCCGCACAATTCATCAAATCAAAGTCAAACTTTGTGTGAATAGTAAGGAATCATCTAGGTTCTATTGCTTACTTGTACCGACAGCGGCGTTGTTTTGTGCTTATCTAGCGTTCCTTTCTAATAGAATGTTGGCAGATTACATGTCATCCCGAATCTGTGTATCAGACATTGGAGGGTCGTGTTTGAAGTTCCGTAGACTAAGCGCACGCTACCCTCGCTCCAACAAATATGCATGTTCATAAAAAAGTTTAATCGTTTGTGCATGTTGAATAATTGTGTAACTTGTCGTGGTGATTTGGAATCAGTGACTAACGATAAATAAGAGATTTGGTAAAATGCCGTCAAAAAAACATGGCGCCTATACCGTACTGTCGCCATTACATAACCTGTTCGAATGTATTATATAATTGTTCGGCATTATGGGCACCAACTTATTCCCGAATCGTAGACGAGCTCAAGATCAGAAGGTTTTTGAATTCTCGACGATGATTGCCGTCGCATAGTTGACTTCTTAACCGGTTCTATGTGACCATCAATTACACAGCAAACTGGGTTGTTCAAATTCAAGTCAAATCAGAAGATGAAGCCAAATTTATCGTGCCAATCTTTTCTGTTTTTCAAGTTCACTTCGAAGTAAATATCTGTAGCATGTCGACTGTTCATAAATCCCTAAAACACAGTTGTGGGGCATTACAGAATTCAATGGAGGCATCCCTTTAAGCTCAAGTACTGAGAGAGTGTATGGGCGACGACGCAAAGCTGGTCTTCTGAATTTTATTGCGCACTGGAAAGTTGGCCAAGGCCAGAAAGTGCCCTTGGCAAGCTTGCAACTGAATCAATTCTTTTCGTGCGGATAAATGCAAATCAATTAATTCGAAAACAATAGGTACCAACTCTTGTTTGTTTAGGGAACATCTGAAATAACAAACGCCCTCGATTGCAGCTGATGAATAAACATTTGCACGTCAGATCGTCGATTACATAAGTTTCATGAAGCTAAATGCTGTTTAGACCAGACCAGTCTAACTACTACCTTTCGTGCAGTTTCATACTGGTAAATAGCTGCATTTAGTTTCAATTCAAATCAATTTCAAATGCACTAGCTCTAGGTGCGGGTATTCTGGCCCACTTAACTTAATCACTCGCTCCAAACTTACAGCGCACTCTAAAGCTGGTCTAAAGTTATTTTCGCCAGAAGGTTCTGATCCGCACAAGCGATGCAGTCGATAGTCGTGAGTTTTGTTCTCGTCGTCTCAGTTGCCTTAGTGGTCGACGGCACATTGGACTTCACTCTTGACCAAATTAGACTTATTTTCTATTACGGGTGAGTGAAATAGCTCTCAGGTGGCTCAAGATTTTCAGCTTTCCTTGTAGGCCGGACTACAACGACTCTCAGGCGTACCAACTCTCTGAGGCAGCAAATATCCTGTCGCATCCGAAATTTATTTACGACGAAACTCACTTGTACTTCCATGGGTACCAAGAAAGTCAAACCTCCGAAAGTGTCCGCCTAATTGTGAATTCGTATCTAAAGCGGAACGATACGAATTTAATAACCGTCGATTGGAGAGTCGCCGCGAGTGGGAACTACCTGCAAGCAGCGCTGAAGAACATTGAGGCGGTAAGGGCTGGTCACAGGGCTAACAGAGTCTTAAAAAATATCTTTTTAGCTTGCTCCATATCTGGCTGACACGTTCCTGGACCTCTTCGAAGCAGGGCTGGACAGGAAAAGCTTCACGGTTGTCTCGCACTCGCTTGGCTCACAACTGGCAGGACTTGCTGCACGCTCACTCATCAAAAAAACCAAAGGAGAGGTGAAGATTTATCGGTGAGGATCGCCACGCAATAAATAGGAGTTGTACCTTAATAGATCTCCTCAGATTGGTGCTCCTGGATCCGGCCTTCCCTTTTTTCTTCAACATTGTGTTCGCCCAGACCGTCGACAGAAACGACGCAGAGTTCGTGCAGGTGATTCACACGGATATCGGAACCTACGGCCAGCCACTTCCTCTGGGTCACGTTGACTTCTGGCCGAACGGCGGTATCCAAGGGCAGCCAGGGTGTCCGAGCGGATTTCTTGTGCCATTCAGCGATGAAGGTTAGAGTTTTCGCAGATACACACAGACAGATTCACACGTTGTTGATGGATTGATTAGATTTATGTAGCCATCAGCGGTCTTGGAGATTCTGGGCAGAGAGTGTTGCTAATGTTGATGGAGGACCGGAGTTTTGGGCTTTTCCAGCGCCGAACTATGTGACTTTCCTGGCCGAGGGAATCCAGAAATTGAAGGACGAGGCTATTCCAATGGGAATAAATTGCCCATTGAGGTGAGTTCCTGCTTCCGAGATGAACGGAGTCTGATTTACTTTTCACGTTTGTGTTTCAGTGCACGCGGAAATTACTATCTAAAAACCAACGCTGCACCACCATTCGCTATGGGATTCGAGGGGTATTAAAGTCTTCGTTGAAGGGCATGTCATTCAAGTGTACAGCATTGAATAAATGAATTTGATGATCCTGGGATTACTTGCTTTTAATATTGTGGAGAAGAAGGAACGGTGGGAAAAAGAAAAACTGTGTACTGTGAATAAATCGGGTTGCTCTCTACTTCCTTTGATCGGTTTGTTTCAGGACTGCTTAGAGTTCTGTGCTCCAGACACGAAATCATGTTGCTCACTCCTTCTTTCAGTTGATTTTTGTTTTAGCCATGTTTCGAGCTCTATGCAGCGTATTCAGTAGAGCTCCCACAATGTTCATTAATTCAATAAACACCACCACCCTTGGTTACACTTTTGCATAAAATCCGACAGCTTTACTTACAACCTTGCAGTTAATGCTGTATGCCTCAGTGTTCACAGTGTCCATAAACTACTAGCGCATGATCCAGCTATTATCTTATTTCTTAACCTATCAGCGGAACAAATTTCGGAAGAAGATTTAGCAGCATGCAATAAAGGATTCAGAAAGCATCGTCTTGCACACATAAGAAAATCTTCATCTAATTTGTGCCGTTCAGAGAACACATTGGTTAACTCCACTTTTTGTGGAGAACTAGTTGAAAAAAAAAACGGAGTGTATTTCTGTTATATACATACATGCACTTATATTCTGTATTATATACAAATTATATTTTAACTTCCATCACTTAACTTCCAAATTTAAATTTTATCACCTTAAATTCTATCAGCTGTAAACGCTTTTTGGAATTGCGCTTCTTGTTTTCCGGCTGTCAACGAGTACGCACGTTTCCTCCTATCCCCAAACAGTAATACGTATAAATATATATATTAATTATGATATTATAAGTAAAAGAAAAACAATGAATTAAATGTGTTTCTAAGTTGGAGAAGATAGTTGTTTTATTCACGTACACACCAATTTCTAAGGCGAACGAAAATTATTTAATCGTTTTTCTCAATTTTTTGTTTTATAGAGTTAATTAATCCGTGCTCTGAACGGCTCATTTAAGGGATCCGCTGTCTAAAATAAAATCGTCGTAAAAAGCTTTTTAAATAATACAAGAATTAATAAACTGTCTTTAACTATAATTGATTAGAATTTTACTAAATCATCTGAAACGGATAGCTGTGAATAGAAGTACAATTTGCACACAAAGAATTGCATATAGTTTATGTTTAATCGTGCAGTGAAAATAAATTGTTTGCAACATTTCCATGTAAAGAAATTTAAATTAATTAAAAATACAAAACATATCCAGTAGCACGGGCTTTCCCCATTATCTGGAACATAAGCCTTTATTGAGTTTTGAATTACTTTTGGGTTTACGAATTTTTATGATTTCGTTTTTAGTTAGCTAGTAGTATAAGTTTTGAAACTGTACTACATTTTTCTTGTAACTTTTATGAACACCTTTGCAGACCATATTTTCTCATCATCATGGACATTTAGATAGTTGGTAGCAAAATGGGTCTAGCTTTAGCCTAAGTGTACCAAATTTACAAAATGTGTTCAATTAAAGTAAGACAAAAGTATATCATGGTCATTCGGACAACCATGAGTAGTATGAAATATACCTCAAAGCAGATGTTACAAGACAGCGACGCAGAGCGCGTTTACGCTGGAAGGAAGGCGTAGACCAGGACGCCCGAAGCCTTGGGGTGCCCAACTGGATGGCGTCGGCAAGCGATCGGAGTAGGAGGAAGTGCTTGCTGCAGGAGGCCCGGACCGGACATCGGTTGTTGCGCCGATGATGATGATGATGGCCATTTAAGCACGAGAATGATCCTAAGCAGATTTTCCGATTGATGAAGCGGTGCATTAGTGATCGCCAAATCAATTTTCCTTTTCCATTGCCTGAGAGAGACTTGATCTTAAGTCAATAGAAAATCTATAGAGAGACGTAGATCAGCACGTTGGATTAAGAAACAATTTAATTTAACAAAGCTTTGTGTAGCAATCGACCAAGAATACAACATTAGATACATTACATTGGGTGGCGTTATCAGCCCGTTGAGGGCCAGAGCCTAGCTTTTCATGGCTCCACTGTGCTGTGCGAGTTATAATTTTGACACAGTGAAGCCGGGGACCTACTGTTTAATGCCGGTTCTAAACGCCGAATTGCGAAAGTTTTTCATGACAGAAGTACTAGAGGAGAATTATCAATCTTTCGCTGGAGGTGGGGCCGTGAAAAATGTTTGTGGTGTTTTTTTCCCTCGAGCTGGATTCGAACCCGAGTACTCTCGCTCAACAGTTCGACGCACTAACCGATCGAGCCAATTGCGTCCACAAGGATAGAACAGCGTTAATATTACATTTGTGCCAAGAGTTAGTGAAAGGAATCATAAGGCGTGTGATAAAGCAGAAAAAGTGTCCAACAAAATATGAGAAAAGAACACTTGTTCTAACCCTTTTAAAACGAATTAATTTCACAATGTACTAATTCTGAGACCTACTGGTGCTTGTTTAAGAGTCTTGTCGTTATTATTTTGTTAAGATATTATTATTTTGTATGTTTAAGTTGTTCGTGGTTGCATTAAACAAAATTAAAAAAACAAAAAGTGTAGGAAAACATGGCTAATAAATTTACCTCGCTTATTTTAAATGAATATAGGGAAATGTTCTAATTCTCTGACTGACACTGTAGATTTAATGCACTGTGGCAGTCGTGTGAAAATAGCTTAGAGATAGTACTCTAATCTCAAAAGCTAGAGTGGGAATCAAATATTATTCATGTTACTTGACCTTAAAAAAAAAAATAAAGCCATTAATTAAGACAAAATGTATCCTGTTTTCAGTTAAGTAACCAAACAACGCAAAATAAACCAAATTTCATCAAACTCCGTTAAGCAGATTAGTCTGGACGACTTTGTGACATGAGACTTTTGTATTTTTCCGGTTATGGATATTCGGCATGTATTTCAGTACGCAATCTCGCATATGTTAAAGAGATTATTGAAAATAGTTTTAAAACTAAAAAACCAAAGCAACCTAATTAAAATTCACTTTCGACGTTATCAATTAAGTGCTTTCTAAAACCATGATAACAAAATCTCAGTAAAAACAATTTCAAGCGTTAAGTGTGCAAATGACATATTATAATGACGAAAACGCAGCAACACGTGATAAGATCACTTATTAAATATAAAACATCTTTTAAATATCAAAGTATCGTGTCACAAACTTGTCAGATCAAATCTCCGGAATGTTGACAAATTTTGGTTTAATGCGATAATTAGATATCGCAGCTTTTTCGTAATTAACGACTAAAATTTTTTTGATTCACGTTATTAAATTTTTTAGGTTTCGTTATTAAGTTTACTTAGTAATTGTTGACACTAAGTTATTAAGATCGGGAAAGTTACCTAGGTCTTGTTATCCAATAGTTAACGTCGCGTTTTAATTTTTAGTTGAACAATTATTTTCACGTCATATGCTTTGGAAGCTGTACAGAGATGTGAATATAGGACGGAAGAAAAAACACGCCGACTATAATGTCCGGCTAGAAATTATTAGCTTACAATTTCTGTTCAAAAAATAAGGTTTCCGATTATTTCGATTTTTCTTTATTTTGTTATGTTCGTACACTCGTCTTGAACATATATTTACAGTTTCAGCTAATATAGCATTTTTTTGTTTGTGAAAGGCATAAAAGTTCGATGTGTTTTGCGTGTTCGGCGATTTCCTGCTGTCGAGAAAAATTGATCAAAGAATTTGCATTCAATTTTGTGTGAAAAATGGAATTAAGTGCACAAAAACACTTGGAATGTTGACAGTGGCATACGGTGAGTTTACTCTGAGTCAAAAAAATGTTTACAAGTGGTACAAACTTTCCAAAGAAGGTCGAGAAGATGTGAATGACGACGCTCGCCCTGGACGCCCCAGCACATCAACAATCGATGAAAATGTTGAGAAAGTGAAGAACATTTTTATGGAGAATCGTCGAATCACAATTAGAGAAGTTGTTGAAGATGTCGGCAAATCGGTTGGCGCATGCCATGCAATTTTTTCGGAAATTTTGGGCATGAAGCGTGTGGCAGCAAAGTTCGTTCCAAATTTGCTGAGTTTTGACCAACAGTACTGTGGCATGAGCATCCCTCAGGAATTGTTGAATGACGTCAACGGCGATCCAGATTTGCTTAAAAGGGTCATAACTAGTGACGATTCATGGGTATATGGTTATGACATCGAAACCAAAGTCCAATGGTCCCGATGGAAGAGCCCAAGAGATAATTTTTTTTCGACAGCAGGAAATCGCCGGACACGCAAAGCACGTCTAACTTTTATGCCTTTCACAAACAAAATAAATATGCTAAATAGCTGAAACTGTAAACATATGTTCGAGACGAGTGTACCAACATAAAAAAAAATCGATAATCGAATGTACGTACCCCCCAAATTTGAAAATTCACCTTATTTTTTGAACAGACCTCGTATTTCCTTGTGGTTATTCTATTTAATCTAATTTTAAGTTTAAAATAATAAATGAGGCTGTTTAAGTTCAAAACTCCAAAAATCCTTCTGCATTTTTACTTTTTTAATAGTATTTTATTTCTGTGGAACCATGTGGTTACATTGTATCTGATTTGTGACCGTCGAAAGCCCGAACCGTTTTTCCATGTTTCGATGAGCATCTTTCCTAAACATGGAATGGGTCAAATAATCTGTGAGGTACAGTGCCTCTGGCTACCAAATTATTGTGATTATTACAGTATTGAGGGAAGAAAACGCACACGTTACAGTTAATGAAAACATTCACCATAGGCTCTGAATTCAAGAATATGAAGGAGGTCGAACCTCCAGCATGAGGGCGAAGTTATGGGGACTTCAGATTGCAAGGGTTAACTCCTGATTCCTGATTCTGATAAACCCAAATCCCTTAGAAGTCGCAAGCTTGACAAGAGTTTATTCTGGGATTTAAACGTTTACAAGAACAAACATTTACTTATCGAACTGCAGAAAGCCTAAGGCGCCAGTTTGTAAATTCAAATAATTAAGACAACTAGTCTAACATGGTTAAACCTTTTAACATTTCTGTTATTACCACAAATAATTTCTAAATTTTTCAAATTAGTGGCAACAAAAATAACAGACAAAAGACCAAAAAAGGTGAGGTTGGTTCTTACAGCTTAATCGCCAACAAAATTGCACCATCCCACTCCTTGAATTAGATATCCAAAGAAAAATTACAGATTATAAACCGTCCACCGTGTTGCATAATCCGACGCGACCCCCTGATAGATGAAGGCAAGAAGAATGCCTTATGGATGTACCGAACGCTCTCGAGGAATTCCCAACCACTCAACTCGCTGCCACCTGCGAACGCATGAATGCCATCTGCATGCAACATCAAGCTCTCATATAAGTCCAAGAGTCTATTTCAAAACATCACTTACTAGCCACACTATTAATGGCCCGTGAAATCTACATAGCCAAGCGGTGGCCCCATTCCCGGCTCCCGGTCGGCTGTCCGGGGCATTTGTCTCTGTCTCAAGCTGCTAAATGCTAAGTGCAACGAATTGTACGATTAAATACGTTTTATTTGTTAATACCTCCCAATCGGTATAAATTCTGAGATAAGCCAATCGGAAAATTGCCTGGGCTTGGGGTCTCTCTAGCTCGAGCTCAGTCAGACTCTGTCTCAGACCTGGGCTCGTAACCTTCCTCGAGCTATGAATCTGGTGGCTTATGTCAGTCCGTGGATAATGCGCGCTCTTCTCGAAACAATGACCAACCGCCAATGAGGAGACCTCAGAGACAACTTTTGCTGTCTGTCTGTCTGTCTGACGGTGGAGTGCTGCTGATGGAGGAGTTGCTCTGATCGTGGTCGCGGCGGCGGTGGTTACCCGAAGCCAACGTCAGTCCAGTTGAGAGGTGCGTGCAGATAAATTATCTTCGGTGTTTTATCCCCCGGAGGTGGGTATGAAAAGCCTTATCGTCTCCTCTCGAATGGGGAGAAGAGATATGAAGTCGCCACCACCTAACCGGACACTTCCTCGCGATTTTCCGCCTCCGGGCACACACATCGTGCCAGCGCACGGTGTGGCAAGTCAAACACCAAGTGGAGTCGAAAAGCTTAGCCGTATGTGGGTACTCCAATTGAACGTGAATCTGTGCGGTTGTTGTGCTGCGAGTCTGGAGCGGCGCGGTGGTGGTCGGTCGGTCATATAGAGGTGCCGGGGATAGAGTATCGCGTCATCATAGGAGGCCCAGTGGAGATTTTCCCATTTATCTTGTTTCACTGGTGCACGGAGTAGAGTAGAGCGGTGTGGAGTGGAGTGGATTGGAGTTTTTCCTTTCACTTTTCAAATGCTCGGTGCGGTGATTTTTGTTTCGTTTTTTGGGGGCACAATGCTCTTGGAGTGGTACTTTTGTGGAAATATTTGAATGTGATGCGGGAATTGTTTGAGGCCTGATCTTGAGGTGGTAATTAAAATTTATTCTTTGATTACGGGGTACGCGTTGGTTGTTTTTGAATTTCCGACGTGACGATATCGAATTTTTTGGGGTGCTGTAAAACGTTTAGGTGCTCAGTGTTGCGGGTGAAAATTGTTCTGAAGCATGCCACAGAACTAGTTTGTGGGGACCTATTGGGGTTAATGTGTCACGGACTATATGGAAAAGTTCCAAGGCGTGCTGCAGTATGGATTGTAGTGTTTCCTTTTGATCGTTTTGAATGTAAATTCTATCTTTTTCTTTTTTTTTTTTTTTCATATGATTATTTCCACGGGAAAGCTAAAATTTGTTCATAGGACTCCTGTCAAAATTAGGTTTAAGGATAAAAAAATCGATCCACCAGATCACGAGCTCGTAATTAATGAATGAATGAATGGTATGAAAGTGGTTTATCAGTTGGTGCATGTGGTCATCACTCAATTTTAACCAGGATAAAAGCCCTAACTTTATTTCAAGTCCTCTTTTTATACACAAAAAATGGGCTGGAATTAGTGGCAACTTGCAATATACAGTAATTGCTCAATAATTCGAATTTCATGGGAAAAAACTTTGAGTTACAGAGTTTTCGAATTACAGACAGACAGTATTTTGCTAATTTTCTTTACGTACGCATTTCAATTAACGATCGTTAAAGAAACAGAAGTAAACTTGGTTTCGAATTATAGAGAGAGAACAAGCTATCATTTTCGAATTATAGAAGTTTTCATTTCGTTTTGCACAAAAATAAATTCAAATTAACAAGAAAACCAAATTGCATAGATTTTCTTCCATTTACAGAGGTTTTTTCAGGTGACTGTGAGATTGCTTCTATTTACACAGGTTTTCGAATTATAGAGTTTTGAATTATTGAGAGCTTACTGTAGTAGGCAAAGAAAAAAATAAACTCTGACGAGAACTTTGTCTATTTTGAAAAGTATTCCATTATTGAAAAGCTGAAAACTCCAGATGTAACAGTTTGGATTTAAAGTTTTGCTTAACGAAAATTAATATACTCATCCCTCGTTTTGTGCGGTCTCGCTTTACGCTGTTTTAGCTTTGCGCAATTTTTAAATATCTACCCAAATTCGATTTTCGTGACATTGCTTTGCGCGAAATAAAGTTTTTTCTTCAAAGAATTATGGCACACTATGTTTTTTCTATTTAAAATAAGTCTATGTATGCTTATAATTCGTTTTGCGCGGTGCAAACCGAAGCACGAAACTTTTCATTCTCTTAACGCACGCGCAAAGCAAGGGATGTGTGTATTAATTTCAAGATGAAGAGTTTCACACAAACCATTAGAAAGTCAACTGGGAAAATTTCAAAAGAAATCAAATTCTTTCTTCATGTATTGACTGAAAGGAACAAAACCCTAAGCTCCTATTGTAAATGTGCTAGACAATTAATAGGCAACATTTATTAACCCTACTTTGTATGACTTCGTGAAAAGATATCTTCAGATTTCAATAACAGTTTAGAATTTTTTTTTATTATAGAATTGATCTTTATCTAGTGTTCCAAATTATGTATGAGCCTTTGGAATGGTTGCATGTACAGGCAGAGTCAAAAGAGAGTGTCCAGATGCTTCTAACATTCAAAGACTCATAAAATATGTTGTGGTGATCCGATTGTATTATTAAAAGCTTTCTTTATTCTCTCATAACAACAAATTAATAGAAAGATAACCAATATTACTTAATTTTTTAGAGTCTAAAGAAAGTTTACACCTTAATGACCAAAAACCAAGACCAAAAAATGAAAACTAACACTAAGACTGTTATATTTTTGAGTCCAAAATAGCTTTGAAATATTTTAGCATTGATTCTACTAATTTTTAAGTCAATTTGGCAAGAAATCTATCCCATCATTCACAAAAATCAGAGCCAATGACAATGACCAATGGTAGTCTAACGTTCACGGACCTAACTATCAAAATATTTCCAAAAATTACAAATCAGTTTAAGCCTGCGTTTATGATCAAGCGATTATCCGTAGCGCTATGCGATAACATTGGCGCGACATATTAAACTCGCTTTCGCACATTCGTTCAGCCATAAACACCTTCATATATAAAAATGTAATTGATCGCTATTAGCACATCGCTTTAAATCGCATGACCATAAATGTAGCCTGAACTGTATGATCATTCATTTTCTACGTGTCCAAAAAAGCAACCAATCGTTATCAACTTTCGCTGTGCTTTTCGCATCATTATCCTTGTGGAACAAGTAAGGTCCTTTTAACACTAACTTCGCAAACCATGGTGGTAGATTTTGACTTAAAATGGTCAATGTGATCTTTAAAAGAGTTTTAAATAAATTTGTTAAGTGAATTCACTAAAAAGAGCACAATCCAGTTCCCAATAAATTTATATCCAATTTTTTGATAAATAATTCATGCATTCATCATTTGTATTTTTTCTATAAATTTTCTGTTTTTCTTCAATGAATTCCCTCTTTTTATGATTCGTTGTGATTATTTCTAGCTCTGATTTATGAAAAATCATAGGAATATAGTTGATTTAAATTGACGTATCACTAGAGTATACCAGTACTCCACAAAATTGTGCATACACCCACAAAAATTAAGTGTTTTTCTTTTTTATATTTTGCCACGAAATAGGATGTTTTGCTAACGTTTTTGTGTTTTTACTTTTGAATGTACTAGATGAAATATGTGCAAACATTTCTGTTTGTGATGATTTCTTGAGTGAATGATTTCTTGAGACGAAAGGAACCCAAAATTGTGGGTGTACCTATGCTTAATTTTGTGAGGTAAACAAAAAAAAACAACAAAAACTGCTCAATATGACTCACTCGCAATGCGTATTGAGATGTTTACTGAGCACTTTTCCAAATCTTTTGTGGAAAAGACCTCTTTTTTCTTGTCACCTTGAAATGCCGAATTAGAGAACAAATTTTAGGACAGTATTAGGTGTACTGGAATAGGTTAAGCAATAAGGATGTTTATATTTGAACCTCACTCAATAGTCCAATGCCCCAACAAGCCCATACAGTCTTCATACAGTAGGTCTCAAAACGAATCCCCTCATGCGAAGAAATCATACAAGTGAGCTGGAATCTTGTGTGGGAAGATGAAATTGCAAGCAGCTTCCGCGAGCTGCTCGTCCACCGGCGCACACATCGATTTCTCTCACCGCTAAAGTGAATCCTTTCTCGGCTTTCCTGAAACCGAAACCTCCCATCGGTGTTCGCGTGACAGTTACTATTCCCACGTGCTCGCCGCCAGCATCTTTCGTAATCCCAATTAAAACAGCAAACAGTTTCTACATTTTTCACCGCACACCGTCCGCGTCGTCCGTCTCCTGAACTGATAATCGCGAAATAAATGCCCGCTTGCGTACTGGACCACCATTCCGTTCCGCTCGCCCAATCCGCGCTATCCTCCGTCGTAAATTATGGCACCGCCACATCGTATCCATCATGCGGCTGCTGTTAACAATTTCCCATATGAAATGCTTGCATGCTCGCGTCATACCCGAGATCCAAGGGAAAACCTCGCGCGAGAAAAGTGCTTATTTCCACGGCGGCGGTGGGGATAGTTCGAACATGCTAATGGAGGCGCGCATACACACTTCTCTTTCTCTCTTCGGAGGAACACGGCTCGGAGTGTAATTTCACTTGTAGGAGATTGAGTGCGCGGGCAAGCCCGCGTTCATAAATTTGAACGTGCGCAACATTACGTCGGCCGGCGCGCAAGTCTACCCCCAGCGCACCACTTTAACACGCCGAGTGGAATTCATAAAAAAGCAGAAAACAAAAAAAGCGCAAAATTGTTGTTTATTTTTCTTTTTCGGTTTTGAGTGGACGCGACGCGACGCTGTTCTTCTCCCACTGCAGCCCGGCGGAAAATCCCTCTCCTGCGCTCCTATAATTTATGATCGCGTCTAAGATGTGGGTTAATCGTGTACTGGGCTAAGCGGTTGTCGCGCGGCGGCATATGCAACGTAATCGTTGTCGTCGTTGTCGTTGTCGTTGTCGGTGTCGCTGTCGTTGCACGGTCGCTACTTTGGCCGAATGCAAAATGGCTCGGAGCGATGATGCTTTGCATACCGGGCTCATCCAGTGACCCACTGGGACCCACTCGCCGAGTGTTATGAGCCAACACACACATGGTTATGGGAAATTTCATGGTTGATCCTGCTTCAGCTTCGGTCGGGCTGCAGCGGCACAGATTGTCACTCTGCGCGGGATTATGAACAGAATGTGTAGCAAGAATGTGGATAGGGACGTGTCGACCTCGGGTGACATCGGCGTTGTGATGCACTGTCGCTTAATGGGGTTAGTGGAGACACGGGCGGTTGAGATGTGGGACAGTTGAGTTGGTTTTTAGTGATGGCGGCGGCAATGGGGAAATGGAAGGCCGCTCGTTGTTGTGGTTACAAGGCTGAAATCTCTAATATTCAACTACCATTCTCACAATTAAATGAAATGGGTTGTGCAAGACATGAGATTGAGGGCCGCTTAGTAACTTTGTGGTTTTCTTTGAAAAGCAATGCAGATTTATATTGCACTGGTTTTTCAAGGTATCAGACTGTTTAGCTAAGAACTAACACAAAATTACGAAGCTGAAAATTTTCACAGAATTATTGTACGTTTTAGAGCTTTTTATGACATGTTTGTCCTTTCTTTTTAGGTAAGTTAAGTCTTTTTGTGCTGTTGTGAATTTAAAGAAGTAAAAATTCGTGTCGTGTAGCAAATCTGATACATCTCAATTCTTACTTCTTTCATAAACTATACATCACAATTTTACTCTGTTGAGCTTTGTAGATGATATGCTTTATATATTTTAAAGGGAATAATCATGCCAAATTACGTAGACTTATGGTTTTTTCAATTATTATTCTGGTATTTGCAGCCATAAATTATATAAGAAGCTATATTTTTTCATTAAAAAAAAATGTCGCGTAGTGTAAATAACGTATGTCAAAGAATTTAAATGCCTATTATTTACAGTTCCTGAAAGTTACGGTATTTTATTGATGACATTTATCCGGGTCGTAATATAATATTTGGATACGAGCACTGTAGCGCTTTGTACATAGCCGGAAAATTCAAAAGACAAAAAGGCGGAAGGGAGATATTTGACAACCTAATATGAGAAATTCTTTTTTCTTGCAGACAATCGAAAAATCAAAGAAAACGATTTGGAAAATGAATTGTTTCCGATAAATGTAATACTTCCTTTCGATTTTCAATAAAAATGTTGCTGCATTTTCTACTGAAAATAAAAATAAAATTGGGCGTTTCAAAAGCAATTTTTCTTTAAGAAAATTCAATTAGTACAGCAACATGAATCTGGTAGAGAAAAAACCGGATTCAGGTTACCCAGTGGTCAATGTAGTCTTTAGCGTATTTACTGAGCGTGTAAGTTTAAATGAAGTAATTAATTAAAAACACTGAAAATAAAAAGACTAAAAATAAAATAGCTCGATAGTTGTGTAATGCCGCAAAAAAGGCTTTCGCTTAATGCGTGGACAAGTGACGAGTAATTTTAATTCGAGTTAGGTAATTTGAAGGTTATAACCGCTACCGGGTATTACATAATTCACGCAATATTTGAATTAGCCATCATCTGCGTGGTGAAGTGTTGCTAAAAAGAGATGGTTTAGAAGCAGTTTGGGATTAGTGAAAATTGTTTTGTAAAATTTCAACTTGTGAAGATAAAGTCAGTCATAAAAGTAAGTACACACCTTAAAGAATGCTTTGTATTCATGAAAATACAAATTCAAAAGAGACTTTATGCAAAAACTCGTGCAAACTGTATGAAACGCAGAATCATTTGATGTCTTTTGAACGTTGCATGCAGAATCGTGCTTTAAATGTTGGACGTGTTAAGTTTGGGGAAACGTGGATGAGAAGTTACAACCTAAGCACTCGTCCTGCTGCGTAAGAAATGGGGGAGGCTATGTAATCTTACCCAAGATAGAATGACAGTGTTTGGGGTTGCAAGTTTGGCGTTTATCGATGAGAAAATACATCGGTTATTAGAACATCCACAAGACTATCGCACACGGTTAGCAAGCTAGGCCTAGAAGGTTCATTCATTTTAAAACAGGATTATGAACACACATTTTGCTTTAAGTGAATGAATTGTTGCTTTATAATACACGAAGCTTACTCAAAATTTCACCAACATTTTAGAAAATTTTAATCAATCGAAATCAAACCATTATAAAGGTCATTGGACATTTTTGTGGACATTTGGATCAAAATATGAGAAAGCTTACGATATAATCGATAGATTATAAAGATAAAAAATAGATGAAAAAATGTCTACAAGAGGTCGAAAATACACAAATAAGTAGAGAAAGCCAATCAGCAAGATGTGCCATTTTATTGTTTTGTTTTTTATACAAATGACCTTTCGAGAAAATTATCGAATTTCAGACATGTATAACTCTTTATTTCAGAAAAATATAAACAATTCTATGCTTAGCATTAAATTAAAATTTTACAGAAACAAAGTACCTACGACTATGACATTTTGTCGTCTGTCGGTAGTTTGACATATTATTTACTATTTAGATGAGTTTTATTTTATTATATTTATTTGTACTATGTTGTGCGCTTTATGTCTAATAAAATGTATTGTTATTCATTCTAAATCGTAGTTTTCAAAAGTTGAAATAATAAATTAATGCATTTCTATATTTAAGAGCACCGATAACGAAATTACTGAGCCTTTTCCAAGACTCGTCATTTACGGACAAATCATAATCGGACAAATACCAATGAAGTGTTTTATTGTTTCCATAGTGAGCATAGGCTATTATCTCGAGTCCTAAACCTACTCCCATTGAACCAGATCAGATCACAGCGTGCCTTGAATATCCATGATATTTCAATCTGACTGTATTTATCAGTAAAGGACGTTTGACAATCGAGTTGGCAGTAAATTTCAGACAATTTAATAAGTAGAAATTCTGTAAATTTAAATAACAAATAGTGATTTCACTGCAGGCTAATTTGAAATTATGAAATTATTGAAATTTAAAATTATTTGACTAATTTTGAATGAATCGATGATTGTTAAAAAAACATAAGTAACATATTTTTCGAAACCACTTTTATTACGTTTCTGTATTGCTTATGGGTACAGCATGGCGTTGAGAGCAACATATGTACCTACTATGATACCTAAAATGCATTCAAACTAAAATGGGAAATTAGCATCAACAGTATATTTTGTGCTACGAAACATTTTTTTTTTTCTGTCTCTCCTGTAAAAAAATAAAAATGTCACTTGTGTTTAAAAAATCAACGATTCAAATAAAGAGGCGATTATTACGAAAGCTAGAATTTGTTCTGACTTCTGATGAAGGTTAATAATAACCCGGGTAACAGCCCGTAGAGGGCCGAAGCAAAGTTTTCGCTGGTAAACATTAACGAAAAACAAAAAAACATCCAAATATGATTTAATTTCATCGAGATAATTTTTAAAATCGTTTGCAACTTATTTTAAAGTTAAGTTTTACTAATGCTAAAAACAGATGCGCAGACTTTCTAATGCAGCGTAATCAGAATGTACGAGAACACAAGTGAAGTCTGCATGCAATTGTGCGCTGCAATTAATTTCTATTTCTAATTTACACAACACAAAAAAAAAAAATATTTGAAAGTTAGAAGTTGCTCTGACTTCTGATGTTGGCATTTGTTTATTATTTGGAAACGAAAATAAAAGCTATTTGTTGTCAGAGCAACTGATGCGACGAAATATCGTTAAATTCTGCATATTTTTCACGTCTGAAAATCTGTAAGCAGCGTGGCTTACAGAAGATCTGCACATCTGTTTCCAGCATAGGTAGGTAGGTAGGTAGGTCGTGTGGTGGGCTACGCAGGGCAGCCAAGCACTTAGGCCAGATGAGGCTCATTGTGATACCACAAGGAGTGGATGCAAAAGCATCCCGCTACTCTGGAAACCAATTGGAGCTGTTAATATAGCGGAGGATACGGCTTATGCTGGTGTCAGCAAGTACACCGAGGTTGTTTAGAAAGTAGTAGCCAAGATGCCTCTTTCTACGGTTCGCGAGGGCGCTGCAGGTTCCTAAAAGGTGGAGCGAGGTTTCTTCCTCTTCTTCGTCTCTGCAGCTTCTGCAGAAGTCGTTGGCCGGGAGGCCTAGTCGGGTAGCGTGTTTGCCAAAAGTGGAGTGCCCAGTTATGACACTGATCAGGTTCCTAACCTGAATTCTGCTGAGTCTTAGGAGACTAAGTGAGCGTTCAGGATCTAGCCTAGGCCAGATTTCCCTTGTGACGCGACAAGTAGTACCATTCGACCACCTAAGATTGGTTGCCGCAATGGTCTTGGATTTGATGTGGAGGAGCGCGGTAGCAAGAGGTGCGCAGAGACCGACCTTATCCGGTTGGATGGCTTCACTGGTTCCGCGCTTGACAAGAACATCGGCTAGGCAGTTCCCCAAGATGTCACAGTGTTTCGGCACCCACATGAGGTGAATGTTAAACTGCTCTGCCATCTCGTTAAGAGATTTGCGGCAGTTAAGAGCTGTTTTTGAATTAAAAGTGACAGACTTCAGGGACTTTATCGCAGCTTGACTATCCGTACATATCGTGATAGAGGTATGCGATACCACGTTGTACTTTAGCCACGATAAGGCTTCCTTGATCGCCGTTACCTCTGCTTGAAATACGCTGCAGTGGTTGGGAAGACGAAATGAAAACTGGATTCCCAAGTCTTCGGAGAAGACTCCTCCACCGACTCCGGATTCAGTTTTTGATCCGTCGGTGTAGATCACCAGCATAGGCGCCATAAATAATATTCTTGGTTCCAACTCTTGTGACTGGCTATATTCCGAAACCAAGACTGTTAGAAAGCCTTCTCAAACTGTGACTTAGAAAGGCCAATAAGCATATTGGACGCTGTTCTCACCCGATTTTTCGCTCAAATCTTTTTTGCATACGCCAAAATAGAAGTTAAAAAGGGTTTTTTTCCGATTTGACAGAAAGAAAAAAAATTGACACCCCCTCAAATTTTCACAGTTTTTTAATAGGAGTAGGCCGAATAATAAATTTTTACTGAGCTTATAGAGATTCCGAATATTTGTAAAATGCATCCTTTTCTTCATCTGCCATTTTACAATTAGAGTTGTTTGTTTTAGACATTCTTTGTTTCGTTTTACCCACTGAAAAATTATTTTTTGAGACCCTAACTGCCACTTTTATTAACACAGCAACACTTTTTAAAAGCAGCAGAGACTTGTTTTTCGTTTAAACCACAGACAACCTAATTGTGTTTTTTTTGTGGATTAAACAGAGTAAAATTGATCTTTTTCATCAATATTTATTAATGTGCAAGGAAAATTTAATAAATTTAAACTGTAATTGACGTTTGATTGTAGCCTAAATGTGCTCTGTTCGATTAAAATTTTAAATGCCCAATGGAAATTGTTTTTTTGATTCCAGCGACTGGATGTTATGTTTAGTCACGTGCAAAAGAATCGGGCTAATCAAATTGGCTTGATATTTATCCTCTTGTTTGAAGCGAATCCAACCAATAAAACTGAGTCATTTATGAATAATACAAATTTTTGTTTGTTTTTTTTATTAGCTGAAATGAACTCCATTTCTAAAATTTACAAAATAAGGAATTTATCGGTGTGAAGTTTGACGTTCATTATTGTTGCTTTTATTCACTACTGGTTTTTTGACTTTTGCTTTTGTCGTCGGTTAACAGAACATCGAATCAATATTTGGTATAAGGAAGCTGCAAAAACTGATTACACACCTTCCCCCTTTGACCGATATACGACGTTTATTACAGAAGACAAATCAGTCAGAAGGAGATGTTCCACTTTCCAGCTATGAAAACGAGGGAGTTCAATATCTTCCTGTCACTCATTTCTGTTGTAGAGCTTAAAACTAAATGGTTAGTAATGTAAAAAAATCTCACAATTGGTGACAGAACTAAAATCAGATGACATTTTTCCAACTGACAACGTTCACTGTCATGGTATTTAACTTTCAGCACACACTGTTTTGAGGACACAGTAAACTCGTTAATCGATTTCATTGAATCATTGACTATCGAAAACGAAAGTCGTAACGTCTGCTCTGGAGTGGTCGAAACTGAATCCGCCACCGTTGCTCGGCCGACACCACCCGCCGCCCCCGCTGTCGTTGCTATTAAAACCGATTATGACATTTCTTCCTCCGCGTTTACGAAGCACGAAGCGCGAGGCACTCTCCGCATGACGACGCGGTCTCATGCAGGTGATAAAGCAGAGCGTAGTTTTCAAATGTGTGCACTCTAGCACCGATCCCCGAACCCCTGGCAACTCCAACAGCGTCTGCGTCTACAACACTTCGACGAATAGAGCCTCAAAAGTTTCGCTGCCTAGGATACAACAGATGAGTTATGGGTTTCGTGCGATTGTGTCATTTTGGCTTTTGGACAAAATGTTAACCGAAAGCCTACGAGACGCGAAGTTTACTCGTGCGCCAGTCGAGCACACGACACGACGCACACACATAGTGGCCAGCGAGGTGCGGTGCGGCATGGCGCGTCGATGGAAAAGGAAAAACTCGAAGCCCAGCAGCTCGGAGGCTTGTAAGGCGATTTAAATGGAAGTATTTTGATTTTGGCTTATTGATTGGGTTCGCATGAAAATATTTCGCGCATTTTAATGGCCGATTAGTGTTCTGCGTGCGATTTATTCGCATGTTGCAGCTGGTGTTTTGGGGCTGTCTAATTGGGCCAAAATAGATTATCGTGATGAGTTATGCAGATTTGTGAGTTATTTGATTCAGCCGGATAGTGGTGAAGCTTACGCGTGTAAGTTAAGAGGCGTTAAAATTGAAATATCATCTCTTCGCAGGGGAGTGGTTGGCGAATGAGTGGCAAAGGAGGTGTGAATGGACGAGTGGATCTAATGGCGAAGTCGGTTTAATGCCGGTTTGTCGAAGAAGTGGATTTTATGCCAGTTTTGAAAATTCATTGCTTATCGCTCTTTGGTAGGACAGATCCTTTTGGTGATCTTTTGCTCTCTGTTTGAAGTTCTAGCAGGCTTTGTTTTCGTAATCAAAGTTTCAGAGGCATTAGTGATGCAAAAAAGGAAATAGTTTGAGGCATTGTATGGCTGCGTATATAAGGCGAGTTACCTAGTGGTTTCCTTTGTTCAGAATTCTGTCAAAAAGGTTTTGGTACAATTTGTTTTGGGAGGGATGGCTCCCATTGAGGTGACGTGGGCGCTGACTTTCAAAGTTCGCCTGATCCTGTTGAGTGATATATCAACCAAAAATGAGCTTGAGTTTTCTTCCGAGTTTTGTTGGTAAAAAGTACCGTGGGAAAGATATGAAGTTCCAAAGTTGGGAAAAAGGGCGCTTTTTAAAAATTTGATTTATTTTATGAGTAGCAATTCGCGCCGGGTACATCTTGTACTTTATAAAAATGGCATGCTATAGAAAGTAGCATAAGGTCTCCTATCCCAAAATTACTCTTCGCAGCATTTCTATCACACAATGATCAATCATCACACCAATATCATATCAATATCAATTGAATGCTGTAGCATAGAGTATGAAAAATAGCACTTTCTAAAAATGGCATGCTAATTTTCTTCTTCTTCTTTGGGCGCCGCTATAAGCCGCAATAACCTTCAGCGCCTCCGTTAGTAAGCTTCATTTTCAGTTAGTAAGTGGCATGCTACGAGGGTTGCTTTTCATTTCGGGATTAGAGAACAAAAACAAATATTAATCATAGAAAATAGCTTTATTGTTTTTCAAAAAATTCCCCATTAAGATCTATACACTTTTGCATGCGTTTGAACCAATTGTCGAAGCACTTTTGCCACTCTAATTGAGGTATCTCCAAAACATGCATTCTGAACGCATCAACCGCTTCTTCAGGTGTCGAAAAACGTTGACCTCTCACTTTATTTTTAAAATTTTTTTAAATCCACGATTCATCACCTGTCACGTTGTCATAGACGTGTTTCGAAGAACCGCGATCGTATTTTTTAAGCATTTCCTTCGACCAATCGGCACGAGCCTTTTTTTGAGCGATTGACAAATTGTGTGGGATCCAACGCGAACAAATTTTTTTTTTACGGTCAAATGTTCGTGCAATATTGAATGTATGCTGGTCCCACTAATGCCTAAGGTTGTCTTAATCTCACGATAGGTCACATGACGATCTTGCAATATCAGTTGGCTCACAGCATCAATGGTTTCCGGAACAACAACTGATTTTGGACGACCTTCACGAAATTCGTCTTGTAGTGAACTACGACCTCTTTTGAATTCACCATATCATCGATAAACACTGGTCCTTGATGGACATTCATCGCCAAAAATTGAATTAAGTTCATCGATGCACTGTTCTTGAGTTAATCCACGTCGAAAGTTGTAAAAAATAATCACGATTTAATTCCATTTTTTGGGCGAGATGAATCTTTTAAGTTACTGTAAACAACACAAATAGCGCTCGAAAATAGCGCACAAAAATGACAAACTTTACGATAGAGTTGGCAGTTGCCAGACTGCAGCACTAGGGTTGCTCAATCCCGAAATATAAAAGACAACATACATACGTATTTGCAGCGTGCTCTAAATTGGAGAATTTGCTAATTAAAGATGAAAAGTGGATCCTTTATGGCAACTCAAAAATCTTTTTCTTATTTGTGCAAAGTACAACTGACGCTTTCTTCGGTTTTTCCTTGCAGCCCATTTTGGAGACCTACAATCTGGACAACATTTGCTTTAACTGCGAATACATCTGGCAGATTTCACTTATTTGAGAAGGTCTCAGGACGTTTTATATCATGCCAATATTAAGATGAGATTTAATATAAATTGCCACGTGCTAGGAACTTCTGAACTAAAGGAAATTTGTAGATGGATTTTTGATGGCCTGGGCTGCTATAATTGTGAAACCAAAATATGCCAAACTTCTGTCTGAATGAAATTAAATAATTCTATTATTTTGTTGTTAGAAGTTTAGGCAGACATCTTGGAACTGGATTTTTCTGTTTCTTTCGTTTGATAAATATTTGAGCTATATTTGGGTCATTCACAGAGGATCGCCCAACGTTTTGAACGACCCCTCTCCGATTTGGCTCAAAATTGATAGAATTAGTTATTAAAGTCGTTCAAGTCATAGGACAAAATATTTTTGCCCAACTCAATATAGTTTGCAAGTAACGAAGGTTCAAAAGTTGGTAAAAAGTCAAAATTCAAGATTTCTTTAGAATTTAAAAAAAATCATAACTTTGGTTCTGCTTATCACAATTTTGTAAATTATGTCTTATTGAATTCAGAAAATTTTTAACTTTTAAGTAATCCACACAATTTTTATTTGCAAGAACGAAGGATAGTTGAAAATGTCCTTTTTGTCACATATCTTTAAATATCTCAAAAAATGGTATTTTAATTTTCTTAATTTTCTTATATGTTGGGAAAAAAATATTTCGCCTATCTTTACTCCAAATTTCAAGTTGGAATCTCAATGGGTTCGACCAAAACATAATTTTTTCAAAGCTCCCCATATAGGCTGGGCGATTTGTCATGGAATGACCCATTTATAAAGTTCCTAAATAATATTGTGCAATTTTTGTTTTGGATATTTCAAAAAAAATATGTTGTCTTTAATTGAATTTCATTGAACGTGGTTGGATCGCGTATATAAATTAGTTCTGATCTTTAATTAAAAACTTTATAGTGAATGCAAGAGTGCGTTGTTTGACAAATAAAATAAAAAAAAAAAATATTGAGTTAATGGAAAAACGTAATACAGTCAACTTTCAATAATTCGAATTTCATCGGACCAGGGAATAGCTTCGAATTACAGAGGTTGTCGAATTGCCCCTTTTGTCATTTACGTTTCTCCACTCACGGTTCTTGAAGAAAAACAAAAATTTGAATTTGAATTTTAGAGGCGAGCAATTAGAGAGGTTTTAATGTTTTTTTTGCTCAAAAGTAAAACTAAGGAAGGGACAAATTACATAGTTTTTTTTTTTTCATTTAACAGAGGTTTTTTCATGGGACTGATAGAATTCTTCGAGGTTCGAATTATCGAGAGTTCACTGCATTTATACTTCAAAAGATTTAAAAGTCGAAAAGCACTGAGCATTTTTTAAGAACTTTTGGGCTCAACAGAAAATAAATGAAATACAGTCGAACGTCCTCTAAGTCGAAAATCACTCTAATTCGAACTTTTTCGCAATATTTTGGCATTCCCTTCAATTTTCCATACAAAATCCATCCTCTAAGTCGAAAAGCCCTCTAACTCGAATACATTTTTTCGACTCTGGGTCTATTTTTAATTCCTCTAAGTCGAATTAGTATCAAGTACGCAACTTGTATTGCATGCTCTGACTCTTTCTCAATTAGGCACTGGACGGCGAACACCTTTCATTTCATCTTGATTTCTTAGTGCAAACACGCCCTAATTATTGTTTATCTATGCAAGAAAGAAAGAGAATGCTCACAGCAAGAATAAGGATTTGCATGGCGGGTTTTGAATAAAATTAAAGGCTTTTAAACAAAAAAAAATATTAATCCCTCCAACTCGAATTTTTCGAAAAATCCCTCGAGTTAATTTTGATATCCCGTGAAAATTTGACTTAGAGGGCTTCGACTGTGAATGAATAAAAAAAAAGTCGAAAGGGATGAGCATAGAATGAGTGAATTGGTTGGTAAAAGAACATCTTGCCTGAGCTTTTGCACCATTGCTTTTAATGTTATTGAGATTTTGGTTGACTTTTAATGTTATTGAGTGCATTTTGCATGTTTTGTTTCAGATACCTTGAACTACAGTGGCTTGCAAAAGAATCGGGTTTAAGATAGTTGAATGAAAATCGCATTAAATAAAAGAATTTATTCAAATTTGTGTTGGAATAAAATAATTGTGTTGGAAAAAATATATAATTAAAAGCAAGCAAGTTTTCGTAGTTCATAATAATTCAGTTTCATAAATAATTCAGTTTTATTAGTTTAATTTGCGTAAATACCAAGCCGATTCTGTTGAATGCAACTGTAAGCAGCCTGTATCGTCAAAGTTGGGAGGCAGCTTTAATCCAGGAATAAAATCTTCAAAGGTTGTTTGCCTGTTAAAAAGTAAGTAAGTAGTGAGTAGCCTATTTCACACTGACCATAAGACGTATATCTCAAAATAGTTTAAATGTCATTAAAGTACATACGCTGTTGATCAATTTTCGTTGTGAAAATACTTCAAACTGAAAAAGGATTTGAGCCACATTGACAAATGACTTCTGAAAAAAGAAAAACTACCGCACACAGCCTCTAAGATGTTTCAAATTCCAACCAGGCCTCATACCAGCACAAGTTTGTCTGTGGCAATTACTTAAATCAACACTCTCAGCAAGGCCCCCATTATCCCGAGCACAGAACTGGAACAGACTGTCTCCTCCAAGCACTCACACACACAAATACGAAATCAACGCTCTCGAGTATCGCTCGCCTCACATCGATTCGCTGGGTGAGACCGCGCTGCGTCAGCAACGTGAACAGAAGCAATTCATTCACGAATTGTTGTAATTTCAAGTCGTATGGTAATTTGAATTGCAGCAATCCATTGCCAATCGAACGTGGCCCCCAGAGAGCGAGAGAAAAGAGACGAGGGCTAAGCTGCAGCTCAGATAACCAAAGTCTGCGTCTCTGCCGGCGCGTTGCACTGCAGCAAGTGCCATTATATGGCCAGAAGCTCTAATGGAATATTACGCAATCGGAAATTCACGCGCTGTGGCTCAAATGTGCGCCCGGGTTGGTTGGTGTCTGGCGAAGATCAACCAGCGTCTCTCGCTCGGCCGGCCGACAACCAGTCCGTCGGCTAGTTGGTGTTGGCTTGTTTGTTTGCTTTTTTTTTTTTTTTTCGCCGCTCGTCCCAATCGCCAGCATCGATCTGCTGCTCCTTCGACGGACATCAGAAAATGAGAAGTGTGATCCTTCGTGCGGGGGTGGTGGGCGGTGGTGGGAGACACCACTTCGGTGGTGGTGCTAAAAATTGACTATGACCGTCAAACTATTTGTTTCATCGAACCAATTGGCTGTGTGTGTGTGTGTTTGGGGAGCTCATGCAAATTTTCCTTTCAAGTGAATAATTGCATTCGAGTTGATCGTTTGGCGGATTTTCTCGCCATAGATACGAGTGCTCATGTTTTTTTTTTTTATTTTTTTCACGTCGAACTGGGATGGTTTTTTTTTCTGTTATTTATCTCGTTTTTTGATTTTTCTCCGTTTTGTGTGTGTCTTTTCTTTCCGCTCTCTGTGCACGTTCTCGCGTGTGTGTTGTCTGTTGTTTGCTTGTGTCAAAACACTTTGTCGCGGAATGGCGGGGTGGTGAGCGAGAAAAGAAAAAAATGACAACGACGACAGAATCTGAAAAATTCAAATGACGAGGTTTGAACGAAGCCGCAGTGAGGCTTGCAGCGGCTGCAGCACTCCGAGTCGAGGACGAGGAGGAGCGTCGCGTCGATATACGGCATGCAAATACACATTTCCCAGCTTAAGGCTCATGTGAGATTGCATAACGCGCTTAGTTGGTTGTAATTCACGACAATATTTTGCATAATTCATATGCGCGACGACGACTGCGACGACTTTTCGGGGGGGAGGTTGGAGGTGGCGGACTGCACATTGTGTGCAGGCAATCGGGCTAACCCCACCGAACATTAGATTTATTGATGGGAGAGATCTATGCCATGAATGAATGAATAACTACCGCAGGTACTTTTCGGTTTTCCATTGAATTTCGAGGAGTTCGCGGTGATCGTTGAGGGCCCTTAAGTGCCTCGGAGCCGACTGAGCTTGAGCTGAGTCTTTCTTCAGCCCCCGCATGTGCTCAATTTTGAGATTGAAACGTGGCAAAGTTCACGAATCGTAGGACTTTTCGAGTTCTCTTCATTCTTCAGCAGTCAAGTGCATGCAACGCTCAGCAGCTGGGTCTGATCATTCCATCACGCTTTTTGTGTCAATATATGGACTCGATATAAATTAAAGAGATGACGGTCTATTGTTCTAATTTCGTGCGTTTTTTCATCATGATTCTCTGCATCCCAAATTGGGGGGAATTCGGCAGCTGAAGGGGCCTCTGATTTGGTTGCTGTTGTGTAAATTATGCGTTTTGCAATTCATTTTTTTGCAGAAAAGAAATCGATGACAGTTGGCATGAGTTATGGTTTGGAGTGAGCCGCTTTTTTTTTCGGTGACACGTCGGTTTTGTGTTAAAGGTGGCAGTTTTGATGAGAAGACGTGCCGAGCTGGTGAATGAGTTTCTTCAGGTTTGAGTGACATGTCAAGGAGACTGAAATCTAATGATCGTGCATCTCTTGCAGATGATTTGAAGTCGATTCTTGACGATTGATCAAAGTGGGAGCTTTGTGACACAAATCGGATAAAGACTTGAGAGTTGAAAGGGTGTGAGAGATAGTTTTTAGACACAAATTATTTTGCAGGAACATTGCCAAATACTTCAGATTCAGAAGTTCATTTGAAGAAATAAGCTAAAACGAATAATTTTTAAGAAGACCGTCAAAACGAAACAAATTATGAAATATTTCGAATTTAGAATAGAAAATCTTATGCTGGAGACTTTCTGGAAGTAGTGCTGCATGCAGATTTTCAGACGTGGGACACGCGCGGATTTGACCGACATTTCGTCGCATCAGTTGCTATGACAACAAATAGCTATTATTATCGTTTTCAAAACAAGTAATAAACAAATGCCAACATCAGAAGTCAGAGTCATCTCTAAATTTCAAATATTTTTTATGTTTTGGCAATATTGCTACCGCGCAGCTAAATCAGAAGTAGAGATTGATTGCGGACATCTACGTGCAGAATTTACGTGTTTTCTTTCTTTCATTCTAATTGTGCTGTGCCCAGCATCAGTGTTATATGCAGACTATTTTTCTAATTTTTACGCTTTTAATGGATAAACGTCTAAAGTTGTAGTACTTGATGCAAAATCCATGATCTTTCTGATAAGTGTAATCTTTAGCTAGAATAAAAACCAAAAATCATATTTCTAAGGCAAAAAGTACATAAAAGTTATGATGAAAACAAAAAGATAATTTAAGGTTTTTCTTACTACGTGCACAGCACTATAATTAAAGCTTAGTTGAGAAGTGCACATTTTTAATTAGCAGTAAAGGTGATCAACTACATACAGTCAGTCTCAATCATATTCGTATAGAAAGGCGGTGTCTATTGAAACATACGATTTGGGAATACAAATGTGTTACATTTGACAAATTAATTACTTTGTTTATTTATTATTTAGCTTATTTTTGAAATACTAGATCATATTTTATCAAATCAATTGGTAGGAAAAAAAAAATGTTTTTTAAATTTTTGCAACACAATCTAGCTTAAACGGAGAAGTGTATGAATATTTTCAGAGGAAAGTATTTTAATTTTAAAAATAAAGAATAATAAGAAAGGAAAAATGGAAGTTTTGATTGGTTTGGTTTCACAGTGCAGTTAAAATGTATTAATGATACAATTTTCAAAGGGTAACTACGAACAAAGATCAGTACCACCGTCTTTTTGAAATGTGGAAAAATAGCTTGCGCCATTTCAGTTTCGAAATCTTTGCCGACGCCGCGGCGTATTGATCTGGGCTCGGGAATAAATCTTAAAACAGCTGATAACTTAGTGGTTGATGTAATAGACAAAGAATACACACAGGATCTTATCTTATCACACCAATAACAAAATATTTGAACTGCTCTCGTTTGTTTTATGTCCACGTCGTCAGGCTTTGGAATTCACTTCTAAATCAGGTGAAACAATTAAATGGAGTTATGAAGTTTAAAAAAGATTTTTTTGACTTTTTTTGTTAAATGATCATTATACATACCTCCCCTTTTCTTATTCATCCCCCTTCTTTCCTTTTTTACCTTTTTTTACTTGAACTAATAACTAGCTTAAGAATAAACATATGTTGTAATATTAAATACTAAATAATTGTACTATAAAAGACTACATTGTCTTACTTGTATTGCGAAATAAATTGAATTGAAGTTGAATTGATCCTAGATCTTCCTCCAGCTCATTTAATACATATTTAAATGCTGCCTTATTCAGCCGAAAGTTCTTTATGAATCCGCATCTTATGAATTTCATATAAATATCTAAGAATTTAAAAATGGAACAAAAATACTTAACATTGTCATCGAGTTTGAATGGACTAAACGACTCTTGACTTAAATCCTGATTTCGTGCTATATTTTCTCTAATTGAAACACTGCAATAGCTATTGAATCTATTTTATTGTGGAAAATCTAACAACCTTTGAAATTGCAATGACAACTGAAAATCGATTTTGTTTTCACATTTGACATACAATAAAGCAACTGATTCCGAAACTCCGAAAAAAATTTAGTGTACGGCAATGCTATTTTATTTCCCTTCGCTGCTCGTGATACAATATTTTCGTAATATAGCTGTGTGTTCGAAATTTTTCTCCGTCGGGTATTATGATTAAGGTGTTATCTTCGTAAAACCTTTTTTTTTTTCAAATTTTAACCAGAGAGCTAGTTTTCATACAATAAAAATAGGCACCTAAAGTTTTCTTACGCTGATCTTCCCATTGAAGTAATTAGAAAATTCTAAATCACTAAAAATTTTTTTTTTTTATTTATTTCTTTATTTCAAGACAAAATGATATACATCACTTTTTTTTTTTTTTTTTTCTCCCTTCCGCTTTTTTTTCTCTTCATTCAATGCTTCATAAAAAGTGTTACAATGACCGGATTTAGTTTTAATATGCGCCGTTTTGTTCGATAATATGTTTCCATCTAGACGGCAACTTCATAGTACCCCCCTCGTAGAAGCCCCCCTCCTTATTTAAGAAGAACTCGGACAGCCACTTTTCACAAGCCTCTTTTGAGTTCAACTTCACGACACCAAGGGCGTTCGCCATAGACAGGAACAGGTGGTAATCACTTGCTATATGGTGGATGCGATAAAACCTCTCATCCGAGCTCCCGTAGCTTCTGACGAATCATCAACGAAGTGTGTGGTCTGGCGTTGTCCTACATCCTTCCTGTTGGCCAATTCTGGACGCTTCTGGTCGATCGCCTGCTTCAACCGGTCCAGTTGTTCGCAGTAGATGGTAGAATTAAGCGTCTGGCCATATGGGAGCAGCTCATAGTGGATGATTCCCTTCCAATCCCACCAAACACACAGCAAAACCTTCCTGGCCGTCAATCCCGGCTTGGCCACTGTTTGGGGCGATTCACTGGCCTTCGACCACGACCGTTTTCGCTTGATACTCGATGATGTCGTATGTGATCCATTTTTCGTCGCCAGTCACCATCCGCTTCAAAAATGGGTCGAGTTCGTTCCGTTTCAGCAGCATATTGCAGGCGTTGATTCGGTCCAGAAAGTTTTTTTGCGTCAAATCATGCGGCACCCAAACATCAAGCTTTTTTTTCTATCCAGCCTTCTGCAGATGGTTTAAAATGGTTTGGTGACTAACTCCCATCTCCTGGGCGATGTCACGAGATGCCACATGCCGGTCTAACTCGATGTTTTCCATGATTCAATCGGTATTCGTCGTCACAGGTCTTCCGCCGGCTGGCTTATCCATGGTGTCGTTTTCACCGGCTCTGAATCGTCGAAACCATTCCTCCGCGGTTCGAAGTGATAGAGAAGCATCCCCCAAAACACCATTAATCTCACGGAACGCTTCTCTAGCGGATTTGCCTTTAACGAAGGAAAACTTTAAAATAGCGCGAATATCGGCGTTAGTGAAATCCATGTTTACACGTCTATAACTGTTTGACGCAATATCCAAACTAAACGACATAGCGTCGTTTTGTAAGTTATGTCAAGACCTTTCAAATGATGTATAGTATTGCCAGATACGAGATCTGTAACGCTTTGTACATAGCCGTAAAATTCAAAAGACAAAAAGGCGGAAGGGAGATATTTGACAACTTTATATTTGCTTTACCTTCCAGTGCGCACAATTTGTTCGTGTACGTAAGCAAATCAAAACTGTGACAGATTGGCTGTCACAAAAATGTCACGTTGATATAATGTATTTTCTTTTTTCTTTTTAGAGATAGAAGTGTATCTTGTCTCTCCGATATGTCCAGCTCCTTTGAATTTTAACTAACATTTTTTTGGGTTATTTGGTATAGATCCCTCGTATTTGCATTCGAAGCAAATGAACTTCATCTAGTTTTTTTTCTAGAAATCTTTATTTCTTCAAAAACGTTCTTGAAGAACATGGGATTTTCTTAATATTCAATGGACTATTTTAGTTTGTCCGTAAATTCTCAATAAAATCAAGATCAAAATCTCATGGTCGCTTATATAAAGTGGTCCTATTTTGTTAATATTGCCTTATGTTTTTCAAGATTGCCTGCTGAAAAAGTACAGTACTGTAGCTTTTAATTGCCGTCAGGTAAATGCAACCCTGCTTCTTCAGTATTTAGCAATAGAAATTAGGCCATCCGCCCTTTAATCCTTTTAATCGGAACGATACAGCGCCACGACATTTTATGTGAAACAAAAATTCTAGTGCTTTTATGCTTGAGCATGGGTGCGTGAAATTCCTTTGACGTGGGGACCAGAGGTTAAATGTTAGAAGATATTTTATTTACTTTTGTTTTATCACTAAATAGAACCTTCTTATACTAGGTGGAGATCCAATACCTCCATTTGCGAACGAACTTCAACATTCATGTGCAGTTTTGCTGTGAATTCTTTTTTAGAATGCGTTCAAAAATGCCAGCATCGTTCAAACTTCGCCTTAGAGCTTCTATAAACGGGCCCCTATCATCATCATCATTAGTGACGTAGCAAGCCACATAGGGCCAGAGCCTAGCTCTTCGAGCCTCCACTGTGTTGTGCGCGTTATAATTTTTGACACATGTGAAGAGGACCTACAGTTTATTGCCGGTACTCCAGGAGGATTGTCAGTCGTTCGCTCTAGGTGGGGCGGTGAAAAATGTTTGTGGTGCTTTTTTTCCCTGGGCTGGATTCAAACCCGGGTACTCTAGCTTAACAGTCCAACGCACTAACGATTAAGCCACAGCGCCCACGGGCCTCTATTATAGCCAATTATTTTATTTCAAATTTCCGTGTAAGGTAGTAATTTGTTCGTATAGCGAACAGTGCTTGTCTTTTCACATCTATCGTTGTCTCAGCCGAAGACTTGGGCCGACATTTCATTAAAAAATACCCAAAAAACTAAAGTCCTATAGCTCTTTTGTGAAAAAAAAATTGCTATTTCATAAGAAAATTTCAGCGTTTGTAATTATATACACGGCCAGTTCTGCTCATGTTTGCGCTTTTGATTAACAAATTACAATCTCTAAAGTTACGGTACTTGATGGAATCCATGATTGTTTTAATATTTGTAGTCTGTAGCTACAATAAAAACCAAAAATGACCTTCCTAAGGAGGAAAGCACCTCCATGAGTTGTAAAGCAAACAGAAAAGATCATTTAAGGTATTTCAAGTTACATGAACAGCACTGTAACTTTGCAAATTAAAAATCGTTTTGTTGTTTTCCCATCCGACTTGGCACATTCTAGACCAGATTAAGACCTTTGTGAAAAAAAATACAATACGACTTAGTTGTTCATGATCTTTGATCTCTGTAAATGAATACAAGCGGATCACATGCAGCATAATGGAAGAATATTGAAAATCAAGTTGTTCTGAGAACAGGAAGCTGTTACAAATTTTTACGTATCGATTTGATTTGCATGAATGTTAATGAATGTTATTAACACGAGTTTTGTTCACACAGAGCGGTTTATTGAATGAAGCTAATTAACTTTTTCAATTACTATTTTTATATTTTCTTTATGCTAAGTAAGTAAAATAGAATTAAATGCCGACCTCTTATTTTATTTTCTGAATGAACCGAGGCCAACAAGGAAACCTCCGTGTGTGGTGGCGCCTTTTGCGAATGCAAATTTAAGATCTGTTGACCGTAAATAAATGTACTGCCTTATAATCACAGTGATTTCGAATAGAAATGGATATTTTAAACGAAGTTAACAGATTCAATCAAATCGAACGTGTAATTTTTCCTTTTTTTTTTTGTTTTCGAAAAACTCACGTACCTGTCATCTCACCATCTGAGGAGCTGTAAAAATATTTTCCCAACAAAATTCCTATAACTGATTTTCAAAGGAAAACCCCCTAAGCCTGAGAGTTAAAAACCAATCACCAGTCGTTGGCGTCGTCGTTGCAGTAGGCGTGCTGATTAGCCTGATGACTGTTCCTGTCGAATTGATTAGAGGAACCCATAAATACGTTGTGCCAGTGTCTTATCTCCCGACTCACCGGACTCTCACACATCAGCCATTTCAAATAGACTCAATCAACTAATGACCACAGTCTCACATTCTCCGGCCAGAGGATTCAGAGAATCAGCAGAGTCAGTCGGACTCTTCGAATTTGCTAATTGCAAGGATGCCCAGCCCCCTCTTGGCCGGCTGGGATCATAAAAATCGCGTAACAAAACGTAAAATCCTCCAAACAACAGGCACCCAAACTCGGTCGTAAATCGGGGATGAGGCTAAAATAAGAACTCTTCTGGCCGACAATCGGCGTGGTTATTATTTAAAATTACAGCAGTAGCCGATGTGAAAATCAAGCTCCATAAAAAAGGATTCTCTCTCTCGCGGTCGGACGAGAGCCAGTCAGGTGGTCAGCGGTTAACCGCGAGTCGCTGCTAATTAAATACACCACCACCACCACCGCCACCGCCACCGCTACGGTGCAATTTGTAGTCGCGTTACGGCCCAAATGGAATTGAGTGCACAATGGATCGAGGATCGAAACAAAAAACACGAAAAACAAAAAAAAAAAAAAAAAACAACACGCCGACGAGGTCCTGCAGCAAAAAAGATACATCTTCATTAATAAAATCCTAGAAAGTTGCAAAAATACTTCATTACGAGCATTTAACTCTGCTCGCCGCCGCAATAAACCATCCGTTCGTTGAATGCGATGATGGAAATGTAGAGACGCAGAGCGGGACAGGCCCTAGCGGATAATAATTACAATTCCTACTGTACACCCAACAAATCGACGGAACGTCGTCATAAAGTGGCAACTTGGCAAAAAAGAGGTTCACTTCGGCAATAATAGGTGACCGCCCTGGCGAAAAAGCACTCACCATCGCGCTGGAGAAGCATTGCTCCACCACGGCACCCGGCACCCGGCACCGCCACCGCAAAATTCCACCCAAAGAGGATAGACAAAAGGCCTTCTCTCTCTTTCCCTGCCATTCTGTCAAATGCCCCCTCAAGTGGCCCGTCAGGGCGGACCACAAGTCATGTAATGAAGATGATGCCCCATGCTTCCGACGGCCGCCGCTGCCGATGCCGAAGCCGAAGCCGAAGCCGATGATGATGTGGATGTGGATGACCATCACGATGACGATGATGGTGATGGCTGTGGAAATTGGAATCGACGTGTGATGACCAGTCAAAACCATAAATATGATTAACTTATAGGAGTTAATGGATTTTCTCGCGGTCGTTGATCAAAGAGACTCGTAATGAGCGGGTGGTGGTGCTGCGGAGGGTGTGCACTTGGCGCACCGGCTCGCCGGCTGGACGGCGACGCGCTGTGCGAAAACACACGCTTTGCCAGCGACGACCTGGCTAATCCACCAATAAATTGTAACAACAACGACATCGGTGCGGGGCGCAGAATCCGCGAGCTCAGCCATCCGGTTGATCAAAGCGAAGGGTCATAAAGAATGGTATTCCCAACAATGTTCGAGTTTGTTGCACGGAGTCATCGGTTGGAGTCGTCGTTTGCGGTGGACGGAGCCTCCTGCGGGACAAACTCCCGAAATTATGACGTTGTTTCGTTAGTGGCCCGATAAGTCTGAACAATTTTTCGGAAGTGTCTCGTAAAGTTTTTTGCGGGTGGTAAGCGGATTCGAGGAGGATGCACGAGTCATCAACCGATCGAGAGGTGCTCGGTGGCGTCTTCAGCTGGTATGGACCTAAGAAAAGAAAGCTTTTACCGGTGGCCGGCCTAGTCATGGTCATAAAAGTAATTGGTGGGGCTTGATTCTCTTCTGAAGACATTCTTAGGGTGAAATAACGTCACAAAACAAACATCAATTAATGAATTAACATCATGTTAGTAAACATAACTCTAGACTTAAAGTAGGCGGTTAAATTTGCTTAGCTGGTTTTAGCCCTGGCAGGGACCCACTTCAAACTTTTATCAAACCCATAAATTTTAGATAAATCTGACAGATCGTTGGTTTGAATAAAAGACATGAAACTACAAAAATTGCTGATTTGGTTTGGATAGAGCAGAGATGACTTAAAGCCGCCTCATAAGAGACAGACGTATAGTTATTCAAAAAAGTTTTTGCACACACAGTTTTTTGATGAGTTCACGGTAATCGGAATAGTTTGCATAGAATGTTATAAAGGGTGATTTTTTAGCTATTATTTTTTTGGCAACACTGGTTTAAACAGCTGACGCACGTTTCGTGTTTTGTTTCACTGTCAAACATCTTCAGTTTGGTCTATAATTTAACCATGAATCGTCTTACAAACGAACAACGCTTGCAAATTATTGAATTTTATTATCAAAATGCGTGCTCTGTTAAGAAAGTTCAGAAAGTTAAGACAGCTCATTTTTGGCTCAATGGGTACGTAAATAAGCAGAATTGTCGATTTTGGAGTGAATATCAGGCAGAAGCATTGCAAGAGCTACCAATGCATCCAGAAAAAGTCACAGTTTGGTGCGGTTTATGGGCTGGTGGCATCATTGGACCGTACTTCTTAAAAGATGATGCGAATCGTAACGAAACTGCGAATGGTGAGCGCTACTGTGAGATGATATCCAACTTTTTTTTGCCCAAAATGGAAGAGCTTGACTTGCATGACATGTGGTTTCAACAAGACGGTGCCACATGCGACATGCCACACAGCACGCGCAACAATGGACTTATTGAGAGGCGAGTTCGGTGAACATTTTATTTGACGTTCGGGACCGATCAATTGGCCGCCTAGATCGTGCGATTTAACGCCTCTAGACTATTTTTTGTGGGGCTATGTGAAAGCTCATGTCTATACAGACAAACCCGCTTCAATTGACGCATTGGAAGACAACATTGAACCATTTATTCGTGAGATACCGGCCGAAATGTTGGAAAGAGTATGCCAAAATTGGACTAAGCGGATGGACCATTTGAGGCGCAGTCAAGGTCAACATTTGCATGAAATAATCTTCAAACACTAAATTCTATGGACCGTACTATCGATTCAAATAAAGATTTCATGCATTTTTCTGAATTTTATGTGTTCTTTTTTTAGAAACTTTCCTATAGCTTTTAAAAAATCACCCTTTATAAGGAAAAACCCAGTTTTTCTTCAAACCATCGAGAAATTTAATGTGAGTTGCTGATCAAGTAGACGTTAGTTGGCAGGAAAAGAAATGTTCGACCCTCAATTTAACTCTCCTAAGTTTATAGGTTAATGTAATATGCACTAAAGCATTATTTACCGTCTTATCTTTTCAATTGCTCTTCGAACATGTTAGAGTAATGAAGATTGACAAACAGCAGAAATCTAGCAATTAGTAGACTTAAATTTGAGCAATAAACAAGGCAATAGTAATGGAGTTACATGATGCAAACGTTGTGTTCAATCGTCAGAATGACAATCGGCCGAAAACCCACATGATGAAACCCCAGCTTATTTGGTGAATTTTAACTCCAATGTGCTACTTCACGCGGATTTAGTCTCAGAAAAATGTCAAAATGATATCGAAAACTATAAATTAGTCTGCAATGTTTTTCTGGGAATATAAAAAAAAGTTTATACCCGATTCCTTTTATAATAAATAATTTGTAAATTATTTTGCTAAATAAATAAATAATAAGCAAAAAAACAGTTTAGCAGCTTTACAGCCAGTGAAAAAATATGTTTCTGGATTTTTTTTTTCTCAAAAACTCAAATTTTTATGGTAGGCTAAAGCGGGGGCAAGTTGGACCAGGCGAATTTTTCAAAAACTGCAAGTATTACACGAACAAGATCACAATTTTGGAGATATTGAGTCACTGTATCTAGGAAAACTTTAAGCAAGAAGCACAGCCGTCGCAATACAGGCTTATTTACAGAAAGCTAAACAATGGCCTCCAACGAAGCACGTACTTTCTCAATCGCCACCACATAAATATGATTAGTGTAATATTTTAAGTCCGGGAGAACTCTTAAAATTAAATTACGTCCCATATCAACCCAACCTGCCGATTCTATGCGATCTTTGCAACTTGAAAGTAAGAGAAGATGTATTTCATTTCGTTGCCAAATGTCCCATTCTCAAAAAGCTTTGCCTGAGGTAGTTTGGAGTAGCTGAGTTGGAGATTGACGATACGTTGGGCGTCCTTAATTGAAAGTTAGGCGTTGAACCTTTATATCAGTATACCACAACCTCACTCAAATATAGACAGCGTATTTTTGAAGGAGATTTTAAAAACAAACAGAATTATTATAAAGCAAACAAACAAGCTGTTCCCAATAAACTTCAATCTATTTCTCAGCATATCGGGATTGATATTGTCTCATGTGCACGGAAGCATTCTCTAAAAGTGCCGAAATTGGGCTCATAAGAACTGCTGATGCATGGCGCATGAACTTGACCTCATTTTGATTTGCATTAACTACCATAGCAAATGCTTTTTACTTGTTTTATTTTAAATACAATATTCTATTATTTCTTTCTAATTCTTTTTGCCTTTTATAGAGCTCGTTTTCCCACTTTTAAGCCCCAAACTAATGGAATCGTTTAAACTTGTCGCATTTGAGACAATATTATTCTTTTGCAATTACTAAAAACCAATGATGAGGAATCGAATAAACTATTGTTTAAAGTGTCGCTTACAATAATTTGGTGGTTAGGGCGCGATATTTCCCCTCCATATTTGTCTGTTCTCATGGTATAGCTTGAGTGGTGTTCCTTTTTTTTTTTTTTTTTTTTTTTTTTTTTTATTGGGATTCAAATATATAAAATAAGTTGACAAAATGTGTACCTGCGAAGCTAAAGGCTTATCTGCAGGTGGTTGTTATAATGGTGTTATAAAGTATCATTCAAGATCATCCCTTGCTTTTTTTACAATTACATTGGTTTGACAAAATAAACAAAAATTATTGAAACGGAGAAAATATATAATTAAAAACAGCATGAACATTGGCAGACATTACGAAGATGGAATATACGATAGAATTATGATATACATTACAGTTATACGGATATAAACAGATTACAAATTATGTTATGCTTTCTAGGAAACATTTTTTTAATTTTTGCTTTCTAACATTAGCTGCTCTTATGCTCTTCAGATTTTGTGGTAACTTGTTTAGTATATTCGGCACCTGGTACGTCAGTTGTCTTCTTCCATATTCGTTGATGATCGGTGGGAGTTGGAATAGTCCTGCCGCTCGGCTCCTTGTCCCGAGAGAATGCTCTATTGGTGTTTGTAGTTCGTTATTCTCATAGTATTCCAACGCCATGGTCATCTGGAATATTTGGGTTACGTTCAGCGTCCTGAACCTCGTGATTCCTCTTCTCGACAGGATTTTGATGGCCCTGTCTTGAATGCTTTGCAGCTTCTCTATGTGGGAGCGGGCTGCTCCCCCCCATGCCATTATTCCATACCGGATTCTGGATTCCACTAGTGCATAGTACACCTGTCGCAGAACTGAATCTGGTGCTTTGTGTTGGAGGCATGCTAGGGCGAAAATTGCACCTCTTAGTTTGCTGCGGAGGAAGTTGACGTGTGGTTCCCATAGGAAGTGGCAGTCGACCATAATACCTAGATATTTATATGAGTCAACAACTTCGATCGTCTCTTGATTTGCTGTTCTGTCGCAGGTGAAAATCTTCAGGGTAATATGAGATGCCTGGTACATGGGACTTCGAATGTGCATCAGCTTGGTTTTGGAGTTGTTTATAACTAGTCCGTTATCATGGCACCATTTGCCGATTTCGTCCAGCTCGGCACTCATTACCCTTGCTGCTTCTTCTGGAGATCTTCTGCTAACAACAATCGCTGTATCGTCTGCGTAGGCAAAGGGTACGCTATTTCTCAGGCATCTTAGCATTTCATTTGTGTATATTATGTACAGTAACGGTCCTAGTTTCGACCCTTGTGGAACTCCGTATTTAGAGACATTTTTGTCGCCATAACAGTCCTTTATTCGTACCCGGAAACTTCTGTCTTTAAGATAGCTGGCCACCCATTCCAGTAAGTTGCCTCTTATACCGATTCGATGTAATGCCATTATCATCTTACTGTGGTCGAGAGTATCAAAAGCCTTGCTGAAGTCTATAAACAAGACGAGAGCGTGATGTTTTTTGCTGAGAGCTGTGTTAATTTCGTCAGCAAAAGCAGCAAGCAGCTGGTTGGTGCTTTTTCCCTTTTGGAAGCCGTACTGATTATTGTGTATCACTTTATGTTTTCGTAAAAAGTCCCATATGCGGTCAACTATGATTTGCTCCATAATTTTATCTATCGCAGGTAGTATTGCAATTGGCCTGTAGTTAGAGATAGTATCCTTGTTTCCTCCCTTGTATATGGGTCTCACCACAGCTTCTTTTAATCCTGAAGGGACTATCGACTTATCGAAGCTGAGATTTACCAGTTTCGTTATAAGTGGGACGAAGATATTAACGTTAGCTTTTATATCCACTGCCCTGATACCATCCGCCCCCGCTGCTTTATTCGAATTCAGCTGATGAATTATACGCTCTATTTCTCGCGGTTCCACAGATCCTAGATATAGAGACTTCGTTGTATACGTATTTCTATGGGTCGAGGCTGTGATGCTGCATTTGTGTATGATTGATTCTGGTTGTTTTGTAAAAAATGTGCCAAAGTCAGTCGCTAATGTCGAAATGTTCGTGTTTGGTGGGAAGTTTTTGATTATTGTGTCATCGACTGTGGGCTTACTTCGCCCAAGTATTTCACTTATAAGAGTCCATGTTTTCTTTGGGTCAGATCTGGCTACTTCAAATTGTTGTGCATAATATATATTTTTAGCTCTTGATATTCCTTTGTTTACCTGGTTACGAAAAGATTTGTACTCGCTTTCGTATGTTATGTTTCTGCGGTTGTTTTTCCATTTACGGTAGAGCCTGTCTCGTTGTTTGCAGCTCTCAAGAATATCTCTGGTGATCCATGGTGCTGTTTTTCGAACTTTCTTTCTTGAACGCGCTGTCTGCGAATGCCTGTATATATCTTTGAGTTTTTCATGTATGCAGTCAAATAGTATTTCTGGGTCGGATTCTTCTAGTACAGTTGTCCAGTTGGTTGTTTGTATGAGTTCATTTACTCTCCTTGTTTGTATTACGATATTGGATGTCGGCGCGGTCTCGGTTGCCCTTTTATCATAAACTCCATACATGACCGTGTAATGATCGGATATATTGCTTTCAATTATAGAAGAGAACATTCGAACTCCTTGCAGATTGACTAATATATGGTCAATTTGAGTGCTGCTTCCGATGTTTGGATCAACTCTAGAGTATCCTCTGATGACGTTATATAGGCCTTTCGAAGCCAGCATGTCTTTATAGTTAAGAGTATTTGCACTCGCGTTGTCTTTTGTGTTTAAATTCATATCACCTAGGATAATCATGTCGTTGTCGTCAGCACTGAGTATTTGGTCAAATTCTTTGATAAAACCAGCTTGGTTTTGCTTTGGTGGTCTATATATGGCGCATATTGTTTTTTCTTTCTGTACTGTTTGGATTTGTATAGTCAAGTTCTCTGAAAACTCTGTTTTAATACATGTTTTTTTATATTTGATGTGGTTCTTTATAAACATTGCAATTCCTCCACCTTTTTTGTTCGTTCTGTTAAAAAACTCGGCGTTGAAGCCTCCCAGTTTGTAGAAATTGTTTTCGTCGGTATTTATATTGATTTCCACCAGGACAATGACATCTACATATTTTATAATTGAACGTGCATAAACACAAAAAGTGTCCCAGTTTTTCCTAAGTGATCGTATATTTAAACATAAACAACAAAAATTTAATTTTCTTAATTCTTCCTTAGCTTGATCAAAATCGTGAAATTCTAAATAATTCAAGTCAAACAGATCTTTTACATCGGTGACATCCATTTGAACACATAAACAGATCGTACATCTATACAAACATACATAATAACAACTTAAAGGCGTTTGATTTTGTCGATATCGTTCGTGGTTTCAATAACAATAGCATCTGATCTCTCATCTCTTCTGGCAAATATCTTTCCAGCGCTTTCCCAAACGAATTTCCAGTTTTCATCCCTTGCTTTTTTCTTTCCTTGCCATAGGAGCTGTTTGTTTTCATTTATAAGCAGATTGTTGACAAACACAATGTTAGTGGTGAACGCGTCGCTGAATTTGTCGTTATCTTCGAAGTGCTGATTAATTTTGGCAACTGTCAGTGGGCGAAAAGAGCGTGTTTTTTGCAAAAATTCAGTTTTTGTTGTGTAACTGTGGAAGGTGGCTACAATGCGGGAATTTTCGGTGTTTTTATTTTTAGTGCGGTAAATGTCGATTATATCCGTGGTTTTTATTTCGTGGTGAACTGTTTTCCCTATGTTTTTTATAATTTCGTGTAAGTTTTCGCGTTGTTTTGCGGGAATATTTTTTATTTCAATACAGTGCTTTAGTTGTTGTTGTTCCAATTGGTTAATTTTTGCCCTCATGTCTATTATTTGTTTATCCTTTTCATTATTGGCATCTTTTAGCATTTGAATCTCGTTCATGAGCGTGTCCATCAGTGTGTTATTTTTTTGGTGGCCCAACCTTAGGTTAGGTTAGGTTGGTGGGCCGGCGGATATACCGCCTCACTTAGGTCCTTGTGGACCCCTTGTGTTACCCATTGGGGGTGGTAAGGTGTCCCCCTCCTCATTCGCGGTATCCTATCCCAGTGCATCCTCGGTCCATTTGGTCCGGTTCAAATACCTGAAAAGATTCTTTAGAGGTAAAGAGTTTATCTCATTAAGGTCTTGGAAGAAGTAACTTCCTAATGTTCTGTGCCTCAGGTGACAAAGGCTGGGGCAGTGACAGAGGAAGTGTTGAGTATCTTCCCGCTCCTCCTCATCAGCACAGCCCCTGCAGATATTGTCACCGAGTAGTCCTATCTTAAATAAGTGGTCTTTGAGACTATTGTGACCCGTGATTACTCCCACCGCTCTTGCGAGAGACCTTTTGTCATGCGAGAGCAGCACTTTCGTTTTGGCGTAGTCATATTCTGGCCACATAGTCCTCGTTGTTTCACATGTAGATAGCGCTTTCCATCTGTCGTTCGCTAATCTAATTATCTTATCCCCAATCCGCTTCTTAAGGAGGCAGATCGGTGGATCGATCCCTACTATCGCCTGTTCCAGCCCTAGTTTGGATCCTTCCCTCGCAAGCCTATCAGCTTCCTCATTGCCAGGTATGTTCCTATGACCAGGGACCCAGCAGAGATTAATCCTATGCTGCGAGCCAAGAGCCCTAAGCTCTTCGCGACAGCTCAGGACCAGCCTAGACTTGATTTCCGTAGCGGAAATCGCTTTTATGGCCGCCTGACTGTCAATAAAAATGGTGATATCAGCCGGTGATATCGCCAACATTGATATCATTCTGGCCGATTCCATGACTGCCAGGACCTCCGCCTGAAAGACACTGCTACAATCCGGAAGTCTGATTGATCTTCGCATGTCCAACGCTTCGGAGTATATGCCCGCGCCTGTTCCTTCCTCCATCTTCGAACCGTCGGTATAAACCGCAACTGTCGAATTGCTGATGGGTGCCATCTCCTCCCACTCCTCTCTTGAGGGGAAGGAGCAAACAAAGGGTCTGTCAAAGTCGGTAAGAGGCAACGTGTAGTCGCACTTTATGCCTGTGACAGCCATCTTTCTCAAAATGCTCGAGTGTCCTGTAGTGCCGGATTTCCAATGGCCTATGCTATTGATCCTGAGTGCACATGCAGAGGCAGACTCAAGCACAAATAAGTCTAGAGGTAGCAGGTGCAGTATGATTTCGAGCCCCGCGGTGGGAGTTGTACGGAATGCACCAGTCGCACCCATGCATGCCAACCTCTGAATTTTCGTCATAGCCTTACAGTGTGTAGCCTTTTCCAGAGCTTGCCACCAGACTATATTACCGTAAGTTAGAATGGGTCTAACGATGGCCGTGTACATCCATAGGATTACTTTGGGGTTTGGTCCCCATTTCCTCCCGAACAACCTGGCGCAGGTGTAGAACGCATTCGCAGCCTTTTTAATTCTCTCCTGAACGTTTTTTGACCAGTTGAGTCTCCTGTCTAGGATCACCCCTAGATATCTTGCACTCTACGCTAGTGTTAGCGGCGTGCCATCTATAGCTGGGATCCTAAATTGTGGGATTAACCTCTTATTCGTGAACAGTACAAGTTCAGTCTTTTGGGGGTTAATACCTAGTCCGCATTTCTTGGTCCACTGAACTAAGCTGTCCAGGGAGTTCTGCATAATGTCTGCAACTGTTGGTAGGAATTTACCTGTTGCTAGGATGACTACGTCGTCAGCGTACGCAACGGCCTTAGTCCCCAGTTGTCCGATACTCTCTAAAGCCTCATTTATAACCAGCACCCATAGAAGAGGGGAGATGACTCCGCCCTGTGGAGTTCCTCTTGAGGCAATAACCTTGAGGCTGCTGTTGCCTATTTCTGCATTGATTACTCTTCTGTTTAACAAACTAACCAACAGGTTGGTAATGGGTTGTTCTACTTCCGAGTTTTCAAGCGCAGTCTTTACCGCCGTGGTCGTCACATTGTTGAATGCTCCTTCAATATCCAGAAAAGCCGCTAAGGTGTATTCTTTGTCAAGCAGTGATTTCTCAGCTACCCTGACAACGCCCAACCTTACTTTCAGAATTCCGAAGAAAACAAATTAATTTTATTTTCTTCACTCCAAAGGATATTATATCATTTTTTACTCCTTCAGCGTCGTTTTTTTTATGATAAAGGGAACACACCTATTTTTTTTACCAGCTGTGTATTTTAAGAGAGGAAGACACCTGCCAATGACTTTCAAATTACTGCCGAGGCAATTTGAAATACTAATATCCCTCCATCTATCGACAGGTTTCAAACCCAACCACGTCCTTGCCTCATTACCACGTTACAACGCAATGTTCTCTTTACAAAGTTCGATAGATTGTGACTTATTTAAGTGGCATCAAAGTCAAATGTAATTCAACCGCTGATTTTATGATCTTATGATAACCAGCAAACCGTAACCCGATTTATTTGTCAACAAGATCATAGCAGTGGACTGTAATCCAGTCAGAAAACAACACCCAAAGCACAGAAAATACTCTCTACTCTAAATACAGACCAACAATTCTTGGACATTACGAGCAGTAGGCCGTGACAGCGGCAGCACCGCGAGGGCCTACCTCGTGGAAAAGGCTTGTCCCTTGCATGTTATTCGAATTTATGACAGAGACTTCCTACAAGGTACTAATTAATTTATTTAGTGCACTCGCCTGCGATGTAGGGACTTCTGTTTTTATGTTTAAACATAAACCTTTAAGTTAATGCGGATTGGTTGATAGATTTGTGTGACAGAGGACGGCTTCTGGGGCAATGATGGCTGCAAGTCAAGTTGGACGGGTGTTCGGGATTTTGTTGGGAATGAAGTTAAGAAGAATGAAATTATTCGGATGTTATCAAGGTCAGTTGGCTGTGATGAATGCAAATTTATTTAATTTAATGGAACGACGCAGGATAGACGACAGCAAACGATTGCTCGGTTCTAATGGGAGGCGGTTAAAACTTTTATGACAAAAGAGCAGCTGGGCTTGAGAGTTTCAACATCATTTACCACCCATGAACTTACAAGTTTGTAGTCTGAATGTCAAAAAAAATGGCTGTTGTTGGATTCTAATGTTGTCACGGCTTAAACCAGCAGTCTTTTAAGAGTTGAAGCACATGACGACCTGGTTGCATTTCACTCTTCACACTTACACGAAAAAGGAAACGTTTATGCCCGATTTGTGGTTACTGCATTTTTTTTACGCATCTTTTCTGACTTCTCATAGCATTTCGTTTTAGTTTTAGGTTATGTTTATTTATTTATTTACTTCTAATACATAAATTGTCGATTTAATGCCGACAAAGCGTGTTTTCAAACGAGCCTGGTTCCTGCCTAAGCTAATTTCAGTCATATTTCAACAGATGTCTCTGGTCTTTGCGTACCAATAAATTTCTCATGTCTTCTTCGTCGACCTCATAAATGTGTACCCGCGAATTATTCCGCACATTCCCGTCCCATCTTCAAACAAAGTAAGGTAACTAAGAGAATAATTTATTTTTAGCTAATTTCACTACAACATGCACTCAGCGGTGCACATGGCGGTCCGGTCTTTTTACCATCCGCTCTAAACTACGATTTGTTTGTTAAGCCAATTATCCTGGATGAAGTCAAAATACTTGGAACCGACAAAAAATTTACATATTCAATTAACTTCACGCGCACTCACACTCCCAACTGGCTCATTGGCAAACAAATGACTTAAATCGTGCGCCCTGTTGTTCTACAACGCGCCGGATTGAGATGCGTGCGGCGAAGTGGCTTTGCATGGTCCGCGCAAATGATCGAACTTTTTTTTTTTTTTTTGAGACCCGGCGTAGATTTTAATTAAAAGTTAATTCAACTTCAAATGTGAAGATGTGTATCTGCGGGAATTGCACAGTTAGGCAAAGAAAAAAGGAAGATAAACGTCAAGAGTATGGTTTCAGGGGCCATAAGTGTCATCAGCAGGGGGGTGTTACCAGTCTAGCACTCCTAGAAAGTCGATGTCATCGCGAAAAGTTATTTCTTCTTCTTTTAAATGAATTTTCTTAATTATTTGCCGTGTGAATGGGGCGAAGGTGTAGTAGTTAAATCACAGCTTGGGAGAATCCTTCGATCGAATCGAAGTCCCGTGGTTGTGAGACGTGTGAACATGAGTTTTGTCACCAAAAGGTTCAGTGGCATGATTTACGATTTCTCTTTGACTCTGCAGGTGGCTAATTACTGCACAGCTCTTTGAGCCATCGACTGATTGACTGGAAACTCGTCTAAACGAGATCATCGGCTAATGGAAGGCATAAGGGCTATCGTTGTCGGTACACAGCGAATTAGTTAAGAGGGCAAATTATAAGGTGTAAAACAACACACCTTCCTGCATTAGGGAACTAGTTGAATGAGGCTATAAAGGCACTTGGCTGGTTATTAGAATGAGATGAGGTGCCAATTTAGGCCAGAACGATGCACACTTAACCGATCTAGGAGGTATTTATTGGATTTAGTTTCTCGTTTTTATGCTCGCAGGCGAATCCTTCGTTGATAAACAGTGAATAAGGAAATGGGTGATTGTCTTCCTGGATCGATTGCGTGTTTGGAGCAGCTCATTGTAAGACTCTAATGGGATTTAACTCGATGTTGAATTAAAAATTTTGGGATTGATCGTCTTAATTGCCTTTTTAGCCGGCTGATAGTTGAACATCTGTCAGAGCATCATTGTTTATTGTGTGTTTCTAGTTTCCGTCACTCCTTTCCACATCAGATGCCTTTGAAAACCGACTTATGACCCTATTCTGGTCGTGATGTAGTCATAACTCACAAACATCAGTGAGGGGAAAATTGTGATGATACGCCATCTTTCTGTTTTTCTGTTGTGAACAGCTGATGACCTGCTCAATCGCAGATCACAATTTTGACAGTTTTGGGTTAGAATAGGAAATCCTCACACTCTAGTGAGGGTGCTGTAACATATGAGACAAATAGGCTATTAATCTTCGATGTTTTGTTTCAAAAAAACGCAGTTCTTGTTGTTTCTTAGATTCCGACAGAACTTGGCTTGTTAATTTCAACAAAAGTTTAAGGCAAGTCTTGGTTTTTATGCTTTAAAACTTTTATATTAATTTTCTTTCATGAGCTGGGTTTTTAAGGTTTGAAAATTTTCTTTTTTTCAAAAATCTATTTTTGTATGCCTTGGATCACTCTTCACTTACCGTTGGGACCAAAACTCCCCTCAGCTTTTCAGGATTTGTCAGACGTACGCTTACTTTCACTAGAACAAAAATATGTTCTATTTTTTTTTTTTGAAATAGAAGACACAAGACCACACGGTTTTTTGTGTTCAACTCAAAAGGAACGTGAGCATTAACGGCAAGGTCCTAATTTAGCTCTGCGACTTACAGTGTTGAAAAAAAAATTATATACACTTTTTTTTCTTTTATTTCTTATTAAAATTTTGAGTTTGCATGCGATTCACAAGCTATTGGTATGAACAATCTAACTTTAATGTATAATTGAAGAACAAGTTTTCGCCTTTCAAAGTTAGTATAGTACTTTATTGTAAGTGTTGCCATTGTTTTTTAATGAATTTTTTTTTTCATGTTGTTTGATTTGACTTTAAATTGCCCCTACCTCCTAAGCGGGGTGAGATAAACCCCACGCCTATAGCAAAAATTGCTCGTTTTTGGACGCTCTGAAAAACCATTATCAATTTTTGGCGCCAAAGTTATCTTACTCTCTCCGCACATCAAAATAGATATTTTTCTAAACGTGCAAAAATGGATATATTGAGATCAAGATGAACTTTTGTGAATTTTCACAGTTCTATAGATGCCATCGTTTGTACTTCATTTTTTTGGTGATGAAGTAAGGAAAAAAATAACATAAAAATCATTCAAATCGCTCAAATGTGAGGTTTTTTATTTACAAAAAACCATACGACCGTCGAGGATGTATCCATTTTTGTACGCCACTATACGTGTGAGAGCTTTGAACAACAAATCAAACAAAAGTGCGTAAAAATTATGAGCGTTTCGTTTCGTTTTTAATGCATTTTTATTTGAATTCACTTAACTTCTTACAGGCTAGATAAACATGCTTAAAACTAGCTTAACTAACTTAAAACTATCTAACAAACTTACTGGCCCTATGCGGGCACTCTAAGCTAAACAGAATTAATTAGTATTCCTTTCGACCTAAACATAAACAATTACAAAAATTTACTTATATATAGAATTAAACTAAGAAAATTAAGAATTTAAAAACTTAGCGGATGAACTGCTCTTAAAGAGGTAAAAACAAGAGATCTACAACTAAATTAATACTAAACTAAAACTAAACTTAATTTATTATATTTATATAAATTAAGTAAAAATTATGAGCTAGTGTTGGATGATTCCTGAATCAGTGTCAAAATGCTTCCTGTAATTCTGTTAGATTCGTGAATTACTGTCAAATTCATTGATGGGCGAGGAAAAATACCAGCTGCCCAAATGGGTGCCTATATCGAGTTGTGTGTGGTTCTGTGGCATGTTTGTTGTCAAAATTGCAAGCCAGTGAAATTACAAAACTGAAAAAACTTCTTGAATATTTTCATCAGAAAGAAGAAATCTTAACTTCAAAGAGGCAAAAAACCATGACAACTCGTTCAGTTCGAAAACAAACTCTGTTATAAAGCGCTCCCTCTGCAAGTTCCAAACCACCATTTTATTTCAATTTCCTCTTGAAGTTCGAGAATCTTCCATCGAATTTCGTTTCCCTGACTCTCAAGAATGTGTCGGCTTACATTTGAACTTCAAAAGTTCCCTTAAACCACAAAAGAATGAAATAAAAATTCTCCGGAATGCAAGTGACTCATAAAGTCTCATTCTTCCGTCGGCGTTTTGATTGGTTTCTCCGACAAAGTGACCAAACATTTTTTTTTCAGGACTTTTCGGGTGTAAATTTGACATTTCCTGCATGAAATTCCTCACACCAAGCAATCGAATGAATAGATCACCACAAATTACATCCAAGAATTTGTTTACTATGTACAATCAGCGTAATGGAGGTTTCATGGAGCACTTTGAATGCATCCTCCCATGCAGTGGATGCAGTTCAATGAGAAACTCGGAAATGTATGAGCGCATTTATTGAGTCATTCGCATACCTGATGGATTTTTATGAATGAAGAAAATTTAGTTGTTAATGAAATTCGGGATGGGATGTGGGCATCGTAAAATCCTTGAAAGGATATGGGAATTAGTTGATTTCATCTCATTCATGAATCTTAACATCCGGATGTAAAACGGATGTGACGGGAGGAGAGTTACATTGAACGGGAAGGACAATGAGTGCGGGTTGTGGTATGATGTGTGTTTTAGGAATTTAATTGAAATGTACCGACAGTTGAATTGAATGGTTAGGCTGGGTGGGGTGGGCACCTTTCATATCTTAAAAAATAAACATTCCCATTTTTTTATTTCAACAAACATCAACATGAATGTCGACGAAAGATTAACACAATCGTTGTGCTCCTTTCCCTGTCTTAGATGCCTAGAATTTCAGGTCAAGTTAACAAAAAATGTGGAGTTCAAAACCGTAGCTGATGAACGTATACACAATTTGAACGCACCCACAAAGGCATTCAATTTTCTGTTTCAATAAAAGCAGACATTGGAATGCAAATGGTTCAGGCGCTTCAGAGGCTTTAAAAAACTGGCTAATTGATTGAAGGAATATGACTGACAATGATTGTTTATTAGTTTCCTATAACTGTTTGTAGTTTTCAGTTAAATAAATTGCCCTCCTGTGGTCTGATTTTTTGATATCGAATTTAGGATGGTTTTTGTGCGATTAACTAAAACGCAGCACTTTTTTTTTACTGGTATGAGCCCTAGTCGTTCATTTTATTTAAGCTAGAAATTTATTTAGTGATTGAAGAAAGAATTGGTGTGGAACTTGATCTAAAAATGAAATCAATCAAATTTTGAAATATTCAAACCAATCGATTGTAAACAGGAATGTACTAGGGTGATGAAGCCAGTAGTCGGCCACTTAACTTTTTTTTACGTTTAATTTGCTCTTAAAAACCCTGTGTTTGTAGTAAAAAATAGGCTATTCTTCATTTCCAATTAGTTAAAATGTTTTAATTATGAAAAAATAGTCATTTTTAGGGTATTTACTACCGAAAACAAATTATTTACAAAAAACGTAAATGAAATCGTTATTCTTGAGTAGTCGGTCTCCTTTATCTCTGAAGTCGGCCAGCCAAGTATTCAGTAGTCAGCCCCTGTTCTTACATTGAAAAAATAAAACAAAAGAAAATTCAAAAGACAAACAGGCGGAAGGGAGATATTTGACAACCTAATATTAAATATTGACGGCCGACTTAACAAAACCTGTCTTCTAAAACCGAATCTTCAGTAGTCGGCCAGGACCCCAGAAAAATTATTAAAAAAATGTCTTCTTACGACCTCCCCAGTTTTTATTTAATTTTTTTTTAATCTTCGTTCAATATTCAGTAAGAAGAGTCTATTGGTAAAACAAATACAATAATATAACACATCTACCAGCAATATTTCACAGATTTTTGAAAATCGCTTCCACTATTTTTTTACACAAAAAACCTAACATTTCACTTTCGATGAAAGTTTGAATCAAAGTGGCAAATTTAGCTAAGAAACTAGCAACTCCTTTGCAACAACCTTTTACTCACAGATAGGAAAATCATTATCCTTTATAGAAAAGAAAAAAAATAAGTGTGTGTTACAAACGAATTAACTATTACGCATCGTTTTGTGAAGCGGCGGCCGACTACTAGAGGTGGCCGACCTCACATGCCACCACCCTACAGAAAAAAATAAGGACTACAGACTTCACTGTACTGTTGTCCGATAAAAATAAGTTTTGTGAAAGAAACTGTTGGCTTAGATGGCTGGGAAATGTAGAGCGGATGGACACCAATGTTCCGGCCCGTAGTCTTCGAATCTACCACCATGGGGAATCGCGGCAGAGGAAGACGCCAACTCAGATGTCGCACCCAAGTGGAAAGGTACCTTAACCAACTTGGTGTGCGAAACTAGAAAAATAATAACTGGCAAACAACCGGGCCAGTTGGAGAGGCATGTTGGTTGAAGCCTTGGTCCACCCCGGACTGTAGCTCCACCTAAGTAAGTAAAGTAAGAAAGAAACTGACATTACGCATAAAATAGCCTGCATAGAGTCGAAAACTAATGCGTTAAACAAAACTCTAATACAAAGCAATAGAGCAACGGAAGTCAAACATACAGTGCCTCCAGGAACTATTCGCTCACTAACCCATTTGAAGGAATAAATGGTCGTAGAAATGAACTGCAAGTTCTACAAAAATCATACCTACAATTTTTTTTTCTAATTAATGCGTACTAAAGGGATTGGGGCTGCCCTTAAGTGTCCAGTTTACTTACTTTACTAGCACGTGCCGAAGGAGAGATGGGAAGAAGGTACCGGTACACGTTGGTTCTAAATTTTTGTGTGTTATACTCAGATGCAAAATTGACTTGAAAAAAGCATTCCATATTTGTGTGGTACGGTTGAAGAGCTAGTCTCTAAACTTTTCATGCTTTTATTCTGCATTAAATACAGATTAAAATGGCAAAAACCAGAACACAATATCGTAGTTTTTAACAAAGTCACCAACAGAAATGTTTGTTAACTTTGTATTTTAATCTCCAAGAAGTACTGGCTCACCCTCGCAAAAAATCAGTTCTAAGATTATGAAACATCTTATTAGCCCAACTTTTTTTTTATAAAAAAGGAGCTCAATATTGAGCAGCTTTTTCTGAACGGAAAGGACTATACTTCGACGGTTTGGTCAAGTGCAGAGTTGTAAAAGACTGCAATCTTTTGTAATGCAATCCCTGAATTCATGGAAAGAATTTTATGATTTGTGATTCATTCAATTGACTTCATTTGATGACCAAGACTTGGGCATGGAAATCTCTCATTCTTGGTGAAGTCTTGATTGGATCAATCTTCATGACCAATTAATTGATTGCAAATCAATTGAATGCAAATTTTTAGACTAACATATTTGGGACTTCAAATAATTTCGTTGCAGTCTTTCGGATTGCAGGGTTTTCCGATGAAGTCTTCGGGATTGCAAAATTTTTCGTTGAAGTCTTCGGTACTGAAAGATTTTTCTATGAAATCTTTGGGACTTGTGAGCAATTTTGAAAAAATGAAAATATCCACACCTGAAAAAAACATTTTTGAGGTACTCCACTACCCGCCTCGTCACGTCACGTCTTGATGAATTAGAGCCGTCGGCGGAGGATCGAGCTGCCTGGAGATCTCTTCTGCGTACATTGCCCCCGCGAGCCTGTTGGTGGAAGACGCGGTGAAGATGTCTATTTATATATTTTGAATGGCACCCATCAGTTTTGAGCCATCACAGATGTTATTTGCTATCATTCAGTACACCCATTAAAATAATCTGTGTAACAGGCCATACAGGGCCAAAGCATAGCTTTTTCGCGCCTCCACTGTGTTGTACGCGGTATATTTTGACACTTTTTAATACCGTACACTCATTAGTTCCATACATTAACCGTTGAAGCCAGTTTTATTAATAATCTCATGCCTTAAAATCAATGAATCAAGTCCAAAAGCTCGCCTTGTTACGCTTGGGCATAGTTAGAGTCGGCAGCGGAGGATCGGGTTGCCTGGAGATCTCTTTTGCGTGAACTACCTCCGCAAACCCTTTAGTGGAACAGGCGGGTAAAGAAAATAATGCTGATGATGTTTTAAAATTTAGAATTAGACCTCTTTTTAGCAATTGGACTAGCATTCTACTACATTTCGAGTATTTTGAGGTAGAAACATTTGAGACTTCTAGGATAACTACAAAATTTTTTGATATTTTTAGCAACAGCAACATGAAAATCAACGGACAACACATCTACACACAAGGCAACTGCTGTTTCAACCTAGCTGTGTTGCTGCAAGTGTTGTGTCGTGTGTATTAAACATTATAAAAAGGTTGGGCAAAGTTATTTTTTAACAGGCTGTCTATAGGTTGCTCAAAGTTTGAACTCAATTTCTCCCTGAGTACCAAGAATCAACTTAACGCTTTACGTTCTTCAATCTGCTCGAAGACACTTTTTAAACTTTTTTAACAACGTGTAGTAGAAGGTTTTAGATTTGTCATCTCAAAAATCTTTTGATGTCTCAAAACTTCAACAATTTGTCATTGAACTTAAGAAATCAAAAAGTTTCTATCTTACAAAATTTTACAAACCTCCCAGTCCACCATCAAACAAATTTCATTGCAAATGCACAAGGTTCAATTAAGTCCCGTCCATGATGAGATCATCATCAATTTCCCCTCGATGCAACGACAATAAAAAAAAAAAGAAAAAAACCGCCACGGGACACAAAAGACAACGTATTCACCGATCGTCGGCCAATGATCCCGGTCCATCGACCATAAAACGAACAAAACATCTGAGATTAAATTCATCCCACCGCTGAATGAACCGCAGTTGTTGGATAGAGACGATCGCCTGCATTTCCTACGATGAGCCGAGGACGGGGACTAAAAGGATGCGGCTCCTTAATTGATTTGTTTCATTATCTCTGCTGAGGTACTTCTTTCAATTTGTTGTAAGAATTATTTGAATTTACCCACGAGCGGCGGGATCTTCAAACAACAACGGAGTTTCAAGAGATCACTTGGAGATCAAACCGAGACTCAAACCGTCGAAAAGTGGCGTCTTTTGAAAATTCTTATGTACGGGGTTCTTCTTTGGTGAGGTTTCAAAAGTTTTATTTCATAATTCTGAAATTTGAGAGAAAAAGTAATCGAGAATTTTTGAATGTAATGAAAAGCAAACACTCAAATTTCTTTTCTTCGTAGACATAAACGCCGCCTGATCTTCCTTTGGTGTCCACAACTTCACTGACCAAAAGATGAATCCTTTTCCATGTGCCACATAAGCCCGTCAAAAGATGACAACTTTCTTCAAGTCAAACCCCGACTCGTGTCTCCAAGAGTGTGACTCGTGAGAAGAAGTCATCGCAACAAACATAAATCACTTACCTATTAATTAGCACTTTATTTTCCAGCTAAACTTAATTAGTTTCCGGTAGTAAAAAAAAAAAAGAAAATCCTTGATATTAAATACGCTAACTACTTATCGAATTCGAATTCGTATCCACGAGTGAAAATACCTTCACGATCAGCGAGTGTGCATCGTACGACCGTAACGAACTTTATCTAACCTCAAACGCGATTGAGTATGCGCACCAAAACAGCGGAAGCCTTCCCCCCTGTCTGAGTGTGTGTGTGTGAGTGCAGGGTCACTGCACCGGCCAAAACGAATCTTGCAAGCAACCGTAAGGCTCCCTGACCACCACCAGCATCCAGCCGAAGAGAGCCCGCAGGGCTCCTTTTTTAAAAACTCAATTTGCATCTGGTTAATTCTAAAATGTAAAAGGAGAACAATAAAATCCGCGATTCAAGGCGAACAGCATCCCCAAATGAATTAGCCATATCCGCTAATCGTCAGTGAATCTGCCCAATTAATTTCATGCTAAATTAGAGAGACAAAACTCAAAATTCGCATGACAGCATAAACGTAACCACCACCACAGAGACACACCGACGAGGAGCTCCTCGGGAAACCGCGAGTGCGACCCAAAAATCCATCTACCAGAACCGAAAGTTCACCGCTGAACTTGGAGCGATCATCATCATCACCACCGGCAGCGACTGAGGCTGCGGCTCCGATACCCGTCCTCGAATGGGAACCAAGAGATCCGAACTGAACCAAACAAGAGGCCGGATGATTATGACGGCTTCCCAAGGCAGATCTCCTCCTCCTCCTTCTCGGCTCCCTCTCCCATTTCTCTGTGGTGATTATTCCAGGTGTTAATTTCTCATTATTCGTTGCATGCCGTTTTTAATTGATTTAGGAATTTCACAAGGCGTTTCAGAGCGCCCTGCTCGGAGTGTGTGTGTGCGTACGCATTTCACAAGTCCGCTGACAGATGACGTCAAAGTAGACAAAAATTCGTGGACAGAACAGGATCACCTCACCGACGGCAGAAAGTCATCATCGATCGACGGCGACGGGAAGACCAAAACCAACGATCGCGCATGACATGATCGAAGGGACACACCAACCGCGATCGTGTATCTTTCGTTTTGTTACAGAATCCTCGTCTTGTTCTACTCGTTTTTGTTGTTTTTGTCTTTCGTCTGTGAGTTTGTCGTCGTCGTCGTCGTCGTCGTTTTCGTGTTGTTCCCGACGACTCCTTTCTGGAGTCACTACACCACTACTGTTGGCCGGGGACTATTTTTCTCTTCTCTTGTGTGGTGTACGAGAAAAGATCTCTTGCCACCGACCGAACCGACTAAAACGATCGGCAGCAGCAAGAGCAGCACGCCAGACGATGCAGCGCGACATAATCGCAGACAGCGACGCAAACGGAGTTGCGCTTGCGCGGCAGTTTCGAGGGCTCAAGTCGTAAATAAGAATCAATTAGCCATTATCTTAGGAATTGTGCACGCTGTCACTTTTGATAATTACCCTATGAATGGTTTAATGTCATGTCGAGTTCGTTTCTTTATTTATTTCATTTTATTTTTTATTTTGTTTTTATTTTCGTTGAATTTAGAGCACGAATTTGTGGCACGCGGATGAACTTGATCGGTTGTTTGAGTGGGAGTGGGATGCTAGTTTTTTGGTGTCTTTGCTGATTGACAAGTTTTCGTAAATATAAATTGAATGAAATTTTGCTAAAAACTAAAATAACAGGATAGTCTAAGTGTGTGTGGGAGTTGGTGGTTCTTAGAGAACCGAATTAGCACTAAGTGCCATTTTGTTACCACAGCTCTGGAAAATTGAAAAGTGGATTAGAGTGGAACTTAGAACCGGCGTTGAGAAACGAAATCAAATCTTTGGTGTTCATTTCAGATACCTCGCGCAGAGGTTCAAGGAAGGGTTTTCCTAGAGTCCGTAGCCTCGCTCTGGCAAGCGCTGGACAGAGAGAATCAATGATTCTGCCTCTGCCGAGTTCTTACAACTACGGCAGTATGTAAAATGTGGGATACTGTTGTGAAGCCAGGGACTAACCACGGAGGCATTTCGGTGTGGAGGAGAGAGCTGTTCGGTGTGGAGGAGAGAGCTGTTAGTCCCTGGCTTTACAACAATACCAAGGATAGTCTAAGACTCTGTTAGAGATCTGTAAACGAATTGCAATTGGGGTAAAAACTCAAATGAAGTGATGCTTGCATCCAAATGCAATTAGTGCAATTTTTCGATGAAATGCAAGAAAATTTAATTAGCTGTCCTTAGCAAAAGCAACGATTTGAATGCCGACAGTGATTTTAATATTTTTTTACCCTCTTCTGAAATATATTCCAAGCTTTGTGTTTTAAATATAGAAGGTAATACAGTACGCACTCGTTTAACGCGACCCTCGACTAGCGCAACTCCTCGATTTTCGCAACGTTGAAATCGTAACACAGCCTGACTCTATAAGTGCAACTTTTTAAAAGTGCTACCTCGATTAGTGCAACTTCTTGGACTTATCTATTATGAAATTTTTAAATATTTTACTGACTACCAAGCGAGAGAAGGATCAACTTCCTCCATCTACGTTATCTACAAACATGTTAAGAGAAATAGAATTGATTTCATACGTTTCCTAAATGGTGTATGAAATTGGCTTTATGGAAACGTTGAGTCTTCTGTAAATTGCGAAGATGCGACAAAAATTGAGAGCCACAAATGAAAGTGAAAGTAGATGTGTTCTGGCCCTTCACTTTATCGAAAGTTAAAACAGAGGTTGCAGTTCGATCCTTTAACGAATGGCCCGAAGACAACAACATTTCAGTAGAGGACATTTTATCTCAACAAAAAAATAAAAGAAATGGCACTTTTGAAAAAAATTTAAGTCGAAAAAAAAACCCATATTTTTATTGTATGTATGTTTTGTAAGTTTTCGAACCTTTCGTTGTCTTAATGAACAAAAAATCTGTTCATTGATAACATGTAATAAAGTTAGAGAACAGGTTTCTGGCTTTCAAAATTGGTATAATTCTTCATTATAAGAATTGTCGTTGATTTTTAATATTTTGTTTTTATCCTGCCAATTAATTCTTTTCTTTAAATTGCCCCTACCTCCTAAACGAAGCGAGGTAGACGTCCCTGCCATAGTGGAAAATGATTGTTGTCGATCCCCCCATAAAACCCTATAGCACATTTTTGGCTCCAAAGTTAGTGTAATCTTCCTGACCTTTTATTCATGCCAAAATGTTTAGATTTTCTTAAAAAAATATTTTTTGGTCGAACCCATTGAGATCCCAACTTGAAATTTGGAGTGAAGATAGGTGAAATATTTTTATCCAACATATAAAAAAATTAGGAAAATTAAGATACCCTTTTTTTGAGATATTCAAGGATATGTGACAAACAGGGCATTTTCAACTATCCTTCGTCCTTGCAAATAAAAATTGTGTGAATTATCTAAAAGTCCAAGTCTTTCTGAATTGAAAAAGACATAATTTACAAAATTCTGATAAGTAAAACCAAAGTTATGATTTTTTGAAATTTCAATTTTTCGCCAAATCGAAGAGGGGTCGTTCACAGCTCCCCATATAGGCTCGGCGATTTGTCATGTAATAACCCATATTTCTATCATGATTACTTTGTGTGTTGATGAATGCCTTAACAGACTGTGTCAATCATGTTATACGCTGAACTTAAAAACAAATATGATCGAGGCAAGTACAGTCGACTCCCTCTAACTCGAATTTTGTCGCCATATTTTGGCATTCCCCTTCACAATTTTCCTTACAAAAACTATCTTCTAAGTCGAACTCCCTATAACTCGAACTAATTTTAATGTCCCGTGAAAATTTAACCTGGAGGGATTCGACTGTATTTACAAAAATTTTTCAAAGTCATGGGAGTTAACATAAACTTTACCTTCTTTAAATACAAAGTGGGTCAAAAACAAGTTTCTTTTTAAAAATGCAATAAAATTAACAATATTTTTTTTTATCACGTCTAATAGCTTCATTAGTAAGAGCTAACTTTACCATTAATTATAGATCACAACATCGCTCAACTGCCTGCCTCGGCTGGCTTGGTAGCAACGCGTCTTGTCACTCCAATTTTTCCTGACCTGGTAGATGGTTTCAGGCTGAAACTCATGGTTTATTTGGCTAATATTGGCCTTAAGTACTTGAATCGTGTGCGGGATGTTGGCATGACTTTGGTCACACGAAAAGTCCAATGGGGCTCAAATCGGAGCTCCGAGGTGGCCAATTGACATCGTTGAGACGGCTTACAACACAATTTCTTTAAACAAAACGCACTGTTTGGACTACACTTTCTTTGAAAATAAGTTTTTCATAATATCCAACTTTGATGCGACTCATTTTATCCTGCGGAAGGTTGACACTGACTTTCTGTCAAGATTTCGACTGGGAGACAGCTGTCAGTATCATAATAACCTACATATGATTTAAGAAGATACTACTAGATGGCCCACCGTTTATTTTTCGTCTCCTATTTGAAATCACAAACAACCCAATATAGACACCCAACTGGGCAGCTGCCATTTCCCCTCGTCCATCGATGAATTTGACAGTAATTTACCATCATCATCATCATCATTTTCTTAGCCCGCATGTTCCACTAAAGGGGTTGCGGGGGCAGTGCACGCAAAAGAGATCTCCAGGCATCCCGATCCTCCGCCGCCGACTCTAACTCCTCGGCGGGTATGCCCAAGCGTAACCAGGCGAGCTTTTGGACTTGGTCCAACCATCTCATCCTGGGTCTACCGAGCGGTCGCCTACCTGACGGAGTCGCATTCAAGGCACGCCTCGGAAGTCGTACTGCAGGGGACATGCGTGCCACGTGGCCATACCAACGAAGTATGGATCTTTCCGTTCGGAGAAGAAGCTGCTCAACGTTTAGCTCTCCCCGTACTGTCGTGTTCCTCACCCTATCTCGGCGAGTAACACCTACAACAGCACGCAGAAATCTCATCTCGGCAGCTTGTATTCGCGATCTTATTCTTTCGGTCATTACCCAAATCTCATGACCATAGGTGAGAGTTGGAACAAATACCGAATTGAACACCGATAACTTGGCTTTCACCCCAAGCTCGGCCTTCCTGATGACAGACCTTCCAAGCTGTTTCAAAATTGACCCAGCTTGGCCAATCCTACAGGAAAGCTCAGTATTGCTCCTCCCATCACTCGTGAAAAAGACCCCGAGATACTTAAACTTCTCCACCTGTTTCAATGGAACTCCGCTGACCTGCAGAGTGCATTGCACAGGCGTTCTAGAAATGACCATCCCCTCGGATTTGTCCACGTTAACCTTCATCCCAGCATCAGTACAGACGGCCACAAACCTATCCAGCGCACGCTGGAGTTTCGTCTGTGAGGATGTGAGGATAACTAAGTCATCTGCAAAAAGCAGGTGACTTACCCTCAGCTCCCCCAGTGTCAAACATTCTTCACCACGGCTGCGTTGTAACATCCAATCCATGTATATAATGAAAAGGAGAGGTGACAAGACGCACCCTTGGCGAAGTCCAACGCCCACAGTAAAAGGTGTTGATTTACTGCCGTTAATCCGAACACAGCTGCTACAGTTTGTGTATAGGGACTGAATGGCCCTCAACAGAGACCCATTAATCCCATACTCCTGCAGAACACTCCAGAGTTTTCCTCGAGGCACTCGGTCATACGCCTTTTACAGGTCAACAAAGCAACTGTAGACCGGTTTGGCATATTCCCACGCCTTCTCGAGTACCATTCTTAGAGTGAAAAGCTGGTCGGTAGTACTTCTGCCGGGTCGAAAGCCGCACTGTTCGTCCCCCAACCTGGATTCGACCATAGCTCTAGAACGCGCCTCCAACACCTTCGCATAGACTTTACCGGGGAGACTTAAGAGAGATATGCCCCTATAATTCGAGCAGTCTCTCTTATCCCCTTTTTTAAAAAGAGGGAGAATCACCCCAGTTTGCCAATCTTCCGGCGTCTCGCCACATTCCCAGGCCACCTTAATGACACGAGAGAGCCATAGAACTCCCTCTCTACCCATCGCCTTCAGCATTTCTGGCCGGATTTCATCCACACCGGCGGATTTGCCGACTTTAAGCGACTCAATCGCCAAAGTGACTTCCTCCACCGTTGGACAATTCTCCGCCCTACTGACGACGACAGGTCTGCCACCTTCAGTGCCCTGTTCGGGATTGAGCAACTCCGAAAAGTGCTCGCTCCATCTGCGTAAGATGTCTGCCTCATTGGAAAGCAACACCCCATCTTTGGATTTAACTCCTTCGATGATGTTGAATTTCCTTCCTCTGAGGCGGCGGATGGTTTGCCAGAACACCTTATTTGCAGATCTATGATCGCTTTCCAACTTCTCGCCGAACTCCTTCCAGGCCTGCTCTTTAGCTGCTCGCACAGCCATCTTGCAAGTTCTTCGCGCCTCAGTGTACCGGTCACGAGAAGCAGAGTCCCCCAAGAGAATCCAATCCCTATAGGTCATCTTCTTCTCTCTGATGGCTTCTTGGACTCCAGGTGATTTAAACTACGCTGTCCTTTTCTCACCACCAGCCGCCACACCAAGCCGCTTCTCTCCACAAACATCACGTGCAGAGGCAATAACTGCTGTTGAGAACAGTTGCCATTCTTCCTCTACATGTGACGGAACAGTTGGAATTTGTAAAAACCTTTCGGCCATGCGCCGTGAGAAACTTCGCCGCACCTCACTGTCCTGTAGCTTCTCCCACCGTATGCGAGTAACCACTCTTGGTTTCCGCCTTGGCAGAAGAGGTACTTTGTCAGTAAGATGCAGCGTACACAGCACCAGGTGATGATCGGTGGACAGTTCAGTAATTTACCAATCTAACAGAAACACAGGAAGCATTTTGACAGTAACTCAGGAATCATCGAACACCTACTCATCATTTTTATGGACATTTGTTTGGTTTGTTGTTCAAAGGTCTCACGTATTCACAGACTCAAAATATTATAAAAAAAAAACGCTGCCAAATGAAATCAAGGGGCAAGAGAAGAAATTGTTGGGTATCTGTATTGGCTTATTTGTGTTTGAAATTCAATCTACGACGATTCAATTATTGCAAACTACAGCAAATTATAATTTTCAGAGGTGAAGGTTCTAGCAGCCACGGTTCTATATATTAGCTTATAATTTAAATTACGTGTTAATAAATAATAAATAATTAATGTTCATGTGAATATGTCATTGGCAGCTCTACAACGCTCCCTTAACGGTTCGAAACTAAAATTGTTCTTTGAAATAATTCCAAGCTGTAAAATCTTAAAAGCAATGACTTGCAATGTTAAAGGTAAAATTGAGGATTGGTTTTTGGATTAGAAGAATTCCTGATGTGGTTTTGAGCAAATTTATCTTTCCATTCTTAAAATTTACCCTGATTTCTTAACTTTAGTAGTTCTAAAGCAAAAAAAAAAGTCATGTCGATCTTCTTCTTTTATTTATTTTATTTTGAAAAGAAATGAAAGCATAGACAGAAATCCAAACACTTGCTTGGATTTCCTTCAGTCTTACTTTAATTTACTTCAGTTACTTCAGTTTTACCAATTAATTGTGACAATCCTTCCCAGCAGAAAGCCCAAAATCGCTCGAGAGTTCATGCGACAATAAGTAACTGCCTGAAACTGTTTTGACAATTACAAGGGGCAACCACCCCAGTCCTCCCTTAACCGGTACCATTTCCAGAAGTGTTGGAAAAAACAAAATTCCTGACACTTTTCTCGCGAAAAATGCCCCGAAATTAGTTTACACCAGTCCAATTACCCGCCAATTATCAGCCAATTTAGACGCACATTGAGATCTCGTTCACGGGCTGTGGGAATCGGTGACCTGCTTCCCAGCGGCACAACTTGCGTACTTTGCACAATTAATCATCTGAAAGAAGAACGATTTGTCTACGCGTCTCCCTTTGATCTTTAACCGCCGGCTGCCGCTGAAAAGAGCCTCAACTCAATTCCCATGGGAGTCTGGCTCACAAACTCGCTCCTTGACCTTGGCAAAGTCGTCTGCTGGCCAAGTGAATAGATCCACCGAATATGAAATTCAATTCCCAACCACCAAACCAATTACATGTCCATAATTGCACCGAAAAAAATAAAAGAGGACCACAAAAATTGATATCCTTTCAACAAATGAACAGAAGAGAACTCGAACTCGAGATCTCGACAGGAAATCAACCGCGGTCGCGCGCTTAATCCCAATCCCACATGTCCATCTGCATGTGGACGTCTCAAAAGCAATCATCTTCAGTGTAAGCCGATCCTAATTTTACCCGTCTTCATCTCCGTCGTGTTTTGTTTTGCATCCTTGTCGCGGGCGGTAAAACTACAAACGACTTAGGGCTCCCTAACACAGGTTGCATTAACAAATAATAACGCAGCACAATGCAAACACCGCTGAAAGACGTTCCTCGGTCGTAGGTAATGTACCGTGGTCCTTGGGTTTCTGTCGTCGTCGTCGTCATCGTCGGTCTCTTCTCTTTTTCGGAAACACAACCACCGAAAATCGCCGACTGTCTGTTGACGTGTATTTAGTGGTTCTCCTTCTCTTGTCGGCCGTCGGTCGTCCTCGTCATCATCGTTGTCGTTGTCGTCCACGTCGACGGTGGCTGGGAAGGAAGGGAGGGGAAGAGAGCATTCGGTGGTCCCACCGCCAAAGATGCCAGCTCCTGTTGTTTGCCCAAACAATTGACGTGCCTCGAATTCTTGCCCAATTTCGAGAGAGACGCGGCCGGAGGGAACGCAAATGGCATCTGGTCATTAGCAGCACGTCCAGGAAGGTACGAGTAATTTAGAGATTATCCCCGGTAAATGTTCGTCAACATCGTCCGAAGAGGGAGTGAGAGTTCAATTGCCTTGTTTGCTGTGGGTTTGGGAGAGCGGGTCAAAGATTCTATTTAAGTTGAAAATGAAAGAGCTGTGTTACCTAAGGAGAAAGAATTTTCCCCGAAAATCAGTTCTTTAGAAAAGCAGGAACTCCAAAAATGTCTCCATTCAATTCTGTTGTAGATTTATCGGCAGTAGACACTTCACAAAATCAGAATATAAAAACCTTAAGCCTGATCCACTCGAATTTCTAAATTTTTTCCTCCACTTGAAAATTTAATTATTTTTTTCAGTCAAATTTATTTATTGGCGAATCCGGCCACTGTACGTCGATTCGGAAAAGTGCTGTTATTATTCAGTTGCTTTACACCAAAGCATCCTAGGACTATGTCTAACTGTCGAAGAATATTTAAAAAATAACTTGCAGTGTTGGTTCAATTGGTAGCTTCCCACAGGCTCTAAATCGATAAAAACTTAAAACAATCCGCCACTCTGAACTATAATCATGGTCCGGTGTGTCATTTTACCGCAATTAGCAGTTCGGATTGCTTACGAATTGTATTTTTGTATTAGGCGGCGTAACAGCCCGTTGAGAGCCAGAGCCTAGCTTTTTCGCGCCTCCACTGTGTTGTGCGCGTTATAATTTTGTCACATGTGGAGGGGACCTACTGTTTAATGCCGGTTCCGAACGGCGAATCGCGAAAGCTTTTCATGACAGAAGTACTCCAGGAAGGTTGTCAGTCGTTCGCTGGAGGTGGGGCCGTGAAAAATGTTTGTGGTGTTATTTCCCCGAGCCGGATTCGAACCTGGGTACTCTTGCTTAACAGTCCGACGCACTAACGATTAAGCCACGGCGCCCACATTGCTTACGAATTGGTTTATCTTTTAATTAAGATCATCATCCTGATCATGGCTGATGTTGTGTATTCAAATATTTAACAAAAAGCCGTCGAAAGAGAGTTTCTGTAGGAATTTTCGAAATAAAGGGATCAAAGCTTACCCGCCTTTGAAGTGAAAATGGAAAACTAAAGAAATAAGTTTAATTTTTGCTTCCAATCTGAATGAAGGGCAATTAAATTTGCTTTCAGTATTGAATCAAACAGTATTTCAAAAGCCAGCATATCTGGCGTGGTTATATTAAAGTTAGGGCAGCAACATAAAAAGATTCAAAAAGAATCACTAATCCACTGTCGAAAGTGCGTGTTCAAGAAAATCAGATTTAAGATTGAAATAAGTTTGTGGTTGTAAATTTTTGTTGAGAACAAATTTAATTTCTTTAAATATCTTCTATCTTTTTCTATAGACCAGGTTTACAGAATAACTGACGAAATCGAAAAGGCTGTAAAAGGAAAAAAAGATTTGCGCTACCGCGTTTCTAGATGTCTGTCAAGCCTTCGAGGTCGGTTACGATGGCTTGAAGCATAAGCTAAAACGATTCCTTCCGCTACACCTACACATAGCTATGCACATAAGATTTTGGATTCTTACCTAGAAAATATGAAATTGAATTGAAATATGACACTGAATCTTCCGACTTCAAGGCAATCGGAGCCGGTATTCCGCAAGGAAGTTTCCTTGGTCCTATTTTATTCTTGCTATACACCTGTGACATCCCCCAAACTTATGGTACCTTAGTAGCTACATTCGCCGAAGATACGGCTATTTTGGCAACCGAAAGCTCAGTCGAATTAGCAACTGAAAAGATGCAGAGAGCTCTGAATAAAATTCGTGACTTCTTTCCATCTCTAGGTCGTTACCTTCGGCCCGTGCTCTGTCTTAAACAGGATACTTAAGGGTAGCCCCAACCCCTTTAACACGTACCAATTATAAACAAAAAAAAATAAAATCCGTGACTGGATAAGACTGGCGTATTGTCCTTAAAAGTAAAAAAAAAATTACATACAGAAATGTAAACAATTTACCCGTTTTTAGTAACGCAAACGAAGCTAATTATTTGTCAATGATGCTCGACGCAAGGCTCAAGTGGAAGGCCCACGTTAAAAAGAAACGCGATGACCTTGAAAGTCGCAGAGAAATGTATTGGTTTCTTGGAAAATACGTCAAGCTTCCTATATATAACCAGCTGCGTCTTTATAAGTAAACGCTTTAAACTATGTGGACGTACGGAATACAACTCCGCGGTTGTACCAAAGCAAGCAACCATGAAATTATACAATCGTTTTAAAATAAAGTAATACAAGCACACAACAAAATACAGTTGAAGAAGATGCATGGGTCGCTTATCTTTGACCAAAAATAAGACAATTTTTTTATCATTCATTAGGTGAAGTTTAAAGAATGGCTTAAAAAATTCGGCTTTAGAAAATGTAAAAATGAATCTTAGACACAGTAAAGATCTTGATTATCTAGTGGCTATTTTAAGTCACGAATGTGAGCACAGGTAGACCGAAGACCCACTAAATTAAAGGATAACCAGACAGCGGCTGGTTATCCTATCAACCCACGACGATATGGGACTACTAGACGGCGGCTGGATTTTCCCATCGACCGCAATAAACTAAAACAGACGAAAGACGATAAGACGGTGACGATACGCAGATCCCGCCGATAAGACAAGGACCACTTATCGGCCAATGAGTATAAATGTCCTGATGAAAGGACAGGCAGAGGACTGAGAACCGCGATCGCGACAAGCCGCCTTAAGTGAACTACCAAGATGTTTAAGATTAATAAGTGAAATAAAGTGGCTTACGACACGAATATACTCGAAATTCAGATGAAAACCGTATGTGCGCTGTCGAAAAAAGTCTGCGAGTAAGACTCGCGAAGCCAAAATTTGTCATAGACAGGATGCCCTGAACATTGCAGCTACTGCAGGTTCTTTACTTTATGTCCAAGGAATCGACGATAAGTGTAAGTTACAAAAAAAAATCCTGTTTTATTGTTACTCAGAATTTTAAAAGAGTTTTCCTTGATTTCCAAGTCGAATCATTCACGAAAACTACTCAATTGATCTTGATCAGTTGAATCTTGAAGAATCAGAAATTTTACACAAGTTTTCGAGACAATACACTTCACGAGGACTTCAAAGAAGGATTTTTTTTTTTCAATCACAACTTCAGTGTAATCCCTCTAAGTTGACCTCCCTCTAAGTTGAATTTCCTTCTAACTCGAATTTTTTCTCTATATTTTGGCATTCCTCTTCCTAAATTTCTATACAAAAATAATCCTCTAAGTCGAACTCCCTCCAACTCGAACTAATTTTGATGTCCCGTGAATATTAAACTTAGACGGATTCGACTGCGTCTAAAAAAAAAAAAACGTCTGCCAAAAATCCTATTTTCACTTCTTTTTCCCTTCATCCAAATTCTAGATTATAGTTTAAGCTAAAGCATGATTTTTTTTCCATTTCAGGCGATCTTGTCATGAGTTCCACTATAGAACTTTTCTATCGAGGGGTCATCGGAAATGATGTCACAATGGCGGGGTTTTGAATATTCAAAATTTCAGAAATTCGTTTTCAAATATATATGTCATTCACTTGAAGCAATAACAACAATATTTTTTTTTTTCACTCAAATATGTCGAACTTTATGCCTTAAAAAGTGTTTTTGTGGGGAGTTCTTCTTCATTTCTTTAATATGAAGAAAGCCGCCAAAAGTAATCGTATTTTGGTGGAAGTTTATGGTGAACATGCGCCAGCTGAGTGAACGTGCTAGAAGTGGTTTGCACGACTTAAAAGTGGTTTTGGCTTGGAAGACGATGAACGTCCTGGGCTGCCAAAAAAGTTTGAAGAAGAACTGGAAGCGTTACTCTATGAAGATTGTTGCCAAACACAAAAAGAGATCGCAGAATCTTTGGTCCCTTTCAAAACGTTTAAAATTTTGAAAGGGCCCAAAGATTCTGCGATCAGCTGGAGAAGTTGGATCTATAATATTTAAAAGCAAAGAAATCGGGTTCCATATGAACTCAAGGCGAGAGACGTTGAAAAGCGGTTTTGTTTGTCCGAAATGCTGCTGGAGAACCACAAAAAATAAATAAAAAATAAATAGTCGGCGTAACAGCCCACACAGGGCCAAAGCCTAGCCTCCACTATGTTGTGTATAATTATAATTTTGACAAATGTGAAGAGAACTTGCAGTTTATTTTTACTTAAAAGAAAATTGTTGAATATATAACTTTTTTCCCTCGAGTAAATCCATGAAACCTCTTAAAGGTCGTAACCCCTTCTTTGATCTAGAATCTGAGTACTGTCTTCCTGAATTTGACAATATTCATTGATGTCCACGAAGGCAGTCCTTGTTGCGTTCGTTTTGCTGATTGTTTTGAATTTGATTTGGTTGAAGCTTGCGCAAACAAGCTGTGCTCTGGCCCTGTATGGATTCTTACACAGATTATTTTTATTTTTTTGTTTCAAGCTTGCGCAGTTCGTAAGTAGGTATTTATCTTGAAAAGTGTGGTACACGAACAAATATTACATCGGACCAATTGATCCGGATCCCCAAATCTAAGGTTCCATTGCAATCCCAACTCACCATCATCATCATCGTCATTATTATCTTCTTGACCGCGTGTTCAACTAATGAGGTCCACAACTAAAGTGGAAAATCACGCTGTAAAAATTTTCAAAAGTAAGATCCGTCATAGTCTTAACAATAATAAAGCCTCGTTCTGTCATTTAGAGCTGCTTAAGCTTATAAATTGTGTCTCAAGGTGAACTCAGTGGGGATGTCGTCTGTCTGTCTGTCTAGTAATTGTCTGATTCTTCGAAAAGCGTGGTCAATTGACATCTCAAATAAAAATACCATATTCCCATGTTCCCAAAAGTCTTGAAAAGTTATTGGGGTCATCACCTTGTTGGAATTGTCACTTGAGTAACAGCCACTCACAAAAGAATATTTTGCAATAAAAATGTTTATTTCTCCTAACTTACAATTAGCAGAAAATGCTTAAGAAAGAATCCTACATCATCAAATTAAAAAAAAAAGTGGTCACCAATAGTCTTGCGGCAATTTAGTTTGTATTCCTCGCGTTCTGAGTGACCGACGTATCTAACCTAACAAACATTCTTCCAACTACTTCAAATAAGTTGAGCTAATTTTTTTTACTCCGAACTTACTATCATCATCATTAGTGGCGTAACAGCCCACGAAGGGGGCAGAGCCTAGCTTTTCGCACCTCCACTGTGTTGTGCGCGTTATGATTTTGACACATGTGAAGGGGACGTACAGTTTATTGATGGTTCCGAAGACGCCGGTATTGTGAAAGCTTTCCGTGGCAGAAGTACTCCAGGACGATTGTCAATCGTTCGCTGGAGGTGGGGCCGTGAAAATTATTTGTGGTGTTTTTTTCCCCGAGCTGTATAAGAACCCGGGTACTCTCGCTTAACAGTCCAACGCACTAACGATTAAGCCACGGCGCCCACCGAATTATTATACTTTTGTTTAATGTCTTCATGGCTCAACCTCGTGGCCAAGTTAGTTATTCTTTCAAAGCCAAAATTTTGCTTCAAATAGCCTTTATAAGAGAGAAATCATTTGACTATAAAGTAAAGGTACCACAAGAGTGTGTCGAATAATTCTAGAAAGCTAAACAGAACTTTCTTGGATTTTGTAAGTGGTTAGTGAAGCAGCAATACTAAAAAAAGACAAACTAGATCAATTCGATTAAACACATGCCTTGCTATAATTTCTAAAATATCGCTGTCTCAAAATTATAAGGTTGAGCAATTTGTAAAAAAATATGGCTTCCTGGAAGATGTCTTAAAAATTTTTTACCAAAGTATGTTTTAACGTTTCATTTGGCATGGTACGGTGAGTTAATAAATTTGTCTTTTGAACTAATTATAGTTTCAAAAACAACTGTTCTAACTTTTCACTGTACCTATAAAAATTTGTTTGTACCGAAAACCTATGAAACTATAATTGTTGAAACAACATAAGTAACACATATTTTGAAATAACTTCTATTAAATTCTTTTTTTTTTATAATTGGCGCGTTCTAAAGGGGGTTGGGGCTACCCTTAAGTATCCTTTTTTTCTTATTTTATCTTTTTAACGTGGGCCTTCCACTTGAGCTTTGCGTCGAGTCTCATGGACAAATAATTAGCTTCGTTTGCGTTACTGAAAACGGGTAAATTGTTTACATTTCTGTATGTAAATTTTTTTTTACTTTTAAGGACAATACCAGTCTTATCCAGTCACGGATCTTATTTTTTTTGTTTATAATTGGTACGTGCTTAAGGGCTTGGGGCTTAGACACGGCACGGGGCGAAGGTATCGAGGTAGAGATGGAAAGGAAGTATCGGTGCGCGTTGGTTTTAAATGTCGTCATGTTATACTCAGATGGGAAAACTGAGTTTGGGGAGCATTCCATATTCGTGTGGTGCGGCTAAAGAATGAGTCTCTGAACTTTTCCGTACGTCCGAAAGCAGGCTTGAGGGCGTACTGATGAGCATTCCTAGCGTGGCGAGTATTGCGGGTGAATGTTTGAAGGGGGGGAATGCAGTTGGCTAACTCATTCGAGCACTGTTCATTAAAAAAGCGATAAAACAAAGACAGACAGGGAACATTTCGACGATGTACAAGCGAGTCTATCGACTTCGCAATATTATTGTCTCCGATCAGTTTAATCGCTCGCTTTTGTATTCTATCCAGCAGGTGCAAGGATGTCTTAGATGCATCAGACCAGATATGAGCGTTGTACTCGAATTTGGGACGGATATATGCCTTATAGATGGAAGCCAGATCAGAAGGGGTGAAATATTTCTTGCATCGTTTAAGGAAACCTAGACATTTCGCAGAATTTTTGGCAACCTCGAATATATGATCATTCCAGCAGATGCCGAGGATGGAAAGGCTTTCGGTTTCTTTGATACAAGTGCTATTCATGGATAATGGCTGATTGTTGGATGTTTGATTAAGTGACAGTGGACAGCATTGGGTTTTGGAAGCATTAAATTCCACTCCATTGGTTCTACCCCAACTGATTATGCTGTCAAGGTCAGAATTTAACGTGCTCAACATAAGCTGCCATTCCAATTCTACGGCCGAAGAGCTAGATCGTGAGTCTTGAAATGAATATGAGAAGCAGAGGGTACTGTCATCAGCGAAGGAATGGATTGGATTAGAAGTAGCAGACAAGAGATCATTTATAAAAACGAGAAAGAGTGTCGGAGACAGAACAGAGCCTTGGGGAACACCAGCGTTAATGTGGTGGATGTCAGACTGGAATCCGTCCAAAACAACTCGGATTGAACGGTCCAAAAGAAAATTTCTAATCCATAGAAGAAGAGATTCATCGATACCGAAAGGACGCATTTTCGACAAAAGAGCTTGATGCCAAACTCTGTCAAATGCTTTGTCCTGCTTATGGGTAGAGCTTATTGTTGGAAGTAAAAACTTCATAATTTGGTAGCTAAAATGTATTAACATTTTAATGCGAAATTGGCATCAACAGTCTCGTGTAAAAGAAAATAAAAATTGTAAGATTTATATTTACAAAAATATCATTATTGCATGGCCTAAGCCAACTGCCGAAAAGAATGGTGTGTCATTAATGGTGGTGTACAACATGAATTTCATCTACTGACAACCCGAAAACTCTGGCGTAATAACAGTAAGACTGTCGTAATTTCATTCTAATACCCGATTTTAGACCATTTAAGTCGGCATCAGATGTCTCCTAGTGCAAAAAAATTGTTCGGGATCTATTACTTTGTTTCTGGTGAATCGAAAAAAGATATTTTCCTTGCGGCAAGAACTGGAAGTGGTCATGAAAGAATTAACAATGATCGATTCCTATCCCAGTGTAATCTGCATACTGAAATTAATATTTGGGGAGATTTTAAACCCTTACTACAAGTGTCACTCTAAAACGCCTTTTTACTGTCAAATTTCACACTCCTGTCACCCAGAACCGTCTCTTGTGTTTCTATTTTGTCGATTTACATTTTTCCCACAAATTTTTGATTAGCACTCGAATCGAAAACGGTGACACTGCCGACGTGTGAACAATAAATTATCACTCATCCGATAAGAAGGAAGACACCTTCGAATGCGTCCACCGATTAACAAGACTGCCGCATGGGGCGCGGTGACCAAATGTCAGAATCACATGCATCCCCATCGCATTTTAGATTTTGATAAATCGATGTTGACTTGGCTTTTAAATTAAAAATTCAGTTATAGTTGCGTTTTTATTTGTCACATTTTGTTGGGATATGTTAATTCGTGAATCTATGTCACGAGAAGTAGAATGATAGACGCTGCAACATTTTCGTGTATGAAATTAATTACACAGTTTGACGTCTTTTTTTTTTTTCTAGTGGACCCGAGGTGGGCATGTGTCGTAAACGAGGTGGTTGGGTGCAGTTTTGAACATGGTGCGAACATGGGACGGCGATTACACGAGTGGTGACAGTTGGATTTCTTTGAATTTTTGATTTATAACTGAGGTGCATGTGAGAGGTTCTTGTGAGTCAGTTTCCGGTCTTTGATGCCATGACGCCATAATGATTTTGAAGAATGGCCATTTTGATTAAAGAAAAGTGCAGCTGGATCTTCGAATGACAATGAGCGACAAAAAAATTTTGAAGATTGAGGATGACAGAAAGATTATGCAATTCTGCCAAATGTCAAACACCCTTCAAAACCCAAATATCGAGTCTCGTACAATTTTGTTCCAATTTTTAATCCTTTCTCCACCGCTGCAAACACCGCTGCTGAAAAAAATAAAAACAAAATGTCCACCAGTCACATGACTCTCTAAAATGTTGAAATTTCCATAGCTCCCATCATCTCCGACTGATGAAGACTTGACAGAGCCCCCGAGCCCACAGGTGGGCACATCTGTTTGCGGTAATAGAGTTCCAATAAAACAAAAAAAAAACACAACACAAACGCGCAAGAGAGGTTAATGGAAGCTGTAGCACTTCGTACCCTCGTCGGTAAACGAAAAGACAATAACTATTTAATTCAATGGATGTAATTAAATGCTCCAAAGAGTTTCGTGTGAAAATGTTTTTAATTTTTTTCTCGACTTCTTTTTTTTTTTTTTTTTGGAACAATATTTGAAGAGTTGTGTTGTATTGTTGTGTAGCAATCGTAATTATTTTGTTACCAAATGCGAAGTGAATTACTTAATTGCTGGAGGACATTGAAATTAATGGATTTGGTCGCTGCAGGGGTTAAGGGACGCTGGATTATTGTCAAGTTGTGAGATTTGAGAATTCACCGGTCAAGGTGAAATCATCTAGAGAAACAGAGCTCTGAGGCGATGAGCGAGACATAATTGTGAGATGAAGCGTAGACAAGAATTTTTCCATCGGACAATTGCTTTTGAAAAATTAATGACGTTGATGGGTAAAAAATGCAATCGTTGTCGAGAAAATAAAAAAAAAAAAGAGATTTTAGACAAAAACACAAAATCTTTGCATGCGAGAGCAGAGAACAGTTTTGAAATTTATTTAGTTTTTGATCGACGACGACAAACGATGCAAGTTTTTGTTAGAATTTTCTTGGAGTTGAATGAGAGTGCCTTTAATTCATTAGACGGACGTCAGAATTCAGTCGACAGTGAGACAACTCGAGAGAAACGGCATCACATTGCGCAGTTACTGCTACCCCAAACAAAACAAAATACAGTCGAATCCCTCTAAATCGAATTTTCACGGGACTTCAAAATTAGTTCGACTTAGACGGATTCGACTGTAATTTATAAATTTACTTTGTAAATCATTCTACAGAATAAGTAAATAATAATAAAATCGGGTGAAAAATTTCTGGCCGACATTTCGAAATTTTTGAATGCAAAATACAAAAGAATAGCGCAAATTTATAGATGTTATTAGTTATATACCTTAATTGAATGTTTATTTAAGAAGAACATGTACAATAGGTCATACATGTACAAAATATTGCTCATCTGACGCTTTGACTTTTTCCAATCTTTCTGGCAATCTCTGGATCCCATCCCAAAAGAACTGCACCAGCTTGACATCTAAGAATGAATCAAGCGAATTTTTGATATTCTGCTCTGATGTGAATCGTATTTCAGTGAGGGCGTTCTGCATCGATCGCAACAAATGGTAGTCAGAAGAAGCAAAGTCTGGGCTATAATGCGGGTGGTTTTAGGTTGTCAAATATCTCCCTTCCGCCTTTTTGTCTTTTGAATTTTCCGGCTATGTACAAAGCGCTACAGAGCTCGTATCTGGCAATACATCATTTGAAAGGTCTTGGTATAACCTACAAAACGACGCTATGCATGATTAGTTTGGATACGAGCTCTGTAATGCTTTGTACATAGCCGGAAAATTCAAAAGACAAAAAGGCGGAAGGGAGATATTTGACAACCTAATAGTTCTTAAATGGAATATCAACGTGGGCCCGAGCGTTGTCATGATGGAAAATTCTTGCCTCGTGTCTGGTCGCATACTCCGGGCGTTTTCCGGCTACTGCTCTCTTCAAACGGATTAATTGTGTTCGGTAGCGTTGTCCATTGATGGTTTCACCCGGTTTTAGCAGCTCACAGTACAGCACACCCTTCTGATCGAACCTAAAACAGAGCATTACCTTCGCGCCATGGATATTGGACTTTGCCGTTGATTTGCCTGGTTGTCTGGGTTTCACGTTTGATTTTTTATGCTTGGGGTTGTCGTAATGGATCCATTTTTTGTCACCAGCAACAATCCGATGCAAAAATGACTTCCTTTTGTGGTGTCCCAGAAGCATTTCGGACATGCAAAACCGCCTTTCGACGTCTCTCGGCTTGAGATCATGTGGAACCCAATTTGCAGCTGGAGCAGCTGGATATAATCAAAAGATTATTCCCCAACACAAGAAGAGATCGCAGAATCTTTGGGCCCTTTCAAAACCTTCTTGTGTTTGGCAACAATCTTCATAGAGGAATGCTTCCAGTTCTTCATCTTAAAATTTTTTTCGCTGCCCAGGACGTTCATCGTCTTCCAAGCCAAAACCACTTTTAAGTCGTGCAAACCACTTCTAGAATGTTCGCTCAGCTAGCGCATGTTCACCATAAGCTTTCACCAAAATACGATGAATTTCGACAGCATCACTCTATCGTTAAGGCCGGATTTTAAATTTGCACTGCATCACCTGCTATGAACTTTAGCAGCGACTCATACCAGCGCTCCGGTTTGAAAATGAAGTGTATGTGAAACTGACAGATCGTGGGTTTAAGGGAAAAATATGAAACATTAAAAATTGTTAATGCGGTTTTAATAAATGATAGGTGAGTTAAAGTCACCCCTAAAATATGGAATAAAGTTGTTGACCATATGCCGACAACAGCCAGTAAGATTTTAGTTCAGGGTTACCTATGTGATAAAAATTTTCGTCTTTATCGTACGATAAACTTTCGCTGTAAAAGAAAACCATTTTTATTTGATTGTTTTAGAATATTTCTAGAGGCCCATTTTGCTTCACTATTCTACACCCATAAGCCTGAGACTCATAATAAACTTAAGATATTGGCGTTTATAGCTCCAATTTGGGACACCGTCCGGCTGAAAACCATTGAAAAGTATTGTTTTCAAATCAACTAGTTCCAGAAAAGTTTTATATATACGAGGTCTGTTCAAAAAATAAGGTGATTTTCATTTTTCTTAAAAAATATTTATTTATCAATTTCTATTCTGTCGCCCTCAAAGTAGTCCCTCCCAGATATAATACACTTGTGCCAGCGTTTTTTCCAATCTTCGTAGCAGTTCTGGAATACACTTTTTGGTATGCCCTTGAGCTCTCTCAGTGATTCGGTTTGTATCTCCTCAATCGTCGCAAAACGCCGTACTTCCATACCAAACCACGTATATTGCTAGGATAGAAAATATCCAGCGCCGCTACCTCCGCTTCGCCCTTCGTGGTCTCTCCTGGTCCAACCCTCAAATACTCCCCCCCTACCACGACCGCCTCCAACTCCTTAACTTAATAACCCTTGAAGACCGCAGAGATATTGCTGACATCCTCTTCATCTTCCGTCTCTTTGATGGCGGCATCGACGGCTTCGACATTCTCAGCTCCATCCACATTAATACCAACCCACGTAACACACGCACCCTTCGCTTCTTCTACCTTCCTCCCCATCACACCTCCTATGGCTCAAATGAACCCATATCTCGAATGTTGCGCAAGTGTAACTCCGCTCCCGCTTTCGACTTCAGCGCGAATCCCTCCACCCTAAAACTCCAGCTCCGCCACCTTAACTGCCATCCCCAATAGGTCTTAAGTTAGGTTAAGTTTTCTGTTAGTTTTTAAGTTATGTTAAGTTTTTTTTTTCTTGCTTGTCTAGCTAATAATAAGCTAATAAATGGGGCTATTACCCCACTAAAACTTTGATGGGTTTCTTCAATTTTGGAAACAGGAAAAAGTCGCAGGGGGCTTCATCCGGTGAATACGGTGGCTGAGGTGTTGTTTTTGACCAAAAAATTAAGAACAAGCAACAGCTTTTTGTGGTCGAAATTCAGGAATGGTCAATTTTGGCCACAGGCTTCATGCCCAAAATTTTCGAAACAATTGCGTGGCATGAGCCAACCGATATGCCGACATCTTCAACAACTTCTCTAATAGTGACTCGACCATTCTCCAGAACAATTTTCTTCACTTTCTCAACATTTTCATCGGTTGTTGGTGTTCTGGGGCGTCCAGGGCGAGCGTCGTCATTCACATCTTCTCACCCGTTTTTGGAAAGTTTGTACCACTTGTAAACATTTATTTGACTCAGAGTAGACTCACCGTATGCCACTGTCAACATTTCAAGTGTTTTTGAGCACTTAATTCCATTTTTCACACAAAATTTAATGCAAATTCTTTGATCCACTTTTTTCGACAGCAGGAAATCGCCGAAGACGCAAAGCACGTCTAACTTTTATGACTCTCACAAACAAAATAAATATGCAACTGAAACTGTAAACATATGTTCGAACCGAGTGTACCAACATAACAAAATAAAAAAAAAATCAATAACCGAATGTACGTATCCTCCGAAATTTGGAAATTCACCCAATTTGTTGAATAGACCTCGTATTGTTTAAAACAACAGAGTCAAAAAAAAAATCGTAAAATTCGGTAACACCTCTGGGAGCTCATCAATCTTTTGCCAGTTAAATATCGTGGATAATTCCTGACTCCTGTTTTGTAATCAAAATCACCGCCAGCCACTTTGGGACTTTGTGGAATTGTCGCTTCCTTAAATGGAACCTTCTGTTTTTGCAGAAGTTGCGCAGCACCATCCGACTGGTCATCTCATAACAAGCACCACTCTCACCCTTAAAGCCAGAGATGGCCTTATTCGATGATTTCTCTCGTTCCGGGAAATCATATCGCCAACCTTATTAAGACCACAAGCCCCGGAGACCGCAGACTTTCCCTAACACATTTCCCACAGCACCACAGCACCACAGCACCGCAGCGCCACCACCACCGCTTGTATCGCTTTACATTTCGGAGTTGTTTCATGTCCCGCTTAGAAGAACTATCTAATCGGCGACAAACATTTTCCACCAATTAGTGGCAAGCAGTCAAAATGCAACCGACAAGCTTATCGCGCGGTTTCCATCTCCGCCGTACTCCTCCTCCGCCGGGAAAATCCGCACCGCAACGCAGCCGGTAAACGCAGCAACCAATTCACACTTTCACTGTACACAGCGGTGTCTTGCTAAAATTACGATATCATTTGGGAATTGCGCCGGTCCCGCCATGTGTGTCCGTCTGTCCGTCCGTATGTCCGCCTGTCTGCAAATGACTTTCATTAATTTCACCCGAAACGAAATGGAAATGGAAATGCCTGAGTGGCTACGTTTCCTGCTGCAGTCTGCGCGAGCGCGCACACGCGCATTTCTCGTCCGCCGCATGCGGCGAAAGAGGAAACTCTCGGCGGCGCCCCGGTCCCGCGGCGATGACTTGGCCCGATTGGGAATGAAAATTTAATTTTCAATTTCTGTCGTCGATTTCTTTTATTCCCGCGCGTATCTGCCGCATCTGCGGACTCGGCTGCCGGTTGCAATTTAATTACGAACGCGAATTGTCACAATCCAACGGACGGGAGATGGAAAATGCGGCCGCGACGAGTTCTGTTTCATAATCGCGCGCGTAAGCAGATGGCGCGACGTCTGTCAGTTGTGCCTGGGACCACCGCACCGATGCGATAGAGCGGCCCGTAGGCTCCGAATTCGAATGTGCGAATATCTCGCCGCATATCTTCCGCCGACGAGTCTTGCGAGTTCACGGCATGAGGTCGATCGGCCTAGAGAATCCGTCCGTCCGTCGCGATGGCTTTCCACCCCCAGATCTCGTGCGGATCTCTGGTTGTGGGCCATAAAAAGAGAGAGTGCTTTCTTCTGGCTGGCTGGGATTTTCATCTAAACGGCGCGGCGTATATGGACGCGGATCAAAGTTGAAAACGTTTTGTGAATCGGTTTCGTATGCGCACTCGCGCACTTTTCCCCCCCCGCCACGGCTGTGGCTTTCTAGTTAGCGGCGGTAACAAGCGCGCTAACCCAGGGCTGATGCGGTGTTATCGCGGTCTGTGTATCTCTCGGATTTTATGGCATTATTACAATGGCCCGTCCGCAGTCGAGAGTCGAGAGAGTTACAGTTGAAACGTGCGGTCTCGGTGGGTTTTCACATTCGGCGTAACGTAACGCATTTGCTTTGTTGGTTTGTTTTCGGAGACGTCGTCGTAGTCGTCGACGTATGTGCGGCTTGTCTATCGAATTTTTTAATCGGGGGAAAAAGTTTTTTGCTTTTTGCGCACCGATGAAAGTTTCCTGCGGGACGACATGGATGACAGCCAAGGCAGCTATTTGTCAGTTCGATGCGCGGCTTGGGAGGGAGGGCGTGGGATTCAATTTAGCGGTTGGAATGTGTGAATCTTGACGCATGTGAAATGCCTAATGTGGTGTCCCGTAGAAAGGAGAGGCTTAGGAAAGAAATTATGACTCGGTTTTTTTTCAGAAGCAATTTATTTAACTCGAGCGGATTCTTCGAGGAGTCGTGGTAAAGCATGGAGCTGTCAAAAAAAGTATGGAAATGGAAGGAACAAAAAAAAAAATGAGTTCTACAGGTGGCCTCTTTGCTTATTTTTAAAGTTTAAAGGCCTAAGAATCAAAAACTCTAGTTTATCGTCAGTTAAAGTTGTCTTTCGTCATCATTGGTAACGTAACAGGTCACGAAGGATCAGAGCCTAGCTTTTAGCGCCTCCACTGTGTTGTGCGCGTCATAATTTTGGAATAAAGTTGACTTTAAAGTAACTTTATTACATAACAAATCCCAAATTTATCTTTTGTTATTTAGCTAACTAGCGCTGACTATCAACACAGAATCGACATGAATGATGTAACTCCACGCTCATTCTAAAAAAAAGAAAGACTGTCTTATCGTTTTAATTCGAGTCTTAAGTCGTCGACCAGCAATTTTTGAGGTTTCATATCTATGCTTCAAACCTACAAGTTATCAGATTCACAAAAAACTCATTGCCAACCGGAGCATTTGATTGGTAAGGTGTGTGGCGCCGCTAGATTGAAGTACCCCAGGAGGATTGTCAGTCATTCGCTGGAGGTGGGGCCGTGAAAAATGTTTTTGGTGTAGTAGTAGATGAAAAAATTAAAATCAGTTTTTAGGGGAACAGTCATTCATTTATTTGTGCGGTTTTGGGCTAACTCTTAAACGATCTTCTGCCTTGTGAGATTGTTGATACTGTTGGGTTGGCCAAATAGAAGTTTCTTTTTAAAACTGCAATAAAATGAACAAAATTATATTTTTTGCCAGCTATAATTTCTTTATAAATAGGAGCAAACATTTCCATTAATTAAGAAACACAACGTCGTTTAAGAAGCTGCTTCGGCTGGCTTCGCAGTAGCGCAGTCTGTCACTCCAAGAACTTGTTGATGGTTTCAAGCTGTAGCTCACGGATTGCTTGGATGATATTGGCCTTAAATGCTTGAATCGTTGCCGGATTGTTAGCAGAACATCAATCTTTCACGATTTCCCACAAAAAAAAAAAGATGAAAAGGATCAAATCGCAGGTCCAAGGCGCAGTCCGACGTCACCAAGACGGCTGATAACACGATGATAAAAACTCTGTTTGGGCAGAACTGCTGGGCAAATATTGAAATTAGTTGTTAATTTAAAATTTATAAATTTTCCAAGTAACTCATTTCGTTCCGCAGAGGTATGATCTGACTTTCTGTCAAGATTGCAATGATACATGTACAGTGGCGTGCAAAAATGGATACATATTCGGCGATCATATGGTTTCTTGTAAATAAAAAATATGTCCCAATAGACCGATTTGAATGATTTTAGTGTTATTTTTTTCCTTACTTCATGACCAAAAAAATAAAGTACAGACGATTTTGATCGCATCTATAGAACGGTGAAAATTCACAAAAGTTCATCTTAACCTCAATGTATCCATTTTTGCACGTTAAAAAAAATATCTATTTTGATGTGGGAGGAGAGTAAGATAACATTGGCGCCAAAAATTGATTATGGTTTTTCATAGAGCGTTCAAAAACGAGCAATTTTTTCTATGGAACCTCACTCCGTTTCGGGGGTAGAGGCAATTTAAAATCAAATCCAACAACATGAAAAAAAAAAATTCATTAAAAAACAATGGCAACACCTACAATAAAGTACTATACCAATTTAGAAAGGCAGAAACTTGTTCATTAGTTATAGATTAAAGTTGCATTGTTCATGCCCATAGCTTGTGAAAAATTTGCATACAAACTCAAAATTTTAATAAGAAATAATAGAAAACAAAAGTGTATATAATTTTTTTTTCAAAACTGTAAGTCGCAGTGCTAAATTAGGATCGTGGCGTTAATACTCACGTTCATTCTGAGTTGAACACAAAAAACAGAATGGTCTTATGTCTTCTAGTTCAAAAGAAAAGTAGAATGGACCAACAACTTTTTAAATGAGCCAGTCACACCCTTATGCACTAAGGCACTTGCTTGCAGTAATAGTAACTTCAATTTTTTTTTAAAAAGTGGTTGGCCCATTCTAGTTTTCTTTTGAGCTAGAGGATATAGGACCATTCTGTTTTTTGTGTTCGTCTCAGAATGAACAAATACACAAAAATCATTCAAAATGGGAGGTTTTTTATTTACAGAAACCCTTATGACCGCCGATATTTTGTACCCCACTGTATGTTTATCTTGGTATATTTTATAACACTGGCTTTCTGTTAAGATTTCGAGCTGGAAAAAGCTGTCAGTGTCAAAGCAGCCTATGATTTACTAAGAGACCACTAGATAGTGCACTCTTTATTGATGCTTTTTTCTATTTAAGAAGATTGTCTTGTTGTCCTGTTGATGTTTCAGTGACCATGGCAATAAAAAAGTAGTGGAATTCAACATTTTTCTTTTTTTTTACTTTTCCTCTTGTGATATTTCTTTAAAAAAAATCTGTGTTTGCTGATGTCCCTCGATCTTTCATTATCATCATCATCATCGGCGCAACAACCGATGTCCGGTCCGGGCCTCCTGCAGCAAGCACTTCCACCTATCCCGATCGCTTGCCGACGCAATCCAGTTGGGCACTCCAAGGCTTCGGGCGTCCTGGTCTACGCCATCCTTCCAGCGTAAGCGCGGTCTGCGTCGCTGTCTTACCATGAATTGTACCGCAAAGGACTTTCCGAGCAGGGTCCTCTTCGCTCATCACCCTCGATCTTTAGACGACACTTAAATGTTCGTGTTCAAATGTTTATTTTCAGTCAAAGCATTTGCTGTGTCGCTTCAATTTGAGAACTTTAGTCTTCCTGAGATGTTCCAGGTGAGCTTGTCCATGTCTTTCAAGTTTTTCATTTGATCTTCGGATGTTTCTCACGATCTGCAGAAGACTGCACCTGCTCTGTCAAATTCCAACTGTTCTTCGTCGCCAAATGCGTGTCATTTTAAGACGGTCGATGTTAGCATGTTACTCGCCCTGTCACAACCAATGCGTGGTTCTTCCGATCCACACATCATAACCCACTTACCGAACAGAGAACAAACCTCTCTAACAAGTAGTCGGCATTTGCACAAAAGTTACACACCCATCATCGCCCAGCACAACGACACTGTGCTCGGCAATAAATCGCGCCCGCCGCTTATACCCGCGATCCGGCTCTGACTGACAGTGATCCCAATCCCATTGTGTCAGCATTTACTGTCAAATATCGCCACACGTGTGTGTGTGTGCGTCAGATCCGATCGCTCGATTGCTCGATTACCCGATCGCCCCGATCGCGAACCACCCACATTCACCTTGCCGCGATCGTAATTACAACATTAGCTCGCGTCGTTCAATAAATCCAGCACCGTCCTTGTTCCCCGCAATGGGCACTCTGTCGTCGTTGACTTGTGCACACAGCTTCAGATCCAGTCCCACCAACAACAACAACAACAACAATTATGGTAATTCGGCTCGGTGGATACATGTTCGGGTAATAATTACAAAATGACTGACGGGGTGGAAGGAAATTACCAAACCAGAGCAAGGAATCTGTCATTAGTATCTGCCATCATCGAGGAGAAGGTGGTTTGATGATCGCGATCTGATGGCGGACGATCGTCGAGCGTTGAGATGCGCGCCCGCTCACGGTTACCACATGTCGACAACCGTCCCGTGCGTGGCTTGTCGTTGTTTTTGGTGATTATTGACAAAAGTGCGTGGTTGGCATCGCAGCATCACGGCGACGGCCACGTCGATGTCGCTGTCATCGGCTCCGATCGCGATGACGACCTTTTCAGCGTTCGATCGATCTATGGCAGGCAGCAGCCGCCGCCACAGCCAGGGAGGATACTCCTCTATGGACGGGACATGATTTGCCTGGAAATTAACAAACGAAACCGAACGACGACGGCGATCCGTCGAGATGAGATGTCGGGCCCGGTGCGGAGTGCGTTTCGTAGAACGTTCTCTGTTTTGTTTTTGATGCCGCACTCCGCCAGCAACGTGTTGTCTAACTCGTCGCCGTCGCCGTCACCGTCGTCATGTGGGAGCGCGGCCGGGCTGTGGCTCGTGTGCTGTTGGCCATTTCCTTCGGGAAACTGCCAAATGAATTATTGCTGGCATTTGTTTCGTTGACAGTAAATATGGAAAATAGGATATTCAATCGTTATTGGTTGTAATTTATTCTGCGCGGAGACCGTACGGTTGTGTAGTGTTAGTGGATGTTCTTCCTCGTTACCTTGACTCGGGGTTGCTGTCGTGTGCTCTATGGGACGTTGTTGGCGGGCGGGGGAAAAACCTGAAAATTGCTGTTTCTCTTCTCTCCTGACATTGACGATGCGTTGTCAGGAAATGAGAGGGGGAGACAAAAAAAAAAAGGAGACGTCCATGTCATGAGTCTTAGAGGAACTGGAACACAAGTCAAAACATTCTCGTGTTTCTGTCGACTCGTTGGATCCCTCCATCAACAGAATCTCGATGTGAACTCGAAATACAAAGTTGCACGAGTGTTGTCTGTGTCTGTTTAGTTGTCGTTTATGATTTTTAGTTTTTTCTTTGGATCGGAGGTTCTTAGAAGCAGTGCTCTGAATAAAAATACGAGTTGAAAAGCAGTGACTTTTTGTATTGCTTAAGTTAAATCTTCTCCATTTACATCATCAAATATCCAACGAAAAACCATCATAGGTGTTGCGTATTAATGAACAGCGCCCGAAATAAGGCCAACTTCGGGGAAGACGCAGCATTACCTTTTCTTCGGACTCCATTTCCTTTTTCCTTTCTCTCTTTCTTTTTTCTGTCAACCACATTGTTCAGTTTTTTTTACTAAAACAATATTAAAATGAATTGTAGCATTTAAGACTCGAGTTTCATTCCAAATCTTAAATACACAACAATAGGAACCAGCAGGTAACTCTATTTTCACTCCATTATTAAAGTATTTATAATTTAAAGGCAACATTTTCGACTTGAAGGTTCAATAAACATGACATCAAATCAGAATTGAATTCTCATCTACCTTCCCTGTCGTTCTTTTACACGAAAATTGTCAGCAATACTGATTTTGTTGCAAGAATAAAAAATAAAATAAAATTTAAATTTAAAAAAGCACTGCGAAAATCAGCAAAAACTTTAAGAAGCACACTCTTTTGATAAAATTTTCAGCCCGGCAAACAATTTAGTGTGTATAAATTTTATGCGAAGTGAAGGTTTAAGTAAAATTCAAAAGTGTCGATATTGTTCTATTCTAAGCTAAGGAAAATGTTGCTGGAACTGCAAACATTATTGATTAGGATTAGCGAGAAAATTCTGTTTTTACTTTCATTATAAGAAGGTCGTTTACGAATCCTGTTCCATATGATTTTAAAGATCTATTAGTTTTTTTTGGCAAAATAAAGAAAAACAAATGTAAAGAGCAGGCCATCTAGTAGTTTCTTTTGAAATCATAGGTTATGTTGATCCTGACAGGTGTTTCCTATTCGAAATCTTGATAAAAAGTCAGTATCATAATTGTAGAACTAAAAGAGTTTTAGGCTTAAACAATTTTGGGAAATATTGGAAACTTATTTCAAAGTGCGTTCCCTATAGCCGAAACTGTTGTAAAAGAATAATTATATGCAAAGTATTCCTAAGATTAGTACTAGATCAATGTACTTGCTTAAATCAATCATGTACTTGTCTAATTAAATAAAGTTTCCTGTTCCTTTTTTGGCTAATTGTAAGACGACCGAGTTATTTTTTTAGTTCGCTGGCTTGCTTATTTTATTTTATCTGAAATGCGTTTTTTTTTAAGGAAATCATGTTATGTGCCTTTGCGATTGCCGTAAACCATCAACAATGTCTTGAAAAATTGGAGTGACAGAAGCTAGCCGAGGCAGTCACTGTTATATGACATAATTAATATGAATGTTTGCTTTTACTGATAAAGAAATCATTTTTTTGCATTCATAAAAGAAACTTACATTTTGTAAACCCTGCCAGCCAAAATTTATCAATATTTTGTTAAGAAAAAGGTACGATGATTACTCTGAATAAATTGAGGAACCAACAAACTGTAGTAGATTGCTCTGAGTAAATACTTAGAGACGCAAGGAAATAATGAGTGGTGGAATATATGTGGGTTTGCTTTAATAATCCAAAAGAAGTTTCCAAGTTAATAAAAATAGATAATTTTAATTCACGTTAAATTAAAATAGAATGCACAAAATGCAGTGGCTAGGATTAAGCAATATTAAAGAAAATTAAAAGTAGCAAAGGAGCTGGAAACAGCTGGCAAATAACCGGGTCAGTTGGAGAGGCATGTTGGTTGAGGCCCAGGTCCACCCCAGACTGTAGCGCTACCTAAGTAAGGAAGTAAGTAAACGCAGCACAGAACAAAACAGGGTCAGCTTACCACAGCGTGGTTTTTTATTAAAAGGAGTAAGCAAAATAAGGGACAGAAATAAGCGGTGTGATCCCTTTTATACTCGGCTAGGAACGGCGACTGGAAACAACTGACTGGAAACAAGTGATGTGAGACTATTGATGAAATGTTCCTACATATATGTTTTTAAAAGTTCCTAAAAAAGCCTCTGTGATTTCATCTTTTAAGTTAGACACACAGTACACAAAGTCACTGTTGTAAGGTCACTGACAAAACCGCAACGAGTGTTTACTTTTTAGCCGCTTTATTGCAACTAAACATAATGCCGGTAATGTTCGAAGTAGCCCCTGCAACTGGTCCTTGTATTCGAAACTTCCATCGTAGGATTTGATTCCGATTAAGAAATTGTAAAGAAATTTATCAGAAACAGAAATTTACCCAATTTGAACCAAAAATGACCAGATTGCAGACTAGAAGGATGAACGGGTCTAATTTCGTTAAATGACTGTTAGAAATTTGTACGATGCGAAAGCGTTTAACAGCAGTCAAATAATAAAATGAACTAACAACAAAATACTTAGCTTTAAAACCATTAATATGCCTCTTTTTTAAATTTTTAGGTAGATTTTTGTTTTCTTAGATTAAGTAGATTTTATAAGGATTCCTACCCTTCCAAGTCTCATTTGAAACTGAATTTTTCATTCTTGCCTAGAGAATTTTTATAACTTTATTTTTTTCCATAAGGCAATTATTTGTACTATGAAATTGTACTTAAATTTTTTTATGTAACAAGGAACTGGCCACATTCTTCAGATTTTCTTTTTGACCCAGTTTAACTTCAATGACTTTGAATGTACATAATTTCTTTTGCTAAGCGTGTCATTTATAAATTTGCAGCCTCTAGTTTTACTTACTTCATTATTCACTATAGGGTCATTTCATGCAGAATCGGCCAACGTTCTAAACGACCCCTCTCTGATTTAGCTCAAAATTTGTAGAGTTACTTATTGAAGTGGCTCAAATAATGGGACGAACAATTATTATTCAATTCGATATAGTTCGCGAGTAACGAAAGTTCAAAAATTGATAAAAAGTCAAAATCCAAGATTTCTTTTAAATTTCAAAAAATCATAACTTTGGTTCTGCTTATCAGAATTTTGTAAATGATGTCTTATTGAATTCAGAAAAACTTGAACTTTTGAGTGACCTATACAATTTTTATTTTCAAGGACAAAGAATAGTTCAAAATGTCCTTTTTCACACGTATTCTTGAATCTCTCAAAAAATTGAATTTTATTTTTCTTATTTTTTTTATTGGGAGTACAACTTGAAAGACGCGTATTTTTTTTGTTAAAAAAAGCATTTATTTGAATATGAAAATGAAAATACATGTCATTCAAAGTATTGCCCATCGCTAGCCACAACTTTTCCCATCTTTTGGATTCCGTCCCAAAAGAACTGCGCCGGCTTGGCGGCCAAGAATGAATCGAGCCAATTTTTGATACCGTCAACTGAAGTGAAGCGTATTCCAGCCAGGGCATTCTGCATGAACCTAAACAAATGGTAGTCGGAAGGGGCCAGGTCTGGGCTATACGGCGGGTGGGGTAGCGATTCCCATCCAACATTTTCCACGTATTTTTTAACCCGTTGAGTGCGATATGGCCGAGCATTGCCATCATGGAAAATTATCGATTCGTGTCTAGTCGCATATTCTGGCCGTTTTTCTTTGATTGCGCGACTCAAACGATTCAGCTGAGTTCGATTGAGTTCACCAGTGATGGTTTGACCGCTCGGTAGCAGCTCATAATAAATCACACCATTCTGATCTCACCAAATACAGAGCATCACCTCTTGAGTTTGACATGAATCTTCTTCCAGTAATGCCTCCAATTCTGCATCTTCAAACTTTTTCACTTGGCCGGGACGTTCCTTGTCTTCAACGTCAAAATCACCACTTTTAAAGCGTGCAAACCATTCCTGACACATTCTGACACTTACAGAATAGTCAGGGTAAACTTCAATGAGTAAACGTTGCGCATCTGTTGCACTTTTCTTCAAATGAAAGTAGTGAATTAAAACTTCCCGCAAATGTTGTTTTGGAGGCACAAAATTCGACATTTTAAACGCAAAACAAAACTTGTGTAAATTAAGTTGTGTATGCTTTGACCGATGGAATTAACTAGATTTTTCGACGCTCTTTAACATACAATAGCTGTCACTGTGAAAAAAATAGCGCGTGTGAATATATATGAAGTTAGTAACAATGCGCGTCAAGTTGTACTCCCAATATATGCTGGAAAACAATATTTCATCCTTCTTCACTCAAAATTTCAAATTGGGATCTCGATGGGTTCGACCAAAAAATGTTTTTTTTTAAAGAAAATGTAAATATTTTGAAACACATTTTTGTGTGAAAAAAAAAGTCGGGGACAGTACGATAACTTTGGTGTTAAAAATTGATGATGGGCTTTTGTAAGGTTGAAAGCAAGGATCTTTTACTATGAAAGATCTTTTACCTCGCCCCATTTACGAGGCAGGGGTAAATAAAAAAAAAAATTAATTGACATGATAAAAAAAATTATTAAAAAACAACGACAAGACTTATAACCAAATGCTGTATCATTTTTGAAAGCCAGAAACCTGCTCTGTAATGGTACATTTAAGTTGAGCTATCCATGTCCATGGTTTTTGAAAAAATTCGCATTCGCAAACTCAATTTTTTCTTATATATTTTTCTAATAATTTTTCTGTTGGTCTTACTGAGTTCTTTTTTATTAGAGCTGATCCCCTGTGTAAAAGTTCAACGTCGTGTTTTTTTTTAGAGAATGAGAACGTGGTGTTAACAAATTGGCTTATTTATTTATTTAAGTCTAGTTAACAGCGTAATTGCTTTAAATTTGTAAGGTTATATCCATCTACACGTTTACTTTTCTTCTTTTGAAATGCCAATGTATTATATGCTTCATTAAGTAAAGATCGAGTCTATCTTATAACGCTTGAGGACCACAGTTTTTTTTTCGATATATAATCTTAACGTTTATGAATTCGTGACCTATTTTAACAAACTATAATCAAATTTCGACTAATTTTAGATCATAAGAACGAATTTACTGTAAGGTTTAACGGTTTTAAGATTGTTGAGAGGATATAAGTCAAAAAAATCATGAAATTTCTGCAGTGATGAGTGTTAATAAAATCCTAGTTACTTAAATCCTAAATACTCAAACTACATTCCAGTTAAATTTTTTTTTTCTTAAGCTCCTTAAGCCGTTTTAACCATCCGTCCAATCATCACCACGTCGTCATCACATCGTAGCACTCTCAGCTCCACAATTCCTGCCGGTGAGTCACCCTTTCAAGTTCCTTTGTCTGTTTTTTGTTTTTTTTTTTTGTTACCCATGAATTGAACGAGAAACACATGTGTGCCATTCTCTAAGTCCAACTAACAAACTCCAACTCGAACCCGCTTCATTCACTAATTAAACAGATTTATTGTTTACTTCACGGGCACTTCTGAAGAGTAGGCTTGGCCCAGCATTGCCCTCACTCCAGTAGCCCGTCAGCCGTCCACCTGATTGAACCAATATCAGCGATAAGAATCTCGAATCCCATCTCGCCATTCCATATAAATTTAATCGATTCCCACTCGGCCACTAGCCCACTGTGAGTGATGGACTGACTCCACGACAAGGATCCACATATCTACTTCACACATAATAACGTAACAAATGCCCCAGTGATAGAGCCTGAAAGGCTATCAATTAGCACTTTAGAGCTCCTAATAATAGTAATAAAATCGAAATGAAAACCATCAGACAAAGGGAAGGATCCGCCGTACCTAGGCCAAGTGAAGCTAATATCCTCAAGTGTGATCGGGCTCATTGTGTGCGATGTTCGCCCCTCGGGCTCTCACACGTATGCACACACACACACAGCTGCGCTCACATGTGCGTCCATCGCACCGCCGCACTTATCACGGCTCGGCTTGGCTCGGATGGTGATGGTGATGGCGACTCGAAAAAATTTCAATATCCACTAAAGGCCCCATAGCCAATGGATTGGATTTATTGACCGCAACAAAAGTAATGGCCAGTGACCATACAGAGAGCGCTGGAGCTTGGAAGATCGTTGAGCGAACCAGTCCGAGCTCGAGAAAAGTGAATCTCCACCGCGCGCGCATGACGAAGAGTGAAAATGCCGTCGTCTTCCTAGAGAGACGCGCGCACGCTCGGCCCGGCTCGGCCGCCGATGATGCATGGCACATGGCCGTGGCCATGGTTCAAAGATGAATTGCGCGCCTCGATGGGCTGTGTCCACACACATTCACACTCCCCGTGAGAGTCTCTCGCGCTCTCTCGCTGCAAATTATTACGTATAAAGACATCAAATAATGGACTTTTCCATTAATACCTGTCTCCTTTGGTCTCGGCAAGGTGGTGGTGGTGTTGGTGGTGGTGGTTGGATGGGATTTTGCGGCAAGGTTCTTCCGTGATCATCCTCGGCGGCTGTGCCCATTACCGAAATGGATAAACTCTCCAAGTTTGAGGTTTCGATGCCAAATGCAAGGTGAGTACGTGTGAAGATTCATCATGACGACGGCCGACGGCCAACGACCGACGACCGACGGCAGGGGCGGTGCAAAAGAATGCAATCCTCGTTCGAGGAAGTTGAATAAACAAAGCGTTAGATACGCTTTTGGGCCTGGACCGAAGGCGATCGGTTCTCTAGCAGAAATGGAACATGCTCGCAGAGTCGGTGCTGGCTTGTGGCTTTCAATTGTTGTTGCCACGGTGTCGGGCGGTGGAAGTAATTAAATCCATTATTCTAAGTGCATAGTCAGGTACATGGCCTAGCGGTACAAGGGAACGCACACACGACGATGACGACGACGACGACGAGTTCCGTGTGATGGGAGATCAAAGATCCCTCGCTCTTCCCTCTCTGTCCTGTCCGGCTGGGGTTTTTTTTTTTTGCGTGGAGTGAGGTCGACTGGATACATGTGTAATGAACGCGTGTTAGCTAAGTGGTGTGCCAGCGGCGAGGATGCGTGTGCAAGAGTCGAGGTGAATTCTTAAGGGGCCCTCTTGTGATTTTTGCACAGAAGCTCAGTGGGATGGATGGGATTAGAGGCGCTTCCTCATCGATTGGGAAGAAAATCGTGACGTTGATGTGTGCATCACATAAAATTTAGTCAAAACAGATCAAGGCGATGGGGTTCAGAACGACAAATTGATTTTAGAGACAAAATAATAGTCACAATCGGTTATAACAACGTCTTTTCTAATGAATAATGGGTTGTGATCATTAAAATCGTTACAGCGACGCAGATTTAATGAAACGTCGGTTAAAACGACGAAGTAACAGGCAAGGCAGGTGACACCGATGCCATTTCTAACGACTTATCGGTTATAACGACACAAAAACAATTAAAACCAGCTATAGCTTTTGCCGAATAATCGGTTATAAGTGCAAAATAACAGTCACAATCAGTTATAACGACGTCTTTTCTAATGAATAATGGGTTGTGATCATTAAAATCGTTACAGCGACGCAGATTTAATGAAACGTCGGTTAAAACGACGAAGTAACAGGCAAAGCAGGTGACACCGATGCCATTTCTAACGACTTATCCGTTATAGCGACGCTTTTGCCGAATAATCGGTTATAACCACGAAGTAACAGTCAAAATCGATTATAGGGACCCAAATGCTTACGAATAATCGCTTATAACAACAAAATCGGTTACAGTGACGTAGTTTTAAACAAATACTCGGTTATAACGACGAAATACCATTCGAAATTGTTTATAGCGACGCGTCTTTAATAACAAATCGGTTATATCGACGAAATAACAGTAGGTAGCAGCTATAGCGATGCAGGTTCTAACGGCTAATAGACTAAAGTGACGAAATAACAATCGATATTGGTTATAGCGACGGCGTTTCTCCCGAACAATTGGCTATACGAACGAAATGTTAAGCACTTATTATGTAAGAAAATAAAATGGAATAAAAAATAATAGCAAAAATCGGCTATAGCGATGTTGTTTTTCTAGAATAATCGGTTATAACGACGAAATGACAACCCCTCAAACGAAAGCACTCAGAACTACAATACTTAAGTCGAAACCGGATGTAGCAACATCGTTTATAATGACTAATTGACTAAACGACGAGATAATAATAAAATAGGTTATTGCCAAGCCGCTTCTAACGACTAAGGAATTTTAGTCCCGTAATAACAGTTGAGATTGGCGACACCGTTTCTGATGAAAAATCAGTTATACCGACGAAATAATAGTCGAAATCGACTATAGCGATGGTGCTTTTGTCGATTAATCGGTTATAACGACGGATTGGTAACGTTCCAAACGACTACATTCAGTATTACAAAACTACAGATGAAAGTTCCGTCACAAAATCGGGTAAAGCAACATCGTTTTTAACGACTAAACAATTTTTATGATAAAGTTATAGTTCCAATCGATTATAGCAACGAAGCAAAGGGGTCGTTTTTAACGACTAAACAGTTTTTATGATGAAATTATAGTTCCAATCGGTCAAAGCGACGAAGTAAAGGGGTCCTACGTCCTGCGAAACCTAGCAAGCTGAAAAATGTTGAAATTATGACTAAATTCATTTGGGACCTCATTCCTTTGCTACAATAACCGCTAAGTCGTCGTGGTGTCGCCTTAAACAGTTTCATCCGAATTTTTACTTACTTACTTAGGTGGCGCTACAGTCCGGGCTGGATCTGGGCTTCAACCAACATGCCTCTCCAACTGGTCCGGTTGTTTACCAGCTGTTTTCAGTTTCACCCCCCAAATTGGTTTAGGTCCTTTTCCACGTGGGTGCGCCACCTGAGGTGAGGTCTTTCCCTGCCGCGATTCCCCATGGTAGTAGACTCGTTTCATCCGAATACCTACAAAGAATTGCCAAATTGTAAATGGAGAATAGAGACCCACGTGGAAACACTCAAGTTAACACACATTTTTGGTGTGAGAACACAAGACAATCGTTTTCTCAAAACACCACAACTTTCCGCCCAGAAGCCGGCGTCCAAATCTTCGCCGCATTACATAACTTTAATCGAAAACGACTGCCACACTCATAACTCTTCCATCCTTCTTTCTCTCCACCATCCGCCGATCATGTCTCAACACATCGTTCCGATAATTGAAACAGGAAGCATCGCCAACATTTCATTTCTTACCTACACAATGCCAAAAAACGGGCGCCCAACATCTGTGTGTCTGCGTGTCGTTAAAATGCCTAAAATTAAACGGTACTCACGCACAATTAGCCGCGAATTCAAGTTTTGATTTATTTAAGAGAACGCTACCACAACAAGGGACTTAATTAATTTCACCACCACCAAACCACCAGCTGAGCCAGAGCCGTCTCCATCGAAGACGACGACGATAACGAAGGAATCAACCGAACCGAATAGAAGGAACTTCTGCAACGTGCGACGCTGACAGACCGACGACACCTAACCGCTGGTAACGCGTTACGCATTTTTCCCAAGCACTCGCGATTCTCGCGCATCTCCCCGTGCACACCAAAATGTACCGTCATCGTTGTGATGCCAACCAGTTATTAATAAATTAACGCAACGAGAACGAGAAGACCGGAGCATCTCGTGCGCCTCTAGGAGCCTTGCGGTGTCGAGGGAAAAATTGTGTCGCCTCCTGCGGCCTATCAACACCGTCCAACGGAGCAAGACGATGCATGCATCCTACGAAGTGAAGTTCGATGTCTTTTTTTTTTTTTGAATTGAACACAATCCCACAAATGAGCGGAGTCTGTCCGATAGAAGAGTGGTGCGGTCCCGAAACCCGAACTAGGAGCGCATTCATCATTTGGAGGTGCAAGGCGAGCCAGGATGACGCTGGATTCTGAATGTGGTTCGGGAGCAGGGCATGAACTTTTCGATTAAAATTACCACATCGGTGGTTTAGATGAGGGAAGCTGTGCGTTGAAGTATTTATGACTTTTTGAACTCCCTTAAAGCTCGACTGTGTGGTAGTTCGCGTTCGAGAGTGTCACGGGGGCTAGGAAACCGTTGTGGTTTCGCTGAGTGGTGCCAAGTTTGATAGATTGGATTAGGATCTGGTAGACAGATGCAGGAAGTGAATTCGGTTAAGAAACGAAAACAATAGTTGGTCAGAGGTCACAGGAAAGGATGAGAAAGAAAGAAGAAAAAGGTTTTGAGAAAAGGGACTGTCGATGTTAATTCATAAAAGTTGCTTGTCTCCTTGTCCAAGTTCACTGCTCTCGCCCTTCCCCATCTGTCACGTCACAACAAGAGTTCAAAAAATGCAAAATGCCACCAAAAAACCCACCGACTCCTCGCTAAATAAATTCCAAAATCGCCCCAAAATAAGTTCCACTACTGCCAAAGTCTTCGAACTCCCATAACCTATCCGTTCATTAAATTTAATGGCCTGCCCATCTGTTAACACATTTTAATAAAAAAAAAAAGAAGTTTTCAAACTTTTCTCCGTCAGCTTTGATGCCGATCATCGTGCGATCTCCGGAAGCCCCAATTAAAAGATAATAAAATAAAATTACACCATTGTGACCAAAAAAAAGCAGTCAGAGAAAGAACTCATAGATTCACAGAATGAATCTAATTTGATTTTTATCGTCGTTGGATGGACTGCAAAAAAACAAAAAAAAACGAAAAAATAGCAGCGAATTAGCCGCTCGCCACACACCACCAGGAAACTACTTAAGATTATCTCCTCACCCGAGAGACGGACGAACGAATGGGCCACGATGCAGCGGTCCATCAAACGCAGACCTCGACACAAAGTATCTGGTAGTTAGCGTTTTATAGTTAATTTGTCGTAAAATTATCTCAAACTTTTTTGTTTTTTTGTTTCTCCTTCCAAGTGGGTTAATGCGATGGCTTCGCTCTGATTGGTAATAATTCGGTTGAAGTGAGATCTCGTCAGAAATGAAAAAAGAAAACCGAGTAGCTGTGGTCTAGAAAATAGAGTAGTTCAGGAATGGACGACGGAGGTCGTTCGTTGGGCTGGGGAGGGACGGCTAATGGCGCTGATTCTTTTGTTTTTTCTCTGTTTGACATAATTTGGCAAAACATGGTCTTGGCTAATTTCTCGTTGAGATCATCTGCTAACGGGCGAAGCCCTTTGGGTGTTGTGGCAACGGCCACGGCTAACGACCGTCATTAGGCATGAGTCAAAACAAAAGAGAAAGCTGATCTTCCTCGAGGTTTGTTCTACTTACGCAACAGGTGCTGTTGGTTTGGAAAATAGGCCACGGTTGGTTGGCCTGGAATCTGTCGGGATGTGGGACTGAAGATCTTTAGAGGATGCCACGGAGTAGGACTCACGTTTATTTGAACTTCTAATCAATCGCCTTTTGATTGATCAGAAGTTCAAATGATACAAACATGATAGCAACCACCGTTTTTGTCGTATGTAAGCCTAAGAAACTGGCAAATTTCAGTCAATCACAATAAAGTTGGCTTTAAAATAAGTGGAACAAAGCTGCAACAAGTGTTACGCAAGCACGGGCTTAAAAAAATGATCGGTCGTTATCAAGTAGACGTCAAGCTCTTCGTAAACATTAGGTTGTCAAATATCTCCCTTCCGCCTTTTTGTCTTTTGAATTTTCCGGCTATGTACAAAGCGCTACAGAGCTCGTATCTGGCCATACTATACATCATTTGAAAGGTCTTGACATAACGTACAAAACGACGCTATGCATGATTAGTTTGGATAATGCGTTCAACAGTTGTAGACGTGTAAACATGGAGTTCACTAACGCCGAAATTCGCGAGAAAATTCGAAAGTTTTCCTTCGTTAAAGGCAAATCCGCTAGAGAAACGTTCCGTGAGATTAATTCTGTTTTGGGGGATGGTTCTCTATCACTTCGAATCGCGGAGGAATGGTTTCGACGACTCAGAGCCGGTGAAAACGACACCATGGATAAGCCAGCCGGCGGAAGACCTGTGACTACGAATACCGATCGAATCATGGAAAAGATCGAGTTAGACCGGCATGTGGCATCTCGTGACATCGCCCAGGAGATGGGAGTTAGTCACCAAACCATTTTAAACCATCTGCAGAAGGCTGGATAGAAAAAAAAGCTTGATGTTTGGGTGCCGCATGATTTGACGCAAAAAAACCTTCTGGACCGAATCAACGCCTGCAATATGCTGCTGAAACGGAACGAACTCGACCCATTTTTGAAGCGGATGGTAACTGGCGACGAAAAATGGATCACATACGACATCATCGAGTATCAAGCGAAAACGGTCGTGGTCGAAGGCCAGTGAATCGTCCCAAACAGTGGCCAAGCCGGGATTGACGGCCCGGAAGGTTTTGCTGTGTGTTTGGTTGGATTGGAAGGGAATCATCGACTATGAGCTGCTCCTATATGGCCAGACGCTTAATTCTACCATCTACTGCGAACAACTGGACCGCTTGAAGCAGGCGATCTACCAGAAGCGTTCAGAATTGGCCAACAGGAAGGGTGTAGTGTTCCACCAAGACAACGCCAGAACACACACTTCGTTGATGACTCGTCAGAAGCTACGGGAGCTCGGATGGGAGGTTTTATCGCATCCACCATATAGCAAGTGATTACCACCTGTTCCTGTCCATGGCGAACGCCCTTGGTGGTGTGAAGTTGAACTCAAAAGAGGCTTGTGAAAAGTGGCTCTCCGAGTTCTTCGCAAATAAGGAGGGGGGCTTCTACGAGGGGGCATTATGAAGTTGCCGTCTAGATGGAAACAGATTATCGAACAAAACGGCGCATATTTGAACTAAATCCGATCACTGTAACACTTTTTATGAAGCATTGAATGAAGAGCTAAAAAGCGGAAGGGAGATATTTGACAACCTTATATTAATTATTATAATTTAAATAGCCCGCGAAGGTATAGTTTGGACACTCTTGCACTACAAAACAATGCAGGGCTAGGTGATTGGCGATCGGCTTCTACCTTAACAAAACATAAAATAGTTCATTAAGACGAAGTTATTCAAGGATAAGCGTATGTTCCACTACTTGCAATCTTAAAAGAATAATAATACTGTAAATTCTCTAGAATTCAAACCTCTATAATTCATTCTCATAGTCCCCTGAAAAAAAACCTCTGTAAATCGAAGAAAGCCTATGCAATTTGGTCCTCTTGTTAACTCGAAGTCATTTTTGTGGAAAACAATATAAAATCTTCTATAATTCAAAGTCAAGTTTACTTTTCTTGAACAACAGTTAGTTAAAACGCGTACGTGACGAAAGAGACCAAAATATTTTTCTGAAATCTCCGTAAGTCGAAAATCTCTGTAATTCAAAGTTTTTTCATGGTCCTATACAATTTGAAATATCGAGTGATTGCTGTAACTCATCGGCAACGATGAACCCGACTATTTTTAAGCAGAAAACATTTTTCTAAGCGAAACAGGAACCACAAGGCTAAGTCAAAGGGGGACTGCTTTTAAAAAAATTTAGCTTAACGCTATGACACACAATTTCCTGGCCCCTTACAAGTGCTACCTTCGTCCACTTCCGAAAAACCCTCATTCTTATCCAACTTAACAGCTCATCCCAATCTACATATTCAAAAAAATGTCTCCTGCAGAATGATCTGTTGTTGCTTCTCTAATCCATTTATCGCGCAGAGCCCTCCCTTTGACAATGTCATCCCAGCCTTATCACTCTCAGCTCGATAATTCCCCAGAATCTGTTCCAAATACCAACAAAACCCGACCGACATTTCCATCGAAATTAACATGTAAATGATTATCAACGAGCATTAAATCAACCAGCACACAACTCTTCTAGCACTAAGGCCCTTATTTATCGGTCTTACTTCATTTTTGGGAGCACAAGCCCCAAAATAAATTCTCAAATTTCAACACCAACCACCATCAACATCAACTTAGACCGATAAATTATCGAACGCCAGCGCGTAAGCGATCGACGAAGACGGACACGCGATCGTGCGAGGCCCAAAAAAGAAAAACAAGTCTTCCAGCTCAATCCTTTCTCGAGAACATCTCAATAGCGAGGCATATGTAAATAGCAGCCTCCAGACAAAAAAAAAGAGTATCTATTAGATAAAAATTCGGCCCCCTCCCCCGGAGGGGACCACCGCAGTCGTCGTCGCAATCGATGGATGGTTGTTAGCACAATTTAGTCATCACCATAACCATAATCAAGCATAAAAATGGCTACTTAATCAAAGTATATTTTATTGTCGATGATTGTAATCTAAACGCGAAAATGTGACGCGACGCGACGCGATCAGAGAGAGGGGGAAGGAGAGTGGTGACCTCTGGCCACCGGTAGGCCGTGAAGACGTGAATTCCGGTTTTTTTTTTTCCTTCTTCGGAATTTCTTTTGTGAAATTCTTTGGTCGCAACGCATTGGGAAGTGAATTTTACTTTTGTATCTCTCGGATAAAGAAACCAAACCAACCAAAACCAAAACATAAACGCTAACATGTCGTTATGTCACCACGGACGGGCGACGAACGAATTTCTATCTCGCGCTGGGAATAAGTCCGCGACTTTATTGGACGTTCGGGAAGTTGCGCTCGGTAGCAGACACACGCCCATTTAGGATGTCGCGGCGCTAATTTGGAGCAGGCATTGGAGTGCGCCGATTAGCCCCGGATGCGGTCTCGCTTCGGGCAGGTTGCTTAGCCTAGATATGGAATTGCATGTGAGGCGCTACTCACGTTGCTCACGTCCAGAGGCGCGCACAAGGTGGGCGAAGTCCATGTTGACAACGGTTGGTGGTTGTCGGTGGTGGGAACCGCTTTGAGGTGTGCATTTAGGTGTCCAGAGGACTAAACTTGCTCTACTTCCGTCAACAGATGAAATGGGATGGATGGAGAGGTGGCTGCGGGTGGAGAAAAAAAGTCGGTCAAGAGTTTGTGGTTGTCTTTGTCTTTTTGGGGAAAGGAATGAAGGCGCGGAAGACAATTTTTTGCAGATTTGTTGACTCTGAGTCATCTCTATCTCGAAAATCGTGAAATCTCCATGAATGGAACACATGAGTGACACAAGGGCAGCACTGTTTGTAAGGAAATGTCTTCAATAATGCAAATCTATCTGTCCTCGACTATTTTCGACCTCATTGACACTTCTTTACTATCAGTTATCGTTTAAAATTTGTGGGCGCTGTGGCTTAATCGATAGTGCATCGGACTGTTAAGCGAGAGTACCTGGGTGCGAATCCGGCTCAGGGAAATAACACCACCAATATTTTTCACGGCCCCACCTCTAGCAAACGATTGACAATCCTTCTGGAGTACTTCTGTCATGGAAAGCTTTCGCAATTCGCCATTCGGAACCGGCATTAAACAGTAGGTCCCCTCCACATGTGTCAAAATATATTGCGCACAACACAGTGGAGGCGCGAAGAAGATAGGTTCTGGCCCTGTATGGGCTGGTACGCCGACTATTTTTCGTTTACAATTTGCCGGATCGAAGCATGGCCCAGGTCCACACCGGACTGTACCGCCACCTAAGAAACTAAGGATCGAAGCATTGATATCTAATGTCTCAACATGATTTTGCAAGTCCGCTTTTAATTATGCACTTTTTTTTTATAACTCAGAACAATCACTGTTTTTTTAGGTCACTAGCGTCACTTACTGAACTGAAGATATTACTTCTTAATGGCGTCTCAGCTTCAGAAACACAATGATTAAGTAGTAAAAGTCAATCTTAGTTTTATGTCCGTCATGGATGATTGGGCTGCTTATGCGTCAATTCACCACAAGGCTCTGTAAACGTTTTTTGCTGAATTCTCACTCACAAATTACTGCGTTTTTCCAGTGCCACCGGCAAGTTGTTCTTCTGTTGCAACTGTCTGCAACTTCTGTTGTTTTTCAATTTTGAAGAATTTCGATAAATGAACACGTGGCGATAAAGTTATTGTCACGTTTACATCCATGATGGATTAAATCCTTTCTCCAAGTTAGATCTTTCTTCATAACTTTTGTTGGCGACGATAGATTGAAATAAGTGACGAACGCAAAAAAAAAAAACCAAAAAAAAAAATCATATTTTCATCTTCGGTTGTTTAACGATTCGCCAAAGAAGAAAAAGGAAACTTTATTTTATTAGACAAGTACATGATTGATATAAAAAACTGCATTGATCTAGTACTATTCTTAAGAATTTCCTTCACTCAACAACAAACGAAAATGGCTAGTAGTTATAACCCTATGAGACTTAAAAATGGTGGAATGGAAATAAGGATCTCGAAAAAACTACAAAGTACACAAAAGAAGACATTTCAGGAAGAAATTCTACAACATGTACGTAGTACACGACTTTTGGGAGTGTAATATAAAAAAACAGAACATGTGCAGTGAGGTGCACAAATGAGTACATGTTTTTTGTAAGTGTAATTTACATTTCATATAAAAAAACGAAATGAGGTAAGCTCAAAGTTTTTTTTGCACTTTATTACTAAATTCAAAGACGAAAAGAACGGTATATAATACAGGACGGAAAACCTAAAAGCTTGAGAAATAAGGAGCAAATGTACTCAATGTTGCACCCAACATTTTTTTCGATAGTTTAGCCCCAAAAAACCAACACAATGCACCAATTTTTTACTAGACTTACGTCTTCCAATTAGTGAGACATCCCAAATTGTTAGCGGATAATATAGAATAGTCATTCTTTCGAAAACCTTGCACGATTTCTCCATTTCTATGCACACTGTTTGATGAAAATGACCCTGCATTTCCAAATTGACCGCCTTTTGGGTCAAATTATAGCGTAAAATACTAAAATTATCAAAATCCTTCAAAATTGTATCCCTTTCTTCTTCCCGTATATACCATTCCAACAATACAGTCAACTCCCTCTAAGTCGAATTTTCCTCTAACTTGAACTAATTATGATATCCCGTAAAAATTCGACTTAGAGGGCTTCGACTGTACTTACTTCACATAGCGTCACGTAATTAGACCGTTGACCGAGGCACCAGCTTTTTGCGCCTCTACCGCCTTGCATGCGATATAATTTGACATATGGGGAGAGGACCTACTGTTTAATGCCGGTTCCGAATGGCGAATTGAGAAAGCCTTTCATAACAGAAGTACTCCAAAAGGATTGTCAGTCGTTCGCTGGAGGTGGAGCCGTGAAAATTGCTTGTGGTGATCTTTCCCCGGGCTGGATTCAAACCCGGGTTTAACAGACAATTATGATTTAATTCGTTGTTCCAATTCATCATAAAGCCAAAAAAAAAATGTCAGCACCTTGGATGTAAATCAACTAATTTCTAACCAAAGATTTGTTAACACCATCTGCAGCAACAAACAAGGTTTTCTTGTTCTACATTCCTAACGAAACCTCCACAATCTCTATGTGGCCTCATTCCTTACCCCCAATTTTCAAACTTCCACCATCATTTGCCGGCACTTCAAACACTCGGCTTCCGAATTTGCCGGCACAGCTTTCTCTGCAACATCCGTAGGCAGAGGAACTGATTCATTATCACTCTCTGCACTACTAACTGTTAGATTCTTTAAATACCCCAAAAAACACTCCACACTCCATCGACATTATTCGATTTTTTTCAGATCCAATAAATTACCATCTACAAAAAAGACCGCGTCTATCCGAAAGATTGAAAGTTTCAACTCAAAGTTTTCATTTTACGAATAAATTAGTCCGGCCGGCCGTTTTTCTTTTTTTTAATTTACACTCAATCTTGTTTTTTGTGTCTTTGTTTTTAGATCATAAATAACCTCAATCATATTTTCATCTTCGTCTCGTGTATTTAGTTTTGTGTCACGGAATTTTGTGTGGATATTTTCACTTTTCATCTGAGAGATAGATCTGCATTCAAATTGTCTGATGGGTCATTGTTACGTTTAGGATAGAAAAAAAAAAAAAGACAAATTTTAAAGAATGCAAATAGGTGGGGAGTTTGTGGGTAATAATTTTAGAAAGAAATTTCAAATATTTTATGCGATATAAATATTCAGTTGGTTGTTATCGGATTGTTAGGCTGTGTTTAGGTGTGGCTTGAGATCTTGATAAAAGACTGATGCCGTAGAATATGACTTTATTAAGTGAATGAGTTTACGTTTACATCACAATCTGGTTTGGTTTCTTTTTTTTTTTTTGTTAAATTTATACAATTTTTTTGGTGTTAGCTTCTGCAACGACAACAAGTTCTTAATAAGCTTCTACAATGACAACAGTTGCCAACATAATTTAGAAGGATGTGTCTGGGATACCTTAAAGCTACCATCTTCAGGATCTTTAAGATCGCCTTTAACTTCTATAAATGTAATAAGTTTCTATTGTATTTTTATTATATTTTTGATGGTATCGAGCAAGTCTCATCTCCGTTATGATGTTTTATGTTTTTACCTAAAACTTGAAATTGATAAACTAGTTTATGACACCGAAATAGACATTCAATCGGGTACATACCGTGCCACAGGTGAGCCATTAAAAAAAACCAAAAAACCGTTGTTTATAAAAGATAGCGTTAGCCAATGATCCAATATTGATTCCATTTACATTGATCAATGTCGTCAACAAAATTGTGGTGAGAGTAATTATGTTTTACGCACGGACAACCCAATATAGACCCCAACTGGGCAGCTGCCATTTCCCCTCGCCCAGCGATGGATTTGACAGTAATTCACGAATGTAGCTGAAATACAGGAAACATTTTGACAGTAATTCAGGAATCATCGAACACTAGCTCATTATTTTTACACACATTTGTTTGATTTGTTGTTCAAAGCTCTCACACGTATTCACAGACACAAAATGTTATAAAAAACGCTTTCAAATAAATTCAATGGGAAAGAGAAAACGAAGTTGGATATCTGTATATTGGCACATTTGTGCTAATAACTCAACGTCGTTGATTTTATCGATCATTTCGGAGATATTCACCCATATTGCAATAGTCGTTTTTCTTGAAAGACAAATATCCCTTAAAGGAATCGGTATTGCGATAGTCGTTATGATGTCATTTTTCCCATCGTTAAGTGGAACGTATTTTTCTAAGCAAAAAAACGCCAATAGTTGGTAAATACCGACATTTTGAACTATCCTATGTCCTTGCAAATAAAAATTTCGTGTGTTATTCAAAAGTAAATTTTTTCTGAAATTAAAAAAAACACAATTTACAAAAATCAGATAAGCAGAACCAAAGTTATGATTTTTTGAAATTTAAAAGAAATCTTGAATTTCGACTTTTTACCAACTTTTGAACCTTCGTTACTCGCAAACTATATCGAGTTGTGTAAAAATGTTTTGTCCTATTACTTGAACTACGTCAATAAGTAACTCCACAAATTTTAAGCCAAATCGGAGGGGATTCGTTCAGAACGTTGGGCGATTCTGTGTGGAATGACCCTATTGTGATTCGCGTTAAAAAAATGTCTGCTTATATGACACTTTTTGACGATAACATATTTTCAAACGACAAACTGTGAAACAAAGAAAAAAACCCGAAGAGGAGTAAATGAAAAAGGACAGGGAAATGAAGATGCAATTAAAAACAAAAATTGTTCCTTTTAGGAAAAAAGTTAAATGGCTAATAATAGAAATTATTTATTTTGTTAAAATGTTTTCATGTTTCTAGTAATTTATTTCTTAAATGTATTCATGAATTCCAGGTCCGTAATTGTCGAATCTTCCACGACTAATTACTTATAACTTTTTTTTTTCTTCATTCTCATTCTCTCTCCTTAACACAAAAAGTGCAACACTATTCATTTTTAGGGTTTCGTTCCAAAGGAATAACGAATAGAATTACTTCGGTGTCCGTCCGTCTGTCTGTCTGTCGCCTTTATTTAATATTTAATATCTTACAAGTTGTAGAAAGGCAATTCAAAAAATATTAAATTTGAAAGATCGAACGATTTTCTTTCAAATGTCAAGCTGAATTTGTTGGTTGATTATGTGGAATGCATGTGGAACTGAAACGACTGGCATTTGAGTATTGCAATACCGACACTTGAACGTCTAAAAAGTGATTCGACAAGAAAAGTGAGAAGAGTCGTTCAAAAAAACGCCTATCGCAATAGGGGTGATTGGCTCCTACAGAGCATCCTAAACGATGTTCATCTTTTCCTGATATACGGTCCATTCTTAAATTCATTTATACAATTGTGAATAGTTACAAACACAGAGCCTATGTTTGCAACCATTCACAATCCTTTAATCCAGAGGATTGCAGCCAGATGTTCTGCTTTCAACTTGATTTCAATTTCCATCGTTGTCAAATTCTAAGTAGGCATTTTTACTTCACTTCAAATTTCTTTTTGTTTTTTGTTCCCTTTCAGCATTTTGAGACTAAGAATGGAATAACGCTTTACGAATGACATTTGCTAAGAGAGAGGAAGGTAAGTCTCTTCCCCTAGATCGAGTCTTATTGTTCGATAGAGCTGCTCATTCTTTCGTGAAACTTTGGACGATGTTCGCCTTTTTGATTCATTAATCCAATTGTAGGTGGTGGCAAAGATAGAGGCAAATGTGCTATACACCCTTCCTTTCGTCGTAAGGCTTTTTAACTAGAAACTTGTCACTACTCGAACTTTTTCTGGCAATGTAAAGGATATTTGTCTATGAATATATCTGAAACTATGACATATAATTGGCAAGGAATATCACTTACTAAAAACGAGCGCCATCTCTTGAATTTTTCGCGGACTGATTGACTTCCACTTGCAACCATTTCCAAAGGTCCCCCCAAACAGTCCGAAAAGTCTCACCCAAATACCTTCTCATCAATCTCTGACTCAACTCAGCTCCGACTCGGTCTCCAAATCTTCCCAATTAGTCGCCGAAAGAAAAAACCCGCCGTCAACAGTGTTGCAAGCCCCAAACACGAAACGAAAGAAAATTTGCTGCCGAAACTACGAGTTCCACTGCCGCGTCGTCTGTCGCCTTCCGAGAATTCGATTCGCGCCAATCGTAGGAGATCCTCCGCGTCTCGATATCAATGTCGCCCGATCTCCAAAACCAAACCAGCAGCAGCAGCCACATGTGGGGGACCCCGTGTCGTGGCATAAATATTGCCCAAGCACTGTTATGATATACTCGCCTCCTAGAGAAACTACTCCTCACTTCACAATGAGCTCCTAAATCATCACCATCATCCAGATGGATGCACACCGCGTCCCCTGGATGCTGGAAATACCAGAACACGGATTCATCCCGGGGAACACGAAAAAAGTGGAAGAGAAACCGATCCGAAAAGGGAACGACGACTAAGAACTGGCGATTATCATCGGTGGAGGGGCAGTGAGGCCTCCTCTTGGTAGCTGGAAACAAAAACAAAAAAAAAAAAAAAGCACTGCAGGTGTAGCGACGGTGTGGGGTGTCACTCCAAATTGCCGGTGCCGTGCTCGGCGCACACGCTCGACTCTCTCGCTGAAGGAATCCCGAAATTGCACCCAAAGCCTGATCTGGTTTTCGGGTAGAAATCATCAAATTTGATGATGTGAAGATGGAGGAATAAGCAGAGCGGTCCCGCTCGCGATTTGAATCTGTATCTGAATCTTGAAATTTGGAAATTCAATTGACGCACCGTGTGTGTGTGTGTGTGTTTGTCTGGATCCAGGAAGGGCTCCGTCTCGAGATTCAATCGATGATTTCCATTTGGCAAAACGCAAATCCATTGTTCTCTGTTTTTTTTTTTTTTTTTTCGGGGCTGGTCCAAGCACCCGTTGGGCACTCTACCCAATCGAATCCCGCGCCCCGTCCCGAGACTTCCTCTGACCGTTTTGGGGTGGTGAATTCTCGTCGGGAGTCCTCAGTCCTTCACTTCGTGGTTTCACCTCCACCTCCACCGCGGATGGATTGAATTAACAGTTTTAAAAGGTGGAACATACCCGCTCCCTTCGGCAAACAAAACCGACAAGACCGACGCTGACGCAGTGGGAACAAAGCCCAATAAACAACCTGGCGCCGGAAAGGCAAATATGGCTTAGAATTCTTTCGGTAAGTGGATACGACGACGTCGGCGGGCGGGGGGAAGATCTCGCCGGTGATAAGACAGAGCTCGCCTATGCACGCGTGGAGATCTATTGGTGCCATTGGGAAGTTTTATGGGCGTCCGTTTATGGCCATCACCCTCCAACCGGTGGCCGATGGAAGGGGGTCGCTTTATCTTGGGAAATTGTTAAGCTGTTTGGTTTTATGACGCAGCCGGCGTGTGATTGCATCACCGAGGATCGCTTTTCGAGTGAAGTTTTGATTAGGATGTCGTTTGCGTTAGATCACGCGAGTCGGTGTAACGCTGGCCATGCGATTTCGCGTGATAATTGCGCGATTTCGATGCTGGGATCGTTTTGGAGATTGATCCAAGGGTCTGGGTTCGATGGGGCTATGGGTTTCTATGATGCCTTCAGGGCGAGGGCGTCGCCTCTGGAGTGTTGGTCGACGTTGGCAAAAGGAGTGGACAGCCTAATTGATTTTTCTGTTCCGCATCAAACGGCGAGACACTTCGCAGTTGTACTTCTAAGACGGTCATCGAGTGTTGGGAATTTTCTAAGCATGGTGAAGATTAAATTGTTCTGTGACATGAAACGATTGAATTTTTGGAATGAAGCTCCAAACAGCTTTGATTTTTTTTTTTTGAAATATTTGATATTTGTCCTATCCGGGCATTTGTGGGCAAAACAGCTTTGTATTTCGGTTTTTGATGCGAAAAACTCAATCAAATTAAGAAAAAAGGGAACGAGTACTACGCGGACTTTTGTCCAAATTTTTTGTCAATGAATGAGTGAGTTGATGGTTAACTGAGGAGAAGGTTCAACAATGGGCGGCATCGCCTGGCCAGGCGTCTACGGATCCAACGCCTAAAGTGGTTAGGCCATGTAGAACAAATGAACAGCACAGCTCCGGCCCGTAGAATCTTCGGACCAGTCCCACTGGTTAGATGCAGCAGAGGACGCTTGCGTCTAAAGTGACATACACAGGTGGAAAAGGGTATGAACCAGCTCCGTATTCGCTAGCTGGCATGAGATCGTTAAAGCTTACTAACTGAGGCCAGGTCCACCCCCGACTGTAGCGCCGCATAAAGAAGAAGAAAAAATGAGTGAGTAAAAAGAAAATACATCGGCGCGAAGCTGTTGTAATAATTTCATCTTCTTTCAGCGACTCTCCTGACGTATACTTTTAGAACGTCACTTTAAAAAGCTGAAAGTTTGGCTAACTTGATGCCTTTTATGTCTTTCACAATCATGAACAAGTTAAAGTCTCTTATTATTGATAGAACATATGAAAAAACTTAAATAGAAATACCAGGGACACCTGCTGCCAAACTTTTAGGAACAAAATTGGTCTAGCAGAATTGCTGGCACTGTTTTGACGTCGGCTCGCCTCAGACGTTCAGAGAAGGATACATTTTTGACAACTTTTGATTCGAACCTACAATTTTCTACAAATTCAAAGTTGAACATGAATTTGCTGCAGTTTGCCTTTTGATGGAAAAAATTATAGTTCAACGGCCGAGAGTTTTTTTTTTAATACTCGCCCATAAGACGACGGAGAATAGGTGACATTCTGAAACGTTTATGAGGATCAAAACTTAAAGTACGTTCCATTAGGGTAAATATTTCTTGTCAGTGCATGATCAAAATACTAGGGATGTACTAAGTTGCAATATTTGTTAAAGAAAACTACAGCAATGACAAAAAAATGAAATTAAATCTTCTTTTCGTGTCTCCGTATTGTTGCCTTTCGTTTTATATTGCACTTTGTCCCCATAGCAGCGCCTTTCGACCCTTAAGGGCTAAGAATAAACTAAAAAAATCGAATAAAATGAAAAAAATTAACTCATCACTTCTTCTATATCCAACGACTAAAGAAAGTGTAGAACTTGTTGGATATCGTTAATTGAATGTACAAACAACCAAAATGCGCTCCACACTTGTTAGTTTTTTTTTGTTGCTTTTGCTCTCCTTTTTCTAATCTCCGTTTTCTTTGCGCTGATGTTTCTAATGTTTTAAGTTTTTTCAGTCTTTTTTGTACCCATTTTATTCCCAAATTTTGTACCTACTACCCTCACAAGCAAACCAAATGAGCCTTAAGGCTGGTTTCAAATCGGTGCAATAATCACAATTTGGTTAAGTTCAGCTCCCAAAATTGTTCTAATAGGATTCGTATTTTCCTCAGCAAGTCCTTTTACTTGATATCCTGCTTGGATATTGTGCTTAGAAAATTAGTAGTCCACCATTCTTGGGTGTCCGCCATATTGGTTTCAGAATAACGTTACCTAGCTTATAATGCATTGTCATTGTCAGTATGATAGGAAACCGGAGAGCAGGCAAAATTTTACTACCAAGATTTGTTTACAAAATTTGCTAGAATTTGCTAGTGTGTCAGAAATTAAAGCTGACAAAGTGGCTGCCTAAAACGCCGGCTTATTTGGAATGGCACCTGAAAGATCGTTGATTCTTAATTGCATTAAGGAACTTAAAATTTTTTTACTGATCTAGCGGCAAAGAGCTGTCTGCGGCGCTTAAAAAAAACACCCAAGCATGTGTTACCAAATGAACGTGCCCATCGTGAGGATATTGCAGCCAACTTCGAAGGTTTTGGTCTGTCAGCTTTTTGTCAGCTGTCCTTTTTACGGAAATATCTCTCTTCTTTAAATTCAGACCCGGGTGCCATTATTTCCTCTTTTGCAATCGTATGAAATTAAAATTGATTAGATCTTCTTTCTTCTTTTGCGGGCACTACAGTCCAGTCGCCGTGGCTTAATCGTTAGTGCGTCGGACTGTTAAGCGAGAGTACCCGGGTTCGAATACAGTTCGGGGGAAAAAAACACCACAAACAATTTTCACGGCCCCACCTCCAGCGAACATTGACAATCCTCCTGGAGTACTTCTGTCACGGAAAGCTATTGCACTTCGCCGTTCGAAACGTCAAATTATAACGCGCACAACACAGTGGAGGCGCGAAAAGCTAGGCTCTGGCCCTTCGTGTGCTGTAACGCCACTAATGATGATGATGACAGTCCAGTCGCCATCTAGCGCGGTCTTGGGCTAGGCGCCTCCAGTTTCGTAAGCCCAGCTAATTTAGGTCCCTATCCAACTGGTCACGTCACCAGAGGCGAGGTCTTCCTCTACCGCGTTTCCATCAGAGTTGGACTCGAAGACTTTACGAGCCGGAGCATTAGTGTCCATACGCTCCACATGACCTAGCCATCTCAGTCGGGACTCTCGAATTCGTTTAACTAGATCGATGTCGCTGTACAGCTCGTAGATTTCATCGTTTAGCCTTCTGCTCCAAGCTCCCTTTTTGCAAACAGGACTAAAAATAATCCGAAGAACTTTTCTCTTGAAGCGACCAAAAATCTCTTCGTCCACATTTGATATTGTCCATGTTTCTGCGCCATACAGTAGGACTGGGACTATCAAGGTCTTATAAATAGATAGCTTGGTACGTCGAGACAGGCCTTTGTTTTGCAGCTGAAATCTAAGCCCACAGCGATTGGCCAGGGTTATGCTTCGTTTTATCTCCGCGGTCGTATCGTTTGCGGAATACACTTCGGATCCTAGGTAGATGAATTCTTTCACCACTTCGAATTTATATCTGTCTATTGTGACATTTTGCCCAAGACGTCAGTGTTGTTGGGCTCTCTTTGTAGACAGCATATATTAGGTTGTCAAATATCTCCCTTCCGCCTTTTTGTCTTTTGAATTTTCCGGCTATGCGCTACAGAGCTCGTATCCAAACTAATCATGCATAGCGTCGTTTTGTAGGTTATACCAAGACCTTACAAATGATGTATTGCCAGATACGAGCTCTGTAGCGCTTTGTACATAGCCGAAAAATTCAAAAGACAAAAAGGCGGAAGGGAGATACAAGATGACAACCTATTATTTCGTCTTACCTTCATTCACCGCAAGACCCATCTTAGCCGTTTCTTTCTCGATGCTCGCAAATGCCCCATTGGATGTGTCTCCACTAAGGCACCTCTCTTTTTGATATAGGCGGCAGCGAATAAACTTCCAAGATAAAGTCAACGGTGGCGTCTACAGTTCCAGTCTGACCGAACTTCAACTTAGTGAACCCCCTTATGGAGCTACTACAACATATTTGGATTGATTAGATCAAAGTTTTTAAGATCACGCTGTTTTATTTTGAATTTTGATCAACCGACAACATTTGTGAGATGTATTTTCTTTGAACTAACTCCCTGCATCCTCGTAAGGATTGGCTTGAGGGATATTTTCGGTTTACACGACCGTAGAAATGTCTTCCTAGCCGCAAAGATCATTCAAAGCCTCTTCAATAAAATTAATAAGCAAATAATACTTTCAAATACAACTTTGAGATTGGATAAAGTTGACTTGTGGACGTTGATCACGAAAAGACGAATTTCAACAATTTCTGTCTTCGCAGGGCTATAGAAAGTCTTCCTTAACGCCTAAAATTAGCAAGGATTGCATCGAAATTGCTTTTGGATGCAATCGAACAAATGAACCAATTACATTTTCGTTCTTGAATTTTGCTGGCTTCTATTTGGAGGTTAAGAATTCGTTTTTGTAGCTTAAGAATTCATTTACCAAACCCGTTTTACAACTGTTAATTTTCTCACATATTTACTAAGCTCGTTTAGAAGTGTTTATTTGGTTTGACGCGTGAAACTTTTCATAGGTTTCTTTCTTTCTTTTTTTTTTTTTTAAAGAATGCTGGTTTATCAGAAAAATGTGAAATTTTAGGCTCTTAGATCTTAGGAGGAAATTTCTATGCCTAACAAATCAAAAATCCGGCAAAAACGAGGCAGTTCTATCCCAAGATTGTCGAAGTGGTTCCAAATTTTAATAATTTTTTGTCGTAGATCTCCCAAGTCATCTTGTAACCGCTCACCGAGTTCGATGAACTGAAAGCAAAGCATGTCTCCAAATGAAACTCTAGACTTGTTGCCCCAAATGCACAGATCTCCCTTACAAGCCATAAAAACCACAGAAGACTGTTGTTTTGAGGTGTCAAATGGCCTCAATCCAGTTGCTAATCTTGTCCCAGCCTCCGTGACCAGTTTCTCTCACTGACCCCGATCGCGTCTGGAAGTCTTATCGCTTGTTGCGGTGACCAAAATTCAAAATTTTCCAAAACAACCTCCCATTGTATTTATTTAAATGTCCTCCCAACATTTTATTACCCTGAGAACCAAATAATCCGAACGTTAAAGACCCAAAACAAGGCCCACCGACTATCGTGCCTCGTCTCCTAATCATTTAAGCCTGCGACTAATTGCATTCGATGTCTCCTCGTTGGTGTGTTTTCCCAACAAAGCGAACAAAATTTTGACCACAAAAAAAAGCATATTTTTATGCTTTGAATTCCCAAAAAAAAAAAAAAAAAATTGATGGGTGGTCAAACTAACACCAGCCGACCTAACTAATTTCATATTATGATCGAATTTTCATGGAACTGTTCGTGTGTTTCCGAGTATAAAATTTCGACAATAAAACCGCCCAAAAAAAGAAGAAAAAACAACCGTTTTACTGCCATGCAACGTGTTTTGGTTCGTTACCATTCCTCAGGAGATCGGCCCTAAAGCTTCCCGAAATCCCGATCCCGGACAAGTCCCTCCCACTCTCGACTGGGAATTTAATTGTTTTTTTTTTTTTACTACCATGGCCGATAAGGGATCTACGAGGAGGCTATAAAATGACAAAATCTCTCTCGTCTCGTCTCTCAAGAGAGTGTGCTATGGTTTTTAGTGTTTTATTAGCCCCCAAAACGGGACTATAAAAGATGGTTTTATGGGCTTCTTAGATAATTTATGCCTTCCCCGGAGACACGGCCTAATAGTTTTATGTAAATTCCGGCCGACAGGTGTAAGCCCAGTCGCAAAGTTGTCCGTTCTGCCACACGAAATTTCTTCAGAAATCGATCGCATGCGATATAAGCATTTAAAGAATGCCAAAGTCGGACCTGGAGTCGGTGATGGTGACGGTGACGGAGACGAAGGAGTTGCTGGTCGGTGGTAAAAATTTCATCGAGTAATTTCGACGGAATTAAGGACCTGGCCAAAAAGCCACCATGGTCCTCCCTTCTCCCGGTGCCGTGCCAAAGGGAAGAGTCGTAACTCTTGTGCTATCCAGGCGATCAGCGTTGATGCGATGATGATGTCTGATGGACGACCTGGGCCGTCGAGACTCGTCGTCAGCGTCCATCATCGATGTGTGTGTGTGTGTGTGTGTGTGTATATTTTGGCAATTACCAGGACTCCCATTCAATTCGGGGGGACTTCTCCATTCGTCGTATGCGGTGTGCGAATGAAATTATCACTTGAAGCACTCAGTGGCGGCCGGTGTTAGAGACACCGGGTCCAAGCAAATAAATAACATTGTCGTCCTCGTGAGTGAGTGTGTGCGGCTACTGAATTATCAAACTGAACGTAGTTGCAGTCGCAGTCTCCATCGCATCCCGGATAAGGAGTTTTCAATTTCAATTATGATTCGAACACGATTGTGAAGGTAATAATTTTCAGTGATTCCTGTCTTGCTGGCCAAGAAATCAGTTCGCGCGTTCGATTCCATCGGGACCGGCGCGGCGGTGTCCCGGACTCGCACACACACACACGTCGATTCGGTGGAATGGAAGAAAAAAAAAAAAATATCAGAGAGGTCCATTCTTGAGACCGTTAAACGGTTTTAGCGCAGACGAGACGAAGGAGAGAGAGAGAACTCTTTCTTCACCACAATTTGAGCCCATTAATCAGCAGGAGGTCCGAAAAATTAACTGCGCGAGATAAGAGAACGTTGTGTTCATTAGTTAATCGAAGCGGATGAGTCCGTGTGCTTCTCGTTGTTGTTGTGTTTTTGTTGTTGTTTTTGATTTGAATGACATCAATCCCAAGTGAAATTGAGTCTCGTTTTTTTTTTTTCTAATTTTTTACGACCCATTTGGTGGAGAGATAGGAGGAGGTCTGACGGCTCAGAATGGCGGCGGAAAGTTTTACGAGTCCGGTCGTCGTGCAAGGTCTTTGGTGGAGGTTGAGTTATGTCACACGGTTGGGGAAGAGAGTCCTGGCTGGTGTTGGTGAAAGTGAGTGGGTGGGAAGACGTACCAGCGTATCAGCAAGCAGTGCTTGCTTCATTTCACTCAAACATTGACCCCTGCTTGATGGAAATTTATTCATCCTCGTGAAAATCTTCGCAAGTAAGTTTGACACTTAAGGACTTTCAAAATAAAAGCTGACCTTAGCTGACCTTAGCACTAGTGCCTTATTTTCTTCCTCATGTTTTCATTTTTAGTATTTTTACTTTGATTTTTTTATTTTTTTCCCCGCTGAATGCGTCCAGTTTTGTTGTCCTATGTCTTCAAACCGTACCCAATCTCTTAGACTATTTCCAAAAGTTTCTTTCAACCCCAAAAATTAATTAAAAATCTGGTTGCATTCTCAAGACGCTTCAGAAAACTGTTTTACTAGGCTAGTAACCTAAAACAGTCCCTCAAAGGTGTGATACAAGAAACCAATCGAAGGCATAAGCAATTGCCGCTGGAAAAAAATGTATAAAAGTGGCTTAAAGTAGCACTCCAAACGCAGGCTTAGTGAAATATCCTCGTGGCTACTAAGCTGATCAGAGCCCACTGGCGCCGGAAAATATTCTTACGTCCTTTCAGCACGTTACCATTAAAAGAAAAAAAAAACATAAATTAAAATGAAAAGCAATAAATGCTACATCAAATTATTTTTTATTTCGCTTCTTATTCTTGTGGCAAGGCTACGTTATTAAAATAATGACTTTCTTTTAAGGCCAGTTTTCATTTGCCACTTTATACGGCCAACAGATGTTGTTAAAGCCTCAACATGAGTTGTGTGCCTGTGCTGCTTTCTCCGTAGTGCAAAAAGATTTTCTGCGCTGCCAGCAAAGATCTAAATGTGCCCTTTTAACACACGGAAAATCCGCTCAAATTGGCAAAGTTTTTAATTTGAGTTTCTCGTTTGTTGCAATAGAATAGTTTTCGGAGATAATCGATTTTCATTTGAAGGCAGTTATAAGGGATATGATAAAAAAAATGTAGCGGTGGCCTATTTTGAGTTAGCGGTCATTTAAAGTCAACAATAATGTCTGTTCGTTTGTTAGTCTTTTTTTGTTGGAGCTTAGGGTGAGGTTTAGTTGAGTCGAGAGCGAGATCTGGAAGAAGAATCAGTTAAATAATCATTACTGTTGCCTTCGAAACTTATGCATTAATGAGTTGGAATTTATTTTGATAAAAGCGAAGTCTGTGAGTTCTTAAAATCTTTAGGTGGTAACTCAAAGTTAAATTTTCGGCTGTTAAACCCTGAAAAATGAAAAATGTCCAACCCCAATGCAGCTGCTTGGGTACAGAAAATTTAACAAAATGCTTTAGAAAGTAAAAAAGTTCATGTTTTTCTTTTTGTAAAATTATTTACCCCGCGCTTGTCCAATCGGTAAAATTTTATTCTCTCAACGTTCGCAACACTTTTATACATATTCTGTCAAATTTTGACGGATATCGTATGATTAGTTTTTGTTTGACGTCTATACAAATAAGTTGAAAAATTTTCGTGTGGCGATTTTTATAATGGATGAAAATTTAGAACAACGTGCGTGCATCAAATTTTGTGTTGCAAATGGATTTAAGTGTTCCGAAACGTTGAAAATGTTAGAAAAGGCCTTTGGTGAATCGTGTCTAGGAAAAACACAGGCATATGAGTGGTATAAACGGTTCAAAGGTGGTCGTACAAGCTTGGATCATGATGAGATCCCTGGCCGCCCAACAACATCTGTTACTGAAGAAAACATTGAATCGGCGAAGCAAATCGTGTTGCAAAATCGTTCTGCACCGATAAGAGAGATTGCTGTGTTGTTGGGTATCTCTTATGGATCAACCGAACACATTTTAACTGATGTTTTGGGTTTAAAACGCGTCGCTGCTCGGCTGGTGCCAAAAAACCTGAATTTCATTCAAAAACAGCGTCGTTTTTGGCCAAAAACTCAACCAATATCATCAACCAAGCACCGTACTCTCCAGATATGGCCCCGTGTGACTTTTTCCTCTTCCCCAGACTCAAATTGCCATTGCGGGGAACGCGTTTTCAGACCATAGAGGCCATAAAAGAGAATTCGCTGCGTGAACTAAAGGCCATACCTTCGGCGGCCTATAAAACTTGAATGGAAAATTGGATCAAGCGTTGGCATGCATGTATTGCCGCAGGAGGAGAATACTTTGAAGGTGATAATAAAGAAAATTATTAAAAATTGTAATTTTGCGTTTTTTATTAAAATTCCGGTTCTTTTTTGATCATAAGGTATAAACCAAAAAACGAAAATTTGTCAATCCTTTGAAAATCCGCAGCATTTAAAATTGTTTCGGTAATAAATGAAATTGGTTTAGAAAGACTTGAACGGATTAAAACAGAATTTTTTCTAAATTTTGTCGTTAACTAAAATTAGCAATCATCTTGTTACACGCACGTTAAAAATGGATATTATAGGCTTTTCCAATAAGAGGTGTTATTTTGGATAACCCGCTATTTCGGTAGATGTCACTTTTGAAGCTGTAATTTTTTGACATTCAACAAGTAAAAACTACGCCATTAATAAAACTGGAACGGTACACTCCTCAACGATGCATTGAAATTATTAAAATTCACTGTAAACATGGTGAAAATTTGGCAGAGACGATTCGTAAAACTAAAACATTTTTGGGTCGTCGTGAAGCACCTTGTCGGACCTTAACAAGATTTATAGAATAGGAAACTACGCATTCCAGTGTTTCTCTCTCTTTTACATCATAGGGGATTCCTTAAGAAAGTCAAGACTCATAAAATGAAGTAAAAGCGAATCAAGCAATTTGGGTCTCTTATGTCGTAGATGCGGAACGAAGAGAGCGAACGCGTAACCTGGTATTCTATAAATCTTGAGACCGCAATACAGAAATTTGGGGCAAAATTCGAGCTGTTGGGACAAGTTAGTGATGTGAAGAACACAACCCGAGCACTTTGCTCAAGAAAAACTGAGGATATTGCTGCTGTAGCCAAAAGTGTTGATGAAAACCCAGGTTTGTCCATTCCTCGTCGTTCTTTGGAATTGGGCATTGCACAAACGTCATTTCATCGTATTTTGCATAAAGACTCGCTTCTTAAGTTCAGTTAACACAAGAAGTCAAGCCGATGATCATCAAAAACGTCGTGTCTTTGCTGATTGGGTCCTTGAAATTCATGAAAATGATCCGGAATTTCATCGAAAAATCATTTTGACTGATGAGGCCCATTTCCACCTCGGTGGCTACGTCAATAAGCAAAATTGTCACATCTGGGGCTCCTGGAAAATCCAAGATTCATTGTTGAAAAGCCTCTTCATGCTTAACATGCAACTGTTTGGTACGGTTTATTATCCGGCGGGTTCATTGGACCTTATTTTTTCGAAAGGTCCACGTTAGGTTAGGTTTCCATCTCTCCACGGTACCTTTAGCCCGTGCTGTGTCTTAAACGGGATACTTAAGGGTAGCCCCAAACCCCTTAAGCATGCGCCAATTATAAAAAAAAAGCTTTTTCGAAAATGAGGCTGGATCAACAGTTGCGGTGAATGGATTGCGCCATTGAGAGATGTTTATTGATTTTTTTTGGCCGGAATTGGATGGTGATCTGGCCAACGTTTACTTTCAACAAGATGGCGCTACGTTCCACACAAGCAACGAAACCATCGATCTTTTACGGGAAAAGTTTCTGGATCGTGTTATCTCTCGAAGGGGCGATTGGCCCCCGAGTTCTTGTGATTTAACACCTTGCGACTTCTCCCTTTGGGGCTACGTGAAAGACAAGGTCTACGCCAATAGCCCAACGTCGATTCAAGACCTCAAAGATGAAATTAATGGAGCTATCGAGGGCATATAGCAGCCACTATGCAATTTAGGGGGTACAATAGATCTTTTAGGTCGCAGTATAAAGATCTTGTGTGCCACTCCCCAGTCAAAATGCGTTTTACGTACGCGGCGGCGTAACAGCCCGTTGAGAGCCAGAGCCTAGCTTTTTCGCGCCTCCACTGTGTTGTGCGCGTTATAATTTTTTCACATGTGGAAGGGAAAATGCGTTTTGGTGATGGAAAATTGGGGAGAGTAGGATCACTTTGGCGCCAAAAAATGATAACGATATTTTGTAGAGTAGTAAAAAATAAGAATTTTTTTTCATTATGATCTATCTCGTCCCGTTTAGAAGCTAGGGGCAATTTAAGAAAAATCAATGAACATGAAAAAAACAAATTATTTAAAAACAACGGCAACACTTACAATGGAGTTATACACCAGTTTTAAAAGTCTGAAACTTGTTCTTTAATCCTGCATTTAAATCTTCTTAATTGTGTTAATAGTTTATGAAAAATTCTTTTCTTATAGTTTTTTTTTTCGCCAAAGTTATCGTACTCGTGCCAAAAAATTTCTTGAAAAGGCTTCGGTTCTGTAAGCGTGGCCGATGCGGCCGTTTGACTGATATTGTTTTTTATGAATGGCAAATCTCCCTCTTTACATTGAAATAAACATCTGATCATTTATCTCAAAAAATGTCATTTTTCTTTGAATATCAAAATGACACCTCTTATTGGAAAACCTTTTAGTTTTAGTGGAATTTTCTGAGGCACTGGATGCATCTTCGCTTTAGATTTCCTACTGATATTCAAAATTTCAGTATCTTGGCCTTGCCTTAATAGGCAGGTGGAACAGGCCCGCTCTGTTCCAAGCAGTCTGAGAACTAAAAACTAAAACCACATCTTGACCTCTTCTCCTTGACACCATCCACTCTGGAACCGCTTTCGCATTTGACCTTAACTTCAAAAATCCTGAAAAATTAATTACGTTTAAAACTTGAAAATAACTGAACTAAAGTGGATACTTCCTTCTGCAATTTTATTCGTAATTGCTACACGAAGGTTTAGGTAAAAAGAATAGTCGGCGCTTTGTGCACGCGTCAAAATAAGTCGAATAGAATCATTGCTCTGATCTTTTTTGGATTTTAACAAAGCGATTAAAATGAACACTTGGTATTAATCTATTCTCACCATATGTTGGACGAGATGAAGTTTGTTCGTCAAAAAAAAAGTGTGATCAAAACAACTTCTGAGAAACAGAATATAATTCTCAAGCTTTAGAGGACATGATCCGACATCTTACTTCACCTTTTCTCCCACAATTTGCCACCTGTTTGGCAAGAGAACTATCTAGCTTTGTTCGCACAGCCCATCTCCTTCATTCTCCTTCAACCTGATAACATGATTCCGAAGCACGTTAAGATTATCCCCTCCTCCAGTCGCTGACAACCACGACAAGGCCCTCCAAATCTAATCCCTCTTTCATTCCCATTATCTCAGAACACACATTCCATTCCTCGTCCACACTACCGCGAGAGCGTGTGTAATAAAAAAACAAAAAAAAACCGAAAAGGGAGTAGAAAACAAAATCAAAACCAAGAAAAAAAAAAAAAAAACTTGCTCCTGGAAAACTCATCTTCATAATTCATGCGCATAGCATTTAAATGCTTATTGATACCATCACCAGTTATTTTTGTTTCTAAGCCTTTGCCCACTCTCTTCACTATCACCGTCCCATGACCGTCATCCATTCCCATCCCCATCCGCCATCCGCTGCCGCAGCCCAAAGTGGCACTCATCCTGGAAGCCTCTCCAGTTCCCTCTGTGGAAAAATGTTTGTCAATCCTTTTAGTTCGTTTTTCTCTCCCTCTCTTTCAGCCGAAGAACAAAAACAAAAACGAAACCCACAACAAGGAAACACAACGACATAAGGGCCTCAAAATTGGCCATCTAGCCAATTTCTGTGTTCTGTGAGAGATGCCACGGCCACGGTCAGAGCCAAAGCCAAAGACAGCCACCTAGCAGCGTCAGGGAGCACCACCAGCGGCCGTCTGCCGAGCACAGCCGCAAAGGACGTCAGTCGGTCGTCCGTTTGCGTCGCGTCGCGTCCGTCGATGGGGAGACAAATGCTCCAACTCCAGGGAGAGATAATAACCATTGCCGCCGCGCATGCACACCATGTGATGCCTTCAGAATGATTACTAATTCCAGTTGGTATTTGTTGTTGCTGCGGCTCTCTGCGCGGCGCGTTCTTCGTCTGCGTCTTCATCGGTCCATCGGTGGTGGTTGTTCCTGGTCCTCTTCCTCTTTACCTTCTTCTTCTTCTTCTTCTTCTTCGATCATTTTAATGAAACTCCATACATGTGTGCTGAGGAATTTGAATTTCACACACGGGGAATGCTTCGTTCCTTTTTTTTTTTTTTTTGATTCTTCTTTGAACTTTTTTTTTGTTTTTTTGGTTTTTCCTGATTCCCATTTGGTGTGGTGGTAGAATTGAACGATGCTGGGCCATGCCGCTGGACCGCCGTGTGTTGAAATTTGTAAATGGAAGATATTTGGACGAGGAAAAGAGGGGAATATAACCTCAAAAGAAAAAAAAAAACAAAAAGAACGAAAGAAACAAACGCACATACATGAGCGGAGATAGGTTTTGAGTTTGAGGTTTTTTTTTTTGATATTTTTTTGTAAATTCACCTCAGTTCAGCTACGGAAATGGTGTGTGGAGTTGGAGAAACCTGTTTCTTTTTTTTCGTTTTTTATTTCTTCATTTCGGTTTTTTTGTTGTTGTTGTTGTTTTTGCTGCTTTCCTCCTCTCAGCGCTGTTATTTGTTTGTTAGAGTTTCGTAGTTTTTTGTTGATGCTTTGTTCTTATTCTTGTGTAAACTAAAACTATTTCAGTTCCTCAGAAGGTACGATGAGTGGCCATGAAAGGGCAGTGAAGTAGGGACTGAAAAAGGTCCGGGGGGTTTTTGGATTTGGGCGACTGATTCTATTCTGGCAGGAGGCTAGTTTGGTGGCACAAGATGTCTGTAGCTAATCTGGTTTCTGTTAAAGATATTTTTTTTGTTGGTACATTTCAAAAATTCGTAGGGAATGAAAGTAATGAAAAAAAAAGAAAGGAAAAGGACTCGAAAGAAATTTACTTTACCTAAAAAAATGTTACAAAATTAATAGAAATTTCAAAGTTAATACTGAGATCCAATCGTAATAATTATTAAAAAAAATAATCAACATGACGATTAAAGAACCCAAGAATTTCTGCTAAAAAAACTTGTGCATTATTTCTTACTTGCGCCGACAACGGATTTTAAATGGCCGCAAAGATCTAGTTAAGTGTTCGACCTGTTCAGATCAATAAATAGAGATTATTTACGACCTAAAAATTGATGCTTTAAGATCTTAATTGTTGTTCAGTGTACCGCTCCATTACTCATTTTCTGTCTAAGGTATAAACGTTCCATCTAGTGCCTTTACAAAATTAGAGTACATTCTCATCGCTACACTATTCTGCCTCACCTTGTTAATAACAGTCAAAGGCAACATTTGAAAGAAAGAATCTTCAAAAAAACTAATGTAGAGTATGGCTTATTTGCTTGAATCTTAAATAACCCATTGAAATAGATTTTGCATCATACCTTAAACAAAAAATTTGGAGTAGAACGGAAAATAGTCAAGCGACGCTAAGCTTGACTATTTTCCGTGGGGATATGTGAAGTCGTTGCACGATCTTGGAGGCCAATATCGCTAGTCTACGCCGATAAGCCCGAAACGATTGACCACTTGGATGACAACATTTGTTATTCAGGCGGAATTTTATTCATAATAGGGGTGATTGCCGATATACGGCCACAAATGTTGGGAGTCATAGAAAATTGGACCTCCAGATTAGACTACGCCCGAGCAACGCCCAGAGATCAGCATATAACACTTCTGTCACTATCAGAAGGTAATGTTTCGAATAAAGTAAATTTCATGTGAATTTAAAAAAAATCATTTTTGTTTTATCCCATTTTAAAGTTATACACCTTTAAAAAAAACATTCCTTATAATAATATATAAGGTTGTCAAATATCTCCCTTCCGCTTTTTTCCGCTTTCTTCATTCAATGCTTCATAAAAAGTGTTACAGTGATCGGATCTAGTTCAAATATGCGCCGTTTTGTTCGATAATCTGTTTCCATCTAGACGGCAACTTCATAATACCCCCTCGTAGAAGCCCCCCTCCTTATTTGCGGAGAACTCGGATAGCCACTTTTCACAAGCGTCTTTTGAGTTCAACTTCATACCACCAAGGGCGTTCGCCATGGACAGGAACAGGTGGTAATCACTTGACGCTATGTCCGGGCTATCTAGTGGATGCGATAAAACCTCCCATCCGAGCTCCCGTAGCTTCTGACGAGTCATCAACGAAGTGTGTGGTCTGGCGTTGTCCTGGTGGAACAGTACACCCTTCCTGTTGGCCAAATCTGGACGCTTCTGGTCGATCGCCTGCTTCAAGCGGTCCAGTTGTTCGCAGTAGATGGTAGAATTAAGCGTCTGGCCATATGGGAGTAGCTCATAGTCGATGATTCCCTTCCAATCCCACCAAACACACAGCAAAACCTTCCTGGCTGTCAATCCCGGCTTGGCCACTGTTTGGGACGCTTCACCGGCCTTCGACCACGACCGTTTTTGCTTGGTATTCGATGATGTCGTATGTGATCCATTTTTCGTCGCCAGTCACCATCCGCTTCAAAAATGGGTCGAGTTCGTTCCGTTTCAGCAGCATATCGCAGGCGTTGATTCGGTCCAGAAGGTTTTTTTGCGTCAAATCATGCGGCACCCAAACATCAAGCTTTTTTTTCTATCCAGCCTTCTGCAGATGGTTTGAAATGGTTTGGTGACTAACTCCCATCTCCTGGGCGATGTCACGAGATGCCACATGCCGGTCTAACTCGATCTTTTCCATGATTCGATCGGTATTCGTCGTCACAGGTCTTCCGCCGACTGGCTTACCCATGGTGTCGTTTTCACCAGCTCTGAATCGTCGAAACCATTTTTTTGCGGTTCGAAGTGATAGAGTACCATCCCCCAAAACACCATTAATCTCAATTCTCTAGCGGATTTGCCTTTAACGAAGGAAAACTTTAAAATAGCGCGAATTTCGGCGTTAGTGAACTCCATGTTTACATGTCTATAACTGTTGAATGCATTATCCAAACTAATCATGCATAGCGTCGTTATGTCAAGACCTTTCAATTGATGTATAGTATTGCCCGATACGAGCTCTGTAGCGCTTTGTACGTAGCCGGAAAATTCAAAAGACAAAAAGGCGGAAGGGAAGATATTTGACAACCTTATATAATCAAAATAATAAATCTTTGCATATGCATTTATAAGTTGATGCGAAATAAACAACACAAGCAATAAAATTTTCTTTCAAAATAATTTTGGTATAATATTCATAATAATATCTAATATTTAATAATTATTCCACAGGATTTCTGAGCCTCCCTCTATTTAATTGTCAGAAATTGATATCTGCTCCAACGATTAACTTAACCTTTATCCGTCCCTTGGCCCTTATTTTTTGAATCAGAAGTATAATCTTTTTCTCAAATAAAATATAAGACATACAGTTTTAAATTAAGTAAATTCAGTTTCTGTCAAAAAAAAAAATAATTAATACCTAGGTTCGTTGCAGTAAAAGAAATAAAACTGCAGTCGCTTGGGTCAAAATGAGTCGAGGGACGGGTGAAGGTAAATATCTGTGGTACAAATTTGCAAAGTATTATCATGTCAATTGGTAGCGATCTTATTTAAGACAAAAATATATTACAGTCGAAGTCCTCTAAGTCGAAAAGCCCTCTAACTCGAATTCCTTTTGTTGACTCTTGGTCTATTTTCAATTCCTCTAGATTGATTTTTTTTTGCAAAAAAATTAACAAAAAATTTCCTCTCGCAACTTGTATTGCATGCTCTGACTTTCCCTCAATTTTGCCCTGGCCGACGAATACCTTTCATTTCATGTTGATTTTTTAGTGCAAACACGTCCTAGAAAAAAGCGCATATAGTTGCCTATTCAAGAAAGAAAGAGAATGTTCACAGGAAGAATGAGGATTTGCATGGCGACCTACACGGCAAACTTCGAGCCCAAAGAACGTGAAAAAATCGAAACTATTCGCCAACGGTTCTCGAAGCACAATCATGTTGGGCGAACACAATTGTCGTCTAGGGCCACATAATCGTTGTCACAAATGAGCTATAGGTTATTTGTCCACACAACCTTGCGGCTCTGTATGAATAACTGCGCTGCTCATTCATTGTATTGTTGGTTGGTCTCAAAAGATTTGCTTTTAACATAAAAACAGTTAGGTATCTGAGATGCTTCAAGCTTCGTTTAGTAAATGCATTGAGCATCCCGATAAGGACCTACACTGCCTTTTTAAAACAGACTCATTTTTTAAAAGGCTTCATTCTCCTCAATAAAATAAAGGCTTTTAAACAAAAAAAAAATTATTAATCCCTCTAACTCGATTTTTTCGATAAATTCCTCTAACTCGAACTAATTTTGATGTCCCGTGAAAGTTGGACTTAGAGGGCTTCGACTGTATTTTATTTGCATTTCTTTTTTTTCTCGGTGCTGTACATCACTTTTCGCAACTTATTTGTTAAAGATTTTTTTTTGTTATTTATGTCATTTTAAGCCAGAAAAAAAAAAATTGCTTAGTGCGCATAATGGAAACCCGCCTCGCTGCAGGGCCTTTTACATATTGTTGCCAATTTTAAACTCGCCTTAACTTCCCATTCAAGAACACTGCATTAGAAGACAACACAACCCAGCTACGGGGTACGACTGTCCCCAAAGCGCCCTTTAGTCCCCACGCCACTCAAAGTTATTTCACTGTGCTTTTGTTTTACTTCTTGTTCCATCAGCATTCCCTTAAGAAAAGAGAAAAAAAAATCCAATCTCAAAACATAAAACTTACTCGAAGTCAAAAACCACACAAAACAAAACTGAAATAGTTTATCTCTCCGACTAGTCTCGCATGTGTGTGTGCGCTCTCTCTCCTTATGCTCCACGCTCTCCCAAAGAAATTCCAATCCGAAACCAAATCCCACCACGCTCTCTCTCTCTCACGGTTCTCTCCCATTGAATGCCTCCTCAACAGTTACCTGGGCATTATCTTACCTCTTTTGTATTTAATTTGTGCATACAACAAGTTGCTCCATTCCTTTCCCTCTCCAACCACTGTCTGTGTCTCTCTTTCCTCGTCTCAGTCCTATAATGGAACTGTGAAAATCCATTAAAATACCACGACATCATCGTTGTGTGGGTGCGATGCAACACCCAACACACGCGCACCTCACTGCATTTCACCACGCGCGTACCTGTCGACTTGCACTGACCAAACTCTTCGCCCACCACAAGCCCTTGTGTGTTGTCCATCTGCAAACAGGTATCCGAACGTGAACGCTAGTGCCCTCTCGCTCGCTCTGGCGGCGTGTCTTGCATCTGTGTATCTAATCAGTTATGTTTTTTATGGTAAGTTTGGCTAATAACCCATACTCACCACACCGATCTTGGCCAGCTATGGTATGGTCAACTGAATGTGCCCGCCTCAGTTCTTCGATCGTTCAGTTTCAATGTGGAGGGTCTTCTGCCGCTCGTGTGTGGAATATTTTCGTTTTTCTTTTCCGTTTACTGCCAATTTGCTTAACAATTTTTCGCGTTTCTTAAAGTTTTCCCTCGAAAAAAAGAAAATCACCAAATTCACCAACCCCTACCGTTTGCAGCCTCCCACGGAAGTGCCTCAAAAGTGATTTGCTCGTAACGAAAACCTGAGGAGGAGAAAAAAAAATAAAAAATAAAATAAAACCCGTCGCGTGAAGTGAAGAAGAAAAGAAAATTTTGTTTGTTTTTCAAAAAAAAAAATAGGAAATTTTCGAAAAATTTCCAAGTTTTCCAAACCACCTGAGTCCCGACGAGAGAGAGAAAAGAAATTAAATTGGATATCGAAAACCAGTGAAATGATAATAAATACATAACGAGAGTGTAGAAGAAGAAAACGAGTTCTTTGAGAGTGTTTGTGTTCAGTGTTCAGAGGAAAATCCTTGTGTGGCTGTGCTTTGGAAGAGAAAAAAAAAAAATAGAGGAAAATTATTTTTTCCTACACAGAAATAGTTTTTCCACACGAGAGAAAAAATAAAAAGCAAAACAAATGCAGTTCAAAATTCGCGTATCCCGGTCAACGTGATTTGCGGAGTACCCTCTTCATTTTTCGGTCGTCTTCCCGTCGTTTTCGAAAAAATTCGGAAAAACAAATTTGCTAAGTTGTGCACAATTTTCGTTGAATGAAAATTTTGAAAACCTCGTTTTCTTAGCAAATTTTCGCGATCGCGTCGAAGAAAAAAAAAAAGAATTTCGCAAATTCTAATCGCGTGTGTCTTTTGAAAAAAATAAAAGAAACCACCACCGAAATTCTCCTTTTTGGATTACCTGTTACAGCGCCCTTCGTTGGTCTTATTTTTTTTTGGGATTACTCTGTAGTCGTTGGTCTAGCAGTTGGATTTCCTCTACCTGATTTTGCAGAACACTCTGTGGATTGTGGATTACGTTGGATAGAAACAGACAGACAACACACAACGAACAGGAAAAGGTGAGCGGGTGTTTCATTTTGAAGGAAAAAACAAAAAAAAAAATATCGGACTCGTAGCAAAACAAAAGAGAAGTGCTACTAAAATGTACGTGATGTAATTAAAATTGAGGTCCATTACTCGTTTTATCGTCGGCGAGCCTTTGCTCTCGACAATCGAATTGGGAAAAAGTAGAGTGCTAAATCGAGTTTTTTTTTTTTGGCCAGAGGCTTTCTATTCCTTTGCAGTTGTCTAAGAGGTGAATGGATTTTTGGTCAGATTGGAGTAATTAGCACAATACCTGCTGCTGATTTACGATTAGATTTGAGTTTATGTCCAATGGCGTCTAATCGGACTTTTAAAATAATTTCGGTGGAAGGGAAGGCGTGTTTTTGAGACCACAAATTGATTTTGAGACAGTTTCATCGCACACAAATTGGTTGTCAAGGATGGCAAGAAGGTGGTTTGCTTTGGGTTTGATGTTAAGGTGGTTTGAAATCAGACTTAGACCTCCATGATTCTCTGGGCTAAGGAAACGAGAGGATTAAATCTAAATTTGCTGAGCTAAGAAAGTAAACGCTCATGCTGAATTGAACTGAAACTAAATTCTAATTAGCAAAGTGACTTTGGTGATCGATTCAATGGAAAGTCTAGGAACCCAGCTGTGTAAGTTTATTAAATACTGTCCAAAAAATACTAGTCCCAGTTTTTGAACCTTCAACTACTCAGTTTAGCTGGAAGAATTTGGTGAAATAAAAGGAGCAATCATAAAGTGAACTGCGGATGATGGCAATAAACTTCCAAGATTGGGATTAAGATCAAAGTAAAAAATCATCACGATGCTAGGACATGCTTAGACATCTCTTAAAATTTGTATATCAAGCTAAAAATTGTTCGATATGTTCGAAATCAAAATCAAGTTTTTGCACACGCTCATAGACAAAACTATTTCGGTTCCAAGCAATTCTTTGATTTTTGTCGAATGTTTTTTTGATAATTTGACACAAGCGAACAAGCTATGCTCTGGCCCTGTATGGGCTGTTACGCAGATTATTTATTTTATTTATTTTGTTTTTTTGATAAAATGTTTGATTTCAAAACTAAGTTCGTTACATTTTCCAATTCGATGGTTACAAATTAATTCAATCATTATTCAAATTAAAATTCATTGCGGCATTAAATTTAGCAAAAGTTTTTGGGCTTAGTACCGAATTTTTCTGTTGTCAAACATTTATTTATTTTGTAAATACTGAAAATAAGCTAAGAATTGCTAAAGGGGTTGGGGCTACCCTTAAGTATCCTGTTTAGGACGAAGCACGGGCCGAAGGTACCGAGGGAGAGATAGAAAGAAGATACCGGTGTGCGTTGGTTTTAAATGTTGTCACGTTATATTCAGATGGGAAAACTGAGTTTGGAAGAGCATTTCATAATCGTGTGGTGCGGCTAAAAAATGAGTCTCTGAACTTTACCGTTTGTTTGAAAAGCAAGCATTGCTGCCGCCATTTCTGATGTTTTAAGATCATTTTTGATTTTCAAAGTGCTCATAGGAAACCAGGATGTTGGAGATCCAATGACGTCGTTAGTTTGTCGTTGCCGACGTCATTGGATCTCCAACACAGGATCATAGGAAACCAGAAAAGACAGTTGAAGAGTCTTCAAAAAAATTGGAGTTTAATTTTTAAGCTTTGAATATTCCTGAAAATTTTGTGTCGTTCTTTTTCTGATATGTCCAATGAAAAAAATAAATAAAGGTTTTCATTTGAATGTTAATGAGAGCTTGGGATCCATTGCATGTTTTTTTGAGACACTGACCGACAGTGTCCTTGTAGATCATTTATTTTTTGCTGCTTTCATTTTTCCACAGCACTTTGACACTCAGCTTACATAACCCTTTCATGACCAAAATTTATTTCAAACCGAAGAACAAAATTTTTAGCTTAGATCAGAGCTTATGAGGTCACAACTAAGTCAAATAAAAAAATATACATACCTTATGATCAAAAAAGAACCGAAATTTTCATTTTAAAATTCCCGCGCTTGTCCAATCGGTAAAATTTTATTCTCTCAACGTTGGCAACACTTTTATACATATTCTGTCAAATTTTGACGGATATCGTATGATTAGTTTTTGTTTGACGTCTATACAAATAAGTTGAAAAATATTCGTGTGGCGATTTTTATAATGGATGAAAATTTAGAACAACGTGCGTGCATCAAATTTTGTGTTGCAAATGGATTTAAGTGTTCCGAAACGTTGAAAATGTTAGAAAAGGCCTTTGGTGAATCGTGTCTAGGAAATAGGCATATGATTGGTATAAACGGTTCAAAGGTGGTCGTACAAGCTTGGATCATGATGAGATCCCTGGCCGCCCAACAACATCTGTTACTGAAGAAAACATTGAATCGGCGAAGCAAATCGTGTTGCAAAATCGTTCTGCACCAATAAGAGAGATTGCTGTGTTGTTGGGCATCTCTTATGGATCAACCGAACACATTTTAACTGATGTTTTGGGTTTAAGACGCGTCGCTGCTCGGCTGGTGCCAAAAAACCTGAATTTCATTCAAAAACAGTGTTGGTTGTGTCTCAGTTTTTGGCCAAAAACTCAACCAAGCACCGTACTCTCCAGATATGGCCCCGTGTGACTTTTTCCTCTTCCCCAGACTCAAATTGCCATTGCGGGGAACGCGTTTACAGACCATAGAGGCCATAAAAGAGAATTCGCTGCGTGAACTAAAGGCCATACATTCGGCGGCCTATAAAACTTGTATGGAAAATTGGATCAAGCGTTGGCATGCATGTATTGCCGCAGGAGGAGAATACTTTGAAGGTGATAATAAAGAAAATTATTAAAAATTGAAATTTTGCGTTTTTTAATAAAATTCCGGTTCATTTTTGATCATAAGGTATATTCGTTGTATAGATTGTTGTACCTATGCAACAACTGGTCGTCTATGTTCGCTAAAATTGCATCATATTCGAAACCATGTATTTCAATTGAAGGAATAACTTCTGATATTCAAAAAAAAAAAAGTGAAGGTTACTTAAAAATTCAAGTTTTTCTGAATTCAATAAGACATCATTTACGAAATTCTGATAAGCAGAACCAAAGTTATGATTTTTTGAAATTTAAAAGAAATCTTGAATTTCGACTTTTTATCAACTTTTGAACCTTCGTTACTCGCAAACTATATCGAGTTGTGCAAAAATGTTTTGTTCCATTACTTAAAACACTTCAATAAGTAACTCCATAAATTTTGAGCCAAATCGGAGGTGTGTCGTTCAGAACGTTGGGCGATCTTGCGTGGAATGACTCACATACAATCGAATTAATTTCAGAATACTTTTGTGATTTTAAAACAATTTGTGAGATCAGTTGAAATGTAATTTTTTATTGAGATTGTCCTTCACCAAAAAACCAAAGTAATGGATCCTGAATATAATACTCGTATTGCACCGTAAATGTCTGAAGCAGTATTAAATCGATTAAAATAGTTTCAAGCAGTGACATTACACAAATTTGTTCTGTTAAATTTTTTTGAGTTCTGAGTAAATGAAGTTTACAAACAACTGTGGGCATGAAAGGAATAATTACACTTTATGAAAATTTTAGTATTTGTTCCGAAACAAAAAAATGAGATGTTCTCCACCTCGAAAGTCGTTTTTGAGCTAAAGTTTTGAAGCTGGGATGTGAATGAAGTTGCTATGAAATTATTTGAGGAACATTTGTATGTTAAACACACTCTCCTTTTTTATGAATTTTAAAGTTTAATAAAATTCGAAATAAATAACAATTTTTCATTACTTTTTGTCATCATTGATGGCTTTGTTGAGTTTCAAAATGTACTCGGTGGTGTCGTGCTGAAACTCTTCAAGGTTCTGAACATTCATACATACATTAGGTGGCCTTGTGTTTTTTTCCCCGGGTTGGCTTTGAGCCCGGGTAGACTCGCTCAACAGTCCGACGCTCTATTCAAATTTCGAAATTTTTAAGTTGAAGGAAATCGTATATTGATTTTTATTTCTTTGGATTTCAATTACAGTCGAAGCCCTCTAAGTCGGGATATCAGAATTAGTTAGAGTTTGAGGGATTTTTTTTTTTTAAATTTGAGTTAGAGGGATTAATCTTGTTTTTTTTTGTTTAAAAGCCTTTATTTTATTCAAAAAAGTATACATGTAAGGAAAAAACACAGGAAATTACTTAAAAAAGCCTGTAATTTTGGATTGAGTCTTTAAAATTGGAGAGTGGAGGACTGTATCTTAAAAAGGCAGGTGTTGGACCTCATTTTTCTCCGACGTGTTTGCACTGAAAAATCAACATGAAATGAAAGGTGTTCGTCGTCCAGTGCCAAATCGAGAAAGAGTCAGAGCATGCAACACAAGTTGCGTAAGGAAATTTGTTGTTTATTTTTTTGCAAAACAGAAAAAATTCGACTTGGAGGAATTGAAAATAGACCAAGAGTCGAAAAAATGTATTCGAGTTAGAGGGCATTTCGATTTAGAGGGCGTTCGACTTGAAGGGAACAATTTTCCATACAAAATCCATTCAAATCCTGCCAAAATATGGCGAGTTAGGGGGATTTTCGACTTAGAGGACGTTCAACTTAGAGGATGGATTTTGTATGGAAAACTGAAGAGAATGCCAAAATATGGCGAAAAAATTCGAGTTAGGGGGCGTTCCACTTAGAGGACTTCGACTGTATTTATTTTAAGTCTTTTACAATAGGCTATAAGGTCGTAGAAATATGCTTCTATTTTCAAACGTCTTTTAAATTCTCTTTTGTTAGTGATCTCTTAAGGTCCCTCATTTTTGAAACACTGGGGTTGGATTTACAAGACATTTTTCCAATTCATCTTTTGAGTTAATTGCCTACAGCGTCTAAGGAGTACACCCTCATATGGGCATTTAAAATAAGTGAAAGCATTTATTTTACAAGAAAAAAAATTTAGGTGTTTTTGACTTTTTAAGCTTTTTTTTAAAGAATTAGTGTTGCGGTTTTGAAGTCCATTGATGTTGTGGACAAATAAATAAAAATTGTTTTCAGTTTTTTCATGATTTCACGTCATCTCTGTTGATCTTTTTAAACGAAGTCGATGGCATCATGGTGAGATTCCTTGAGTTTTTAAAATTGCATTGTGCGACGTAACAGCCCGTTGAGAGCCAGAGCCTAGCTTTATCGCTTTTTCGCGCCTCCACTGTGTTGTGCGCGTTATAATTTTTGTCATATGTGGAGGGGACCTACTGTTTAATGCCGGTTCCGAACGGCGAATTGCGAAAGCTTTTCATGACAGAAGTACTCCAGGAAGGTTGTCAGTCGTTCGCTGGAGGTGAGGCCGTGAAAAATGTTTGTGGTGTTTTTTTTTTTCCCCGAGCTAGATTCGAACCCGGGTACTCTCGCTTAACAGTCCGACGCACTAACCGATCGAGCCAACGGTGCCCAGTTTTTAAAAGCTAGAATTTAATTTTTGAACTTAAAAAGCGGTGAATCTTGTGCATATGCCATTAAGACGAATTCGCGTCGCGTGATTCAAAGTATTTCGCTAACAGCGATCAATTACATGTTTACATATGAAGGCTTTTATGGTGGATCGAATGTGGGAAAAGTGAATTTAAAATGTCAAAGACGCCATCACTTGAAATCGAGCGAATGTCATCGAATTGCTCGACGCGAATTTGCTTGACCATAAGCGCAGCCTAAAGACCAGCAGCCTAAGACTGCATTTATGGCCAACCGTCGCATGATGCGATCACTTTCACGTGATTTGAAGTAATGGCCAATAGCCTGTGAGTCTACTAGCGATTGAGTGCTTATGGCGGAGCGACTTGCCAGTTTCATTATTTACTTCAAGACGATGAGAGTCAACAAATGACAGACATGTTCTATATCTCCATTATATTAGGTTGTCGAATATGTCCCTTCTGCCTTTTTGTCTTTTGAATTTTCCGGCTAAGTACAAAGCGCTACAGAGCTGGCAATAAATCATTTGAAAGGTCTTGACATAACCTACAAAACCACGCTATGCATGATTAGTTTGGAAAACTCAGCCGGAAAACTTAAAAGACAAAAAGTCGGAAGGGATATATTTGACAATCTAATACAAAAGTTTGCGTACGGTAGAGAAATCTGTCGAAAAATGGCGTTTATTCCCAAACCAATTTGTTCTCAAAGGTATATTTGAAAAGACCAAAGCACAAGGCTTCAGAATTTATCAAAATCTATTTAAGACTCTTATTCAAAGAGTTTTAACAAAGTTTTAACAAAAACAACAACCAATATCGCCAAATTCAATCCAGAAAAGTTTGCGTACGGTGAGCACATTTTCTCAATAAGGATCATTTAAATAACTGTAGCTAATTAAGGAAGCAAGTAGATATACTGCCTTTGTATACCCGTTGTTAGCAAGTGGTGAAATGTAGAAAAGTCCATAAATATCGCTCTGGGCCGTTAAGATTTAAAAATATTCTTTTAGTTAAATGTGCTTCTTATTTTTCCACTTAATTTGGTTCTGTAAAAATTTCGAAAAAAATAATTTGAGCATTTTTCAACTGATTTTTGACAACCACCACAATTGTCATGTTTTCCCCCGACTTTCTCTGTGAAATTCGTCCAAAAAAAATGATCCCCTGATCACCATTAAGCAGTCCTCAATCCCTCGATAACTTTCGTAAACGAATTCAGACCTCAAAACTTTTTGTGTACCGTACAGTTTTCATTTTCAAAGCATGTCCCCCATAACTTTTTTCAACAAATCACACACCAATTGTCTGTGATTTATTTCTGCAGGCAACTTGATTTCCAGTCGTTTCATTTCGCCTCTCTCAACGATGCACAATGTTGATGGACCTTAAAGTGTACAACGTTGGCAATTAGCTAACTTTCATTTCTATCCAATTTAACGTTTAATTGTTAATTCAATCGCTTGACTTTCTACGGGGTTTTCATTAAACTTTCAGAAAGTCTTGCCTAAGGATGAAACGCTCTGATCCTTTCCAAGAGAGTCTTTTATGTGGATTAATTTGGATTTTATTTAATAGGAAATGTTCCGAAAGTACGGTTCATCGATCGTTAGCTAATTGGTAAGCAACGCCTTGGCTTTTGCATTAATGATGGACTTAATTTAGTTCCTAAGGGTAGGCTGCATGCAGTGGAATTTAGAAGATAACTTTTTTATCACCTCATTTTGTTTGATTTGTTTGTTTGGACGGCTTGTAGGGAATGTTAGCAGATCTTTGGGGATGTTTCGGTTTTAGGTGCTATTTTTTTCACTGTTAGTTTGTTACTTTTAAATTGAATTAAACATTTAATGCTTAGATTCAATTACAACTTTAAAATTCATTTTACAAGCATTGAGTTGCATTTCAATTTTAATGCTCAATTAGGATTAGGACGTTAAAATTAATTCTACAAGCATTGAGTTGGATTTCAATTTTAATGCTCAATTAGGATTAGGGCGTTAAAATTAATTCTACAAGCATTGAGTTGGATTTCAATTTTAATGCTCAATTAGGATTAGAACTAAAATCAATTCTGCAAGCATTGAGTTAATAAAAAAAAATAAATAATTTGCTTAATAGCCCATACAGGGCAGAACATAGCTTGTTCGCACCTCCACTGTGTTGTGCGCTATAATTTGACACAAGTCGAGGGGACCCACTGTTAAATGCCCGTTCCGAACGGCGAATTGCGAAAGGTCATACAGAGGTTACTCCAGGAGGATTGTCAGTCGTTCACTGGAGGTGGGGCCGTGAAAATTGTTTGTGGTGTTCCTTCCCCAGGCTGGATTCGAGCCCGGGTACTGTCGCTTAACAGTTCGACGCACTAACGACTAAGCCACGGCGCATTAGCATTAGCATTGAGCTAATGATCAATTAAGAATACAGCTTTCTAAGATTAAAATTAAATCTAAGGAAACTGCAATCTTATTCTAAGACTGGTTAAGTTCAAATTTGTCACGGAAATTCTAACTCAAAACCAGTCTCTATCATTGGCGTCACTCATTTGTCTTGGTGGTCCCAGAAAAAGTGAATTCCCATTCTTAAGGGCAACGCAATCTTTTCACACCGTCTTAACTTCGACTCCAAACAACGGTCGGTCGACTGAAGTCCCATAAAAGTGAAATTAAAAAAACCTGCGTCGATCCTTATCGGACAGCAAACATCCTTCTTTACCCAGACCGTAAACACAGACCTCCTAGACAAGCTACCTGTTTTGACATGGACTCTGAAGAGACCTTTTTTTTTCTGCGCCATCATTTCCAGTTTCCCAGGTTTTTCCAGGAACCCAAATTAACATCCAGCACTCAAAAACATCTGCGCAAAAAAAAAAAAAAAATACAATGTTGCACCTGGTAATCAATTATAAGATTCTCCCAGGAACCTTCACACACACCAAATAATTTCAATTACGGTCAATTTCCCTCATCAAATCCCCAAACGAATAATTATAATTTAAATTTAATTTTTACGATTCAATCCCCTGCGCTCACACGGCCCACCAGGGAAGTTCATGAGCGCATGCCAATCCATCTCCGACTTCAGGTTCCAATAAAAAAAAAAAAAATGCTCGCACTCCCAGAAGTGGAACATAAAAAAAAAAAAGAACAAAAACCACTTCAATTAAAATTAGAAAACAAAAGGCACCGACTGACATGTTTCCTTCATTTACTCATTTAGTACCTCACCCATCTCGATTTTATTATTTCCTTGCCGTGGTCAACCGCAGACGAGCAGAGGGGGGAAGACAACCAGATACAGAAATACTTCGTGTTTAATGAGTTTTAATATCTTATTCATAATTTTTCTCCTCATCGTCAGATCGTCTCATGGTATCTAAGGAATCCTGTGAATTCTTAATTAACCCGCACGCACTCGGCAAAGACCGAAGGAATGTCGAGAATGACGTCTAGGGATTCAATTAGACATGACAGGCAATCTATGGAATGCGAGCAAAATTAATCGAGGGGTGAATAAAAATTCTAAATTAACGATAATTTCCACAAGGAACGAACCGAAAGCCCTTTCGATAAAACAAAAGAGCTGACCAGCAAACTGATCTTTATTGTTCAAACTCAACTATCGTCGAGTTGAGTGTTTTGTTTGATTCTCAATTAACAAGTGAGAGATGGGGTTTGTCTATTTTTCTATTCTTCTTAAGATTTAAGTGAGAAAGAAAACAGAGAGAACAATGCCGGCACTTGAGGTCAAACAAAAGAAGAAGAAGAAGGTGGTCAAAGTGCATGAAGAAAAAAAAAAAGAAAAGAAATATATTTAATGAGAGAAAAAAAAAAAAAACTACAATGGAGATGAAAGGTGTTTTGGGTTCTAGAGAAAAGATCCGTTATTCATTTTTATAACTTGAGATACTTAGAATTCGCCATTAAATTCTTGCACACTGACCACGAGTGGTGGCCGATTTTTGGTTTCTTTTTTTCTGTTGTGGTGTCATTTTGTTGAATTTATTTTTGAATGAGATGGAAAAAAAGAAGTAATTTTATTTGCAATTTATGTTTTTTAGCGGATTTTTTCGGTGTTTGAACAGTTGGAAGGCAGTTAGATAGCAATTTTTGAGGTTTTATTGCAATGGATTTGGCCTATTTGACCATTCGTTTGGTGCGAAATGTGATTTTTTCTTCCTTTGTTGTTTTATGATAGACGGTTGGATGTATCTTCTCAAAAAGCTAGTTAACACCTAGCGTATTTATGTGTTTACACGGTCTGTAGCTTTAGCTGTTGTTAGATTTGGACAAAAATCGTATTACCCCAGTGTAACAGATCTGATACAACTCAATTCTTACTTCTTTCATAAACTATGTATCAAAATTTTACTCTGTTAAGCCGTGTAGATGATTTGCTTTATACATTTTGAAGGATATAATCATGCCAATTTACAAAGACTAATGCTTTTTTAGCCAGCCAATAAATTATATATATTTTTAGTAAAAAAGTGTACGGTTCGCAGTGTCGCAGTGTAGGGTTAAGATAGGTTTTTGATCTTCTCAATATGTCTCTGCCTCATTTTCAGCATTTTTCTTTACCTTTTCTACATGATTTTAATCAATTCACATAGTGGCATATTTCCTACTCAAGATTTCGCAAAAACAATCTTTCGTTAAGTTTCGTTAAGTGCTATAAAACAGAGAATTCTTCACGTATGTGAACTGAAAATTGCTAGAAAATATTTATTCTATGTCAGGAACTCGAAAATTACTCTTAAACTCATAAGCATCACTTTTAAGACTTTGCTGATTACATTTTTTCATTCACAGAAAAGCGCTGAAAAACTTCTCCTAGTATCTGAACACATTTTTCTTCTAGTAAAAAATTAATTTCCCACCATTTAACATTCCAAATATCTAATTCAACAAATGCCACTTAAACGACCTCTACTTTCTTCGACCTCTTTGCCGGCCTTGACGATAAGAGCCCCCCTAATTAATGCAAACATCCACTTCACCTTTAGCCCACTCTCCCTCTATCTTAATTAGCTCTGTTCTAACTTTCAACCAATTCAAACTTTTCTTTTCTTTCACTCTTATCTCTACGCGTGCATAATAAATCCCAAAAAAAAAAAGATGTCTTCATAATTTGAATTTTTAATTCCCGCTCACTTTTGTCGTAGCGAATATAAAAAAAAGACTGCATTTTTGACTTAACACTCTTCCATCCCAAGGAAGTTGTGTTCATAAATATTTTCGTGCAAATTGCCATCGTCTCGGATTTCAACTGATAAAGACCCATCGGGCTTCCTCCAAGACCAAGACACAAATGTCCATTAAAACGAATATTTTATGATTATTTAAGTTTACATCTTTCTCTGAGATTTTTACGCACCTCAGTTCTCAGCTTTCGAGAAACGACATTTGCCGTGCAAATGAATGAAAGTGAATAAATTAACTGTCGGTTTTAAGTTTACACATTTTAACCGGAAATATAATTTATTAACTAAAAATTGCAACGGATTTGGAGCGACTTGAAGCTCAAGGTCTTCGTGGGATTAGCGGGTGTTTAAATTTAATATTTTTATCTTATTTTATTTTAATTTATTATATCACTGCCTTATTTACTGATTAACACTTATTAAGCTATAAAAAAAATTATACGATCTTGTTTTCTTAATTGAAAAATTGTTGGCAATGAGGGGGCGATGGCTAACAACATGTTTGTCGGGTAAAGTCAGGTCTTGAGAGGATTGTAAATCATAACGCAGTCGTTAAGATGCCAATTCTTTGATAAGCCTGATCTGTAATGGCACAACATTTCTAAACTGAGATCGGTTTTGCAAGGTGCAGCTTAACACGAGTGAGTCGTTTTGAGAGGTCTGTTTGTGCGAGTCATTTTGTTAAAATAGCAACACTTTTTTAAGTGTTGATGTTGACTGGATGAAAGAAACAGGCTTGTTGAGTCAAGCTTGAGACCGTGGTGTTGAGGTCATGGTGTCTGAGTCTGAGCAGTTGTCTGAGCTGTCGTTTAAAGTAGCCAATGGAGCAAGGCATCATCGTGACAAGGACAGAAGAAAGGTTGGATTTGGAATAGTGAATGAAACCGAGCTCAGATCTTTGTAAGCCGTATCACGGGGCTTTGTTCAAAAATAGATTATATATAAGTCGATTTATGTAACCTTAAGGTCGGTTTTTGCTTTGTAGACATTATGATAGGTCCGAGAATACGATTCAAAAAGGGGTCTACATTTTTCCAAAAAGAAGACATGGAAAGTAAAGAAATAACAATGACTATCAGAGATCGTTGAGGTGACATTTCTTAAGTTTAAATATATATATATATGTGGCGGCGTAACAGCCCGTTGAGAGCCAGAGCCTAGCTTTTTCGCGCCTCCACTGTGTTGTGCGCGTTATAATTTTGTCACATGTGGAGGGGACCTACTGTTTAATGCCGGTTCCGAACGGCGAATTGCGAAAGCTTTTCATGACAGAAGTACTCCAGGAAGGATGTCAGTCGTTCGCTGGAAGTGGGGCCGTGAAAAATGTTTGTGGTGTTTTTTTTTTCCCCGAGCTGGATTCGAACCCGGGTACTCTCGCTCAACACGCTTAATTTAAATACTTAAGTTTAAATATTTGGAATGCTAAATGGTGGAAAATGAAGGAAAATGCGTTTAGATATCAAAAGAAGTCTGCTAACGCATTTCTGTGATTGTCTACTCTTAAAAGTAATGCGTTTGGATGTGACAGTAATTTTTAAGTTCCGTACAGGCTCCCAGAGACTTTCCAAAGTCATCCATTTATAAATTTTGAAGAGATTTAGTTTTTGGTTGGTTTTTGCAGTAAAACTTCGTTGTCATTCTGGGTGAGTCGTTGAAATTTAGTCATTTAGAAATTCCTATATTTCTTCACTTAACATTTTTATTTAATTAGCGGTTTTTCAATGTTTCTAAACGCTTATTCAAGGCATTTAGATCCTTCATATAGTACGTTCGCAAAGAGCTTCGCATCGAATTTTTAGCTCTGATCATATTTTGACTTTATTCAAATAATTCGGCATATTTTTTGAAGTTTCTGATAATTTCTTGGACAATCCTTAAATCTTTTCAATCGTATTTTAACACATAAATATGATTTAAGGTTTGTCAAATGTCTTCTTATGGTTTCTTTTAGTGAATTTAGGAGCACCTGATGATTTTATAATTATTCAAATATTTTTTCATCAATTTTTTCATCGTTTTGACAACTCCAAAGGTTTTGTAAGTCTTCCGTTACAACTTCTTAAGGGTCTGTTCTTAAGTTTTCATGTGTCTTTAAAACCTTAATGAAAGTTTGAAGCATTTGATTTATTTTTCATTGTGAAGGGTGATATTGTAGCTATTATCTTTTTGGCAACACTGGTTTAAACAGCTTACGCACGTTTCGTGGTTTGTTTCACTGTCAAACATCTTCAGATTGGTCTATAATTTAACCATGAATCGTCTTACAAACGAACAACGCTTGCAAATTATTGAATTTTATTATCAAAATGCGTTCTCTGTTAAGAAAGTTCATCGCACGCTTCTTGTGTTCAGCGACGAAGCTCATTTTTGGCTCAATGGGTACGTAAATAAGCAGAATTGTCGATTTTGGAGTGAATATCAACCAGAAGCATTGCAAGAGCTACCAATGCATCCAGAAAAAGTCACAGTTTGGTGCGGTTTATGGGCTGGTGGCATCATTGGACCGTACTTCTTCTAAGATGATTCGAATCGTAACGTAACTGTGAATGGTGAGCGCTACCGTGAGATGATATCCAACTTGAGCTTGACTTGCACGACATGTGGTTTCAACAAGACGGTGCCACATGCCACATGCGACACATCACGCGCAACAATGGACTTATTGAGAGGCGAGTTCGGTGAACATTTTATTTCACATTCGGGACCGGTCAATTGGCCACCTACATCGTGCGATTTAACGCTTTTAGACTATTTTTGGTGGGGCTATGTTAAAGCTCATGTCTATACAGATAAGCCCGCTTCAATTGACGCATTGGAAGACAACATTAAAGCATTTATTCGTGAGATACCGGCCGAAATGTTGGAAAGAGTACGCCAAAATTGGACTAAGCGGATGGACCATTTGAGGCGCAGTCAAGGTCAACATTTGCATGAAATAATCTTCAAAAATTAAATTCTATGGACCGTACTATCGATTCAAATAAAGATTTCATTGAAAGTCCAAACAAGTAGCTCAGCCTAATAATGCAACAAGCAAAAATCTGGAACCCAATGATCCAGATTTCTTCTTGTCGCAACTCTTAAAACTTACAAAAAAAAAAAAAAAAAAACACTTCACAAGAGACCCCTAGCGCCTTTTTGACGTCGTTCCACTGCTTCCACTGATTGAGCGCATTTGCGACTTTTCCAAATTCCCTTTGAAAGCGTTTAATTCTTTGTTACTGAATTAAAACTAATTTTGAAGTTTCTAGAATTTTTTTCTACACTCGTTAAATGTTTTTCATTACGTTTTGAATATTGTGTTCGATTTCGGGTCTTCTTAAATATTGTTTACGCCATCACGAAGCCTGTACTGCATTTTTAACATTGAATGCTTCTTTTACTCAGTGCTATTTACTATTTATGTTACTTCTTTTATTCTTTAAATCGCTAGAAGTGAGTTTTTGACTTTTCTTTGACTTTCATATTAGTAACTCTCTGACTATCAGGATTGTTATTAACGTTACACTGCAGTGTAGTAGATCTCATACAACTCAATTCTTACTTCTTTCAAAAATTATGAATCAGAATTTGACTCTGTTAAGCTTTGTAGATGATTCGCTTCATATATTTTGAAGGGAATAATTATGCCAATTTACGTAGACTCATGTGTTTTTTTTTGATTCCTGTTCTGATATTTGCAGCCATAAATTAAATTAAAAAAAACATTTTTTTTTGTAAAAAAAAGTTACGCAGTTGCTTCAGAATTGTTTTCGACATCCTTAAATGCATTTCATCCCTTTTTTTAAAGCTGCTTTCCTTTGTTTGATTACTCGCAAATATTTTTTCTTTCATTTTAAGACCTCATGGTGTGTTTTTTAATTCCCTTGATCACTTTTAAAACTTTTCATGTCTTACTGCTCTGAAGAAGTTGATATATTTTTTTGTTTGTCTTTCATTTCCTTCTAAAAACTGCTGTCTCTTTCGACTTTACCTTGATGTTTTATACTTTCCGTTGCAGTTTTAATCGCTTTTAGTGCCTTGTTGAAATTTTTGAATCTCGTTTTAAAGCCTCTTCATATTTTTTTAACACTTCTGACTTTCATTGAGCACTTTTCACAGAAAAAGAAAAATTATTTTGTGATCAAAAGGTCGTCCTACCAAAGTAAATCTTCCTGTCGGTGTTGACGGCTGTGATTCATGTAAACAATTTTTTCACAACTTTCTTCCGATCTTTGTTTTTCTACGAACAAGAGATTTGTTAAACAATTTTACGACAATGCAGAGCTACTGAAAAAAAAACCGAGCTTCCAAATCACCGACAAAGAGCCCGTCACATCCGCAAAAAAAGGGAAACCTTAAAAAAAATATCGCTATTTACATCATCAGCTTAGACACCAAAGGTCTGGAAAAATTCCCACATTCACCGTCCGACCACCAACGCTTAACACAGTAGCGCCCAAAAAAAACCCAGCGCTGACAAATAACAAAGCAAACTTATGCAACCTCACCACCGACTCATTAAAGTATCCGCTAAGCTTGCACACATTTAACGACCACCAATCAATATCTCGTCTCCACTCGAAGCCACCGCGCCGCGGGTCATAAACAACTCGCCTAGCCGCCTCTCAAGAGGGAAAAAAAAAAAAAGAAGTCCTACTTTACGCAAATGAATTTCAATACAATCTTTTAACAATCACAATAAATAAACTTTGAAGTGAAGTGCCAAATCGAAAAAAAGAGAAAAAATTCACCACGCAACAGATCGAGCTACTTGTTGGCGTCGAGAGCGAAAAAAAAAAGAATCGAAATAAAATCCAAAAAAACTGGTTCACAAATTAAATGTAAAATCGATGATTTTATCGACGACGGAGACGTTTCTGTGAAAATTATGAGATACTTAAGGTAACTTAATTACCTGCCTTCCTCCCCTCGTGGTTTTCTGCGAAAATCAATTCCTCATGCCAAAAAGGAAAAGTGACTGTATTCACTTTTCATACAAAACTGTTACTAATTAATTCCTGAACAAGCCCAGCGATCTCATGCTTGCCCGACCGTGTAGCTAGATCCAGAATGGAGCGTATTTCGTTCGTTCGTTTGTTCTTTTCTGTTTCTTTCCCTTCCCGTCTCACAGTCTTGGAAGACTCATTACCAGCTATTGTGCTGGTCTATGGTATCTTGATGTAAGCAACAGCAGCAGCAGCATCAGTGCAGACCTAAGAAGGAATTCTTCTTCTGTTTGCTGTTTTCTTTAGAATGCCAAAATGGATGTTTAAATGGAAACACAAACCAGAGGGAAAGAGAGAGAGAGAGAGAAAACAATTGATGATCGAGAAGCAGTTGCACTTATAAGGACTAAACAGCGTGTCTATATGGGCTCCTTGGGCTCATTTAGAATTCAAATTCGTTATCTTGTCTCTCGTTTTGCATGTACTTTTATTTTGCTATCCAAAAAGGAGGGGGTGTTGAATAGTCAACGTCAACGTCTCCGTCTTTGTCTCTCTCTCCGTCGCCGTCTCACACCTCTTCGAACGAAACGAGAACAAAAGATTCGAACTCAAACTACGTAACGTAACAAGACATTCCGACTTCGTGACACGGTAGCTACTGGCGGCGGTATTGTTTTGTTGTTTTCTATTATTTATTGTTGTTCTTGTGTGGAAGGAAAGCAAAAGTTCTTTTCAACCATTTAACACGACGGAGTCGAGAACACAGAGCTTAGCTGAAAAGCCAAAGCCAGTAGCTCGCTCTCCTAAGTCACCATTGTGTATTTATGTCACGAAATTTTAATTTCTAGTACTTTTGTAGCGCATAAATCGTGTGTATCGCAAATGTGTGTGGATACACTTTTTTGAGTACCGTACCTGACTTTGACATCGATGGTAAAACACCAAGTCGGACGGTTGTGAAGTGGATCGTTAAAATGACGATAAAACAACTCGGCCGCGATTGTTGATTTCAATATCTTAATGCCATCTGACAGCTTGTTTTGCTGTTTGTTACGTGTTACATGTTACATGTGCGTGTGTACGATTGGATTGTGTTCTGGATGCGGTCGTGATGTCAGCGAGTGGAGGTGGATGGAAGGAGGAGAAGGTTGGTTGGAGGAAGTTGTTCAGAGGCTTGAATTTTGAAGCCCTTCTTTGGGGTCTTTTATTTCGTGTGAGGAGAGAGGATGAAAACTGCATTCTAAAAAGTCTGACTTAAAGCCGACTTTGGTACCAAACCCGGTCTTTTGCTTTTAAATGCATGAGTCGGGAATCGAGCTCAAAGTACGAAAGTCGGCCTTAAGTTAAACTTCTTAGAACAGACTTTTGGTTTTGAATGTATGAACAAGAATCGAGCTCAAAGTACCAAAGTCGGCTTTAAGTTCGACATTTTAGAACAAACTTTTTTTTTTAAATGTCTGAGCCGGGAGTGCAGCTCAAAGTCAACGAAGGGAAATTTTTGCTAGCGTCTAAAACAAGAGTCAGGCTCAAAGGCAATTGAAAATGTTTCTTAGAGCTTAAAGCAGGATTAGAGCTCATATTCAATGAATAGAAACTTTCGGGGAGTCTAGAAGAAGAGCCAGACTTAAGGTCGAGCAGTAGACATTTTTTTTTGTGCTAAAAGCAGGAGTAGAGCTCAAAATCAGTGAACAGATTTCTTATTTTCTTAGTCTGAGCCGGGAATAGAGTTTAGAGTCAAGGAACAGTCAAACAGTAGGCCTCAAAGTTGAGAAAGGTAGTCTTTGCTTTACTTCAGAACTGGAGCTGGGCTTAAAGTCGAGCAAGTCGAGTCGAGCGACAGATTAGAGCTCAAAATCAATGAATAGATTTATTTATGTTGGATGCAAAGCTGGGAATAGAGTTTAAGGTCGAGGAACAGCCGACAGTAGAGCTCAAAGTTGAGAAAGATAGTCTTTGCTTTACTTTAAAACTGGAACTGGGCTTAAAGTCGAGCAAGTCGAGTCGAGTGACGGATTTGAGCTCAAAATCAACGAGTAGATTTAATTTTGTTTGGATGTAAAGCCGGGTATAGAGGTTCGAGTCGAAAAACAGTCTAGAAGTAGAGCTCAAAGTTAAGAAAGATAGTCTTTACTGGACTTTGGAACGGAAGTTGGGCTTAAAGTCGAGCAATAAACATTTTTTTTCCTGCTTACTGCAGGCTTAGAGGTCATAATCAATGAATAGATTTATTTATGTTGGATGCAAAGTTGGGAATAGAGTTCAATGTCGAGGAACAGTCGAGAGTAGAGCTTAAAGTTGAAGAAGGGAGTTTTTACTGGACTTGCGAACGGAAGCCGGGCTTAATGTCAGATAAAAAGAGCTTTTTTCAAGGCTAAGGTTGAAATTATAGCTCAAGATCAACCAACCGAGTTGTTTTTGTTGAAAGTTGAGCTCGGAATCGAGCTTAGAGTCAACGAGAAGTGGAAAAGTAAAGCTTAAAGTTGAGGAGGAGAGTCTAGAATGTGAGGCAGGATTAAAGTCGAGCAGCATAGGTTTTTATCCGAACTTAGAATGGGATTAGAGCTCAAAGCCTGCAAACAGATTTTTTTTTCAGTATAGCTTATGATGTCTTGAAATGCTCGTAGAATGCTTCTATTTAAAAAAATTTCAAGCTTTGAGCTTTCCCCCTTAAGTCTCCGGCGTCTAAGACGGTGCCGTGAAATAACGCCGAGCGTAATATGGCCGAATTTCAAAATTCATATTTCATTCAGTTATTCTTTTTTTATTGGAAGCTAGCTGAAAATTTAAAAATTGACAGCTAGAAAAATGTAGCCAGAGCAACCAAGGCCTTCGGCTAAACATTCATTCATATTTCATTTTAGCAAAGTGAAACAACACCGAACTCGAAAATTCGGCCTTATTTCGTTTTCATAAAGTGAAATATTACTCCGCTCGGCGTTATTTCATGGCAGCGTCTAAGACACATGTTGAAAACCAACTCCATCAGTAAAATTAGTGATGAGCCTTAAAATTAGCCAAATCGAAAAAGAGTCTCATTGCCAAAAACCTTTCATATCATTGGCATTTCTTGTCTTACCTCGTTAAGTTAATTTTGTCATAAAAAAAAACAATTCACTGTTTTTGAATTCACTGTTCATGCAAAGTGAAAAGCATTCGTGAAAAGCAGACTGCGCTGCAAATTTCATGCCAATTTTCTTTTCTCTTACTCACAAGCGAAACACTCCCAAAAATTTTTTCAATTTGCGATGAAATTTTTCTCATAAAATACTTTATTGTTCATAAACATGTTAAACAATAAAAAAAAGTAAAAAAAATGTAATGCTTCGGAAATTTTAGTGAAATTTAACTCTTTTCAAAAATCAATTTGGTGACGTTTTGAAAATTTCTTTCGCCTCGTTGGAGTTGTCTGATTGGTCAAATTGGGCATTGAAAACAGGCGTGACTTTCTCGTTAATTACTTATAATTTCATGAATTTATCTCGGACTGTTCATTTGAAAGTCTCAGCAAATGGCGCCCAACGTAGTGTGGGCTACTTTTTTTTACTTTACTAAAAGAATAAGAAAGTAGAAGTACTTTCTTATTCTTTTAGTTTTAAAACAAGAAATGTAATTTTTTTTTGGAACAATTATTTTATGGTATTTTCTTCATTTGTATACAAGGAACTCTAGAGTCGGTCCATCTTCAGATGCTCTTGTGTAAATTTTTTGCTTTAAGTTTTTGATAAATCGAAATCAGGCGTGACTTTCTCGTTGATTACAATTTCATGGATTTATCTCGGACATTTCAATTGAACGTGTCTTTGGAGAGGTTTTTGGAAAACAGTAAATGGCGCTCAACGAAGAGACGGCTACATTTTGTCTTCTACATTTGAATTCTTCTATTTTTTTTTTTTAGCAAAAAGTGTACTATTTTAGAGACTGTTTTTCATTGTTTTTGTGATGCCTTCCTTATTTTTATACAAAGAACTCTAGACTCAGTCCATCTTCAAACGCTCTTCTGTACATTTTTTGTTTCAAGTCTTTGATTAATCGAAATCACGCGTGACATTCTTGTTGATTACAATTTCATGAATTTATCCCTGAAATCTTATTTAAAGCCTCATTAGAGACATTTTCAAAAACGACGAATGGCGCCCAATGTAGGGTCCTTTGCTTTTTTCTTCTACATTTAATTCTTTTACTTTCAAAACAAGAAGTGAAGAGTTTTGGGAATCGCTGTTGAGTGTGAAGGTTTTTTCTTTATTACAAAGCCAAGAACTATAGGATCCATTTTTTCCTCAGACGTTTTAAAATGACAATTTTTGATCTAAATCTTCCATGGAAGTAGAAGAAGCTAGGTTCTGGCCCTGTATGAGCTGTTACGCCGACTATTTTTTTTTTCCATGGAAGTGTTTACTGCAAGTCTTTAAATTTTTTATTTATTTTCTGTAACAGCTGAATCTTCTAAGTCTCAGAAAACCTTACCATTGCCCTGAATTAGAAAACCCTCCGTAGAACGGAAAATTGACATCAAATGAAATAGTTTAGGCAGAAAAAAAATACCCTATGATTTCATCACAAGAGCAACCTGCCCCAACAAAGACGATCACCAACCCGAGATGATCAGTCGATCCTCTCCCTCGCACTCATCTCATCTTCATCTTCGTCTAATTCAACTTTCCAACCTGCAGCACATAATCACCCGGAGTATAATTTCACAAAAAACCTATTTCCTTCATCAGCCCGCTCCAGTTCGGACATTTGCATTGCGCCAGGAGCATCTTCGAGACTCGGCAGACTCATCTCGACTCAAATTAATTCACAAACATTAAAAGAAATCATTACGCTCATATATTACCGAATGCAAAGGCATTTGTATTCATTTGATTCGCCTCAGCATTAAGATCGGTTAATGTCATTTAAATTGCTCAAAACCCATCCGAGAGCCGGGCGTAGTACTTAGATCACGCACATAACCAGACCACACACGCAGTGCGGTGCTCTCCCCTCCCCCTTCCTAATTTATTAAATTATTTTGCCAAAGGAAGATGTAATCATCAACCGCACACACACACACACATTTGCACACACGAGAGAGAAAGATGGGACATTTTTCCACCCATAAAAGGCGGGCTATTTACACAACGATTACCGTGGGAGGATTGATATTTGCTTCCTAATTGTTTCGCAAATTAAAGAATTCTTTTTTTTTTTCTGTTTTTTTGTTTTTTTTACGATCCACAGCATCCACCGCCCCGGCATTCACACATCCACGAATTCCTCTCTTAATGACCCGGCCCATAAAAGATATTATTTTATCTGAATTTAAATAAGTAGTTGGAGTTTGTTTGTTTGTTGGAGATGTTCTTTTTGGTTTTTGTTCTCTTGTGACTTTTATGTGACAAAAGTGAAATAAAGCGATGGAGGGGAATGATGTCGGTCGGTCGGTGGGGTCATCTCGGTGTCCATTAAAAGATTGAGGGGTAGGCAGTGAACTATAAATTTTGTTATCACCTTTTACATGATCATTGTCTACCACGAAAGATGGTAATAAAAAGAAATCAAATGGCCAGGTGAGGAGCGAACGACAAAAGAAGTGTCGTTGAGAGTGGTGAGGGAGGGCGGGTGGGATGGTTTTGCTGCGGGGACATTTATAACTCAAGCGTATGGCGGTCGTAAAATTTATTTTTGGATGCCACACGTGTTGGGGGGGACGTGCTTGGATGATGAGCTGGACGTTGTAAAGCACGGGCAGGCTTTAGGAATTGAAATTCACTGCACAAAGGAGGTGGAGGAGTCTTGGAACTGGACTGAAAGGTCTGAAGAAGTACATTTCAACTTATTTGATCGAGTAGATAACTTTTCTAAGTTCTAGTTACAGTTACTATCAAGACTCATGGCGATGTGACACGAAAATCTTTCTTGTCAAATAACTCCCTTCCGCCTTTTTGTCTTTTGAATTTTGCGGCTATGTACAAAGCGCTACAGAGCTTGTATCCAAACTAATCATGCATAGCGTCGTTTTGTAGGTTATGCCAAGACCTTTCATATGATGTATTGCCAGATACGAGCTCTGTAGCGCTTTGTACATAACCGGAAAATTCAAAAGACAAAAAGGCGGAAGGGAGATATTTGACAACCTAATATAAGTCGGTTGTTCCTGATGAAATTGAAGCCTATCGCCACCACGATCAGTGATCGTCCATAACTTTTAGTTTCTCTAAGCCGTCGAAGAGGATCATAAACGACTACAACGCTCTAAAGATCACTGAAAATGATAGCAAAGCTGCTCTTTCTTGCCCATAATACCCGACGATCAGTGAAATGATCAAAACAAATTCTTTACTTTGAGATAAATGACAACGTTTGACTCAAAAATGTCTCCATGCCTCAATCACTTTCATCAAAACTCACCACTGCCCATTCATGCATCACACACCGACTCATTAGCGTGATTAATTAATCACATTTGCCCCTAATTCCATCAACACCGTGTCTCTCTGCGTCCCCTTCAAAAGAGTCAACACACGAGAGACTAATCCCAAACAGATACACACGCGCATAGAGATCCATAATTCCGCACACCGCCGCCATCTTCCATCATCAATTGGCGAAAAAATCCTAATGATGACATTTAATCCGTAGGATTTGACATGATGATGCAGTGTGACAGCCTTTCACTTGATTCGCAAATCCCTCCTCGCCCGACCGATAGAACTGGTAAGCAGATACTTTTTTATCTCGCACTGCCCGGCCGGGCACGAAGTAGAGAAGAGAGAAATATTTTCGCCGCGCCGCGATGCAGATAAACACCCAACGCGTCTACAAAGACGACGCTCGGAGATTTCCATGTAATTATTCACTCCTAATGTGAGAATTAATTAAAAAAAAAAAAAAAAAACTGCATTTCCACACACACAGACGCAGAGATGATGATTTGCCGGAATTATGAAAATCAAGACGAGTTTCTGACGTGTGTCCGACTGGTTGATCGGTTGTCGGAATCGCATCGCGAAATGTGGCCGCGCAACCTGTCCGGCCCACAGACCGGCACCGAATCCGGTGCGCAGGAGCGGAATAATTAGCCCCCGTCCCACGCGGACGCCGCGCCATTTGATTGACAGCTCCCATTGAACAATGCTGCGACACTATCGGTTCTCGGAGTCGCCGTCATCGTTAATTTTAATTGCCCTCAGGGCGAAATTTGCGCATCTCCGCATCTCGACTTATCAGCCTCAGACATCCGTCATAGAAAAGCTGTGTCCAGATCCTCGCCACAGATTCAACCGCCAAGCGCATAGGAAAGGTCTGATAACGCCCTTTTGCGAGGGGAAATTATAAATTAATAAGAATCTCTCGAGGTCCTGCTCCTTCTCGTCTTTATCTGAGTCAGACAGGCGCAGAGGCGACGCGACGCAGATGAGTCAAGTCAACGTGTCTTCGGTCTTCAGTCTTCGGTCCTCGTGCCTCGTCCTTATCTTCATCCGGATTTCAAATTCATTTGGCTCTCGCTGTCCAAGGTGAATTCCATCATCGAACGTGACAAAAACAGTGAAAAAATGTTGATAAGCCCGCAGGAAGGTGCCCAAGATCACCGCCGCCGCCGGTCGTGCCCGTGGACCGGGACCAGGGCGTGGACCGAGGATACACGCCAAGCAAATGGGCCAATAAAACCAACTAGTCCACTAATGAGGCAACAACTTCTTCTTCTTCTGTGGAAGAGATACGGATTGGATTGGTTTCGCATCCGAATCGCCTCGACTCCCATCTCCGTCCATCCGTGGATTCGTTCTGTATCTGTGTCTGTGTGGTTGGGCTTTGTGGATCTCATTTACAAATTCTAAGAAAACTAATATCTCCGTTGGTCAGGTCGATGAGTGGGAAAATTACTCTTAATTCGGACGAATCCCATTCTTGTGTCGGTTTATGGCGGGCAACCTTCAACCAGGAAGCCGAGCTTATTTTGTGGAAGTGAAGGGGTCTTCTTGTTAGCCGGATGGTGGGTAATTGCGATTTGGGGGAAGGGTGGTAGCTTATTATTTGAAGAAAGCCTTTTTAGATTGGATTTTCGAGTGCTCTGTGCTCTGTGCTCTGTTCTCTGGCGATCGTAAATGATCGTCCACTTGTTCTCGGTGGTAATGAAAAGTTTTTCGATCAGCGTGCAGACCGCTAATTAGAGTGGATCGTAAAAGAGAGGGCTGGCCCTAGCGCCAGTTAGCTAACTCAAATATCTAAGGGGGCCGAAATGGTTTGATTTGGAAATTTTAACGTTACAGCGCAGCGTTTCGCGGTTGATTTTGGGGAATGCGGTGCGGTGCGCTTGAAGTGAGCGCCACCTTCGGTGCGGCGGCGTGTGTGTTGGTGGTGGATGTGAAAGTTGCATTCGAGTGCTACCGCCGGAACCACTGAGGTTACGACGAGCTGAAAATAAAAAGGAAACAACTGAAACTAAAGAAACGAATGCGTTGGGATCTGGTGAACTTTTGGCCTCTGCGAAGACTTCCGCTAGGCGAACCTTCCGGTAGACGCCAGTTTGGAGTTGGAAAGACTCGAGTCGATGATAGCGATCGGTGAATTTGTTGGAGCCAGATTTTTACAGTTTTTGAATTTAAACAAAAAAACATTGAAGCACAAAACTTTTGAAAATATTGAAAAATTGAATTTAAGAGACGTTAATGAATTTTTTTGAAGATAAAGACCACAGATCTTTCAAATTCATGTCTTTTTTATAACTTAGAAAATCTGAAAAGCATGAGAATAGGTCTACAACCTTGCTTCCACCGTTTTTTCGAATTTCGAGGCTTCATTGTAATAAACTGGTTTATGATTCGCTTTGGGTTTGATTCAATTGCGCTTGACACGAGTCTTGATCAAGTAATGCATCCAATTCTGCGTCTTCGAAAATCTTCTCAGTTATACCGCCATTCCGGTCTTTGACGTCAAAATCGCTGTTTTTGCAGCGTTGAAACCACTCTTGGCACGTTCTTTCATTAAAAGCGACCTCACCATAAATATTTAAGAGCATTCGATGAGCCTCAGCCGCAAATTTCTACACATTAAAGCAGAAAATTAAAGCCTCTCGCAAATGACGAGAATTTGGCTCGTAAGCTGACGTGTTTAACGAGAATAATTTTGATGCAGACACAAATCGACTAATATTTCGATGGTGCTATGTTTACAAACACCTAAGCTTATTTCATGACATCTACGATCTATTTATTTCGACTACCACTTACCGCTACAGCCATCTATTGCAAATTGGCGGAGGCAAAGTTGTACACCTAATGCTCCTAATTCTTTCATGATTCTTAAATTTGAATAATTTTTTAATCTATTAAAAAAATGTTCACGGCCCCACCTCCAGCGAACAACTGACAATTCTTCTGCAGTACTTCTGTCATTTAGAGGTTTCGCAATTTGTCCCCCCAACATATGTCCCCATCATATGCGGTGCGGAAAAGCTTTGCGCTGGGACCCTTGTGGGCTGTTACACAGTTTTTATTTATTTTTGAAAACATTTCAGTGATCCTCAAAAATGGTTGCTGAACATGATCTTTTTCAGAGAACTTGACTGAATTCAGGGCAGCCTACAATTGTTTAACGAATATTGTTGGCGTTTTTAGGGGTGGTCAAACAGAGTGGACCCAGCATTGTGTCTGTTACTGGCTTCAAGCTTCCACCGCCTTCCGTCCTTTAAATGTCGTCGATCAGTTGTGATTTTCAACGATCGTAAATAATCTTCAAAGAGTTCTTTTTTTTTACCACTGAGTGGGAGCACGCAGGCACTGAGTTCGCGAACGAATAAGCAGCCGATGTAAACGGGTACCTTGGATACGGATTTGGGGTTTTGGGAAGGGAAGAACCGACCGGCATGGTGTCAAAACATTTTTCTTGTTTTTGTCCTCTCGAATAAAGATTATTTTTTTGTCATATTTAAACCTTTATCGTCTTATTGTCAAGGTCCCGACACAGGATAAACTAATGGTAATTCAATTAGGCTTGATTTGTTGTCGCTGATCTTCAATAACAGCAACTGATCGACAGTGATCCTTCAGAAACTATACACATTTTTCGGCTTTCGTTCTTACGATTCAATTATCCTCTTAAATTTGCAAATTTCTTTACATAAAATTTTCTTTAGATGCCAGGTTTTTAAGACCCAAAGTTTTTAAGACGCAAAGTTAATTTTTGAGAAAGGTGAACTCATTCTGTGTTTATATCACGAACTTTGAGCTTGTTCTTTTTGGAACGCCTGTTAAATTGGCTGAGCTCGGTGTTATATTAAAAAATAATAAATCTGAAATCTGTTGTTGTCTTAAAAATGGTTGGTCCTTTTTACCGCCCCATAAACTTTGTCACTGCTTTTCCATTGCCATTGAAAGATCAGATGAAATTTTTTTGTTCAAGAAGCGAGTGTATGATCGATCTTTACGGTCCACAAGCATATTCAACTAGTCATCTCCTCCTCCATACAATGAATTTCCATATTTTCAAGATACTTCCGATCAAATACCGTTAAAATCAATGCCCCCACCATCAACACATGACTCATCTGCTCCTCCTCCTTCGAAAAAAAAAAAAAACCATCACCTGTCATTTCAATCAAACTCCACGTGAATTAAGACTTTTCAACTAAAGGAGGACAGCGCACCAAACAAACAGAAAAAAAAGCGAGAAAAGAAAAAAAAAAAAACACATCTCAATTCGATTTCATTAAGGCATACATCTAAAGCCGACGACCTCGCTTTGATCATCATTACGATCCTCATCGTCGTCGTCGTCGTCGTAGTTCCTCAACAGACAGATTGCAAGGAACCAAAAAAAAAAAAAAAAAGACGAAGCAAAAATCCCCAAGTTGTCTTCCTGGTATGTGCCCAACAGTTGACCACTCTTCTCATATGGTACTGTTATTCAAAATCACATTATGGTAACCACACACACACACACACACACCGACACAGAGGATGATGATGATGATGCTGACTAATGAAACCATGTTGGATCTACCAGAAAAATTTCTTCTCAAAATCTCCTTTAGAATCTGTAGACGTAGCAAGAAAGAGACGGAGACAGAAAAAGAATTAACTGATAATTTATCATTCGAGTTGGAGGCTCCAACTTCAGCTTCAACTCCAACATCAGCGGTCCACACAGCGGACAATGGAAAAAGGATTCTTTTGCCGCTGCTGCTGATGTTGGTGCTGTAAGAAGAAGCACAACGAAAAGTATAAAAACACCTAAATGACTGACAGGAAACAAAAATAAACCGAAAAGTGCAACAGAGAAACAAAAATATCTGCACGTTTGCTCGATGAATAGGAAGCTGGCTTGCCTCGTCTCTGTGTGGACCACAATCGAGCGGTGGGTGGTGGAGTGGGGTGGGTTCGTCTGTTGCTTTGGCCTTAGGTTCGGCTTTGACCATCATTTGGACTATTATTGCAGGTCGTTTGGTGGGAGGGGGGAGGAGGAGCAGAGTTCAGTGGAGTTCGTTGGAGTCTGAGTTGGATGAGGAAGATTCACCAAAATGTGAGTGTCCTTGGTCATCGGCAAATGGAGAATTTTTCCTCTTAGGACCAACGACAATGTCCAAGTGTGAAAGTGAAATTCCTCAGCTAGGTGCTTGGAAGTTCTCATGGTCGTTAAATTTGCAAGGGGCGATGGAATCTCATTGACTCACCTAACAGGTCATAAGTCCTTTTGAATCAGTGACCGCTGAACTGATGGGAAAAAAATTCACTTGTGAGTCACCGGTCTTCTGTCTGCAGATGGCCTTTTGTGTTTTAGACGTCTAGATGAACGTAAAAAAATCTAGTTGGATATACTTCGGCAATATTTTTCCTTAGTAGGCAGCAGAGAAGAAGACAGGAGTGATTCATTTTGCGTGAGATTTGCTTGGGAGTTCCTTCAAAAAAAAAAAAAAAAAGCTTGCTGAATTATTTTGCATTGAAGACTGCATCGCCTTGAAAGGATTTTTTTTATTACAAAATGATGAGCGCTCTCTCTGTTCTCAAAGCGGAAGACAAAATTTAAAAACGGTGGTGTGCAGACTACACCCACGCTTCTCCGATTTTATTTAATAACTTTTGAAAACCCAGAAGATATCTCTTAATTCTATTTTTTAAAATTGCTTAAATGACTAAATTAATAATTGGGTGGAGTAGCAGCGTTTAGGGCCAGAGCCTAGCAGAACGTACGTACAGTGTTTTCCAATAAGAGGTGTTATTTTGATATTCAAAGAAAAATGTCATTTTTTGAGATAATTAATCGTATGTTTACTTCAATATAAAGAGGAAGGTTTGCCATTAATAATGGAAAACAATATCAGTCAAATGGCCGCATCGGCTACGCTTACAGAACCGCATCCTTTTTGTGAAATTTTTTGGCACGAGTACGATAACTTTGGCGACAAAAAATGATAAGAAAAGAATCTTTCAAAAACCATTAACACAATCAGAAAGGTTTAAATGTAGGATTAAGGAACAAGTTTCTGACTTTTAAAACTGGTGTATAACTTCGTTGTAAGTGTTGCCGTTGTTGTTTAATTTTTTTCTTTTTTTCATGTTCATTAATTTTTCTTAAATTGCCCCTAGCTCCTAAACGGGACGAGATAGATCATAATAAAAAAAAATTCTTATTTTTTACTACTCTACAAAATATCGTTATCATTTTTTGGCGCCAAAGTGATCCTACTCTCCCCAATTTTCCATCACTAAAACGCATTTTCCCTTCCACATGTGACAAAATTATAACGCGCACAACACAGTGGAGGCGCGAAAAAGCTAGGCTCTGGCTCTCAACGGGCTGTTACGCCGCCGCGTACGTAAAACGCATTTTGACTGGGGAGTGGCACACAAGATCTTTATACTGCGACCTAAAAGATCTATTGTACCCCCTAAATTGCATAGTGGCTGCTATATGCCCTCGATAGCTCCATTAATTTCATCTTTGAGGTCTTGAATCGACGCTGGGCTATTGGCGTAGACCTTGTCTTTCACGTAGCCCCAAAGGGAGAAGTCGCAAGGTGTTAAATCACAAGAACTCGGTGGCCAATTGTGATCAGCCCTTCGAGAGATAACACGATCCAGAAACATTTCCCGTAAAAGATCGATGGTTTCGTTGCTTGTGTGGCACGTAGCGCCATCTTGTTGAAAGTTAACATTGTCCAGATCAATACCATCCAATTCCGACCAAAAAAAATTAATAATCATCGCTCAATGGCGCAATCCATTCACCGCAACTGTTGATCCAGCCTCATTTTCGAAAAAGCCTTTTTTTTTATAATTGGCGCGTGCTAAAGGGGTTGGGGCTACCCTTAAGTATCCCGTTTAAGACACAGCACGGGCTAAAGGTACCGTGGAGAGATGGAAACCTAACCTAACGTGGAACTTCCGAAAAAGTAAGGTCCAATAACCCCGCCGGACCATAAACCGCATCATACAATGACACGTTGGGGATGGAGAGGCCTTTCAACAATAAATCTTGGGTTTTCCGAGCCCCATTTGCAACAATTCTGCTTATTGACGTAGCCCCCGAGGTGGAAATGGGCCTCATCAGTCAAAATGATTTTTCAATGAAATTCCGGATCACTTTCATGAATTTCAAGGACCCAATCAGCAAAGACACGACGTTGTTGATGATCGACCGGCTTGAGGTCTTGTGTTAACTGAACTTTAGAAGTCTTATGAGCCAAGTCTTTATGTCAAATGCGGTGAAATATCGTTTGTGGAGTGCCCAATTCCATAGAACGACGAGGAATGGACAAACCTGGGTTTTCTTCAACACTTTGGGCTACAGCAGCAATATCCTCAATGTCCTCGAGCAAAGTGCTCGGGTTGTGTTCTTCACATCACTAACTTGTCCCAACAGCTCGAATTTTGCCCCAAATTTCTGTATTGCGGTCCCAGGATTTATAGAATACCAGGTTACGCGTTCGCTCTCTTCTTCTGCATCTACGACATAAGAGACCCAAATTGCTTGCCTCGATTCTACTTCATTTTATGAGTTTTGACACTCTTAGGGGGTCCCCTATGACGTAGAAGAGAGAGAAACACGGGAATGCGTAATTTCCTATTCTATAAATCTTGTTAGGGTCCGACAAGGTGCTTCACGACGACCCAAAAATGTTTTAGTTTTACGAACCGTCTCTGCCAAATTTTCACCATCTTTATAGGGAATTTTAATAATTTCAATGCGTCGTTAAGGAGTGTACCGTTCCAGTTTTTTTAATGGCGTCGTTTCTACTTATCAAATGTCAGAAAATTATATTTTCAAGAGTGACATCTACCGAAGTAGCGGGCTATTCAAAATAACACCTCTTATTGGAAAACCCTGTTTTAAAATTCTGACACAAATTTTCAATTGGGTTAAAGCCTGATTAGAGTGGGTGATCATTCATTAGCCTAGTTGTACAAAAAAGTAAACATTCCATAATTATTTCTGGTGTATTCCTTAGATCGTTGTCCTACTACAGACTCATGGTCCATCTTCTTCCTTCTTCGCGACTTTTGATGGCAATTTTTTCTCTAAAAAAGCTAAATAATCTGCCTAACACCGGGCTGGATTCAAACTCGGGTACTTTTGTTCAACAGTTCGGTGCTATCAAAGCCGAATTTCAGGAACAAGTGCTTAGTATTTCAGTCCAAGTCGGGTGTGGGAATCATGGTTGTTGAATTCTAGCTAAGCCTCGCACATTTTTCTTAGTTTCACAGCGAACTTTTCGGTGTCATGATTGGCCGAAGTTACGAAATCTATTTTCTTTAGGGATCGAGATAAGCTCAGAGTAAACATTTTTCCTAGTAAACAACTCTGACGTAGCGTTGGTTTGTTTTAAAATTGATGGGGAAGGCATTCATTGTCTAGTAACCATTTTTCACAATTGTAAGCAATTTCCAGACACATTCCTGCCTTCAAAACTCAACAAATAAAATCGATTGAGTTCCTTTCCAAAAAGTAATCATTCCCTGCAAATTGGCTCCTTCTTTTCTTCAAATCGATGATCACAGATCCTTCAACATCCTTCCCACTTTAAATCTCTTACCAGGAAAACAAAGTCAAAGTAAAAAAAAAGGTCCCATCAAAGCAATTAACATTTCCTCCAAACGCTGCTACCAAAATCCGCTCGAAATGCTGAGCTGCCACCATCCAAAAACATACACCTACTTCCATCTTTGGCAATCCATAACAGGTCACCAAAAATATAGAATCCGTCCAAAAAGACGAAGAAGAAAAATAAGAAATAAAGAAATGTAAGAGAAAAAAAAAAACAAGACATCTCAACCAGAGCGCGGTGTGTTACGCACCGCACCGTGTGTGTGGAGTTAGAAGAATTCACCACCGAATACCTGTTTCGTCGTTGTCGGGATGGTATTTCTTTTTATTACCTTATTCCCATTATTATTCCTCCATTTGGCTCTCACTAACACACACATGTTCTCCATCTCTCTTCCACTCTGTCTTTTGATGGCTCTCTGTGTGTGTGTTGTGTGGCATGCACTCTCTAGTGTCCTCCGCATGGTTCAAGAGGCTAACTTACTCTCTACTGTTTGGGCTGAAGGTAAATAGAAAAGAAAAAAAGTTTTTCCACTGTTGATCAAAGAAGAAGAAAAAAAAAAAAAGAGGAGAGAGGAATACAAAAAAGAAAGAAATACCGCGCTTCTTGTGGGCTTCTTCTTCGTTGCTTTAGTTTGTGTGGTGGACCACTTCTCAATCATCATCTTTTTTTTTTTCTTTCTTGAATTTGTTTGTGCCTCTGGTTTGTTTGATGTTTTTTTTTGGTATCCCCCCATGTTTTTTACGACTCCTCTCTTCTTTCTCTTTAGTCGGGAGTTTTGTTTTTAGTAGCGATTTTCGAGAAAATTTAATTAAACGAATGAAAAACAAGAGAGAAGGACACGAAAGAGCGGTGGAAAACAAATAAAGATTAGACTTGCAAGTGAAATAATTAGAGGTACATTGATTAATTAGGCCAAGACTCGTTGGTCTAAACAGAGAGGAACTTAAACATCGGCTTACTCAAAAAAAAGAAAGAAACGAAAAAAAAAAAATTTATTTGACATCAGCAAACATCGGGCGTGAGGACGGGCTTATGAATGGCGTTTGTTTTGCTAATGAAGTGCTTCATTTGAATTAAGATAATTTCTTCATTTGACGGAGAAAATTCAACTGAGAAGCTCTACGAATTTGCTAATTTGGATATGGATTCTCTTTTTTTTGGAAAAGGTGGCGATAGGTAGCTGGTAGATTTTTGGGCTTTGAACGGGTTTGGTGTTCGTGTGTGTGATGGAAGAGATGCTACATCGAATTCAAGATCACTGATGAGGCTTTTGTTTTTCTTCGAGGACATGGATTTGGTTTTTGTCATTTTTTTGTATTTTCTTTGACAATTTTATGTCATTCTTTGTGTTTTTTTAGGATTTTTTTTTTAATTTGTTGGTCTTTGAGTTCGGTTTTGTGAGTCAAACGTGACTCGAACAAACCTTTAGCAACAGTTCTATTTGTCGACGTTACTCTTATGCTCCACGAGGATTGTCAGTCGTTCGCTGGAGGTGTGGTCCTGAAAAATGTAAGGACCGTAGGTGATTAGAACCGCTTTTAGTTTCTACCTTTCCTTCCTTCTTTCATAATGCCTGAAGGCATTATTATGACATAATTCAGATAAAGATTGAAATCTACGACGCAAAACATTAGAATTGGGCTAACCAGGCTTCCGCATGGATTCTTTCTTTTGTAGCTAGTCATCGCTTAAGCCTGACGTGATCAATTCTTGTGCCGAGTAAATGGATTCCAGCTTCAGATGGTCCTAAACTTTTTTTTTTAGATAGCCAAAAAGAAAAAAAAAAAAAAAGACTTCTAGTCAAATTCTAACCGCATTTCTGTGATACTAAAATTTAAGACCTTTTTTTTTGTAAATTTTGAGTCTTTGGTGTCAAGATTAAGACTTGCTTGGGATCCAGTCTTCAGAGAGAATAAGCTGAAATTAATATTGAGTGACAAAGAAAAGAGGAAAGTAATATTCGAGTGCCGTAAGAAAAACCGTTTTTGCAGTAAACTGAAAAACAACTACCATGAAAAACAGCTACAACCTTTTAATCTTTTGTGAAGAATTTTTATTCTGAACCACAATTTTTAAGCCCGTTATCGTCTTAGGTATTTATTTTTCGTGATAAAATGAAAACCTTAGCTAAAAAAAATACAGTCGAAGCCCTCTAAGTCGAACGCTCTCTAAGTCGAAAAAGCCCTCTAACTCGAAATAATTTTGATATCCCGTGAAAATTCGACTTAGAGGGCTTCGACTGTATTTTGAAAGGCATTTTAAATTTTAACCAGAGCTAAGGTGTGATTTTGGTGGGCGAGGTAGCTTAGTCGTAAGTGCGTCGGACTGTTAAGCGAGAGTACCAGGGTTCGAATCCATCTCAGCGAAAAAACACCACAAACAATTTTCACGGCCCGACCTCCAGCGAACGATTGACAATCCTTCTAGAGTACTTCTGTCACGGAAAATTTTCCCAATTTACCATTCGGAATCGGCATTAAACAGTAGGTCCCCTTCAAATGTGTCAAATTATAAGGCGCACAACACAGTGGAGGCGTGAAAACCTAGGTTCTGGCATTTCGTAGGCTACTACGCCATTAATTCATGTTTCGCAGGCAAAATGGAAATCCTAGTTTTAAAAATGCTGTTTTGAAAGTGATTTTGAATTTTAACATGAGCTTAGTTTTTATTTCATTTTTAATTAGAAAAACAAATTTTTAAAAACCAAGGTTTTCAAGGTGCACTCTAAAGAACTAGATTAATTCCCAAGTTGTTGTTATGTTGCTTTGCCTTTTTCGGCCTTTGCTCGGTTTTTATTTTTTTTATTTTTAAGGGAGTTTGAAAATTGGACATGAACTTAATTTTGTCCTAGATCTTCAATAAGCTGAAAAACTACTCACATTTTTTTGTTGCAACTAGTTGGGGCCTTAAAAGTGTTTAACTCCCATGCTCTCGAACGCATTCCACGCATTTGGACCTTTTCGAACACCGTTTGGGCTCCTAACACGAGGTGAAGCCAAGTTTTGTAGAATTGAAGTCGACATGATTTATAAAATAACTTAAATTTTTCTGCAGCGATCGTTTGGAACATTTTTAGGGGCATTTTAATTTAAGTCACGAGTCTTATTTCATCCAAGATCTTACAAAAGATAGAAAATAAAGAAATAGTTTTCGAAAAGTGACTGTTTGAAACTATCTTGAAGGCTATTTTGGTTCTAAATACATGCTGAAGCTGGATTTCTTTTTGCTTTCAAATTAGAAACCTAAGAAAAACATGAAATTTGTCGCCTGAAACCATTTTATAGGACATTTCGATTTTTGTTGGGTGTTGTATATTGCCCCAACAGAGTAGAGCTTACTTTGAACTCTTGTTGACATTCTCTTGTCACTACTCTAAAACATAACATTGGGCGCCAAATTTTACATAGAGAAACCCATGAATAAGCTTTTTAAAAAAAAAAAACGAGTCTTACAATTTTCTGACAGCCATGCTGGTTTTTTCCTCAAAATCAAAGCCAATCTCCTTCTTTGATTCAAAGACAAGTCTTAAAAAAAAACATATTTTTGCCCAAAAATTGTTCGAACATTTTGTTTTGAACATTTGCTTTCAAGATCTTCAAAAACTCATTTAACAGTCTGGCAGAGGCTGGTTTGGGCGCCTATTTCTAATCGAAGCCAAACTTCCCCTCTGATCGAAGACAAGTCTTATAGAAATTCATGTTTCCTGCCTAAAATTTGTAAAACAATTTAGATCATTCGTTTCGTTTTGAAAATTTTCTTTTAGGATTGTCAAATTAACACTCTGCCAGCGGATGTTTTGGGCGCCTACTTCCGATCATTTCCCACTCTTGTCTCAGAATGCATGGTGCGACTTCCCCAGTCATGACATTCCGACTCAAAATTCCGATTCCGAATTCCGATTCCAATCTGAGCATCTTCGGCGCAGCATTTCTGAATTTCCATCTAAAACCTCCCAAAATTCCCACATAAATTACACCATACTACTTCCCTTCCTGAGCCCCTCTCTTCCCAGCCTCACACGAAATTAAATCCACTCTCGAAAAACAAAAGTGCAACTTCATCGAATTTAAATGAAATTTATCAGCAAATATGATCAAAAAAAAAAAACCAACAGCAACGATTTCTCAGAACACTGTTTCCTTTTTTAAAAAAAAAAAAAAAAAACCATCACCATGGTCTCTCATCTTGACCCGTTCTTCAATCTCATTTAACAAACAAGCAATTTGTTCCGAAAAAACCTCTTAAAAAACCTGTGGCCTCGAATCTTGCGCAATCACTCTAAAGAAAACCCCCAAAAAAATTTTTGTATCTAGAAATGAATTTTATCTGAGCTAAGGCATCTTCGTCGTCGTCGTTTGCACCTCTCCTCTCTCTCTCTCCCTCTCTCTCTTGGCCTTAAAGATAATTTCATTACGAATAAAAATCACCTCGTCACTCCGAAATGTAATAATTGTATTGTGTGGCGGTTGTACACGATTTTTGAAGACTCCTCTTCGTTTCCCAAAAAAAAAAAAAAAAAAACGATGAGATGGGCACCTGAAACAAAACGCTCGTTCTCGTCGTCGTCGTCAACTTCGTTGCTGTTGTTGTTGTTGGTCTCTTAAATTTCATTCTCATTCTAACAAATAGGCACTTCACTTTGGGTCGGAGATTGATGGACGACCAACCTTTCCATTCGGAAGGTAGGCAGAAAGAAAAAAAAAAGAATCTTATAGATACACATTTGAAGCGAGAAAGAACGATGAGGCCACACGTCCACAGCCACGATGCGCAGCACATGAAGGGAACAGAAAAAAAAAAGAGAGAAGGAATGAAGCAAAGTTATGTGGAATGCGTTCGAGAGCGTGGGGGTTAAACGCTTTTAAGGCCCTAACTAGGATTTCATCTATCAGCCGGGATTTACCTCTCTCTCTCTCGGCGTGTTCGTGTTGTCTTTTTGTGTTTTCATTGCACGTAAGGAAGACATTTATCATCCCCAAATGACCGTTTCACTGGAATCGGTCGGGGGAGAAGGTGAGGTGACCCCAGCTGTGAGCTGGTGACACTTTCGCCAGATCCTTAGGCCGTCGGAAACTCTGTTTTGGATTTTTGGAAAATAAATATTCCGAAGTGTTGATCAGGTGAATACGAAATTAGCTTCTGAGCATGCGCGCACGTTGCGGCTGCGACTGGCGGGCGTCGTCGGATGGGATTAATCATGCGCGTTGATTGTGGCACAAATTCCTTGAGTTGCCGAGCGATGACAAGACTTTTAATTCGATTCGAAGTTCAGCTTTGTGATTCTTGGAAGAAATTTGAGTAGTCTTATGATGAATTTGTTACTTCCTTTTTGGGGTTGATGACTATGAAAAGGTCAAAAACGAGTTAGATAAACCATTTAGATGCGTGTTTACCCATCAAAAGATGCCGATTGGTTGATTTCTAAGCTCCTGACATAGACTTCACCTGCAACATTACGTTTCGAGTGTTTCCAACCGTTTTTGACTGCTTTGAGATTCAGAAATAGTCATTTTCTATGATTGTGACTGAAATTTCAGCTGCAACAAATAATTTTCCAAGGATTTACTACAGTTTTTGAGCTGTTTGTTTTGAAAACGGTCATTTTCTAAATCTATAATTGAAAGTTCTATTTGTACGAAGATATTCTAATGTGTTTTTAATCATTTTACTTTTTTTCACATTGAAAACGATCGTACTCTAAGCTGCTGACTTGGACTTTAACTACAACTTTAGGGATTTTGAGTGTTTCCAACCGTTTTTGACTGTTTTGAAGCTCAAAAATAGTCGTTTTCTATGATTTTGATTCAAATTTCAGCTGGAAAAGCACTTTTCCATGCCCTTACTACATTTTCTAAATTCTTTGTTTCAAAAAATGTTACTTTCTAGTTCAATGATTCCAGTCTTAAATTCTACGAAGATTTGTTACTTGTTTTCAACTATTTTTCTTTTTTTCACTTTCAAAACGATCGTTTTCTAAACTTCTGACTTAGACTTCAGCAGAAAAACTAAGTTTGAGGGGTTTTTAAGAGTTCTCCATTCTTTTTCAACTTGAAAACAACCTTTTTCTATGACTGTAACTTAAATTTCAGCTACGACAAACCATTCTCCATATCCTAAGAATAGTTTCTGAGTTCCTTATTTCGGAAACGTCCATTTTCGAAGTCTATTAGTAAAATCTTAACTTCTGAGCAGATTTGTTCATGCGTTTTTAAAATTCTTCTATCATTCGCATTTAAAACGATCGTTTTCTAAGCTTCTGACTTGGACTTCAGCAGAAAAAATAAGTTCTTTGAGGGGTTTTTAAGAGTTTACAATTCTTTCTCAACTCGAAAACTATAATTTTCCAAACTTCAGCTGTAACAAACAACTTTCCATGTTTCTGAGTTGTTTATTTCAAAAATAGTCATTTTCTATGATTTTGACTCAGATTTCAGCTAAAACAAACACTTTTCCAAGCGCTTACTAAAGTTTCTGAATTCTTTGCTTCGAAAAAGGTCATTTTCTAACTCTATCACTCAAATCTTAACTTCTACGCAGATTTTTGTACGCGTTTTCAAGCATTTTTCTATTTTTCGCATCAAAAACGATCGTTTTTTAAGCTCCCGATTCAGACTTCAACAGCAAAAGTAAGTTCTTCGAGTGCTTTTAACAGTTATTCATTGGCTATTCAGTTTGTAACAGTTATTCACAGTTTTGATCTCAAAACCGATGTTTGCTTCGATTCTTACACAAATTTCAGCTGCAACAAAAAAAAATTCCATGAGCTTACAACAGTTTTTGAGTTCTTGCCTTCGAAAACAGTCAATTGCTAAGTCTTTGCCTCAAGCTTAAACAGCTATGAACGTGTTTTTGACACCTCTTTCCTCTTTCTACACAAAAAATTGTAATTTTCAAAAATTCCGACTCGAATATCAGACTTTCCATAGCAGTTCTTTTTTTCTTATGTCGAAAACGATCGTTTTCAAATGCTTAATACAATACTACTAAATAATTCTACCAATATTACATTCTTGTGACAAATTTATAAGACTTTTCAGTTTTTTTTTCTTTCGCCAATGAAGTTTCAAATTTCTAAACTGCTTGAATAAGAAATTTTTTGAAAAACAGAGGGAAGATCATTTAACGTCAGCCACAAAACCAATTTTGGTCATTTTTCGAACGTAGGCCATTTGAAAATAGGCTGATTATAGGCAGATTACACATGTGTTCCTCTCTTTTTCTACTTTCCAACTCGAAGATCCAACGTTTTCGAAGACAAAAGCAGAGTTTTCAGAGCTTGTTTGCTTTCGAAAACCATTTTTTCCCTCGAAAATGGTTGATTTCGAAGAGGTTTTTGAAGTATTTTGACATTTTTATGCTCGAAAACGGTTTTTTCTTTGATGATACATTCAAAACTCCTTTTATTTCCGAAGCACCACACTAAAATGAATATTTCCATCTTCCATTTCCAGATAATCTCATTTGAGATTTCAAAAACGAGACCAATCCATCGCCTGCACAACTGCCACCATGTCACCGGAGCAACATCGGTGATCCTTGGATGTTGTCGCGTCGCAAAAACGACCACAGAGCCTCATGATTCGTTCGCGAACGAAATGTCAAAGGATTATCGAAGCCACATACGAATGGGCTTCGTAAGAATGGCTCAATATTTATTTTGTAAAAAACTGAAAACCAATTCGCCGAAGGCAAGGAGTCGGACCAGGACACAGTCGAGTGGACCGAGCTGTAGGAGTCCCATGGTTCTATGGTTTCTTGTGATATGTACAATTGTAGCACCCGGTGGTGCCGCGGGCGAGCATGTGCGCGAGCTCGAAGTGTCCGAGGGCGTGCCGATCGGCCACCAGATCGGCTTTATCGGTGAGTTCATTCACGGCGTGGACAGCGGGCCGCCGTACCTGATAGTGCCGGTGCCGGGCAGCGCGGTAGACACGGACCTGGCCATCGACCACACGACCGGCGAGATACGGACTAAGATCCAGCTGGACCGGGAGACGCGGGCGTCCTACAGCCTGGTGGCGATCCCGCTCAGCGGCGAGAACGTGCGCGTTGTGGTGCGGGTGCTGGACGAGAACGACAACGCGCCGACGTTCCCCACGCCGGTCATGAACATCGAGTTCCCCGAGAACACGCCGCGCGATGTGAAGCGGACGCTGAACCCTGCGCGCGACCTAGACCTGGGCCGGTACAACACCCAGCGGTACAATATCGTGTCGGGCAACGTGAACAACGCGTTTCGGTTATCGTCGCACCGCGAGCGGGACGGCGTCCTCTACCTGGACCTCCAGATCAACGGCTTCCTCGACCGGGAGACGACGCCCGGCTACAGCCTGGTCATCGAGGCGCTCGACGGCGGCAGCCCGCCGCTGCGCGGCCAGATGACCGTCAACATCACCATCCAGGACGTGAATGACAACCAGCCGATCTTCAACCAAAGCCGCTACTTCGCCACCATCCCGGAGAACGCGACCGTCGGCACCAGCGTGCTGCAGGTCTACGCCTCCGACACCGACGCCGAGGAGAACGGCCTCGTCGAGTACTCGATCAACCGCCGCCAGAGCGACAAGGAGCAGATGTTCCGCATCGACTCCCAGACCGGCCTCATATCGGTCAACAAGCCGCTCGACTTCGAGACCAAAGAGCTCCACGAGCTGGTCGTCGTCGCCAAGGACCACGGCGAGCAGCCGCTCGAGACGACCGCGTTCGTATCGATCCGCGTCACCGACGTCAACGACAACCAGCCCACGATCAATGTGATCTTCCTCAGCGACGACGCAACCCCGAAAATCTCTGAGAGCGCCCAGCCTGGCGAATTCGTCGCCAGAATCTCAGTCAACGACCCCGACTCCAAGACCGAGTACTCCAACGTGAACGTCACTCTGAACGGCGGCGACGGTCACTTCGGCCTGACAACACGTGACAACATCATCTACCTGGTGATCGTTTCGCTGCCGCTGGACCGCGAGATGCAGCCCAACTACACGCTCAGCGTGGTCGCCACCGACAACGGCAATCCGCCGCTGCATGCGTCCAAAACGATCTACCTTCGCGTGACCGACATTAACGACAATGCGCCGGAATTCGAAAAGGACGTCTACCATGCGAACGTGATGGAGGTGGCCGACCCGGGCACCTCCGTCATTCAGGTGGTGGCCGTCGACAAGGACGAGGGCAATAACTCAGCGGTGATTTACTCGCTGGCGGACACGCCCGAGACGCACTCGCAGTGGTTTCAGGTGGACGCGCACACGGGGCTAATTACGACGCGGGCCCACATCGACTGCGAGACGGAACCGGTTCCGCAGTTGAAAATTGTCGCTAAGGATAATGGACATCCGCCGTTATCGTCCACGGCTACCGTTTTGGTAACGATTCACGACGTCAACGACAACGAACCGATTTTCGATCAGAGCTTCTACAACGTTTCCGTTGCGGAGAATGAACCCGTTGGACGGTGTATTTTAAAGGTGAGTGCTTTTGTTTTTTGATTTCTTTAGTGGGTTGGAGGTTTTTTTTTTTCTTTGGGTCGAAGAGATTCAGGGACCGAGGCAACTGTTGATCGTAGTATGTTGAGAAGCATGGGACCCCTTTATCACCCTTCAGGCAACTCGGAAACTAAGAAAGTTGTAGAAAGCAGTACTACGTTCTTTTTTGGCTGTCAATCGTGCTCTAAGAAGGTGGTCTTCTCGCTGTCATGTGGCTGTTTTACTTTAAGCCCTAAGGAGGAATTGATTCAAGTGATTCGTATCTGAAATATAGGGCTTTCCAATAAGAGGTGTTATTTTGAATAGCCCGCTACTTCAGTAGATGTCACTCTTGAAAATATAATTTTCTGACATTTGATAAGTAGAAACGACGCCATTAAAAAAACTGGAACGGTACACTCCTCAACGATGCATTGAAATTATTAAAATTCACTGTAAACATGGTGAAAATTTGGCAGAGACGATTCGTAAAACTAAAACATTTTTGGGTCGTCGTAAAGCCGGACCGTAACAAGATTTATAGAATAGGAAATTACGCATTCCCGTGTTTCTCTCTCTTCTACGTCATAGGGGATTCCTTAAGAAAGTCAAGACTCATAGAATGAAGCAGAATCGAATCAAGCAATTTGGGTCTCTTATGTCGTAGATGCGGAGCGAAGAGAGCGAACGCGTATCCTGGTATTCTATAAATCCTGGGACCGCAATACAGAAATTTGGGGCAAAATTCGAGCTGTTGGGACAAGTTAGTGATGTGAAGAACACAACCCGAGCACTTTGCTCAAGAAAAACTGAGAATCTGGCTGCTGTAGCCCAAAGTGTTGAAGAAAACCCAGGTTTGTTCATTCCTCCTCGTTCTTTGGAATTGGGCATTCCACAAACGTCATTACTCCCTATTCTGGATAAAGGGTTGGTTCTTAAGGCTTATAAAGTTCAGTTAACACAAGACCTCAAGCCGGTCGATCATCAACAACGTCGTGTCTTTGCTGATTGGGTCCTTGAAATTCATGAAAATGATCCGGAATTTCATGGAAAAATCATTTTGACTGATGAGGCCCATTTCCACCTCGTTGGCTACGTCAATGAGCAAAATTGTCACATCTGGGGCTCCTGGAAAATCCAAGATTCATTGTTGAAAAGCCTCTTCATGCTTAACATGCAACTGTTTGGTACGGTTTATTATCCGGCGGGTTCATTGGACCTTATTTTTTCGAAAGGTCCACGTTAGGTTAGGTTTCCATCTCTCCTCGGTACCTTCAGCCCGTGCTGGGTCTTAAACAGGATATTTAAGGGCAGCTCCAACCCCTTTAGCACGCGCCAATTATAAAAAAAAAGCTTTTTCGAAAATGAGGCTGGAGCATCAGTCACGGTGAATGAATTGCGTTATCGAGAGATGATTATTGATTTTTTTGGCCGGAATTGGATGGTATTGATCTGGCCAACGTTTACCTTCAACAAGATGGCGCTACGTTCCACACAAGCAACGAAGCCATCGATCTTTTACGGGAAAAGTTTCTGGATCGTGTTATCTCTCGAAGGGGTTATCACAATTGGCCCCCGAGTTCTTGTGATTTAACACCTTGCGACTTCTCCCTTTGGGGCTACGTGAAAGACAAGGTCTACGCCAATAGCCCAACGTCGATTCAAGACCTCAAAGATGAAATTAATGGAGCTATCGAGGGCATATAGCAGCCACTATGCAATTTAGGGGGTACAATAGATCTTTTAGGTCGCAGTATAAGTATCTTGTGTGCCACTCCCCAGTCAAAATGCGTTTTACGTACGCGGCGGCGTAACAGCCCGTTGAGAGCCAGAGCCTAGCTTTTTCGCGCCTCCACTGTGTTGTGCGCATTATAATTTTGTCACATGTGGAAGGGAAAATGCGTTTTAGTGATGGAAAATTGGGGAGAGTAGGATCACTTTGGCGCCAAAAAATGATAACGATATTTTGTAGAGTAGTAAAAAATAAGAATTTTTTTTCATTATGATCTATCTCGTCCCGTTTAGGAGCTAGGAGCAATTTAAGAAAAATTAATGAACATGAAAAAAAAGTATTAAAAAACAACGGCAACACTTACAATGAAGTTATACACCAGTTTTAAAAGTCAGAAACTTGTTCTTTAATCCTACATTTAAATCCTTCTGATTGTGTTAATAGTTTTTGAAAAATTATTTTCTTATTATTCTTTGGCGCCAGAATTATCGTACTCGTGCCAAAAAATTTCATGAAAAGGATTCCGTTCTGTTAGAGTGGCCGATGCGGCCATTTGGTTGATATCGTTTTTTATTAATGGCAAACCTTCCTCTTTATATTGAAGTAAACATACGATCATTTATCTCAAAAAATGCCATTTTTCTTTGAAAATCAAAATAACACCTCTTATTGGAAAACCCTGTAGATTTATTCCAAACTGATCACATTGAGCCAAAACAAAGTTTTAGCATTCTTTGATGGACTTAAATGGAAAGGAGGTTGAGTAGATTTTTCCCGAGACTCTGGCTGCTTCTTCGCTTTAGATTTCTTATTGATATTCAAAATTTCAAGATCTTGGCCTTGCCTTAATAGGCAGGTGGAACAGGCCCTTTATGTTCCAAGTAGTCTGAGAATTAAGATCTAAAACCACATCTTGACCTCTTCTCCTTGACACCATCTACTCTGGAACCGCTTTCGCATTTGACCTTAACTTCAAAAATCCTGAAAAATTCATTTCGGAATGGTGGTTGAGATCATTAAATTCCGTTGTGCTTGGACAGCTCAAGAAAGTTTGAGTCATTACCCGAAAGAGTCTTTCGAACCCGAAAGATGGTTGGCAGCACAATGGGCCTAGCTTTGGCCTAAGTGTACCAAAATTTCAAAATGTGTGTTATTTGAGTCATTTGGGCTAAGACTGGACTTAACAGAAAAAGTATAGAGATAAGAACTTGGAAAAATGGAAAGTCAATGACGATGTCTGATGTTTCCTAAAGTCCGTAACAAGGTCTTCTGTTTTCGAATTCATTCAGAATAGTGCGACCTTTCCTCAGAGATCCTGCAACTGCCATTGATAATTTTTTTACGAAATTCGACACACGCTCATAAATTTACAAATTTCTTCCTTAAGTAGGTTGTTGTAAGTTAAGAAGAAAGAGGCTTCTTGGCTGTAGGTTGTTCCTTCTTCATCCGAAACTGTGGTAAGTTCTCGCTGAGAAACAGAAATTCCAAACACTGCCTTTTGGAATGGACACTCTGTCGTCGTTAACCACTCGCAGGTCAAAGACAAGTCTGCCGCCAAATACAAGACCGCTGTATTTGGCAGCAGACTTGGATTTAAGTGTTTCCCAACCACTTAAAAACCACTGCCCCACTCGTTCTGGTCCCGGTCATTACTCAGTCGGACGACACGACTGTCCCAAGAACTTCTTTTTTTTTATTTCATTCCCGCGATTTTTATCTCCAACACAGATTCCCGCCAACGATACAGAGGCGTATCTGAAGTGTTTAAAAATTTTCTAAATGTTTCTACGCAGAACATTCTTCTAACGGCTCGGTGGTTTTGTGTGACTTGCGCACTTGAATCCCATTCTCATCTCGTCGCTCGTGTGGACACAGTTACCAGCAAATTCAAATTGTTTTTTCTCCCCCCCTCCACCGTCCATTTAAAAAGTTTAATTGTTTCCAGTGAACACAGGAACCTCTCTGGTAGCTTCAATCACCATCAAACTTGAAGAGAAGAAACACCTTCCATAAAACGCAGATTAGATACATTTTGTTTCGAGGCCAAATCGTGAATTTGTCGGATTCATCCTACATTAACCTCCCAACTGGCGTATGTCCGTCGATTTGTTGCTATCGATTAAACGGTCAGTTAAAAAAAAAACAAAATCGAGGTGTGGTAAGAGCCTTTTGTGCAGGAGAAAGCTTTTGTCTCAACCAGAGATACACGTAATGAGATTCACAGAAAAAAAAAATCTGTTTTGATTGACAGCCCAACGAGACAAGTACAAAGATGGATTAGGCATGTGGGAAGATCATTTCGGGGTAAAGAGTCTCGTGTGGCTCTAATGTATCTTGTCGTGTTTCTCAAGTGTCGGGTTGGACAATTGAAAAAAAAAAAAAAAAGTACCTCTCCTTCCTCTCTTGGGGCAATCACTCTCGAATAGAAAAACAATTTGTCGTGGTCAGTGAGTAATGGGCAATTGGGTTGTATACTGTGGGCCGTGGGGCTGCCCATCATGGGAACGTTGGAAGCGGGCAGACAATGGAAAAGAAATAAAAAAAAAGAATTTGCTGGAAGGGTGTAATTCGCGAATGTTTTTTTCCCACTGCAATTTTTCAATTATCTTAAATGGATCGTTTAAAACACAATAAGTATCAAGTCAAGTCAGCAATCCGGAAGGGCGAGTGAAAAGCCTGGCTAATAACAGCACTTTGACTGACGGTCTGAGTCGATTTGGCGTTCCAGTGAAACGGTATCCGCAATTGAAGATGTGAGGTTCGTCAGGCGGAGGTGGTTATTGGTGGTCTGTATGGGAGGCTGACTGTTGATGGGAGGGCGGACAGAGACGAGTCTAGCTGAAGGAAGTTTGTCATTTCAAATAGTTCTCGAATGTGAGTCTATGATTTTCAAGCCTCTTCATCACTCTATGCTGTTTCGTCAAAGGGCTTTTTCGAATTCCTTTTACAGGCTTGCCTTTCAAGTTGTTTTTTTTTTAATTGAAATTGAGAAGAGGAATAACCAGCCAGAGTAGTTGCAATGCGATCAACTAACAGTAATAGGTACTACATGCAGGAAATCGCAATAAAATTGGGAAAAAAGTAGACTGTGGTTTATAAATAGAGATAAGGGCTATCCTATATCTTAAGTTAGGTCAAATCACACAAAGTAAACTCAATTTCATCAAAATCGGTTGAGTACTTTTAGAGTTTACCCGGAACAAACTTTGTGACACACGATTTTCATGTAAACAGTTTTGCTGTAGAGAGTGTATGTATGAAGGATAAGGTAGTTCACTTCAGGGACATATTTTCAATGAAAACAAACGCGTTTAATATGTTCCGCCCAATTTTAGAACCCGAGAACCTCTTCTAAAGTGCTTTTCTCGACCCGATTCGGTTGAGTACTTTTGGAGTTTACTCGGAACAAACTTTGTGACACACGATTTTCGTATAAGCAGTTTTGTTGCAGCGAGTTCGTGCATGGACGATGAGGTATCTTGCTTCCGAGACACATTTTCAAGGAAAACACACGCGTTTAATGTGTTCCGCCCGATTTTGGAACCCGAGAGCCTCTTCTAAAGTTCTTTTCTTGCCTCGATTTACCGTCAAATACGTTCGTTTGATGTTTCCATTTGTTATTTTTTTCAAAAATTTCTATTTTCGAAAAAAAGCTTTGGAGTTTTGATACAAAACACATCTCTTTTTTTTATTCTACTCACTCCAAAGGACTGTAGATTCCAGTAAAAACGCCACTTGTCATAGGGAAGGGCTTAGGACTTCTGATAAGATGCGGCTGGAATTTTATCTACATTTTCGGTTGATGTCTAATAAATTGCTCACTAAGAAGGACAGTTTTTTTTGCATTTCAAAGCCCCTTAAACCACTCCATCGTGGGATTCCCATTACACCTTAGACTCATCTCACCAATCCCTCGAATGACGAATGGCTCATGTTGGAGAAAGTTATCATGTCTCCCAGAGCCTTCTATCCAAATCTGAGTTCAACAACAAAACAAGAACAAGAAAATGAGAAAAAAAAAACCCAAACTCGATGAAATGAAATGTCTTAATATCTGATTTATGCCCTGATGTAACTGCCTACGAAGCATTCGACAAGTTTGATAACAACAGAGCAGCAACAGCACAACAAAAAAAAAAAAAAAAATTGCTGGCTGCCACTGCAGTCGTGAACTCCTCTCTCTCTCAACTCACACTCATGCACAGAAGCACACTCACGTGTGATGACAGAATAGACTTTGTCTCTCACTCTCCGCGACATTCACCAACACTTCGTGCTTCTATGGTTGCCACCATTAAATTGTCTAACACTACACCAACTCAACAATGGATTGTGTGAAGAAAAATCAACTAAAACATCAACACAAACGTGAATGTGCCATTAAAAAGGAATTTCTTACAAAATCTCAATTTACTATGCCCATGTGTACGCAGAGTTTATCTCTCACTCTCTCTCTCTCGTTCGTTTGTTTGGATGAGTGTGTGGTGTGGTGTGGTGAGTTTCGCGATTGGTAAAGCTACACCGGCGCAGTGGATTTTTATGATTTTTTTTTTTAGGCGCACGACAGGGCTGCACTTACACACATAGTAAAGCTGCTGCTGTTTCTACGGCACAGGTACAGGGGAGCTGGCATTCAAAAGAAAAAAAGAGAGAGAAAGAGAGTGGTTGGGGGGCTTAGAGAGAACGAGAAATGCAGCCGAACACCGGTTTTAGCTCGCCAGAGATGTTAGTGAGGGTGTGAGAAATGGGATTTTAAGATTGATGGGAAATTGATTCAAGTGCAAGGATGTTTGTGAAAAATTCTGCGTAAAAGTTCCGTGTCGTAAGTTCGCACGCCAACTCTTTTGTTGATGATCCTCCTCGTAGATGGTCGAGTGAAAGAGACAGAGAGAGACTGCGCCTTGCTGCCACTTTTCACTCGAGAGCGAGAGAATGGAATTAGAATTGAAATAGATCCCAATCCCAGTCGCCTCCATTGTTGCCACATTTTCATCCAGCACCAGTAATTCCATTCTTTCATCTTTCTCTCTCGTTCTCTCCCGTTTTTCGACTCGGTGCCAGTTAAGGTATTCAGAGAGAGAGAGAGAGAGGAAAAAAAAAAGAATCGCGCATAGTTTTCTCTACATCTACGTTGCCTGATTGCATATTTTTTCTTTCTCCCGTCTACCGCCGCCGTCGTCCTCGCCACGGAAAAAGATGAAAATTCATTTTTCCTCGGTTTGTTAATGGATTTTTCTTCTCTTTTCGTTGTGCGCCATTCGTTCGTTTGTGTTGTGTTCTTTTTTTTTTCTGTTTTTTTTTCGCCGTCTCCTCCGTCCTTATACCGTTGCCGATATAATGGTGGGGTTTTCATTTTTAATACTGACCAGGAATGATAATGCAAATGTGCGCGGTAGCCATTTGCCCTTAGGTGGTTGCTCTTGTTTTGATCGAAACACAACAATGTTACTCACGGACTCACGATGGATGGATTGTTGAGGTTTTACACGGTGTGCATCTTTTTGGCGCAGCACAGGAGGCACCGAAAGAAAAGAACAAAAAAAAAAAATGCCTTTTTCAGTTTCCCATAACTTACTTTATTACTATAATTATTTTTATAGCGAGTCATTTGTCACTTCATTGCGAAAGAGAGTCGAGAGTTGAACGGTGAATGTGGAAGTGCAGGTGAATTACTTACGGGTAGCGTTTTATCATATTTTTGTTTTTTTTTTTTTCGTGGTGGTACGCAACAATTGTGATTAATTTGCGAATGTTTTGTTGTTATCGGAGAGTATCTGAAAGATTGTAAATTGGGTACAGCTGCCAAGGGGAGAGATGTTTATCTAAATTGTCGAAGATTAAGGCTCTGGGTGAGTTTATGACTTGGAAAGTTTACTTTCCGAGCGAACCCACTTTGGCGCTAATGTCAATATTTTGCACAGGAAGCAGTCACGTATGCGTATTACATCACAGTGACGGAGAGTTTTTGCCGCCGGGCGAGTGTCGGGCTGGGGAACATCGCGAAATTCAGCATCTCTGACAATTGACACCGTCGGTGGAACGAATTCGGCATCTCTGGTGACCAGGCGTCGCCGAAACATTGACACTTGGACCCAAAACAGTCGTCATTAACACAATTCTGTGTGAAGTAACTTAGTGATTTCCATCGTTAACTGATTTGACCCGAATTTCCACGAAAACCAGGCGATGGCCCCTTCTCTCATCGTCTTTTTTTTTCGAGGCATGACCACCGAGCCTCGGGGTGACACGTAACCCACTTGCATTGATTAGTTAGAGAGCAATTAATTTAATGTCTAATTAAATTTACTGCACAAATCTGATGGGAAAGTCTGTCTGTCTGCGTCGGGCCGTGCCTGGAATGGGTTTAGAAAGCGTGGACCAGCAATGAGTCACGTCTGACAAAAAGGAAACACAAAAAAAAAAAAAAACGAACGTGATGGACGATATGGTCCGTTTGTGACACAGAACAAAATAAACATCCATAAGCCCTCGCCCGCCTGCTTTTCATCGCCGAACAACAGCAGCAGCAACGTGTGTCTGTCCCTTGATTTTCGTGCGTTTTATCCTTTTGCCTTTTGTCGTCGATTTAACCAAATAAATTTTTTAATTAGTTAATTATTTCTTTGGCTCTCTGTTTCTGATCTGCTAAAGGGTCTCGATTCGTTGTCGTTCTACCTGCAGAAGTCTCGATCGTGTTCTTTTGTCTGTCTTTCTTTCATTTTCTCTCTCTGTCTTTCTTTCCTTGGATCTGTATCCGTGGATCTTTTCGATTCCTAAAATGTCATGAATTTGCGGTTTGGTGGCAATGAAAATGCCACAAACAAACAAACAGACAGAAAAAAAAAAAAAGTGTTGCAAGTGTCAAGAGGGCCTTCTTTGGGAGAGATGAATGATATCGACGATGTTTCTGTTTCTGTTGTTGTTGTTGGGGTATTCTTATTCTTCTTTCACGATTTTTACTAAAAAGTGAGCCGGCACAGAGAAAAAATTAAGAAGAGACCTCTCAGCAAATGTGTTTTGCAATGATTTATGTACGGTCTTATCTAAACGTGATTGAAGTGAAAATAGTTCGCACCTCAAGTCTTTTGATTTTGTTTTTTTTTTTTTCGGGGGAACGTTTTTTTCGGAGTGGAAGGTGTTTGACACACGATGGGGGCTAATTAGTGATGAGGAAAGTGTCTGTTTTTAGGGCTGCGACTGAGTGTTGGGTCGGTGTTAAGTGTTGAAAATGAACTAAAATAGACAAATAGGACCCACCGTGCTCAGAATACGAGCTAAGGCTTTGCTTTTGTCACCTCTATTGATCTCATCAGATAAGATGCTTAGCAGAGGGCTCAGATCCACGATTTTTAGGGTTTTGTTCCAAAGAAAAAATGAAAACACTTATACTTAGGTAGGCGTCTGTCTTTCCGAGCTTCAAAACTGCCTATAACTTCTAGACAAAACTCGCAACTGTATATAAAGAGCTAGGTTTTTTGAAAAAAAAAAAAAAATTCACTTAGCATCCGTCGAGTGATGTATTGCTAAATAGGTCTCATGAAATAAAATCGAGCCCTCATTGACGACTTTTTGCTAAACATTCCTATTTTCCAGGTATTTTGCTTCAAAGTCGAACAAGTGAATCTGGCGCCCAACGAAATGGTCGTCACATACGTCTCACATCGATTGGTCACTTAGAATTTATCGAGTGATGTATCGCTAAATAGGTCCCATGAAATAAAATCGAGCTCTCGTTGTCAACTTTTGGCTAAACGTCCCCGTTTTCCAGATATTCTGCTTCAAAGTTGAAAAAATGCATTTGGCGCCCAACGAAATGATCGTCACATAAGTCTCACATCGATTGGTCACTTAGAATTCATCGAGTGATGTATCGCTAAATAGGTCCCATGAAATAAAATCGAGCTCTCATTGTCAACCTTTTGCTTAACAATCCCGTTCCAGGTATTCTGCTTCAAAGTCGAAGAAGTGAATCTGGCGCCCAACGAAATAATCGTCACATAAGTCTCAAATCAATTGGTCTTCTTCAATATAAAAGTTTCAGTTTAGCTTCTTCAGGCCGCCGTAAAGTACCTCGAAACTAACCTCCATTACAGCGATGCCAGAGACTGCGTCTTCGAGGTCGCAGATTTTGTCTCAGACGCCATTGAAGTATACCCAGTTCGTTCATCAACTCATTTATTTTATCGAAAACGCTTGTTTCTCGATCTGAAGAGCGATTTCTTTAACTGAAGCGCTTTAAGGAACAAAAACAACCTTGGACCACCTTCTTATGCTCTGAATTTTTAGCATAATCCACCACAAACGCGCGTTTCAAGAGCGGAAAAGGTTCGGAAATAAACCACTCCACGGCTCCACTCGACGGATGTAACAAAAGCACCTCTCAGAAGTACCCCCACAAAAGCCATTAACCATGAACGCCGAAAACTGATGTAACTCTCGATATGTGTCACACCGCCCACGCGTAGAATCTCCAAACTGAAACGACATCGTCCACTCCCCACCCTGGCGCCCACAAGATCCAAAAATTGCCCGTGCTAATCAATTGGATTCAACTTAAAGTCTGTTGATTCGTAGCAATTATCAGCGCCCAGGGCGATTGCCCCTTGTTAGTCTTAACCCAAACTTTTTTTTTTAATTTCAATCTTCAGCACATTCCACCCCACCAAACCTTTTATCTGTAATCAAATTCCATTCTCTGTCTGTGTTCGTTTGATACACAGACACACATTTCCTCGTGTGGTCTCAATTTAAATGCAAATGCCGGCGAGACAACGAGGGAAATAAAAACGAAAGAATCTATTCAGAGGCCCAACTTCGAGATAACAGAGACATTCAAAGCTCTTCACAGAAAGAATCGATAGCTAAGAAATCGCCTCCGGTCTCGGACGGGGCTAAACAATTTTTTTTTGGTAGAAATTCTTTTTTTGGAAAGACGAGGAACGAGACGTGTTGGCACGATTTACCCCCACCACACCGGGCCAACAATAAAATATAGATTAACGATTGAATCTCTTATGGAAACCATTATTCATTGAGTTCTGAAATTTAATTTAAGGTTAACACGGTCAGAGTTGAGAAGAGGGTCTTTCTTTTGGTTGTTGTTCTCTTCGTGCGTAGGGCTCGGTGTCTGTGGAGTGATTTATTCATGTCGATCATAACGTGTTTCTCTTTATTTTTTTTTTCGGTTGTATGGCTTTATTTTGTTGGGATGCGTTCATAGATCACGAGAGAGAGAGAGACGAGAGGAAGAAACGAACTTCTTTTAATCTGGTTTCGATTAATTTTGGGTAATTAAGTCGGCCGTTGATTTGTGGTTTTAATTTGAATTTCGTTGTGGCTGCGAGGTGAGTTGCTAGGCTCTGACAGGCGGGTCGATGTCATGTGTCAGTTGCGGATGAGGCTCATTTCTTAAGTTGGCTAAGTGTCAGCGAGTTCTGTCGGATAGGCTTTAAGATGTAAAGCACGATGCCAAAAGGTCATGGGGTGGAGAGAAAAATTCAGTCAGTGACCTTTCAGAGAGTCTGTCTGTTTACTTGGGGGACGCTGGAAAGCTGTTCGTAACAATTGTTTGTTCTGTGTATTCTCTGGAAATACTACATCAATTTGGATGAAATTTGGCTTACTGTGGGAAGTTTAGTCCAGCTCAAAACATAGGATACATTTTGTCTCGATTGATGAACAACCAACTTAACTAGGCTAAGAAGTTTATTAATGTTGATTCCAAGAGTATCAAACGAAAATTTGTTCATGGTCATCTCTGGAAATACTGAACCGATTTTGATGAAATTTGGTTTATTGCGTGTAATTTAGTCTAATTTGAGACATAGGATAGGACTTTATCTCGATTGCTGAACAAGACACTTAACTACGCTCAAAAGTTTAGTGTAATATTAATTAAGCGTATTATCGCCACGAAAGAACAACAACCCTTCCCCAGTTTTACATTAAAATGGCTCCTGAATCTTCTCAAATTACTCAAATGAAATTCAGGAACATTCATTGTCAATTTTTTGCTTAAAATTCTCGGTTTTAGCTGGAAAGCAGAAAAAGTGAATTTGGCGCCCAACGGAATGGTTGTCACATGCCAATGATTGAAATTCAGGAACATTCATTGTCAACTTTTTGCTTAAAATTCTCGCTTTCTAAATATTCAGTTTGAAAGCCGAAAGAGTGAATTTGGCGCCCAATGAAATGGTTGACTCAAACAAGTGATTGGATCAAATTTAATGTTAAGCTTTTCTTAGCTCGCGTAAAATACTTTAAAAAAGCCTTTCACTGTGACCAAGAATCTTGAATCTTCTGAAATTGGTGAACTGAAATTTAGGAAGACTTGAAGTGGACTTAAGCACTGGACAGAAACACTTTCCCAGCTTTCAAACTTCACTTTCCCTGAAACGCCTTCCACACACTCTCCCATTAGCACATCCATCCAGGAACTCATACTCACCAAAAAAAAAAAAAATTAATGATCTTTAGAACGGTGAAAGTTTCCTTTGTTCTGGTGATTAGTTATCGGCACCCTAATCTCGCCCAATATCGACACAACTTTCCACTGTCCAGCTTCTGGTGGATCACCTAACACCACCAACAAAACCAAAAATCCCACAACATCCACCAACACGGTCTGAAAGAGCGTGAAAATTATTAATTAATCTCCACAAGAGGTGGCGCACACCTCATGCCTCGTCGTAGCCTTCAAAAACCCCCGATGGATGGGAAAATCTTTTGGTTTCCATTCGCTTAGCTGTTAATTATCTCGAATGCGAGCTGCGAATATTATTAATGAATCTTTGTCTGATGCCGAAGATCATTTTGTACACGGCCATAGAAATCTTGAGGAATGTGGAATGTGATCCAAAAATGGTGACGTCAGCCAAAAAGACAGAGTTTAATTATGAAACATGAAACCATTTATGGAATTTATTGCATTCCAAGTGTTCCACACCCTTAAGATGGCGAAGATTAGTTTTCGACCATCAGAATTTTTATTTTTCAGAATTAATTTTAGGTGCGCAAAATAATTGGAAGTCTGCTTTTTAGTCGTTTTGATAATTAGCAGACAAACGGTGGTTGGAGAGATGTTGCAGATCCGTCGCCACGGTGGTCACAATTAGGTTTGTCAGTTTTGATTAAGTGCCCCGTTGATTTGTTCAATATATCGCTTGTGGTCTTTCTGTCGCTTTTGGAGGACAAACGTATTCGGTTTCAGTTAATTGCAAGTGATATGTCTTTTCCCGTGAGAAGGATGTCGATGGGGTTGGATGGACGGAGTTAAAGTTTGAGAAATGATTGGTAGATCGGCTTCGCTTGTTTGAAGAAAATAGTTGTAGTCACACGACATTTTTTTTTTACAAAGCGCAAGGAGAGTTTGTGTCAAATTATAGCGCGCACAACACAGTGGAGGCACGAAAAAGCTAGGCTCTGGCCCTGTATGGCCTGTTACGCCGATTATTTGTTTATTTTATTTTTTTAAGACGACAAATGAGCCTCGAAACTGCCTTTCCGGTGCCCAGAAACGTCGATATCAAATAATTGGAACAAAAAAGTAAAACGTCCACATCAATGGATTGTGCTAATGAGGATGAGAGGGAAGACACCCAACTCTCTGACACTGCCCTAGCCTTTGTCACTTGAGGTTTAGAAGACTAGGAAGACATTTCTTCCAGGACCTTAGCGAGGTTAATTCAATACCTCTAAAGAATCTTTCCAGGTATCTGAGAAGGACCAGATGGACGGACCCATCGTTAGAATTAGGTCACCGCGAATAAGGAAAGGGTTACAACCTCCCCATGGGTAACACAAAACGTCCACAAGGACCTAAGTGTGGCAGAACTAATTCTGTCAGCCCGCCTACAATCTATTTACCTACCTCAATTGATTAACATAAAAAAAATGAAATGAAAATGCAGCACCGCTTTGCATTGAATGACTTTAAAAAAATTGGGACCTATTGAATCCGTCAAGCCAAAACCGTTAAAACAAAGTCAATTTTGTTACAAAGCAGTTTTTTCTCCATCAGTTTTTGCATATCACAGAATCTCCGTCTGAAATAAGGAGGGCTCTCTCATCTTTTGCAAAATTGGTTTCGATTAAGCCGTCAAATGTACGATCGTTTCGGGTAAGCTGACAGACGTCCGCTGATCAAGACCTTAATCCGGTCTCTTAAAGCCTGCACCTGTAAGCAGCCCAAAGCGTCGTTCATTCAAATTAAACCGTCACATAAGCGATCGAGTCTCGCAGCAAGTGGTAGCTCAATTAGAATCAGATGAGTCCCGTCCGTGTGGGTGTCCTCGGCCAATTCATTGAAACATCCCGCACAATTGCCGGCCAATTTCCCAAAGATCCCCAACCACACTCGATCTGGTAAGACGATCCACTGGACGACATTTAATTGCAGGACACGGCAACCATAAAAGCTCACGTATAAAATCCTCATCCCGAAAAACGCCAATAAAAGAGCACACGGAATATGCCTCCATCATTTGCAACTTTGTAGCAAAACCCAACTCAACTCGATCGCCACGATCGGCTGGGATCGGGCCTTATATTATGTTTTTATTGTGCGCCTTCGAGAGAGGCTCTGCTACGTGATCTCCGCGCGCAGTTCTGACCTATTAACATCGGCGAATTGGTTGCTTTTCTTCCGTCCTACATTGTTGCGGACTCCCTACAAAGTATCCTTGAAGATTGCAACACTGCGATTGCGAGTGAGACTTTCACTTAGCAATTTACACGCGTTTCATCGACGAGACGAAACTTTAGGACGAATGGAAAATAAATTGAAAAGCGTCTACAAATTGGTGCAGCCGGACTGCACAGCAGTCCATCGGGCCGGATCGAATTCCCGACGGAATTGAGCCTGCATACATCATCCGATGACCCAATAACGAGTTCAAAACTCTTATGGACCGACCGACCACCGTCGAGTACGGCCTGCCGCAAGGTAATTGATCGCCGGTCTAATGGGAAGCCAACTAACCTTAGACGGTATTGGGGTCAACCACTAGTGGTCTAGCGGTAACTTAGAGTACCTCAACAATTTACCATTTAACAAAACGTAACATTTAACGATCGTTGGGCCGGAATGGAGTTCTAATGGTCGAAGGCGGTCAATTCGACTGTCGGTCTCATGTGGAGAGTATGGCGAGTGTGTGTGTCTCATTTGAAAAATTTCACAAAAATATTCAAATTTTTGAATTTTTTGAATTTTTTTTTTCTTTTCTGAGATCCGGTGAAGGAGTGAGTGTGAGCCCGAGGAGGGCGGTACTATCACGATTGACATTTTAATTATTATCTGTCAATTATCGAGAAAGAAAAAGGCAAAGAGGAATGGACACAAAGGAACGGACAAAAGAATGTTTTTTTTTTTTTTTTTGTTTTTTTTCGTCGTCGGTTTTATAGTCGCCGGGTGTTATTGGCGGGTTGCGTGATGTTGGTACAATCGATTGTTAGGCCACGATGGTGGCACTGAGCCACCACTATTTGCTATTGCTGCCGCTGTTGAGGCTGCTAAGGCTGCTGAGGCTGATGCCTCTGATCTCGAAGTCGATGATGATGATGATGATGATGACTACGATCGTGGTGGTGGTGGCAAGTACGCGAGGCGGTTGGAGAGTTATCTGACAGGAAGTAAGGTCATGATTGTGGCGATTTTTCATCTGCTATTGAACCTGACAGCAGAGGAGGTCTTTCGGTCTTTCGGTCTCTCTTGGGTGAGACTCAATTTCGAACACGTGGTGCAAATTGCCGTAAGATTGTAATCTTTTTTTTTTTCAGTGGTGTGTGGAATTTTTATTAGTCTATCGTGTAATTTAGAAAATTGAGACGAAGGGGCCACCAAGCGGCCAATTAGAATCGAATTTACACGGGAGGAGAGCTGAATCCATTTCGGTTGAGTTGAGAGAAACACGCGAAAACGACGAATTCAGCTTGGGGAATTGTAAAGAATTTTATTGGGTGCGGGGCATTGTGCGTGTCGTGATGAGGTTTCAGATTCTTCAACTCTTTTCTGGAACTTGGGGCAGATAAATCGTGAATTTTGTTGAAAAATTCGTTTTCAGGCTGCTGTCGGCATCATTTCTCTTTTCATTTTGTCACATCATTTTATTTTTTTTTGTGAAAAAATACTAAAAGCCTAGCCTAGCATCTAAAAGTGTGTCTATACTTTAATTATGTAAGTAAAACGACAAAACGAGGGTGCCGTGGTTTAATTGTTAGTGCGTTTTATTGTAGTTGCGCTAAGCGAGAATATCCGGGTTCGAATCCAGCTCGGGGAAAAATGAACACCACACACATTTTTCAAGGCCCCACCTCCAGCGAACGACTGACAACCTTCCTGGAGTACTTCTCTCATGAAAAGCTTTCGCAATTCGCCGTTCGGAACTGGCAATAAACTGCAGGACCCCTCCACATGTGTCAAATTATAGCGCGCACAACACAGTGGAGGCGCGAAAAGCTAGGCTCTGGCCCTTCATAGTCTGTTACGCCATTAATGATGATGAAGCACCATACATTTTAGTATTTTTTCAGTAAAAAATAATTTAACCATAAAAAGTCAATTTGCCATTTTATTTCGAAATTTTTTACTTTTTACGAAAATTTACTACTTTTTTTTTAAATTTTTTTTAACAAAATTTTGCGTTTGCAAGCGAATTTTTCAAAACCTATTAACAGAATTAAAAAAATGTAAATGTAGGATTAAAGAACAAGTTTTTGGCTTTTAAAACTGGTGTATAAATTCATTGTAAGTGTTGCCGTTGTTTTTTAAATAATTTCTTTTTTCATGTTCATTGATTTGTTTTAAATTGTCTCTAATTCCTTAACGGGACGAGATAGACCACCATAGTAAAAAAAAAAAGCTTGTTTTTAAACCTCTACGAAATACCCTTATCAATTTTTAGAGCCAAATTTATCGTACTCTCCCCTGATCTGGGATTGAGCAGGTCATTAGATGTTCACAATAGAAAAAAAGCAAGATGACGTGTTATCGCCATTTTCCCCTCATTGATATTTGTGAATTATGACTCCATCACGACCAGAATAGGTCCATTAACATCGACCCTCTCTTACAGGAAAGCCTTTCATTTGTTTTTAAGTCCCTCAGACTCATCTTGAAAGGTGGCACAGGCCATGTGCGGCATTAAAAATGCCTGAATGTGATTCTTTATTTGTTTATCAATGATCTTTATGGGATCGGGCTCAACGCGCAGGCTTGAAGCCTGCAAAATGTATCTTCTCATAGTTTAAAACCACCCAAAAAGGCCGAAATTGCTCGCCTTATCGAAAAGATCGGGCTCAACGCACAGACTTCAAGGTGCAAAGTTTTTCTTTTCATCGCTTAAAACCACCCAAAAAGGCTGTTCAAGCCGAAATTGCCCGCCTTATCGAAAAAATCGGGCTCAACGGTGCAGGCTTCAAAGTGCAAAATTTTTCTTTTCATCGCATATTTGGAGATAATTTTTCTCTAAGGACTTTTATATTGTTTTGGAAAATCACGAAAATTTTGGAAAATCACGAAATTAATATTAAACGACGAATCGAAAATAACCGCGGCCGGAAAGTCACGCTTAGCGATAAAACGACGTTTAAGCAATTGAAATGGAGTGTAAACAAAATAGCAAGATGAAACGGTGTTGATAGTCCGACAGTTCTGAAAGAAAAGAAGAGAACGAAGGCATCTCTTTATAACGACAGCAAGTCCCAAGGACTTTTTGACTAAGACTTGACTCAATTTTTCTTCTTTTGCTAGACCAGCGACTTATGAAATATCTGAAAGTCATTTCAACACCGACGATCTACTCGAAACAAGACCTTAAAACCGTCTTCCATAGATTCTCGCCAGAGGCTCACCCGAATTAAGCCCCTCCACGACCTGTTTAGACCTCCAGACATCATTCTATATCCTCCATCTCGTCGGTCACGTCCACCTTGCCGGCAGTTCCATCTCCGCATTCACGAAATCGCGTTTCGGTCCATAAGATTTTATTATCACCTAATGGCATACATTTTCGCTTCTCCACCTCCGCCGCGGACCGTCCACCGAGAGGTCTTATTCAATTTTCGTTGATCGTTTCTCGAAATTCAAAGAAATCCGAAGCAATTTACTTCGCAGCAAAACACAAAAAAGCCAACGCTCTTTTTCGTCTCCCAGTCCCGTCCTCTATCTCTCTCTCTCTCTTGCTTGCTGTCTGCGTCTCCCTAACCATGAATTATGTTTTATTTCAACCTCTGCAGCATATCATTTGGTTGCGATTCTTGCATTCCCGAAGGTATCAATCTCAAATCAATTCCAGAAACCAGAACAGTCTCTCTCTCACACAAACGCAAAACGCAAACGCAGACGCAGACCGACCACACCACCATCAATAATTCATCCTTCGCGTAAAACACACAAAACCAGTGCGCGCGAGATACGTGCATTCAAACTGTATCTATGTATCTTCTCGTGCTGCTGCTGTTGGCTGCTGGATGCTGTTCGGATGAAAAGGAAACGAAGACTTATCACTCGCGCGCACGCGCAGCGCCGCAGATCGGGGCAATGTCACGTAGAATTATTGATCCACAGCCAGCAATAGATCATCATCTCATCGTCGTCGTAGTCGTCGTCTCCGGTCGATATATCGGCCAGACGCCGACCAGGAATGATACAAAAATTGATGTTATTACGTTTGTGTATCTCGAACCAGCATCCGTGCTACCCCCGGACGTGTGGAAGGTGATGATGGAGTGGTGAGCGATCTTTTGGAATTTTTCCTTCTTTCTCTCGATGACTTTGTCCACTTTGGTCAGAGATTAAGAACTTTGACTGAATTTAGTCCGCTCGGATAGATGAAGAAATTTTTAATTATCTTCCAAGGAGTTGCTGCCATTCCTTCACACCTTCTTTCGGCAGAGTCGTCGCTGATCTGGATCACTATGGGAGCTCCCATTCCACAGTCGATGGGAGTATCTTCTGTTGGTCTATTTTTTTCTTTCTCCTCCTTATCCCGCTTCTTTTTCTGTGTCCATTGTTTCGGGAGGGCAGACTGCTGTTTGGCAAAAAAAAAAAAATATACGCGCGCTGTCGGTCGAAATTGATATTCGAGTCGAGTGTAAAATGAAATGATCATTAATCAATTTATTTTTCTATAGATACTCCTTTTTGTCGTCGTTGTTGTTGTAGTCAGTAAGCGAGACAGAGAGGAGAAGGAAAAAAAATTACTCGAAAGGTCTACTGGGGTTACGAGAGGTATTTATCGGGCCGAAAAAATGTATCCGCATTTTGGCCGTCGCCTGGTGTGAGGTGTCATATCTATGACTTTGAATCTTAGAAAGTGTGCGCAATCATTTATATTGCCTGCAAAAGAGCGAGGGGTCTCCTAGTACAAATGAAAATAAAAATGACTTTCTAACAGATACTGAAAGGTGTAGTTTATCAGGCTTATGGATTGTTTCGTAATTACACGGGAAATGGATTTTTATTTTTTTTTTTTTATTTTTGCGAGTTAATCAAGTGTGGAGACTTGGGTCAGGTGGATAGTAGTTGCTCCACATAAGACTTTAAAGGGGTTGCGTTATTATAACTTTTTTTGACAGTGACAGGCGACGTCGATTTATGAGGATTTTTATAACTCACAAACTAACTCACACAGCCACAGAACTTGTCTGTAGCTTTTAAACAACATCGTGAAGTAGTTTGAGGCGCTTGCAGATCGTATGAAGCCTGAGTTACGATTCAATTTTCCTGTTGACGGGTTGTTATCCCTTTTGAATTTATTTCTTGTATCCTTATTCAATTCAATGAGATATTTTGTCAATTTTAATAATAATTGGTGGCGTGACAGTCTGTTGAGAGCCAGGGCCTAGCTTTTCGGGCCTCCACTGTGTTGTGCGTAATAAAATTTAACACATGTCGATGTTAGGAACCTTAAAAAATCGACTAGGTGTTAGCTTTTGGACTCTTCTAAGTCATGACGAAATTTCCTCTAGGAAAGTTTTAAAAAAAAAAAAACACATAAAATTCAGAAAAATGCATGAAATCTTTATTTGAATCCATAGTACAGTCCATATAATTTAATGTTTGAAGATTATTTCATGCAAATGTTGACCTTGACTGCGCCTCAAATGGTCCATCCGCTTAGTCCAATTTTGGCATACTCTTTCCAACATTTCGGTCGGTATCTCACGAATAAATGCTTCAATGTTGTCTTCCAATGCGTCAATTGAAGCGGGCTTGTCTGTATAGACATGAGCCTTAACATAGCCCCACAAAAAATAATCTAAAGGCGTTAAATCGCACGATCTAGGTGGCCAATTGACCGGTCCCGAATGTGAAATAAAATGTTCACCGAACTCGCCTCTCAATAAGTCCATTGTTGCGCGTGCTGTGTCGCATGTGACATGTGGCACCGTCTTGTTAAAACCACATGTCGTGCAAGTCAAGCTCAAGTTGGATATCATCTCACGGTAGCGCTCACCATTCACAGTTACGTTACGATTCGCATCATCTTTGAAGAAGTACGGTCCAATGATGCCACCAGCCCATAAACCGAACCAAACTGTGACTTTTTCTGGATGAATTGGTAGCTCTTGCAATGCTTCTGGTTGATATTTACTCCAAAATCGACAATTCTGCTTATTTACGTACCCATTGAGCCAAAAATGAGCTTCGTCGCTGAACACAAGAAGCGTGCGATGAACTTTCTTAACAGAGAACGCATTTTGATAATAAAATTCAATAATTTGCAAGCGTTGTTCGTTTGTAAGACGATTCATGGTTAAATTATAGACCAAACTGAAGATGTTTGACAGCGAAACAAAACACGAAACGTGCGACAGCTGTTAAAACAAGTGTTGCCAAAAAGATAATTGCTAAAAAGTCACCCTTTATTTAACTTCTGTGAAAATAAACAAATTGGATCGTCCACAGCACAGATTGGCATTTTCCAAAATATTAGGTGTACAACTTTGCTTCCGCTGTTTCTTTCCGAATTTCGAGACTTTATTGCAATAAACTGGTTATACTTTTGTTATTCGTTTTGCGTTTGATTCAATTGCGTTTGACACGAATGTTGATCAAATTCCACCACCATGCCGATCTTCGACGTCAAAATCACCGTTTTTGTAGTGTTAAAACCACTCTTGGCACATTCTTTCACTAGCAGCGGCCTCACCGTGGACATTTTGGAGCATTCACTGAGCCTCAGTCGCAGATTTCTTCACATTAAACCAAAAAAATAAAACCTCCCGCAAATGACGAGCATTTGGCTCGTAAGCTGACGTGTTTAATCGAGAATAACTTTATGATGCAGACACAAATCGACTAATTTTTCGATGGCGTTGTGTTTACAAATACCTAAGCTTATTGTTCAACATATACGATCTACAGCTACAGCCATCTATTGCAAAACAACGGAAGCAAAGTTGTACACTTAATAATACATCGCAAGCAATGCAAAATTTTTCACCGTTTTTTGAGATTTCAAACTTCTTTCATACATTGGACAGACCAATTATTTGTACGTCCAGTTTTTTCATGATTTTATTATAATTTGTAACGTCAAAATTGAATGTTGTGGAATGATTGAAAACTACTTCATAATTAAAAATAAAAAATAATAATAAACAGCAATATATAAAGGCGACAGATAGACGGACACCAAAGTAAGTCTATAAGGGTTTTGTTATTCCTTTGGAACGGAACTTAAAAATAAATTCAAAAAAGTATTTGCACGTCTTAGACTGTGAGTGAAATTCAGTCGCACACCCAGTTTTTTGATGATTTCACGGTAATTCAGAAGATCTCAATGAAATGTTATACATGGAAAGAGAAAGCAGCAGAAAACCTAAAAAAAAAAAAATTAAAGTCGTAAAAATCGAATTACTCTAGTTAATCAGAAAAAACCTTAAAATTGTATTAAAAAAAGAATTTGCACACTTTAGATTGTGAACTAACCATAACAAAAGTAGTCTGTTTCTCCATCAGTATGTCAATAGTCTAGTCGAGTCTATAATAGTTAGTATATTAATAGTCTATTAGCTCGATAGTCCATTGTTATCTCTTCGGAATTTATGGACCGATAAGATTACAAAAAGTTTACGGACTTTTATTTTCTGAAGATCTTCCTCAAAAAATACAGCTTCCAACTTCTTCAAAAACCATATAAAATATATATGGTAAATTTTTATAAACCGTCAAGCAAGCGTTATTTCCTTGCTCCATAATGTCGGAAGAGATTTTTTTGTCAATCACACTTGTCCATAATTTACAAATTTTCTGGTTTTCTGAGCTACAAATTAAAAGTGATAGATGTATGACAAAATTTTACTTTGCTATCGTTTATCGTGTCATAAAATTTCTAGTTTCATTTGAATTTCTGACCGTTCAATAGAATAAAGAAATATTGTAACTAAATTTCTAGTTTAATTTGTTTGACAAAAGTGTAGTCTGTTATGGTCAGTTACAACTAACCTTGAATTTCGTTGAAATACCTCAAGATGGAGGAATAAACAAAATTTGCTGTTATTTTTTTTAAAATGTCTTATTTTTTTTGTTGAATAACCAATGTTTTCAACACTAACTTGATGCAGTTTTTGAGGTTTGAACGCAATTAGTCTCTTGGAATGATAAGATGTAATAAATAAAAAAAAAAAATTAACTTTTGAAAAACCTAAATAGTGGGTCGAATAACTTTTTTTTTATTACTTGTACGGTTAGTTTTCTTTAGATGTTGGTCGATAGCTTGACTCTAGATGTCATCACGCACAGTCTCGGCCAAGGTGACATCACAAATTTAATTTATGCAAAATGTGTCAATGTGTCAAATGGGTCTTAGATCTTTCTAAATGTTATGTCAGTGGCTTTCTTAAAGAGAATTTATTAATAGAGATGGTAGCGGTAAAAACTAACTAACAAATTTGGGTGTATCATTGAACCTCTTCTACCACGATTTTAAATACTACTAGATTTGAATACTCTATTGGGTACACAATTACTCGACACAAAATTTTTAATTTCAGTATTATCTCAAGGTCTTATTTCTAATCGTAAAGATTTTTTTTTACAAAACACGATCGTTATCTGGATCTGTCTGATTGCGAAGTTCAAAATTGATCGTAGAATCGATGACTGGCAACCGTCTATTGCGAACTTGTTGCTTAACACTTCATTATAAGATTTTCTGTGAAATGATGTTACGCCCATCATTTATATGAACATACTCAGTTCTTTACTTAAGGCAATATTCGATGAAAGGAAAAGTTTCATGTTTTTGAACACAAGTCGATCTAATTTATTTTTAACCGATTTCAAACGAAAGAGCGTTTTTCTGTCTCTTGTTATTCGTACAAAACAACATGTATGTAATTTTTTTTTATCAATTTCTTCAACTTTCACTGCAGTTGTCCGTTTCTTTTAATTTATTTCTACATTTTATGTATAGCTAAAACATGTCCATAGGTGTCTCTCTTATGGCAAAACTTGGCGTGAATTGCTTGCTTTCCTTATTTCTCATTTGCCTGAGGATATGTTATATCAGTTTTGACCACGTGCATGGTCTTCCGAGACAGTTGCTTAAGTGTCAAGTCATTATAAGTTAATTAACTTTTCGATTTGTTAATTTTTTTTTATCGATTTGTATTTAATTTTGATTTTGAAATTAGAAAAGTTGTACTTATGCAACTGAACAGAAATGGACTGAAAGCTTGGGCATGAACTATTTTTACGTTTATGATTATTTTTATAATTATGTTTTTCTTAATGTTGTACCTTATGATCAAAAAAGAACCGAAATTTTCATTTTAAAATTCCCGCGCTTGTCCAATCGGTAAAATTTTATTCTCTCAACGTTGGCAACACTTTTATACATATTCTGTCAAATTTTGACGGATATCGTATGATTAGTTTTTGTTTGACGTCTATACAAATAAGTTGAACAATTTTCGTGTGGCCATTTTTATAATGGATGAACATTTAGAACAACCTGCGTGCATCAAATTTTGTGTTGCAAATGGATTTAAGTGTTCCGAAACGTTGAAAATGTTAGAAAAGGTCTTTGGTGAATCGTGTCTAGGAAAAACACAGGCATATGAGTGGTATAAACGGTTCAAAGGTGGTCGTACAAGCTTGGATCATGATGAGATCCCTGGCCGCCCAACAACATCTGTTACTGAAGAAAACATTGAATCGGCGAAGCAAATCGTGTTGCAAAATCGTTCTGCACCGATAAGAGAGATTGCTGTGTTGTTGGGCATCTCTTATGGATCAACCGAACACATTTTAACTGATGTTTTGGGTTTAAAACGCGTCGCTGCTCGGCTGGTGCCAAAAAACCTGAATTTCATTCAAAAACAGCGTTGGTTGTGTCTCAGTTTTTGGCCAAAAACTCAATCAATATCATCAACCAAGCACCGTACTCTCCAGATATGGCCCCGTGTGACTTTTTCCTCTTCCGCAGACTCAAATTGCCATTGCGGGGAACGCGTTTTCAGACCATAGAGGCCGTAAAAGAGAATTCGCTGCGTGAACTAAAGGCCATACCTTCGGCGGCCTATAAAACTTGTATGGAAAATTGGATCAAGCGTTGGCATGCATGTATTGCCGCAGGAGGAGAATACTTTGAAGGTGATAATAAAGAAAATTATTAAAAATTGAAATTTTGCGTTTTTTAATAAAATTCCGGTTCTTTTTTGATCATAAGGTAACTGAAATGATATCTGATTTTTTCTCTTGCAAACTTATTCAGATCTAGGTGATTAATCTTGTGGGATTTGGAATCTTGGTTTTCGCGTGTTTTTGGCCATTCAATTCCAATTCAGTTTCAGGAAAAAAGAAATAATGAAAACTGAGTAAATTTGAGAGTTAAGACGAATTCATTTTTGTCTTAACTTTTGAGTTTTCTCAACTCATAAATTCTTATATTCGCGCCTGTTCTGCATTCCACTTTTTGTGAATTTAATCGACAAAAGTGGAATTAGGTGCTCTGCATTTCGGGAGAAATGATGTTTAGTGAATTGGCTTTTCGAAAGTACATAATTAGGGGTTCTGGTTTTCACTCAAAATCATAAAAGTGAATTCGATTTTTCGAACATGGAATTTGGTGTTCTATAATCCACAATCCATTTTTATGGGAATTGAATTCATCATAGTCTTGCTTTGTAAATTGAGTTCACTAACCTTTGGATTGTATCATTCTAAATTAAAAAGGTCCATTCTCCAGGTCCAATTCCAGGAGTAATTGATTTTTTGGCCGATACACACTTTCGAGGGGCTTATTAATTCGAAAGTGTGTATCAGCCAAACAATCAATTACTCCTGGAATTCTATGTGTCTCAAAATAAAACAGCTTATACTCGTCCATCCTTGTGTTTTGTTCCACAATCTTCTTTCATCAGAATTTGAATTGTAAAACGTCCAATAGCTCGCTAATCACTTTGGTGACTTCTTACTTATCAAGAGCAATCTCCAAAGTATTTTCCAATAATCATCGGTAAGTTTTTTCAGCCAAAAAAACCGAGTGTTGCTGCGAGTGTAGCAATTAGTACCGGGGGTGGACCCAATAATATTCAAGTATAGAACACCTATAGAAGATTTCATCGCAAAGATAATAAGAATTTATGAATAATTGATTGATGGTATCACCACGGTGATATCGTATACCGGTACAACTTCCTTTGTTGCCGGCAAAGTGTCGTGTAATATCGACAACGAAGAAAATTTAAAACAAAATCGTAGTCCATCTACCTCGCAACACGTAAGCATAAGAAAAACAGAAGTGGACCACCAAATCGCACAAAGGACAAAGGGAAATTTGGGGATGTGAAGGAAACCACACTTTTAATTACATATTCCAAAAAAAAAACACTCTTGTCTGTGAACTCAAAAATAATCTTGCAGACTTTGACAGGGAGAAGACAATTTCTTTTTGTCGTAGAAAAAAATTCGAGGTGGATTCGAAGAGAGAGGATACTCTCTCTCAATAGTCCGATGCACTAACCGATCGAGCCAATTGCGCCAACAGAAGCCCTCAATTGAGTTTATAAGTAGACCTGGATGCACTTTGTGTTTGCTATAAACTATTATTATTATTATTATTATTATTTTTATTATTATTATTATTATTATTATTATTATTATTATTATTATTATTATTATTATTATTATTATAATTCGTTAACTTATAATTAAAATTACTAAGCTAACATTTATGTAGCACAAACTGCTAAGGTTTCGGCTTAAGGCTATAAACTAAAACTGCTCTCAAGCTCCAACCAGAAGCTAAAACTAAAGGTCCGATCGGGTAGTCATTATCATCATCATCATCTTCTTGACCGCCTGTTCGACTGACGGGTTCGGGGTCGGCCGAGTAAATAGTTAACAAAATATAAGGTCTACGTCAACAGCTCAGCATCGATTTATACCTCAAAGATAGAATTAGTTGAGGGCATACAGCAGCTACTTTGCGATTTGGTGATGGAAAATTTTGTGAAAACGATACGGTTCTGTCGTAGCCGAGGCGGCCATTTGACTGATATTGCTTTCAATGTCGAACAAGCCATGCTCGGACTCTGTATGGGCCTGGTATGGCCCTGTTATGCAGATTATTTATTTGTTTTCAGTGGCATACCTTCTCCTCTTTACATTGAAATAACCATCTGATCATTTATCTCAAAAAAATCCATTTTACGTTGGATGTCAAAATAACACCTCTTATTGGAAAGCCCTGTACTTCATCTTCTTCTTCTTCTTCTTCTTCTTCTTCTTTTTCTTCTTCTTCTTCTTCTTCTTCTTTTTCTTCTTCTTTTTTTTTTGCGGCGCTACAGTCTGGGGTGGACCTGGGCCTTCTTTAGCAACCTGCTCCATACAAAACGATCTCGTGCCAGCTGCATTCAGTGACGCTCACCGAGTTGGTTCAGGTCCTTCTCCACCTTAGACACGGGCGTCCTCTGCTACGTTGTCCCATAGGTTCGAAGTCGAAGATTCTTCGGGCCGGAGCTGTGCTATCCATTTGCTCTCTATGGCCTAACCACTTTAGGCGTTGGATCTGTAGACGCCTGACCAGGCTCATGCCTCCGACAGAGACAGGGACTTCACGAACTACAGCCTGTACAGCCTGGAGGAAAAGGTTCAATCACAATCTACAGCCTACAGGTATAGGCTGTAGCTCGTGATTGAACCCTCTCCTCCAGTAACCATCAATGCAAACAGGACCGAAGATCTTACGCAGAACTTTTCTTTCAAAAAGGCCAAGCGGATGCCAGGAATCTGTGTGTAGATTGCGTTATTGTGGGGAGGAAATCAATTTTACGAAAGCAGATAATCCCTTCATCCGCTTTCTACAAAGTCCATGTCTCCGCGGTATAAAGCACGACTGTACTTCTAAATTCTTTGAAAAAAGTCTGAACTCAGCACATTTCTAGCATTCCTAACCGTGGATGCAGTTAATCCCCCAGAACAGTGACCAACGACACCCAGCCCCCAGTTGACAATCTTCCGAAAATCGATCACACGCCGTCCATTATCTGGCCCACCATCGCACGGATTCTTTCGTAAAATTGATTTCCTCCCCACAATAACGCAATCTACACACAGACTCCTGGCATTTTCAATCTAAACACGCGATTACCCGCGAAACCGCGATACAGATTGCCTACCCTCTCCGCGGCAATTAATCAATTCATTCAGATCCAATCCGCAGATACAGTGTGCAGTCTGCTCTAATTATCTCCCAGAGCAGCGAAAATCCGTCCCCAAAGCTACGACACGGTTAAAATTGATTGCACCACGCCTCGAAATCTGTTTAGATCCGAGCTAAATAAACGTAGGGGGGCGCTAAAGATTGATTAACCTTTTCTCCCGCCACACATTTTCGGGCCACGTCGCGGTTATGCAAATGAGTGTCAATACCCATAGAGTCGCCCGAGCACAGAGACGACCACCACCGTCAGAACTGATTAATGTTAGTTCCTGGTGCCACAGACACACAGCCACAGCCCAAGCCATCATCATCATCATCTCTGTGGCTAGGTTGGCCACAAGAATCGCCGCCAAGAATCTTCGCACTTCATTATCGACCGCACTGCACCGACTCGTTGCAAAATCCTTTCAATAAATTTCACCAATTAATCTCAATTAAATCTGACTTAAACACTCGATCTGCATTCCAAAATGCAATAGGGGTCACAACAACACACGAGAGGACGGCACACAAAATTCCACCTCGGAATATGAATAAAGAACTTTGGTATAAATTTCAGTATCACTTGACGGCGGATAATTAAAGCAATAAACCATCGTGTCGAATGTGTAGTTCATGATAAAACTATGATGGACACACACACGTCTGCGGGAATGTTTTAAAAGCTTATCTCGGCGAGGCTCAGTCTGCAGAGGGGCGCACACGAAGCCGGCCGCATCGACGACGAACATCATCATTCGCACACACGACCGCTTCCCGCTTAGATACACATTTAAGTATTTAAGTAAAATTTGTCGGCGGTAGATACATTTTTATCCGTGCTTCTCCTCCTCGTCGTCATCGTCGTCGTCGTCTACGGTTTGGATACAAATTTGTTCGGTTCAACAAATGTGAGATTTATGACTATTTCGATTGGTCGATGCAAGCATATTATACCGTTTTTCATGTCGTTCTTCTCCCTCCGTGTCGGCTGGCAGGGGGAGTCCCGCAGCTTCCACGGATTGGTGGTGTACTGCCGCAGAAATGACGATTTATTTGCATCTTGTGCAGGTATCTGCACATTCATAGATCAACACTTAGTCGAGGTTAGTCTTATTAATTTCTCTCTCTCTCTCTTACTCTCTCGTTTTCGTCTGTTTCTTGGTGAGGCGAAATCCATGTCCATCAGAATGTTGCGATTTGCCGATTTGCCAGAAGATGACAACAGGAAATACATTTTGGTTGACTTGTTCGCCGCTGTTACCCACCGAATATGGTTATCTCACCTGCTATCGTGTGTGTTATGTAATTATAAGAGAGAGAGAGAGAGAAAAAAAAAAAGGAATCCTTCTTTTTTTCCAAAACACATTTGATAGGCTGACTGTTGGGTTGGGAGTTGGGAGAAATTCGAGACTCGCTCGCATCTCCATCTAACATCGGAGTGATGGAATGCGCGCGCAGATGTGTGGTGAGTAATTTTACAGTTCAGGTGGTTTAGATTGGATTAGATGCAGTCTAGTTGCGGATGAGTTATGGGTTAGGAAGTGGAAGACGATGGTTACATGCGGCGAGGTATTTTTTTTTCTTCTTCTCTGTCTTCTGTTGGATGGTGTGGCGTTTAGGGTCGAACGTCAGAATGTCGAGTGTGGATCGAGAGGGGGTTTGGTTGGGTTATGCACTTTTATTTCGGAATCGAGCATCCGGAGATTGATTTCAAGGTAGACAGAAGGATGGAACGAATGGTGGGATGAAAGACGGAAACTTGCTCGTTACATTTGAATTTTGAAGGGTTACGTACTGAAAAACATGCAAAGTTGAAGATCTTTTGCGTCTTTTACGAGAATAAAAGGTGGGCCATTTAGTGGTTTCTTTTTGAATCAGTGGTTATTTTGATATTTTTTTTTTATGGTATGCGCCAATGGAAAAATGGAGGAAAATTTGATTTATTTTATGCAAAGCAAGGTTCGCTGGGTACAGCTAGTAATTCATAAAATAAAATGAACGACGAATTGCGAAAGCCTTCCGTGACAGAAGTACTCCAGGACGATTATCAGTCCTTCGCTGGAGGTGCATTGGGCGGCGTAACAGCCCGTTGAGAGCCAGAGCCTAGCTTTTTCGCGCCTCCACTGTGTTGTGCGCGTTATAATTTTGTCACATGTGGAGGGGACCTACTGTTTAATGCCGATTCCGAACGGCGAATTGCGAAAGCTTTTCATAACACAAGTACTCCAGGAAGGTTGTCAGTCGTTCGCTGGAGGTGGGGCCGTGAAAAATGTGTGTGGTGTTTTTTACCCCGAGCTGGAGTCAAATCCGGGTACTCTCGCTCAACAATCCGACGCACTAATCGATCGAGCTAACGCGCTGCTCACCTGGACACCTTTAAAAAAAAGAATGCTCAGTTCCATCGCTGTCCGATGATGAGAGAGTCGCCTGTATATTAAACTGATAAAAACGAGGCAAAAGCTGCACCTTTTTGCTATTCATCAATCGTAGAATCGGACAGCTTCAATTTTAAGCAGCCAAAGATTGAAGGACTGCACAATTCTTAGAGCCGAAAAGAGGGAACTCAACCAAAATGTTGATTTGCAGTTATAAAGTCAAACTTAATGCAAGAGAAAATGAATTCTTTATGTCGGTCTCTGTTTTCTGTACTTCAACTGAATCATTAAGGCTTAAGGGATCCACAAAATATCCACGAATCCACAAAGAACGAAGTTTTGTTTACCAAATGCGCCAACAATCACCCTTCTCATCTCGAAGTAAATTTTCAAATTTATTTATCTCGGGACACCTCTGACTGCTCCCCATTAGACGCCCATCAGCCAAAGTCGCTCTTCTTAATGTAAACCCACAAAATTTTGGTTAAAATTGCTTGGAAATAATGAGTTCCATCCACTTGGGACTCAAAATCATAACCTCCATCCCACAAAACGAAGAACTGACCCTCGAAATGGGTTCTCCCGAAAAAGCTCCACGACACGTCTCATAACATTTCATCTTGTCGCTTAAAAAATGAGTAATCGGCGTAACAGCCCATACAGGGCCAGAGCCTAGCTTTTTCGCGGCTTCACTGCGTTGTGCGTGCTATAATTTTGTCACATGGGAAGGATACCTACTGTTAAATGTCGGTTCCGAAAGGCGAATTGCGAAAGCCTTCCGTGGCAGAAGTCCAGAAGTACTCCAGGAGGGTTGTCAGTCGTTCATTGGAGGTGGGGCCCTGAAAAATGTGTGTGGTGTTTTTTTTTCCCCCGAGCTAGATTCGAAACCTTTAGTCACTTAGACAAAAAAAAACCCTGATAGACGAATAAAAATAAAATTTGTCCACTGAGAAAAATAAACTTCATGCTCAATAAAATTCCAGATCTCAACTTCCTAACCGCGATCGTAAAAAAAAAGACCTGTTTGAGGATCGTCTCCTGCGCCAATCAAATTTGATCTCAAACGAGATTGATAAAATCGATAAGACCGAGAGAAAGCATTTTCCTTTTACAACCACGAGTTATTCGATATTCCCACAGCCGATTACGATCGCCCTCCGTTCCCACGTCTCCGAGTCCCCACCAAATTCCGATTAACAACCGTTTAACAAACATCTCCGTCTCAAAGGTGTGAGTAATGCCTTTTGCCATTTCAAACAAACACGCCTCTAACCAACTAAACTGCTTCTGCGGTTCGCAAATTTATTCCAAAACCAAAATTTTCCTGATTCAAAAATCGAGTGAAACAAAAAACCAAACCCACAGAAATATCCGAAATCTCTTAACACACATTTGAAATTCATATGAGTGGGCTTTATAGATACATTAAATTCGAAATCATAATATTTGTGCTTACAATTAAAATGTTATAAAGCCATGGACACCGGGGGCAGGGGCTGCTGGAGCCCTTTGAGGGGCGTACACGCGCTTTGACAAGAGTGTGTCTCCCCTTCTCTCTCGATGGCAATCAACGGCTGTGTTGTGTCTTGGCCTATAAACGTTTAAAGTGTCGTAAAACGAAGACAAACATTTTACGATCGAATCTTTTGTCTTCTTTCCGTTTTGAGTGTCTAAAGAGACTGTTTCTTTTTTTTTTCGTTTTTTGATTGGTGATATTTTTATTTCGAAAAATTAACATTTGTCTCCGTTCGGGGGGTCGGGGTGACCACCACCACCACCCCCCATGGTGTTATGGGACTGTTTTGGTATTTATGGGGGAACTTGTCTCTCATCTCGTCTCTCCTTCGAAGTCGAAAAAAGTTGTGTGAGAGGGATTCATGTCATGGGGCCAATTTTGGAGTTATCATGGGAAATAAAAATCAGGCTAACGCCTCAGGAGAGGTGTAAAAAAAATCCTTTTTTTTCGGAACGGGGTAGAATTCGGTGCTTCACGCAGAAGAAACGCAATAAAATTTGGTGAAAAGAAGAGAAGGTACGTGCTGGGTGAGGATATGAAAAAAAAGGCTTTTAGAAAATGAGTTGAAGTGAGACGAACATCAAAACGCGGCGGAAATGTTGTGAGACGTGTCGTGGACCCTTTTCGGGAGAACCCATTTTGAGGGTCAGTTCTCCGTTTTGTGGGATGGAGGTTATGATTTTGAGTCCCAAGTGGATGGAAATAATTATTTCAAAGCAATTTTAACCAAAATTTTGTGGGTTTTGCATTAAGAACGGCGACTTTGGCTGATGGGCGTCTAATGGGGAGCAGTCAGAGGTGTCCCGAGATAAATGAAGTAGAAAATTTACTTCGAGATGAGAAGGGTGATTGTTGGTGCAGAGAAGAAGTTTTTATTTGGTAAACAAAACTTCGTTCTTTGTGGATTCGTGGATATTTTGTGGATCCCTTAAGCCTTAATGATTCAGTTGAAGTACAGAAAACAGAGACCAACATAAAGAATTCATTTTCTCTTGCATTAAGTTTGACTTTATAACTACAAATCAACATTTTGGTTGAGTTCTCTCTTTTCGGCTCTAAGAATTGTGCAGTCCTTCAATCTTTGGCTGCTTAAAATTGAAGCTGTCTGATTCTACGATTGATGAATAGCAAAAAGGTGCAGCTTTTGCCCCGTTTTTATCAGTTTAATATACAGGCTACTCTCTCATCATCGGACAGCGATGGAACTGAGCATTCTTTTTTTTTAAAGGTGTCCAGGTGGTCCAGGAGGTGTGAGTGCCGTTGGCTCGATCGGTTAGTGCGTCGGACTGTTGAGCGAGAGTACCCGGGTTCGAATCCAGCTCGGGGAAAAAAAACACCACAAACATTTTTCACGGCCCCACCTCCAACGAACGACTGTCAACCTTCCTGGAGTACTTCTGTCATGAAAAGCTTTCGCAATTCGCCGTTCCGTTCGGAATCGGCATTAAACAGTAGGTCCCTCCACATGTGACAAAATTATAACGCGCACAACACAGTGGAGGCGCGAAAAAGCTAGGCTCTGGCTCTCAACGGGCTGTTACGCCGCCCAATGCACCTCCAGCGAACGACTGACAACCTTCCTGGAGTACTGCTGTCAGGGAAAGCTTTCGCAGATCGTAAACTTCTTTACGCGCGTTGGGGGTAAACTGTGTCCTGCAGAAATGGATACATACTCGGCGGTCGTATGGTTTTTTGTAAATAAAAAACCTCCCATTTGAACGATTTGAATGATTTTTGTGTTATTTTTTTCCTTACTTCATCACCAAAAAAATGTAATACAAACGATTTTGATCGCATCTATAGAACGGTGAAAATTCACAAAAGTTCATCTTAACCGCAATGTATCCATTTTTGCACGTTTAGAAAAATATCTTTTTTGATGCGCGGGGAGAGTATCATAACTTTGGCGCAAAAAATTGATAACTTGTTTTCATAGAACGTCCAAAAACGAGTAATTTTTGCTACGGGCGGGGGGTCTATCTCACCCCGTTTAGGAGGTAGGGGCAATTTAAAATCAAATCAAACAACATAGGAAAAAAAATGCATTAAAAAACAATGGCAACACCTTCAATAAAGTACTATACTAAATTAGAAAGGCAGAAACTTTTTCTTCAATTGTACATTAAAGTTAGATTGTTTTTACCCATAGTTTGTGAAAAATTCGCATACAAACTCAAAATTTGAATAAGAATTAATTGAAAAAAAGTGTAGATAATTTTTTTTTTGAAAAGTGTAAGTCGCTGTGCTAAATTAGGACCTTGCCGTTTATGCTCACGTTCATTCTAAGTAGAATACAAAATTTAGAATGGTCTTATGTCTTCTAGTTCAAAAGAAAACTAGAATGAACCAACCACTTTTTTTAAAGAAAATTGAATTCACTATTACTGGAAGCAAGTGCCTTTGTGCATAAGGGTGTGACTGTCTCATTCAAAAAGTTGTTGGCCCATTCTAGTTTTTTTCTGAACTAGAATCGGTCACATGGGAGGTTTTTATATTTACGAAAAACCATCCACTTTTGTACGCCACTGTATATGAGATGAGAGCGTTACGAAAAGTGTGATGGTACTTTCTCTCTCCCTCTCGTGTAAACTTATTCGGCGTTCGTATTCTGTATATTTTATTTTTGTAGAGCAGAAAAGGGTTGAAATAACTTTGCGTTGTGGCTCATAGCAGTTGCGGAAGATACTACACTTAAACACGTGTGCGCAATCGCCAGAGGGTCCAATAAATCAGTCCGATTTCCTTGAAATTTATGGATACGTCGGCCGGCTACGTGCCGTGGCTGCTTTTTGAGTTCAAGTCAAACCCATTGCATCCAAGAAAAAAATAGTTAACGTTTTAGTGTGGGACATAAGAAAATTATATTCCGAAAATATATACAGCCGTTCGAGAGTTAGAAAAAATCCTATGGGTTTTCAAAACAAGAGCGTTTACTGTATCATGAAAAGCATTTGCCTAAAACATGTATTGGGCGGCGTAACAGCCCGTTGAGAGCCAGAGCCTAGCCTTTTCACATAGTCCACATTATTCTCAATTTAAACTCCAAATAGTGGATGAAATCCGGCCAGAAATGCTGAAGGCGATGGGTAGAGAGGGAGTTCTATGGCTCTCTCGTGTCATTAATTTGGCCTGGGAATGTGGCGAGACGCCGGGAGATTGGCAAACTGGGGTGATCTTTTTAAAAAGGGGGATAAGAGAGACTGTTCGAATTATAGGGGCATATCTCTCTTAGAGTTAGAGTTAGGGGGGGGGGGGGGGGGGTGGGAATGTGTCGCCTGTGTCACTGCGGTCACGAGTGGGCCTATTGTGACTGCCCCCGCTTATAGCTCACGCAGAGGGCCCGAGTTCGTGATGAATCTTAGGATGCTTTTGGGTGAGCTGGCAGCTATATTTCCTGCCTCTAGGTAGTGCCTGCCAAGGTATCGATGACGAGTACTGACTAAGCAGTTACAGTGACACAGTAAGTGTTCCGCTGTTTCTTCGTCCTCGTTGCACATTCGGCAGGTGTCATCCTGCGTTAAGCCCATCGCATATCTCTCTTAAGTCTCCCCGGTAAAGTCTATGCGAAGGTGTTGGAGGCGCGTTCTAGAGCTATGGTCGAATCCAGGTTGGGGGACGAACAGTGCGGCTTTCGACCCGGCAGAAGTACTACCGACCAGCTTTTCACTCTAAGAATGGTACTCGAGAAGGCGTGGGAATATGCCAAACCGGTCTACAGTTGCTTTGTTGACCTGGAAAAGGCGTATGACCGAGTTCCTCGAGGAAAACTCTGGAGTGTTCTGCAGGAGTATGGGATTAATGGGTCTCTGTTGAGGGCCATTCAGTCCCTATACACAAACTGTAGCAGCTGTGTTCGGATTAGCGGCAGGAAATCAACACCTTTTACTGTGGGCGTTGGACTTCGCCAAGGGTGCGTCCTGTCACCTCTCCTTTTCATTATTTACATGGATTGGATGTTACAACGCAGCCGTGGTGAAGAATGTTTGACATTGGGGGAGCTGAGGGTAAGTCACCTGCTTTTTGCAGATGACTTAGTTATCCTCACATCCTCACAGACGAAACTCCAGCGTGCGCTAGATAGGTTTGTGGCCGTCTGTACTGATGCTGGGATGAAGGTTAACGTGGACAAATCCGAGGTGATGGTCATTTCTAGAACGCCTGTGCAATGCACTCTGCAGGTCTGCGGAGTTCCATTGAAACAGGTGGAGAAGTTTAAGTATCTCGGGGTCTTTTTCACGAGTGATGGGAGGAGCAACAGGATTGGCCAAGCTGGGTCAATTTTGAAACAGCTTGGAAGGTCTGTCATCAGGAAGGCCGAGCTTGGGGTGAAAGCCAAGTTATCGGTGTTCAATTCGGTATTTGTTCCAACTCTCACCTATGGTCATGAAATTTGGGTAATGACCGAAAGAATAAGATCGCGAATACAAGCTACCGAGATGAGATTTCTGCGTGCTGTTGTAGGAGTTACTCGCCGAGATAGCAGCAGACGAGAGCAGCTTCTTCTCCGAACAGAAAGATCCATACTTCGATGGTATGGCCACGTGGCACGAATGTCCCCTGCAGTACGACTTCCGAGGCGTGCCTTGAATGCGACTCCGTCAGGTAGGCGACCGCACGGTAGACCCAGGATGAGATGGTTGGATCAAGTCCAAAAGCTTGCTTGGGCATACCCGCCGAGGAGTTAGAGTCGGCGGCGGAGGATCGGGATGCCTGGTGATCTCTTTTGCGTGCACTGCCCCCGCAACCCCTTTAGTGGATCATGCGGGCTAAGAAAATGATGATGATGATGATGATGATGACCTCCAAAATTTAGCCAAATTGATCAAGCCGTTTAAGGGCCAACAACAACAAAACACTAATAAATTTTCTAATATTCAATCCCCATTTTCAAGCTTCCAAAGCCATAAGAATAATAAAAGTTTGGGTTATTGGTTGATGGGTTTTTTTAAGGTTTGTGGGCCTTAAATTAACCCAAAGAAAATCGGTTGCAATGGATCCCAAACAGCTGATTGAATTGAATGCATAAATTTGTGGTATTATGACATTTGCGGCGTTTTGATCGCCGTACATTTCACGCCAGAAATCAGACCTCAGTCTTAATGAAAAGTTGAAAACTTTCTTTCCTTTAAGATCTCATTCCAACACCCCGATGGCGAATTTCCGACACCCGACACCACACTAGCCCAGTTGTCTCGTCGTCGACGACAATCTCCTTCAATATCTCACACCAACAAACACGCAAATAACGGATCTCTCTCCCTCCCCAAAAAAAAAATAAACGATATGAATCAGTTCAAATAAGATAAATCTCTTAATGTAACCTATGTCCTACAAGCACGCACATCTTCGTCGTCTTGTCGCTTAAATAAAATCAAAAACCCACTCCACCAACAAATTTTTCACCAAAAATCCAAACCAAAACCAAAAAAAAGAGTCACATTCAAATGAAATAATTCTCTTTCAATGTTCTTAGCAATGCTAACTGTCGGACGTAACAAACCACCACCAGCATCATCTGCCCCAACCACGGATATCAAGATCAGGTCACAAATTAACGACCAACGCAAATCCGCGCATGCGGTATTTATATCCGTGTTGTGTGTAAATCCAACAACATGAACCATCCGAGAAGGAGGAGACATGAAAATTTCGAAGACTCCGAAAATCTTCAAAAAAAAAAAAATTTCGTACTCCAGTAAGTCCCAATGTCGGGCCACAAAAATCTTCACCTCGAATAAATTCTCCGACAGACGGGAGACCACGACGAATCACCTGGCGGCAATTCGGTGCAATTGCATGGCTACGAGAAAGGATTTCGATTTTTTGTTTTTTTTTTGTTCACTTGAAATCGCGTTTTGTTTTCGGTAGTGAGGGCACCCCCAACTTAAATCTACGGCGCTCACTCGTAACAATATCCGTAACGCATCCGTGAGATACATAAACACACAGATGCGGTGATTGTTCCGAAGGGCGGTAGAAAAGAGTTTGATTAAAATTTGTGCACATGTTTCATTAAGCGGAAAAATATCACATTTCAATGATTAATTTTTCATGTATCAACTTATTTGTTGGTCAAGAGACGAACGGGGGGAAGAGGGATTTCGTTTTTTTTGAGAATTTTTGGAATCTCTTTTTATTCGGGGGTCGTCGCGTAATAAATTCTTCTGAAGAATGAAAAGGACTGCGAGTGGCTTGTTGCGTCTTTCTTACAAAAATACCGACCGGAGAGACGGGTGGAGAGAAAGAACGACAACGACAACGACGACATGATGCATACACAGCATATATCGGAGCCAAAAAGAGTGGACAACTTATTCGTTAGGAGGAGGGCTCTCCGCGGCTCGGTGTGTGTACGACAACGTTGGACAGGTCAGTGTGGTTAAAGCCGTTGACATATTTTTTTTTTTTTTTTTTTTCCTTCCATCTTCATCTCTCCACTCTTTGGTGAATTAACAACGAGCAATTTAATGAGGATATAAGATGAAAGAAGTATAAATTTTATCAAAGGAACGGGAGAGGCCCTTTTTTTTTTTTGGTTTTTTTTTTGGGAGTGAGACCTCATCGGCCGGGTAGGTCGAGGCAATTCGGTATGTCACATCAAATTACAAATTACTTTTTTGGGGGCAATGGTTAAATTTTGTTGGATTTTCGAAAAAGACAGAGTGAGGTTTCTTTTTGGAAAAATCTGTTCGCAGGATTTTTTTGGGTGTGGGAAAGAAATTTGTCTTGAGTTGGGGAATCTGTACGACTGCGACACGAAGTTGAAATATTTGCGCGGTTGAAGGTGGTGGCCCTTGGGGTGGGAATGTAGAGTTCATTGGGAGTCGTTTTGGGGGAATTTGTGAACACGTCACGAATTTCGGTAAATCGTGAAGTCAGAAGGTTGTGGAAAATATGTGGATCTGTAGATGTTGAGATGCAAAAGCTTAATTTGGACAAATTTGAATTTCTTCAAGACTGAGTACATCGTTTTTTATTTTTTATCTCTCCCTCGGTACCTTCGGCCCGTGCTGTGTCCTAAACATAAGGGTACTTAAGGGTAGCCCCAACCCCTTTAGCACGCACCAAATATAAAAAAAAATAAATAAAAAATCGCCTCAAATTTGAGAAGAAAGAAAAAAACACTAGACAATTTTTTTCGAAAATGTGGTCAAAAAGTAAAGTTAGTTAGACAGTTAGTTAGCGATTTAAATTTTGTGCATTGCATTTTCGTTTTCATTTCAAATTTGGTACAACGCGAAATTCCGTTCGTTGGACTTTAATTTTCATTTCAAATTGATTGATACGTACCGAATTTTGTGAGCTAAATCTACTATTTCCGTTTCAAATTTAGTACAAACTTTTTGTGTGGTTTTTTAAGTTCAGTGGCCCACAAGTATTTTAGCTTTCATTAAAATTTAAGTACAAATACTTTGCTAAATTTTATGAGCTAAATTTTATTCATCCTTCCAAGCTGCGTACTTAATTTTAGGACTTCTCAAAATTAAGTTTTCCTTTCAATATTAGTACATTTGTTTTCAAAATTGTGTGGGTTCAATATTGTTTTTCATTTTTTTCCTTTCAACATTAGTACATTTGGGTTCAAAAATTTGTGCGCTCAGTTCTGTGTTTCATTTGAAATTTAGTACAGCTGCGTACTTAATTTTGTATATACAGTCGAATTCCTTTAAGTCGAATTTTGAGGGGACATCAAAATTAGATCGATTTAGAGGGAGTTCTACATAGAGGATGGTTTTTGTATGGAAAATTGGGAAGGGAATGCCAAAATATGACGAAAAAATTCGAGTTAGAGGAAAATTCGACTTAGAGTGAGTCGACTGTATTTCAATTTAAGTTTTCACTTTGAATTCATTACATTTGTGTACCAACTTCACTCAGTATTCAATGCGAATTTAGTACCATTATGTACCAAAATTTGGTGCTGCAAATTTTCAATATCATTTCTCGTTGATGTTACAAATTTTAGGCACTAAATTTCAGTTTTTATATTCATCTTGGGATTCAAATTTTTGCTACATACTTAAATTATAGTTTTCATTTCAAATTTAGTACAAGAACGGTCGAAATTTAGTGCTGAGATTGAAGTATTTGTCTAAAATTAAGTACAACTGCGCACCAAATTTTGTGCAGCTAGTCCTAGACTTAAAGTTACCCAATTTTCTGCGGTAGATTTTTCTCTTTCAAAAGCCCCTATAAGAAAACACTTCGAAGGCCTGTCATCCTCCACTCACCTTCCTCCCGAAGATCAGATTCCTCTTCGTTTTCGTAGCGACTCTCCCACAATGTCAACCACTCAATCAGCTTTCAAAAGTCTTCCATTGACTTCCGTCGCCACTCAGACACCGAATACACGAATCGATGAGTGCCATTGCGATTTCAGCACTCATGACCGCAATTCAGGTGGTCTTCCATCGCACAGAAAAAAAGAAGAAGAATTATCAAGACAAACATCTGCGAGGAGTGTCTGCCGCTTTGTCTCTCTCCTGTGTCATTTCCCAATATTTGACTGTCAATTAAGACTCCGGACAATCATTCAATTAAACCACACAAACCACACACAGACAACGAGAGAGTTTCGTGGCAGGTGACAAATACGAAAACCACAAATCGACTTAATTAAAAATCAACAAAAGGATGTCGCACCCCTCTCCCTTGGCTCGCTCTTATCACAGACGCGTTAACACAGAGGCCGAGAGTAGACGTCCTCGAAGTAATTCATTAACACTTTTCAACGGATGCGTCTTGAACTATTTTGTTGTTGTTGTTGTTGTTGTGTTGAGCCCACATGAAAATATTCAGAGGGAAACAATCGAAGAAACAGATACGAGAACACAAGAAACACAACATGACAGCAGAGTGCGAGTGACATGCTGCCCCGCAAACAGTGCAGACAGTTGTCATATCTGGTTGTGGTGGTAAACGAAAGGGAAAATTATTGTGGTGACACAAAGATGGCGGTGGGAGGTGGTAGAGAATCAATTACAAGTGGATTAACAATAAGAAATTGACAAAACATGTCATCTCGCAGAGAAACACTACGTCTTGGGTTTCAAAACACCGCGTCGAAGACCCACAAGAGCTGCGATGGGTCTGATGGTGATGGTGATGCTGCTGGTGATGATGAATCGGGGGAAACGCACTCGGGTGGGTTTTCAGGGCGTCACCGATGTGGTCTTGAAATGTGCGTCTCACTAAACAGCAACGCTTCGCAACTAGATTGGATCCACTGGGGTGGTGGTGGTCTATTTTCAGAGGCGCTTTGCATTCCTGAGATGAAGAAGAAGGTCGATGGAGAATTCTGAAGCGGGGTCGTTGAGGGTTGACGAGTGGTTGGAATGTAGAAGGTAGACCATTTGAGACAAGAAGTTTCGGGGAAGCGAATTGTTGACTTGGGGAAGTTGAGAAATGAAGTTAGTCCCGTGTAAATTTTAAAACATCAAACTATTGGCGATGTAACATCCCACCAGCCAAATTAGTTGCCCACATCCACCTAATTGTGGGAACCCAAAAGATGGTTGGCAGCCCAATGGGCCTAGCTTTGGCCTAAGTATACCAAAATTTTAAAATTTGTTTAGTAAAAGAAAAAACACTCGGATGAACTCATCTAGGACTCCTTGATTAGAGCTCCAGTCAACTTTCTCTTATGCGGACAGCCACAAGATCAATTTTGTTTGACTACGGAAGAGAGTGTCCGCTCTGGAGAACACTTTTATGAGGAAAACAATATCATTTCAGCAAATTTTGTTGTTTTGAAGAAATCCACCCACTGAAGAAATTCTCTCCACTAAGAGGGAGCTCACTGTATTTTTGTGACGGAAGTATGAAAAAAAAAGAGTTGGTCAGCGAACTGGGTTTGATGAAAGGGTCAAAAATACAGTCGAGTGCTTTCAAAATGGTCGCCAAATTTTTCAATTAACATAAAATTTTTATTTCTATGATTGATGAAAGGGATTTAGAAAATAAAAAAAATCTAATGAATATTTTTACTGCCAGGAAAGACTAAAAGCTGTGAAAGATTTTGATTTTAAGATTTTGAGTTAAGAGTTCTATAAAGCGGTCTTAAAATTTGCCTTTCTTAAATTAGTTTCAAGATGTTTAAAGGTCCTGCAAGCATGTACTTTCACTTGCCAACAAAATCTCTTCGAACCATTTCAAACATAATTTTTAGTACACTTTTTTTTCTACATTTTTTGACCTCCAAACTAACAATCTTCATGTCTTTCTTTCATTTCAGGTATGTGACAAGAACTTCTTTCACCCCAAAACACCATCAGAAATCAATTACACTAAAGAACGGTACCGAACTTCCTCTCCACCACTCAAAAAAAACTTATTTATTGAAATTAACACCTCAGACCAACTGGGCACAAAATACAACCAACAAAATTTCCATTTCCACACACAGCTCTGCTCCTCAGTCTCAATTGCCACAGAACTGAGTACCAAACAGAAAAAAAAAAGTAATCACGTTGCATACTCAAAACATTCGACTCGTTGTAACAAACCGGACTAAACAAACTCATAACTAATCAATGGATTTGTCGTCCTCCTTCCCAAAAGGCTGCCTGCCCCTCCGATCTCGTCTCTCTGTCCGTCGTCTCTGCAACTCGAACCAAAACACTCGCCTTCAACATTTTTGCCATTTCTCAATTAAACGCGGCCACAATTTCACATAAAATCATGACTCAAGTGGTAGTTCGTTCGTTCGTTCGTTCATTTTTTTTTTTTTGTCTTCTTCTTCTCTTAGTCTGTCTTTCAGTCTTAAAGGGGGCGAAGAAAAAAAAAAAAAATAACAACAAAAATTCGTTTGAGCCAACATGAGAGGTGCACAGTGCATACATAAACTTTAGCTAAACTTACTTACGATCCATCCCCCTGGCAGCACTGGCTGTGCATGGCGGTACGGTACGATGCGCGATGGTGCGATGGTGCTAAGGCAACGTTATGAGCATGCATGTGCTAAAGTAAGGCCTGTGTGTGTTGTTGCTGGCCTGGTCGTTCTTGACAGCGACGGCTGCTGGTGGATATACGTTGTTCAGTCGAAAGATTGGAGGTGCCCCCAAAACAAAGTTGCACCACAGTAACATAAATTCCCTGACTAAGCTGAATTTATTTTCATTGGCTGTGGATGAGAGGGGATTTGGGTTTTTTTTTTTTTTTGTATTTTGGTTTGGTTTTGTGTTCGGTTTTTTTTTTTGGAAAAGGATTCTCTTTGAGGAGAAATAAGTGGAAGATGGAAAGCTTCGGTGACTGAAACGATGGGTAAGTCTCCTATTCGATGGGTGTGGATGTAAACTTACTCTCTTAAAAGTTAAAAATCGATGTGTTAAGGCATTTGTATAGTCTCGAAGATTCTAGTATGTAAAAGTCCCCTACTACTTTTAGCAGAATGTGCGCATTAGGCTTTCCATCGTTCTCAAGCAAAAAAAAAAAAAAAATAAGTAAGGAAAAACGTTCCAACATTTCGGGTGTGGACTCTCGAAATCTTTCATTCGACTCGAAGAAATGATTCTTTTGAAACGATGCTTTGTTGCTCTTGATGAGTGATTTATAAAAGTCTTATTACCTTCTGTTTAGTCAGAAAATTGATTGAAAAGACCTAAATTTATAAAAATCTCCTGTCATAGATTTTGTTCCGGGTAATCTCAGGAACTACTCAACCGATTTTGATGAAATTTAGTTAACTGTGTGTAGTTTTATAAAACTTAGGACACAAGATAGTTTTCTTCTTACCTCTCTTGCAAGCAAATAAAATGTGAACTTAAGTTTTCACTGAATAGAAATTTCATTGCAATATTGATTCAACAACAAAAAAATTAACAGCTTACTTTTAAGCCTCAGGCCAGCTTGTAAATAAAATGTATTGAAAAGTTCTCCGTTTACATGTGAAGACGATTTCTTTGTGAAAGACTCTCTAAGCCTCGACGCACAACTTTTCGGTATACTGTTTAACGTTTAAGTAAAAATAACAAAAGAGTTGTCGTGCGAACTGAGTAGCGATCGATGAGCACAGAAGCTCGAAGTCGAACAAACTCTCAAGTCTTTTGAGCGACGTTAAATTCGCCGATAGGAATTATGTTAGATCGCCTGAATTGTGCACTAAGAAGAAATTTAAGTAAATTAGAGCGTAGCAGCAGGGTATTTCAGCTGTCAAAATGCACTAAAAAAGGCACAGGCAAAATTCTGCAGTGACTAGGAGGAGGAGATATACGATCAATTCCCAGATCGTCGTCACACACGTTTTAAAAGTGTTAGGGAAGTGTTCAGAAAATCATTACTTGCCTACACAGCGCTACGTTGTTCTTAAATTGAGTTGAGAATGTGGTTTTCACTCTAAAAGACTTCTCTTCATAAGTTCGCTTGTTCTAGGAAAGAACAACCACCTATCCTAGATAAACTAGCTTTTTTTTTTTAACTACATCAAGCACCTAAATCACGTCTTTTATCTCTGACCAAAGATCCTAACTCAGTCTGACATGTTTATCCCTCAGCTGTCATCACGAAAGTCCCTCATACTCTCTCGTAGTCTGAGAATTGCAAAGTTCCCCCCGACCACGTCACCCTTGCAATTATTTATCCCTCAAATTTGTTCAAACTCGATGAAATCCCTCCCTGATCCCATCCTCTCACTCTTGGTCTATGGAAAATGTCGAAAGGAGAAGGCCAGGAAAGAAGAGAATTGAAAACTAAAAAAAAAAAAGCAACACCAACAAGCGACGACGGCTAATAACATGAAATAATTGAGGATATCGATGCTGAGAGTGCATTCAGTAATTAAATCGATTGAATTCCCTGATTACCTTCCCTCCTTAATGGTCGAGCTGTTGCTGTGGCTCCCTGCATGAGCATCATAGGGCATCATCAACTTTTATTCTTCAAATGATGAAATGATACTTTTTATAGACCCCATCCAGACGGTATAGAGACAAGTTAATAGATTTGCTTAGTTCAGTTGGTTTCTTTTCCTTTTCTCTCTTTTTTTTTTTTTTTTTGGTTCGTGGTGTGGTGTTTTTATTTTTTTGGCTTCTGCACGTTAATAACTTGCGCGGTTAAATGATTGCATAAAAATCGATTTCATCGATGACAGCCAGGTCTAGAGCCAGGCCATAGGATGGCTTTAACATTTGAGTTGTGTCGTCCTGTCGTTGAGTGGCGAGTTTCTATTTTTCATTAATTAGAAGCAATAACTTTTGACATGACTTTTAAAGTTCACGAAATCGTTGATGGAGAAACACAAAATTAGACATGTGCTCAGAAGAAAAAAGAAAAAAACATGTTCGATTGCATAATTAAGTAACGCCCGCACAATAAAATTGAAAGCGATCGAAATGAGTAAATGAGAGAACTACGAGGAGAAAAAAAAAAAAACAAAAGAGTTGGCTAGCGAACTGGGGGAGAGATTAGATTAATTGTCTTTAACGTGATGCTGATTGTTTGAGACTTGAGTTGATGGCTGGTAATTTTTTTGTTTTTCTATTGTTTCGCTCAGCAAATCGAGAAGTTAGACCTTGAGATTTTGCTGAGTGGTACGAGAAGACTGTTTTGCACGATTTTACACAAAACAGCTAATGAGTCATTTTCGTATTTACGACAATGATTTGGCATGTTGGGTGTTTCGCTGACTGTTCATTTGGTTATTCGTTGACTTGTGAGCAGTTCGTAGACACATTTAAAGATCTTTGATGGAGATAGGACGGGTAGACAAAGTCATAGGGGTTGCTTTGGTGGAAGAAATTGAGTTTCGAGACCAATGAGGTAAAAAGGGAAGGCTAGAATAAGTGCTGAGCATAGGTTTTTCACCGTCTGATAAATTTGAGCTTCTTCTTCATTTTGAATGCCAAATTTTGTCGTTGTGATGGACGGATGACAAAAAACTGCTAAGAAATTTGTTCTTAAACTGTCTCCAACTTCGGCAATTGTCTGCGAAGAGATTAAGGCGGCGGATCTAAGCCGAGATAAACATAGATTCCATTTCTAAGTCCATTTCTAGGATCCCGAATTTAAAATTTCCTATAACTGAATGGAAAAGGATCTTTTTTGTGACTTAGAGAGAACAAAGTTGTCTAGTCGTAAAGAAAAATGATAGATCTTATTGATTTGTGCCTCACTTTTGGTTTATGGAAGATGTCGAAAGCAGAAGGCCGAGAAAGAAGAGTGCATTTGTGCATTTTTGTAGAAGGCTGAATATTCTAACGCTTTTCGAGCTAATCCTAACTCTATCAGGACGTCTAAAAAATCTTAGCGATTCTTTTAATTACTCAAAAATGTGATTTCTCTTAAGAAAATCAAAATTTTCCAACAAATTCCACACTTTCACGAAAAACTAAAGAATTTCGGACATTTTTCGTACAGCTCTTAGATCAGCTTCTACTGAAAAGAGAGACTTATCGAACTTCGGAGAATTTACGACCAAAATCGCACACTTTTTGGGCCAGCTTCTCATGGAAAGAAGGACCGAAAGAATTTCGGACAATTTTTGGCTAAAGTTTCACAGTTCTTAGTCCAGATAATGTTGGAGAAAAAGTCCTAAAAAGAATTTCGGACAATTTTCGGACAAAGTTCTTAAGCCAGCCTCACTTGGAGAGAAAGACCTAATGAATTTCGGACAGTTTTCGGCCAAAGTTTCTTCGCAGTTTGTTTCCCTTACAAAGAAAGTCCTAAAAAGAGTTTCGAACAATTTTCGATCATAGCTGCACAATTCTTAGGTCAGCTTCTTTTGGAAAAAAATTCTTAACGAATTTTGGTCAATTTAGGGCCAAAGTCACATAGTTTTTAAGCTAGCTTCACGTGGAAAGAAGAACCGGAAGAATTTCGGACAATTTCGGCACTAAGTTTCACAGTTCTTAAGCCAGCTTCACTTGGACAGAAGGACCGAAAGAATTTCGGACAATTTTCGGCCAAAGTTGCACAGTTCTTAGACCCGCTTTTCATCAAAAGAGCCCCACAGACGTATAGCAGAAGTCCACATCTTTGAAATCATCCTCTGCTTCATCAGAAGTCATGTTCAAGGCGACTGATTTTTATTTTGCAACCGCCGCCATCCCATCATCCACCTCTGACATGTCAACCGCTGCTCCAATCTCTGACAAGCCACAAGACTCCTTGTCTCAAAGGCCGCGCACATCTAAGTCTTCCCGAACACATCCGACCAACGTAACTTGTCACAACACACCCTATGACGCCTCATCTGCATCCACCCGGCCTCACCGCTCACCGCCCGATGTCCAATTTTCACGTCATTACATCATTTTCCCAAAAAAAAAAAAAAACTAACGATCCCAAGAGATCCGAGCTCATTCCCAGAACCACAGCCACCCGATTTGATGGACAGCTCAGCGCTCTTCACCTGACAGTTGTGAGACACATTACAAGCGAGCGGGATGCCCCCACTGCCGCCCGCCGTCCGTCATCCGCCAACCAAACACCGACGACTGATGATATGAAATATGAAACTGCATGCAGTCCCGCTCAACATTGTAATGAGCAATTTCTCTTCAATCAGAATTTTTCCTTTTAATTAACGTTTCCAAGATGCGAGAGAGCGCGCCACAAAGTATCATTTTCGCCGCAGATACAAAATGTCATGTTCTATGCTGAGTGGATTTTGATTGAAAAGGACAGCGCTCACACACACGACCAGGCTCTTTCTCTCTCTCGGTCGGTCGTCTTGTGGTCGGTCAGTTTTTTTTTACAATCGACGATCAGCGATCGCGCAGACAACTGTCAGTGGATGGCAATTGTCAATGCGACCACAATGTGGGATGGTAATTAAAAAAAAAAAAATACAACGAAACACAAAAATCTCAAATCGAAAACAAAAAAAAAAGCGAAACGAAACGATCAGACTCAAGTACCCCCTTAAAGCAAGTGATGGAATTAAGTATTGAAATCAAGTGGAAGAGATACAAAGATACATCCACACTGGTTTGATGGTGGCTGGTGGCCATGAACTGGGCGGCAAGAGGTGCCCGAAGTCCGCCACCACAGTCCGACGATGGCGATGGCGACGACGACGGGGAGAATGGATTCGACATTTATTTTTAATCACTTTTCCAAGTCCACGACGGTAATTAGGTTTTGTGCTCTTTCGTCGATGGGGCGGCAGATGTTGGTCGTGAAAGGGACATTTTGGGCGCTTTGCTTCTGCACTACGACCGAAGGGGGGGAGGACTAAATGGTCGTCGTTGGACACCACTGTCGTTGAATTCAATGAACTTGTGTTTGAGTCAAAGGAGTTCAAGGATAGTCTTTGGTCGAGTGCTAGACTTTGGCCATCCCGTCGTGACTTAAGGCGGTGGGGGTGTTGACAAGATGGGTGCTGCGTTTTTTCCAAGTTCACGAAGGCTTTTCGTCAATTTAGATTCAATTTAGGATCAATTTAGGATTCTGTGTTGCCATTTTTGGCGTGTGCTGAACAGAGATCACCTGATCTTATGCGAGGCGCATAAGTGAAGAATTTTTGGGCAAGTTTTTAGGTTGCGGAGGTCAGCTGGGACATTTTGAGACCTTTTTGGGAGATTTTCGGTCTTTTTCTTGAGCTGCCAAGAATAGTCAAAGCCTTTTTTTTGGACAAAATTTACGGAATCAAAACATTCTTCATGTGAGTGTGATTCTCGATGATTCTTGGAAACTTCAATAGGGCCCTAGATTCAGCTTTTCGGTGATCAAATCGTATTGCTGATCCTTAAAAGTAGTCGTGTGTGCATTTTGTCGAAAATTCAAAAATTTGTTTTAGTCGCTGAGCCAATCGTGTTCAGCATCTCGACCTCATTCTGGGTCTTAGGAGCCCACAAACACACTGTCATGACTTCTAAGACGTCTCTTTTCTAAATGGGAGGTTGAGTTTCCGGAACTTTTCTAAATCGACGTGTGTTACGACATGTCTCCAGATCTTATTGATTCTTATTTTTGACGAAGGGAAAATGCTAAACTCAACCCTAATTGTATGTTATTTGAAAGAAGACACTTTACAGAATCACAATAAAAAGTGAAGTCCTTACTGGCAAGTCCTCTTTTAGGGTTTCGTTCCAAAGGAATAACGAAACCCTTATGGAATCACTTCGGTGTCTATCTGTCTGTCGCCTTTTACATATTTGACTACAACTTATAAGTCCTGTGTAGTTAAGGGATGCAATTTGGACTGAAGGTGTACCTAGGCAACCCAAAAACAAATCATGCACCCTTTTTGGAATTAGTCGCTGATTAAAGATGAAGTTAGTACTAATACTAACGCTCGAAAAAACGTTTACTAACGTTGATGGTCGATATGGGTGTCATTGGAAAGGGGGCAGTGCCCTGATTATGAAAATGTCTGTCTGTCTGTCATTAGGCCTTAACCTCGGTAATTGGCGAGCCACTAAGAATTTAGAAATAAAACTTCGCCAAAAGACGTATTTCACTTGCCTAAAGAAAATTCACAAAAAAAAAATTTCAGAAAATTTTATACTAGCGAAAAGCTTAGTACCAATACTAAATTTGAAAAATAAATTTCTTTTACTAGTTCCTTGATATGGGTATCGTTGGAAAGAGGATGATAGCAAGATCAAAAAGTTGTACTATGGTAATCCCCTCACTCTTATTGGTAAGAAGTTATTAGCCAACAAATTGCCGAAAACTGACTTGTGTACCGTGTCCCCCACCTTATTTTCTAGAATTTTGGACCAAAAAATCTGAAAAAAATTAGAGTTATGGTGCAACTCATCGCAATAGCCCAAAATTATCCGAAAATCGTGTGTGATTTTTTATTTGTACTAAAATAAATTAATTACTAACTTTTTCTGAAAAAAATTTCACGGCAATATATTAAGTGAAGTACCATCGGGTAGGTCTTGCAAAATGAAATAGAGTTTTCATTTTGAACTTTTCATTTGGAAGTTAAGTTTTCGAGATATTAAGCTTCAAAGTCGAAAAAAAGGCGTCCCCCCCCTCGCATTTCCACACCCGTTGGTCTAAAAATCTGGAAAAAATCTGGAATGTAGGTCTTGATGTAATCTTTGTGTTAAAATTGGTTTAAGCACTCTGGCTTTAATAGTTTTCGAGATATTGGCCAAAAACAAAAAAACAACAACACTCGAATTTTAAATATCCAAAAACGCCATTTTGTAGACCTCGGCGAAAGAACAAATGAGTATTATGTCAAAAAAATATTTTCATACAATTTTTCGAGATACGAACTATTTAAATCGAATTAGTTACCTGCAAAAAACGATGAACCGAGGGCAGTCTCAGTGTCGCTTGCGGCATTTCATCCCCTAAATTACACCAAAGCAATTTTCACACGGCTGGCGCGATCAGCGAATGGGAAAGGATTTTCTTTTGTTCAGTTTCGTTCGAAATGAAAGAATTTTAGTGATTGAACAGTGAATTGAGTTTAATTTGATTTGACTATTTTAGTTTGTTAATTTCTTAGACTTATATTAAATCCAAACTACTCTCTGAAGTAATGCGAAAGCGGTCCCAGACTGGATGGTGTGAAGGAGAAGAGGTCAAGATGTGGTTTTAGTGGGTGAAAGTCTCACACTACTTGGAACAGAATGGGCCTGTTCCACCTGCCTGTTAGGTTTCCACATCGTCCTCAAAACAAAAAAAAAAAAAAACTGCTAATTTCGGCGGGTGAGTAAAACTCACACTTGACCCATGAGGAGGAAAAAATGAACAAAGCTCTAGGAAAAAATATATTTTCATGCTGGGATATCCAAAAAGACTCACAAAAAAGCGCCTTCGAGGAGCACTAAAGGTCCCTTACAGGCAGAAATAATTTTTTCAAATTTTTTTTCCCATCATCCACCCAGAGCCCGTCCCATAAGAACGACGAAAAGGTCTCCCGTGCTCTAAAAACCACTCAACCCGAACTCGCAGCTCCAGCAACCGCCGTAACACCTTCGCCTGCGTTGTAACCGAAACCACGACGACAAAACCATCAACACCACCACCGCACACGGATGATGGAAGAGCCAGCCCTATCCACCGGCGCTGCCGGAGCCACCGAAATAGAGAAAAACCCAACACCGCTCCCCTGCCGACGATTCATTTGACACCGGCTTTGATTTCGATTTCCACCTGTGAAAACACATGTAACCCTCCGTATCGGTTTTCCACGACGTCGGCCCACCCACCCCACTCGCCCAGAAGCAAAAGGTGCGTCGATCTGCACGCCGCACCGCAAAGCGAACGGTTTTGTTCGTCGCGCCAATTCATTAAAGCAGAACGCAGCGTCTCGTGTATAATTACTCAAAAAATTACCCAACGTTGGGAGTGTGCAGCGCCCGCTGACACCATGATCCGGCGTCTAGGCGCTGCACGCATTTCGATCGGTTTACTCATGTGGCCACGTCGTCGTTGTCGTCGCCACCCCCTCCGTGAATTTCAAAATCCGCGTCTCGAATGAGCTCAGCAGGGGTTGCGTGCATGTGTGTGTGTGCGGGTAAAATGATAGACTGCCACGTCTCGAGGTTGGATTTGCGTTTCGCTCTCGAATGTGGTGCCGATGGTGGCAGTCTCTGCTGTGAGGTGTCACTTAATACGTTCGAGGGGTGGTGGAGACTTCTCTGTCCCCGGGCAGGGGGGTTAGCTCTATAATTCACTTTCTACAAGCGAGCGTCACTTGTGTGGCATTTGTGTTTGCAAAACGTTGCTCTGTTGCACCGTTGTGTGTTGAGTGCTACACCGTTATACCAAAGTGGATGAAAAATTTTGAAAATGCGAGTTTCCCCAAATGTGCGCGACCGGCATGGCCTGTCTGGGTCAAGACGTATCGAATTTTCCAGACGGGGGCATGGCGAATGGAATACTCTTGGGAACGCGAGAGCACGTGTGTGTGTGTGTTGTGTCGAGAGTTTTCGGGTGGAATGTGGAAGAGAAGTTGGACAGGTGAAGGTGTGACAAATTGCGAGTTTGGGGGGGGAGTAGATCTGACACTTGGAGTGGTCTTAATTAAGTTTTCAAGAGAAGCCGGTTGAGCTGTTTAAGTCGAGCTTAAGACCAGCTGGCGTTGTGAACTGAAATTGGGCGCCTTTGGGTCGGCGACGATAAGTGGATGTCAGTTTGTGACGCATTTCAGCACCATGGGAGATTCGAGTGGTTGATTTTGTTCATCGAGTCTTAGAAATGATTCAAAAATTGGGGGGCTTAGTGTCAACGGGAATGTGAATGGAAGTCAGACTCCATAGAGTAAACTGGAATTGGGAGCTTCAGCATCACTCGATGAAGAGTTAGGAGTTACAAAATTGTACGTTATTGGGAGTCGACTGAAGACTGTTTATTCAAACTTCCTTAATTCTCAAGATAACCCCAATGAACTGTCTTTTACAGGTCTAGAATTATTTATCCTTTCCCATTTGCCGATCGCGCCAGCCGTGTAAAAATTTTGGGGGCGAAATGCCGCAAGCGACACTGAGACTACCGGCTGTTGATCGTTTTTAGCAGGAAACTTATTCGATTTAAATCGTTAATATCTCGAAAAATTGTACGAAAATACTTTTTTTTACGCAACATTTATTTGTTCTTTCGCCGAGATCTACAAAATGGTGTTTTCGGATCTTCAAAATTCGAATGTTGGTATTTTTTTGGTTTTTGGCCAATATCTCAAAAACGATTAAAGCCAGAGTGCTCAAATCAATTTTAACACAAAGATTACATCAAAACCTACATTCCAGACTTTTTTCAGATTTTTATACCAACGGGTGTGGAAATGAGGGGTGGGAGAACGCGTTTTTTTGACTTAGCTTAGAAGCTTAATATCTCGAAAACTTAACATCCAAATGAAAAGTTCAAAATGAAAACTTTATTTCATTTTACAAGACCTATCCTATCTCATACAGGGCCAGAGCATAGCTTGTTCGCTTCTTCACTGTGCTGTGCGCGATAAAATTTTGACACAAGTGAAGGGGACCTGCGGTTTATTGCCGGTTCCGAACGGCGAATTGCGAAAGCTTTCCATCACAGAGGTTACTCCAGGAGGAAAAGCTCTACAAAATCGCAGCACAATTCTATCAGGCCTATTATTCACGGGATAAAAAAAATGTCCACAAGCGCGATTCCCAGAAAAACAAAGAGACTCACGTCCCGCTGAGATGCGGGAGATCCTCGTCCGAGATTCGAAAACAAAAAAGATCACCAAAAGGAGTCTCCCGCGTGGCGCAAATGACCGCGGTCCGCACCGCATTCTTTCACCTCCCGGTAATTTCTTCATTTTCGCAGGCGCGTTACTAGCCGCGTTGCCCTTGGCTTCGGACTCAACTTGACTTCGATCGCCACACACTCTCTGTCCCTCTCTTTCTCTCCCCGTGGATGATTTTAATTTTTAATCGGTTTTAGCGACCGACCGACATGTTCCCTTTGCCGTATATGGCCATCGGTCTGAAAAGGACGTAGAGCGCCTTCGCCGCTCGTAGATAAAAGCGGGAAGTGGCCTCCATCGTCGTCGAAAGCTCACCGGCGGTGTGTGCGTACGCTCGGCTTGTCATCGTTCCTCGCACTCGCGGCTATAGATAGATTTGTATCTATGCATCCATCTACCTGTTGTCCGTGCGAAATGAAAGGGAATTATTCTCTTATTGACGGATTATTTGTAATTTGATACTCGACTGCGGACGGGAAAAAGCCTTGGGACGAGGGGGGAACGTCGCGTCATTCTTGTGCGTGATATTCATCAGCGACGCGCACACGTGATCGCCGATTTATTGGGATTGAACGCGTCATGTCCTGGCGCAGCCAGTTCGTGGTGTGGCGATCGTGAGCACGCATTAAACGGGATGAAATTTGACGACTATTTGAGGTCTTAAGTAGGCCGTAAGTAGACGCGGACGTCGAGAGGCGGAAGGGGGCATCATACGAGCATCATACGAGCATCATCCTTGACATTGTACGCGGCCGAGTCGCCGTGTGATGGCGGTTGATAGAAGTGATCTGATCGGATTATTGGGGAGGGCTTTAATTGAGTGTCATGGACGTCGTCGGGCTTTGTCCTGGCGGTTGGGAAAGTGCAGTGCAATTTGAGGCTTTTTGCAGGTGGGGGGAGAGCTGCAAGGCGATGTTGGTCTACGACGGGCGAACTGAGAGGATTATTCGGGGATTAGCTTTTGATGATGGACATGATGAGGTGATTAGGACGAGAAACTCGTTCGCCGGGAATGCGGTGATGGCAGCTTAAGACTCGACTGTGACAAAACAACTGCGATGAGGTGATGTTTTGTTGTTGACAAAGCTGTTGCCGGGTTTTCATGACCGTGAAGTTTTTGCAATTAACTGCAAGACTGTTGCACAGAGAATAAGTTGCTTCGTTGGAGATCCTTGAGGGGCTTAAAATTAAGACATGGATGTCAAATTGATCGTGAATTGTGAGAGACAGTTGGGCCATCTACTGGTTTCTCCTTGAATTATAGGTTTTTTTTTTAAACTGACAGCTATTTACGTACATTGAGCGAGTTAAAAGCTTTAATTGAAGATCATAGATCTCCTCTCAACGTCGAACTTCCATTAAAAAAATTCGTTTCGCCCTCTCCGCATCAGCATATCACTTTCTCGGCTGGTCTTTTGAAGTCCTCAGTCAGTGGCTAATTTAGAACAAGTTCTACCTCCATCCACTTAAGTGTTTTGTTTTTTTTTTCACTCTCTCTCTCTTATCATCGCTAAAAGGCTTCTTTTTGTCTATTTGGGGACATAAATCTAGTAATGTGACATTTTCTTCTATCGCAATTAGCAAACGCGTTCCGTTCCCCCCTTAAAATCAGACCTTTACACTAATGGCTTTTTTTGAAAAAAAAAAATTTACATTAAATCTCCATAAAACCATATTTTTGTTTTCTTAGCCGAAGATGGAATTTGAATTCCAATCGGAAGCAGGTAAAGAAGAGTTTGGTTTTTTGGGGACCTTAGGAGGCGGATGAGTTCCTGGTCGTTGGCATTTGTTGTGAGTCCTGGGTTTTCACAGATTGATCAGGTTCACAAATCATCCATGTCATTCTTAAGTGATGCCTAATTTTGGTGGGAATATACTGGCGTTTTGAATTTTAGACCAAAATTCGTACCACGGCTTAGAGAGACAAATTTTAGGGACCAAATTTAGGGATTTCTCCCTCGGTACGTATGTCTTAAACAGGAGACTTAACCCCTTTAGCACGCGCCAAAAATATTTTAGGGAAGAAAAAACAATGGAAAAGTAGCAGCTGAAACCGTAGATTGATATTGTCTTACGGCAATTCAAGTTTTTGGCGAAAAAGTGATGCCAATTCAATGCTAAAATCGAAGATGCATGTACCTTCTTTACCCTACTTTTTTAAGGGAAAAATCCATTCGACGCGTGACTTGAACCATCGAAGTATGTCTTCATTTGACTGTTTGCTAATTTTTGTGGAAAACGTGCTGCCAAGTCAAGATTTTGGTACAACATTTTTTTTTTTTCGTGTGGAAAGAACTTTCAAGTAGTTGTCTGTTGCTTACATCTAACGAAATCATTGAGTTCAATTCGAAATTTAGAATTTAATTCCCTTTAAATATTAAGCAAAAAAAATGCTGCCAGGTCAAGTTTCGAACTTAAGATTGATGCAATATAAGCTTTATGTAAAAAAAAAAAAAACAGGAGGAAGTTGTCGTTCGGACATTATTTTAGTGCCATCTATGTTTATAGCCAAGTATTACGAAATGCGCGCGAAAAAGCTAGGCTCTGGCTCTCAACGGGCTGCTACGCCGCCCAATACATTACGAAATACGTTCTGGTATATACATGCTGCCAAATTGTTGATTGTTGTTTACTTTTCTACTTTTTTTGTGTAAAAGCACTGCTAAGTCCTGGGCTTCAACCTATATTTCACAAAATAATTGATATCTAATCGAAATCTAGACGTTTTATGCCTTACCTTCTTCCCTCTGGCCTACTTCAAGGAAAAAAAGTGCTGCCAAGTTAAGATCGAGAGCTTGATACATTCCATATTTGCATGGTATATTTTTTTAATAAAAAACAAAGTAGTGAAAGTAAATGTGGGCGCCGTGGCTTAGTTGTTAGCGCGTCGGACTGTTAAGCGAGAGTACCCGGGTTCGAATACAGCTCGGGGAAAAAACACAGCAAACAATTTTCATGGGCCCACCTCCAGCGAATGACTGATAATCCTCCTGGAGTAACTTCTGTCATGGAAAGCTTTCGCAATTCGCTGTTCAGAACCGGCAATAAACTGTAGGTCCCCTTCATATGTGTCAAAATTACGCGCAGTAGAGTCGTGAAAAGCTAGGTTCTAGCCCTTCGTGGGCTGTTACGCCCCTAATGATGATGATGATGATGAAAGTAAAGCAAAACAAATACAGTTTTAGCGCCCTTAATACGACGGAAACATGAAATCGTCAAGAAATCTTGCAATCTTGATGAAAGCAGAAGAAAGAGCCCTACAACTGCAATTGGTTTTGCTAGTTATTTTATTCCACGTGACTTCAGCGCCAGTCCACGACTTCCGAAAAGACCAGCAGCCCTTAAACATCTCCACATGTCCATTCTCAAACATCACTCCTCCGTCCATCGAACTCGGCAACTAAACAAATTTCTTATTCAAATTTTCATAAGACAAAAAAATAAGAAAAAAAAAAAAAAAATCATCAAAATAAGTAGAGTTGACACATTTCCAAAAAACGAAGATGAAGTGGAACATAAATAACTTTTTTAAAAGCCTCCTTTTTGCCGCGCCGATGGTGGTCGTCGTCGAGAAATTAATTTGGATTAGTCAACGACTGCGTTGGGTTTCTACCCAGGCCTTTGTCTTACTCTCAAAAAAAATTGTCCAGCAAAATTGTGGACATTAACATATTTTTTTTGTTTTTTTTTTTGTTTTTGTTTTATATAATTCAAATTTTGAGGGGACCACAACGACGACGATGGAGACGATTGGCAGAAGCAATCCAATAAATATCGATCGTGTGTATCTATGGATCTGTGGTGTGTATCTCTGTAGCTGTTGCGTAACCACGCAGAGGTCGTGGTCGTGTTTTTTTTTTTTTTTTTTTTGTCTCAATAATTAATGTTCTTAGTGATTCGTATTCGATGAACTTTAAGGAGAAATCGGCATTTTTTCTCTCGTTTTTTTTTAGCAGAAAATTAATGTTGATTGAGATATGGGAATGTAGGCAAATTAGGGTAGATTTGGAAATTGCCACAGCTTGAGATGAGTGCGTAGTCCGGGAGGGACGGGGGACATGATGATTAAAAGTAAAAATAGCAAGATATGAGCTTAAGACTGGTTTCTGGGGACTCTTTTGGGGGAAATGATTCATGGTAATCGGTGTTTAAATGAGAGAGAAGCAGTGAAATTGGCTACGCCTCCAGATTTCATCAAGTCTTCTTGTGGGACTGATTTGTGTGACTTATGAGCTTTGGGTCATGATGGGGACGGATCTTTGTGATTACGGTGGGATTTCTGTCAGACGGGACTTAAGTTATTCTGCTGGTTTTTTGCTGGAGAAGATGAGAGAAAGCATTTGCTACTTGAATCCGGCTTCATTGAACCGATTTGAATTTGAGAAGATTTTTAGTTATACAAATCTAGTAGCAGAACATGCAATTGTAATAAATATCATCAAATTATAACGTACACAGCACAGTGGAGGCGCGAAAAAGCTTTGCTCTGGCCCTATACGGGCTATAACACAGATTATTTATTTATTTTAATATCATCTTTGTGGAAATCGGCGAAAATAAAATAAAAAAAATAGAAAAAAAAAAGTTCTAGGCATTGTTCCCTAAAGAATCAATTGATTTCACAAATTTTGAATAGGTTCCACAAGTCTGAAACGCCAATTTTCTTAAGAAAAATTAACCACAACCTCAATCTGACCGATTAAAATGAATTTTACGAGTTCTGAATACTGCCTCCTGCATATTGAGTGCATGCATAAGATGTAAGTGTTGCCCCCTACGAGTTAAATGAAAGTCCTGAGCACTGTCTCCTAAAAGTGAATGGATTCCATAAGCTCTAAATAGTGTTAAATTTTATTAAAATCGATTTCAACAACTTTTAAATGGATTCTACACGCGGCTCCTTCAATATGAATAGGTTCCACAGGACACGGTTCAACAAGGAACAGGAAGCTAATTAGATTCCATGGAATCCGACTAATGTCTCCTTCAAATTAAGTGAGTTCCTTCAGTTCTGAGTACTGTATCCTTAAAATTGAGTGAATTCCTCAAGCTCCGAATACTATACACTTAAAATTGAATAAATTCCACAAGTTTTGGGTACTGAATTCTTAAAATTAAATGAATTTTACCAGTCCTGAGCACTAACTCCCATAAATTGAATGGATTCCACAAGTTTTATGGACTGAATCCTTAAAATCAAATGAATTCTTCAAGTCCTGAGCTCTATCTCCTACAAATTTTATGAATTCCACAAGTATTGGATACTGAATCTTTAAAACTGAATGAATTCTACAATTCCTTAGGTTTATTTCTACAAATTGAATAAATTCCACAATTTTTGAGGACTGAATCCTTAAAACTATGTAAATTCTATAAGTCCTGAGCGATATCTCCTACAAATTGAGTGGATTCCACAAATTTTAAATACTGAATTTTTAAAATTTAGTGAATACCTTAAGTCCTGAGTTCCATCTCCTACAAATAAAATGGATTCCAAAAGTTTTGAGTACTGAATTTTTAAAACTAAATGAATTCTGCAAGTCCGGAGGTTCATCTCCTATAAATTGAATGAATTCCACAAGTTTTAAGCACTGAATTTTTAAAACTAAAGAGTTTTATAAGTCCTGAGTTCCATCTCCTACTTGTTAAATGGATTCCACAAGCTTTGAGTACTGAAATCTTAAAACTGAATGAATTCTACAAGTTTTGAGTTCCATCTCTTACAAATTGAAGATATTCCCTTAAAAGGAATGGACTTCAGAAGTCATGGGAAGCTTTTCCTACGTAACAAATAGAATCCACAAGCTATAAATAGTATTCAATACAATTGAATAGAAGTTCACAACTTTTGACAACTGCCTTGTTGTCAAAAACTCCACAAATCTGACACAGAGTGTCACTTTTAAGCAGCCTGAGACTCCCAAATCCACTTAAGTCGTTCCAGAACAGTCCCAGCTCCTGATTCACTCCACACGCATGCATATTCATAGAATTTGCCTAAACAGATCACTTCCTTACTCATAAAGCGACCGTAAAATCGATGAGTTTACGATCAAAACTTCAGCTCAACGTTAAATTCTTCATGTTAATCTCGAGCTCGATTAGAGGCTCCTCTCGTCGTCGTCTAATGAGCAAAGAATCTGCGGCATTTTTTTCTCTTCCCCCCCCAACCAGAGACCAAAACTGGATCCATACGCTCACTCGCTCCCTCTCTCTCTGTCTCTCTTGTTGGTGGAATCTAAAAATAACAATAATTAGGAAGAAAACTTTAAAAAAAAAAATAAAAAAAAAGACAGCACCACACGAAGACGAACCCCCTTTCGAATCCACACACCACCATTCCCATTCGGACTGTACAGCCATCTTGTGGATAATTTTAATTCGTATTTTATGGGTTTGGTTGATGGTGGCCGACCTTGTCATCGCGCTGCCTCTGCCCAGTCTTTGCCAGGTAGGCCTGCCTGCGTGCTACTGGTTCCCAGCCTCTCTCTCGCTCCGGCTAAATGTTTTGATTCCAGCGAAAGATACGGATTGTCTTCCCAGGACTTCCACCGTGTAATTACCAAGCACCCGCGCGGGACCCGCACCGCGCTTATCTACAAATTCGCGAATATGGCAATAAATATAACTCACGGATATGCAATAATTACCCAGACGCGACAGGGAGAGAGAGAGGTGAATTCAAATACGCACCACACCACACCGCGTCGCATAACAATAAATTATCCGAGGAGCTGTATCTTTGAGGACAAATCTTGCGGGTTTGTCTTCGCTCTCTCGCTCTCGCGGAAAGCCTGTCACCAGCTGATCCATTTAGCCACCCAAGTTGCCCATGAATCTCGCTCGGCTCTAAGTAGCCGCCAGATAATTTAAGCTACTTTACGGTCGCATTTAGACCGCGTATCTAGATGCCGGTGGGGTTTTCATCTTCGCCTGCGGAAGTCCAACCCGGTGGACACCCCGCAAAAATTTTCAATTTCACCACACACACACGCGGACGGGGTCGCAGCGTGCAGTCAATTTTCAATTAAACGTGATTTATGGAATTTTTTGCAATTAATCCATTCCAGCGCCCCGGCCCACTTATGTTTTGGATTCTGGGACGGCCGTGTGGCGGCCACTTACACCGCTATACTGCTGTATGCGTATAATTTCTCGTAAATCACTAAAATAGAAGATTGTACGCCGAAGACCGCGGACGCGAGAGTGCGGCTCACAATGCGGAAGTTTGAGCGGTTTTTTGATTGAAAGATGCAGCCGAGCCAAGTGGAGAGTCTTGTGTTTGGGATGATGATGAAATTGGAAAAAAACGAAGGGGGGGGGGAGAACGAAATACCAACGGTGGGTGGATGAGGAGAGGCTTTTTGTAATTATTTAATGCGAACACACGGCGGCAGCGGCGCTGGACCTAGAATGCGGCTCTGTTCGGTGCGGCGTTTGCTTTCACCTGTGTGGTGGGAAAAAATGTTTGTTTAATCAGAAGTAAATTTTGCAAGCGTGTTTGGTTTTTTTTTTCTTTTCTCCTTTTTTGTGTTTTCAATCAAAGGAAGGATGTCCTAGATTTTGGTGGTCCGTTAGGAGGCTGATTGAGGCATTAATTGCGAACACATAACCATCTGTACGGATCACGGATGAAGCTATTAAAAAGGATTGCCTGATGCTGCTGTCGGTGAAAGAGAATAAGGCAGTTTTTTTTATTTTCAACGACTAACGGAGTGGATGGGGCCTAGATTTTTTTTTTTTGCTAATTTAATTACTTTTTTTGTTGTGAGGTTGAGAGATACCCAATTGCTTTGGAAAATTGACGTAACACCTGCTGCGAGTGAAGGGAGAGTTGAAAAGTTGCGGTAGATCCACGGGAGCCGTGTCGATGGGATAAATTCCGTCAAGCTTGGCAGTCGAGATTCTACACAAAAAATTCCATCCAGCTTGATGGTTAAGTTTATGAGGAAAAAGTATGGAATTCGGTTCTTTTTGTGGATTCTAAGTGGCTTGACGATGGATTAGACAGTTTGAGGATGGTCTTACGGATCAGTTTGTTCAATTCTGAGACTTGTGGACCATAAATACAGCAAGAAAGCCGGACACCGCTACCTATTATTTATTTTTCAGTGCAATAGGGAACGTAACCTGAGGAACTTCACAGTGACCACAAGACATAATGCATTTGGTTGCCATGTTCGGAGCTAAGTTATTCAAAGTTTAAGGTAAAGCTTATAAAAAAAGGGGAAATCTAAGGTAAAATATTTGTGTATTTTTATCCCAAAGATTGGTCTTATATTCACAATTAAGGAAAAGAGACTTAAGTCTAGACTTCATCCTTTGAGCCCCACGGATTTTGAATTTATGTAATGATATGTAAAAGATGATAGACAGACAAACAGAGAGACACAAAAGTGATTCGGTAAGGGTTTTGATTCTCCTTCTTCTTTTGTTTTTCATTCTTCTTATCCTTGTTTTTTTTCCTCTTCTTTATCTTCTAGTTCTTCTTCATCTTCTACTCTTTCTTCTCCTACTACTTGTTCGTGTTCTTTTTCTTATTCTTTTTTTTCCTCTTCTTCTTCTTCTTTTTGTTTTTTTTTTTTTCTTTCCTTTCTTTTTTTTTGCCTTCTTCTCCTTCTCCTTCTACTTTTTCGTCTTCTTTTTCGTCTTCTTTTTCTTGTCCTTGCTCTTCTTCTTCGTCTTCGTCTTCGTCTTCGTCTTCGTCTTCGTCTTCGTCTTCGTCTTCGTCTTCGTCTTCGTCTTCGTCTTCGTCTTCGTCTTCGTCTTCGTCTTCGTCTTCGTCTTCGTCTTCGTCTTCGTCTTCGTCTTCGTCTTCGTCTTCGTCTTCGTCTTCGTCTTCGTCTTCGTCTTCGTCTTCGTCTTCGTCTTCGTCTTCGTCTTCGTCTTCGTCTTCGTCTTCGTCTTCGTCTTCGTCTTCGTCTTCGTCTTCGTCTTCGTCTTCGTCTTCGTCTTCGTCTTCGTCTTCGTCTTCGTCTTCGTCTTCGTCTTCGTCTTCGTCTTCGTCTTCGTCTTCGTCTTCGTCTTCGTCTTCGTCTTCGTCTTCGTCTTCGTCTTCGTCTTCGTCTTCGTCTTCGTCTTCGTCTTCGTCTTCGTCTTCGTCTTCGTCTTCGTCTTCGTCTTCGTCTTCGTCTTCGTCTTCGTCTTCGTCTTCGTCTTCGTCTTCGTTTTCGTCTTCGTCTTCGTCTTCGTCTTCGTCTTCGTCTTCGTCTTCGTCTTTGTCTTCTTCTTCTTCTTCTTCTTTTTCGTCTTCTTTTTCTTCTGCTTGTTCTTCAAAACCCTAAAAAATTCGATAGCGAAGAAGAAAAAAAAGCTGGAAAGGAGTTTGAAACGCTAGTCCCTTGTTTATGAATCCCCCTTAAGTTGAAGTAAGACTTAACGGATTGAAGCAAAAGTCAGCCTTAAAAATGGCACACAAGTTCGGTAATCTACCAACCAAATTTCAGCTAAATCTGTCAAGCCATTCAAGCGCCATCTATGGATAAACGGAAAATACCAAAAACACCAAAAAATCCACGAATCTCACATTTTCAATTTGCAATACAAAAAAAAAAAAAATAGGCAGCAAAATGTCGGCTCTTAAGTTCGAATTATTCACTGTCAAGGGCTTAATCAATTTAATGGCGCTTATTGAAGGTTTTTTCATATGAACGTCGTTAAGTTTGAAACAGATTATGAGCTTCAAATAAGGACCAAGCCAAATAAATCGCGTTTCCATTAAATTCCAGAATAGGGAATAGATTCCAGATCCACGACTGGTAATTCTACATCGAAGTTAAGGATTCAAAAATGGCATTTATGTATTAGAAAATGGAATTGAGATTTCCAATTTATTAAAATGCAGGGTGGGCCAAGTACAAGTTCCTTTTTATAAATGCAATCAAATGAACAAAATTAAATTTCTTCCACGTATTATGACTTTTTTAGTGAAATCAAACATCAGCATCATCATCATCTTCTTAACCGCGTGATCCACTAACGGTTTCGACGGGTCAATGCACGCAAAAGAGATTTCCAGGCAACTCGATCCTCCGTTGCCGACTCTAACTCATCAGGGGCTATGCCTAAGCGTAGCCAGGCGAAATTTTGGACTTGGTCCAGCCATCGTATCCTAGATCTGCCAAGCGGTCGTCTTCCTGACGGGATCGCGTTCAAACATTCCCATTAATTTTAGAAAACAGCGTCATTCAAGTGATTGGCTCAGTTGACTTAGCAGTAGCGCATTCTGTCACCCAAATTTTCCAAGACGTTGTAGATCAGGCTGTAGCTCATGGACTGCTTGGATTGCATTGGCGTTAGTGCTTGAATCGTTTCTGGATTATTGGCATAACATCGGTCCTTCATGGTTTCCCACAAAAAAAAGTCGAAAAAGGTCAAATCGCAACTAGGAGGCGATCGCCAAGATGGCTGATAACACGAGTTCAAAAAAGCACTATTTGGGCTACACAGCTCACACTTCAGAGATTTCCATATTTTTCAACACTACTGAAGCGCATTTCTTCCTACGGACTTTTCGTCGAGATAATTGGGAAGCATTTGACAGTGTCAAAGTAACCTAGGATCTAAAAAGAAACCGTCAGATGGCCCACTCCTTACAGTCTTTTTTTTACAAAATTGATGAGTTCCAGAAGACGGAAATATATACATTCCATAAGCTCTCCATAACAAAGACACTGCCTATATCGGAAAAACGAATGGACTCCACAAAATTTTCGTCACCTTAAAATCACTTCTTATGCTAAAAAAGAATTGTAGATTCCACAAATCCTCTCTCCAACGTTCCCCAACGTCTTTGTCCGTATTAATTAATATATTCCACACATTCCACTTTCTATATTAAGTCCTATAATACATTATGGGTGGCGTTTCAGCTTGTTTAGACCCAAAACCTAGCTTTTCGCACATCCACTGTGTTTTGCGCGTTTTAATTTTGACACATGTGGAGGGGACCTACTGTTTAATGTCGGCTCGAAGCTGTCCACGAGAAAACTACTTCAGGAGGATTGTCTGTCGCTCGCTGGAGATGAGGCCTTGAAAATTATTTGCAGTGTTTTTTCCCCCCACTGGATTCGAAGTCGCAGTACTTTCGCTTAACAGTCTGACGCATTAACCATTTAAGTCACGGCTCCCACCTCGCTTATCACGCCATATTAATGACTGAAAAAGTCTTCTTAATTCTGTGTCGAAAAATCGACAAATTCTCTGTTTGCTGCGTTTGCAAAGGTCCATAGGGGACATAACACAAATAAACACATTCCACAACGTCCACAGCCACCCGTCGCTCTCAATCCGCCACAGGAAACCTCGCCCCACATCCCAACTAGCTCAACGACGGCTTTAGCGCATTCACAAAACACCAAATTTTCGCTCGTGGGAAGAATTACCAAAAAAAAAAAATTTAAAATTCATAACTCGCGTTCTAAATATCACCCCGTGCCCACGTACCGTCTCCACCTGTGACCCACAAACTCACCTGTTTGTTCTTCGAACCCTCGTGGGCACTCTGCACTTTCATTAAACGCTCTTCTCCCCCGGTCTTCCAGATGGAGATTAACTTTCTTCTCCCCGAAGAAAACAAAAGAGTTGAGCTGCAAAAAAAAAACACACCTCGGCGTTTCTATTTGTCCCCCCTTCCCCCACCCGAGGGAAGAACTCTCCTCATAATTTATCACTTAACTCATCATTATTTCCAAACATTTATACCGAGATTATGCAAATACAAAATGATCCATGAATGATTTGCTCTTATCACCGACGGACGACCGATCCACCACCATCACACACACACGCACACACCACAATGGACTGCGATGAAAAGTTAAGGCCGAAATTTACGATGACTATAATCCCGGGTTTATCTCCTTTTAAATTAGCTACTTATGTGTTTTTCCCGTCGTCTTGTGAATGGACGAGAGTCTTGAGGAATGTCTTGAGTGTTTGCCGAGTGCCGAGCCGTGCCAACCTACAATCACAATTTCATGGGGTCATGTCAAATTGACGAGGAGGACAGAAGAACCGCGTGTTGTTGGAAAATTGAAGTTCGATTGCATCTAACGGTATGAAATTGCAAATGCTGTGCTTCCATTTTTTTTTTTTCGTTTCTTTCTCGCCGCTCGGCTTTAATGGAGTGATTACATCGGAGCGTGGAATTAGCATCTGGCAAGTTAGTTGGGTGCGTGTGTGAGCGTGCCATTTCCCACAGTCTCACACGTGTGTGTGTTTGTGGATCCTTGGCGAGGCCTCTTGGTCATAAATTTTCTTTCATAATATCCTTTTTCCATCAGCAGCAACCAAAGTCGAAGTCGAAGTGGAAGTCGAAGTGGAAGCCGAAGAAGAAGCAGTCCAAGCAGCATCTTCACTGGAGTCGATGATGAGTCTCGGTTTCATCGGTGGTGCGGTGGCTCCCGGTGGCTGCTGATGCTGCTGTTGCGGCGTGTTCCGACGCACGCACGTACCCGTCCGCACAAACACACACACATACACCTTTGTAGGCAAAAATTTGTAACGTTTAGTTTTAAATGGTCAACCATTTTAATTTTCAGCTTCGGTGCAGACTATTAAAGCTCATTAAAGTTGATTGGGTTTTGCATTTCGTAGATACTTTTTAATGATTAGCTTTGATGCATGAAGATGGGAGGCATTTTCTTTATTACTTACTGTGTGTGTGTGTGTGTGAGTGAGAGTGTGTGCGAATGTTGTGGCTGAAGCGTAATGCGAACATGAGTTCATGATGTTGAACGATACTTCTTCTCGGCGCGATCGTTAGTTTCCTTTTTTTTTTTTTTTTTTTGTCTTCTTCGCTGTGTATCTGATATTTTGATTCAATGTTGCAATTTAATTTAAAAATCCTTTTTTTTTTTTCCTGTGGTGGGTTTGGTGCAGCGGGCCGAGGTGGTGAAGGACAATATGAGGGTCTATGAGGGAATTTAATTATTACAATGGAATGGGGAAGGTATTTTGATTAGAGGAATGCCTTGCAAGGAGGTGAGGGAGATTTAGGGCCTGATGTAGTGGTTGGTTTCAGGAAGGTAGAGAGGGTTAAGAGATTTGCAACAGAAGTGCAAGCAGGGAGCAAGTTTAAAAGTTGGACTCTATCATTCTTGGGAATCTTTCAAGAAATGGAAAATGAAACGACGTCCGGTTGATGTAGGGAGCCATTTTTTTTTTCTGCTCCTGATAGAAACTTCAAATAAAACTTAATTCTCATTCATTTTGATGATCACTTTTTTTAAGTAAGACTTCCTTACGTAAAACATCTTTACGCACGCACGTTGGGGGTAAACTGGTGAACACGAGACGAGAGCGTTACGAAAAGTGTGATCGGTAGAGGCGAACGAACGGCTAGAGTGCGAGCAATGCCGTTCAAAAACATAAAAGATGTGACTCGTGCTATTTTTAATATTAGGTTGTCAAATATCTCCCTTTCGCCATCCAAACTAATTTCGTATCCAAACTAATCATGCATAGCGTCGTTTTGTAGGTTATATCAAGACCTTTCAAATGATGTAATGCCAGATACGAGCTCTGTAGGGCTTTGTACATAGCCGGAAAATTCAAAATACAAAAAGGCGGAAGGGAAATATTTGACAACCTAATACTTTGTTCTTAATAAGCGTTGATTCTCTCCAGATACCTGTCAAAGTTTTACAGGGTGGGCCAAACACAAGTTTCTTTTCAAAAAAAGGAACAAAATGCACCAGATATTTTTTTTTCCTTGTTGTTGGCTTTGTTAGTGAGAGCAAATATTTCTATTAATTATAATCAGCACTGTCGTAAGAGTGGGGTTACGCAGTAGTGACAGAATCACTCAAATTTATCAAGAGCTCTAGATGGTTACGGGTTGTAGCTCACGCTTACTTCCATGATATTGGCTTTGGAGCTTTGGTGCTATTCAAGCTGCTCTAAGATTCAAATTGCAAAATGATAACCAAGCGTATGATCATGCGGCGTCAATTGGTGAATGAATTGGACCTTGTAATAGAATGACTCGAGATACAGCTCCTCTGACTAGTGCGTGAAATGTTAGGCTGCTAGGATCGATGGAAATAACACCACAAACATTTTTCACGGCCCCACCTCCAGCGAACGACTGAAAACCCTCCTGGAGTACTTCTATCATGTAAAGCTTTCGCAATTCGCCGTTCGAAACCGGCAATAAACTGTAGGTCCCCTTCACATGCGTCAAAATATATCGCGCACAACACAGTGGAGACACGAAAAGCTAGGCTCTGTTCCTTCGGGGGCTGTTACGCCCCTAATGATGATGATATGAAAAAGTTAATAAAGGTTTTTCCTGTCGTTAGTATCGGTACTAACTTTTTCTTCAATCTACGACTAAATCTGAAGAAAACTGTTGGCCTATTTCTGGGTTGCCTAGATCCACCTTCAGTTCAAATTTTATCCCTTGATTCTAAAGGACTTAGAAGTTATAGGAAAATATGTAAAAGGGGACTGACAGACAGATAGACAGACACCGAAGGGTTGAAGGGTTTCGTGATTCCTTTGGAACGAAACCCTAAAAATGGCCCACTTTTTACTACACTTTCTTAAATTTTCGAAAAGACATTTACATTATGGACTTTAATTTGAAAGTTTAATCAAAAAGACTCAAATTGAAGCTCTTTCGCTTTTTGTCCAAATGAGGTCTTAGGATTGCAAGAAATTGTTGTCGTTCCAGTACGCCGATACTAAAAGCTGTTGAACAATTGAATGCAATTTTTCATGGCCGCTGCAAAATAAATCAATACCCAACTTCAGGTTGGTTCCAAAGCCACATTCATCGATTGCAATCACTGATGCAGCAATTATGGGCTGCAGTTTTTCTTTTACAACCCTTACGGCTTCTTCGGTTTAAAATGAAGACAATTGAAACGTTTTTCTCACATTCATGTGGTGAAATCAAAAAAGAAATATTTAACACAAGTACAATAATCCTAAGACAATCGAATAGTTTGTAAGATCTGCAAGAAAAACGACGATGAAACGGGTGGTTTTCAATGAGCAGTTGAGTGGTGACTTAACGTTGAACAGTAGACCTTTACATGGCATTAAAGACCCGACTACCACCTTTGAAAAACTGTTTAATAGACAGCATTCCATTCATTTTTTTTTCTGTTATTTGATATTTTACTTATTAATGCTTAATCAGTTAATGAAAGAAAACTAATGCTCGTTTTCTTCTTCTCATTTCAGGTATGTGGCATTTCTATTCAATTATTCCACAGTTGTAAGTAACGCGATGAATATAAATGAACATAGAATTTAGTTCTCGAGGTTATTAGCAGTCGTGGATGGACACAGAAGATTTATAAAAACCAACCTTTTGAGTCAAAGAGAGTGTCAAGCGTAGTTTTGTCAATTTTTCCCTTGAGTCCCGACCTTGTATGAATTGATGTTTGTTAAAACAACATAAGGGGAAATTTTATTTTTAAAGGACACAAAAAAAACTTTATACAGTACGTAAAAAAAATTTAGCATACACCACCAAAAAAGGAGTGTTCAGATTTTGCTAGAAAATAGCAAGTTTATTGAACTTTTTTGTTGTTTTTTTTTTTTCAAATACAATGGAAACTATATTTTTGTCCACAACATACTTTTTTTTTGAGACAAAAGAACCAAAATTAAATTGTATTTGTTGGTGTATGCTCATTTGTATTTTGTAGAACGAAATATTTGATGTCAACCTTCAGTCGGAATCAAAAGACAGTGTACACTCTTGAGCATTCAAAAACTCATAAAATAAAGAGTGATTTTTTAGCTATTATCTTTTTGGCAACACTGGTTTAAACAGCTGACGCACGTTTCGTGTTTTGTTTCACTGTCAAACATCTTCAGTTTGGTTTATAATTTAACCATGAATCGTCTTACAAACGAACAACGCTTGCAAATTATTGAATTTTATTATCAAAATGCGTGCTCTGTTAAGAAAGTTTAGAAAGTTAAGAAAGTGTTCAGCGACGAAGCTCATTTTTGGCTCAATGGGTACGTAAATAAGCAGATTGTCGATTTTAGAGTGAATATCAGCCAGAAGCATTGCAAGAGCTACCAATGCATCCAGAAAAAGTCACAGTTTGGTGCGGTTTATGGGCTGGTGGCATCATTGGACCGTACTTCTTCAAAGATGATGCGTAACTCTGAATGGTGAGCGCTACCGTGAGATGATATCCAACTATTTTTTGCCCAAAATGCAAGAGCTTGACTTGCATGACATGTGGTTTCAACAAGACGGTGCCACATGCCACATGCCACACAGCACTCGCAACAATGGACTTCTTGAGAGGCGAGTTCAGTGAACATTTTATTTGACGTTCGGGATCGGTCAATTGGCCGCCTAGATCGTGCGATTTAACGCCTTTAGACTATTTTTTGTGGGGCTATGCTAAAGCTCATGTCCATACAGATGAGCCCGCTTAAATTGACGGATTGGAAGACAACATTGAAGCATTTATTCGTGAGATACCGACCGAAATGTGGGAAAGAGTGTGCCAAAATTGGACTAAGCGGATGGACCAGTCAAGGTCAACATTTGCATGAAATAATCTTGAAACATTAAATTCTATGGACCGTACTATCGATTCAAATAAAGATTTCATGCATTTTTCTGAATTTTATGTTTTTTTTTTGAAAAACTTTCCTATAGCTTTTCAAAAATCACCCTTTAGGTTCTGGGGCTCCTATTTTGGAAGTTTTTGCTAGTTTTGGAAAGGTTTATTTATTCTTTAAAAGTGGCTAAAAAAATTTAACAATAAATTTAACAAGAACAATTTTGACAGCCAGATAACCAAAATTAGTCTATTTTTTTTTTTTTTCGAGTCAAAGGAAAGTATTCCGCGACTCTCCTAGTGGAATATGCGGCCATAGTAGATTAGAGAAGAGAAAGAAAGTATACACCTTAATAAAAAGACCAAAAACTCGAAGCTATGACCAAGACTGTCATCTTTTTGTGTCAGAATTAGCTTTGCGTTGATTCTACTAACTTTTTAAATTAATTCAACAAGAATTTTATGCCATTCATTCACTGAAATGGTCGTCAACAATATTTTTCTTGTAATCTACCGTTTACGGACGTGCGTATCAAAATATTCCAACAAATTACAAAGCAGATTGAAGCCTGGTAAGCGTAGGTGATCATTTAGCTCACTAGATGCCCATTAAAGCAGAAATTCCTTTTTTTGTTTGTTTTTCTATTCTTCATATTTTTGTCTTACTAGAGAACCCATGGTCCAACCAGTCCCACCTTTGGAGTCCTTGGTTACAAACTTTTCCTTGAGATGGTCAAAGAAACTATTTTATTAATTTTCGTATTGATTTAGACCAAGTTCGATTCAAAGTTGAAAAAAAAAGAGTGCTAGAGCTAGAGTAAAACTTCTTTAGCTGAAGTCAAACTCAATGCATCGAACAGAAATGTAGCCTAAAGCCATGTCTGCAAGAAAAGGAGTCTACCTTTCAAATTTCAACCGGTCAAGTCGTTCCAAATTTGCAAACTGCAAACGTTAATAGGTAGAGCCGATTTGAAAACCCACAAATTTCCTAACCCTTGAATGGCTGAACCGATTTCGATGAAATTTGGAATATAAAGTTCTTATGTTTTTCACTAAAACTTTAACTAATTTATTCTTGGATGCAATGAGTTTGACTTCAACTTAGAAAATAACCGCGGCACATAGCAGGCCGTCGTTTCCATAAATTTCAAAGAAATCGGACCGATCTACTGAACTCTTTGGCTATTGCGCACACGTCACGCACGTCTCACACCCGCGACTGCTATGAGCCCCAACGCAAAGTTATTTCAGCCCCTTTCTTCTTCTTCTTCTTCTTCTTCTTTTCTTTGCCCACATGTTCCACTTAAGGGGTTGCGGGGGCAGTGCGCGCAGAAGAGATCTCTAGGCAACCCGATCATCAACCTCTCGGGGGGTATGACCAGGCGTAACCAGGCGAGCCTTTCGACTTTCATCCATCTCATCCTGGTTCAACCGAGCGGTCGTCTACCTAACGGAGTCGCATACAAGGCACGCCTCGGTAGTCATACTGCAGGTGACATTCGTGCCACGTGGCCAAACCAACGAAGTATGGACCTTTCCTTTCGGAAAAGAAGCTGCTCAACATTAAGCTCTCCACGCACTGCTCTACAAAAACAAAATATACAGAATACGATCGGCGAATAAGTTTACCTGAGGAACAGAAAGAAAGCACCATCACACTTTTCGTAACGCTCTCGTCTCACATAAATCAGTTTACTCCCTACGCGCGTAAAGAAGTTTTACTTCAAAAATTAGTTGCTGCTTAAATTAGTGACTGTTGAGTCCCAAAAACTATTGTGGACATCATCTGTTTCCAGGTTTAAGAAATCAAGATTACGCTTTCCCGTGTTATGCTCTCTTCTACGTCACAAAAGACCCCGAAAGAGAGACAAAATTCATAGAATCAACTAGAATCGAGTCAAGACAATTGGGTCTCTTGTGACGTAGACGCGGAATAAAGAGAGCGACGGCGCAACCTCTATTCTATCAATCTATTTTAAGCCCTGTCTCAAGATTTGTGAATTGGTCGCGGAACTGCCAATTCGACTCATGCATGTTCTTCACCACAAAAATGTCACCCTTCCCTCCGTCTCCTGGTGACATGACCACTTCCTCAACCCCATGTGTCAACCTTGTTAAGTCACATAAAATTCCACCCGCCCAACTCCATCCCCATCCGACTTTACAACGAAAAAGAAAGAATTCCATCCAATCCACTCGATCGTGTCTAACTTTTGGTTGCGATCATTTCAAAATCAACCGCACATGGACGGGAAAAAAGAGAAAAACACTTTGATCGGTCACCGCAAATAAATAACTCAAAAACCACAATCGATCCAAAATCCAATTCAAAAACCATAAAATCGAGAAATCCATCTTATAGATCAAAATAAATTGCGTTGCGGTTGCAATATTTCATCATTAGATGGAATGACGCCGGTGTACCGCAAAACGACGACGTTTAACTTCGTTTGCAGTGACTGCCCTCCCCCCCCCCCCCCCGGGAACCACAGATACAAGTTACACGCCACGACGGCTAGAGGTTCGAAAATGTTGACACATGTTATCGATCAGTTTTTGGCAGAGAGCTTGGCAGCAAAACGATTGTTGTCGTGTCCATTAAAGTGATCGCGCGCAACAGCTTGTCGTTAGGTGTAAGAAAAATATCGTCTAGCGATTGAAGCACGTTTTAGCCGTTTATGGAACGTGGACAACGACGTTGCGGTATCTGTGACCCAATTACGCGCCTCAGATGGTCATCGCTATGCTTTAATTGTTTAGCGCGCCCCTTTTGCATAGCACCGCCTCGGATGTGGCGTTTTAATTGGAGTTTCCGAGACGTGACGATGAAGAAATATCCATCAATCACAGGGTGCTCTGTAGCCAGCTGCAGGTTGCTTTCGAATTAGCGCCAATTTCAGCGCTTCAATTCCCCTCTTCTCACACACGCACACTCGCACGACTGCGTCCTCAAATGTCACCACGCAGCGGCGACTGAGAAAGAGTCGCCTGCCCTGCTCGACGGCGATGATGAATTTCGTGGCAGAAACTAAAAGTGGTTCTTGGAATTGGCTAAACATGACATTTACGGCAACTTAACCTGGCAACTTAATTGATTGATTGTTGCATAAATTACACGCGGCCACATGCGCGCGGTGGACAACGCGTTTAATTGGTTTTGACTCCGTCGCCCTCCCGACACAATGCCTCCGTCTTCGCTGGGTTATCCTCAATGCATCTGCAGAGGGTGTGAAAACACGCTCGATCGGATTAGCGTGACTCATCTGGGACTGAGATTAGCATTTCGCATACAAAAGGGAAATTAATTGGCTCGGTATGCATAAGGAAATGGCAACTATTAGTTTTGTTTTTCTCCCTTGGGCGGTCGGCATAAATTACAGAGCGTTCCCCGCCGGACTCGCGGTTGAATTGTTTTTAGCTTTGTCCCGGGTTTCTTAATTAAAATATAAACTTGTCAGCCTTAGTGGCGACGACGGGTGGCTGCTGTCTTTTTGCACAGAAACGCGCTGGTGGGCTGTGGTGACTGTTGCAGTGACAGGGAGGCTGCTCTCATGAATTCTCTCAAGAAACTGCGTCTTTTACGTCGAATGTTATCTGGTCTGAAGGTTGGCTTGAAGGCAAATCGTACTACGCGGCTATAAGGCTTTTGGTTCATTTTTTTTTAATAAACGATGTGTCATTGTCTCAGAAAATTGAAAATTACTCAAAACAAATAAAACATTTAAAAACAGTTTGAAATTTTGATACACGTAGGCCAAAGCTGAGACCATTTTGCTGCCAACCATCTTTTGGGTTCCCACAATTGGATGAATGTAGGCAACGAATTTGGCCGGTGGGATGTTACACCGCCAAGACAAATATTTCTGCCTAAGAACCTACCAAATATGTTATTGATATACTGTCGCCTCTAGGCTCGTCCGACCATTGTGTCGTGTCAGCTAGCTTCTCGTTATCACCCCACACAGTTAGGGAAAAAAATTCCTAAAAGAACTGTATGGCTCTACGAGAAAGCCAACTGGAGCGATCTGAATAATTTCTTCAGAGATTTTAACTGGTCGCTATGCTTCCTTGAAAGCGACGTGGATGCCGCTGCTGACATGATCACCAACATAATTTTGCTGGGAATGAGGTCTTTTATTCCTCACAGAGTGAAGGGTATCAAACCTAAAGCAAATGTGTGGTATGACTCGAGCTGCAAAGAGACTAGAGTTGAACTTCCGGTTATACAAGGCCAACCCCTCTGAGGAAAACCGGAAGAAGTTTAAACGAGGCAGAAATGACTGCAATGTCCATATCAGGCGCACTAAACTCTTACATGAACAAAAATTGAGGCAAAAAGTGCTGCAATGTCCCAAGAGCAGCAAAAACTTTTGGTCATTTGTTAAAAACATTAAGAATTCGGCTACGTCGTCGATTCCTACGCTCATTTACAATGACACTCCAGGTGTCAGCTCTTCAGACAAAGCCAATCTGTTTGCTGCGCATTTTGCAGCTAGCTCAATGCTACCTGATTGCACTTTGTCTCCGCCTATACTTGAGCGCGTGAACTGCTCCATGGGACAAATCCATCCAAGAGTTCTCAAGGATCTCAACATACACAAATCCGCTGGCCCGGATGGTATTTCCCCCATACTTTTGAAGAGGTGTTCTTCCGCATTGGCAAAATCATTGCGTAAGCTTTTCCATCTATCCTTCTCTTCTGGACTCTTTCCGAGCAGGTGGAGAACAGCATTTGTCCAACCGGTCCCTAAAAAGGGCGAACCTTCATCACTCTCCTCGGCACGACCCATAGCACTTATTTCACTTCTTTCCAAGGTCATGGAAACGCAGATAAATTGTCAGCTTAAGAAATATCTTGAATCACAGAAGCTTCTTAATGACCGGCAGTATGGCTTCCGTAGCAACCGGTCTACTGGTGATTTGATGGCATATCTCACCGAAAAGTGGAACCATGCTTTGCACAACTCAGGTGAATGCAAACTTGTTGCACTTAACATTTCTAAAGCATTTGACAGAGTTTGGCATCAAGCTCTTTTGGTCGAAAATGCGTGCTTTCGGTATTGATGAATCTCTTCTTCTATGTATTAGAAATTTTCTTTCGGACCGTTCAATCTGAGTTGTTTTGGACGGATTCCAGTCTGACATCCACCACATTAACGTTGGTGTTCCCCAAGGCTCTGTTCTGTCTCCGACACTCTTTCTCATTTTTATAAATGATCTCTTGTCTGCTACTTCTAATCCAATCCATTCCTTCGCTGATGACAGTACCCTCTGCTTCTCATATTCATTTCAAGACTCACGGCCTAGCTCTTCGGCCGTAGAATTGGAACGGCACGTTAAATTCTGACCTTGACAGCATAATCAGTTGGTGTAGAACCAATAGAGTGGAATTTAATGCTTCCAAAACGCAATGCTGTTCACTGTCGCTTAATCAAACATCCAACAATCAGCCATTATCCATGAATAGCACTTGTATCAAAGAAACCGAAAGCCTTTCCATCCTCGGCATCTGCTGGAATGATCATATATTCGAGGTTGCCAAAAATTCTGCGAAATGTCTAGGTTTCCTTAAACGATGCAAGAAATATTTCACCCCTTCTGATCTGGCTTCCATCTATTAGGCATATATCCGTCCCAAATTCGAGTACAACGCTCATATCTGATCTGGTGCATCTAAGACCTCCTTGCACCTGCTGGATAGAATACAAAAGCGAGCGATTAAACTGATCGGAGACAATGATATTGCGAAGTCTATAGACTCGCTTGAACATCGTCGAAATGTTTCCTGTCTGTCTTTGTTTTATCGCTTTTTTTAATGAACAGTGCTCGAATGAGTTAGCCAACTGCATTCCCCCCCTTCAAACATTCACCCGCAATACTCGCCACGCTAGGAATGCTCATCAGTACGCCCTCAAGCCTGCTTTCGGACGTACGGTAAATTTCAGAGCCTCGTTCTTTAGCCGCACCACACGAATATGGAATGCTCCCCCAAACTCAGTTTTCCCATCTGGGTATAACATGACGACATTTAATACCAACGCGCACCGGTACCTTCTTTCTATCTATCCCTCGGTACCGTCGGCCCGTGCTGTGTCCTAAACAGGACACTTAAGGGTAGCCCCAACCCCTTTAGCGCGCACCATAATATAAAAAAAAAAAACTGAAAAAAGGATAAAAAATGTTTCAATGTTTCAAATGACTTCAATTATGTTTAAATCTAAAAGACATTTACAGTTTTCAAGCTTTTTGTTTAAAGATTTTCTTTATCTTCAATTCCTCAGGCTTCAATTATGCATGAGGCTGCCTTTATCTTCTTCTTTTGCGGGCACTACAGTCCGGGGTGGACCTGGGCCTCAGCCAACATGCTTCGCCATCTAGCGCGGTCTTGGGCTAGGCGAATCCAGTTTCGTACGCCCAACTGATTTAGGTCCCTATCCAACTGGTCACGCCACCGGAGGCGAGGTCTTCCTCTACCGCGTTGTCCATCAGGGTTGGACTCGAAGACTTTACGAGCCGGAGCATTAGTGTCCATACGCTCCACATGACCTAGTCATCTCAGCCGGGACTCTCGAATTCGTTTAACTAGATCGATGTCGCTATACAGCTCGTAGATTTCATCATTTAGCCTTCTCCTCCAAACTCCCTCTGTGCAAATGGGACCAAAAATAATCCGAAGAACTTTCCTCTCGAAGCGACCAAGAATCTCTTCGTCCGCATTTGATATTGTCCAAGTGCCATACAGTAGGACTGGGACTTTCTTTCTCGATGCTCGCAAATGCCCCACTGACAGCACGTTGTGTCCTTCCGATGATGTCAATATCATCGACATATGCGAATAGTTATACGGACTTGTGGAAGATCGTGACTCTAGTTTTGACGCCCGCTGCCTTTATGATCCAGCGAATTCGCGTCGAACGATGCGACGAAATTCGCGCGATTTACGTTGCCATCAGCGAGAATTTTCTTAGTTAAAGTTGCTTCATTTAAATAAAGTCGAATCCCTCTAAGTCGAATTAATTTTGAATCTAAGGGTAAGGTTTTTGTATGAAAAATTGGAAAGAAGAATGCCAAAATATGGCAAAAAAATTCGAGTTAGAGTGAAATTCGACTTAGAGGGAGTCAACTGTAGTTTAAATTTGAAAATTGGCTATTCAAATCTTTTTTAGGGTTTCGTTCCAAAGGAATAACGAAACCCTTATGGAATCACTTCGGTGTCTGTCTGTCTGTCTATCTGTCTGTCTGTCTATCTGTCTGTCGCCTTTTACATATTTGACTATAACTTATAAGTCCTTTGTAGTTAAGGGATGAAATTTGGACTGAAAGTGTATCTAGGTAACTCAAAAACAAATCATGCACCCTTTTTGGAATTAATCGCAGATTCAAGAAAAAGTTAGTACTAACACTAACGCTCGAAAAAACCTTTACTAACGTTGATGGTCGATATGGGTGTCATTGGAAAGGGGGCAGTACCCTGTCTGTCTGTCATTAGACTTTAACCTCGGTAATTGGCGAACCACTAAGAATTTAGAAATAAAACTTTGCTAAAAGACGTATTTCACTTGCCCAAAGAAAGTTCACAAAAAAAAATTTAAGAAAATTTTATGCTAGCGAAAAGCTTAGTACCAATACTAAATTTGAAAAATAAATTTCTTTTACTAGTTCCTTGATATGGGTATCGTTGGAAAGAGGATGATAGCTAGATCAAAAAGTTGTACTGTAGTAATCATCTCACTCTTATTGGTAAGAAGTTATTAGCCAACAAATTGCCGAAAACTGACTTGTGTACCGTGTCCCCCACCTTACTTTCTAGAATATTTGACCAAAAAATCTGAAAAAAATCGGAGTTATGGGGCAACTCATCGCAATACCCCAAAATTATCCAAAAATCGTGTATGATTTTTTATTCATTCTAAAATAAATTAATTACTAACTTTTTTCGAAAAAAATTTCACGGGAATATATTAAGGGAGGTGCCATCGGATAGGTCTTGTAAAATTAAACAAAGTTTTCATTTTGAACTTTTTATTTGAAAGCTAGGTTTTCGAGATATTAAGCTTCAAAATCGAAAAAAGGCGTCCCCGCCCCCCCTTTCATTTCCACACCTGTTGGTCTAAAAATCTGAAAAAAAATCTGGAATGTAGGTCTTAATGTAATCTTTGTGTTAAAACTGGTTTGAGCACTCTGGCTTTAATAGTTTTCGAGATATTGGCCAAAAACAACAACACTCGAATTTTAAATATCCAAAAACGCCATTTTGTAGATCTCGGCGAAAGAACAAATGAGTATTATGTCAAAAAAATATTTTCATACAATTTTTCGAGATACGAACTATTTAAATCGAATTAGTTACCTGCAAAAAACGATGAACCGAGGGCAGTCTCAGTGTCGCTTGCGGCATTTCATCCCCTAAATTACACAAAAGCAATTTTCACACGGCTGGCGCGATCAGCAAATGGGAAAGGATTTTCTTTTGTTCAGTTTCGTTCGAAATGAAAGAATTTTAGTGATTGAACAGTGAATTGAGTTTAATTTGATTTGACTATTTTAGTTTGTTGATTTCTTAGACTTATATTAAGTCTAAACTACTAATCTGTTTGCGAACGAAACCCTCGGCGGATGAGTAAAACTCACACTTGACTTGGTTTTTTTTTAACACCTTGAATGCCACACTATTTACGAACACATTTAGTGCCGGTCACCGATGAACCCCATGGCATTCAACGTTAGGATAATAATCGGAGACTTCCATGATTTGGTTTTTACTTGACTTTATTTACATCCAATTTTTGTACTTTTTGGGTAATGCGTCTTGACTTGTATCTCCATTTCTTCCGAAACATCTCGGCGTAAGTCGAAGGATTGTTATGTTATGATTGGCGTTTCGCCGCCACCTAAATATAACATAAGTCGAAGGATTACTATAACAGCTTCAGTCCGGAGACTTTTTCTAGACTTTCGGCTATTGGACACGTGATGTTCTAAACGTTTAAGCCCCATTAGCTTTTTTTTTCGAAGAATTTCGCAATGCTGATCATTTAAAAAAAACAGTAGTAACATTCTTTCGTTAATTTTGGGGGTTATTTCTTCAAAACCGCAAAAGATTTTTATTCACCAGCTTATAATACAGCACACCCTTCTGATCCCTCCGAATTCAGAGCATGACCATCACGACATGGATATTCGGCTTGGCCGTTGATTTGGTTGGTTGGTCGGGATTCACATATGATTTTTTGCGATTGAGGTTGTCGTAATGGATCCATTTCTCCTCACCAGTAACAATCCGAAAAATGGCTTCCTTTTGTGGTGTTCCAGCAGCATTTCGGACATGCAAAACCGCCTTTCAACGTCTCTTGTGCAACCCAATTTCCTTGCTTTTTAATACATCCAGCTGCCTTTAAGCGTTTTGAAATGGCTGCTTGAGTGACACCCAAAGATTCTGCGAGCTCTTCTTGTGTTTGACAGCAATCTTCATAGAGGAATGCTTCCAGTTCTTCATCGTCAAACTTTTTTGGCTGCCCAGGATGTTCATCGTCTTCCAAGCCGAAATCACCAGTTTTAAGTCGTGCAAACCACTTTTGGCACCTTCGCTCAGATAGTTCAACATAAGCTTCCACCAAAATACGACGACTTTCGGCAGCATTTTTCTTCATATTAAAGGAATGAAGAAGAACTCCCCGCAAAAACACTTTTTCATGCACAAAGTTCGACATATTTGAGTGAAAAAAAATCATTGTTGCTTCAAATGAATGACATATACTGAAATGACGTACAATGACAGTAGCTTTCCAATGTATGTTCCAATGGAATAATGCAAGTTACGCCATCTCTTAGCAAACCGCACGAATAAAATTATAGACCCAATATTTCGCCACCATTAATTGTACTAGAGCGAAAATGTCCACTGCGATAACGAGACTGGAAACATTTACCCGAGAATTTGATTCAAATCGAACGGTCTATTTGCTAACCGTAACAGAATAACAATTTTCACACAAATTCTACATTCCTTGTGCTTCTGGTGTTCACTAACGGCCTTAAGCCACTCTTCATGTCTCTCCTTTTCTATCCGACAAACTTCTGTTTGAGTTGAACACGCTTAAGCGTGAGTTAACAACAATCCTCAGTCCGTAGCTCACACGACAAGTCTCTGAAATATTTCAAACGATTCACAGCCGAATCTAGTCCCGTTTCAATTCCAGCCTGAGGTCACAGTTATCACCTCTCGATTCCATCGCGTCTCATTCCAGGAATTTCTTTAGCTTTTCCCATCGCATCGTCGTGTTCTGTTCCGAAGCAGAAACAGAAAAAATGTTGGTCAAAAGAGAGACCTCCTTTCTCCTTTTCCCAAACTCCTAACTTCCTGATTAACATTCCACACAGCCATTTAAGCGATTCCCATCGTCATGCCATCTAAGGAAATACTTCCCCACACTTCCCGAAAATCACCCTCTCTCTCTCTCTCTCACACCTCGATAGAGATCTCAAAACACACTCCGAGACGGTTCGAGTTATGTCACCAAACAACCATCTCTCGGATGCCTTCAATTACAATCCACAAACAACATCCACACATGGCAGTGTCTCCCTCCTCGTTGAAAGTTATGACATTTCTCCCACCACACGTTCACTTGAACGTGCCTCGGGAGTGGGTGGCATTTATTAACGATAACGGTAAGAGAGTGTATCTGTTTCATATTTTCGCTGAACCGGAAATTAAGACATGAAGTTCGTTCATCCAAAAAAACCAAAAAAAAAACGATTCTCGCTCATTCTCCTTTTTGAAAAGCTAACAAACCACCAATCAACAAGATCATTATCACCTTTAGATACCACCTCCCTTAATCCCGAAGGTATCCTTCAGATACTTTGGTGAAAGTATCTTCCCCTCACCAAAAATGGAATGGAATATATGACCACAACGACGACGACGATGGAGAGTGGAATGTGAGAAGCATTCTTCTGCAAACGACGACGGTCCACACGGAGATGCATCGCACCCGACCAGAGCGGAAGGGAGGATAAATTAACATTCAAGTACGTGCGCCCCACAACATGCGCGCCCAACACATACTCGTACATATAGAAAATTAATTAAAGATGGAAAGATAATTGATTAGGAACAGCGATTAATAATCCTTAATTTTTGGTGTCGGCCGAACATGGGTAGGAACATCCCGAACCTGAGAAGAGCACCATCGACCAGGAGCCGACGTAGTAACAATTAAAACCGCCTTTTGGATGGACAAAGGAATCTCTCAGAGCCGGCCATGTGGCTTTTATCGTTCAAGGAAATAGGCTGGATGGTATCAATATCGTAATTTTTCCTCTCCTTGCCGTCGTTTTTGCTTCGACGATCGCTGCTCGGTGTTCGGTTGGAAAAAAAGATTTTTAATGGCCTGGCCCCGTGTTCGGGACACACTCTCTATCTCAGCTCGCGCTGCTGGATGTGCTGCATTTATAATAATCTGGCGCATATCATAAATGGAACGCCCTCAGAACGCAGCGGAGAAAAATATGCAACGCAGGACGAAAAAGAAATTGGAAACCAAAAAAAAACCGACGACGTCCGTGTGGCGACCTCTCACGGCATGCAGCTAAGCTCACCCGCTCTCTCTCTCTCTGATATCGGTCCTATCTATCTAGTCGCGATGGTGCTGGCGCGATTGTGTTCATCACCGTCGTCAAAATGGCCTCGTCGAGAGAGCGGGACCTGCTGAAATCGAAGTTCACTTTAAAGACAGCATCTGCCATTAATTGCATTTTGTTATGCTCTCGACTTGGCTCGACTTGACTGCCCCACCACCGCATATGCTCATGTGCCCATGCCGATGCCCATCGTGCCTGTCCATCCGTGTGCCTCATCTGCGTCTCCTTCTTTCGGTTTTTATGGGGTAAAACATAAATTAATCTATATTTCTGCAAAGTGGTGCGCCTCCTTTTGCACGCTATCTATGTAATGCAATCAAATTAAGTTTCGCTTGTCGAGAGGAAGAGACAGGCTCCAGCACGGGCACTCCGTCTCCGCTCGCGATGACGGATATACATCGTTTTATGAAATAGATTAAAAGAAAGACCCTGCTACTTTGGTTACCATTCCATTCCATTCCATTCCGTTCGCTTCCTTGTTACAAAGTGTTTGCCCGATACACGCTTCCGCCATCCACACACACACGCGGAGAATTTGTCAATTACTGTACGCTTGATTGGTAATAAAAAACTCACATTTCGGTAAATTACAAAAATTTCTGATGTTGTTAGGTGCCTTTTAAAAGCGACTATTACACTCGCGCGTACATTAATGTTCGCGGGTATGTTTTTCTGTTCTGAAAACAGGTCATTTGAGGAAATGACCTCCTGTGGGAAAGGGAGTCCTTCTTCGAGTGACTTGTTTCAAATCAATTTGTTTTCCTTCTTTTTTTGAAGATCAACGAAGACTTCATTTCATCCTTGAAATTGGGTAATTTCATTCTCCTTTTTTTTTTTGAAAAATCAATCAGGACGAACACTTTCGGGAAAGGTACGGGGTATTTAAATTCATTATGGGAAATTAGATTCTGAACGGTCGATGTAATTCACGAAAATCAAAAGAGTTGGGCTGGTGGCGAAAATTGTTCTTAAATGAGAGAGTGATGATCTCGAAATTAGCGGTAGGGCTTTTGATTTTAAAATCGGGAATGAGTTTTTATGGGTTACGGGTAGATAGCGGGTTGGCTTGAATCGGGGCTAATTTCGGGTCTCAGTGGCGGTCATTTTTGTTGATTTTGTAATTTTTTTTTTTGTTTTTGTGTTCCCGACCTTGTTGGACGGGCTAAATTTAATTTCTGTAACACGTTGAATGACATGGGGGTCACCTGTGACCGGCGAATGAAAGATTATCAAAATTTCAAGGCTCATGAAATTGAATTTTTTTTTAAATGTTATTACCGTTAGTAAAACGAATGCAATATAGAACACACAAAAATAGTTTTTTTGAATACATTACGAATGATTACAAAAATTAACTGTTTTGTGCAAACGATGTTAAATAAGCGTGGCATTCAACGTGTTAAATACTCTTCATTCAACGAAGTTCTGAAGATTTTAGTAGCTGATGGCGGCCATGTTTTTTCATCTGTCATATTTTAAATATCCCATGCTTTTTTTATCTGTCATGTTTTCAATATTTCATATAACTGTCATATTTAAAATGTTATGTCCTATTTTAAATATGACAGAAGAAAAAAATTTGACATCTGAAACAAGAACTGAGTTCCTGACTCTGATTTAGTTCAATTTTGTTTCCTTGAGTCTTTTTTTTGGCTCTATCAGAGGATGAATAACTTGAAGAAAGGCAAGCAGTTTGTGGTGATCAGTGAAGCAGCAACTTATACGAGAGTAGGCACAAACTCAGCACTGAACACGCAAAGAGACTGATGGTATCAAAACAGAAATCAATACGCAAAGAAACTTGCAACACGGTTAGGATTCTGTGAGTGATTGCAGAGTACAGCGGCTTAGAGAACTGCTTAAGAAATTTTGATCGAATATTGAAATTTTGGTCAAAAATGAAGATAAAAACCATCCTATGTCCTAAATTAGACCAAACTGCATACAGTAAATCAAATTTCATTAAAACCGATTTAGGAATTTTGGAAATTACCCTGAACAAATTTTGTGGCATGACATTTTTACGTGTTACGATTTTTCTAAGCTAAAGACGAAACTTAAAGCAACACCATAGACCCCTATTTACTAAACACACGCTACGTAGTACAGACGGATACAAGAAAAACTAAAAATCCGAAGAACATTTTTCTTTTAACGGTTTTTTTCTTATATGCGAGTAGTGAATCATATGAGAAAGGATATGGTTGTTCCCTTTAAGGTTTTTTTCTTAAATGAGTTCTTTTCGTACTGTACTAATATAATCCCTTTTCAATTTCCCAGCCAATGTATTGAAAAAAATATCTAAAAGATGGGCCACCGAGTGGTTTCTTTCTAAGTCGAAGGTTATTTTGAAACTGACAACTGTTTACCGGTGGAAATCTTGCCAAAAAAGCTAAATCATACCTTCGCAGAACGAAATGAGTTATTTTACGCCTGAATAACGTTAGTAAATATTGAAAACTTATTTCAAAAGTAAGTGATACCCGAACAGTGCGTTTTTGAAAAGAAATCATGTTATCAGCGGTCTTGGTGACGAAAATTGGCTGTCTCGGAGCCATTTGACAGATTTGGACAGTTTTCTGTGGGGAAACATGAGAGACCGATGTTATATGAATAATCCAAAAATTATTTAAGCACTAATGACAAATGTCATCCAAACAATCCGTGAGCTATAGTCCCAAACCAACGCTAAGGTCTTAGAAAATTTGAATTGAGTGATAGAATCCACTACTGCGAAACCAGGTAAACAACGTTATATTTTATGGGAATGTAAGCTCTTTCTGATTAGGCCATGGTACATGGAAAACATTTCGATTTACTCGTTTTGTTGCGTTTTTATTAAGAAACTTGTATGTGGCCCATTCTGAAATGTTTATAATGCAGCTACTGATGACAAATTACAACATTTGTTCAAAGTGGATGTTCATTAGCTAAAAATTGATTTTTATTTGACGATAGACAGATGGTATTATTTGTATTGGGCGGCGTAACAGCCCGTTGAGAGCCAGAGCCTAGCTTTTTCGCGCCTTCACTGTGTTGTGCGCGACAGATGGTAACCCTCGAAAATGGACTATAAAACACTGATTTAAGAGCAGTTGTATGTAATTTCAGCAAACTTCCTTCGTTGGGGGTGACTGACATGAAAACTCACAGCTCGCGTAGGCCATAAGTTTATCCACCGTAAAAATTCCCTTAAAATCAATGTTTTTTGCTATGAAAACTTGTAGTTTGTCTCTTGGAAGGTGTCTTTGTCCTTCATTTTATATATCCTGTTTTCAAGTTTTTCTATAATAAGAAAAAAGACGCTAACCTCTGGCCCTTACGCTTACCAATGTATGACCTTAAATTTATTGTAAACTTCCCAATTGTTTGATCCAAATTCACGTCTTTTTAGTACTTTAAGTACACTTTTTAGCAAAAAGAAAGAATTTCTTACCAAAAGATCGAAAAAACTCCCATATTTCCTCCCCAATCCCAACCATCGTCTCTAATTAGCTCATTTCCTTCTGATTACATGCAATCATCTTGTCTATGGCATCTCTTTATTTGAATTTCTCAGACAAGTCCCAAAGAATCGATCTCAAACTCTTAGCCGCCATATTTCTTTCGATCAAGTCCAACCCCTTCCTTTATTCTCCGCAAAAAAAAACTTTTTTTCTTTCATTTTTTTTTTCGCACTGTTCTCGGCACTGTTTGGCTTTCAGTACTATTTTCGTATCATTATTTCACCACAAATCATAATTACCCACCAGCGGCAGAGAGAGAACAAAAAGAAATGTATCTCTGGGTATCTCCCTGGAAAAAAGAAAAGAAAAGAAAAGAACAACACCCAACCAGCGAAGTCACAAGAAGCCAATGGAAGCCATTTTGCTGCAAAGTTCCGCCTTTAAGAGTTCTCTCTCTTGTGTTTCGCTTACATATCTTTTTTTTTTTGCTGTTCTTCTCATCATTTATTAACTCACCTTCTTCTTCTTGACGCAAAGACGAAAAAGCAAGACAACAGATGACAGCAAGTGAGCAGCAACAACAACAAAAAAAGATCCCTAAGAACACAACCACGGAACCGATGGAATGGCTAATTTAGAAGCAGCCAAGCGTATGCAGAGTGAAAATTACATTCATGAGGTAGAAAAGTGGAAAAGATACTTTCCGTGATAATAATGCCTTGATATGGACGACCGACGACGAAGCACGGCGAATCAGCGGTGAACAGCGAGATGTCTGCGACAAGCGCCACTTCAAGTGCTGCTGTCGGTCCGGCCTAGGGAAGGGTCACCCCATCTGATTATCTGTCATCCTTCTCTTTCTCTGGCAAGAGGGGGAAAATGAATTCTTTTTTTTTTTCTGCCACGTCATGAGCGGCCATCGCTCGTCATAAACTCCACGAGGCGTCAATAAACTCCACTCCGAGTCTTGTCTCATTTTCCACCAAATCGAAGAAAATAATTTTCTTTTTTTGGACAAATTTTGACGGAGCACCCACACGGGACCTGCAATTAGGCGGAAGGGCCTAATTTGGGTTAGAACTACGAGCTACATGCACAATGACTAGAGTTATGGTTCCTTAAGCATGACCCGGGGTCTTCTGTTTTTTTGGGTTTTTTTTTTGGCAGCTGGAGGAGGCCAACAGATGCGGACTTAATTAGCGCGTGAGTGTGTCGTGGAAAATTGATGTCGTTATCTGCGGCGGGAGGAAGGAAATCTTTATTTGGGCAGTAAAAGTGGGCAATTAGGGGATTTTGATGTTTTGACGTGGGTGATGAAGTGACGGAGGCGCCGTTCTTGTTCACCAAGAAAATTTTGGATGTTTGGTTTTGATAAAAGTCAAAAATTCGTCTTTGAAAAGGTCTTATAGTCTACATTAGCCATTTTATTTGAAACTAGCTGACACGGCGTTTTCTAGGGAATAAAAGAGACGGCGACGAATTGGATTAGATTAACGAGATCAGGAGGGTAAGTGGATTAAGCCCTTATTGTGCCTGTCACACCCAAAAAAAAAAGTCCTTCTATCCTATGTTACTCAGAGATAAGGGAACATTCAAATGGTGAATGATTTTTTCAAATCGATCCAGTAGTTTTTGAGTTTACTTGTTACATGCATACACATCTTTCCCATTTATAATAATAATTTTAAAGGCGTGGACACGTTGACAACTCTTTGTCAATACGGCCAACATTTTCACATTTTTGGTAGAAATTTCACTGCTTCTGATCCAAAATCCCGATCATTTTCAGCGTCAAGTCTTAGGGCACTTCAATTGCATTGCTTAAGGGGTAACTAATTTCAAAGGCGTGGACACGTTGACAACTTTTTGTCAAAACAGCCAACATTTTCACATTTTTGGTAGAAATTTCACTGCTTCTGATCCAAAATCCCGATCATTTTCAGCGTCAAGTCTTAGGACACTTCAATTGCATTGCTTAAGGGGTAACTAATTTCAAAGGCGTGGACACGTTGACAACTTTTTGTCAAAACAGCCAACATTTTCACATTTTTGGTAGAAATTTCACTGCTTCTGATCCAAAATCCCGATCATTTTCAGCGTCAAGTCTTAGGACACTTCAATTGCATTGCTTAAGGGGTAACTTTTGAACAAAAACATTTTCGGCCATTTTCCAAAAGATGGTTGCCATTCCTCTAAAAAAATCGTTCCCTTCATTAGATTCAAAAGAAATTTCGTCCCCTTTTGGATGAGGGACTTGAATTCAATTCTATTCATGTGTACAGCTCAATTCATTAGTTTTATCGGCGTAGCACAGTTTCCAAGCCCTTAAGGATTTACTGCGAGTCTTTTAAATGATCTCTCAAAAAGGCTTATGTCGAAGACAGAAAATTATTTACAAAGGCTAAGAATTTGATGAGTTTTACCAATGAAACACGAGTGTTTATGGTGTACCACAAGGCTGCAAGCTGTGACCCATACTTTTTTGTTTGCTTTTTTTTCTTCGCTAAGCAATTTTTCAACCCGTTTTCTTACAGTCCTCGTTGTCCTTGTTAAAATACAGAGCTGCACATCTTCTTGGATCTTTTTGATTTTCCTTTACAGTGGTCCTCAGCCATAGCTGGATCTTGGGGGTTGGTCTTCTTTTCACAGTTGGCTTAAAGACTAGCAATTGATTCTCGCCCTAGGGAGTTCCCATAAACTTTCCTTGTTCTACAAACTCAAAATCCCTATTTCTCGGGTAGTTTCGAGAATCCAATTCCATTTTGACGATTCAAAATAAATTTCTGTTGATGTGTGAATTTTCTTCGACATGCAATCTCACAATGGACGACTTCATTGGACGACAAAGAAAACAATGAAGACGTCGATTACTGTCATAGGGCTGTGAAATGATTTTCTTTTTTCAACATTTTGGTTACTGAGCCCACCCGCTCCGTTCCCTCAGTCACTCTAATTGGTATTTTTGTTTGGTAATAATAGTAATTTGGCTTATACGGCAACCAGACAGGAGGAGGAAATTACATCTCCCGATCGACCATTTGGTAAATGGAGGAGAAACTTTCCCCCAGCATTGTCTGACTCTCTGACTGTCTGCGGTTTCATTAAAATTAATGAAATTACTTTTGAGGGGGGATTAGCTCGAGCTCAAGCTTGGATTAGTCTTTTCCTGTGACTTCCTCAAAATTACCGTAAATTAGAGTGAACAGGAGCCAATGGTTTTGTGACTTTCACAAGCATCTAAGTCACGGATGAAAGTCAACGTACGATGGCGCCACTTGTTTATTTTCAACTTACATGACCAATTGCCACCCTGTGTTGGAATGCGGACAATTTCATTTCATACCAATTTGGAGAAATGCTTTTTTGTTTTTTTTTTGTTGTCTAAACAACGGTCCAGTCGCAAGCATCGGCGAAAGATAAACCAAATTATGAATGCGGAAGGTGCAACAGGTGAGATGTATTAACACCACGTCATAGGTGGTCACAGGTCGCTAGAGCTAAATTGGTATTTCATGTGGACCTTAGAGAGAGCGGTTGTTGTTGCTGTTTAACCCTTAGGACGGGTTGAGGTGGTGCAGTGAATGGCGAATGAGGACAGCGGTGAGATGCAATCGACCCTAAAGGTCATCGCGCTTTATAGAGAAGTGTCGAAATTGTTTTTTTTTTTTTCTTTTTTTTTGAGTTGCAGTGTATTAGTGAGGTGGAGATTAATGTGATGTCACGTTGTTATGTAAAGAAGCTTGATTTCGGGGAAAAAGTAATGAAATGGAAATTTGAATTTGAAAAGTCTTCAAAGCTTTATTCACGGCTTTTGTTTAACTGAAATCAACAGAAGGTTTTCTTTGAATTTCATGCAAAAAGACTAGATTTTGTTGGTTACCGTAGAAGTTTCTTTGTTGAAGAAAAACTTACTCGCTGCATACAATTTGTGTCAAATTATCAATAAATACTTGTTTGAATTACATCCTGACAATTTAGATTGAATTTTAAATACGGTTTCAACACTTAAGCCCATAAAAAGTCTATCGAATGTGTTTGTACAATCAGAGTTCAGTAAAACAACCACAAGAGCAATAAAAACCAAGTGTTTATGGTGCACCACAAGGCTGTCAATTGCGGCTCATACTTTTAATCTTTTTATGACAAAAGGAGTTTAATATTAAATAGCATTGCAATTGTTGTTGGAGTTTAAATTAAATCAAACAATCGGTTAAGTAGTGCGAGTGATTTTAACTGCGTACTCGATTTTTGACGTGATCAAGCTTTGGCAGCACTTGAATGGCAGTAAAAGCCATTCATGTGAAAATGAAAAACATTCGATTGATTTAGCTTTTACCGTTTAAATGAAAACTGTAAGCAATTCCGTATCTGGGAATATTGAATCATGCTGCTTCTCATTGTAATCGACTTCAATATAGGTTCTCACTTAAGTCTTTGTTTTGGGCAACACAGGGGGTCCACAAGGACCTAAGTGAGGCAGGGTGAAACCCTGCCTACCCAGTAACCTAACCTAAGTTTTTGGTGGATGGCAAACCATAAAATGAATTGGAGTACAGAGAAGAGTAGAGACTGTTTTTAGAACGTAGACGTGTTTGTTAGGAGCTTACCTGCTACATAGTTACGAAGATTAGTGTAGCTGGTGCAACAATAAGCTCTGCGATTACTTAAGCTTGCAAATGATTATGCTGCAAATGCTTAAGGTCTTAGAAGCTATGCTACGCAGAGAAAACCAATGAATTAAGTTACAGGCATGAATAGGAATGAGTATCATCGTCATTAGTGGGGTTGTAGCCCACGAAGGGCCAGAGTCTAGCTTTCCGCGCCTCTACTATGTTGTGCGCGTTATAATTTTTGACACATGTGAAGGGGACCTACAGTTTATCGCCGGTTCTGAACGGAGAATTGCGAAAGCTTTTCATGACAGAGAAAAAAAAGGCTAGGCTAAAAAAAAAAAGCTAGGCTCTGGCTCTCAACGGGCTGTTACGCCGCCCAATGCAATGTAATTTCATGACGGAAGTACTTCAGGAGGATTGTTAGGCGTTCGCTGGAGGTAAGGCCGTGAAAAATGTTTATGGTGTTTTTTTCCCGAGATGGATTCTAAACGGGGTACACCGGCTAAGCCCGCATGGATGAGTATAAGCCTAGGTAGGTAGGTAAGTAGGTCGTGTGGTGGGCTACGCAGGGCAGCCAAGCACTTAGGCCAGATGAGGCCCATTGTGATACCACAAGGAGCGGATGCAAAAGCATCCCACTACTCTGGAAACCGATTGGAGCTGTTGATATAGCGGAGGATACGGCTTATGCTGGTGTCAGCAAGTTCACCGAGGTTGTTTAGAAAGTAGTAGCCAAGATGCCTCTTTCTACGGTTCGCGAGGGCGCTGCAGGTTCCTAAAAGGTGGAGCGAGGTTTCTTCCTCTATAAGCCTATCTTAAGGAGAGAACGAAATTTCTTCTAAACTTTTAAGAAGAAAATACTTTTTAGGAGAACGGTAATCATCTCCTAAAATCAACCTCCTACCCTTAAAAAGTTAACTTTAAGAAATACATTAAAAGCGCTCTACAACTTGAAGCCGATTTTGGGTGGTGGTGGAGATGGAGACAGAAATAATTACCACCGGAAATATGAAAATGCCAGAAATGTTTCTGATCAAGAATCCACGACTAAGTTGTCAACGCCTTTGAAATTAATATTTCAAAGACGAAAGATTTGTATGCATGTGTCGAAAAAATTTAAAAACTGTATTACCGTCGGATTTCCCCCCGTTCGCTACGTCAACCAAAATGGGTGCCTGACCAACCCTGGAGATGGGAGTGGGGGTGGTAAAAAACAGATGTTAAATAATGGGCGCCACGCGATTGCTCCCTTTGGACGAATACTTTTTCCTCTTGAATCGCGACAAGACAAAGATTCGCTTAAACTTTATAATTTTAATTCAAAAAAAACTTAAAACTAAACTTAAGAACTGTATACAAAATGTTCTTAACCTAACTTACAACTAACCTCCAAAAAAAAAAAAAACAGCTCCCAACCATGCCGGCTCCAACCATTCGTGAACTTGAACCTGACTTCGCTCTACGATGACAGCAAAAAAAAAAGGTCTAACCAGAACCTGCACTAGAACCGCCGCCCGAAGCAGGGAAAGAACGCGAACAACAAAAAAAAATTCCTGAATCCTACCGCGACTTTGGAACCCGTGGACTTAAACTCCGAGCGCCACTCGACGGCGCATTAGCCACCGCCTCCACCGGGGAACTTGCAGCCTTAGTCGCCACCTACGCAACTAATGAAAACCTGCGACACGATTTCCTCCTCCGCGTCAAACCCACGTTGCTCGCGCACTTAAAAATATAGTTTCTAATACAACTTGCGGTTTCCTTTTTTTTTTTGAGGGGTGATTCCTCCTATGCCGTCTTGGGGTTGCAAGTCATCTCACAGGGTGGATGTCTTGCCACGCGCTGGATTTTTGCTGAGGTTGTGCCGCTTCGTTGATTTTCTTTCGCTAATTCGGAAATCGTAGACCACGAAAACCGTAACCCTTTGGAAAAACCTCGTACCACTGTCCGACAAAGAAAAAGAACTCAGCTTTTGCTTCTGCGGCTCAAGGAAGAGAACACCTGCCTCCTTTCACAACATAAAGAAACTTTTCACTTTCAAGAGGTCAAACAGAACTTCCACACTTTTTTCCACTTCACACTTTAGTTAATCTCGTAGACTACCTTTCCTCGCTCCCAAATCTTTAATGGCTTGGCGATTCTCATAGCTCAGGTCAAACACCGTGCCATGCTCCTTGCAGATTTACAGATCCTCTCTTCCCTGCTATCGCATAATCCAATCCGCTGAATCCCAACATATTTTCGAACAGGAAAAAGACGAAAAAAGAATCTAGCAAGGCCGCCCGGCACCGGATTCGAATCTCAACCACTCAAACCCCAAGCCAGCCTTCTACCAACTCGCCCACGAAGACCCATGACATCCGGTTGTCAGGATCCCCACCTAACAAGCTAGGCTCAAAGGGAGGTAGGAGAAAAGGTCAGGCGAAAACCTTTACGAAAAACACCCAAAACAACTGCTGGACCGATTTTAAAAACTTTTTTACCACTTGAATGCCACAGTCTCCTTGAGGAACATAGGCTAACCACTCATCCCTCAGTTTGTGCGGTCTTAAGACTGGTTTCACTTTTGCCCGATTTTCAAATATCTACCCAAATTTGCTTTACGCGAGATAATGTTTTTTCTTCCAAGAATCATGGCTTACTATGGTTTTTCTGTTAAAAAATCCACGCAAAGCGATGAATGAGTGGAATCATCGGGTCTCTACGAAAAGTTCAATGCTTTGGAAAATTCTGGGATTCAGAAAATAAGGATGGGTCAGTTATGACATTCCGCTTTTATATGCGCTGAAAATCGTTTCAACATCAATGTCGTCCTCTTAATTTACAGACTTAACCCCAAATTATCACTAGGCTTCCAGCTTACATTGCATTACATTGGGGTGGCGTAACAGCCCGTTGAGAGCCAGAGCCTATCGTTTTCGCGTTTCCAGCTTTCTGTTGTAAATTGACCACAAAGCCGTGAAATAAAGTCGACTGTAAGGTAATTGTTCTGACTTTAAGGTAATGGCGCAAAGAAGCTAGGCTCTAGCCCTGTATGGGCTGTCACGCCACTCCATTTTATCTTTTTTTTTAAGATAATTTGTATCAAACTACAAGCCTCAAATTGTGTGGCTTAATCGTTAGTTCGTCGGACTGTTGAGCGAGAGTACCCGGGATCGAATTCGGCTCGAGGAAATAGCACCTCAAACATTTTTTACGGCCCCGCCTCCAGCGAACGACTGACAATCCTCCTGGAGTACTTCTCTCATGAAAAGCTTTCGCAATTCGCCGTTCGGAACCGGCATAAACAGGTCCCCTCTACATGTGTCAAAGTATATCGCGCACAACACAGTGGAGGCGCGAAGAAGCTAGGCTCTGGCCCTGTAGGGGCACCCCATTTTATTATTTTCTAAGATAATTTGTATCAAGTTACAAGCCCCAAATTATAGTTTTGCTAATTATAGCCGGCAGTGGATTTAGATTCAGTGTTTAGGCCTCACGTTAACTTTAAAATCAGAAAGGAAGTCTGTTAAAGTAGACTTTAATTCATAAAGTAGACTTTAATTCATTTATCTTTTACCCAAACCACATCAACAAGTCTTGAGTTTCCTTCAAACCCACGAGATATCGGACAGATGCAAATTTGATAAAAATTTGATATTAGTCCCCATTGTTGTTCGGAGGTGCCAAGGCTCAGCTTTTACGGTTTTAGTCCCCACTTGCACCAAAAGCAAGCAATCCAGTGACTATAAGTCGAAGAGAATTTAACAACCATCTCTCAAGTTAAAGTGATGTCAACTAGTTTGATGTGAACTGCCTTAATGTTTGACGTCCATATTGTTTCGTTAAATTTGAGATTTGAGAATATGGATCCTTGGACGATTCTCAAAATTTCACTCAATTTCATCGTGGATTTATTAATCAAAACTTTATTTTGTCCGACCTAAGTCATAACCCTTTTGGTTACGGTTTTTTTGTTATCCGATATCGTTAGAAGGTTCATTCCTCGTTGTATTTGCGTTCCTTGTGGATCTTCGTGGTCCCTCGGCGCTAAAGGAGTCATGTTCGAACATATAGGCTTTGCTTTTAACACCAAAAAGGAGGCTTTGGATACATTTTTTTTTGTCTTTTTGGATTTGCATCCTCGATGGCCAAAAGTGGGATTATATAATCGCCGGCCGTGCCGTGTCCACCACCAAGTACGGGACACAATTGAGCGAGCATTTTTTTGAGCGTTTTCCTTTTTTTTTTTTTTCGTTGGCTCGCTGTTTGCCACACGAGTGTTTGTCTTGTGACTGTCGTCGAAGTCGCCATCGTCGTTGTCGTTTTAGTTTTTTTTTTTCTTTTTTTTTTGTCGTTTTGTGCTATTTACCATTCCGATGGAAAATAGATTTAATGGAAAATATCACCAGGCGTGCAATTTTGTGTTGTGTATGCATGTGACTTTGTTGTATTGATGGAATGGACAAAATTTGCATTATCGTGACGTTACCTTAAGCCGCCAATCTCTCTGTGTGTGTGTGTTGAGTTTACAGTATTTAAGAAGTTCTTATGAATCCTAAACAAAAGCTAGAAATTGAGTGTGAGTGAGACGGCGGGATATACACGTATCCATTTATTCATACATCGACCAGGAAAAAAAAAAAGACGAGGATTTTCTCTTTTTTTTTTTTGTTGTTAAGTGCTGCTGAGCTGAAGCTAAAGTCAAAGTCTCGTAGCACTGCTTTGCATATACGGCAACCCGCTGGCTTCAGGCTACCAGCCACCGTCCGCCGCTCACAGCTCGCAGACACGGCTTTCGGTGTGTAGATGCTGAGTTAATATTATCACACATCTTTGTTGAATATATTTTCATGAAGAGAGAGAGATATTTGCTAATTGAATCAACACCAAAAACAAAATGCAGCACCTAGGAGGCGCATTGAGGTAGAGATGTGCGGCGTGTTTGAGGCGCTGTGAGGTTGTGAAACTGTGAAGCTGTGTGTGCGCGTGTATAGAATTCATTGGCATTGAAGTTTAATGAACTTTTAGAGAATCGGCATAAAAGGGCAGCTGCTTAGAATGCGTTGAAAGAGCCTATGAATGAATTGAGAAAAAAAAAAAACTGTGATCACGAAAGAGCCGGGAAAGAGCTGGGAATTTTTTTTTTTCTACAACAGACTTTTCCCGCTGTGTTCTTACAGACGAAAGACGGGACTATTTTTCTTACATGATTTTTTACGCAAGAAATACATAAAAAAGTTCGGAAAACGATCCTCAGTCATGAAGTGGATGGGAGATGGATCTCATTTCATAAATCTTGAAGAGAAGGAACAAAATCTCTAAACAGATTAGGACAAATGTCTGCAAATTCCCTTAAATTTATTCAAATTTAAGTTCTCGTTCTAATTAACAGTATAACAACACTCTAAGTCAGACCCAGAAATTGATAAATTTCATTAATGTAAGTGATTTGGTGAAGTAATGTGTTATTAATGGCGCCCAGCGTGGTGACGACTTCAAAGAATGTACTTTTTTTTTTAAACTGGATATCATCAAACGATAAGTCACAGCCTTTACGTACTTAAATTTGTTTGCTCTTCCGCCAGAAGCTCTTAAAAATGAACAACTGCAACAAGCCACTCCACTGTGAATGACTGGCGCCCAAAGTGGTGACGACTTCAAAGAATCAACTTTTTTTTAATGAGGATCAACTAGAATATCATAAAACAATAAGTCACAGCCCTTACGTACTTAGAAAGAAGCCTAGAAATGAACAACCGTCTTCGATGTGAGTAACTTGCTTATTTGGTATGCCACAAATGGCGCCCAACGTCGCGACACTGTACTCTTCTCATTTGGTTTTTAGCTAGAAATTTAATGAAAATGCTTTGCGTTTTTAGAAGAAGGAGTAACATTTTTAAGGCAAACCAGGAAAAATTATTATGAAGCCAAGACATCTATTAGGAAAACTTACCTTGGATTTGCACGAGGTTCAGGTTTCGTCATAGATAAAAATACAACGACGCTGGATTTAGCTTTAATGGACAATTGCTAGAAAGCTTTAATAGACAATTGTCTTTCGCAACAGTGATTTGTCTACATGACGTGCTAAAAATGGCGCCCAACGTTGTGATGATTAAAAAAAGTCTATTTTTTTAGCAAGAATCATCAAGAATATCACCAAGCGATCATTTTCAAATTGTATGCCCTAATCTCCTTCGTTTTTCGCTAAAAAGTCATAAAACTTGGGAACTTGACAAGGGAACAAAGTGGAAGAGAGCCCTTTCTCTTTCTTTTAAAAGGTTTTTTAAGCTATGGGAAATTTTAACCTCTATCGAATGAAATTCTCGACTCCAGTCCCGACCTTGAGGCTCTTCAACTCGCAGATAGATGGGATACCCTTTTTCCCAAGGTGTGGTCTGCCACACGTGCAACCAGATTCCAAGAAACTTCCATCCCTGCCACCGCCACAACTTTTCCCAATCTATCGTCCACCTTTTCTCACACACGACTAATCACCCAGCAAAGCAAATTAGATACAAATGCCTGTGCCCTCAACAAAACCGCAGCGAACGCACATCCCTTCTCAAGCCGGACGCAGCTAAGCCACCATTTTGCCGAATGATTTACAGGCTGGTCAAGTTAACCGACATAAATCCACCTGCTGACAGATCTCAAAAAGCACACACAAACAGACGGATATTCAGAGCAAGAACTAGAAGCAACCGAGCACCACAAGATGCATAAATAAAAAGGACCGAAAGGGGCTTTTCAGCATCCAAAAGAATTGGGCAACATCTCTCAGCTCGAGGCAGACATCCACCACCAAAAAAAAAAAAAAAACAGAAAACACAAAAAAACAGAACAGAATATCGCCTCAATACACATTCCGTATATCATCTCGTTTGTGGCTGTGTGCCCTCGAATTTCTGTGTGTCTCAGAGGAGAGGAAGAGAGAGACTCCATGGCGCATCTTTTGTTGGGAACTACGATTAAAATCAGTTTGAATATCTTTAAAAAGTCTTTTGTAATGTCATTATGTTCTGATATCTGAAGAAAAAGGCAACACGAACGACGACAGCGCGATACATCTCAAACCGAAGGGAGGGATATATGTACACGCTGTTGACATCTCTCGTTAATTTAAATTCGTTATCGATGCAGTTGCATCGGTGAAGAAAAGTAAATCCAATCACAGATGCACACCGAAACCCTTTCAATGCAAATCCATTGAGTTTGGGTGAGAGAAAGAGTATCTCTAAGTCAGTATCTATGGGTTTCGAATCAAAAAAAAAAAAAAAAATATTTTTTGTTGATGTCCAACTCATGGCTTTTATCAAGATCCTCGATCGCCTGACATTTGTCTCGTTGAGACGATTTTCGTCCTCATACGTCAATTGTAATCATTTTGCATATCAACCGCCGCGCACCAGCGTCAGTTTGAAGTACATCACTGAAGTTGAAAGTATCCCGACATACGAGATGATATCCTTGGAAAAAAAAAACTCTCTCGAACGGACGACGACAACGATGGCGATGGCGGCGGCGGCGGCGGTCAATCTCAATCAAAAATCACCAGTTGACATTTTTCGGAAATGCAAAGAAGAGCGAAGCAAAGAGACGAAAAAAAAGAAAAAAACAAAAAAAAACTTTTGTGACGAGAACAAGGAGAAGCCCCATCTCAAAAGCGAATAAGCATTAACAGTAAGCGCAGGCTACTCCTGAACACACACACACAGAAGAGACCCACAGAAAAAAAAAAAGAATGTCCTGTGCTTAAGGCCCTTGCCAAGATACTTTGTTCTGTTTAGATTTCAACATCAATTTATTTGAAGACATTTTTTCGTTGTTTTCCTTTTTTTTTCGTTCGCTTTGTGCCTTTTGCCCGGTTGTGTGTGGATATTCTCTCAGCTCGGCAGAGGATCCTAACAAACTTTACGAGGACAGTTTTTCGTTTTTCGTTTCTTTTTTTTTTTTTGTCTTTCTTTAGGGTTTCAACAGCCAATGTCGCTGTCAGTTTTTGGTTCAGTTTTTCATCGTTGTTCTTCTCGTTTTTTTGTTGGAGGGTTTCTTGGTTTTTTGTTGACATTGTCCAATCGGACGTAGGGCACACCATTATTGGTTGAAACCTGATATGGTTTGTTGAAGGCCATTTTGAAAATACCCACAGAGCGGTTCGTGTTTTTCGTTTTTTCTGTTTTTTATTTTTTGTTTTTTGCTGCTGCTCCTGATCGGGGACTATGGTGGAGACATTAAAAATTAGGTTGATGCATATGTTTAGGCATGTTTGTGAGGTTTTTTGCTTTTTTTTGTGTTGTTTTTGTCGGGGCTTAGGGTTTTGCTTTACAAGGAGGCATGTTTTCGATGTTGTGTGTAGGCTCATTCATATTCGGGTTGAATTCGGTGATTTTGGAGACAAAATTGCAGTTTGTGGGACTTGGATGCGACGAAATCGAACAAAAATCGATGGCTTAAGTTTCACTTAAAAATCATTTCCATCGTCTTCTTGATCGCGTGATCCTAACTAACGGGGTTACTTAAAACAATTAAACTCACAAATAAGTAAAAAAAAAAATGATTTAAATAAAGTATGATATTGACTTTTTGTCATGATCTATCATTTAAAAACAAACCAATAGATGGCGCTCGCAATAACGTTCATAAATTTAAGGCGAAATTTTTGATTCTAGCGACAAAACACAATCAAATTCGAAGACCTTTGTGTTCCTTGGAATGGATAGTGAACTCCTTACCAAATAATATGTTTTTTCTATCATTTGGAAAGAAACCAATAGATGGCGCTCGCAATATTTAAATTTTTAAAGCAAAATTTTTGATTCTAACGACAAAAAACAATCAAATTCGAAGACCTTCGTGTTCATTGATGAACTCCTTACCAAATTATATGTTTTTTCTATCATTTAAAAGGAAACCAATAGATGGCGCTCGCAATATTTACATTTTTTAAGGTTTTTAAAGCAAAATTTTGGATTCTAACAACAAAACACAATAAAATTCGTGTTCCTTGGACTGGATGATGAACTCCATACCAAATTATATGTTTTCTTAACAGTTCAAGTCAAAAAACGCCCTTCTGTGAGTTACCAAGCCTCTGATAGAGTCTTAAATAAAAAAAAAAAAATTGACCTCATTCGAAGTCAACAACTCAATGCCTTTGCCAGACGTCAGTCATAGTCATTTATTTAACATTTCAACCAGGACAAAAGCTTCAACAACAACTGAAGCCAAGCAAAACATATTTTTCCGCTTGACGCCCGCCAGCAAATTGGCGGCCAATGCTCCTGACATTCGCGATTGCAACTTCAGACGCTCAAACCGTCATGTGCATTTCGTTTATGACTAATGACATTCCTCGTCGCTATAACTGCCACGCGATGACATGTGGGTGGATACCTCAAGTGGAGCACACCCTCCTCTCCATTAAATGCAGTTCCACTCGGCGGCACTCGCACATGAGAAAAATGAAAAAAAAAAAAACAAGAATTGAGCTCAAGATTTCAATCTATTCCTCCATTGTTCTTAATTTGTGTGCCAATTATGTCTGTTGTCAATGATTTACGTATCGTGATTGTCATCACGTAATGAGTCGAGATAAAAGTTCACCGAAAGAGAAAAAGAGAGAGAGAGAGCGGTGAATTGAAAGTAGACCAAAAGGAAACAAATGCACCGGACCGACGAACCAATAAAACGAGAACCAACACACACACACACGAACACATGCAGTCCCATAAAAGGCAAATGGCCCAATCATTTCTACAATTATATCTCCTGGCCTGGTTTTTACGTTCGTTTCGTTTTTTTCGTATGTTTTTCCTATTTGCCGGCTCAAAAATTTATCTCACAGATTCGATGGAAATCAAGTTATTAGAGTTGCACGGACTTAAAAAGTGGCGCACAACGGCCGGCATGCACGCCTTTTTTAAAACAAATCCAGAGATCGGTCTGTGTGGTGGTTCAATTGATAACTCAACTTGTTGAAAGCTAACTCCAGGATGTGGGGCCAATTCAAACGAGTGTGGGGGCCCGCATGTCGCTCGTTGACCGCCGCTGATAATGTCATTCCACTGAAATGACACATCACACACGAAGAAAAAGGTGAATTTTCAGTGGAGGGGACTCTTGTTTTTTTTTTTTTTTCATCGAACCGAATTTACATTCGTTAACCAGTCCATAAATGTCAAGTGAACTTATAAATTCGACAATTACTGTCAACTGCTAAAGACCAGTGAGCTAAATGAGTATAAAGAGTGGAATTTTATTGAGTCCATTTAGAAAATTTTGGTAACGACACTCTCGATGAACAGCAGCTCCGAACGCTCGTGTAAATGAGTTTAAAGTTAATGACAATGCATTTTTCGTGTTCAAAATGTCGATTGTTGTGCTTTCGGTCTTAATTAAGAATAAATGTTATAAAAATGCTCAGCGGAAGATGAAGCCGACGGTGTCCTTTGAAATACAACCTGCAGATGCGACTGAGTCATGCTCGGCGAATGTGGTACGAGTGACCTTATTTGCAATTGCGGTTGTGGTGGCAGCAGGTTCTTTAATGTTTGCTTTCAAGGATTTTTCAGAACAAAGGGTGGATAATTTGTTGCTGGTCATCAGTTTTGATGGTGGAGAAGTACAGGGTGTCTGCCGGCCTTTAAAATTCGACATATCATTCAAGTCTTTCGACCAAGTAAACTGTTTCATAGGTAACATAAGAGACCTTTGTAGGTCGAACTAAATATGAATATTGGTTGAACATGGAAGCCACCACACAAATTTCAGATTTCCGGATTTGTTTTTCAAAATAAAGGTTGTCAAATATCTCCCTTCCGCTTTTTTGCTCTTCATTCAATGCTTCATAAAAAGTGTTACAGTGATCGGATTTAGTTCAAATATGCGCCATTTTGTTCGATAATCTATTTCCATCTAGACGGCAACTTCATAGTACCCCCCTCGTAGAAGCCCCACTCCTTATTTGCGAAGAACTCGGATAGCCACTTTTCACAAGCCTCTTTTGAGTTCAACTTCACGACACCAAGGGCGTTCGCCATGGACAGGAACAGGTGGTAATCACTTGCTATATGGTGGATGCGATAAAACCTCCCATCCGAGCTCCCGTAGGTTCTGACGAGTCATCAACGAAGTGTGTGGTCTGGCGTTGTCCTGGTGGAACACTACACCCTTCCTGTTGGCCAAATCTGGACGCTTCTGGTAGATCGCCTGCTTCAAGCGGTCCAGTTGTTCGCAGTAGATGGTAGAATTAAGCGTTTGGCCATATGAGAGCAGCTCATAGTGGATGATTCCCTTCCAATCCCACCAAACACACAGCAAAACCTTCCTGGCCGTCAATCCCGGCTTGGCCACTGTTTGGGACGATTCACCGGCCTTCGACCACGACCGTTTTCGCTTGATACTCGATGATGTCGTATGTGATCCATTTTTCGTCGCCAGTCACCATCCGCTTCAAAAATGGGTCGAGTTCGTTCCATTTCAGCAGCATATTGCAGGCGTTGATTCGGTCCAGAAGGTTTTTTTGCGTCAAATCATGCGGCACCCAAACATCAAGCTTTTTTTTGTATCCAGCCTTCTGCAAATGGTTTAAAATGGTTTGGTGACTAACTCCCATCTCCTGGGCGATGTCACGAGATGCCACATGCCGGTCTAACTCAATGTTTTCCATGATTCGATCGGTATTCGTCGTCACAGGTCTTCCGCCGGCTGGCTTTATCCATGGTGTCGTTTTCACCGGCTCTGAATCGTCGAAACCATTCCTCCGCGGTTCGAAGTGATAGAGTATCATCCCCCAAAACACCATCAATCTCACGGAACGTTTCTCTAGCGGATTTGCCTTTAACGAAGGAAATATATTATATTATATATATATATATTAGGCGGCGTAACAGCCCGTTGAGAGCCAGAACCTAGCTTTTTCGCACCCCCACTGTGTTGTGCGCGTTATAATTTTGACACATTTGGAGGGGACCTACTGTTTAATGCCGGTTCCGAACGGCGAATTGCGAAAGCTTTTCATGACAGAAGTACTCCAGGAGGGTTGTCAGTCGTTCGCTGGAGGTGGGGCCGTGAAAAATGTTTGTGGTGTTATTTCCCCGAGCAGGATTCGAACCTGGGTACTCTCGCTTAACAGTCCGACGCACTAGCAATTAAGCCACGGCGCCCTTAACGAAGGAAAACTCTTTCCAAACTCAGTTTTCCCATCTGAGTATAACATGACGACATTTAAAACCAACGCGCACCGGTACCTTCTTTCTATCTCTCCCTCGGTACCTTCGGTCCGTGCTGTGTCCTAAACAGGATACTTAAGGGTAGCCCCAACCCCTTTAGCACGCACCAAATATAAAAAAAAAAGAACTTTAAAATAGCGCGATATTTGGCGTTAATGAACTCCATGTTTATAACTGTTGAATGCAATATCCAAACTGATCATGTATAGCGTCGTTTTGTAGTTTATGTCAAGACCTTTCAAGTGATGTATAGTATTGCCAGATACGAGCTCTGTAGCGCTTTGTACATAGCCGGGAAATTCAATAATCAAAAAGGCAGAAGGGAGATATTTGACAACCTCATATTTCGATGACGATTCGTGAGCAAAGTTTTTTTTCTAATTTTTTTCTACCGCAATGTGAAAAAAAAAGAACATTTCAAACAATTTTGTCACCTAGCCTTCATTAAGGAAAAGTCTTAACAGCTTTTTCGAGTCGCCTTTTGGGTACACGACGTTTTTTTTTTCGTGTTTTTTTATGAAATCATAAGTTGAACAAGAAAATATCAAATAAATTTATTAAAAGTAAAATATGCCCAAAAAAAAAAATAATAACTGTAATCTATAGCTCGTAAGGGGCTAGAATCGAAAACAGACAACAGTAAGAAAGCAGTTCTATGTGGCTTCTATTGGATTTCTACACATCCCAAAAGTTTGTATATTTGTTATAAGGACAGTTGACAGTTTTAGAGAAAATAAAAATTAGACCTGTAAAAGCAAGCCTTTGGTCTACTAGCACTACAACTCAAATCCACCCACAAGAACCATCACCCAACTGCTCCGATCAATGATCGACCTCTCGATCACGTAGCCCCCAAACATTTCAGAAGAACAAACACCTAATAACCACGTTACTTTGTTCGGAAAACTGCCAATTGGCACGGCAATCAATTCAGTAGCGCAATTACCGTCGCTAGCGCCACACACCAATTCCCACCACCGCAACTGCGACCACAAGCAAAACAAACTATCATCAATCAAAATCAAAAATGCAGACATTTAAATTGCATCTGATCGTTTAATTAAGAGGTTACCACCAATTTGACGAACTCTCCATCTCGCAGCGCGCTTTTCCAGCTTCGAAAAGAAGGAACGTGCTACCGTCACTAATTGCCACACCGCCGCGCTACACAATTTGTTTTCGCCGACAACGCAGCGGTTTACTCAAAAAAACAACACCACTTGTCTTGTCCCCCACGACACAAACACAAACATCAAATTAATTGTACAGAATCTCTAATTTGCCTCCATTCCATCCGCCGTGACTGAGGGCATTTGGCACGTCCATTTGCGGAGACATTTTCAATTAAACCAAACACATTCTATGTTTCGAAATCGAATCTCCTTTTTTTTTTCTTCGTTTTCACGCCGCCAATTAGACGGCCCACAAATTACACCACACGGAATCCACCATCGCACCGTTGACTTGTGAGTCTGTTGCAATTCGTATCCGATCGAACAATCCCCCCAAAAAAACGAAAAAAAAAATTCAGGAAATCTCCGTGAATTTTAAGCAACGTACGGGGTCAATCAAATGTTATCCGCCGAAGGAGTTTCCCAACGAGTGTGTGGTGTAAATTTTCATTCACCAAAAAAAAAACCAAAAAAACCAAAACCATCATCAGTTAATAGTTGGGACCATTACAGCCGCGGTGCGGTAATCGAACAGCTCACACTCGATTAATGGCTGGCAGGGCTCCGGAGGCGAGCGCGTGTGATTTGCTTTGAGGTGGACCCCGCTTAGGCGGGCACAACTTCATTTAATTTGGCATTTTCCGCTGGCGGGAGGCGTCACGTTCCGGGGGAGGGGTGACGTGGTAGCGTTTGAGAAAAACGAAAAATCGGAAATTTCAAATTTGAAATTTGAAATTACCACTGCGAGAGTCGGTTGAGCAATTGGGTATTGATTTATTGTGACGATTAGTGGCGCGATATTTTGTTCATATGGGGGAGTTCACACACTGGGCGAACTGTGTGAGTGCTTTGGGAACGCAGAGGTTGTCTGAGATGGCTTCTAAGTTGGAGGTTGGTGCTTGAAGCGTGGCTTTTGGGGGCAGGTTTAGGGAGATTTGTGTCAAGAGAAGGCTGACTGCATTTTTTTTGCTTGAATTGACGTGGAAAACTGTGCTGATTCTTTTCGCAGACTAAGCGCACAGAGGACCATCGAGAAGATCAGTTGGTTTATGAATCTTCATTCGGTCTTTGTAAGATTTCTTTTAATAATTCATATGAGTAATCATGAAGGGTCAGCAAAAAGGTCAGTTTCAGTGTTTTAAGAGACGAAAAAAAAAATGAAAAAGAAAAAACAATGAGCGATCGCACCATGATCGGTGTGATCAGCATGATCTTGGTGCGATCGCTCATAACAAGATTCGACTCTTCTTAGAAATGACATCGAATTCTTGAAGGGGAAAATTCATGGTGAATGTTTTTAAGTGAAGTTTAAGCTTTTTTTGAAAACATGAAAGTTACAAAAACTTTAAACCAAGGTTTTTCTATAACTATACAGGCTGGGCCAAATAAAAGTTTCTTTTTAAAAATGCTATGACATGAACAACATTAACATTTTCAGGTATTTTAGCTTTATTAATAATTGCAAAATTTGTATTAATTACGAAATACAACGTCGTTGTAGTAAATGGCTTGACTAACTTTGCAGCATTGCAAACTGTCATGCCAATTTTCCAAGATCTTGTTAATGGTTTCGGTCTGTAAGTCACGGGTTGCTTGGATGTTATTGGCTTTAAGTGGCTGAATCCTTTCCGAATTGTAGACAAAACATCGGTTTTTAAAGGTTCCCGACAAAAAGAAGTTCAATCGTATCTCCGAGGCAGTAAATCGGCATATCCAAGACTGATAGCACGATGTCTTTTCAAAACGCACTGTTTTGGGCTTCGCAGCACTTATTTATGAAATAAGTTCTTAGTATTTTCAACCAAGTTCAAACGTAAAATGACGCATTTTGTTCCACGGAGACTTTCTGTCAAGTAAGTGTCAAATTATTCGAAAAAAGAAACCACTAGATGGTCCACCATTTACACGAAAGTAAGAGACATGCAAATCTTACCAAGAAGCCATAAGAATAGTGCCTTAAAGAAAAAAGCTCAGACTTCAGTTTCATCTTCATCATCAGCATTTTCTGTGCCCGCATGTTCAACTAAAGGCGTTGCGGGGTCAGTGCACGCAGAAGTGATCTCCAGGCAACTCGATCCTCCGCCGCCGACTCTAACTCCTCGACGGGTTTGCCCAAGCGTAACCAGGCGAGCTTTTGGACTTGATCCAACCATCTCATCCTGGGTCTACCGAGCGATCGCCTACTGACTTCAGTTTTCGTCAGTCATCGAACTCAAAAAACCCAAAATTTCATTCTAAAAAGGCTTTTTTCTTTTTTGGGATCTAATTTAAGAGCGAAAAGCTAGACTCTGGCCCTTAGTGGGCTGTTACACCACTAATGATGATGATGATGGTGATGAACTTAAGAGCTATCCAATGTATACAGCATTCCGTCGAAATCAGTTATCAGAAGAAGCAACAGAGCAAGCCGTTTTCAGTCGGCGTAACAGCCCATACAGGGCCAGAGCCTAGCTTCTTCGCGCCTCCAAAGTGTTGTGCGCGATATTTTTTTGACACATGTGGAGGGGACCTACTGTTTAATGCCGGTTCCGAACGGCGAATTGCGAAAGCTTTCGGAGAAGGATACTTTTCATATTTTTTTTATTTGATTTTAGTAAAGAAACCGCCTTGATTACCTTGCTCTTAGTCACATAGAACCTACTTTTTGGGTCATTTAATGGTTTTTCATTGATCTTGACTCGATCTATTTTGGCTGTCGTCAGGCTTGTCTGAAAGATCGTAATCGAAGCATTCTTATGTTAAGCTTGAGCAACCTTCCGAAACGTTTTGACTTTAAAACAGAAACGGAACACCCCAAACAAATGAATCTTTACTCGATGTCTAGCTTAAGCCTACATGCCTAGAAAACAGTTTCTTAAAATTTTATTATTTCGATTACCAAAGAAGCTTTTTAACAAAACTTTTTTTGTTTCTATTTTCAGGTAATTTCCAATAATTTTGCAAAAAAAAAAAAATTGTAATGACTCCATCGACCTCGGTACGTAATCACTTTTCCTCCCTTTTCTTAAGAAGAACCGAAAAAATTACCTTCCACAACTCTCGATGACCTCCACAAGTAAAATCCAAAAATAGACTTCATCGTTGAATTTAGTTCAAACCGCAATCCATCCGCACGCAATCCGAGCAACTGCCTCACCGCAAGAAATCGATTACTGTCCAACGAACAATTAAATTGCAACACACACCAAAAAAAAAGAAAAAGAAGCAGGAAAACCAACTACCAAAAGCTACACACCGCGTATCTATCTCATTGTCTACCCCAACTTGAAGATCGACCGCACTTCAGCTACTCGCCTGTCAGTCGGTTATGACTGATGTGCCCATACGGGCCTCCGCTCTGTTCACTTTCGAGTCAAATTTCATAGATACATTTGTACTTTCTCTTTAGACAGCCGCCGAACGTTTGTTCCCGATGTCGATACCCTTCCGATGACTTCGCCGATGATAGACAGGTTCAATGTGATCGAGCCACATTTTGAAAATTCCCTTGTTTTTGTTTTTCATGTGTGTGTGTTTTTTTTTTTTGCGCACAGGTGAAAGCTTTCGAATTTTATGTCAGCGGATGCTGACAAGTGACATGTTGACCTGCATTTCGAAGACATTTCCGCTTATCCATATTCATCCCATTGACGACGGTTTATTAGTGGCTAATTAAAAACTGCCCCCGACCACTGTTTGATGTTGCGCAGAGCTAATAAAATGAAATTAAAAATTCAATTAATGCCACCTTCTAATGAGAGGCGGCTCATTGATGGCTGGCAGCTTTCTGTCTCCATCAGCCGCACGAGTTGGTTGACTGGTTTCACATTAAAATGTGAATAATTTTTCATGAAAAGTGTCAATTCGAGTGCTGAGTGATTCAATGGCGGGTAATAATTGGTGTGCAGGTGGGAAATAAAATTTGCACTTTAGTGTAACCGTTAGTCGAGGGTGGTAGAGGTCTACGATTGACCTTCGAATTTATGGGATTGAGCTGGAGAGTGGGCAGTATTCACAGAAGCGATTTGCGGGCGGTTGATGGGTGTTGACGTTACACACGCATAGTGGGGAACTATTCACTCGAAGTGGCGCCCAACGGGATTTGTCGATTGTTTTCAATTAAGTGGCAGGTCTTTGCAAGTGACATAAACCTCTTTTTTAATTGCTCTCACGGACAGGATAATGAATTCTCTTATTAGTACGTGTATGGCGAAGGAAAAAGGGAAGGGGTTATGGGTTTCTTCAGTTGCGGAACTATGTGATTTCGAAAATGGCTTAGGTCTCTAAGGAAAACTATGATAGGTTGCTCCAACCCTGGTACTTCCAGAAGCGAAAGCCAATTCAATTACACTCTTAAGGGTATAAGTAAAATACAAATCTTTCATAGTGCAGCCATAAAAATCTCGTGTCGTACAAAAGGTTTGTACCGGGTAATCTTCAAAACTACTGAATCGATTTTGATGAAATTTGGTTTACTTTGTAGAATTCAGTCTAATTTAGAATATAGAATAGTTTTTCCTTCGGTTTAGTGTACTGCGGATCTCATAATTACCGCCTGGTTACGCTGGGGCATACCCGCCGAGCAGCTAGAGTCAGTGGCAGAGGCTCGGGTTGCCTTGAGATCACTTCTGCGTGCACTGCCTCATGGAACATGCGGTCACAGAAAATGATGATGATGGTTCCTTTGTTAAGAATCGCAACAAAGGAAGAGACGTTATTTTTTTGTAATTTTTCTCCTCCTAGCAAAGCATTTTTGGTCAAATTTCAGATTGTCGGCCTCAATTTAGTGGCATTAAAGGCCAGGTGGCACCTCAATCTAATCTATACCAACCTACAACTGACCTAAACTCGTCCAACTCACTCTCCCAAATAAGCACGACCAAAAAAAATTTCAAAAACGAACGCACTTCCTCGCACACCAACGCTTGCGACCTCATTCCCGACTTTTTCACAAGACCCCATCGCCCGCCAATTACGCGCCGTCAACCTTCGACCAAATACCACCGTCATCGGAATGCAAAGCCAGCATGTTTCAGTTTATCCAATTGTCACGCAGCCACCTGACTCCGAACCAAAATCCCAAGTATCTAGATCTCTGCTGTTCAGCACTCGTAAGCAGTACTACAAAATACCACAAATTACACCGCGATCCCATCCAAACCGGCATTCATTTGCTTAAATTCACATCCAATTACTGCAACGCCATATTTGATTATCGATTTCGATCGCTCGCGAATGAGTTAACACACCACACCGGGCACCGTCGTCGACGCGTCCTGAATGCGCGCGAGCGCGTAGAGCGATCGCTCCAAAGGCCTTCGACACAATAAATTTCGAAACCACGTCTTCTCACAGAAGCGAAATAAATGAATCCGCGTACAGCCTATGACTGTAATTGACTCTAACTGTTGCCATTTTTCACACCTCAGTTGGTATCGACACCTCGACGGGTTTTTTGTCGAGGAGAGATCGCGGCATCGATCCACCGATTCACCGATCCTCGTCTGCCCCGGTTCCCCCCACGATCCACATGCCAAAATTAATTGCAGCGGGCATTCTATTTTCCTATTTTTGCGTGTGCTGGAGTCAAAAACAATTTTAGCTCCTAAATCAGAACCAATCCTTAAAATGCTGTAAAAGTATTTCTATCTAAATACCCGAATCCCCAAATGCACCACATAAATCAAATTTTTATACACGTTTCCAGCGGAATACCAAACCCGGCTGCTGCCGCCGCGCGTACGTGTAGGCCGCGCTTGGAGGCCGCGCGACGTTTGCCTACGTGTGTTCGACTGACAACGACGACGAAGGTCTCTCTGCCGTCGGTGTGCGCACTGAGTTTCATTAGTAATTTATTTTCACGACGTAGAGCGCTTTTGGCCAAAATGACAATATCCGCGAGGGCGGGGGAAATGGGAGTCTAATGACAGACTCCTATCACTCTGCTGCGAGCGTCGACGCGGAGGAACTGCGGGCGCCGGTGGCTGCCAACCTGTGAGATACAGAAACGAAAACTCTTTCCCGAGTGTGATTAGGAAATGTTTTTATTTTTTTTTTTCCAACTCACAGCTGCAGCAGCTCCCCCGAACAGGTCGATCCGTTCCATGGCAGCGGCAGCAACCGCTTTTGCGCAACACATCGATTAAAGCGAATTGGACACGCTGGGTGGTAATGAGCAGCGTCTCTGTGTGTGTGCGGAGTCAACCTTTGGCCTGAAATATATCAGATACACGCAATTGGCATTTGTGGGACACTGTGATGGGGCGGACGCGCCTCTCTCTCGCAGACTGCACCCGCCTCGACAACACATTCCCGAAACTCAATCAACTCTCCCATCAAGACATCAAATCGAGTTGTTGTCGGGTGTACACCCATACGATCGGTGCACATGCGCTGTCGAGAGTGCAATTTGATGTACACCACCCGGATGTTGAATGTTTTTTTTTTTTTCAAATTCAGTGTTCATAAAGTTGTTTGTTTGAATCAATTAAAGAAAAACACAAAAGAGTTGTTGTGCGAACTGGCATTGGCTTTGATCTCTCCTCTCGTGCGACAGTTTCAGAGTCCAGGCTGTCTGGGCTACTTGCCCTGCCCATATCTGAATGCTAATCGATGTTAATTAAAATCCATAAAATTTTATCAGCCTCAGAGTTGACGTTGGTAGTTAGCAAGTCGTTAGAGAACCGTTTTTCAATCGCGTGAGCTTCAAAAACGGATATTGAAGGGTCGGGAATGCTTCTAACGGTGATTTGATTAGCACTGCAAAAGGGGAGGTCGTCTCAAGTAGCCACCTGATGGGACACCAAAGGGACTCTCTCGGAAGACACAATCGAAGCGAAAGATGTAACAAATTGAATTAGCATCGAGGCGGTAAAAGAGCGGGGCATCGGTTTTTTGAGGAGATTGAGACTGCGCGTGCCGTATGTTGAAAGGGCGGATGTACGATCCGTCACAATCACAAGGTTCGTTAGATTGAAGTCGCATACCAAGGTTTTTGATAAATATAAAAAGTCTACGAGACGGAGAAATACTTGAACAATGTGGACCAAATAGAAGTTTCTTTTTAAAAATTCAATAAAATGAACAAAATTCAATTTTTTCCGTGCATTCCGGCCTATTAGTAAGAGCAAACATTAACATTAATTACACAACACAAGCGTTTCAAGTGCCTGCCTCAGCCGTCGCAGTAGCGCATTTTGTCACTCCAATTTTCCAAGACCTTGTTGATGGTTTCGGGTTTTAGCTTACGGATTGCGTCGATAAAATTGGTCCTAGGAGCTTAAATTGCTACTGGATTCGTGCCATAATATCAGTCCTTCGCGGTTTTCCATGGAAAATAATTCAAAGGTGTGAAATCACAGATCCGAGGCATCGCCAAGATTGATTTTTTTTTTTGAAAAACCAAAAAATACTTACGAACTAATTTTCAGTATTGTCCAAAATTGTTCCAGAGTAAAGCGACTTATTTCGTTTTGCTCAGGTATTGAGTTTCTAGCAAGATTTCAATAGCTTTCAGTGTTTAAATAACCTATGACTTAAAAAGAAACCACTAGATGGCCAACACTTCGCTTGGAAGTTTCACTGTGCCCTAGAAATTGGTAAAGGGTTCTTGTGGTACAATGTATCGTATGTTGCGTCAAAATATAGAGGCCTACTCTTTGCTTGAAGTCACGCCGAAGTCTGTAAAAATCGTAACACATGAAAATGTCGATACACAAATTTTGTTCCACATAATGTCCAAAATTACAGAATCGATTTTGATGAAATTTGATTTTCTGTGTGTATTTAGGTCTAACTTGAAACATAGGCCAGTTTTTATCTCGATTTTTGACCTCATTTCTGTAATTCATTTCAAATTTCATATGCCGATTCAATGACTCACAGAATCCTGACCGTGCTGGCAGCCACCATGCGTGTTAAGCTCTGTCTTGATGCCCACTCTCGCATAATTTGCTGCTTCGTCGATCACCAAGGACTTCCTCTCCCTCTCTCCCACCCCCGCAACCGGATCAGTTGAGACTCCATCCACCAGGTTGTCTATCAATTTCGTTGGCACCTTGTAAGAGCCGAAATAATTTGGTTCGAAGCAAATAATTAAACTACATTCCACCGCACAAGAAGAGAAAAAACCAAAACTGCACACAATTTCCACCAACAACAACATCGTCGTCGTCGGACAACTAGCCACGGGATCACTATTGGCCCGGACAACGTGTTAAACAACGAATTTATTTTATGTTCCCAACAAACACATGTAACAAGCCTGAGTTAAGACGCAGAATTTGTGTAGGCCAAACCGGGTGAAATCAAGGAAACCACCAACGATCGACGATCGAGGACCGGTGGTGACTGTGACTACAACGACGACAACGACAACGCAGACGACGACACTCATTCGGATGAGAGGGGGAGAAAAACCCGACCGAAAGCAAAATCAATTTAACATTAATAATTAATTTCTCTTATCGCAGCACTGGCCATGTCTTTTAAATCAACAAAATCAATATTTAAAATCGAATCAATTTTATTCCGGCCCCGTTGCAGGCCGCAAGCCGAACCGAGCCTGATCCGCGTGTGGTTTCGCAACCATCGCTGAGAAACACGTTACAGTGCGGCGGCGGCGGCGGCGGCGGCAGCGCACAGAAATGTGTGTCCCAGAGTGGCCATGTCTCTTTTTTTTGGCTTCAGTCCAAGCAGTCTCAGGTGGTCTCTAGCGCGGACCGGCTAACGTCGATCCATTATTAGACACACACGCTGGAAAATATCGATTTATTATGAGGAATTGAGCGTTTTCGGATTCGGACGCGTGTTTTGGGGGAAACAACTGAGGGAGGCGTTTGGTTGCATTGCGTCTTGGACGGACTGACAAGCTTTCCAAGGCGCGACAGAGGCGGGTTAGAGAGAAAACTTCGACTTCGGGGAATTATGAGATAGTTAAATCATGTTTTTGGTCGACGTTGTATCTGCGGTTAATGCAATTTATTCATTCGACGATAAGGCTTTTAGTCGCGGCGTACTGCGACCCATACACCTGCTGATGGGAGGCAAATTATTTTCTGATAACACCGTGAGGGATAGTTTGTTTCTTTACGCAATAAAGTGGCGGTTGCAAATGGCCTGGGAAAGTGGTGGTTAGAAAAAAGAAATTTTGCAAACGAGGGAGAGCAATTAGTCGCCACGGAATTGGACTGATCGGACGGTGAGCTGCTGTGGAACGACTTCCTGATATTGGTGTGCTGTGGAATGTATGTCTTTAAGCAGTGAATTGTAAAAAAAAGCATTGCTATTTGAAAAAATGAAAGACTTTTGAGAGATAGAGACACTCAATATCTTTTGGGAGCCATCGATTTATCGCTTTCATGAGTTTATAGCCGACAAAGTTTTTTGGCGACAAAATGAACCTCAAAAGTAAGTTTTGTTGGGGCCAAGATTTTTGGCTCGTTTGCTTGACTTAATTTTTAAAGGAAGTGTTCATCGAATTTTCTGTTGCAGGCAGTTCAAAGGCTTCGTACACTGTTGAGGACTTCACGTGGAAAGTTTTAACCACAAAAAGACACTTGGACGACTAATTTTGTTCCACATCAATCAATTTTCCACATCTAGAAGAATATTTAACTCATTTTGTATTTTTTTCGGAGAATAGTCGTTCCACAAAAGAAATCAACAGAACTAAAATGTCTTTTTCCACTCCAACTGCCCCTTCCACTGTCAATCTGAGAAGTGGAACCTATCTGTATAACTTTTATTCAAAAACCCATCCTAGTGGGTATCTTAACGACTTTGTCGGTATTTATCTTTCCAAACAGAACAAAACCAAACCATATCCTCAGTTACATCCGAAAAAAACATTTCTGCACCAGATTTTCATTATTCGACGCTCCCCGCGTTCAATGAAAGAACCGATAAAAGTGAAATCTCGTTTTTTAACTTTTATTTCCATCCCACACCCCTCCGCCCAAAGTCGTGCACAAAACGATGCTATCCTCTGCCGCCGACGCCGCCGTCGTAGTCAACCAAAAAAAAACCAAAAAAAAAAACAAACGCAATGTGTGTGTAGGACCCAACGAGTACTCAATTACAAATAATTGCACGCACAATCTTTGCTTAACATTTTGCATTCATTCGCATTATGCGTACGAATTCCCAGTGGTTGTTGTTGTTATCGGTGTGCAGTGTGCGTCGTCTACGCGTCCACGTTAAGGCATTCGATCGAAGGTTTTTTCTTGTGGAATTTTCAGCCACTTGTCCTGCCAGCTCGTCGAAGTTGGAGAGAGAGGGGAAAGATGTACACACCCAGACCCTCGATTACACTTTTTTTTCTGAAACAATAAAAATCATTCGAGAGCGCGCGGAGTTACAAAGGTCTTTCTGATGCTCTTGTCGGCTGTTGTTGTGTCGGTTTCTATGTGAGGAGAAGAGAGACTTTAAAATCTCTTCTTTTTGTTTGTTGCGCATGCAATGATTGTAATTGTACTGCTTTTTTCGTGTTGTTTTTATTTCGATATTTAGTTATCATTCAAGAGAAGTGAGTGGAAGGAAAAAAAAAAAAGTGAGATCTAGACCAGTTCAGTGATTAATTACTCAATATCACATTATTCCGTTCGGTAATTAAGGTTTTATAGAGCGGAATTTGTTGTTAATTGAAGTGGCTGCCGTGTAATGGAGCTGTCTGTGATGGTGCGGGATGATTTTTGAGTGGAACTGTCGTTGGGGAATCAAAAAACGAAAAACTGGGTGACCTTGGTCGTCTTCTATGGGGGACTGGTGGTATGTTGGTTCTTCAAAAAGTGGTAAATTGGTTTTAATGCTTCAACTGAGGTAGAAAAAGATACATGGCGTTGTGGTATGAATAGCAACTGACTTATCGGAACTACATAACTTATATTCCTATGTGGAACGTACAATAAACTTGAATTAAAAAACGTGAATGTAGTCCAATCGAGATGAAATTCATCCTATGTTTTAAGTAAGATAATTTTACATACAGTGAGCCAAATTTCATTAAAACCGGCTTAATATAAAGGGTAATTTTTGAAAAGCTATAGGAAAGTTTTTCAAAAAAACACATAAAATTCAGAAAAATGCATGAAATCTTTATTTGAATCGATAGTACGGTCCATAGAATTTAATGTTTGAAGATTATTTCATGCAAATGTTGACCTTGACTGCGCCTCAATAGGTCCATCCGCTTAGTCCAATTTTGGCATACTCTTTCCAACATTTCGGCCGGTATCTCACGAATAAATGCTTCAATGTTGTCTTCCAATGCGTCAATTGAAGCGGGCTTGTCTGTATAGACATGAGCTTTAACATAGCCCCACAAAAAATTGTCTAAAGGCGTTAAATCGCACGATCTAGGCGGCCAATTGACCGGTCCCGAACGTGAAATAAAATGTTCACCGAACTCGCCTCTCAATAAGTCCATTGCTGCGCGTGCTGTGTGACATGTGGCACCGTCTTGTTGAAACCACATGTCATGCAAGTCAAGCTCTTGCATTTTGGGCAAAAAAAAGTTGGATATCATCTCACGGTAGCGCTCACCATTCGGTTCGCATCATCTTTGAAGAAGTACGGTCCAATGATGCCACCAGCCCATAAACCGCACCAAACTGTGACCTTTTCTGGATGCATTGGTAGCTCTTGCAATGCTTCTGGCTGATATTCACTCCAAAATCGACAATTCTGCTTCTTTACGTACCCATTGAGACAAAAATGAGCTTCGTCGCTGAACACTTTCTTAACTTTCTGAACTTTCTTAACAGAGCACGCATTTTGATAATAAAATTCAATAATTTGCAAGCGTTGTTCGTTTGTAAGACGATTCATGGTTAAATTATAGACCAAACTGAAGATGTTTGACAGTGAAACAAAACACGAAACGTGCGTCAGCTGTTTAAACCAGTGTTGCCAAAAAAATCACCCTTCATTTGAAGATTACCCAAAACAAACTTTGTGAGACTAGATTTCTTTCATACAAAAATTAATATAGTTGGTGGAGCAGAAAGGGACAGTAAGATGATAGGCCTTGATTATTTTTACAAGTTCAACTTATTGATAACTCTGCTAGCTGCCTAAAAAGTTAATTCAAAAAACCATAATTGCCAACTTATTACCCTCTAATTCGAAATGTTCCACAAAAGAGTTGACTTGCGAACTGTGTAATTTTCGACATTCACTGCACGAGACTGCACTCTCTTTGTGACAACAGGAAGTAGTTTTTTAATAAAAGAATGATCGATCCTTTGAATTTTTACGATGATTGATTTCAATTGATCGCGGACTCGACTACGGCATGCCACTGCATCACAATTGACCTACGATCATGTAGTTAGACAGTTCAACTGCTTAGCTAAACTCTTATTAAATCGGTGAAATTAGAGTGAATCGTTTAATTCATAACTCGATTGTGCCTTCTCGGGTCTGCCTGCAGGGTGAAAACAAAAGGGAGTTTTACGGTTCACATAGAGACTACTGTCTTCTTCAACTTTAATGCAAATATGATGCACGCAGGTATTTTTATTCTAGTTCAATTGCTTTGCCAATTAGGTTTTATTACTTATTCCTTAAGGCTTTTAATAATTAGGGAGTGTACAAAGATGTGAAAGTCTTGATGCAGGAGTTGAAGAAGCAAAAACTTAAATGAGTTTTACTATCGAGGGGTTTTCAGACAAAGATGAAGAGGCTTTTCTGATTAACTCTTGAATTTTGTCACATTTCTCAAAAGGATCTCGCCTCCCCAGAAGGTGCAAGTTAACACCAGACTCACTCTTCCCGAGTTCCTAAACCAAATACAAACTTTTTTCAATGTCTCTGTCCAACTGAACACCATCCTCCACACGTGGACTTCCGCCGTAACAACACAACCACGAAGATGTGATGTGATATTCCACCACAAAAGTGCCTACATTCCGGCGACGACCCTATTCCATGGCGGTGCCTCCCTCCGTCATTTTAATATGTAATTATCTTTCATCTCGAATTGAATTTTATTGCCACAGCACTGCCCGTACCTAAAAATACACACGCCAAACACCGAACCGAGTCCAGTCGTCATAGCTCCTCACTCTATCCTGCATCATCTCTCTAGGTTCGGTTTGATTTCCCTTTTCTTTTCCCTGTGTGTGTCTGTGTGTGTGTGTGTGTGGATTTTCTTGTTTTTGTTTTCATAATTTATGATCCCATCCCAAATGGAGAAACTACGCGATGCCCTGGCAACTAGCTATATCCAATGGCTGTGGGCACATGCATACGCGTTGCTCCTCCATTCACAAGCAAAAACAGAACAAAAGAGGGCAGCACAACGCAAGAGTGAGAGACTCAGAAAAAGGTAGAGGCAGGTAACACAACACTCGTATTGGAAGAAGATGATGATGGCATGACCCCAATGGTAGTAATAACCTATAATCAATGGTGGAACATCCGCCACCGCAACAAAAGGAAATCCAAACTGTGGAACATGCGGGCTGAGACAGAGATGCGCATTTCACGCGACGGTTTGGCGGACGCTACTCTTATTTAGATGTCAATTTGTGCGAAGCGGAAAGGTGCGAAAAACCAAAAGTTGTTAGGAATGCGCAACACACGGCCGTGCGGTCGACTAATCGAAGGAAATTTCTTTTTCACTCAAACTCCGTTTTTTTATAATTTCCCTCCCCGTCCATTATTTATGGCGCCAAAAAATCAGATAACAGCTGCAATTCACAAAAAGTAATTTCCGTTGATTCTCGATCCGTTGGCTGGCCGAGGTTGCGAGAGCGCGTATCTCGCTGCCTCAATCGACGATACCCCACTGTCGATCCTATTTGCTGCTCTTAATCCACTTGGAAGCGTGTTGACCACATGAGAGCTGGCATCTCTCATGAATGGTCAAAGGAAAGCGGGAACGAAGCAAAAAAAAAAAAAATATGAAACAAAATTAAAATCGAACTGAAATCATGTCTAGATGGACATGATGGGACCGCTCTCTCTCTCTCTCGCTTGGCGCGGAGATGATGCGGCAGAAGCGCATCGGGCAAGCCATCAGCACTTAACCATCCGTGAAACGTCTTTTGTGTGATTTTCATGGAATTTAATTCGATTATTACACTTTTTTTTTATTCGTTGGCCTGAGTGGATCCTGAGATGGTTGAGGCTTCTCTTTTTTTTTGCGTAAATAGACGTTCCAAATGGAATTGATGGGGTGCACCATAAGTGGGTTCACACCGCAACTTCCTGAGCACGTAGTGGACGGAGAAAATTGTTTTGAGGTGTTACTCAACAATTTTAAGCTATTTTAGGTTGATTGGATCAGTGGTGCGTTCTAAAACCGCGGTGGTGGAGGCACGTAACGAGAGTAGGGGCTCCGTGATGGTCGAGATGCTAATCGGAGTTTGGCGGCGGCGGTGAAACAGGACTGAATGGCGAGGTAATCGAGTGGGATTATCGAGTGTCATGTTGTGATTTGGTAGCTGGCTGGTATTCGAAAAGGTACGTCCCTGAAATACAAAATGAGATTGAAGAGGGTATTTGGAGTTGTTCTCAAATGGAAATACAGGGGATTGAGATTGTGGAACGTAAGTGAAACGAAAGAACTGTCCAACGAACTGGCTGTTTGAGTGATTGTTCGTGTTAACTGACGCTATTGGGCGCTTTCCCTTATGGGAGATGAAGCCATTCATCTTAAAATTTCAAAGGCTTTCATTGGTGATCTTAACCCTCTGAAAAACACCTAGGATTGAGAATGTGGAAGGTAAGTGAAACGAGAGAGTTGGCCAACGGACTGACAATTCAAGTTTAGTCGTGATAACTGACATATTCGGCATCTTCGTTTAGAAGTCATTCTTCTAAAAATTTCAATGGCTTTCACAGGCGATCTTAACCCACTGAAAAACACAGAGGATTGAGAATGTGGAACGTATGTGAAAAGAGTTGACCAGCGAACTGGGAGTTTGAGCAGTTATTCCAGATAACAGACGTAATCAGAGCTCTTTTGGGTTGTGGGTTATGAAGCAATTTTTCTCACAATTTCGATGTCTTTGACAAGCGATCTTAATCCACTGAAAAATCTACGTTGTTTCTGATATTTAATACAATCGCACATCTTCCTTGGTAGGAGATGAAGCCATTTTTTTTAAAAATCCAATGGCTTGCTTGTCAAAGCTAGCGTTCCATAAGCGCTTTCCCTTATGGGAGAGGAAGTCATTTGTCTTAAAATTTCAAAAATTTTCAAAAGCGATCTCAAGCCACTGGAGAACACGGAGGGTTGAGAATGTGGAACAAGTTGGCCAGATAATTGGAGTTCTGAGTCGTTGTTTCTGGTAAATGACGCAATCGGACCGTTGGTGGGAAATAAAGCCATTGTTCTTAAAAATCCAATGGCTTTGTCAAGCAATCGTAAGCCACTGGAAAACACGCAGGATAGACAATGTGGAACAAGTTGGCTAGGAGAAGTGGAATTTTGAGTCGTTGTTCCTGGTAATTAACGCAAAGGGACATCTCCGTTGGTGGGAAATAAAGCCATTATTCTCAAAATTTCAATAGCTAACGAAAAGGCAAGCGATTTCAGGCCAATGCATGCCAGGAAGAGTCAAAGCCGGCTCTACGAAAAGATTTACAGTGTTCCTTCCTCATTCAGATCATCCATTACCGTTAAATTAGCCGAGCAGTAGTACAACCCTCGCATGTAATCGATTTTATGTTTGAAATATAAACAAGATCCATACTTAAATCCATTATTCGGAGTGTCCATATCCATACTGCGGAGTGTCGCTCACCGGGCGCCAGTTTGAGTCACTTCCTGGCGCGCGCTCAGCAGTGGCTAATTAGCTAGCGCTAAGGCATCTTTCATCAAAAACTAACCATATGATTACTATCAACTACTAGCAAAAGACATTCCTCTGATTAAACAAAACTCCCGGCCCATCAATGAGATAAAACTACGAACCCCGCGCTCGAGTTCGCACAAAAACACGTGTGACAAGTGAACCTCTGACCTCTGCCTGCCTTTGGTTTGTTTATGTTCCCGTTGGCTTTGTTCTTCCCTGCCGTCCTGTAGCCGACGAGCGCCCCAGCCCCACTCCCGGCAAAACATTAAAGCGCATGTCAAATATGTGTCCAATTAGAAGGCCAGGTGAATTTTATGTTACACATAATCATGTTCCTTACTCTGCATGATTTTGTGCGGTTCCCGTTCCCGTCTGTCCCGGTGGTTCGTGGCTCTTTTTGGTGTTGTGGTGTTCCTCTTCTTTTTTTTTTTTTTTTCGTTCCCTTTATTATCTCATTTTGTTGGCGGATGGGTAATCAAGCAAAAATTATATCTCACAGCATGTTGGCTTCATTTGGGCAAACAACAACTCGGTGTTCTTCTGCTTGTGATGGTGGTGTGGTAGCGGTGATCTCTGCTGGTTGCGTTGTGTTCTTTTATTATTTGATTTACGTCACTGTGCGACTGCCGCGCGGATGACGCTGAAATTCGCATTCCGTCTTTTCTTCCTTCTTCTCCTTTCCAACGACCGTCTGCCGTTTTATTTCAACAATCAAATCATTCTTTAATTTTTATGACGCACTATGATGGTGCTGAAAGCTCTCTGGGTGCTCGTCGTCTTCGTCTTCGTCTTCGTGTTTGTGGATCTCTGTGGATGGCAGGTTTTGTGGTTAGTGGCTTTGTAATCATCGAAAATCTTTCTCTCTCTTGTCTGTCTCTTTCAATTTACTTTTTTATTTCGACTCGACGTCGGCCGGCGCGGCGGTGGACAAGGGGGAGGAAAATAAAGTTTTTCTTAATGGGTACTTTTGGTTATAATGACGATGATGATAGCTATCAGAGTGCCAGAGCCAGAGTCAGTGCTGGGTGCCTCTCTCTCTCTCTCTCTGTCCCTCTTTGACTGACACTCGAAATAAAATTCCCAAATATACACACACAACAAAAAAAAAAACAGTGAAGAGGTCGATGAGATGAAGTACACACAATCAATCTACCATCCGTCAATTTTTGAAGCCCCCAAAAAGCCATTGCCATCACCTCGCGACCGGGCGATGTCGAAAAATGCCACAATACACCAAAGATGGGAATTTCAAATTATAGCAAGTACACACCTTTCTTCATTATGCGATCACTTATCGGCGGCCCTCGTGAACGACGACGATTCCTTTTTGCTTTGTCTTATTCCTCATCTGATTCCATTCTGGCCATTCTCTCTCTCGCGCGAGGTATTCGCATAAAATTCTATACACCCCGTGCTCCGCTCTCTGACGGATGGATTTCTGTACGCGTTTGCGTCTTTGCGTCTCTTCGTTGACGACCAAAAATTGTAATCCATCCAAAGAATGGCGATTTTATAGCAATCAACGGCGGCGGTGGCGGCGTGTGCAGAGAGAGAGAGATAGAGAGAGAGAAACGTAAACGTGAACGTAAATTGTGATGAAATTAAATTTTTGTATCTTTGATCAAATAAAACGTGAAATATTTATGGATTATGTTTTTGTTCCACACAGCACACAAAAAAAAAAACGGATATGTGTGTGTGTGTGTGTGTGTGCGTGGAACAAATTATATTTAGCAAAATTACAAGGAAGTGATGATTCGTCGGGCTGATATTTGTTTAATCATCTTGGCGAACGAGTTTGATGGAAGGAGGTTGGCTTGGGCAGTTTGCCATTATCCACACAAAAATGACCTCGAATCGGTTGGCGACGGAGGAGCTGCGCATGCGTGTCAAGGAGGTATTTGTGATGGGAATCGGGGACATGTGGGTACGACGAGGGCTCGGTCTATCTGCTGTGGCCAAAGACTGGGCAGAAGACTGAGACAGGTGCGGCTATTTAAAGTGGGTTGCCTGTTTGCTAGGCAGGCTCTGCCTTAAATAATGTGCAAGACCATCATCGGCAAGGCGATGGGATCAGATATGGAGGCGGAGGCTGTGAGTGGTTTGTAGCACAAGTCGATGAGGCGTGAAGAGCTGCGATGAGCGCGGATGGAAAATGAAAATTCGAACCAGGTGTCCATCAGGATTTAGTGGATTCTTTGTGGACGGGTGGGACTTTGAGTGCGTAAATCGAAAAATTGGGCGGCTAAACTTCTGCCGAACGTGATTTCTGTCTTCCTTGGTGATCATCATTCGAGTAGCAGTGTGGAAGATTCGTTACAACAGTCAAAGTAGTTTCTCCAAGGCCTTAGAAGCGATCTAGCCATATTCAGATGTCACGCACTAACCAAATATTAGTCAAAAACAAAAACTTGAATATTTCCCAATAGACCCACATCAAAATAAGTGGATTTCGGTGTGGAAAAGACTGTCTAAACTCGTGTGGATCGTATTTTCATCGTTATAGAACTTATCGCCAATGCGATTTGGGCATTAAACCACAAAATTAGAAATTTTTGAATAGATTGACATCAGAACAAATTGATTTCATCGCTAGAAAGTCTGTCTAAACGCATGTGGATCGTAGTTCCACCGTTGTGGATCATATCACATATGCGATGTGAACAATAAATCTCAAAATTAGAACTTTTTTAATAGATTGACATCAGAACAAATCGATTTCATTGCCAAAAAGTCTGTCTGAATGCATGTGGGTCGTATTACCATGGTTGTGGAACATACGACACATGCGATGTGAACAGTAAATAAAAAAAAATTATTTGTTAACAGATTTGCATTAGAATCAATCGATTTCCATGCCAAAAAACTGAAACGCGTTTATGTCGATCGTATTTTCATTGTTGTGGAACGTATCACAACTACGATTTGTACCTTAAATCAGGAAAAAATAAAATTTTTCAACAGACCCATGTCAGAATCAATTAATTTCAGTATCGAAAAGGTTGTCAGAACGCACGTGGATCCCCATTTCATCGTTGTGGAACGTATGACAAATGAGATTTAAGCGACTGAGAATGTTGTGACTAAGAAACTGTTGGCATAAAAAAGTGAAACGAATATAGATTTGGTAGAGAATTGCTTAAAGTCATCTACTGATGAAATCCTTCAAGAGATCATATTTGTGGACCTTATAGCTGAAGTTGGTAAAAATTCGATTAAGGGGTCCCAAAATTTACAGAAAGTTTACTTATTTAACAGAACGTCTGTGAGCGATTTTTGATTTCAGGACCAAGCAGTTTATAGATTGATGGAAATAGAATCCACATCCACTGAGGTCTCTATTTACAGACAAACCTCAGACCTCGATAATGTTTCTACATTTTCTATTTGACACTTGTGTCTTATTCACAAGAATTTGCTGACAGATCGGTCGTAAAATGTGATTCCACTGTCTGTAGTAAGCAAAAGACGCATTCATTTCATGTGGAACCGGTCTACAGACTCCTCCACGCGTCCAACCCATCTTCCCAGCTAAATAAAGTCCTCAAACTCGACCGGAACAGAGAACACAGCTTCCACAAACAACCGCAAACAGCGATTTACTTAAATTTACGACCGCCTCCTCAGTCGGGCACAATAAATTTACGCACTTAACCAGTCACCGGCTCTCTTTCTCTCTCACTCTCGCAAGTTGTGTACTCCTCAGCGCGATCAAACAAAGTTAAACATGCGTTTTGACCAGCAGCTTACAACCGCAACCATAAAACCAATTTCTAAGCATCCGCAACGAAAACTTATCGCGTAATTATGTCAAGATTCCATTTGCATCCAATTCGATTCGCACGGCTCGTCCCCCATATAAAGTCCCGATAATTATGACCCGCAGTAGCAATAATAATAATAATAATGGTAATAATCGCCAACATGGCCGGTTTATGTCAGAGCCGGGTTTTGCGCTCTCTTCGGGCCACAACTTACACATTGTATGTGCGCTGCGTGCGGGGCGGACTGTCACTTGCGTACCGGGACTCTGTAATCAGGGAGTTCCACGGTTGGTTTTTATTTTTAAGTGAATACCACTCATTTAGCCATATCGGTTGAGCAATTAAAATGGCTAAGCCACACACATGCGTTTATGGAATAAAAACATCTCTCCATCTCTCTCTTTTTCTGCGTCTATCGACTGCGGCTCTGTGTGTTGTGGAACACTTTTGCAAGAATGCATTTTTATTACCAATCGACGATTAAAGTGGAATTCTAGTAGCTTTCTAGCCAAAGCAGAGATGGATATCGGCTTAAAAAAAATAGAGAGCCGGAGAGAGAGAGAGAGAGATGTGAGATTTGGGGAAAGGGAAATTGCATTTCGTGGTGATGTCTTAAGATTTTAATGAACTTGCGGCGACTTTTTAGTCTCAGTCAATTGGTATTTTCTAGTGGATGGCATTCGGATACATTTTAAGTCAGAAGAGAGACGGAGAGAGAGGAAGGAATCTAATAATAGGCCTTGGAGAATGTGGTCGGCGGTTGAGATTCTAATTATTTTCTATCTAATGGACTGTTGATGGTTACACTATGCCGAAATCGGTGTGCCACACATGGAGAGGTCTTTATTTGTGAAAAGAGAGTGGGACTTATTTGGGAATTTGGCGGCATCGCTTTTGTGTGTGAATCCAGGATTGCTGTTAAGGGCTGACTTATGTGGAAAATGTTAATTTCTTAAAGTTAACTTGAAATTTCTCTTTCTTTGGATTGCAAATAATTGATCTGATCCTTCTTTCTTATTTGCGCTACCTTACCGATGCTTTGTTTGGCTTCGATTTTCGAGGTTTTTCGATGAAATTTTAGAAGCAAAATTGTATTTTTTAGAGTTCTAGTGAAGTATTAATTGTTCTTAGGGTGGTAGCTTGATCTTATGCAGGTTTTTGGAGCTTTGATGATAAAGTTCATTCACTTAAAGTAAAAATCGCCTGTAAACGGGCCTACAAGCAAAGTACCCAATTTTTTTTTTAGTTTTTGACTGCAATCTGATAGTTGGGAGCAAGTAAAGTGACCCATTATCTTTGCACTCATGGCCTAGGACTTGTTCAATGCCTGTGGAATGTATCACAAATCAGATTTAAGCGGCAAGGGTAAAGGAGTCGAATTTCTGTCCAGAAACTAAGGAGATAAAAAGAGGAAATAAATATTTTCGAAGAGCAAAGAGTTGTATTCAGGGTTAAGCAGCAGTAGATGTCTATTTCATGATGACCACAGAATCCACATTCACCGAGATCTCTGTGGAAGGCAGCAGCAGAGAAAGCAGAGAAAGGCTGTGATAAATTTTTGATAAATTTCTTATGGCACTCATGCCTTTTTAACAGTAATTGGTGATAATTTGGACGTGGATGAAATAAATCGTGTGTCGATGGATACTGACAAGGTCTCTTATGACGCCCTCAAAAGCTCTAAGTGGCCGCCGATAGAGCCATTGGAAGCATTCTAAAGCGTTTATCTAGCATGCAACTTAGCAATAAATAAAATGGCTCCGTCCTAAGATGCGATCTCACTGTCTTTGGCAGAAAAAGAAGTTATTTTAAGAACCAGAAGTCCTGTTTACTTCTTAGAGCCTTCCAGCATTAAAATCAATCGTGACTTTATTTGTAAAAAGAGTTTAGCTGATATCTCGGGATTTTAATTCCATTTAAAGCTTTTTTCTATCGAAAAACTAGGGTTTTGTACCTCCAACGACAGTTATCATCAACTACCTTCATATTAGGGCCCGCTTCTCCCATTCACCACCAATTTTCGGGCATCCTTTCCCTAACATTAAGCTTCCTGACCCCGATTTTCATCTCTCGAACTCAGTAGCCACTGCCCTCCCCCAGGGGGCGACAAAAACAATCAATTAAAACCACTAAACCACCCACACGAAACGTCTAAGCTACTTAGCCAACTTCCACGCACATCCGACACAAGTTTTCGTTAGTCCCGCCGAACATCAACACCGACCCCGAGGAAAATTAAGACAATAAAACATCATTTGCCTTGGTAATGTGAGCCGGAGGAGCGTTCATCTTCCGATGGTGCACGATGCGTCCCTCCCGCCCTCCTCGGGGGAACTATTGAAAACCAATCGATCGTGGGTGATAATAGCACGCGGAATGGCTCCGTGTGTAGGTTCCACCCGGCGTCGCATCGCCTCCTCTCTCCTCCCGCTGGCGATGTCTTCACATTTTCATCGAATGCTTTAATAGAATTTATTTTTATCCCAGAGAGTAGCTTTTGAATTGTTTTTTGTGTGCGCCATGCGTCGTCTCGTAAATTTTCATTTGAGACGTCGAAGTCGAAGAACCCAAGCGACAACAACTCAGACGCAGACGTGGACACTGCACCAGAGCGGCGGCGGTGGTGGCGGCGTGCGGTTCGACTCTGTTGGATAGAATCCTTCGGAGGAGAGAGGGTTCGACTTCCCTCTCTGTGCGCCTTGCAACAAATAAACGCGCGCAGTCGAACACAAAAAAAAAAAAAACGTGGTTACAATTTAGATTTACGGATGAATTTGCATTTTGCATCGCTCGGGGGTTCGGTGAATTTTTTTGTGTTCTTAGACTTTTGGTTTATAATCGATGCGTGGGCAGCTGCGCTGGAGAATTGGAACCAACGAAAAAAAAAAAAAAAGAATTTATTGATTTTGAGTCGACTTCTTCGAGGTTTGGGTGTGTGCGCGTGTGGTCGTTAAAAATGTGTAATTAGGCATAATGGAATTTAATGGAGTGTTGCTGTGCTATTAGTCGGACTTGCGGTAGGAGTGGGGAACGGGTTAGGCTAGTAGAGCGAGTAGAACAACCCACATTGTGCTACTGGTGTTGAATGATGCAGCTTCACCAGGTGGCTGTTGCTCTAAGGAGGCGGGGAGATCTTTAAGGTGCAGAGTTGTGCGAAGAGGATCGTGGGGATCTATCAGCAGCTTGATGAACTCGTTCTGGGATCAATAGACACTCTGAGAGTACACATATTCTCTCTCAGAGTAACTTCTAAATTTGTCAGCATTTAGAGGTTCCCACTCTCTCCTGTCTACCAAAGGTGACAGTTGTTGTTCCCTAATCGATAACACGATCCACATACGATCTACGGACCATTTTTTCGACATTTCCACAATTTTCTTTACAGCTTTCGAGACGATTTCTTTTGCAACTCAATATTTTCGGTCGTACCAAATCCGTTTTGATCGCTGGGAAGGTTTTTTTTTTTACCTTGAGGACGATGTGGAAACCTACTAAAACCATATCTTGACCTCTTCTTCTTGACACGGGAAATAGAGGCTGTTTCAGCTGAGTTATCGAGAATTGGACCCAACGAATCGACCACTGCAAACGTACCCGCGGAGGCCATATAAAAAGAGTCGAGAAGATTGTTCTTTAAGTCGATTATAAAACTTTTGAAATATATCAAACGATTTATTTAAGAAAAAAGATGGCACGTCCTTATTGGAAAACCCTTTATTTTCCCTGATTCAGTCATTGACGGTAATTGTCTTATCAACGTCTTTCTCAAAAAGCTATAAACTGCAGCTGGCCTAAAACCCACACAAAAAAAATATTTTGATTGCCAACTGATGAGCCTTGTGTGAGTTCACATTGTCCTCTTTGTTTTCAATTCTATTTGCTGCCACCCAGAAATTCGCCACTGAAGATTCGGTTAAAACTAGACTGCTCTTCCAAAAGCTTTAAGACCCTGCCGAAAAAAATGCTTCGTTCATAAGTTTTATTCAGATAATAACCCAAGTCCCTATGTAAACTTCAGTGATTCAGAGTGGAAAGTCTAATCTCGTGCACGAACTCTGCCAAACGATGGGCCATCTAGTGGTTTCTTTTAGATCATAGGTTGTTTTGACACCGTCAGCTGATTGCCGCTCGAAATTTTGGCAGAAAGCCAGTCAACCACAAAAGATCATCGGAATCATAGACCGTAGACGAAATGAATTCACTAGATTTGGAAGGTTTGAGTTTTCGTTATAAGCCTTTTTTCAGGGACTCCAGGCTTTTATATCTGGAGGTCCAGTGCTTAAACGCTTCTTACTTACTTACTTAGGTGGCGCTACAGTTCGGGGTGGACCATGAAGCTTAGACGCTTCATATTCTCAAAAATAAAGAAAAATATTACAGACAGATGCGTTCAGTAAGAAGACAGTTATGATTTACAGTAAAATGCTTCGATCTGAGAATTTTCTTTCTTTTTTTTTTTTGTTTTTTAGTCTCATGAGGTCGGCAATTGAAGAAAGTCTTTATACAGAAAAGCTTTGTTCTTTCGTTTACTTATAGCCCACGTTTCCCCCCTTATTGAGAAAATGAAACAAAAATTTACTGTTGCAGCATATGCAGTGTTACCAAAAGAAAGCAATCAAATGATTCCTAAAATTCCACTTCACCTGCTCTTGACTGCGACCTGGATGTCATTCCCAACTCCGTCGATCGTCTGCAACTTTTACATTCTTTGCTCCACATACTCTCATCTTCCACCTCACCAAAAAGAACCAAATGACGACGACAAAGTTGCACGAGTGATTTCAGGAATCCCACCGAGCTGAAACCTTTTCCTCCTTCTCCACCATCAGAGGTGCAACATCACGTGCATTGTGCCTGCTAAAACCCCTACAGGTCCTGTGTGTGTTTTTGTCGTGCAACCCACATCCCCTGGGCTTCGATGCAGCAGAATTCCAGCGTGAAATTGATCATTACCCAGGCACGGCACACTCACACACTCGAACGAGACGCGCGCGCACGTTTTGATCTTTACTTTAACGTTGTGATGACATCTGAATAAACACCAACACGCTTAGATTAAATTACCTTCCACGCAACATTGTCTACGGCCGTATCCAAAATTAGATCCGTCTTCGGTCGCTGTGCCGGGCAGAGAGATACTTTCTCGCCCGCCCGTCCACCGGGCCACACCCAAGCGACGACGCTCTCTTCCTGTCCTGTCCTCTTCTCGTGTGTTCGCGGCACAGTGAAATATGATCCACAGCGAAAATACTTCATTAAATTCCATAAATTTGGTAAATTACTTATTCAAGAGTCGAACGCTGCCGCGACGGACGCTGAAGGCGGTGCACGCTCTGCTTCTACGATTCGTATGCAAATGCCGCTGCACGGGCTACCGGTGGTCTCGTCGATTTCTAAATTCTGTCTCGTGTGGCATTTTCGAGTTTCCCCCCCAAAAGGCCTCCGCTGATCGAGCGTGTGAAATTTATGGTCTGCCATGCCCCGAGATCAAAACGGATCTAGTACGCGCGGAAATATTAAAATTTAAAAAAAAAAAAATTGCCGCTCTGTAAATTATGGAAATGCCGAAAATATCGTGTGCATGGATCGTGTGTGGATCGTGTTACCAATTAGGCACCGACAACTGTCACTTTTGACAGACGGGGAACAGGCGGGGACCTCTAAATGCCACATCCGACGGTTTAATCCAATAAACTCCGATCGAATCGAATTCGTATCTCGTATCCCTCTCCCTGTCAATAATTTAAATGCCAATTAATTAGCAGTGGTCCTTTTTGTGTGGAGGTTTTTCGGTGTAGACCGGCCGGCGGATTTATGGCGGAGCCATTGAACTCCGCGTGGAAATGTCATTTCTCTGAAGGCGCAAGTTGTGTGCAACGCTGAAATTTGGTGAACATGGTGGAGGTGTGTGGGGAGAGTCTTTTTTTTTTTCGTTTTTGTCGTGCTGAGTGGGATGGGATGGAGTTTCAGTGGAGATATTTTTTTTATTGATTTTGATCGGGGTGTCTCAAATGACCGGGAAGTGACTTTCTTTTCGATTTGAATGCAGACAGTCATGGTCTGATTATGAAGAGGCTCTGTTTGTTTAGCTCTTTGACTGCTGCGTCATGGGTGAGGAAGAACTAGGTCGTCTGCGCCTTTAAGCAATGTTCAAGTATAACTTCAGACGTTCGTGAAGGCCTCCAATCATTTAGAAATACTTTCTCGAGTATTTAATGCATTTATAAATGTTAATATTAGGTCTATAACGCATGCGTTGTCATTGTACGCCTTTTCAGTGTATGTCATTTATTTGAAGCGTACACAACAGCCATTTTTTTTTCCATTTCCATTTTCCATCCAGCCAATTCCTTTCAAATTTGTATTTTTCTTATTCACTCACCAATAGCAAGAAGTAGCAAGCAGCACTTCCTTGCAGATCGTCTAAATAATGAAGCTATTGTTGAAAAAATAAACACAGGTTGGGCCAAATACAAGTTTGTCTTAAAAAATCCAATAAAATGTGCAAAGTTTAATTTGTTTCCATGTATTATGACTTTATTAGTAAGAGCAAACATTGCCATTAACTCGGATCAAAAAACATAGTTCAAGTGGCTGCCTCAGCTGGCTTTGCATTCTGTCACACCATTTTTCCAAGACCTTGTTGACGCTGTTAACACTCACGGATTACTTGGATGTGCTTGAATCGTTTCCGGACTTTCGGCATAACATCGGTCCTTTGTGGTTTCCCACAAAAAAGTCCAAAGAGGTCAAGTCGCAGCCCAGCTCCGAGCCAATAGACATCGCCAAGGCGGCTGTTAACACAATTTTTTTTCAAAAAACTACACAGCATTCACTTGGAAAGAAATTTCTAATATTTCCCGATATTTTTCAAGCTTAAGGCGGCTCATTTTGTTCTATGGAGGTATGATACTGACTATTTGTCAAGGTCTTGCGTGGGAAACAGCCTGTCACTGTTAAAACAACCTATGATTTAAAAACAAACTACTAAATGGCCCATCCTCAATTCCTTAAGTTGTGCAAAGCTGAGCTTGCTTTTCTTTCTTTTTTTTGATCTGAAAAACTAAAGAGCCTTTTTTTTTATCGTTGGCGAAGAAGAGTCTTCGATTGTGTTGATCGTACTTACCATGCATAGAAGACGCAAGAAAGGCGCAGTCATCATAGATGTAAGAACCAGTTTTTTCAATCATTTATCTATCAAACCTCTGTATATATAATTGCTGATTTCCGGAGCTCAGTTCTAGGCATGGTTTTTGAGTTTTAAAAGGTTTATGGCTTACAAACTAGAATAAGCTCGCAGATGCAAAGTTCGTCAACCTTTTAAAATAAATGTTTAAGAAAAATGTTTAACAAAATTCTATTTAGGTCTAGAGTCTGTTGTCAGAGCTGATATTAACTTCTCGTTCTGCTTGAACTGTTTAACAGAAATCTTCCCTGGTGAAGGAACCACTCATTGGCTTCTAAAGGGTGATTTTTTAAAAGCTATAGGAAAGTTTTTCAAAAAAAGCACATAAAATTCAGAAAAATGCATGAAATCTTTATTTGAATCGATAGTACGGTCCATAGAATTTAATGTTTGAAGATTATTTCATGCAAATGTTGACCTTGACTGCGCCTTAAATGGTCCATCCGCTTAGTCCAATTTTGGCATACTCTTTCCAACATTTCGGCCGGTATCTCACGAATAAATGCTTCAATGTTGTCTTCCAATGCGTCAATTGAAGCGGGCTTGTCTGTATAGACATGAGCTTTAACATAGCCCCACAAAAAATAGTCTAAAGGCGGTAAGTAGCACGATCTAGGCGGCCAATTGACCGGTCCCGAACGTGAAATAAAATGTTCACCGAACTCGCCTCTCAATAAGTCCATTGTTGCGCGTGCTGTGCGGCATGTGGCACCGTCTTGTCAAGCTCTTGCATTTTGGACAAAAAAAAGTTGGATATCATCTCACGGTAGCGCTCACCATTCACAGTTACGTTACGATTCGCATCATCTTTGAAGAAGTACGGTCCAATGATGCCACCAGCCCATAAACCGCACCAAACTGTGACCTTTTCTGGATGCATTGGTAGCTCTTGCAATACTTCTGGCTGATATTCACTCCAAAATCGACAATTCTGCTTATTTACGTACCCATTGAACCAAAAATGAGCTTCGTCGCTGAACACTTTCTTAACTTTCTGAACTTTCTTAACAGAGCACGCATTTTGATAACAAAATTCAATAATTTGCAAGCGTTGTTCGTTTATAAGACGATTCATGGTTAAATTATAGACCAAACTGAAGATGTTTGACAGTGAAACAAAACACGAAACGTGCGTCAGCTGTTTAAACCAGTGTTGCCAAAAAGATAATAGCTAAAAAATTACCCTTTATTAACTTCAAGGCCATCCTATCTACGAATATGTCTAATTTTTGCAGACAGCACTCAAATCCTAAATCAAGCACATTTTGAAAATTTGGTATACTTAGGATAGGGCTAGGCCCATTATGCTGCCAACCAACTTTTGGGTTCCTAGATCAAAGTACAAAAGATCTTTAAAGTGTTGTACAAGTGGTTCAGTGACACTCCTTATTCTCTTCAATTCTTGAACAACTGAACAATTTATTAAACGTAGGTAAAGTTTTACAATCCGGCCTCCCCTCAGTGTCGAATAAATCTTTCACCTTTTCGTTATTCATTGGCTTCCGATATTTTCTAAATCCACACGTTTTTCAACGTTCAAATTTCACTCTTTGCCTGTTGTCTGGATTCCTAGATCCACACCGCGTTTCACTTTTTGTCTGTTGCCCAAATGCGTGTCTTAATCCACCTCGACTTACCTCTATCTTGAATCCTCAAGCTTATTATTGCCCACATCCAATCCAGCTCCAGTCCACTGACCACTGTGGAAAGAAACATTTCCCTGGACTCTTGTCGTGCCAAAAGTGTGCGAAAATAAATCACCTCCAATCGAGAGTAGACATCTCCAAAGGCTGTTTGTTCACATCCTCCACCTCCCCTCAGCCACACACTAAACCCCATCAATTTAAAATGTGAAAGTGCTCTATGAGATGTCGCACACGACTGGAGCGTCAATAATGTCTCCACTAACACGACATAATCGTCCTCCCGAGATCTTCCTCCAGTCACACGTGTGTGTGATTCCGCAGAAAGTGTTGTGCACAATTTCTACTTTCTAAATCGATTATGACATCTCTGTCTCTCGGAGGCACACGAACTCCAATTAAAGTCCACAAATCAACCACAAAATCCAATAAAATTCAATTAAATCGAATTAATAAAAATTTTTTTTTTTTTTTCGTTGCAGGTGAGTGATTGTGCCAAAAAAGGCGAAGACGTTTAATAGGTGCCACAATTTCACCACGATCAATTAGTTCGCGGTCCATTTGTCGTCCATGTGTGGATGTTGTTCGTCGACCACCCAAAGTTGGTGTGGATGATGACTTCTTGACACAATTCAACGCCGACCGAATGGTGCCAAATCTCGGCCAATTTTACAGACCCCGCAACGAGAGCCAATTAAAATCTTTTCAGAGCCTGACTTTAGGACATCGAGTGGAAGGATCCAAAAACAATTCGATCCATGTTCCTCTTCTGAGGCATAAACCATTCAAACGGAACAATGCCCGTCGCCGAAGACAATGCCGTCGAAGACGAATTGCTGATAGACGACGACGACGACAATGACGACTCCAACGGTGAGAGGAAACCATCGACTCCGAGCGAACTGAATCCGAGGAATTGTTTTCTGGTTTCTATTTTGAAAAATGTTTTAGATACAATTGTCCATTCATCCATCCCGGGTTCACTTACCGCAACGATTGTCTTGTCGTCGTGTCGTCTGCGGAGCGGCGGCGGCGGCAGAGGCAGGATCGTAGACGAGGTCTGTAGACGAATATGACTCGCATAGCAATGAGTTCCAGGACAGGTGGTGGTGCTGCCTGGCCTGGCATCCAGGGAAAGCAAAAAAAAAAAAAGGAGAGGAAAATTATCATAATTGCAAAAGCCTCTCTGGAAAAGTGAACGTCTAGAGTGCTGTGTGTGTCCCTTGCTTTTCTAATTAGCATCAGTCTTTCTCTCTCTCTCTCTCACTCTCACCCTCCTCTTAGTCCTGTCCAATTGCGGAAAAAAAACGTGAGCCTGCGTGGTCTGCCACAGAAACAGAAGCCATATTCGCACCCATTTCGGCCCGGTTCGGAGATAAGATATGCCCAAAAGCGAGAGCCCAGAGAGATGGTCCGTTTGCAATTTGAATGCGTTTTTGTGTGGGCTACGCATTTGGTGGTCGTCCGGCGACTGTTGACATTTCACGACACTGTGGAATCTGTATTTGCAAGTCGTTCGTTGGTTTTTTTTGGGTGGAGTCTTGCGCCAGGACGGCTGCCAAATTTGGAAGTGTTCAGGGTAGGCAAATGATGGTGGTTAGCATTTAAACGATGGACAAGTGGACTCAGTCGTTGTGGTGAGATATGCAAAGTGTTTGGTTTTTCTGTGATGTGGAAAAGTGCTTTTTGGGCGACGACTTAAAAGTCAAGTTGTTATGTGGCGCCTGCAGGGTGCTTCTGAGCCAGGCAGACATGTCACACTCTGGTGTTTTGGAATTTCAGGGATGGTCAAATGCCATTGTTATGTTGAGAAATCATAAATGTGTTTTTCGGGCTTACAAGAAGAAGACCCAAATTTGAAAAAATGAAAAATATGAAATTTTTAGAATGAAAAGACTTCGCACTTGAACATTTTTCCTTGTTTAGCATTTTTCATGTCCATACAAATCTTTCCCCCATCACGTAACAATATGCGTGCGGCAAACTTAAGAGTCGTACGTTTAAATTTTAGTCTCATTTTAATTATTCATTCATTTTTTTTTCAAAATTTAATTTTTTTTTGTTCATTAAATAAATATAACATGCAACGCGCATCGGTACCCTCTTCCATCTCTCCCTCGGTTCCTTCGGCCCCTGCTGTGTTTTAAACAGGATAATTAAGGGTAGCCCCAACGCCTTTAGCACGCGCCAATTATAAATATTAGGTTGTCAAATATCTCCCTTCCGCCTTTTTGTCTTTTGAATTTTCCGGCTATGTACAAAGCGCTACAGAGCTCGTATCTGGCAATACATCATTTGAAAGGTCTTGACATAACCCACAAAACGACGCTATGTATGATTAGTTTGGATACGAGCTCAATGGCGCTTTGTACATAGCCGGAAAATTCAAAAGACTAAAAGGCGGAAGGGAGATATTTGACGACTTAATATAACATGCAACGCGCACCGGTACCTTCTTTCCATCTCTCCCTCGGTCTTATACAGGATACCGTGTGAGTGTGTCTTAAACAGGATACTTAAAGGTAGCCCCAACCCCTTTAGCATGCGCCAAAATATAAAAAAAAAATCCTGTTTTTGTTATTTTTTCGTTTAAAGTCGACTTTAAGTTGTGATGAATTTGATACGCAATTTGGTGTGAGTCCTTGCTTAGGTTCATATCAAATAATAAAGTGGTTGGAAACAGATGGAAGACTCACAGCCGACCTTAAAGTTGGCTTTAACAACTTTTTTAATGACTGAAATCAACAAATTTAAATTGTAAAAGAATCCGTCTACCTAGGGTCCGAAATAGATCCCACAAATGATACGAGGAGATAAGACGAAGAATAACCCTGGCCAATCGCTGTGTCTTTAGGCTTAGATGGCAGCTGAAAAACGAAGGCCTCTCTCGAAGTACCAAGCAATCTATTCATAAGACCTCGATAGTTGCAGTCCTTCTGTATCTCGCAGAAATATGGACGGTATCAAATGCGAATGAAGAGATTTTTGATCGCTTTGAGAGAAAAGTCCTTTAGATTATTTTTGGTCACGTTTGCACAGAGGGGGTTTCGGCAAAAGAACTCATCATCATCATTAGTGGCGTAATAGCCCACGAAGGGCCAGAGCCTAGCTTTTTGCGCCTCCACTGTGTTGTGCGCGTTATAGTTTTGACACATGTGAAGGGGAGCTACGTTATCGGTGTTCAATTCGGTATTTGTTCCAACTATCACCTATGGCCATGAAATTTGGGTAATGACCGAAAGAATAAGATCGCGAATACAAGCTGCCGAGATGAGATATCTGCATGCTGTTGTAGGAGTTACTCGCCGAGATAGCAGCAGCCGAGAGCAGCTTCTTCTCCAAACGGAAAGATCCATACTTCGATGGTATGGCCACGTGGCACGAATGTCCCCTGCAATACGACTTCCGAGGCGTGCCTTGAATGCGACTCCGTCGGGTAGGCGACCGCTCGGTAGACCCAGGATGAGATGGTTGGATCAAGTCTAAAAGCTCGCCTGGTTACGCTTGGATATACCCGCCGACGAGTTAGAGTCGGCGGCGGAGGATCGGGTTGCCTGGAGATCTTATTTGCTTGCACTGCCCCCGCAACACTTTTATTGGAACATGCGGGCAAAAAAGATGAAGAAGAAGGGGACCTGCAATTTATTTGCCGGTTTTGAACTGCGAATTGCGAAAGCCTAAACGACGAAATCTCCGAGCTGTACAATGACATCGATCTAGTCAAACGAAGCCGAGTGGCTGACCATGTGGAATGTATGGACACTAACACTCCGGCTCGTAAAGTCTTCGAGTCCAATCCTGAGGGACAACGCGGAAGAGGAAGAATCCTAGGATACTCGGCTCCAGTGGCTAGACAAGTTGGACAGGAACCTAAATCAGCTGGGTGTGCGGATTAGAGGCGCCTAACTAAAAACCACGCTACAGGGCGAAACATGTTGGCTGAGGCTCAGGTCCATCCCAGACTGTAGCGCCCACAAAAGAAGAAGAAAAAGTAGTAGATTTAAATTTTGAAATCAATCAATTTACTTTCGGCTCACATAAGACTATGAAATGTCTTTCTCTGTTCATAGTTAAGCTTCAAAATATTCATCGATCAATCAGTGATCTCAAATTAGTTTGACAGAAACTAAGGACAATGCTCATACATATATTGGGTGGCGTAACAGCCCATTGAGAGCCAGAGCCAAGCTTTTCGCGCCTCCACTGTGTTGTGCGCGTTATAATTTGTGACTCATGAGGAAGGGCACCTACTATTCATTGCCGATTCCGAAGAGCGAATTGCGAAAGCTTTTCATGACAGAAGTACTCCAGGAGGATTGTCAGTCGTTCGCTGGAGGTGGGGCCGTGAAGAAGGTTTGTGGTGTTTTTTTTTTCCCCCGAACTGAATTCGAACCCGGGTACTTTCGCTCAACCGCCCGACGTACTAACCGATCGTACAAAAGGTGCCAACATAGTTCATAGTTCAGCTTCAGAATATTCTTCAATTAATCAGTGAACCAAAACTAGTTTGGCAGACACTAAAATTTAATAAAAAAAAATATTAGCGTAGTTATCAATGCGAATTTCGTTCGGGAAAGTGCTGCCCGACTTCACCTTTTGCTTAAATTTTTAATAGAAATCTCTTTTTCTTTCACGACAATCTCCCATAAGCATGAAAACATCTCCAGAAGCCTCATAGAAAAGCCTTTCTCTTACGAATGATTACCAAATACGTAAAGCGAGCTCCATGTGAATTCGTCTTCTCTTCTTCAAGTCCCTGGCAGTATCAAATTGTTGTCTATTTTATTTTTAAAAATCTGTCTAGTTTTAGATCTGCATTTCTCCATTTTTGAATCATTAGGTCCTCATTATCCGATCTCACTTACAATCCACAAAAGAGTTGCGTGCAAACTGACCTCAGAATCCGTTTTTTTCTATTACATTCCTTTTGCCAGTGTCCACCTACCACGAAAACAAGTCTCCTTCCACACAAAAATTACCCGATTATCGCCCACATTGAATTCATCCTCATAATTACCTCCCTTCGCACACGCATTCTAACGAACTATAACAAATTTACAACTCAGTAGCAGTTAACAGTGTGCCGTAAATCCATCAAAACAACAAGATGTCTTAGTTCATTTGCCGTATTTTTCTTTCTAGCTCAAGGGATATAAGCTTCATCACTTCCTCTTCGCTTTTTATAGCATCACAGGCGATTGCACACACAACACAACACAAAGCCAGAAGCGAGTTAGTGCTGTGCGCATTAATGTCACATTCATGACGCAAATTACAATCTCACATCCACACACACAGGCATCCTCACTTCCACCCACATCATAGAACCGGCCGACTTCTTTTTTTTGTCTCTGTCACTGTCGGTGGTGGTGTTGTTGTTGCTGCTATAATGCCACTCATAAAATCACAACATCTTCAAAATAATGTCAAGTTGGTTTGATTTGGTGGCCCGTTTTCCGCCTTCCTCTGTGTGTTTGTATCTCGCGATCTATCAACCCAACGGCAGCCAAAGCAAAACACTTCAAAACTCACTAGACACGAGAGGGAGAAGAAGGAGGCCTGTGTGTTGGGCCACAATAGAAGAATTTTCCCGTGGTCTCGTGGTCCGCTTATGGCGGTGATATACTTGACTTGATGATGAGGACTCTTAAGAAGGCGAACTCCGAGGTACCACCGTGCCGCGAGTTTTGAACAACAATTTTTTCCTCTTTTTTTTTTTTTTTTTTGTGTATGCGCAGCTCGGTGTAAACGGTTGTCATGTTTTGTTGTGTTACTTTATTATTTTGTCTTGGGGAGGCGCACACGGCACACGGAGTCTTGTAACTAGCCTGAGAGTTAACTACCTGCGGTGTAGGTATGCGTCGGTCGGTCTAAAGTGTCGTAAAATCAGTCATGAAGTGTTCTGTAATGGAAATTACAAGTTATGCGAAGTGTTCTAATCGTCGTTCCAATGGAATTGACCACGAGTGGTGTGGTGGGTTGTTTGGATCCACCCACATGCGGGGGCAATTAGAATGGGTCTTGGGGCATGTGTCAGAAATTATGGACCGCTTTCGTTTTTCTTTTATTTGGTGAATGAGATTTTATGGCTTCGACTAAATAGCTGCTTGTGCTTGGGGCGGTCAGGAGAGGAGGACTTTAAGATGCAAGTTCTTAGCGTGTGCTCAATGGGGTCGTTTAATTGATATGTCAAGGTGAAGACTTAGACATAACTGAAGACGTGGTTTCGAATCAGTGAAAATAAATTTGTTGTTGGTGGAAAAACGACAGAAGTCGTTTAGGCTTTTTTGACAAAACTTTTTGGAAGCACTTCAGCAGCAGCATTTTCTTATTCAACAAAAAAAAAACTGATTTAAGCTACTTTGAGATTTCATACAGATTAAATCAGGTACAATAGTATTTTCAACGAAGAATAATGAGTTTGAACAATCTAAGTCTGCCATACAAGCCGAGTTAGGTGATGTGGATCGTAAGTTAGAAAATGCAACAAATATTCTCTAGGCACAGTTTTTGTTTTCTTAATGATTTTAAATGTTTTTGAGTTCATTCTGATACATTCAACAATGGAACACAATTCGGCAGAAGCCCCTCCCTGATGAGAGTTCACATACCAACTCAGGCGTTGTGAGAAAATTCAAGTCCGTCTCCGCCAAAAGTTATTATGAGGTTTTCCACGGATCGAATGAGGTAAATTTATATTTTAAACGAAGAAAAATGACTTTGTACAACCTAAGTCAGTCATACAAACCGACTTCGGTGATGTGGATCGTAAGTTTGAAACTGAAAAAAATATTTTCTAGAAGTTTTTGTTTTCCTAATGATTTTCAATGTTTTTGAGTTTATTTTGACACATTAATCAATGGAACACAGTTCAGGCAAAGCCTCTTCCTGATGAGAGTTCACATACCAACTAAGCCTATCATACAAACCGAGTTTAGAGATGTGGATCGTAAGTTAAAAAGTGTAAAAATCATTTTCCTGATTTCAAATTTGAAGTTCCATTCTCTTAATGATTTTAAATATTTTTGGGTCTGTCCTGACATGGAACATAATTCCACTAAAGCCTCTCCCTGATGAAAGTTCACATACCAACTCCGACCGTGTGAGAAAACTCAAGTCCATATTCGCCTTTAATTTAGGAAAAAGGTGTGGAAAGGAATTCATTGATTCTCCACTCCACTGTAAGTCATTCCAATTATTCTCTCACACCTCCGTGGCAATCGTTTATCCACTTGACTTGTGTGTCACCCCTAAAACACTCACAACAGGAGCGATTTAACTTTTAATTGTTCCTCATCTCCTCACCATCCACCGAGCAGGTACGACAAGACGAAAATATTTTCACGTGCTTCCCTCATCTGGCCCCCGAAACCAATTTACGGATGCTTCCCATTCACGAGGTACACTTTTGTCGCTTTTGTAACTCTTGGCCACTCATGGCCCCACTCGATGGCAATTTAAGAGCTGAGCAGTGAAAAAAAAACCCGACACAAAGCCAAGAAAACATTTCATATGGGAATGATTCGTAGCGCGGACCACTTCACGAAGAAGACCGCGGCTGTGTGTGGGCGGTCATCTTTAATTTAAATGACATTTCACCACCCCGACGTAATTAGTGGATCTTAAGCCTCTCACTCTCTCGTGGTGTGTGTGTGTGTGTGTTTGTTTGATTTTTAATTGCATCCGAATGAAAGTCAAATCCCATTGATGAACGTCGATAAGTTGACATATGCGCCAATGTGGTCATGGTGGTGGTGTTCCAGTAAATTACGACGACGAAAAAAAAAAAAAAAAACACTGTGAAAGGTAAAAAATGTCAATCAAAAAAACTGATTTAATTGGACAATGACTGCATGTATGGGTAATTGGATAGGTCGCCGCTGTGGATATATGTCTGTCTCTCAGCACGCCGAGGAGGTTCTCTCCTTCGTATTCGCTGTGGCACTTTGAATATATTTGTTTTTTTTTGTTTCTTTCGGTTCGATTGCATTAGCGTCCATTAATTTTTCTGAGCTGTCATTTAATGTGGAACGATGTAATTGCACCGCAACGGGCTTGGTTTCGGACATGAACTAAGTGCTAATGATTGTGATGTCAATTGTTTACAGAAATGTGTGTCGAATCACATTCCGTTGCGGGATTGACACATGTGGTCGGGGTCAGTGTGGTGTGTAGGATGACAGGCAAGTAGGATGGTGACACGCGAGATCTTTTTTTTTTGTGATTGTGTCGTAAATTTGAGGTAGTATGAAATTTTCGAGATATGTCACAATTTCCTTTAGCACTTCCTATTTCATCAATCAATTGAAGTTCTTTCGAAACCGAATCCAACGTTGGGCGCCATTAAATTTCAACGCCTTTAATGAGTGCCATTAATTATTTTCGCTATCTCGAATGTCTCGATATATAATAAATGCAGATTTAACACCGAATAACATTCAACATTTTCTTGTTCAAGTCCGACTTTTGTTTGTCCATGAAGTGGCAATGAAATGGGCTAGATTGCACATTCATCTTCACTGGAGTTTTTCGATTCCTTTAATTTTTCTACAAAAATTAGCATAAAAATGTTTTTTCATGTCCGGATAATCAACCATTGTCACCTTTTCGATACCATGTTAAGTGTTGGGCGCCATTGAAAGCAAGATCTGTGAAGCTAGCCATAGGCTTGGAAGTTTAGTGATCTTGATCTTCATTATTTAGTTAAAAACCGTCTATTTGCTCATTCCACTCATTCCTATCACAGCATAAAATTAAAGGATAATCAACCATTGTCACATTTTCGATACCATGTTCAATGTTGGGCGCCATTTTATGCGAGATCTATGAAGCTAGTCATTGGCTTTGAGATTTAGTGACCCCAATCGAGTGAAATCTTTGTTGTTTATTTGAAACCGTCTATTTACTGTCTCACACTCCCCCATAGAGTTACAGGAAAAGTTAGTTAGCAAAGTTATGAACAATTTCTTAGGTCCACAAAGCTCAAACCATCCCCAATTTTGATTTCATCCCATAAACACATAGAGATAGCCTCCCCCCATGACGTCAACTTAAAAACGCGACCTTTTCACGCCACATGCATTTGCAAACACCACCAGCACAGCATCCGTCACATGACAAAGTGCCCAGACATCGTCTTAAATGTCACAACCGTGAATTTGCAATCCCGTGCAACGAGTTCTCAATTAAAAATTCACTTCTCACTTCGACACCTCAATCCATCAACCAAATCGCACCATGACATCGAGTCATTAGTCAGAAAGACAATCCCCCGTCAAGGTTAAACTTCCGCCGCGTTCTTTTTTCCCAAAAAAATAAGATCCACAAGCTCTGCTCGAGCATATCTAATTCGTGATTTATTCTCATTGTCCTATCTAATGCTAAAAATTGAACATTGAAGTCGTGCAATCAATGTAATTTATTTAACAGTTTCCATCGATGGACACACACCGGGCAGATCATCAGACTCACACACACTCGCGGTGTGAGGTGTAAATGTGCTCGAATCATGGCAGCTGCTGTGCCTCTCCATTCGCGGCTAACAAATGTGTGTGCCCTGCGCGTCGACAGGCTTGAGCTGCCACCACTCCATGAATTCGTACATAAATTCCGAATCTCTCTCTCTCCGAAGCCGAAGTCGAAGTCGAAGTTGAAGCCGAAGACCGAAACTCCGGAAGAGAGTTGGTGTGTGTTCTTTGTGTGCGCCGTACCCTGGTGTGAGGCTGTGATGTTGGTGAGCGCGCTGGACCATCTCCCTATTCATATGTCATACTTGGAGCCGCCGCCGCCGCTGCTGCTGTTGCTGGCTCACCACCCCATCACCCCACCACCATCTAGATGCCTAGATGAACTGCTGTTGTGCTTCTGCTGCGGTTGTCCAAATGGTCATGTTCTTTGAAATGTGCCACCACTATACTAACACCATCCACAGGCTTAGCATTAGTCTCGAAGGCTCATCAGCGGCGGCTCTAGCCCGTTTCCCCTCTAACTGCGGCGGCCGTCGGAACATGTGGAATGCATTTTATATGTACGGCGGCATCATCATCATCATCATCAACATGATTGCTCTTTAGTGGAAATCTCAAGCGATAACATCACAGAAGAAAGAAAAATTGCTGGAGACAGAGGAACGAAAAAAAAAAAAAAACAAAGTGAAACAGGAAGGCGAAGAAAACACACCAAACAAAAAGAAAAACGAAGAAGAACTCGGAAAATGCGAATGTAAATTTGCAACCTCTCAACGATCCGCTCGCGCATCCGTGTGTTGCCAGTTGGCCGTGTGTTGGCCCGCCACACTGCGCGCGCCCTTGGAAATGTGCGAACATTTTCCATGTTTGAATTTCTTTTAAGGCAGCCGGAGAATGCCTCGCCGAAGAGACGACTACAACGACGATGGTTCGCCTCCGGCCAAAGGGATCTCCCCCCCGTGGCATTGTCATTCAATAACTCAACATTGGCAACTTTAGTACCTCGCGTTGGGCTTCTCTCATTCAAACATCCCAGCGATGCGATGTCGTCGTGGTCGTTGTCATCATCGTCGTTGTTGTCGTCGTCGTCGCCGCTCCTAGACCGACGAACGAACGACAATCACCGCCGATCGTCACCATCGTCATCTGTGTTGTTGTAGCTTTTTGTCGTCATCATCATCATCATCATCATCGACATTGTCACCAAAATAAAAGGGTGAACAAACAACAACAACAACAACACACAGCCACGAAGCCATGGCTGAGAAGAAAAATGTATCTCAAGAGTGAGCATAGAAATCTCATTAACATTAAATCGATTGTGTGGAAATGTTTTTTCCTGGCTACGTGTCCCTCTGTCTCTCTGCCGTGCCGGGGTGGCTCATGCAAGTGTATAAATTGACACTAAATGTCACCAGGAGTTTTGCGGGTGGTGGTGGCGGTGGTGCCGCACACACATGTCCTCCATTAGGCGAAATTGTGGAACCTATTTTGATTAAACGAATGAGATATCACATGGAAATATGGAAATTGATTAAATGCCTTTGAGAGATCGTGTGTGAGTGTGTGAGTGGCCAAAATGAAAAATAAAACGATGCAAAAAGTCGGTTTTTTTTGGGTGCGGGCCTTGGAACAAATTGCAACATTTGGGCTTTTGCTTCGGACGGAGTTGGGTGCTGTGCTGGTGGCAATCAGAGGTTTGGTATTCAAATGAGTCGTCCATTGTGGGACTGAAAATATTTTTTTTTTGTTTTCGTTTTTCGTTTTTTCATTTGAAGGACTTTTTAGAGTTTTGGGTTAAGGGACAGACTTTCGAAATAAGCTGCACGTGGAACTTTGAAATTATTGCGAAACTCGCGTTCCAAAGAGATTTTTGACACTGTTGGTCGATGCAACTTCTTAAATTTAGCCTCTTGGTTTATTAGTAGGTGCACAACTTTCCTTCGGCCGCTTTGCAATAGATGGCTGTAGCGGTAGGTCTTAGGTTTTAGGTATTAGTGACTGCCTGCGTTATACACAGGCTCACGTAGGCCATTTGTGGGCCCACTCTTTTGTCACACATCCGGATTGTTCCTGTTCCGGCTGTAGCGGTAAGTGATAGTCGAAATAAATGGATCGTAGATGTCATACAATAAGCTTAGGTATTTGTAAAAATAATGCCATCGAAATATTCATCGATTTGCGTCTGCATCATACAGTTATTCTCTATTAAACATGTCAGCTTACGAGCTAAATTCTCGTCATTTGCGGTAGGTTTCAATTTTCTGCTTCGATATTAAGACATCTACGGCTGAGGCTCATCGAATACTCTAAAATACCTACGGTGAGGCCGCTTTAGTGAAAGAACGTGCCGAGAGTGGTTTCAACACCTCAAGAACGGTGATTTTGACGTCGAAGACCAGCATGGCGGTGGAAGAGAGAAGGTTTTCGAAGATGCAGAATTGGAGGCATCACTTGATCAAGACTCGTGTCAATCGAATCATAAATGTATAACCAGTTTATTACAATAAAGCCTTGAATTTCGGAAAAAGAAGGCTGCGGAAGCAAAGTTCTACACCTCACCTGCACCTCATTTGAACCAAGAGGTTAAATTTAAGACGTTTCATCGACCAAATGGTAGTCAGAAGGGACAAGGTCTGGGCTTTAGGACGGGTGAGGTAAAACTTCCCATCCACTGCTTTCCAAAAAGTTCTTAACCGGAATAGCAACGTCGCATAGTGGGTCGAATATATGAAAAAATCGGCAAACATTACATTCTGGTTTGAATGGATGGGTTCCAATTTTTTTTTTTTCGCAGGGCCGAGCGTTGTCATGATGGAAAATTATTGCCTCGTATCTGGTCGCATATTCCGGGCGTTTTCCGGCTACTGCTCTCTTCAAACGGATTAATTGTGTTCGGTAGCGTTGTCTATTGATGGTTTCACCCGGCTTTAGCAGCTTATAACACAACACACCCTTCTGATCCCACCAAATCCAGAGCATTATCTTCGCGCCATGGATATTCGGCTTTTCCGTTGATTTGGCTGGTTGGCCGGGTTTCACATATGAATTTTTGCGATTGAGGTTATCGTAATGGATCAATTTTTCATCACCAGTAACAATCCGATGTAAAAATGACCTCCTTTAGTGGTGTTCCAGCAGCATTTTGGACATGCAAAACCGCCTTACGACGTCAATCGGCTTGAGTTCATGTGGAACCCAATTTCCTTGCTTTTGAATATATCCAGCTGCTTCTAAACATTTTGAAATGGCTGCTCGAGTGACACCCGAAGATTCTGCGAGCTCTTCTTATGTTTGGCAATAATCTTCATAAAGTAATGCTTTCAGTTCTTCACCAAACTCAAACTTTTTGGCTGCCCAGGACGTTCATCGTCTTCCAAGCCAAAATCACTTTCAAATTGTGCAAATCACTTTTGGCACGTTCGCTCAGCTGGCGCATGTTCACCATAAAATTCCACCAAAATACGATGACTTTCTAGGTAGCAGCTTTCTTCATGTTAAAGTACTGAAGAAGAACTCCCCGCGAAAACACTTTTTCAGGCATAAAGTTCGACATATTTGCGTGAAAAAAAATGGCTATTGTTTACGGCTTAAATGAACGACATATGCTGAAATGGCGTACAATAACAGTAGCTTTTCAACGCATACTCCAATGGAATAATACAAGTTACGCCATATCTTAGCGAACCACGCGAATTAAGCTATAGACGAAATAGCAAAATACTTGGTACCAATTATAAATTCGAAAAACAAATTTCTTTTACTAGTTCCTTGATATGGATATCGTTGGAAAGAGCGTGATAGTTAGATCAAAAAGTTGTACTATGGTAATCCCCTCAATCTTATTGGTAAGAATTAGCCAACAAATTGCCAAAAACTGACTTGTGTACCGTGTCCGCCACCTTATTTTCTAGAATTTTGGACCAAAAAATCTGAAAAAAATTGGAGTTATAGGGCAACTCATCGCAATAGCCCAAAATTATCTGAAAATCGTGTGTGATTTTTTATTCGTACTAAAATAAAATAATTACTAACTTTTTTTGAAAAAAATTTCACGGCAATATATTAAGTGAGGTACCATCGGATAGGTCTTGCAAAATGAAATAGAGTTTTCATTTTGAACTTTTCATTTGGAAGTTATGTTTTCGAGATATTAAGCTTCAAAGTCGAAAAAAAGGCGCCCCCCCCCCCTCGCATTTCCACACCCGTTGGTCTAAAAATCTGAAAAAAATCTCGAATGTAGGTCTTGATGTAATCTTTGTGTTAAAATTGGTTTGAGTACTCTGGCTTTAATAATTTTCGAGATATTGGCCAAAAACCGAAAAACAACAACATTCGAATTTTGAAGTTCCAAAAACGCCATTTTGTAGACCTCGGCGAAAGAACAAATAAGTATTATGTAAAAACAAATATTTTCATACAATTTTTCGAGATACGAACGATTTAAATCGAATTAGTTTCCTGCAAAAAACGATGAACCGACGGCAGTCTCAGTGTCGCTTGCGGCATTTCATCCCCTAAATTGCACCAAAGCAATTTTCACACGGCTGGCGCGATCAGCAAGTGGGAAAGGATTTTCTTTTGTTCAGTTTCGTTCGAAATGAAAAGAATTTTAGTGAATGAACAGTGAATTGAGTTTAATTTGATTTGATTATTTTAGTTTGTTAATTTCTTAGACTAAGCTACTAATCTGTTGGCGAACGAAACCCTCGGCGGGTGAGTAAAACTCACACTTGACCAGTTTTTATTTAAACTATTCTCCAATTAAAACGGACAAATAAATCTTGAAGTCTGTGTCAAATATGCAAAGCAGCTCCTGCAGACTGAATTTATTTTAAAAAATTTTCTTTCTTTCCGTACAAGTTTGTTTAAATTGAAATTAACCTAAGTTAGCAATAATGTGCTTCTGCGCTAACTGCTTATTTATGGAAGGTGCATGGGGTGCTTTGGTTTAGTTTTATGAAAAATGCTGACACTAGTTTTATGGGAAATGACTTTAGGTGATCGTACCGCTTTTGGTGTCAGCGTAAAATGTTTCTTGTCAACTGGAATAGAGAAAAAAAAAATTAAATTAATATTTCAAACACTTAACTTGCAAAGACACTCTTGTAATAAAAAAGGTTGCATCAAATTTTCTTCAGCCTCTATTTCTACGGCCAGCTACGGTCAGTCCTATTTTCTATGTTTCAGACAGTAGGTTTAAATTTTTGCTGACTATTTGTTAGCTGTTCCGTTCTCAAAGGGTTATTCAAATTTGTTGCAAATGGCATCTGTCTATCATCTATGAAACTGCTGAAATAAAAAAAATTTCGAGGTTTTTTTTTCATCACAAATTGTCGTGATTGTTTCACTTGTAAGCGTAAAACAGGCAGGTGAACATTTTTTTATCGCAAATTTATGATCACAGTTTCAGTTTGAAAATCAGAAAAAATGTCAGAAATGAAAAGAAACTTCAAATTGACTATTTTCTGTTTTGTTTTGGATGAAAGAGATTTTGTAGAGATGAACGCTTTGTGATAGCAACGATATTTTATATTTTTTTGTAAATTACTTTGATGCCCTTTTAATCCGACACAATTCTCAGAAGTCGAACGATGGACATCTGTACGGACCGATCGACTGCCACCAGTGCACGACTTGACTGATGAACCTAGTTCGTTTTGACCACTGACAAATACATCGCTCCTAGATCGATCCAAAATAGACTCCCATCACGCCACCACTCGACTACTTCGTGCAATCAAAATAGTTTGACAAATCTCAAAAGACGCTCCGATCACCGATTACTGATCACCCGCGCAATCGATTATCCGCTCGCCGGCTTCGATAAATCATTCCCCCCTCGTGCACAAAAAATTCTATCCAACTGTGAACGCGTTCACAAAACCAACAACAAAAAGCATCTCGAATCCGAAACACGAGTAGCAATCTTCCGAAAAGAAAAATGGTAGCCGAGAAGCGTTCAGCCAGTTAGTCTACCCTTAGGGGGTTGATCGATTACGGGAGATGAAACTCGATAGAGAACGAGAGATGAGAAATTCATTGCCACGGAATTAACTAAAAACTAAGACAGAACGAGCTCTCCCCCCACCTCCGACCCTCTGCCGAGGATGATTTGCATCACGTGCTTGTTTCTAGCGCAGCATACTCTCATACGCACATCACACGTCCCGCAACATGACTGACACCACACGGAGGACGTTGCGTGTGTATGTGTTTGTGGGTCTGTGCGTTTTTGGATCCCTCCGGAGATCCGGTGACTAGTGTTTAAAAAGTCATCGATGGTGTGGATATAAATAAGGATTTGGTGAAAATGAGAATATCGCGTGTGGTGAGTGAGCTGACGTGTACCCCCATCGGACGGTCGGTCGGTTGGTCGGTGATTATGGTCCGCAGGGGGATGACCGGCACCGTGATGCGCGTGTCCGTGCCCGTGTGCGTATGCGTGTGCTGTATGTTGCTGTTTGCGGTTGTTCCCGCTCAATGACGGTGATGATGATGATGGATTGTTAGTAAGTTAGTTAACCAATCGAGGGTAATAATGATTGCAATTTGAAGACAGGTAGTGGTTGGCTTGTTGCTTGTGGTGATTGGGGCTTGAGTTGTTTGTTAGCTATGGCTGAGGTTTAGTTTATTTTTCACAATGAAAATTAATATGTTTAGTGATCGAGTTGGGTGGGGAGGATGATGGGTGGATTTATGTGGAAGTAATTTGAATCTCTACTGCGCCGTGTGTGTGTGGAAAGTTCGAAAAACGTGGCGATTCCGGGGGAACGTGTGACTGGGAAGCATTCAATCGGTTCTAATGAGAAATATGCACATGCAAACAGTTCAGTAAATCCCGAGTAAACCCACACTTTTGTTCGTCTCTCATTGAATCAGAGGCTTGACATGAATATAACTTCTTGCCAACGACCTGCGGGTGGTACCTGAAGCGTTAGCCATTTATGTTGGCGTTCTATTGTTCTACTGCCACCAAATAAGATATCTTGTCATTAACTGAATTGCGAGTATTAAAAAAGTTGTGGCATCTTGGAGAGCTTAAGACGTTCCTTAGTAACAATTTTCAAGAATGAAAATACTAAGGATGTAATTGAGGAAGCATTTAATCCTTTTATCGGATGTTCCACTTTTGCTCCAATTGCTTTGACACTCACACCTTGAGTCTTGTTATCACTGTTTTGACAGTTTTTGGCTCTTCACGTCCGATCAACATCATCTTCTGAAACATAACTCTACTTGCCCATGAACTTTATTTTTACTCGAAATTTTGTTCGACTATTTATTCTTTGTTTTATTCATTTTTCACTACCAAGCATCATATGACAATATCTTGAGTTTTTTTCCGGCCTCGAAAATAGTCTACATCCTTGTGGATCGTACTCTTTCAACAACTTCCATGACTTCAACTTTAGTCTGCGAACCATGGCGAGTCCTAGCATTTTTGTGGATAAAACAAGTACTTTTTCTATTTTGTTATTACCCGTTTGTACTTTTAACCTTAGTTAAAAAGTTTGTAGTTTAAACTTTATTAGATTGTCCATTTGTTAAAGTTCTGGCTTCTGTAGCTATTTTCATCTACAAATTTCAACTCTGTTCTAAGTCATTGAATGCCCTACGCATCTCCACTAGTTTTTTTTTTTAGATTCCTACGACCTTTTATCACTTGGCGTCACAACTTGCCCACTTTAAGTGAAGTAAGTTTTCTATTCGAATGTGGATCCTATTCATTTATTGAATGTCTGAATCTACGCCTGATCACAAAGGCGTGGCTGAATGCGAAATATATTTTTCTACGTTTTCTTCATTTTTCCATTTGATTTTTTTTTTTCATTTGATATTTTTTCAATGTATTCTCCTCCGGCGGTTGCAACCCACATGTTCCACTTCAGCTCAGAGTTACCGAATGTCCTAACTTCTGAAATAGAAATTGCTCAGCGCAAAAATTATCTACAAATGAAATCCAAGCCGACAAGCTAGAATGGCTTCAACTGCTGGTACTAGCGTCTACCTGCAGTTTCGATCCACAAATTCTACTTCCATTCAGAGTTATCGAATGCCCCAACTTCTGAAATTTCTAAACACGTAAATTGTCGAAAAATTCAAACCAAACCAACAACCTAAAATGGCTTTAGTTGCTGCTGCTAGGCTCTACTTAGACGTTCCACAAGTTCCACTTTAGCTCAGAGTCACCGAATGCCCAAACTTCTAAAATAGAAATTGCTCGGCGCATAATTTGTCAACATATGAAATCCAAACCGACCACCTGCAACGACTTCAACTGCTGCTGCTAGCATCTACTTGACAATTTCGATCCACAAGTTCAACTTCCGTTTAGAATAATCGAATGCCCCAACTTCTGAAATTTCTCAGCACATAAATTGTCGACAAAATAAAACCAAATCGATAACCTGGAACGGCTGATATTAGCATCTACCTGTTAGCTGCGACCCACAAGTTCCACTTCAGCTCAGAATCACCGAATGTCCAATCTTCTGAAATAGAAATTGCTCCGCGCATAATTTGTCAACAAATGAAATCCAAACCGACAACCTGGAACGCCTTTAACTGCTGTTGCCAGCGTCTACTTATGAGTTCCACAAGTTCCACTTCGGCTCAGAGTCACCGAATGCCCAAACTTCTGAAATAGAAATTGCTCCGCGCATAATTCGTCAACAAATGAAATCCAAACCGACAACCTGGAACGCCTTTAACTGCTGTTGCTAGCGTCTACTTATGAGTTCCACAAGTTCCACTTCGGCTCAGAGTCACCGAATGCCCAAACTTCTGAAATAGAAATTGCTCCGCGCATAATTTGTTAACAAATGAAATCCAAACCGACAACCTGGAACGCCTTTAACTGGTTGCTAGCGTCTACTTATGAGTTCCACAAGTTCCACTTCGGTTCAGAGTCACCGAATGCCCTAGCTTCTGAAATAGAAATTTCTCAGCAGGAAAATTGTGGACAATTTAAAAACAAACGGACAACCTGGAACGGCCTTAACTGCTGCTGCTACCATCTACCATCCAAACGGCTTACTTTTCTAGTTTTGGAGGATTATTTACCCCTTCACACAATAATCACAGCTCCACTAAAATACTTGCTGCAAATTTATGAAAACACGTAGTCGGCATCAAAACTTCTTTGCAATTTGACTGCCGTCCTTGATCCATTTCCATGCTCGCTGTAAATGTCGAAGGTCAACAACCAGCTAGCTTCTCACTTCGCTTCCTACCCACTCTTCAACTTTATGATTTCCAGACAAGAACACAACTTCCTTTCTCCGATAACAAACAATTGTCGAATGCGATGTGGAAGACGAATCTTTCTCTGGTTAAGCATTTTTTAATCTCCAGTGCTACTGATGGAATTATGATTATACCTCCCAAGAGCGCGGGACTCCCCAACGCCACCGCCGACGCCACATCATTGACAGTTTCCATTCCAATCATTGTTGAACACAGCCACACACAGTTACACATCGCCGCCGCCGCCAATGCCATTTGTAATCAATTTTCCATCATTCCATCTCCCAAAGTGGCTGCCATTCACTTTTCCATTCTCCCAAATGGAAGAACGTCGTAATCTTTTTTTATTTTTTGTCTGATTTTTATTTTTTGTGTGTGTGTTGATGTGTGTTTGAAGACTGCTAAATGCAATTTTGTTTTGTAATTTTCTTTCCACCGAGCGAGAGTCGCGTGTGCAGAAATTCATTTATTTCTGTGTAGTAACGCAGTAATTTTCATTCGCTTATTAAATTTTCCATCTTCATCTCTGTGGTGCGACCGCTGTGGGCTTCCCTGACTTCCATCATCACCACCTCCTACTCTCTCTCTCTCTCTCTCTCTCGATCTCCTCTACACCGACGACGGTTCAGCGACTCTCCACCAGATGTGTATAATTTTATCATATAATTTAAAATAGAATTAAAAACAAAAATATAATAGCACCACTCAAACTCACACACAGACACTCATCGACAATTTCCAGCTGAATCACTTTGTAATTATTTTGGAATTTCTTTTACGCTCCCGAGAGAGACGACGAGAGAAAGACGAATAGCCACGAATTGATCATCGATCGTCGAGTGTCCGTCCGGCCAAGGAGGAGAAGAGTTCTAACAAAAAAAGTGGAGCCATTTTTTGTCGTCACGTCTGGATTAGCGGCAACAAAGTTGCACACGTCGCCCGGCTTAACTTAATTCACCTCAGCAAGCCTCATCTCCTCGTCGAGATCATTCGTTTAATGATCAATTGGCCGTACGGCCGAGAGGTGTTAATGACGTTTCAAGTGTTGTTATCGAAAGTGTTTTTACGATAAGGTGAACCGATCTGTGGTTTTAGTTTTTTTGTTGCCTCACAGAGCATCGTTTTGCAACAAAGTCGCTCGACGATGTTCTTGTTGTCGCCCTGGTGTCGTGATCCTCACCGGAGACATCTCGAATGTGGATGAATGGGATTTTTAATTCGCGAGGACTTCTTGAAATCGTCATAAATCTTGTCATCCACCGGGACGATGAGTGGTGTCGGCTGAGAGAGCGGATGAGGTGTTTATTATTTACACGTTTTTTGTGTGGTGATTTGCATCGAGCTTGAGTGACGTTGCGGTGGAAAGGTGCACTGGGACGAAAGAGTCGATGGACGTGGTGGTAAGGCTTTTTTTTGGCAGCAATATATGGGCGGTGAGAATTTGCATTTTTTTTTAAGGCTTAATCGATTTTTAGTGGGTTGGATCCGGATGAGTGTGGTGAACTTGCTAGCTACAGCGATTGCGGCGAGCATACCCTTCAAAACATGGTTATTTAGATAATTATGGAAAATATTTGAAGTTTTTAACGAAAAATAGTTCGCATTTTGACGATTCAGGGCTTCCATAGCCTTTTTCAGATGATGTCAAGGAGAAGAGGGCAAGATGTGGCTTTAGAGGGTGAAAGTCTTACTCTACTTGGAACAGAATAGGCCCGTTTCACCTGCCTATTAGGTTTCCACATCGTCTTCAATGCAAAAAAAAAAGAATAGCCTTTTACCAGCCACCAACTGAAACTCACCACTCTAATTCTTAAGAGTGTCTTCCTAAAAATGAGTGTTGCTGAACGAATATGAAGAAATTTAGCAATTTCTTATGAAAATCGTATGCCAAAATGCGGGGGTTATAATAATAGGGGTTATAATATCTCCGACCTGAAACTCACCACTGTAGCTTAAATGAGATTGTCCTTTCAAAAATGTGGTTCATGCAATGGATATGTAAAAGTCTTTAAGTTTTCTATAATAAATTGTTGCTTAAGACGAAATTCTCTGGAAAGCTTGGGCTTTGCTAAGCTCTAGCCGAAACTCACCATGCCAGTTCTCACAAGTGTGCTCATCAAAAAGCAGTTTGTTAGATGAATATAAAAAAAATCTTCAATATTTGCATAAAAAAGCCTTTCTTTGTAACAACATTTACTTAAAATTCCACACGTTAAAGCCTTTCAATTAAAACTCACCACTCCAGTTCGCACGTCAACTCTTTCGTACAAAATTACTTCTGGTGTTGTCGCTTTGGTGCGACTTCCAATACCTGCTATGTGTGTATTTGGACTTGTTTTAGATATTTTGTTATCATTGACTTAGTGCGCGTGTTCAGCACGCCTCGAATCGCTTCTACGACCTTGCCACCTGATTTCGCGGAAGAATCATCACTTAACATCACTTAACACCCAACCTGTCTCACCGAATTTCGCTCAAATCTCTCTCATCCTTGGCAAACACCATCTCATTCATCACATTCCTTCACTCCACCCATCACCACCGTCGACCACCATGCAAACTCGACTAAAACTTCACCTCGTTTCGAGTAATCTTATCGTCACTTAAGTAGAATAAGTGGATTTCAACAAAATAATCCCTACACACACCCAGCCGGCGTAGCCTTCTCCTCCCTGCGCCCAAAAACTCTAAGTACCATTAACAGTCATCACCGTTCAATACAGGGAAGAGCGGTACAGCAAACTATCCACGCATTCTGTGATGCTGCTGCCCCAGCCGATAGAATCCAAAAACAGGAAGAACCAAACTTAAAGAACCCCAAAAACAGAGTTATCTTCCCGCTCCCTCGACGTGGATGATGACGACGACGAAGACGACGACTGCGCCAGGTACCCACAGCGAATGCAGCTCCTCCGTGGAACAGGAACTCACTCGGCAGAGTCGAACTCTCCGGGGGGAAGCGCAGATACATTTCATATGCAGCGCATTTCAAAGGCAGTTAAATGAGAGATAAAAATTTTTCGCAATAAAATACATCATCGTGCATGTATCTTAATGATTTATTGTCTTCGGTTAACATTATAGGTACAAACGGAAAAAACGATGACGACGAGGACGAGGACGACGACATCGACGACGTGGTTGAGGAAGCGACTGCAAGAAGAGGAACGACCAGCGGCGACTGGGAACGGGCCAAGCGAATGATAAACGAACAGTGCGCGGGCCAGCGGCAGCGGCGGCAGAGAGAGAGACAGCCGACACACAGACTCGGAGTTCCGTCGGATAGATGCACCACCACATTCTTCATCCGCTGATTTGCATCCTTTTTGAGAGAGCGAGAGCGCGCGCGCCTTCTTGTCGTCCGTCGTCCGTCGTCTGAGATTCTTGTTTTTCTCGAAACACTGGTGGTGGGTTCCCGGCGGTCTTAGGCAAGAGGCCGGCATGCATCATCATGTGCCCTTCCGCCGACCGTGGCAGCGGAATCAAACCCATCAAACACACAACCGTGAAGGATCCATTGTGTGGCGTGGTAATGTGTGAACTGCGTTTTGTTAAAGGTCTATTATTCCCATGTTTCAATGTCCAAGGGAGGGATGGAGGACGAGGTGAATTTCATCCTCCTTCTGGGAGTGGTAAGCGGAGCGCGCGCAGCGTTTTGAATGATTTATCAATAAAAATTTTCCAGATTATGTAAATCTGTAAAAGGGTATCACTGTTTGTTTGCGGATAGGTTCGCTATCAATTTCCTGAGGTGTTCGCTCCGCCTGGTCGCGGTGGAGGCTTTGGTGTTTGGATTCGTGTGAGAGCGAGTGTTTCTTCTTTTTTTTTTGCAGTTAAATGGTAATTTTCCGGGATGGTAATTCAAGTGAACATTGAACGCGGGGAAGAAGGAGAAACCCTAATCAGCAGGTGTGTTCGTCTGGGGCTCTTAGTCGTGAGTGGTGGGATGGATTGATGTTAGAACTTGCAGCTGGAGGTACGGTGCCTGCGTATATTCGAGTTAATGGGGAGGAGGGGGCAAACTCTTCGCTGTAATCAAATTGTGGGTTGTTAAGGCTTTTTTCCAGCGCTCAAACGAAACTCACCACACCACTTTGCATTATTAAAGGCCTCAAAATATAATTTTTGAGATGAATACGAGAAAGGATTTGAATTTTCTAATGACAATCGTGATGGAAAAACAAAATTCGACGAAAAATTGAGGCTAAGCTAGCATGCAACCGAAACTCACCACAAGACAGCTCTTCAAAGGATGATTTGTTAAGTGGATATGGAAGACTCGAATCTGGAAGACTTGAATCTCCCAAAGAAATTCATTCCCTATGATAAAATTTACTGACAAATTGGGGCTCAACAAGCATCCAACCGAAACTCACCACAAACGACTCATATGGGTCAGCTCCTCAAAGTACGACTTGTTAAGATATAGAACGATCTTTGAATCTTCTAAGGAACTTTTATTTTCTATGACGAAATTCACTAACAAGTCGAGGTCCAACCGAAATTCACCATAGCAGTTGAGATAGGTATTTTCTTTAAATTTTGAGTTTTAGTTTTTTAGTTTTAGATGGATACGAGAAGATCTTTGAGTTTTCCAATAACATTTGTCTTCAAAAAAGAACTTGCTGAACAATTAGGGCTAAACCAGCCTACAGCCGAATCTCACCACAAGCGGTCCATATCGGTCATTCTTTCAGTTTATAATTTTCTAGATAGATATGGAAAGATCTTTGATTCTTTCAATAAAAATGGTTCTCTGTAACAAGATTCAGTTGTAAATTAGGGCCTAAGTACCCTTCAACCGAAACTCACCAAAACATTCCGTAAGAATCTGTCCTTAAAATTGTGGTTTGTATGGCGAAATCTTCAACTTTTCCAATAAAAATCGTTCTCCAAAATAGAATTCATTGAAGAAAACGTGCCTTCCCACACTCGAAATCGAAATTCACCACTCCAGTTCGCACGCCAACTCTTTCATTCTACACTCCTTCACCATTCCATTTCGTCACATTCTCTTCCATTGATTTTTTGACATAAATTAGAATTTCCACAAAATGTCAACGCACATGCGGAGCCATACTTCAATGGCTTTTCCACAAAAGCGCAAGCACACCACGTCCCAGCCCGACAGAAAAGAACTCGAAACCAAATTCATTACCCACTCACTGCTCGTAAATCAAATATCAATCCAGATAATAATTTCCCTCCTCTCTTCTCCCCCCTCGTAGACTTCATGATAGCGAACGTCTACGCGCAACTGTTCGCCAGGCAAACTCCCCACACTCTCGTGCGGTGTTCATCTACACGATTTTCTAATTGAAAATTTGTTTCCTTTTTTTTTTATGTGTGAGAGTGTGCTTCCTCTCATCTCATTATCCATCCCATCGTCGTCTTCTTACAATTTAACTGAAACTTTAAAATTGTTCAATCTTGTGGTTTGCTGGTGCATGGTGAATTACTTCCGCCTCAACACTCAAGGGTGTGTCAGAGTGTGTTTGAGTGCACGTACTAGAAGCCACAATGTGGATGGTAAAAATGCAATAAATTCTTCTGTGGAATTGATAAGATGTCAAAATAAATCAAACCACTGACTAATCAAAAGGAAAGGTGTGAAATGAGTGAGAGGGGGGGACTCCCAGCGACCGGAGATTGCTCGCGAGCCCTTCCTTAAGATAGTCCAAGCTGCAGCCGGTGCGATTCGCGAATGTGTGAGGATGTGTGTGTGTGTGTGTGTGTGCTGAGGGTTTTTTTTTTCTGTAGCGGTGGCGGAGGGAATTAGAAAAGCAGAGCAACAAGGCGGGCATGATGAGGTGATGAAAAAATTTTAAATGAAAATCAGTCTTTGAGCGATAAATTCCCCCGCTGGGATGCAGATGTTGGGCTGTAACAACTGTCACGATTGGGGGCTTGGACGAGAAGATTGGAATGTCGGGTGGAAGGTGAATTGCTTAGAGGCGATTACGTAGCGGAAGTTGTCGGGAATCTGTTTTATTCGAATTTTAATCTAAGAAATCGTTTAATAGGGACTTTTGAGAGCCCTTCGTTATGTCTAATAACGATTTTCATTACCAGTGATGATTGCTTGGTTCATGTATCGCATAAAATGCGTTTTTAAGTGCATGTATCGCTAATCGAAGGTCTTTGAACAAGTCTCACGAGAATTCCGTAAGAAATCAGAAGAATTCACTTTTTTTGCGTTTTACAGCTCATTTTTTATGAATTCACCACACCTATTAGTAAATTCACCACGCACATTGGTAAATTCACCACTCCATGTTTTTTTCATCATATTTCTTGTCAGATTTGTGCTGAAGGTCGCTATATACAACCACTACAAAATTTTTCAGTTGCAGAGCTCTCATCGAAACGTCTTTTAAGAATTTTAAGAATTCAACGTTCACTTAATTCACCACCGTTTGTGAATTCGCTACACTTTTCCTGAGATCCCACTGCATTTAGCCAGACAAATTCTTTACTTAAGCTCCGATAAACGTAGTTGCTTTCAAGTGTTCCTCTCCTGAAGCCTTGACTTATGTTTTTTTAGTAATTCACCACACTTTTAAAAGCCAGTAATGTATAATGGGGTTACCGCGATTCTCTTAAGCTCTACAATCAAAATAGACACCACGAACTAAGACACAATGAACTGCCATTAAATAATTTCATGGAAGAGTCCCAGCCACTTTTCTTCAAACTCACCACACTCTCAGTCCTACACCATTCTCTTCGGTCCTACAATCAAAATAGACACAAAGAACTGCCAATGAATAATTTAATGGGAGAATCCTAGCCACTTTTCTTCAAACTCACCACACTTTCGACATATTCACCACACTTCAAAAAGTTCATAAAGAAAATTGGCATTTTTTCGACAACAATATTTTACTTAAAAAAATTGTTATTTCTGAAAAACAAAAACTTAAAAATTGTAGCAATTGGCGTCTTCAAATCGTCATTGCCGTGCCACAAAAATGTCAAAAGATCAGACTTTTCAAGGAAAGCTTACCTCATTCACTTTTTACGGGTCTAAGAAAATTCTTTCAAACTTAAGTCATCATCGACTTGAATCACAACCATGCTTTCCGACTTCAAATCATCGGCTATCAGACAAATTTGATGGATGAGGTGCCACTTGACGATCTTGAACCTCATCTACGACCAAATACCACGCAAATTGCGACACTCTAACCACTCGCCGCCATTGTTTGTACGCTCCCAGATGGCGAGGAAGTAATTTGTCCACCCCGCAGCCACCACTCTTCATTAATTCGCCTCGCCAGCCGAGAGATAAAAAAAAAACGAATCACACTCTCATTTACCAACGACATTAAATTCAGCGAAGAAAAAGAAATTGTATCTCCACCATGACCAATCTGCCGAAATGCGCAAGGGCACTTAAGATTGTAAGACCGACCTCGACCGTTTAATGCTTAATAACGTCGAGTCGGCCTCACTCTCAGTCCGAAGTGAGACTTAGTTCGGGCAATCAGAGTCAATTATTCCGGTGGCGAAAAAAAAAAACGAAAAGAATTCACCACACACTCACTCAATTGCACTCGGCTCGATAATGCGCCGCACGTTGCATCAACAGAAAAAAAAATTAAGTTGTCAAAATTATAATTTGGTCCGAAGGGGCCGGTACCGCATCGCAGCTTCTGAAGACAGTCCCGGGGAAGGTTTTTGGCTCTTTTTTTTTTGTCCGTCCTAATGTGCGAATAATTCCCATTCCTTATCCTTTTGCACGGCTTTACTTTGGCCGGTAATTTGCATCGGCCTGACCGTGTTGAACTTCGCACCTGACCACATCGGCCCCCCAGGGGGGGGAGGGTTTCGTGAGATTCTCTGTCCATGTTGAGTAATATTTTTGACTTTTATTACGCAATTGACCACCCGCACAAATTGATTTGATGCAACGTCCTATACGCGATTTCGATCGGTCTTATAAATTGCAATTTAAGAGCGGCATCTCTCTTTCACTCTCTCTCCGTTCGTCGGTCTTGCTCTCCTTAATCCAATTAAAATAAATCACTTCTGTGTCTCTGTGCGTCACAGGAGAGAGGAGGATATGTGATCCCGTACGCTCATTTTTATCCGCTTAGAGCTTGTGGAACGTAATTTACGGCCATCGGAGGAAGAGACGATCGCTAGAGGGCCTTCACATTATACAACGGGGGCCCCATCATTCAAATTTCGGGGATTAATTTGTGGTCGTTAAGGATGGGTTTATGGGGGTATAAGAGAGCAATAAAAAAAAAATAAAGAATCTGCGCAAGATGAATTGACAGGGGTGGGGATTTTGTTCCAGTTAAGTGTGAGGTGAGGTGAGTGCAAGAAGGAGTCGTTAAGGACGTTTTTTTTTGTTTTTTTGTTGAGCACTCAATTTGGGTAGATGACTCAAATGACAAGTGGAGTTATGTTGGGCTCTGTCCGTGTGTCGGTTTTACGAAGCGATTAGTGTGCCTTGGGGTAGGGGGGGGCGAGGGCTTGCGCAGGGAGATGGGTCAATCATCTTTTTTTGGACTGGAAACAGGCTCTTTGTGATTTTATGGAGGTGTTGACTTAATAAAGAAATTTGATAAGCTCGATGCAGCGGCGGATGGGTGTGGGATTGTCGTGTTTCCACAGAATTCACCACGAATTAGATGGGGAAAAATGAAGAGCAATGCAAATTCTTATAAATTCATGGTTCCTCCTCCCTCCTCCACATGTGTCAAAATTATAACGCGCACAACACAGTGGAGCCGCGAAAAGCTAGGCTCTGGCCCTTCCTATTACGCAACTAATAATGATGGACGAAATCTCATCAATGTCTTCCACTTTGTTGCACTTTTGGGGTCGACACTGCTTGTGAGCAGATTTTTCTTCTAAAAGTTTCTTGAAAGGAAAGCCAACCAGTGAGAGGGAGTTATTTCCTAAAAAAGATCTCAAAGCCGACAAGAAACACCTGCGAATGTTGGTTGCCAGTCTCAAACATTCGCAGCAGAAGACCCTCCCAGTGACTCAGCAGCAACACCGTGTCCGCCCGCACTTGGTCCGGAAATGCGCGGAAAAAATTCCCCCCAATACAACCGCCCCAGATCCATTAATCACTCATCCCCACCCAAAAAAAAAAAGCTTTTGTTGTTCCAAAAATTGCCCCCACATCCAGATCCAACACGACACACGTTCCCAATTCACTGTCACTCAGCTGCCCCGCGCCACCGACTGCCAAGTGCAATAAATACCGCGATAGTTTATCGCCCCGCGATGGATTTGCTCCCGCCCGCAGGCACGCTCGCCACGCGAAGGAGTGTTGCTTTTCGTCAGAGCCGAAGCCAAAGTCGGTCGGTCGGCGTTAAGAGCATTTAACACCAAAGTCGCGGCAGTTTTGCATAAATAGCTTCCAGCACAGTCGCTGAGTATGGAATTTTAATTGATCGCGAAATTATTCGCACCGCACCGGTGGGAGGAGACGGAGGAGGAGGCGGTGCCCGTCGATTGGCGAATGGCGAATGGTGGACCTCTAGCATTTGCCTGAACTCTGAACACACAGACTTAGATTTTTTTTTTTTTTTTCATTTACCACGGCGTGGAATTAAACTCGAAATGTATCTTTTTATCGCCCCAACAGGTGTCTGCGAGTGACCCAGATTGCGGAGTCAATGCAATGGTTAATTACACCCTCGGAGAGGGCATCAAGCAGCTGACGGAGTTCGAAGTGAGGCCCGCGTCCGGGGAGATTTGCATCTCTGGCGACCTGGACTACGAGAAGCGCAGTGCCTACGAGTTTCCTGTCATCGCCACCGATCGTGGTAAGTATCCAACCTGGCAGCAGCATTCTTTCGAGACTCGTATGAACTCCAATTCTCTCTTGCAGGTGGTCTCAGCACAACGGCCATGGTGAAGATTCAGCTGACGGACGTCAACGACAATCGTCCTGTTTTCTATCCGCGCGAGTACAACGTGTCGCTGCGTGAGTCGTCAACAGGGTCGACGGCCACCGCCACACCGGTGGTGTCGGTGGTGGCCACTGACCCGGACTCGGGCCGCTTCGGAACGGTGTCCTATCGCATCGTTGCCGGTAATGAGGCCGGCATCTTTCGCATAGATCGCGTCACCGGCGAGATATTCATTAACCGCCCCAATATGCTGTCGATACGCACGCAGCCCATCCACATGCTCAACATCTCGGCGAGTGACGGTGGCGGCCTGAGAACCTCGCAGGACGCCGTCATTTTCATTAGCATAATTGATTCGACACAGAGACCGCCGATTTTCGAGAAGCCACGCTACAACTACTACGTGAAGGAGGACGTACCGCGCGGCACTGTCGTCGGCTCGGTAATGGCATCGAGCAGTGATTCAGGTGAGTGCAAATTATCATAAATAGACATCGGCAGGTGGCGGTAAAAAGCGACAGTTTATGTTGGGCGCGGATGCTGACGCTTAGCGTCTCTCGCATTGGGATAGAAATTTAGAAAAAATTCTTCGGATCAAAATGAAGGGTTTATGGGCGAGCTGATGTCGTAGATCGTGGGACTTTAGAGGCTGGGGATGTCGGCGGGATAACCCAGCAGTTTTGCCAGCAGGTGGCGACTCTCGAGTTAGTAATGGCCGATAAACTTATTTGCCTACTCGTCGTGGCTTCATTCCGTTTGATCCATTTAAACATTTCTCTCCACAACCTCTGAAGTGGAACATGCGGACACTGATGACAAACAAATGACAAACATTTCTCTCTGTCCTGCTGTCAACGGTCAACGTCAAACGTGTCAGCGTGAAACTCACAAAGTGTTCTATTAAACTCATTTCTTTTCTTTTTACTGTGACAGAAAAGTAAAATGGCGGAGCCTAAGTCATAGGACAAGCTTCCTTACTAAATACCTGGAAAAATATTTTCCCTTGAACAAGCCTTCGGGAAAAAAGTTCATAAGGCGATCTTCTAAATCTGATACTAATTTTTTTTTTTTAATATAGGGCTTTCCAATAAGAGGTGTTATTTTGATATTCAAAGAAAAATGACATTTTTTGAGATAAATGATCGGATGTTTATTTCAATGTAAAGAGAAAAATATGCCATTAATAATGAAAAACGACATCAGTCAAATGGCCACCTCGGCAACGCTTACAGAACCGACTCCGTTTCATGAAATTTTTTGGCACGAGTACGATAACTCTGGTGACAAAAAATGTTAACAAAATGATTTTTTCAAAAACTATTAAGAAAACTTAAAAGATTTAAATACAGGATCAAAGAACAAGTTCCTGACTTTTAAAACTGGTGTATAACTTCATTGTAAGTGTTGCCGTTGTTTTTTAATAATTTTTCTCTTCACGTTCATTGAATTTTCTTAAATTGCCCCTAGCTCCTAAACGGGACGAGATAGACCTCCCCGCCACCTATAATAAAAAATACTTGTTTTTTACTCCTCTATAAAATATCGTTATCATTTTTGGGTATCAAAGTTAAAGTACTCTCCCCAATTTTCCATCACCAAATCGCATTTTGACTGGGGAGTGGCACCCAAGCCACTTGCACTGCGGTCTACAAGATCTATTGTACCCCCCAAATCGCAAAGTGGCTGCTGTATGCCCCCAATAGCTTCACGAATTCCATCTTCGAGGTCTTGAATCGACGCTGGGCTGTTGGCGTGGACCTTATTTTTCACGTAGTCTCAAAGCAAGAAGTCACAGGGTGTTAAATCACAAGATCTCGGTGGCCAATTCTGATCACCCCTTCGAGAGATTACACGGTCCGGAAGCTTTTTCCGTAAAAAGTTGATGATTTCGTTGCTTGTGTGGCACGTAGCGCCGTCTTGTTGAAAGTAAACGTTGTCCAGATAAATTCCATCCACTTCTGGCCAAAAAAAATCATTAATTATTTCTCGATAGCTCAATCTATTCACCAGCCTCATTTTCGAAAAAGTGGGGTCTATGGACCCCGCCGGACCATAAACCTCACCAAATAGTTAAACGTTGATTATAGAGAGGCTTTTTAACAATAAATCATGAGTTTTCCGAGTCCTAGATGCGACAATTCTACTTATTGACGTAGCCACCAAGGTGGAAGTGTGCCTCATCAGCCAAATTAATTTTCGATGAAATTCCGGATCATTTTCATGAATTTCAAGGACCCAATCAGCAAAGAGACGACGTTGTTGATGATCGACCGGCTTGAGGTCTTGTGTTAACTGAACTTTAGAAGCCTTATGAGCCAAGTCTTTATGCCAAATGCGGTGTAATGAGGCTTGTGAAATGCCCAATTCCAAAGAACGACGAGGAATGGACAAACCTGAGATTTCTTCAAAACTTTGGGCTACAGCAGCAATATCCTCAGTTGTTCTTGAGCGACGTGCACGGGTTTTATTCATCACATCACTAACTTGTTCCAACAGCTCGAATTTTGACACCAATTTCTGTATTGCTGTCCCAAGATCTATAGAACACCAGGTCACGCATTTGCTCTCTTCGTTCCGCATCTACGACTTAACAGACCTAAATTGCTTGCCTCGATTCTACTTCATTTTATGAGTTTTGACTCTCTTAAAAGGTCCCCTATGACGTGGAAGAGAGTGAAACACGGGAATGCGTAATTTCCTATTCTATAAATCTTGTTGTGGTCCGACAAGGTGCTTCACGACGACCCAAAAATGTTTTAGTTTTACGAATCGTTTCTGCCAAATTTTCACCATGTTTAGAGTGAAGTTGAATAATTTCAGTGCGATGTTGAAGCGTGCATTGTTTCATTCTTATTAATGGCGTAGTTTCTACTTGTCAAATGTCATAAAATTACAGTTTTAGAAGTGACATCTACCAAAAAAACGGGCTATTCAAAATAACACCTCTTGTTGGAAAACTTTATACATTCTTTTCTTACTCGAATTTCGCTACTCGCTTCGCTTTTTTTTTTTGTTAAATCGAACATTTATCGTGAAAACTAAATTTTCGTTGCATTTTTTGCTGACTAACTCAAATTTCTATAACTGCAATATATCTCTAGTTCCATTTACTCGAAGCTTTTGTTTTAATTTTAACACGAATTTTACGGGGAATCTCCTTAATGAACTAGATCTTCTCAGAAGTGGTAAAGGTAATCCCTATTGTTACTTGGGTAGGTAGGCGGGCTGACAGAACTTGTTCTCCCACACTCATCACCAGTAAGAAACCGATGCATAAACGACTTCCATTGGTGGTGTTCCACCAGCATTTTAGACATGCAAAACCGCCTTTCAACGTCTCTCGACTTGAGTTCATGTGGAACCCAATTTCCTTGCTTTTGAATATATTCAGCTGCTTCTGAACGTTTTGAAATGGCTGATCAAGTGCCACCCAAAGATTCTGCGAGCTCTTCTTGCCTTTGGCAACAATCTTCATAGAGGAATGCTTCCAGTTCTTCATCATCAAACTTTTTTGGCTGCCCAGGACGTTCATCGGCTTCCAAGCCAAAATCACTTTTAAATCGTGCAAACCACTTTTGGCACGTTCGCTCAGCTGGCGCGTGTTCACCATAAACTTCCACCAAAATACGATGACTTCTGGCAGCATTTTTCTACATTTTTAAGGAATGAAGAAGAACTCCCCCGAAAAACACTTTTTCAGGCACAAAGTTCGACATCTTTGAGTGAAATTATCGTTATAACAAACACAACAGATAGGAGGCGCGAAAAGCTAGGCTCTAGCCCTTCGTGGGCTGTTACGCCACTAATGATGATGATGATGCTTCAATCTTCCTCTGTTGATTACAAGAAATTACTTTAAAAACGTCGCCTTGTGAAGCCCGAAAATTTAGGTTAAAGGACCTTAAGGTTGGTTTTTGCGATGCCGCACGAAAATGATCAACGGATGACTAAGAGCTGCCGCACAAGACCCCACGACATGGCTTTCAAAGTGTTAAAATGTCAGCAATGCATGCAACATGTCCACGAAAACCGAAACGACGCCAGTTCATTGACCTAAGCCCCTTCATCTGACCACCAACTTTATCCCCCGAATCACATGCAGTCCCAAGACATCCAATTACCAGGGTTTCTCCCAAAAAAAGCGAACCGCTAAACCGAAATCCCGAACTAATTGCTCATTTGAATCCACCGCGAACAATGTCATGTCAGGATGTGTCAACGCGATCTCGGCCATAACCAAATCCCACTGCTAATTTAAATGTGATACCCCGACAAAGCCTCCATCCCTTATAATTTGACCAGCATCGTCCCGTGGTCCCCCTGATTCAAACAGAAAAACAAAAAAACTTGAAACTCAAATTATTCCGCCATTTTTGCCCTCAAACGAATATTTCATCGAACTGCTGCGGAGGCGCGCAGCAAAAAAGGACATTTCATCTGTTATGCCATTGATTGATCGTGATATGCTTGGCAACCAACAACCAACAACAGACGCTCTCTACCACCGCGTAAAAGAGGTTGCCGCCACCAATTTCGGTCGCATTTCAATCCAATTCCTGCGTGGTTCCTTGCAGGCGTTTTGTGTTTTTTTTTTTTTTTGGTTTTTTGTTCCATCGTCGTCGTGGTGAAACACACAAAAGAGGTGAAAAGAAATCAAAAACCGAAAAATTCGTTTATTTTCCGCAATTTTGTGTTTCGTCAAATAAATTGCTCCACCGACCGTCATCGTCGTCGTCGACGCCGTTGACCCGCGCGCACAAATGAGACGCAGAAATTCCAAAAAAAAAAAGATTCTCTTTTCTCTTTTTTTTTTGTGATTTTGAGTGCGGTGGGAGGGGATTTTTGAATTTTTTCAAAGATGCCCGTCGTTTCTTTTTGCATCGCACAAAATCAATTGTGCAGTCCGCTCCGCCGACGACGACAAGGAACCGTCAACCTTTGCAGGCCGGCGAATTTTTTGAGCGACAGGAGGAGGAAATTTAAATATTCTATGTCCTGAATGTGCATTGTTTGCGTCGGCCTCTTGGACTCTTCTCCGTTGTCCGATTGTCAAAAAATTCTCCACTGATGTATGCAAAAATCGAGGTCCACCGAAAAAATAAAATAAACGGGACACAGTGGTGAATCAATTTTAATGATCTCTCTTAGAATGGCTCCCACATCACGTCGTTTGTTTGTTTATTTGAATAAAAATGAAAATTGTATTTTTTCGTGCATGAAGTCATTACGGGCGCCTGCGTGCGTGAAACAGAGACAGAACGACGGAGAGAAGAGTTCAAATAATTGCTTCATTCGAAATTCGAAAAACCAAAACCAAAACGAAGACGAAGAAAGATTTGCTCAAGTGATGAGTCCCAAACGAGACGTTTCCAAGAAATGTGGAACACATTTGACTGAGCAAAAAAGAGAGAGAGAGAGAGAGAGGGCGAGATTAAGTGGAGATAATGCGAGTCGAAGGTTCCTGGATTCAAAATTGGGATCTCTCTGCACCGTTGGGATGCCCTCAAATTGGGGGCTCATTTGTGAGTTCTGCAGAAAGACTTCTTGACCGACGACGCCCGAAAATTGCTGGGGCGAAGTTGATTCATTGGACACTTATGTTTGTTGAGCGAGGCCGGGGGGATGACGTGTGCTTCAGTTTGAGTGGACAGCGCGATGATTGCAGTTGAAGGCAGGCGTTCTGAGGCGCTCAAGTGCTGCGAACTGTGTAAACGATTACGGGATTATGTTTTGTTTTTCTTTCTGTGGTTAAATGGAGCAGAGATCAAAATTATACGCAAATTATTCACTTTTTGTCTTGAGTTCACGGAAATTCAAGATTCGATACTCGAAATGGTTTCTATTTCGATCGCAAACTTTATTTTAAGAACAAGCAATACCGTTCTTTAAGGAAAAAAGCGATGGCATAGAAGAGGCATTACCCATATCTACGGCACATGTAGATTAAAGCGCAACTTATGATGTTCAAGACTCGAAACGCATACTTTCCGCTGCAATGAACTACCTTAATTTCAACCTTTTAAAGGCGATTAAGTAGATTGTTTTGAAAGTTTTTAAAATGCTTAAATGCCCGCAAGTCAGATTTTGATAACCTCAGTCTAAGGAATTTAGAGGCTCGAGATGTTTTCTTCTTTAATCAGAGATTTAAAGTATGCATTTAGACCAGAAGAAGAGAGTGGCACTCGTTTTGCTTTTCGGAAAGATGTCAATCTGTAAATACGCGCAATTCATCTCCCTTGTTTTGAAAAAAATCGAGACTCGATGCACTTTCTTTTATAACAACGATCTTAAACTTGATTTGTTGGCCTATTAGAGCATTTTTGCTTTGAAGGACATCGGCGGTCGTAAGTTCTCTGACTCAACATCCTTAACAAGTTCGAGGCTCTATATGATTTCTGCTCTTAGCTGCGATGTCAAACTTCATTTTTTGTGATAGAAAGATATCAATTCATGCAAATTTAAGACTAAGCTCTTAATTCCCAATCAAATATAAGGCTCAAAATGCTTTCTTCATAATATAATTCGAGACTCGAAGCGGATTCTTTTCAAAACAGGGAGCTTAAGCCTTACTTGGAAATCATTTTAGAACAAAAACACTATTTTTTTCATGAAAAACAAAACTTCAACACACCAGAGCCTTTAAAACAAACGAAACCCTACTGAAAAGGTACAAAAACCTTGCATAATGCTGTCCGTCATAGAAGTCCAAAGTTCTGGGTCACAATTCGAATAACAAGCCTTCACCTTCAATTAGTAAAACGTCTTTATCCCAGCAGCTGTACCAACTGACCTCTCACCAATCGTCAGAGATCAAGAAATCCCGCAACGGTCGCCCTCCCGCCTTCTCGAGATTAATTCAAAGACCAGCAATTGACCCACTCCGACTTTTCAATCCCATGCAGCTCGAAGCAAGCCCAGCATTAAAGCAATTTCTCAAAAATAATTGCCTTTCCCCCCGAAGAGGTATTCACATTCAGCGCCATCAAATGCGAAATTGGCAGCTGACCTCTTGGCCGCCGGTAGCCGTCAACCCCCGCCACACCCTCCTGCACTATTTTCAAGACCGCTTCCGCTTCGAACTTAGCCTTCACCCAGTCATCAAATGCGTCCAGCCAACCGAGCGGTCCGAATCACCGGCCAACTGTCATTGCCACCGGGGGGAAGGCATAAGTTTACAGCTATTCTCTTTCTCTCTCTCGGTTAACTGCCTCTCCATTTATGGGCCATAATTCTGACGAGGTATCCCTACCGCACACAGAGAGAGAGAGAGAGAGGGGAGCTGCGGAATAAGAGGGAAATTCAAAATCGATTAACACGGTAACTGTTCATTTAGGACGCAATCTCATTTAGCCGAACGCCTCGAGTTTCAGGGTCTTAACCAATTGCGAAGCCTTCGAGCCCTCTTGCAGTCTGTTTCCGAGTTCTCACCTCTCGTTTCTCTTTTCAGGAAGTCGCAACGTGGTGCGGTACTCGATCTACTCGGGTGATCCCGACGGATACTTCAGCATCGATCCGATTTCGGGAAACATCCGCATCGCAAATCCCCTCGACCACGAGTCCAAGCCGCAAGTGCTCCTCAACATCCAGGCAACAAGTGGGGATCCACCGGCCTACGGACACACTCAGGTAAGGTCTTAAGCCATCCAGAGTCCAATGCAAGCAAGTCGACGACCTTATCTAGGGCCCTGAGTTCCCACCACGAAATTCCATGAATTGTGGGACGCGTCATTATCACACAAACGTGACGATCTCCGATGCAAATAAGGCGGGCCCCAACACGGTCCCCTGCGGCACCCCACTCGCTCCTAATTAAAATACTTAGGACGTATGTTAATTAAGCAATTGTGTGCGCAATTTCTTGCATTGGACTTCGGAGAATCGAACTCGGACTCACTCACCGTTTTAATTGTTTCCGCAGGTCAACATCGATATCGAGGACGTCAACGACAATCCGCCCGAATTCGAGACAAGTATGGTCCGCATCTCGGTGCCGGAGAACGTCGAGCTCGGTACGCCACTGTATGCCGCTCACGCCCGCGATAAGGACTCGGGAAAGAGCGGCATTGTCACATACAGCCTCACGATGATCGGTTCAATGCCATCGCCGCATCTGAATGTGACTGCGATGTACGGCGGCTCGGCGATGTTTATGTCGCCGGGAGCGGCCGGATCGTCATCTGGATCTGCATCATCGCCATCCTCCGTCGCATCCTCTGCCGGATCCTCAGTCTCATCATCACCGACATCGTCGTCGTCGTCGTCGTCGTCGTCGTCGTCGTTATCATCTCTCAACGGTGGCAATGGACGTCTCTACACCGTTGCGAATGCGAATCACAATCAAATTGGTTCTGGATCTCAGCAGCAATTGTACGGAATGGGCTCCAGTCTCGGCGGAGTCGGTGGCAGCTATCTGCTGGCAGGCTCATTGCCACTAGAACTCCACCAGCAGCAGCAGCAGCATCTGGCGCAGGCATCTCCGATGAACCACCACCACCAGCAGGCACAACTGTTTGCGATCGATTCACGTTCTGGACATTTAACATTGTCACGACATTTAGACTATGAGACATCACAACGGCATTCGTTAATTGTCACCGCAACCGATTCTGGTGTACCGCCATTATCGGCTAATTTAACTATTCTCGTCGAGGTACAAGATGTTAATGATAATCCGCCGGTCTTCGAGCGTAATGAATATTCAATTAAGGTGTTGGAATCGATGCCGATTAACTCGCAGGTAAGTCAAAAGCTCTATGTGTGTTTGTATGTGTGTGTGTGAGTGTGTGCCTCGTGTCCTCGGAGAGTGGGGAGGAGTATTTTCGTGGTATTTAACGGTCTTCGGTATCCGAAGAAAGTCTCCCGTTTTAGATTCTTTCGCCGAGATAGGACTCCTCGCCGATCAACACCCGTGGGCAAAGACTAATGACGTACATGCGGGGGAGGCGTAGTTTTTTTTTTCTTTTTTTCTCTTACGTTAACAGACGAATTCAGCCCAGGGGAAGAACACCACAGACAATTTTCACGGACCCACACGTCCAGCTTACCATTGACAATCCTCCTGGAGTACTTCTGTTGTGGAAAGCTTTCGCAATCGGCCATAAACCGTAGGTCCCGGTCACTTGTGTCAAATTATAAGACAGTGGAGGCATGAACGGCTATGGCGAACGGCTGTGGCGCTCTTAAGCAGCTTATTTTAATTTTTAGTCAACCGACATGGCTTTTTACAACGCCAGAAACGCGGAGTGATGATGGGTTCCAATTTTGGTCCGATTCTGTTTTAAATTTGATAAAATGTCGTCAATATTTTGTTACCGACTTTGGATGATGCATGGAGGACTAAACCGAAATTTTACAAAATTTTACTATTTTCGTTGTAGTTGTTCTTCCACTTTCCTGTTTGACTAAAAACTTAATTTGCACTTAAGAGTGATTCAACTAACAATTAAGGAACAATTAAAGGTTCAAATATTAGACGTACAACTTTGCTTCCGTCGTTTTTCAATAGATGGCTGTAGCGGTAGGTCTTAGGTATTAGTGACTGCCTGCGCTATACACAGGCTCACGTAGGCCATTTGTGGGCCAATTGTGTTATCTTACATGCGGATTGTTCCCGTTCCGGCTGTAGCGGTAAGTGGTAGTCGAAATAAATGGATCGTAGATGTCATACAATAAGCTTAGGTATTTGTAAAAATAATGCCATCGATTTGCGTCTGCATCATACAGTTATTCTCGATTAAACATGTCAGCTTACGAGCCAAATTCTCGTCATTTGCGGGAAGTTTTAATTTTCTGCTTTCATCATTAATGACGTAACAACCCACGAGAGCCCAGAGCCTAGCTTTCCGCACCTCCACTGTGTTGTGCGCGTTATAATTTTGACACATGATTTTCTGTTTTGATATGAAGAAATCTGCGGCTAAGGCTCATCGAATGCTCTGAAAGACCTATGGTGACGCCGCTATTAGTGAAAGAACGTGCCGAGAGTGGTTTCAACACCTCAAGAATGGTGATTTTGACGTCTAAGACCAGCATGGCGGTGGAAGAGAGAAGGTTTTCGAAGATGCAGAATTGGAGGCATCACTTGATCAAGACTCGTGTCAATCGAATCCAATCGAATTAATCAATTGCAAAAAGAATCATAAATGTATAACCAGTTTATTACAATAAATCTTGAATTTCGGATAAAAACGACAAAAGCAAAGTCTTCAAAAATTTATATACTAACGACAAATTTAGTACAGAATTAAATCCGATTGAATTAACGTCGAAAAAGGTATCATCTCCTAAATTAATTTCAACTTTTGTTCCAATGTGCAATTTTTGAAATATAAAGCTTGAAAGTGCAAAAATACACACGCGGGACAGTGAAAAAATAGAACAACGAACCAGTAAAAAAAAACGATTCAATCCCGCTATCTAATAGCTTCTGTTGGAATGATGCCCTATCCTGCTATGTATTGCACTCCAGCGTTAAATTCGCTCCCGCCTTTTGCTTCAGATTGAGTGGGCCCTAATTTAGATTCAATTTCGAGTCATGAAACCACTAAATTATTTCGGACAGTGCCAAATAGCTTACTTCATGTGTACACTGTGTATTCAAATTCTTACACTGATTATTTTTGAAAAAGATTAAAATAAGCCTCGAATAGTTTCATTTCGCCCTGGATTTTATCTCTGGAGTCTAGCTAAAGCCGTGTGGTGGACTTTAATTAGCAGGGCTCACTTCTTACAATTTGCTTGATGATATGCTTGACGATCAAAATTAATGCCTAGCATTCATACAATACAACTGCTTGACAGACTTCATTTGCAATGAAAATTTTGAAGTATCAACATGGGGGGTACACGCGCTCTTGTTGCGGTTATAATTAATAATGAAGTTCTTGAAAATTAGGAAAAACACAAAATACAACATTGAAAGATGTTTAGATGGTTGAATTCAGTCCAAAAGCTCGCCTGGTTACACTTGGGCAGCGAGGAGTTAGAGTCGGCGGCGGAGAATCGGGTTGCCTAGAGATCTCTTCTGCGTGCACTGCCCCTGCAACTCCTTTAGTGGAACATGATGATGATGATGATGATGATAGATAGAAAATAATTTTCCTGATTATTCCTTCCACTCAAGCTCGATTGTCATTCTCTGAGGTCAAAACAAAAATGAGAAATTGCTCTACAGTTGTACGACAGCTGTTCACACCTTACACTTTATCATCAAGCAATCGAAAAAGTCGAAAAAATTGAACCTCCGTACGATAAATTTGATGACAAATTGAAAGAGTGTTCAAACCACAAATGAGCCAATACAGATACCCAACTTCTTCTTCTCTTGCCCCTTGTTTTAATTTGACATCGTTTTCTATATAATTTTGTCTCTGCGAATACGTTTGAGAGCTTTGAACAACAAATTAAACAAATTTGCGTTAAAATTAGAGCTACCTTCCTGTATTTCAGCTACATTCGTGAATTACTATCAAATTCATCGATGTGCGAAGGGAAATGGCAGCTGACCATTTGGGTGTCTATTAGTTTTAAGTTTTTCACTTTGAAGTCGACGTTATTGTAATTGCTAAGTACTAAGAAAGATACAAATCTTATTGTACGATCCTTTTTTAAAATAAATAAATGAAATTAAATGAAATGAAAATGAGCTGTCTTTGGTTCAAACTCTACAATTTGGCCCCATCAACCATGCGTGTGTGTGTGGTGGTTCTAGTCATCAAGCAAATTGTAAGGTGTGAACCCCGCTATTCAAACTTTGTGTACAGTTTGAAAGGCTTTTGTAAAAAATCAGTATCTTATTACATTTGCAACAACCAGAGCTACCAAAAAACAAAAACCAAACTCATAACCTAGTAAGCCAAGTTAGTGTCCCACATTTGCAACTCGGAATCAGAACCTGAAGGTGTGTCCAGAACCCCAACACGTCCACCATCGTTGACCTTTTGCGAAACGCACGCCAAATGCCAGTGAGCAGCACCGCCCCACCGCACCGTCATGATGTCAATAACACCGATCTGCATCTTGCATCCGCAACATTGTATCTTTATCTCGACGGCATTCCCACAGCCCGCCGACAACTGTCATAAAACTGAATTAAACATCTATTCATATTTTCCACATATCCAACAACAAAAGCGATCCACTATACCGTTGCTCCTGTCCTCGTGAATGGCATCACTCAAACGCAAAGCAACCGCGCCCGCTCCAGAACCAGCCGCGCTGCTCTCGTTCAGCGTCAATCGACGACCGTAAACGACGAATAAAACCATTTCACTATTTACGGGGGCCCGGGGAGACAACCAGACCACGAGCACGACGACGATCATCATCAGTGGCAGCGAAACATCGTCCGCCGAATGACTAATGAATGAGCTGCAGTTCACCATCGAACGGGTGAAGCGTCAGAGCAGCGTTTTCCTCACCGAAAATGCATAAAAAATCCATCATTGCATGTGACCATTAAATTCCATAATAGTGTGGAGTAATAGTGTGTGGCAGGGGGGCCGTCCGCCTCGTCAGCCGCCATTTGACTCTTTGCCCTGGACGAAAATTCCCAAGGGGAGCACACACACACACACACACACACACAGGCACACAGAGTGTTAGATCGAAACCGTTTGTGCCACACAGACGCGCTGAGCTGGACAAACACCGAAAACGGCCGCCGCAGCAGCAGCGACCGGAGGAGATAAAGATTGACATGATGGCGTAATCAAGGAGAGAGAATGTGCACCTTTTATGCCGAGCGAGACGCGCCTCTCCACCTCCGCCCTCAGTGGGGAGGAATTCGCCGTATGACCGCTTGACTGGTTTTTTGTTGCGCATGCGCGGCCGCTGCGGCCAATGTGCATACCACGCTTGTTTTGGCCAAGAGAGATGGCCGAGCTTTGCTTTTTTTTTTTTTTTTTTGTTTTTTTCGTTTGAAGCAGCTCTCCTCACGGCCATCTTTCGTCCCATTTCTTCTGTCATCGAACACATAGGCGGGTAGTCCCGCGCCGCCACCGCCACCGCGCCGGAGGTATATGTAAATGAGTTACGAGCCTTTGATGGAGTTGTAACCACGATTTGTTGTGCACAGAGCCGCTGAGACCATGCGCCTGTGCTGTTCTTGTGCCACGGTAGTAGTAAACAAGCGGCGCAGCAGCAAAAAACTACAAAACAATCATGTGAATCTAGGAAGCGCGCATAAGCGCTACATAAGCTTGCGGTTGCCTTGATTGAAATAAGAGAACCAATCCCCGGGACCATGTTCCTTCCCCCCTTTCGGTGGTGGTGGTAGGCAAAAAAGGCCAGGCCAACACAGACATCGTCGTCGTCGTCGTTGTTGTTGTTGTTGCTGGATATGTAACGGACTCCGCGACGGCGGTGGCGGTGGCGGCGGGAGCAGCGTCAACGACGGATGTGGCTAATGCCACTGCAGAGAGGACACACATTTTCTAGTAACCTCCAAACGAATTTATGCAGAGAGTCCCCGTTCGGCGCCCCCCCGCCACTCATTTTTTGATGTTGTGTCGCCTTGTAGATGGTTGTTTTGATTCCCCGGTCTGGGACCGCGACCGCGTCCGCGTCTCGGACTCCTCCAGTCATAAGCGAGCGAATGTGGTCGGATGTGATCGCATTCGAATTCGCCGTGCGGCGGTGATCCCTCATTGACCCTCATCGGAAAGGAGCTCGGGGTCCGATTTGGAGCGTTTCGCTGGTCAAATTGTGGTTTTGGTTTTCTTTTTTTTTTTTTGGTTTTTGAGTTAACTCTGATTTGCCATTTATGGGCGAGTTTATGAAATGTGGAAGTCGAGGTCATGTGAAATTAGACAGACGCGCAGGTTTGGATCGCGTGCGCAAAGTGGAGCGCGGTTGCTTTGAGGAGTTTGGGAGACGCTTTTCTAATTGAGCCGATGGGTATCTGTGACGTTTGTCTGACTTTTTGGGAAATTGGGCCATGAGTGGGTTGGTTGACTGGCGTGCAATTAGCGGTTGTGGGAGGGATTCGTATGGCAGGAGGTTATTTGGTCGCTCAAATTGTCAATTTTTCGTGAGACAGTATCGCGATCGCTCTTTAGGTTTTTTTTCTTTTCAATTTGTTTTTGAATGGTTTCAAAAAATCATGAGCATGAAGTTCGTTCCAAAATTGCTGAATTTTGACCAAAAAGCTATTGCTTGATCGTAATTTTTTGGCCAAACACAACACCGTAATCATACCTCAGCCACCGCATTCATCAGATTTGGCTCCCTGCGACTTTTTCCTGTTCTCAAGGTTGAAGACACCCATGAAAGGACGCCGTTTTCCGACGATTGAGGAGATACAAACCGATTCGCTCAGGGAGCTCAAGGGCATACCAAGAAGTCCTTATCGGAACTGAGAGAGAGCACTCTATGAGCCTCAGACGCAGATTTCTTCACATTAAAGCAGAAAACTAAAACCTCCCGCAAATGACGAGAATTTGGCTCGTAAGCTGACATGTTTAATCGCGAATAACTTAATGATCCAGACACAAATCGACTAATATTTCGACGGCGTTATGTTTACAAAAACCTAAGCTTTTTGTGTGACATCTACGATTTATTTACTACGACTACTTACCACTACAGCCGAAACAGGATGTGTGACAACACAATGGGCCAACAAATGGCCTAAGTGAGTTTGCGTATAGCGCAGGCAGTCACTAATACCTAAGACCTAAGACCTCCCACAGCCATCTATTGAAAAACGGCGGAAGCAAAGTTGTTCGCCTAATATATAAAATGAAATCAAGTCTATTGTTGGTCCTTAGATATCGTTCATTGAAAAGTTCAATAATAAGCCCAGACGTAGAATTTTGCTGTGATTTTTGATTGGCAGTACTTAATTTTTGACGAACTCCAAAGCGAACAAATTTCAATCAATCGCAAAACTTGCAAAGAAGCTTTCTTCAATACAAATTTCAATTTTCTTCAATTGCTTAGTGTCTGCAAATGGGAAAAGGAAAGAGAGAGTATTTGTTGTCTAGCCGTCACCTTGTCGAAAATTAATTGACAAAAATCTGTTATGGTCGGCTCTGATAAAGGTTTTCGCCTAAACTTATACCTCACATTTTTTTATGATGAGGGAGGAGGATCCCCGCTCGTCAGGCGTCGGTCAGCAGCGTAACAAAGTCGAACACGCGGGTTCGAAATCCGTCGAAGGTTCCAGTTTCCTGTGGTTCCTTTTCTTAAAATCCTTTAATCAACGATTTCCAGAAGCTCATTGACTGCAAGATTCTACAGAAGATGGTCTTCTCTTGAATACTTATCCCAGCTTAAAAATAAAATCCAGTTGAACGAACAAAAATTCTTCAATTTTCGAAACTTAAAGCATAATCTTTTGCAAAGGTGTTTAAGACTCCGAGAAAAAGGAAGAGACCTAAATTGATCTTTTCTTGTTTTTAGGTAGGTTTGTCACCATTTTGCTCACATAACACTCTCGTCGTAGTTCTGTTGCTCTTGTGAATATGGGGACCTCAGCTTCAATGTTTTTTAAGTTCCCTGATCTAACAAAAGTTGGTCTTATAAATTAACAATGATCCAACGATCGTTGGTACAGTCCCATGTGGTCCTTTGCTGACATTAAAATTCGGTTTTCTAACTAAAGGGTGATTTTTTAAAAGCTATAGGAAAGTTTTTCAAAAAAAAACATAAAATTCAGAAAAATGCATGAAATCTTTATTTGAATCGATAGTACGGTCCATAGAATTTAGTGTTTGAAGATTATTTCATGCAAATGTTGACCTTGACTGCGCCTCAAATGGTCCATCCGCTTAGTCCAATTTTGGCATACTCTTTCCAACATTTCGGCCGGTATCTCACGAATAAATGCTTCAATGTTGTCTTCCAATGCGTCAATTGAAGCGGGCTTGTCTGTATAGACAAGAGCTATAGAGCTTTAACATAGCCCCACAAAAAATAGTCTAAAGGCGTTAAATCGCACGATCTAGGCGGCCAATTGACCGGTCCCGAACGTCAAATAAAATGTTCACCGAACTCGCCTCTCAATAAGTCCATTGTTGCCCGTGCTGTGTGGCATGTGGCACCGTCTTATTGAAAGCACATGTCATGCAAGTCAAGCTCTTGCATTTTGGGCAAAAAAAAGTTGGATATCATCTCACGGTAGCGCTCACCATTCACAGTAACGTTACGATTCGCATCATCTTTGAAGAAGTACGGTCCAATGATGCCACCAGCCCATAAATCGCACCAAACTGTGACCTTTTCTGGATGCATTGGTAGCTCTTGCAATGCTTCTGGCTGATATTCAAATATGTTTTGACTCGCCACAGCTTTGACCCATTCTCAATTAAATCGCAGACTCTTCGATCTAAGATCATCTCACTCGATCCTGTAAGTTAATCCCTTCTAATCAACCAACTTAACCTCATTTCAGATCCTTCAAGTGACCGCGATCGACCTGGACACAGGAAACAACGCTCGCCTTACGTACCGCATCGTCGGCGCCGGCACGGACCAGAAACAGGTGCCCAAGTCGAACCTCACGCTACCACTCAAATCTCTAGCGATGGCCTCACTCGCTGCCACCATCAACGGTGTTGCCGCCAACTCCTCGCCCATCACCGCCAACTCGGACACCACCCAGCTGTTTGGCATCTTCCCAAACAGCGGGTGGATCTACCTCCGCGGGACGCTGGATCGCGAGACGCGTGACCGCTACGAGCTCACCATCATGGCCAGCGACAATGGCACACCATCTGCTCACGCGAAAACACGTGTCATTGTCAACATCCTCGACGCGAACGACAACGATCCGCGCTTCCTGCGCGACGCCTATGAATTCGCCATCGAGGAGAATATGCGACGCGGTGCGATCGTCGGCACCGTCGCCGCCACCGACCTGGACCTCGACGAGAACGCCGCGATACGCTACAGCCTCATACCGAGCAACACCAGCTTCCAGGTTAACCCAGTTACAGGTAAGTCGGTCGGTTGATGAATATTTAAATTTAATGCAAATGGCCGGGCCGGGCGGTGGTCAAACAGGATCGAGGCTTATTAGCCGCGGATTTAATTAAATTAAACATGAAACAGACGCTCTCGGTTGACAAGTGACGTCGACGTGGACGTCGATGTCGACGTCTGACACACGGGCAACAGGAAACGCAACGCGGGAAGAGATAAATCGATTCTGACCGGTGATGGTCATTGATTTGCATTCGATCCAGCAGCTGATACGCTCGCTCTGACAGGGAGTGGTTGCAGGAAGCACGATCTAACCTAGTTCCCGATGCTGATGCCGATTGGAACATCAATCAATCACGGATGCCTGAGACACCGCCAGCTACCGCCCTCAATCTCTCTCTCTCTTCCGTTCTAACAAACCTTCTTCTCTCTTTTTTTTTTTTAGGGGAAATCATCACCCGCGAGCCGCTGGACCGTGAAACGCGCTCCCTTTACGACTTGGTCGCTGAGGCTCGCGATCAGGGCACACCGTACCGCAGCGCCCGCGTGCCAGTGAAAGTCATGGTGACTGACGTGAATGACAATGCCCCGGACATCGTTGATCCGCAGGAGGACGTGGTCAGTGTGCGCGAGGAGCAGCCGCCCGGCACCGAAGTGGTACGAATTCGTGCAGTCGATCGTGATAATGGCCAAAATGCATCGATCACCTATTCGATACTCAAGGGTCGTGACTCGGACGGCTACGGTCTGTTCTCGATCGATCCCAGCAGCGGGCAGATTCGCACTCGCGTTGTGCTCGACCACGAGGAGCGGAGCATCTATCGTCTGGCGGTGGCCGCTACCGATGGTGGTGCTCCGCCGAAGCAGACCGTACGTTTGTTGCGTGTCGAGGTGTTGGATTTGAATGACAATCGGCCGACGTTTACCAGCTCCAGTCTGGTCTTCAGGGTGAGTATCCAACGTGTTGACCTTGTTCTTTCTGGGGATTGACCTATGCCGCGAATTCGTGATCTTGTCTTGGAATTCAGTCGTCCCTTTGAGTGTCGAGATGATTTGTATCGTCACGTGACAAACGGCAACGACACGATCGCGCAGCGTATTCAATTTTTTTTTTTTTTTTTCGTCTTCGTCCTGCGCTCAGGGTTCATTGTCTGCGTGGGATGATCCTCGACGCGATTATCATCGCATCACGCAACGATGACGCTCTAGTTTCGGTGGTCAGTAAACTTTAACGCAAATCTGAAAGGCGGGTTTCTTTTTTTTTTTTTTTTTCTCAATTCCCTCATCTTCCCAGCGCAGCGGTACGATCGCAACGACCGACGACGCGATCCATCACTGGAATTAATTATCTTCTTCGTCGTCCTCCCCCAACCTGTCATCGATGAGGAATGAAGATGTCACTTGAAATTCTCGGAATATCTTCAATTCAAATTAAATGACGTGATTATTTTAATTTTTGCGAATGTGTGTGCGTGGTGGTGCTGCCAAATTAACATGTTCCGCGGCGTGTAATTGTGTTTTGTGACGTTTCTTTTGCAGAGATGATATCGGTTGGGGTTTTTTTTTTTGACGGACAGGTGTGGAATGCAAAGTGGTTGCTGTCATCGGTTTATTGCCGGGCGGTGGGGAATTATTAAAGTTTGATGGGCGCGAGTTGATTAGGCCGTGCGTGATTGGTTGGGATGTGATTTTTTTCGACGCGAGTGGTCTAGGATTGGCAGGAAGGGTGATTAGTATTCTGGAGCTGGCGCGGTAACAATGCCTTGAAGGTTATTGGTTGTAAGCGAGTGTTTAATGTCACCGCGGGAGCGTGGCCGGTTCCTCATTTCGGTCGAAATGTGGAACTGAATTTGTGATTTGCTTGCGGACAGTGTCGGTTAGTGAATAATTGGCAATTAGAAACATGTGTTCGAATCGAGCAACCTTGGAATTATGTCCGGAGGTGTTTTGATGTTTGATCCATACACGTCTTTCTGTTGTTGGATTTTTTTGACACGAACTTTTCAGCAAAGTTTATGCAAAATTCTGACTTTGGAAACTTTGCACGTTGTTACGTAAATCCTATAGTATCCAGTTCATGAGTTGAGATCGCCACAACAGTAGTTTTAGAAGTCCTTAAAAGTATTTTCAAATACGAAGATCAGATTTTAATAACGTTCGATCCACGATCGTTAAGGGAGCAACGATCATCTGGCAAGCAACGATCGTCTAGCAATCCACGATTCTCAAGCGATTCACGATCATCTAGCGATCCAAGATAAACTAGCGATCCAAGATCGTCTAGGAATCCACGATCATCTAGCGATTTACGATCGTCTAATAATCCATGATTTTCTAGCGATCCAAGATCGTCTTGCGCTCCACGTTCATCTAGTGATCCATGATCGTCTAGCGATCCACGATCGTCTAACAATCCACGATCCTCGAGCGATCCACGATCCACGATCATCTACCTATACACGATCGTCTAGCGATCCACAATCGTCGAGCAATCCACGATCATCTCGCTATACACGATCGTCTAGCGATCCCCGATCGTCTAGCGATCCACGATCTTCTAGCAATCTACGATCGTCTAGCGATCCACGATCATCTAGCAATCCCCGATCGTCAGGCAATCTAGGATTACTTAACGATCCACGATTGCTTAACGATCCACAATCATCTAGGGATTCACTATTTTCTAGTGATCTACTATTTTCAAGCTATCCTCAGTCCCTAAATTCATTACCAAAATTCATTCCTCCATACGATTTAGAAGATTAGGCTCTAGGGACCTTCCACGATCTCATGAAATCAACTGCAAAATTCGATTCTAAATTAGGAGTTCGAACTCTAAGGACTCGTGATCGTCGTAGTGATCTTCATTACCACAACCCCTTAAAAATTCTTCTTAAAATATAAGCCGCGACCCAGAAAAGTCAGACTTCGGTTTTTAATTTGGAAGATCACACATTGGGTGGCGCAACAGACCATTGAGAGCCAGAGTCTGGCTTCTCGCGCCTCCACTGTGTTATGCGCTTTATAATTTTGACACATGTGAAGGGGACCTACAGTTTATTTTCGGTTTCGAACGGCGAATTGCGAAAGCTTTTCATGACAGAAGTACTCTAGGAGGATCGTCAGCCGTTCGCTGGAGATGGGGCCATGAAAAATGTTTGTGGTGTTTTTTCGTCGAGCTGGATTCGAACCCTTGTACTCTCGCTCAACAGTCCGACACACTAACCGATCGAGACAGCGGCGCCCAAAATTAGACGACGAGACTGATCTTCGTTTTGTGATAGATCACTACAGCTTACAATAGATAATCTAAGTTCAAGCTTCGATGATCCTAAATTTTGTCTGCACGATTGGTTTTTGATCCACTTCAATGCATTAACCCGAATTTTAACATTACTTGCCCTAAGTTACTAGTCTTTGATCCACGATCACTTGAGTTATTTTCTCAACTTCAAGTTCTTTTTAAAATTTATAAGGTCAGACTCTAGTTTTCCTCCATGATCAGCTAAAGTTCTAACTGTAATGATAGGGAGTACTCATTAGTGATCTTCAAAACCACACGTTGGGACTACAATGATCTGAATCTCGTTAGTGATCATCATTGCCACAATAACTCGTTTTAGATTCTTCTTTTTCAAACTTGTAGGCTAGAAATTTAGGGGTTTTGAATTCTGAATCCGTTGTCCATTATACGAAAAAGATTCATTTCGTCTTTGGATTTTGTAGATCAGACTCCAGTGATCCTCAGTCTTTAATTTGTAATCCATAATCAGACGAATATAAGTTCGGACTTTAATTCTTTATTCACGGTCCATGATAACGTCGAAATTTTCCAATGATCTCACTCAATTAAGAACTTAGATTCTCAAAATTTAAAAGATCAGGCTCTAGTGATCCTCAATTTTCTATCCACAGCTTATAGACCGTTGCTGATGTCGACTTATTTTTAAAGTCCTGTATTTTTTCAAATTCGGAATGTCAAATTTCAGTGATCCTCGATCTGTGATCCACGATCTTGCCAGTTAATTGAGCATATTTAACTTTTTCTGTAAAGTAGATAAGAAGGGATGCTGTTTTCGATCATTACGTACCCACGATCCATTTTTTTTGTAATGATCAAAGTCATTATCATTACTGTCTTTTTGACTGCGTGTTCCACTAACGGGGTCTCGGTGGCAATGAACGCAGGAGACATCTCCAGAAAACTCGATCGTCCGTGGCCGATTCTAACTCATCAGGAGGTATGCCCAGGCTTAGCTAGGCTACATTTTGGACTTGGTCCATCTCATCCTGGGTCCACCAAGCAGTCGCCTTTTTGCGAGGTCGCATTTAAGGCGAGCCTCGAAAGTCGTGATCATATTAAATTTTTCCTTAAATTTTTTAAAATCTGCTGATCTTTTATCAGTAATGTGCTTTTCCTTTCTTCCAAAATAAAGAAAACGACGGGGTACAACAAGCGTATCTTTTTTGGCTTCGCCCACCTTCCTCGCCCTTTCTCCTTCAGTGGATCCGTCAAACCATTGGCCAAATCAAATTACTGTAGAAAAATGAATTCTAGTGACCCTCGATGAATGATCACAGCTCCTTCCTTCCTCATTTCTGCAACCACACCCTACAAAACATTCCTCAAAAACGTACTCTACCTCACCACAAACGATAAATCCTTTAAAGGATCGTCCTGAAAATCCTTCTCCTCGCGACACACTTCACCGCCGGCATGAATAATAAATAAATCGCCCGCAAAAGAGTGTCCCGCTCCGCCGGAATGTCATTCAAAATAACTAAATCTTCCCAAAATCCACTCGCGACAGCTCTAAATCATAAAGGCACACACAGCGTCCTCAAAAAATCCTCAGCATAATCAAGTGCTGCCGCTGAAATGTCATTCCTCCAACCGACCGTCAACAGATCCGTTCTTGTACTTAATATGCAAAACCGCATCCACATCTCGACTGTGCCGATGCGGACGCGAACGCAAACGCGAACGACCAACGAATGAGAGATTAATTCTGCCAACCGCCCCAAAAAAAAACTGCCCCCGCACTCCTGTCACACGGCTGCCGCTGCTCCCGTTGACTGGCTGCCTCAAAAAGATAAAATCGCCATTAAAATTATCATAACCACAAAGGAATGGTAGCTCGTTAAAGAATCCGAAAAGCACAAAAGCCGTGTCGTCGTCCGGACAACGATGCCGGGATTTGAATGGCTCCCTCTCGCCGCTCTCCCGATGACTCATATCGACGTAACTAATCATCCTCTTCTCTCTTTTTGTTTACAGGTTCGCGAGGATGTCGCAGTGGGTCACGTAGTTGGCTCAGTGGGACCGTCCGAGCGGAGCGACGTTCAAAATATGCTCGCCGAGCCGGGCTTGCACATCACCTACACGCTGACGTCGCTGACGAAGGACATCATCGAGGGCGCGTTCGACATGGACCGCCAGACGGGCTCGCTGGTCGTCGCTCGCCGCCTGGATCGCGAGCAGCAGTCCGAGTACCGCCTCGAGATCCGTGCCCTCGACACCACCGCCTCGAACAACCCGCAGAGCAGCGCGATCACGGTCAAAGTCGAGATCGCCGACGTCAACGACAACCCGCCCAAGTGGGCCGACGACCCAATAATGATCTACGTCAGCGAGAGCACCGCCATCGGCGTGGTGATCCACAACTTCACCGCCACCGACGCTGACACCGGCACCAACGGCGAACTCCAGTACAAGCTGCTGCGCTACAGTCCCGAAGCAGTCACTGCCACCGCCACCGCCGATGACGGGCAACCGCTCTTCACCGTCGATCCGCTCACCGGTGCTCTGACCCTGCAAGCCGCGCTTGATTACGAGACAATCAGCGAGTACGTTCTAATTGTGCAGGCTCTCGACCAGTCGTCGAACGTCACCGAACGGTTGCACAGCACCGTGACGGCCCGCATCCTCGTCGAGGACGCCAACGATAACGGTCCGGTGTTCGTGTCGCCGGCCGGCGGTGACGACACCACCATCGCGCTGAGCGACGCAACACAAGTCGGTCAATTAGTAGCACACGTTGTGGCCACTGATAAGGACTCGGGCGATAATGGACACATCACGTACGCGATACTTAGCGGCAATGAAGACGGACGCTTCAAGATCAACGCGCAAACGGGTTTCATCGAGCTGGCCAAGAGTCTGCCGCCGGTGATGGCGGCGGTGGGAAGCGCCGATGACGGCGGCTTCACCTACAGCCACCACCATCAGCAGCCATCCGCGTCCGCGACTTCGTCTTCGACCGGCGGTCGCAAGGCGAACAATAAATTTAATTTGGTGATCAGCGCCAGCGACCACGGCTCGCCGCAACCGAAGCAGACCCATTTGAATCTGCAGATTCTCGTCCAGGGAACGACCAGCAATCCGCCGCGCTTCCTGCAATCCGTCTATCATGTCAACATCTCCGAGAATATCCAATCAGGAAGTTTTGTGCTGCGCGTAGGCGCTAAGTCCTTTAATGGCGGCGACAACGGTGAGTACACGATTTGTTTTTAATTTTTTTTTCTTTGGTTTTCGCCTCGTTGAAATCCTTTTTGTAAGCTTTTAATTAAACACGGATGTCTGCGGGAATGTCTCGGCTGATGACAGTCGTCCGATCGACAATGGTGTGGGTATGTGGATCGGACAGGAGTTTTTTTTTTGTCGATGGAGGGAGTGTGTCACATCGGAGTCGAACTGGTTAACGAAACACGGCGGACAATTATCGGCGACAGAACGGATGCTGGAGATCGTTTAAAATGCGATTAGAGTGCAACTGAAGGGGATTTTTTGAGACTTTTTTTGGGAACGGCTGTGGTTGGATTCGCCAATCTAGCTGGATAAAATCCAAAAATCAAAGTAGGCCGATTTGTTGGAAACTTGCATACTTTTTGTTATTATAGGGTCATTCATTTTTCGCTTTCAAGAATAAAACACAGCGATACATTTTTCGATGAAAATCGTTGCTAATGTTGTAAGGGTGAGAAGTTTTTTTGTTTGAACGCGCTAATCTCAGGAACTACTGAACAAATTTTCATGCAGTTTTCACCAGTAGTATTGCTGACTTTCTGGGAAGGCTTAAGGCTATATTTTTTGGACATTTTGGTACTAAAAGTTAATGGTAGAAATGGATTTGTGAATAAAGTCGAGAATAAGCAAGCTTCTAAGTAGTGTGCTATCTAAACAGATATAAAGGGTGATTTTGTAGCTATTATCCTTTTGGCAACACTGGTTTAAACAGCTGACGCACGTTTCGTGTTTTGTTTCACTGTCAAACATCTTCAGTTTGGTCTATAATTTAACCATGAATCGTCTTACAAACGAACAACGCTTGCAAATTATTGAATTTTATTATCAAAATGCGTGCTCTGTTAAGAAAGTTCAGAAAGTTAAGAAAGTGTTCAGCGACGAAGCTCATTTTTGGCTCAATGGGTATGTAAATAAGCAGAATTGTCGATTTTGGAGTGAATATCAGCCAGAAGCATTGCAAGAGCTACCAATGCATCCAGAAAAAGTCACAGTTTGGTGCGGTTTATGGGCTGGTGGCATCATTGGACCGTACTTCTTCTAAGATGATGCGAATCGTAACGTAACTGTGAATGGTGAGCGCTACCGTGAGATGATATCCAACTTTTTTTTGCCCAAAATGCAAGAGCTTGACTTGCATGACATGTGGTTTCAACAAGACGGTGCCACATGCCACACAGCACGGGCAACAATGGACTTATTGAGAGGCGAGTTCGGTGAACATTTTATTTCACGTTCGGGACCGGTCAATTGGCCGCCTAGATCGTGCGATTTAACCCCTTTAGACTATTTTTTGTGGGGCTATGTTAAAGCTCATGTCTATACAGACGAGCCCGCTTCAATTGACGCATTGGAAGACAACATTGAAGCATTTATTCGTGAGATACCGGCCGAAATGTTGGAAAGAGTATGCCAAAATTGGACTAAGCGGATGGACCATTTGAGGCACAGTCAAGGTCAACATTTGCCTGAAATAATCTTCAAACATTAAATTCTATGGACCGTACTATCGATTCAATTAAAGATTTCATGCATTTTTCTCAATTTTATGCATTTTTTTTTAAAAAACTTTCCTATAGCTTTTCAAAAATCACCCTTTACAAGTAAATGGTAGAATGGGATTCGTAAACAAAGTCGAAAAGAAGCAAGCTTCTAAGTCGTGGGCTTTCTAAACAGTTATAGATACAAAAAAAAATGTACGGGGAAATTGATCGTCTCAAAAAGTTCTGAAAAAAAGTCCACGACAGCATTTGTCTATCTTTTAAGGCAGATTCACGACAACCATTCTTATGGTTCTTTGAAAAGTAGAGAAGCCGTCCCCCTTTACCTTTGTGAAAAATTGCATTGTGTGGCGTAACAGCCCGTTGAGAGCCAGATCCTAGCTTTTTCGCTTTTTCGCGCCTCCACTGTGTTGTGCGCGTTATAATTTTGTCACATGTGGAGGGGACCTACTGTTTAATGCCGGTTCCGAACGGAACGGCGAATTGCGAAAGCTTTTCATGACAGAAGTACTCCAGGAAGGTTGTCAGTCGTTCGCTGGAGGTGAGGCCGTGAAAAATGTTTGTGGTGTTTTTTTTCCCCGAGCTGGATTCGAACCCGGGTATTCTCGCTCAACAGTCCGACGCACTGACCGATCGAGCCAACGGCGCCCACGCCAGTAAAAAAAATTTTTAAAAATTATAGAAAATCGTCTTCGATGAGTACATTCAACAAAAATTGATTTCAGTATTCTGGGCCCATTAGTTTTGAAGCTTTTCGTCAAAATCGTTGAAACATCGATATGCGAAAATTCAAAAATGCATTCAACGTATTCTGTGAAAAAATAGGCTATGGGGCTTACGAGATACAGTCGAAGCCTTCTAAGTCGAACGCCCTCTAACTCGAAAAGCCTTCTAACTCGAACTTTTTCGCCATATTTTGGCGGAATCCTCTACGTCGAACGCCCTTTAAGTCGAAAAATCCCTCTAACTCGATCTAATTTTGATATCTTAGACTCGACTTAGAGGGCTTCGACTGTATTTCCATTTCTTTTTTTCACGTATTTTGAACTTTGAATGTCCTTTTCGTCCCTTCCATTCATCTGCGGTCAAAACGGCTTTAGATTTCGATTTGAGACGCATTAGACTATGTTCTCAAAAAATTTCCAAAAAATCGGAGGTGAGTACTATTCGGAACTTTATCCCCGGACTCCTTTAAACATCGAACACATTCCTTCATCATTAGTGGCGTAACAGCCCACGAAGTGCCAGAGTCTAGCTTTTCACGCCTCCATTGTGTTGCGCGAGTTATAAGTCTGTTAAAAAGTTCTTTTAAAAAAATAGAATTTAGTTGCGACCGATCAGTCGGTTGCTATCGTAACCCGTGGGTTATAATTTTTGACACTTGCGTGACACATACTGCCATTTCCGCTGGAACACGTCATTTCGAAGACCACAAAGTGTGCTTATTCCCAATATGCCACAAATCCACAGTCAAACTGCGTAAAAATTCCGACCTTCTAAGAACGCCTTCTCTGAGTCTCAAGAGTCACCCGCTCAAACCGAATCGAGCGTCATAAATCAAATTTTTTTTTTGTTTCAAACAATTAAATTATTTTATTATTCCCAAAGTTCTTTCTCTGACAACAACAACACGCACCAGTTTTTCAGGATCCATAAAACAGCACCACCACGCACCATCACGGCCCAGAATTGAAAACATGTCCAGCGGCGGTCATATTCTGACTCTCTCTCTCTCTCGCTCATTCGTTAACCAAAAAAAACAACAAGACACGAAATTATTGTAGAACTCAAAGGACTCCATGTTATCTCGGTCTCCACAGAGGAACCAGAAGTCGTCCATCGTCGTCCGACGTCTGTCGTCCGAGGACGAGGCAGGGGAGGAGGAGGAGAAGGAGTGCAAGAGTAGGTGCAAGAAGTCGAGACTTTATTGGGTCTGCGGAATTGGAATTCGTTGCGAAATCTTTAATTAGCACCTTTTTTATTGTTGTTGCTGTTTTCTGTGGCAGTTGGCAGTTGCTGTTGTTGTTGTCGGTGTCGTTGTCGTTGTCGTTGTTGTTGGCGCTGTTCTTGTCCGTCGCCGAGACGCGTTGCAAACAGCACAAACACACGCGCACGTGGTGTTTTTAATTTTGGCATTTAATTTGCTTGTCGATTGATTTCGTCGTCAGTGTGTCGTCGTCGTTGGTCTCGTCTTCCGTCTCCATCTCCATTTGCGTCTTCTTCGTCTGCGTCTCTGCCGCCGATCGATGCGTTGAATCAGCAACGACAACAACGATGAAGACGAGGCGATGTGTTGAGATGACATAAATCAAAGTTGTACCCTGGTTAAGTGTTTGGTGTTTCTATTTGCTCGCGTCTCATTTTCTCACTCCTGGCGGCGGCAGGACCGACCCCGTACGTCCGTCTGTCCCGGGCTACTTCACTTCAATTGATTTTTCACAGCCATTTCAACAACTGGCCTGGAAACAAGTGCTAATTAAAAGGGGAAATTAGTTAAGGTCCTTCGCCGATATAATCGCCAAGCTGAGTCGCGGTCCGCGTCTGTTGAGACGTCGGCGGTGCGGGGACAGGGACATAAAATAAATGAGTTAACCGATGACAAAAATAGTAATTAATTTAGATTTGCTTGTAGTCGCATCGTTATTGTCGTTGACGTGTCCTTCGGACCGAGACGTGCGTACGTGGGCCGAAAGCGAGAGGAGGCACCCTGATCAATGGTCGATGTCGAGCGGTGGTGAAGTGGCATTTAGTTTGAGTAGATTCGTGTATTTTTGCGGTCTGATTTGTCGGTAAATAGAATTTTGAGAAATGTGTCTGCGAGAGTTAAATTGAGGCGCGACCATGACAAGTGTTGAAGCAGGCCTATTAATGGGCTTCACTTGGCTAAATGGATAAGAGGAAATTCAGAGAAGTGGGCCCATAAATTTGTGGAAGACGAGTGCTTAAATGGATTGATCCCATCAACGTTAAAGACAAGATTGTAGTCACTTTGAAGCACAGATTTTCAAGGGCCGTCTAAGGCTGATGTCCTCTTAATGATTTGTTCGGTTCTCTTTGGTAGCTAAAGCAAAGGGCTGTTTACGAAAGTAAACAAGTTCTTAGAGTCTCCGTCAGTCTGTCAGGAGTCTCAGACTCCCAGTTGATCGTCTTATTTGAAGTGATCGTAAAAAGCATGAAACTATCGACAGTTAGTTGTTTACCTAGTTTTTCCTAGCGATCAGAATATGAAAATTTTACTTCTAATTGGAAGTCGCAAATAAGATCTAATGAGCTTCCTTAAACTGGTTCCATTTTTTTCCGGCTGACATTTTATTTTGTTCTAAGGAGAGCCGCGCTAAACGGACTATCTGCCTCTTAGCATTAGGGTCATTATAGGCGTCATTACGGGACACTGCACCATCCGCAGACATGCCAGCAGACTTGGAGTCCTTCCCAATGACTTTTGTGGAAGTTGCCAGAATGAAGAGGAGGAGGAAACCATCTTCCATCTCTTATGCGAGGCCTTAGCGCTTCGTAGAAGAACTCACCTAGGCAAACACTTCCTTGACAGTCTGAGCGATCTGAGTAAAATCAGCGTCAGTCAGATCTGTAACTTCGTAAGAAGCTCCAACTGGTTGCATTGTGGTATCACAATGGGCCTAGTCTGATCAAAGTGTGGTTGGGTTTCTGTTGCCCCAGCCAACCACTCTAACCTAACCTAAGTAAAGCCATTTAAAAAAATCATTTATGCAAATTTATAATGATATAAACTTTTTATCACCGAAAGTATAATTTCATTAGTTAAAGTCGACATAAAGTTGACTCATTTGCTGTTTCATTTGCCAATTTCTTTGTTCTCTGGCGAACTTTAACCGTGACTTAGCATTCAACGCCATTTTTGACACACAATGAATATTTTTCTTCTTCAACGTAAAGATGTAACCAATGTCCTGGAGAGTTTTAATTGCATTCAATAGACTATTTTACTCATTTATGAGCAAACTTTTAGTGCTGAAGCCTTGTTTCTTTTGAATTGTCTGGAAAACAAAAATACAACTTAAACTTAAAACTTTTCAGTTGTCTGCTTGTATTCATTTCTTTTTAGAACCTCTGGCTTATAATTTTGATGCACTTCCTCGACTTTTCTGCCCTCCAATTTCCACAGCTTTGCTTATAAAGGGTTTTCCAATAAGAGGTGTTATTTTGAATAGCCCGCTATTTCGGTAGATGTCACTTTCGAAGCTGTAATTTTTTGACATTTAACAAGTAGAAACTACGCCATTAATAAGAATGAACGCTTCAACATCGCACTGAAATTATTCAAATTCACTCTAAACATGGTAAAAATTTAGCAGAGACGGTTTGCCAAACTAAAACATTTTAGGGCCGTCGTGAAGCACCTTGTCTGATCACAAGATTTATAGAATAGGAAATTACGCATTCCCGTGTTTCACTCTCTTCTACGTCATAGGGGACCCCTTAAGAGAGTCAAAACTCATAAAATGAAGCAGAATCGAGTCAAGCAATTTGGGTCTCTTATGTGGTAGACGCGGAACGAAGAGAGCGAACGCGTAACTCTATAAATCTTGGGACCGCAATACAGAAATTGGTGTCAAAATTCGAGCTGTTGGAACAAGTTAGTGATGTGAAGAATAAAGCCCGGGCACGTCGCTTAAGAACAACTGAGAATATTTCTGCTGTAGCCCAGAGTGTTGAAGAAAACCCAGGTTTGTTCATTCCTCGTCGTTCTTTGGAATTGGGCATTTCACAAGCCTCATTACACCGCATTTGGCATAAAGACTTGGCTCATAAGGCTTCTAAAGTTCAGTTAACACAAGACCTCAAGCCGGTCGATCATCAACAACGTCGTGTCTTTGCTAATTGGGTCCTTGAAATTCATGAAAATGATCCGGAATTTCATGGAAAAATCATTTTGATTGATGAGGCCCATTTCCACCTCGGTGGCTACGTCAATAAGCAAAATTGTCACATCTGGGGCTCGGAAAACCCAAGATTTATTGTTGAAAAGTCTCTTCATCCTCAACGTGTCACTGTTTGGTGCGGCTTATGATCCGGGGGGGTCGTTGGACCTTATTTTTTCGGAAGGTCCACGTTGGGTTAGGTTTCCATCTCTCCTCGGTACCTTTAGCCCTTGCTGTGTCTTAAGCAGGATACTTAAGGGTAGCCCCAACCCCTTTAGCACGCGCCAATTATAAAAAAAAAAAGCTTTTTCGAAAATGAGGCTGGATCAACAGTTGCGGTGAATGGATTGCGCTATCGAGAGATGATTATTGATTTTTTATGCCCGCAATTGGATGGAATTGATCTGGACAACGTTTACTTTCAACAAGATGGCGCTACGTGCCACATAAGCAACGAAACCATCGATCTTTTACGGGAAAAGTTCTCGGACCGTGTTATCTCTCGAAGGGGTGATCACAATTGGCCACCGAGATCTTGTGATTTAACACCTTGTGACTTCTTCCTTTGGGGCTGCGTGGAAGATAAGGTGTATGCCAGCAGCCCAGCGTCGATTCAAGACCTCGAAGATGGAATTCGTGAAGCTATTGAGGGCATACAGCAGCCACTATGCGATTTGGGGGGTGAAATAGATCTTTTAGGTCGCAGTGCAAGTGGCTTGGGTGCCACTCCCCAGTCATCCTGCGATTTGGTGATGGAAAATTGGAGAGAGTACGACAACTTTGGCGCTAAAAAACGATAACGGTATTTTGTGAAGGAGTAAAAAACAAGTATTTTTTATTATAGGAGGCGGGGAGGTCTATCTCGTCTGGTTTAGGAGCTAGGGGCAATCTAAGAAAATTCAATGAACGTGAAGAGAAAAATTATTAAAAAACAACGGCAACACTTACAATGAAGTTATACACCAGTTTTGAAAGTCAGAAACTTGTTCTTTAATCCTGCATTTAAATCTTTTAAGTGTTCTTAATAGTTTTTGAAAAAATCATTTTTTTAACATTTTTTGTCGCCAAAGTTATCGTACTCGTGCCAAAAAATTTCATGAAAAGGATTTAGTTCTGTAAGCGTAGCCGAGGCCGCCATTTTACTGATATTGTTTTCCATTATTAATGGCATACTTTCCTCCTTACATTGAAATAAACATCCGATCATTTATCTCAAAAAATGACATTTTTCTTTAAATATCAAAATAACACCTCTTATTGGAAAGTCCTTTACTACTCATAAATTTTCGTAATTTCAAACTAAAAATTTTCAAAAGTAATTTGCACATAACGTTTCCCACTAATAAAAGAGGACATTGTTTACTTAATGAATTGTCGGCAGGCGTATTAGACGTTTCGATGTCCACAAGTTCTACTCAGCTCGCAAAAAGTTTGACAAATTTATGTTAGAGGACAACTTCTGGAAGTCTACAAAGGTTAGGTTTTCCAGAAAGAAAGAAATAGGAGTTTGTGCAAAGGAAAGAAGTTTGTATCGGGTCTGCTTTTAACCGTTGTTTTAGTACTTGTGAAGAATCATAACCTGTGGTAATAAGCGAGAATTGAAAATAGGAACGTTGCGTCTCCAAAACCTGCTTCAATCCACTAACTTAAGTCTGCCCCAGCCTCGTAAGTGTGATGAGGCAAATCTATTGTCCCGCTTCACCATGAAAAGTTGTTAGAACTCAGCAAACACCCTCGATTCCCACCTCGTCCATTAGCGCGCCTGACAATGACTCTTGCACGAGTGTCATGACCCGACAAAGCAGGCTCCCTAAAGGCCGACCTACACACACTCCACGGTCACCTAACACCGCAGTACGACTTGGCTTTGTGTGTTTACGGTGGACAAGGGGACTCCTTTCTGTTTTTTTTTTTTTTTTTGCATACCTTCCCCTCGTGGGTAGACAACTTTTTAGTGTCCACAACAACGACGGCGACCACGACGAACGGCTGTGGAAAAACAATGGACCAATATTTTATCATCTGTTCGAAATGAAGGGACAGGTAACCTGTTGCCATTTGAATGCTGACCGTGCCTCAAGTCAAGTGATGCCAACTTTGGTTACATACAAACGCCACAAAGACGGTTTTGTTTTTTTTTTTTTTCGTTAGGTGTTGCAGGCACACTCCACTCCTACTAATGGATCACTTTTAATTAGACGCAGCGCGAGCTAATAAATCTCCCGACACACATGGCATTTCCCCCCGTGTACACCCGATTTCATAACGGCGAATTCACATGCAGATACTAATCTCCCCCCTCCGTTTGTATCTTTCACAGCAAATCTCACATACCAAATCCCGTCAGGTGTCGCTGATAATCACTTCATTGTGGATACTCATCGGGGTATTGTCACAACGCGAGGACAATTTGATCGTGAGACCAGAGATCAGTATACGATACCGGTGTATGTGTTCGAGACGAATCGTGCGGCGAGTGTTGGCGGGACAACGCAGCGGACCGCTGGCGACGCGGAGCAACAGCATGGCGGGATGCAATTTGACATTGCAACGATCGTCATTCGGGTAACTGACGTTAATGATCATGCACCTGAGTTTCGTCCTGGCTCCTGCTATCCGCTGGCAGTTCCAGAAAACAGCGACCTCGCGGTTATTCATACCGTCGTGGCGACCGATCTGGACGAGGGTGTCAATGGCGAGATCGTCTACAGCATAATTGGTGAGTTGTTGTTGGTGTTGAACATTTCCTCCTTCTAGGAGAGTGTTAATCAAAATTTTTTTTTTTCGTTTGCAGGTGGTAACTTGGGAAATAAATTCAGCATCGATATGCATACGGGAGAGTTGACAGCACGCTCATTGGATCGTGAACAGCATTCACGGTACTTGCTGCAGATCCAGGCCCAAGATCGTGGTACACCCATCACGTATCAGGGCCATTGTAATATATCGGTGATGGTTGAGGATCAGAACGACAATGATCCGCGGTTTGAGCAGACCAAGTATATCGTTAATATTCCGGAGGATATTGTAATTGGTTCGTCGGTGCTGAGGGTGAAGGCGAACGACGCCGATCTGGGCATCAATTCGAGGATCGTTTACTCGCTGGCGAACGAGACGCAGTGGCTGTTCTCGATTGACAATCGGAGTGGATTGATCACCACTGTTGGGTAAGTGTGCATGAGTTTTGTGGGAAGATTTCTATCGAACATCTGTCAGAGAGTGACGTGGTGTTGTCTTCAGTAGACACGCAGGGGGTCCAATTACGGGCGTGGATGTTGCAACAAATGGAATGTGAGTCTTGCCAAATGGGATGGCGGGTGGTTTAATACAACCCGGTGGATGATGAAGATGGCGTTATCGATTTTTCATGGTGAAAATCACCGTCTTTTGACTTCTTCGGTGTTTAATTTTAAGTTTTTTGCTTCTGATTTTTTCTTAAATTTTTTTTTCCCGACTTTTAAAAGCCCCTACAATCCGAAATTTAGAAATGTCTTCTTAATTTCATTCTTCAGTAATCCAACCCTACGATCAGTTTGCTTTTAAATTCATTTCGATTATGAGCGAAATTATACACAGGGTGGGCCAAATGCATGTTTCTTTTTAAAAATTCAATAAAATGACGAAAATTAAATTTCCATCCGTGTATTAAAGCTCAACCACCCCCCCCCGTTAAGTTAAGTTAAGTTTTTAGTTAGTTTTTAAGTTAGGTTAGGTTTTCCCCGCTTGTTTTAAGCCAATAAATGGAGCTGTTGCCCCACTAAAACTTTATTAGTAAGATTGATTGATTGAGCAAACATTCCCATTCATTTTGGAACAGTGCGTCGTTCAATTGGCTATTTCGGCTAGTTTCTCCCGTATTCTGTCACCTCAAATTTTCCAAGACCTTGTTGATGATTTCTGTCTGTAGCTCACGGATTGCTTGGATGATATTGGCCTTAAGTATTTGAATCTTTTCTAGACTGTTAAACTTATTTCCAAAGTGAGTGCAGCTCAAACAGTGCGTTTCTTGAAAAGAAATCGTGTTATCAGCGGTCTTGGCGATGTCAATTAGCCACGTCGGAGCTGAGATTTGACCCTTTTAAGCTTTTTTTGTGGCTTGTCTCTAACTCCAAAACCGTTTGTTAAATTTGCATCAATGTAAAATCACTGCATTACCTACTTTTAACTCTAGTAAGGACTCACACCAAGTTTTTATCAAGTCAATCACATTTATATGAATGTCGTCGTGGGTTTGAAGAAAAGCTAAAAAATAAGAATAATTGAATAATAAAATTTAATAAATAATGGTGAAAAACTTAAAGTCGACTCAAAAGACTTAAAGAACCTTTCGTAGCTTTAAATTAGAACATAGTTAGAACGTTCAAATCGATTTTATGATGCCTATAAGCAGCAAAGTCCTATTTTTTGGTTTAGTTACGTGATAAAATTATCTTAAAGTCGACTTTAAGTCATTATATTTTTTTGTCACAACAGCTGCATTACCTTTTCATCATTTTCGCTCTATGTGGAGCTTTAAAAAGGTTGGAGGCCAAGATTGAGGTTTATTATAAAAACAAGACCAGTAGGTCTTGAGAGTTCCAAAATTATTTAAAATCGTGTTTTTAAGGCAAAATGAGTCATGTGGACCTCACTCTATACAATAAAAATGGCAGTGAAAAGAATGAAATATGTTTGTGGCCATTCAGTTGCCTGCAAATGCCATCCTTAGATAAAAATTTGTACAAATCGACAGAAAGTTGGCTCAAAAATTCATTCTTTTACACCTCTTTAGTTTAGGCTTTCCTACAGCTTTATTATTGAACTCCTTCTAGTATTTTTTAGGCGTTTTCGCTTTACAGTGGATCTTTTGCGGCTCCACCCTTTTTCGGTTATCAAATCGACATTTCTTCGACTCACAGGTCGACTTCTCCTCGGCTCACAAGTCGACTTCTCCTCGGCTCACAAGTCGACTTTTCTTCGGCTCACAAGTCGACTTTTCCTCGACTCACAGGTCGACTTTTCTTCGGCTCACAGGTCGACTTTTCTTCGGCTCACAAATCGACTTCTCCTCGGCTCACAAGTCGACTTTTCTTCGGCTCACAAGTCGACTTTTCTTCGGCTCACAAATCGACTTCTCCTCGGCTCACAAGTCGACTTTTCTTCGGCTCACAAGTCGACTTTTCTTCGGCTCACAAATCGACTTCTCCTCGGCTCACAAGTCGACTTTTCTTCGGCTCACAAGTCGACTTTTCCTCGACTCACAGGTTGACTTTTCTTCGGCTCACAGGTCGACTTTTCTTCGGCTCACAAGGCGACTTTTCTTCAGCTCACTGGTAGGCCTTTTCGGCTCAGAATGGGCTTTCTGTCAAGATCTCAAGCGGGAAATAACTGTCAGTGTCAAAATAACTTGTAATTTAAAAAGGAAACCACTAAATGGTCCACCACTAGAACTCTTTCAGGCTGATTTTACTGCTCTCCTCAGGCTTTGCTGCTGTTATTCTTCAGCTTCGCTCCAACTTTCCTTCTTATTCACGTTTGATAAACTTTCAGGTCTTCTCTAGCTCTACCTTTTAGGCCCCTTTTGAGGTTCAGTCGGTTTTTTTTCTGTCTCGCCTCAACATCTACTCCAGTTTTCTTCCGATTCCCTCATATTTTCTTCCTTCCTGCCCCCTCCGAACGAAATTCAATCGAAATTCCTAAGCCTCAATTGACTTCAGACCCCCTCGTCGTGGTGAAAAGAAGTTCATTTCCACCACTCCGCCACTCAAAACAAAAGAAAATCCTCTTTAAAAACTCAATCAAAGCAAAAGAGCTGGCGTTTGAACTCGATAATTGGAACGAATTCTTAACGCACCTTTCCGGCCCGAGAAGACAGCAAAGATCATATCCAGAGTCCAAAGCCAACTTCCCCCCTACCCAACTTCCCCCACAGAACAGACAACAAACAACTTTGTATCTAGAACTTTTATTTAATCGGACAGTTTTGCTCAACATGCGACCCCGCCTTACATCTTATCCGACATTTATTTCAACCTCATCCTCCTTCTTCTGTGTGTGTTCGGGCCTACCCACCCCTTAGCTAATTTTGAAATGCAATCACTCAAGTTAAAAATTGCGCTATTGCAATTATGAATTAAAGCCAACATCACGAGTGTGCGCTCCGCCACAACAACAACCGGTAAAGGACAGGCGGACCAGGGCTTCTTTCGCCATTAAAAATTTCTTCCCCCTCCGACTACACCGTCAATGATGATGATGATCTTTCTCTAGAGACGCGAACCTCGACAATTGGCCATCGTCATCGTTGTTGTTGTCGATCTAGTGGAATGTGGGCACGCACACTCGGCCTGCAAAGTCTTGGCCGCCTCCATTCGCGTCCGTGTCCACGTTCGTTGTGTACAATCAATAAAAATTAAAGAAATTGAGTAGGTCGTCACTGTCCATCGTAGTTGCTGTTCACGATCCAAGTTGAAGCTGCAAGTTGAAGTTAATGTCTTGTGGTGTGGTTTATCTTGGGCGCGCATTGTTCTGAGACTCGAGACTGTTGTTTTGGTTTCCTGATTAAAATCTTACGAGACACATCCATTTCACTTTTACCACACCACCGCCATTTTCTCTGGAAGAACAAACATTCTCAATCGATTGACGGGCACACGGGAACCACCGAGAGAGATTGACTCCTTCGGTGGTTGTCTCCGTGGTCCCGGTCCCTCTTCCGATCCCGATCCCAGTCCAGGACGAGCATCTGATAAAAATTCCATAATGTCTAATGAACACACAATACACCACCACACGGAGCTGTGTGTGCCTCCTCTGTGTCATGTTTAGTGTCCATGATCATCGTCATCGTCATCGTCATCTCCGTCGTCGTCGTTGTGTCGGCCTTGAGATTTCAGTGTCCAGCGTGCGCGCACTTGTTCCTCCGAATAGCGCCCAACATAAAACACGACACACAACACAACAAAGCAAAAGTGATATTGCGTGTTGGTCGGGCGTTCTTTTTTTGTTTTTCTCTTTTTTTTCCGTCCTCGCTCCGTCCGCGGCTTTTTTTTTTGGACTCACGCAGCTCGCCTGCGTGGATCTGTGGAGCTCTATGATTGACTTGGACTTGGAGTTGGCTTAAATTATTTATTCTATTCGGCTAAATCTATAAACGTTGTCGTCGATTGGCATTGGAATAAATTTCTCCACGGGGGGATTTGGTCGGTGATGGGGCGCAAGGCGATCGGGGCGCTTGGGGAGCGCAACTCTGTCGTCTAGTATTGATTATTTTGATTGGGTGTTGTTCTCTCTCTTTCTCGTCTGTGTGTGTTTGTGTGATCTTGTTTTTAAGGGCCCTAGTGTTCCTTTGTTTTTGGTTGTTTTGGGGGCCTTTTCGGAGTCAGCGAAAAATTCCAGCGAAAAACACATCGCTGATAAATGATGTTAAAAAGTTGAGGCTATTTTTATTACTCGTGAGGTTAACGCAATATTTCAAAAGAATTTTTTAACACTACCGTGGGTCTGATGCCATTTCTGACTGTGTGTGTGTGTGTTGGGGAAGATGAAGGGGGGGTTAAAGCATTCCTTGGAATTGTGTCCCATATACGACGAGGAGTCGTCGACGGACCGGTGAGGGGACCGCGCTGAGGTGCCATGTGCAATGCATATCGGATTGGCAGAGTCGAATGCTGCTGCTGTTGGTCGGATCTTGGATCTTGAATCTTGAATGTTGGATGTTGGATGTTGGATGTCATAAATCAATCGCTTGTAATCGATACACTTGGGGTTTTGTCTTTCGGAGTCTGTTTTATTTCATTCTTTCTCTTTTTTTTCTTGTCTTTCTGTTTTCTTTTTTGAAATTTTTATGATTTGTATGTAAGCAGAGCAGCAACGGTCGGACGAAGATCGGACGGCTTTTAATTGAACGAATTAAATGAGTCTATTAGTCAGCGAACGAACGGAGCTATTTATATTGATTAAATTAATGAATTGTATTGGGAATGATAAAAATAAATAATGGATGACGGCGCGGGGAATTAAGTCATTAATCGTTTTAAGTGGATTTAATATGGCCGGAGGTTTTAGGTGGTGATGAGTGACGCGACGAAGATGCATGCGTTGGGAAAATTTAACAGAAGCTCCTCGAATGGTGTGTAAAACCTGTGGAGTGATCTTTAAAAGGCAGTCGTTGTGGTACAAGTGCCAATGGGCAATTCGAAGAAGTCATGACTTGTTCTAAGACTCGTTTGGGCATAAATCAGTTTTTTTCTTTTTTTCATTTTTGGCCTTTTCTGTGGATCTTAACGAGTTTCACATGACTTTCAATTTTGCACGTGTTTCTTGCCAGAGATGTTGACAGTGCAATCATTTTTAGAATGCGAAGTTGGCTGAAGAAATCTCTTCGCATTCTTCGCATTCACTTCGCAAACTAACTCTTTTATTATTCTTTGCAAATTTGATAAAATCTCATTTTAAGGTTCAAATGGAACTCGATCCGCTTTTGCTACCAAAAAAAGATAACGGAAGATTTAGTTTTTGTCTGTTAGCGAAAGATGAATACAACGTTCAAATTTACAAAACTGAAAGCAATCATTTGTTTGCTGTTTTGGAATGAAATAGATGTCATTGGAACGACTTTCCGCAAAAGCCATCTCTGAAAGGAGAAGCTTCTTGATCGCTCAAAGTTTGATTTTAGACACGGATGCCGTTGTTAATTCTGACTGCATTCGTCTGTACTTAAATTCTCTTATAGTGCTTTTAAGAGCTTAGTCGAGTTTTCTTATTTCTTATCCAGTTCGGGGGAAAAACCGGAGCGCCGGAACCTATTTTATGAGCCTTTGAGTTCTCGAAACATGGGTGTACGCTTTCTTTTGCCTCTGACTGTATGTACTCTCATTAGTTCCAAAAGCGGATTAAAACAATTTCTTTTCTTAGAATTAAGAAGCCTTTTGGACTCATTGTTAGTCATTTTGAAATATACGCTTAGGCATAACCGCTGATGAGTTTCAATCGGCGGCGAAGGATCGAGTTGCCTAGAGATCTGCGTGCATTGCCTGGCGACCCCGTTAATGGACCACGCAGTCAAAAAAATTATGATGATGATGAAATATACTATGACCGCCTTCAAAAATTCGTTAAAAGACTGGAAGAAGTGTATCAAGGGACTTCAACGATGGAAGCAATTTTAGTTCAAAATCTCTTTACCTTTCAAAGAAAGCACTGTTCTTATTGGCAATCTCCAAAACTTCTTCAATCGTCAACTGATGAATGATAAAAATGTTTTACATTTCCAATTTTACTCTCCGATATTTAACACTAACGCCCAAACTCAGGAATCAAGAGTGCATAATGTTCTTCTTTTTTAGGGTTTCGTTCCAAAGGAATAACGAAACCCTTGTGGAATAACTTCGGTGTCTGTCTGTCTGTCTGTCTATCTGTCTGTCTGTCGCCTTTTATATATTTGACTCTAACTTATAAGCCCTTTCTAAAGGGTGATTTTTTAAAACCTATAGGAAAGTTTTTCAAAAAAAAAACACATAAAATTCTTAAAAATGCATGAAATCTTTATTTGAATCGATAGTACGGTTCATAAAATTTAATGTTTGAAGATTATTTCATGCAAATGTTGACCTTGACTGCGCCTCAAATGGTCCATCCATTGCATTGCGCGGCGTAACAGCCCGTTCAGAGCCAGAGCCTAGCTTTTTTTCGCGCCTCCACTGCGTTGTGCGCGTTATAATTTTGTCACATGTGGAGGGGACCTACTGTTTAATGCCGGTTCCGAACGGCGAATTGCGAAAGCTTTTCATGACATAAGTACTCCAGGAAGGTTGTCAGTCGTTCGCTGGAGGTGAGGCCGTGGAAAATGTTTGTGGTGTTTTTTTTCCCCGAGCTGGATTCGAACCCGGGTACTCTCGCTCAACAGTCCGACGCACTAACCGATCGAGCCAACGGCGCCCAAATGGTCCATCCGCTTAGTCCAATTTTGGCGTACTCTTTCCAACATTTCGGCCGGTATCTCACGAATAAATGCTTCAATGTTGTCTTCCGATACGTCAATTGAAGCGGGCTTGTCTGTATAGACATGAGCTTCAACATAGCCCCACAAAAAATAGTCTAAAGGCGTTAAATCGCACGAACTAGGCGGCCGAACGTGAAATAAAATGTTCACCGAACTCGCCTCTCAATAAGTCCATTGTTGCGCGTGCTGTGTGGCATGTGGCATGTGGCACCGTCTTGTTGAAAGCACATGTCATGCAAGTCAAGCTCTTGCATTTTGGGCAAAAAAAAGTTGGATATTATCTCACCTTAGCGCTCACCTACCGATTCGCATCATCTTTGAAGAAGTACGGTCCAATGATGCCACCAGCCCATAAACCGCACCAAACTGTGACTTTTTCTGGATGCATTGGTCGCTCTTGCAATGCTTCTGGCTGATATTCACTCCAAAATCGACAATTCTGCTTATTTACGTACCCATTGAGCCAAAAATGAGCTTCGTCGCTGAACACTTTCTTAACTTTCTGAGTTTGCTTAACAGAGCACGCATTTTGATAATAAAATTCAAAAATGTTCAAGCGTTGTTCGTTTGTAAGACGATTCATGGTTAAATTATAAACCAAACTAAAGATGTTTGACAGTGAAACGAAACACGAAACGTGCGTCAGCTGTTTAAACCAGTGTTGCCAAAAAGATAATAGCTAAACAATCACCCTTTACAATGCTTTTGCATGTATTCTGCTTCAAATTTCAAAGTCAGACCAACCAAACGCGCCGTTGCAATTTGGGCTTAAAGCAGAAATATTAGATTGTCAAATATCTCCCTTCCGCCTTTTTGCCTTTTGAATTTTCCAGCTATGTACAAAGCGCTACAGAGCTCATATCTGGCAATACATCATTTCATTTGAAGGTTTAGTTTACGAGATATTAAGCTTCAAAGTCGAAAAAAAGGCGTCCCCCCCACCTCTCATTTCCACGTCTGTTGGTCTAAAAATCTGAAAAAAATCTGGAATGTAGGTCTTGATGTAATCTTTGTGTTAAAATTGTTTTGAGCACTCTGGCTTTAATAGTTTTCGAGATATTGGTTAAAAACTAAAAAACGAGAACATTCTAATTTAGAAGATCCGAAAACGCCATTTTGTAGATCTTGGCGAAAGAACAAGAATTTATTACGTAAAAAAGAAATGTTTTCATACAATTTTTCGAGATATTAATGATTTAAATCGAATCAGTTTTTTGCAAAAAAACGATAAACTGACGGCAGTCTCAGTGTCGCTTGCGGCATTTCATCCTTTAAATGCACCAAAGCAATTTTCACACGGCTGGCGGCGATGGTTGGCGAATGGAAACGGATTTCCTTTCAATTTTATTCGAAATGAAAAGAAGAATTTTGCTGAAGCTATTTTGATTTGTTAATTTCTTTAACTTCTACTAAGTAAATACTAACTACTAATTTGTTTGCGAACGAAACTCTCAGCGGGTGAGTAAAACTCACACTTCACTGGTCTTTTTTTTTTCTCTTTCTGTTGAATATTTGAAATGAAGCATTTCAAATATTTAACAGCAGACTTCTTTTGCGACCTAGTGTATGCCGGAAACTCAAATTTGTGAACTAAATTTCATCGTGACACTAAATGACGCTTCAGGACATTGAACAATGATGGCAATGATTGGTACATCAGTGAATAATTAGCCCTTTCAAGACCGCACCTAATTTCAATTGCAGGAAAAGTATTTTTTTCAATTTACTAGGACCAAAGTAAAAGATCCAGAATATTCATATTTGATTGAGACATCTGAAGCAGAATTAAATGAGCTGGAATTGGATTAACTGAGACACTTTTACTGCAATTCCGCCGACATTTTTAAGTTCTAAGCTGGTGAAATTCATTTTGAACAAATATGCTGTAGCAGTTGATTTACATGGTCGTGTAGCAATGAATTTGATGTCCTAAAATAAATATTTTAGTTGACCTCATCATTTGTCCTGCTTTTTCAAATTTTCTTAAAAATGATCGTGGCAACTTTGGTGTGATCGTTTCGCAACTGATCTCTTTTAATTCTATCCAACCTTGATGTAATCGAAACGTTACCAAAACACTGATTTTTTTTCCATAAACTTAAAGCAAAATCACCTCAAGTAACAGCTCCATTTTTTTATTGAACGATCATCAAATGCTTCGCTTTTCTTAACCCAACTAACTACAACTTCAAAAAAAAAACTTTCTCTCGATCTTCTTTACCTTTGACTTAAGGCTCGTCATATCCCAGATCGTAGACCCTTCTTCTTGCCACGTTCGGATTATAAACAACTTCTCAGTAGGTTGAACTTTTCTCCCAAGCCCGAAAACTTGCAATCTCTGACCCCAATCCTAGTTCCTAGTTCGTTGTTCCCCCTGAAATGAATTATTTCCCACCCAACGAGCTTTTACTAGCCGTACCAAACGCAGATTTCTCTTTTACTGCGCCATAACTTCACTAGATCGCCGCCGGTGCAGCATGCCACCATGATCGCTGCACCGCCCAGCACTCGACGCGCAAGACTTATGCATATTGGAAAAGATTTAAACGCATCCCATTTGTCACAACACAATGAAAGAGGAGTCCCGTGTCCCGCCTTCCAGCATTAATCTCTCTCTTTTTCATTTCAGACCGCTCGACCGAGAACGTCAGCACATCTACAACTTCATGGTCGTAGCAACGGATGGCGGTCGGTACGACTCGCGATCGCAACGCGTACCCGTGCAGATTATCGTCGACGATGTCAACGATAATAAGCCGACATTCGAACGCTACCCGTTCCGGACGCAGGTGCCGGCGCTGATCCAGCCAGGTCAGACGCTGCTACAGGTCAGTGCCACCGACGCGGACCAGGGCATTAACGGCGAGATCCTCTACAGCCTGATCAACGATGCGACAGGGAACAAATTTCGCATCAATCCCAACACCGGGGTGGTGAGTGCCACGCAGAGTCTCGCGAGCGAGAACGGCCGACTCCTACACTTGGAGGTGATGGCACGCGATAAGGGCAATCCGCCGCAAAGTTCGATCGGCCTAATTGAGATCCGTGTGGGGGAGATGCAGGCGGGGAGCCCGGTGCTGCGCTTCCAAAACGACACGTATCATGTGCGGCTGCGCGAGAACACCGCAATCGGCCAGTCTGTCATTCAGGTGAGCGCGGTGCGCAGTGACGGACGCCGCCAGAAGATTATTTATTCATTTGGCGCGGGCAACGAGGACGGTGCGTTCTCGATAGACGCGATCACCGGCGAGATCAAAGTGCGCAACTCCGAACATCTAGATTACGAGAGATACTCGTTGTCGAGCGCGCCTCAGTCGTCATCCGCATCGTCAAACGGCCGCAGCCTGTTCCTCGACGATGACATCGCGGTGGCGAGCAGCAGCAACTCGTCGCTGTCTGCTGCCGGCAATGCAACCACGAGTGTGCGTCGCACCCGCGGCGTCCCATACACCGACGAGCAGCAACAGCAGGAGCACCACAGTCCGGCGGCCAATGAGATGCGATTAATTTTGGTCGCACGCACCGACGGCTCACCATTGTTGTACGGATACGCGGAACTGCACATCATCCTCGAGGACGAGAACGACAACGGACCACATTTCACGCAGCAGCAGTACTCGGCCACCGTGTGGGAGGGCAACAACAAGGGCACCTTCGTGGTGCAGGTGCAGGCGTTCGACGCGGACGCCGGCTCCAACTCGCGGGTGCTGTATCACATCGTCGATGGCAATCATGACAATGCGTTCGTCATTGAGCCGGCGTTCAGCGGGATCGTTAAGACGAATATTGTGCTCGATCGTGAGATACGCGACATGTACCGGCTGAAGGTGATCGCCACCGACGAGGGGGTGCCACAGATGACGGGCACGGCTACCATCCGGGTGCACATTGTCGATGTGAATGATAATCAGCCGACGTTTCCACCGCACAGCGTGATTAGCGTTAGCGAAGGTAAGTTTCTCTTTAAACTTGATTTGTTTATTAGAACGCGACGCCGCCACCGTCGTCGTCGTCGTCGTCGTCGTCGGCGTTTCATTAGATTGGTGCTGACTTGTGCGGATAAAGGTCGCGGGTGTTACAGGTAATCATATGCAGTCGCTTATCTGATCGGCGGCGACAGTGCCGACCGCCGCGAAGGGTGTTTATTGATGTGTACACGGGGGCCGGCCGGATTTGTCGCGCCGATCATAAGGCGTTCGATGTGTTCGACAGGCTCGACACCCGTGTGTAATTACACGGCTTAAAAATGGGGTGTGGAAGTTGTGCGGTTCTCACAGAGGACTCGTGGCGATATTCGCGACATTTTGAGAGGAATTTCTGAGGGCTTCGGGTTAAAAGGAAACTTGATCACGTTTCCGAAAAGACCTCGACCGACTTTGACTTTGCGTGCTTTGGATTCTATGAATATTTTTGTGGAACGCAAATTGTCAAGGCTTCCAAAAGAACCCAACAACGAATTCCAAGCATTCTTTCAATAGTTTTTTTTGATCAGCTGTTTTAATTACGTTTTCTTGCTTTTATTTATGCCAGAAAGCAGTTTTTTTATGTCGAATCCTCTTGAAACGTAGCACAGACCACAACCACATACAACGACTTTTGCTATCAAGATACTAAGAACAATTTTACAAATGATAAACGATCGCACGAAACGTATTTATTGCATTTCTTCATTTCATTCACTATACTTGGACTTACAGAAATTGAAAACAGGTCCAATTTAGTAAAGATCACAACCGCACTCAGCGACTTTTACTATTAAGGCTTCAAAAAGAGATTGGCTAACAAAAATCGACGCCCGCGAAGCGTTTTAACTATGTTTCTAAGTTAAATTCACAGTTTATAACTCTTATTAGCTTAAGACATCTGCGATTTAGTACAGACCACAACCACATTCAGTAACGTTTGCTATGAAAGCGTTATAAATTTACTTGACATGTATAAGCCGGCGTCCGCGAAGCGTTTTAACTATTTTTCTATCTCACATTCGTCGTTTATATTTCCTTTTAGCTTTAAAAATCTGCGATTCAGTGCATACCACAACCATATTCAGTGACGTTTGCTATGAAAGCCTTAAAAAACAACTTGACATGTAAAAATCGACGTCCGCGAAGCGTTTAAATTGTATTTTAAAGTCTCATTCGTAAATCTTCCTTCCATTTAGCTAAAAAATTTAGGGACGATGTCCCCCCTCAAATATTTACTAACTCCTCAGTAAAGACCACAACCACATTCAGTGAATTTCGCAATACTACTCCTTAAGAAAAGAAAAACAAAGACCGCGAAGCGTATTTATAAAATCTCGAAGAGGTATTTTTATTCCCTGGCTTCACTCAACTACAACAAAAATCTGGATGTCAAAATTTAGCACAAGTCACAACCGCAACTAAGCCAATTTTACCATTTTAGTGCTAAACGAAGAAAAATTTATGACTTTTACGTACTTTTGATCACTTTTCTGTGCCATCCATCTTAGAAAGCAATTTTCCTTCGTCGGAAAATAACTTGAGACTGTTATTCAGTAAGGACCACAACCACACTCAGCGAAATCAGCTCTGTGGATGTTAAATTATAAAAAAAAAGCTATGGGTTCTCACGTTTGAACTAATTTGTTGCATTTCATTGCTTTTTCGTTTTTTTTTTACTGTTATTGATTGATTGATTGATGATATAGGGAGTGCCACCAAGCTGCTTTTACTGCGGCCTAAAAGATCTATTGTACTCCTTTCTTTGATCTAGGACTTTAAGACTTCTACTACTTTAAGACTATAAATCAGATCAAGTTAACGACTCCCTTCTTCCATCTAGACCTTTAAAAGTTCTACCGTTATAGATCACATCAAGTTTATGAAGATCAGTTAGCACAGTTCAGAACCAATCTTAGAAATAGTGTCATCGGAGAGAGAATAATGTCAATGGCGATACAATTGCTTAATTAACAGCTTGTGGTAGTAGTTTGGGGCTCCTTTAACACCCCAAAACAAACATAGCGAAGACATGAACCATACGTAGTTGTATGAGCGCAAGATGCCCAAAATTAGTCTCATATTCCCGCCTTTATTGAATCCCTTCCAAATCACGACCCAGAACACGTACGACGTCAGCACCAATCACTTCTGTTAGCCCAGTACAGCGCCTCCCTAACTAACGCATGCACCCTTTCTACCTTCTCTTTCATCCCACCAAAAAAAAAAAAAACAAACAGGTACCGAACTTGGCACGGTGATTACAACAATATCCGCCAACGACGTCGACACCCATCCAGCTCTAACGTACCGCTTCGCCACCGCCGAGGACACCAGCACGTCCACAGCAACCACCACCGCCGAGGAGAACACCTCGATCTTCGCCATCGATCGGTACAGCGGCAAAGTGATCCTCCGCAAGCGTCTCGACTTCGAGCAACAGCAGGAGTACCAATTGGAGATAATTGCCTCGGATACAGCACACGAGGCACGCACCACTCTCACCGTCCGTGTCACCGATGAGAACGATAACGCGCCCGTATTCCAGCAGCCAGCCTACTACACGACGCTTCCGGATCAGATGTCGAACGGGGACATCGAACTCCTCAGCGTGAACGCAACCGACAGCGACTCGGAGCGGAACGCGCTGATCCGGTACACCATCCAGCCGCCGCAGACGGGCTTCACCATCCACGAATCGTCGGGCACCGTGTACGTCAACACCAGCCGCGTGAATGCGGTCGGCCGCGATGACATCTACTTGACAATTGTCGCCACCGATTCTGGCACGCCGCCGCAGAAATCATCGACTGTCGTGCGGGTGCAGACGAATGCAAATAGCCAGGGCCGCGCTCAGTTCCTGCAGACGCAGTACCGCACCACGATCAATGAGGAAGCGCCCTTGGGGACGGTGGTGCTGCGGCTGTCGCAGGACGTGCTCGACACGGAGCTCACCCAGCACTTGGTCTTCACGATCGTGTCGGGCAACGAGGACGGCACCTTTGAGGTCTACCAGTCGAGTGCGATCATCCTCGTGCAGCCGCTGGACCGCGAGCGCGTCGACCTGTATAAGCTGCGGCTGGTGATGAGCGAGAAGGGCGCCCCGGTGCGGGCGGACAACAACTCGTCGGCGATCAACGTATTCGTCACCGTCGAGGACGCCAACGACAACTCGCCAGTGTTCGAGTCCGCCGGGCGGTACGAGGCGGACATCAGCGAGTCGGCGCCGCTGCGGTACTCGATCGCGCAGCTTGTCGCGGTCGACGCCGACCTGGAGAACACCCCCAACTCGGAGGTCGTCTACGACATCACCTCGGGCAACGACGAGGGCATGTTCACCGTTGACCTGGTGTCGGGGGTGCTCTTCGTCAACAACCAACTGGACTACGACCGCGGCGCCATGAACTACGAGCTGATCGTGCGCGCCTGCGACAGCGCCGCCGTGCCGCGCTGCAGCCTGCAGCCGTTCCGGCTGTCGCTGCTCGACGAGAACGACAACGCGCCGCGCTTCCCCATCGGCGAGTACATCGAGTTCGTCGGCGAGAACGAGGCGGTCGGCACGAGCATCTTCACGGCGCGCGCCACCGATCTCGACCGCGGCATCTACGGCCACCTCAACTACACCATCGATCAATCGGACCCGTACAACGCCGCCGGCGACGAGCTTGCTCACCGCCTGTTCCGCGTCGACCCCGCCAGCGGAGTTGTCACCTCGAACGCGATCTTCGACTACGAGCAGCGGAACCGCTACGACTTCGTGCTGCGCGCCACCGACACCGGCGGCAAGTTCGCCACGGTCAAAGTGCGCATCATGATCGACTCGAAGGACGAGTTCAGCCCGCAGTTCACCGAGCGGACGTACCGCTTCGTCATGCCGTCGCCCGCGGGCGGCTACCTGCCGCTAGGCTACGTCGTGGGCCAGGTCTCCGCCAGCGATCGCGATAAGGGAGCCGATGGACGCGTCGTCTATCAACTAACCTCGCAGCACGCCTACTTCAAGGTGAACCGCACCACCGGCGCGGTGGTGATCAAAAAGAAGCTCGACGACAACTTCGATGACGGCCGCGATATCAGCCTCGTGATCACCGCCAGCTCGGGCCGACAGGGATCGCTCACGAACATGACGGTCGTGGAAATATCGCTCGACCCGCTGGCCGATCCGGGCACGAATCTGGCTAGCAGCGCCGGCAGCGGAGGCGCCGGCTCCGGCGGCGGCATCGCCGACTGGGCGCTGGGCCTGCTGATTGCGTTCCTGCTGGTCATCTGCGCGTTCGCCGGCGTCTTCCTCTTCCTGCACATGCGCAACCGGCGGCATCGGCAGGTCTCCAAGCCGAACCTGAGCACCGACACCGTCGGCAACTCGAACAGCTACGTCGACCCGAGCGCCTTCGACACGATACCGATCCGCGGCGGCTCGGGCGCCACCGGGAGCGGCGGCCAGTTCGCGCCACCCAAGTACGACGAGATCCCGCCCTACGGGCCGCATGCGGCGAGCTCCAACTCCGGCGCGGCCACCACGTCCGAGCTGTCCGGCTCCGAGCAGTCCGGCTCGAGCGGGCGCGGCTCCGCCGAGGACGACGGCGAGGACGAGGAGATTCGCATGATCAACGAGGGCCCGTTGCACCGCGACCACCACCGCGGCAGCGACGACGGCCGCCTCTCGGACATCTCGGTCCAGAACACGCAGGAGTACCTCGCGCGGCTGGGCATAGTCGACAACCCGAACACCACAGGCGCGGCCTCGACGTCCTCGCGGCGCTGCTCGGAGAGCATTGGCGGCAGCAACAAGGACTCGCACCTGCACCACCCCCTGCCCATCGACTCGCTGCACATGTTCGACGAGGAGCCCGGCGGCGAGTCCGACATCACGAACCTGATCTACGCCAAGCTGAACGACGTCACCGGCGGCAGCGACCGTGCCAGCAGCACCGACGAGGCCGCCACCACGGCCGGCAGCATCGGCGCCGCCGTCGACCACGTCATGGGCTTCGGCGACGTCCCGGTCGTCGGCAGCGGCAACGTGGGCCCCTCCATGAACGGCTCGCTCAGCTCGATCGTCCACAGCGAGGAGGAACTCACCGGCAGCTACAACTGGGACTACCTCCTCGACTGGGGACCGCAGTACCAGCCGCTAGCCCACGTGTTCTCAGAGATCGCAAGACTGAAAGACGACACCCTGTCGGTGCATAGCGGCAACAGCGGCGCCTCCTCCAGCGCGAAGAGCAAGCAATCGCTCGCCCACTCCGCCAAGCACATACCGCCGCCGCTGCTGACGAACGTCGCGCCCCGGTCCATCAACGTTCCAGTATTATCCAGCCGGGGGAGTGGCAGCCACCACTCCGCGGTGCCCGCCAACCAATACCTCCTGCCTCGATCGCCAATTAGTCACGACGCGCCCGGCGGCGGCTTCAGCACCTCGTCGGCGATGTCGCCCAGCTTCTCGCCGTCCCTGTCGCCGCTGGCCACCCGCTCGCCATCGATATCGCCGCACGTCGTCGGCGGCGTGCCCACCGGCCACCACATGGTCTCGCTGCCCCGGCACCAGCCACAGCCGCAGCAGCGCAAGAACATCGACGCGGAAATGCGGGTGCGGATGTAAACCTCATCATCGTCGTTTCAACTAGTAGGCTCTCGGCTGTGGTAACAGAAAAACAAAAACAAACCCTAAACTATTTAAACGAACACGTCATAACCGCTTGTACAGTTATATAATGTTTTTTTTTTTTTTTTCACTTTGCCATTAAGTCTTAAGAATTAGTAGAATTAGACACTTAAGCTCAGCAACCTCATAATTTTCTGCCCATAAAAAAAAAATGCATTTGTTTTTTAATTTAATTTTAAAAAATACTCAAGACCCCGAATTTTGTTTCTTTTAAGTCGTCGTAACTGTACATACTGCATCCAAGACTAAGAAAGCCAATAAAGACTCTTTAAATAGTTTTATTCTTATAGTAAAATTTAAATCAACCTTAATTAATCGCCATAAACATAAAACAAAAAAAAAAATTTCCTTTTTTTGCATTTAAAAAAAAAAAAAAAGTCTTGCCACGAAAAATGAACGCTCTTCCAACAAAAAAAATTGTTTAAGTGTAAAAAAAAAGTATGATTTAAAAATTTCTTGTACAAAATTAAAAATAACACGTAGCCCTTAAGTTAGTCTCTAAAGGTTCTTTTAATTTTCTTTTATAGGTAGGTATGCTTACAAATTATAGTTTAGTGAAATTATTTTTATTTTTTTTTTTTTTTTCTATAAATATAAATAAAAAGTAAATTTTAGTTTTCTTGTGTATGCTATTTTTTGTAAAAGTAGCTCTTATTAGTGAGTGTAAGTGAAAAATTTGTATTATTTTTTTATTTTTATAATTAGACTAAAGAAAAATTAAAACATCGAAGAAAACACACAAACGAATTGAATAAAATGTTTTTTTTATAAAAAAAAGTTTTGAGTGTGTTTTTGTTTTGAGGTAATGTTGTTGTGGATTTTTGGAGATGACGTTTTTTGTTCACAATTCTTCAGTGTTCGGTATTTCAGTGTGATTCCCAAGCCACAGGGGCTGGATTTGATTTAAGTGAGTATCGGATTACCTTGGCTGAGGACCACAAGAAGGCAAGTGTAACACACAGTGGAAAACTAATCTTACGTAAGTATACTCAATCGACAACTGATACTCAATCTGGATAGGGTGAGGTTTGATTTTCAATAGACTCAGAAACTACCAGTGACTCTGGCGAATTGTGAAAGCTTTCCATGAAAGAAGTACTCCAGGAGGATTGTCAGTCGGTCGCTGACGACCGGGCACACCACAAACATTTTCACGGGGCCGTGAAAATGTTTGTGGTGTTATTTCCCCGAGCCGGACTCGAACCCGGGTACTCTCGCTTTACTGTCCGACGCACTAACGATTAAGCCACGGCGCACACTGGGGCCAGTTGTATGGAGAGTATGCTCAAAATCCAAAATTGAAATTTCAAGTCTTACTTGAAAGAATGGTATCATTGGAATGAAAACAAAATTTCTCGTCAAGCTGCAAAGCTTCCAAGACAGTGGGGTTTGTAGGTGTGGAGGACTAAGCGCTGAAAGGCAGGAATTTTTTTTAAAAGTAAAGAATGTATTTTGCTTGTTGGGCATAAAAAATAGAAAAAAATATACTTCGCACTATTTTAAGAAAAAAACAAAAAAATGCCGGTATTCTATAAATATTAGAAATTATTATTATTAATTAGGAATTATTAAATTTAGGAATATGAAACATCAAAATACAATAACAACTTTTTTTTAGTTTGAAAATCAAAAACACCGTCAACATTTTTTTTTAAACGACTTTTTCTCGATGTAAAGCAAAAGGCTTTTGAAAGCGAATTATGTCGATTATAGAATCCGACGGATGAACCACATTACCGGTCCGCAAAACCTCCTTATCGAACGTTTTTTTAGACATATTTCTTCTGTAAATTTTTTGATTTTCGTGTTTTAATTGCTTTCAAAAATAATTTCATTATTAAAATCAAGTGCCAAATAATCAGTAAAATGAATAAAATGTTTTTTTTTCTTATGCAAATGTGTCACAGTAATAAATGGGTTAACTTTTATGAAAACCAAGTGCTCCGAGTGCGACGTTTCACAATGGAAGTCAGCACGCAAGTCTTCGTTCTTCCATTGAAATATTCCTGCTGGTCGGTAGGATCCGCGTTTGATGGGATAACCATCGATACGGGATAATCTGTTAAATCTTTTTTTCAGATTTATAAAATACTTCAGGCTTTAAGCCGCAGGATTGGGCTCTGTAGCGCTTTGTACATAGCCGGAAAATTCAAAAGACAAAAAGGCGGAGGGGAGATATTTGACAACCTTATATTTACGTTCATTTAAAATGTAAAGCTTACTCTTCTTAGAGTCTTCACATCCGCAACTAATTTGATGCGAATTGCAAATGTCATAAAACGTATGGAGTGAGGATGAGTTGCGTTTTTTTATAACAGCATTTTTCTGCACTACTTTACCGGTATTCGAAAATTTTCACGATTGCGTTTTCAATAATAGGAAAACAAATAAATGTGAAAATATTCCCGCCGCAATCAATCCGCCGGATTCCATAGTCGGCATGAATATGTTTTCTTGTAATTCAGAGATTCCTTTCTTAGAAACAAAAGTCAGAAATGAAAGTCTCTTGCTCTACTAAATGAAAAAGGCTTTAAAGCAACATTTTTGGGTTACTCTCTTGATTTCCAAATTAAAAAAAAAGTTGTTGCTTAATACAACTACTTTTAAATTAATCTCTATTATTTATAGAATGCCGCCATATATTTTTATTTTGCTTAAAATAGTGCGAAATATATTTTTTTCTGTTTTTATGCCCAACAAGCAAAACACATTCGGTACTTTTTACAAAAAAATCCTACCTTTCAGCGCTTAGCCTTCTAGGCCTGCGACCTCCAACGCCTTCAAAGTTTAACAAGTTGATGAGGAATTTTGTCTTCTTTCCAAGAATACCAATCCTTTATGTTACACTTGAAATGTAAATTTTGTCATATTGTATTATGGGTGATTCTTTTAAAGGTTTTCGCCTAGAAGTATACCACGCTTTCTTCTATGATGAGGGTGGGGGAGGCCAGCTCGTCAGGTGGGGATGCTGACAAGCTGCCGGCAAGAGTCGGCGTGGGCTGGTGGTGGAAGAGCTTGCTCGAGACCTGACGGGTTCAGGTTCGAATCCTCTGCTGGGCATCTGGGTAGATATCTTTTTTTCTTTCTCTTTACTATGCGCCAAATATCGAATACTGTACTGAAATAAAGCTGCAGATGATTTGGCCATATAAAGAGAGAATCTGTAAGTCTACAAAGAGCCCGGTACGGCATTCGATCTGAGCCAGGGAGATCTCCACCTTCGCCACCAAAAGTCGAGTAAGACAGTGCCCACAGTCAGAATAGAAAAAGAGGGAATAAAAGTGAAGTTGTGTTCTTTTCCTTTTTGGAATTTGTATAACATATAGATATACATAAGGTAGGTTTGTTGTCATTGCAAGAAAATGGATAGATTGTTGAATGGCTTTTCTTTTCGTTAGTGTTACGAGGTTTCCGTGGTAGCCGATCGAAATTCGAGGAAGTAGCAGCAGCCAGCGTGGAAACAAGACCCGGTGAAAACCAAGGCCCCATCCAGCAGACCATGAGTAGCAACGACACCCCGCAATTCCATCAAACCATCCGCCAAGAGATTCGGCCAGCAAACCGCAGGTAGAGTGCAAATTAAGTGGAAAAGTTAAGCAAATTAAGTCAAATCCGGACGCACAACGTGTTTAAGCCGCGAAAGTGAAATAGGGGTCACTTTGAGGTCGCCGATACGGACATGGAAACACTCAGATGAGTTATCTGAAGTCTAGTTGGTAATCCGTTCGGTAGCGGTAGCCGCGTCGCCATTTGAGGAGACCGTGGTCGTGGGTTCGAGTCGTATCGAGTTGAAGCTCAACATTTTTATTTTTAACCCGTCGTTTTTTTTTAAGCGCAGTTCAAATCCCAAGTGGATATTTGACACTTTTTTTTAACCGCGGGGTCGGTAACGACGAAGAATTGTGCGGGTTCAAAACTCGGTGTGGGATCGGTTTTTTTTTTAATTTGTTTAGTTGTAAGCTAGGTTAAGAAAACTACTGTACTTAGTTATAAGTTAGTTATAAGATTAATTGGATTAATTTTATAAAGTAAGCGAACTCAATCTTTTTATCGCGGTTTAGAGAGGTTGAGTGTTCGATCGGGAGGGCAACCGCGTGGCGCCCACATTACAAGACTATTAAGTCCAACCACCCACACCCATCTCCAGGGTTGGTTAGGCAACCTTTTTCGATCGAAGTCGCGAGGAGGGGAAATCCGACGGTAACAATTGAGCATGCTCTACATACAACTTCTATGATAACGTAATTTTTCTTTTCTTCAGAACAAGTGTTTTTACATCTTTTACGATAATTACTACAATTTTCACCGGCAAACACAAATCAATTGTGCAAATCACACAAAATTCTTAGAAATTAAAATTGCAATACAAATTTTATATTACTGTTAGCACAATATTAGATACTTTATTTAAGGAATAAAAGTGAGTACTAAAATGTTGTTCAATACATATGTAATATTTTGTATGCTTATCAGGCAGCTTTCATTAACCTAGCGGGGAATAGAGTGAATCAATTTTTAGATCACGTTAATTTATCCAGACAGGTTTCTGGATCTTGTGTTGTTTTCGCAATACATGTGTCGTGACGTTGACAAAAACAACACACGTGGTAAAACGTTTAAAATATAACCATAGATAATCTTTATTTATTTTAGAGGAAAAAACAGCTCCATGTTTTGACACCACCCGTTTGACCACACCGCTAAAAGAAAAAGCCTTCAAAAACCTCGAATCCGTCTCTAGGGCAACCATTTCCGTCGGCTGCTTATTCTTTCTCGAACTCAGTGCCTGCGTGCCGCTGACACATGTAAATCAACGATCTATATGAAGTATCCGGGCATAATAAAAAAACGCCTAACAGAGAGATAACTTTCCTGAAAAATAAAGATGAATGCTATTACACAATAAATTTTTGTTTATTCATTGAATAAAAGCTAATGCATTGGGTATTATTATTATTGTATTAGGCGGCGTAACAGCCCGTTGAGAGCCAGAGCCTAGCTTTTTCGCACCTCCACTGTGTTGTGCGCGTTATAATTTTGATACATGTGGAGGGGACCTACTGTTTAATGCCGGTTCCGAACGGCGAATTGCGAAAGCTTTTCATGACAGAAGTACTCCAGGAGGGTTGTCAGTCGTTCGCTGGAGGTGGGGCCGTGAGAAATGTTTGTGGTGTTATTTTCCCGAGCCGGATTCGAACCCAGGTACTCTCGTTTAACAGTCCGACGCACTAATGCATTGGGTATATATCTTAAATCGTGCGGTTTTTTTTTTTTTCAAAATTTTAACGTTTATTTATTACATTATTATTCAAAGTATTGCTCATTTGAAACTATGAGTTTTTTCGATCTGTCAGGCAATTTCTGGATCCCATCACAAAAGAATTGTGCCATTTTGCCAGCCAAGAATGAATCAAACGGCATTTCAGTGAAGGCTTCAACTGGAACAAATGGTAGTCAGAAGGAGCGAGGTCTGGGCTATAAGGCGAGTGAGGTAAAACTTCCCATTCACTATTTTTCAAATAGTTCTTAGCCGGAATAGCAACGTCGCATAGTGGGTCGAATATATGGAAAAATCGGCAAACATTACATTCTGGTTTAAATGGATGGGTTCCAATTTTTTTTTTTTTCGCAGGGCCGAGCGTTGTCATGATGGAAAATTATTGCCTCGTGTCTAGTCGCATATTCTGGGCGTTTTTCGTCTACTGCTCTCTTCAAACGGATTAATTGTGTTCGATAGCGTTGTCCATTGATGGTTTCACCCGGCTTTAGCAGCTTATAACACAACACACCCTTCTGATCCCACCAAATACAGAGCATTACCTTCGCGTCATGGATATTCGGCTTTTCCGTTGATTTGGCTGGTTGGCCGGGTTTCACATATGAATTTTTGCGATTGAGGTTATCGTAATGGATCAATTTTTCATCATCAGTAACAATTCGATGCAAAAATGACTTCCTTTAGTGTTCCAGCAGCATTTTGGACATGCAAAACCGCCTTACGACGTCAATCGGCTTGAGTTCATGTGGAACCCAATTTCCTTGCTTTTGAATATATCCAGCTGCTCTTAAACGTTTTGAAATGGCTGCTTGAGTGACACGCAAAGATTCTGCGAGCTCTTCTTGTCTTCGGCAACAATCTTCAAAGAGTATTGCTTCCAGTTCTTCATCTTCAAAATTTTTTGGCTGCCCAGGACGTTCATCGTCTTCCAAGCCAAAATCACTTTTAAATCGTGCAAGCCACTTTTGGTACGTTCGCTTAGCTATCGCATGTTCACCATAAACTTCCACCAAAATACGATGATTTTCGGCAGCATTTAAGGGAACATAAAGAAAACTTGACCGATTCCCGACAATAATTTCTATATCCAACAAATATAAGAAAAACTATTTTTTGATGTAGTGTACGTGCAAGTGAGACCAGGGTCATTAGTTCGTTTAAGGAATTTGACTTTTTCACACTTGGCGAGTACTACGACGGGTTTTGTTGGATATCCAACTGACTCAGGGCTCAAAGTCCATGGTAGCAGAGAACGTCGTGTGTTCACTGAAGTTTCCAAGCGTTTGGAAAGTTTCCTAATTTTAGAGCAGAAATGTGACGATTTTTTTTGGAAAAATTTGTATTTAACACGTTTTCCTGCCAAATGGTTAAAGGTAAATACCCTGACCTTGTTAATTTCTTTGTCAGTGCCCCAGGGCTGTTATTTCCCGGAGGACTCCCAGACCACAGTTCTATCGTTATTTTATCGCAGGAGTTGAATATTTCTTTACAACGATCGACTACCACATGTCGAAGCTCCTTTTTGTATCACGCCTCACTTGGCCACGACGACACAGTCCATTGGATTCGAAGACCCACCAGTCCTTCCTGTCACCGGCAACCGGCAAACCGAACTCAGTTCGATGCCAAACCAAAGAGTGACAATAACAAAACGAGTCGTGACATACTCCTTAACTTGTCCGCAACTGGTGTACAATAAAGCGGCCAACAACCGCCGCCGTCTGTCTAATGCAACCCTCCGGATAATGTGTTATTAATAGCCCCCCACTCCCCACAGGCACTTCAATCTCCCCCAACGGCTCCGTTCTTTTCACTTTCCAAACCCATAATCAGCTCAATCCAGAAACGATTCCAGCCCAGCCCATCGCCACCACACCACGTCCTAGAGAGCGAGAGCCAACTAATAATAGCCAAAAGCCAAAGCAATTGAAGCCCTTCCACCGCCCGCCACCAGAGCAGAGGACTCCTAGGACCGACGACGGACAGAACAATAAATTCTTAGGCGCTACCACATTTCAAATGCACTCTCCACTGAAATGCACGTGTTCCCCTGCCAGTGGTCTACATGCGGTGTGACATCAGCATGGTGCTTCTTTCAACTTCCATTCCGACTCCGAGGAGTCGAGCAGCCGAGAAAAGTTAATAATAGTTCTTTTTTGGATTCTCAGTCAGCTCCCCAATAATGAGGAGAGACCACGACGACGACGATGCGAAGGCGCAGAAGACGATGGTGATGATGACGAACCGAGAGCAGGACGATGAAAACAAAAAGAGAGAAGAGCCTGGACCTGGACCTGGACTGCGGAGCCTAGACAATCACAGCCTAGGTTGTCTCTGTTCCGACGCCCGCGCCTCCTCGCCTCCTCGCCTTCTCGACGCGGTGTAATTTATAATCGCAGTACTAGCACAGTGGCATTAGGACGAGATCGTTTATAAAAATTAAATGGATTGCAGGTAGAACGCCTTCATTAATTTTAGAGCAAATTCTCTGTGGCATGTTCCTTGGTCATATGGCCCCTCTGTTAGTGCACCGCACCGGGCATCCCCCTCACGTGGACGGTCTGGGAACTGGCGGTTTTTATTTTCTTCTCTACGCTCTGCGGTTCCATTTGTTCAGCAATCTCGCTTTGTACCTGTACGAGAGATCTGGAAACGACGACGACGATGACGATGACGATGATGTTGGTTGCTTCTGCAAGACGGGACGGACGGAGAGAGATCGCTTTGGAAGATCCCCCAATGCAGAGGACCGAAGAAATGATTCAAATGAATTGAAACGACGGACAGACAGACAAATTTTTCTTCTACTTCTCTACCGATGTTACGTCGCGTACAAATGAGAGCCGTCCGCCAGTGACGCTGCTGTTGCTCTCTCCCATGACTGTTTGTTTTCAACTGCTGCTGCTACTTTTGCGCGATTTAATGGCGGGATAAGCAACTAGGCACGTTCTGCTGCCTGAATCCATGTCCAACAACATGCGAGATGAGCAACAGGCAAATGGGCTACATATTCATTCGGTGAGCGGTGAGTCTTCTTTTTAGGTTTTTGTTTGACTGCGGTGGTGTAGTGCGCGGTTTTTTGTTGCAGCACAACGCTTATTGATTGAGGTTTCAAGGGAAATTTTCGCCGAACATAAGTCTCGCAGATCGTGGCTGACAGAGATCGGGGCTACTGTGGTGCGATGCGGAATGTGTCCGACACTCGTTGAATGTCAAAAACGCGCTTGATTATTTTACGTCAAGTCGTTTGTGGGGTAATAGGAGTACGGAATGAAGGAGTATTGACATTAAGGCTTATATTTGTTCTTGGGTCATATCCAGCCGAATTTCTGCTTTGAAAATACCCCCATCTCATTCTTCTTATTCTTTTTTCGCAACTTCGAGGTGTGTTCGGTTGTGCGTAATTTGTTGCACATCGAATAATTTTCAATACCTTGAAGCAGAACAAAGGGAGGACATTTAAGTGTCTAAACAATGCTTTGGAAAGGTGTAAACTAATTACGCTTTTGAAGAATAAATAATTTCTTTATTTTGTTTTGATGAACAGATTCCATTTTGCAACTTCGGATGAGTAATGTGATTGAAAACGTTTTTTTTTTCACGGCGAACGCACTGACTTTTTTTTTTGCATACATACAGTGGTGGAAAAAATAATAGAAACAAAGGCAACAATTCTCAATGTTTATCAATAGTTTTCACGTGCAGTTCAGTCTTGTTTCATCTTTTTTAGTGTTCTGTGAAGTGCCAATTTGTAAACTGCAATTTATTTAAAAAAAAATTAAAATAATTTAGTGAAAACTTTTCGAAAATGGGTCGCGGATTGCATTGCACCGATACCGAGCGAAAGTTAATTAAAAATCTAAGAAAAGACGGGAAAACAATGAATGAAATATCCAAAATTATTCAGTGTTCAAAGAAAAAAGTGTTTACAGCAATTCATTTTAGGCCCAAACCGGAAACAACACCTCATTTCGACGCGTTACTAGTGCGACAGTGCAAAAAAAATCCATTTGCTTAGTCAAATGAACTGAAAAACTATCTTAATGCACCAGTAACGAGTCGCACTTTAATAAACCGGTTGAGAGAAGCTGAACTGTTTGACAGATCTCCTAGGAAGGTACCTTTTCTGAGTAAGCAAAATGTCCAAAGGAAATTGAATTTCGCGACCAGGCATCTGCATCGTGGAAACTGGAACAACGTGCTATGGTCAGATGAAACCAAGATTAATTTGTTTGGTTCTGACGGGAAAACGTACGTGAGACGTCCAAAAAACACGGAATTCAATCCAAAGTACACCAAAAAAACGATTTAGCATGGTGGTGGCAGCATCATGATCTGGGCATGCTTTTCGGCATCTGCCGTTGGTCCAATTTTTTGGATAAAAAGCAAAATGTGTGCAGTTGACTACGTACACATCTTAAATACAGTGATGATGCAATTCGCCGAAGAGGACATGCCACTGAAGTAGGAGTTTATGCAGGACAATGACCCTAAACACTCTTCCAAACTTGCGAAAGAGTGGTTTACGCATCATAAAATGGCAGTTATGGAGTGGCCAGCGTAATCCCATAGAACACCTATGGGGAATCTTAAAACGCAAGATCGGTGATTGTAGAGCCACCAACAAGGAGCAACTGTTGTCCAAAATTCAATCTGCGTGGTTCTCCATTCCTGCTGAAACTTGTAGCAAGTTGCTTCGTTCCACGGGACGAAGATGTGCTGCAGTGGTAAAAAACAAAGTCTCAACAGCTAAATATTAAAGGATGTGATACATTTTAACTGTAATTTCATTACTTTTGCATATTCATTTCCATAAACTCAGTTTGTTTTTATTATTTTTTCCAGGCTAAAACTGGCGAAAAACAAAAAAGACTTTATTTCCACCATTTTTTAATTTTTTTGTGAAAAATTGTTATGTTGAATGTTTGTAATACGTTATAATAAATCAACCTGTAACGGCTTAATATACTTCTTACCAAAATACGTTAACTTTAGTTAATAATTCCCACAAAAGAATCTTGTTTCTATTATTTTTTCCACCACTGTACATTCTATAATCCGCCAGAGACAAACTGTGAAAGTTGTGGTGACACGTTTTTTCCTGTTACGATTTATTTTTTTCTTTTTTGTTATAGAATAGTAAACCAAAAATTATCAAAAAATAAATAAACTTGCAAATTCAATGCAAAAAGTTTGAAGCGGATTAGGATAGAAGTCCATTATTTGTTTGGCCTTTACACAACACACATTCCACAATTCGTAAGTCTTCAGATTAATTTTTATTCAAAATCTTGCGAATAGTTGCGACGAGAAAGAATCACAAATTTTCAATAGCAATGGCAAATCTAAAGCCTGTGAGGACCAATTCATAACGAGGGGACAATTATAAAAAAAGTAAAAGTCTGACAAAACCCTAGGTATTATTCTAAGTTGTTTCTTTTTTTTTCCAATAAATCTTTCTGCCTTTTAATTTTTTTTTTGAGAGCGCTTAGGAGCTATATACTCGTTTGAAGTCGTAATTGTAGACTGTGTCAAATAAATTGTGGGTTACTTTATATAATTAAGTGGTAAATTACAACGAGGTGTTATACGTTTGTGGTGACTTTTTACTACTTGATGAATGACCTGATTTTATCAGTCGTGTTCAAAGACTTGGTATATTTCCATTTCATAATATTCACCATCACCTTCACCCTCGTTAGGCTTTTACCATTTCATTTCCAAAATTATCTTTATCCGAGCATTTTTAAGTTCTCTACACCGATGAAGGATCTTTTTGTAGAGAAATAACATGAGCATTTGTCAATAAAAAAAAGTATTAAAACATGGATTTTCAAGTATCGTTGAATATTTTATAACTCCTTGGAAGCTATGAGACTTACCAAAATGTAGCTTCTTATTGAAATTACACGACCACGATGAGCATTTGTCAATAAAAAAAAGTATTAAAACATGGATTTTCAAGTATCGTTGAATATTTTATAACTCCTTGGAAGCTATGAGACTTACCAAAATGTAGCTTCTTATTGAAATTACACGACTAAGCGAGTAAAATATCAGTTTGGTCGCCAAGTACTCGCTTTTACAAAAGCAATTTAGTCAATGAAAGAAAGTTGGATTAAGTTTCTGCTGATTTTGATGGTCACAATATTAATGTGCCCGTACAGAGCCAAAACCTGGCTTTTTCGCTTTTTCTTGGTTATCATGCAGAAAAGTACAGCTGAATCCCCCTCTAACTAGAATTCTTTTTTTGTCGTTCTCTAAGGCGAACTTGATAAAAGAGCGAGGATTTACTCGCGAATATGGCGCTACATGCTAAACATCGAAGCTAATGAATATGAAAACGAACATGTAGGGCCACTTTTAGTCGCATCGCGCACCCAACCGCAGACCTCTGTATGAACAACTCCACTGCTTATTCCTTGTGTTGTTGATTGGGCTCCAAAAATATGCTTTTAGATATCTGAGATGCTTTCTTGCTTCATGCTTGCTGTGCGATTGGAAGTCAACTTAAAAAAGATTAAAATGCAGATGTCTCACAGTGGTGCGCTAGTGGAAAAAAATCATACATTTTTTGTTTTTGTTTCGAAAACCGATATAATTTTTTGGTTCTGCATATACGATAACCTAGAAAGCAAAAATTTTGTGAAGTTTGGATGTTCCGTTCGATTGTACCGTTTGCCGTTAGCCATGCATTTTAAAATGTATGTAAAAGTATGAATTTTTTAAACATTTTTGGCGCTAAATACATACATGGACATGGCGTATGATAAATACAGAAAAAAGTGTACATTCATTTTAAAGGGTACATTTTTACCTTTCAAAATGTGTTCACATCTTTTTCATATTCCTTACCGATCTCACAAACTAGGCTTTTGACTGAGGACACTTTTTTAGAGTGGTATCCCAATGTTTATTGGTTCATAAAAAAAGTGCTCCAAGAGGCTCCAACGGGAGACCTACATTTTCTGAAAGCTTAAAGTATTCTCTTTCTTGATGGTGAAAAAACTAAAAGTCACTTTTAATCACTTTGGGAGAACTAGGCGTTTAAAGGTAGCAGTGTCTGAAATTCTAAATTCTAGTACAATTTTAACCGAAATAAATTCTGTAAAAATATTTTGCAAAGCTGTTTCGAGTGAAATATTGTTTTGGGGCAACCGCAAATTACTTTCTTGTGTTTGAGAACGAAGAGTGGTTTGACTTTTGCGTTTCTTATACAGTTTATATGTTTCATATACTTCTTCGTTTTCTTCATTTTGATCTTAATAAATATATTGTAATTTTGTTATTACGTTACTTTGTTACTTGTTCGTTATTTTGTTACTGATCGTGTTTTTTTTTTTTATTCGTTTCCTTGTTTCTTTTATTAATTCGTTCGATTCGTACTTTCACGATGGCTAGTTTTGAAATTGAATATGAAGTTCTTTATGCTTATTTCCTAAATGGAAGTATTTGTAATTTCTCAAAATTTTTGTTAGAGAATTATAGAGACTTGACACCATGTCAAAATAATGAAATAGTGATAGAGGTGAAAAGAAGGTTCTTGTCTCATTTTTACGAAAGATACAAAGCAGTTCGATATAAAAAGGAAAATGTTTTAACTAAATAAAGTGAATGGGCTAAAGGGAAGTTTTGAATAATTTTTTAGAAAGATAGAAATGAAGTATCAAACAGAACGACCATGCATATAATTTGAAGACTGCTGCGCCAAAATAAAAAAAATTAGAATCGAGGAATCAAATGAGCTTATGGCCAGGAACAAATCTGTATCCTTGGTATTGTATGACGGTGACAGTACATAAGATTTTATTTCATGGAGATGAGATTATTTCCTCTCCGAAGAAGAGCAAGACATCAGAAATAAAGAAGTTAGGTACTACCGATAATTTGTAATTTCGTTTATACTTAACTTTTTTATGTATATTATTATTAAAACTAAGTCCTAAAACTTAATTTAGCAATATTGGAAATAATATGACACTTATTTTCTAAGCCAAAACCAACACACTACCTTCTTTTAATTATTTGACTTACGATTACTCCGTAAATACTTAAGCTGCGTATATAAAATTTGGACCACTAAAAGAACTCGCAGCACAAATGCTATGTTTCAATTTCATTTAGATCTGTCCACGGGTTCTTACTTTACAGATTTTTTGACATCGCCCCATACCACTGTACGTCTGCCAGTGACGTAAACATTGCAGTTCAAAAAAAAAGGCTCTTTAACTAAAAATACCAATCCTTCTAACTCGAATTTTTCCAAAACTCCCTCTTAGTCCAACTAATTTTGATGTCTCGTAAAAATTCGACTGCATTTCAATTCAGCTAAGGATTTTCGGATGTGTGAGTTTTTTTTATTTCAAATGATCGTCTCAACTTTCAGGTGATCGTTTCGCAATTGACGTGGTGGTGTTGCATGGACAAATGTTCTTGCGAAAATTCCGCAGCTCATCTTAGCTATTCGAGTGCGTCTTAAATAAGTTCGAAAGACGTATTCAAAGTCCCTACAAAGCAACATGCTATGATTAAACAAACGGTTCCCCTTTTTTATCACCGACCAGTGATCGGCTTCAATGATCGGTTTCAAAGAAGCCCACAACGTTTACGAATTCATCTCATCTCGTCATGCGTTCCTATCGCTTGCACTCTCAAAACAGCCGCTTCTTGTCAAATGCCCGAACCGATTTCTTCTGCATGTTGTGACGAAATGTTTCTAGAAACCATCGTCATCTCGTATCTCGTAATCTCCGCCGTCCTTTAATCTCCCCCCAAAGCCGCATTCATAGGAACTCCCCGACAGATCCTATTTCTCGCAAAACAGAAGAAAAAAAAAAATCTGTCATCGTTCTCCCTTCGTGTCTCCTTCTCCTGCTCGTCTCCTCTTTCATTGTTTATCCGCTCATCACAAGTTATTAAGAATCTAAAAATCACGAATCGCGATCATTATGATCAGTGTGCCTTGTTAGCCGTCAGTTGGAATTAGAAGTCAAAAATTTTGACAAATTATCCCCGTAATCATTCGCTGCCGATGCCGCTGATGCTGCCGCTTCCACCGCCATCGCCGCCGTCTCTCACTGGTGCAGGATCTACGCCATCAGAGCGATCATCATCAATCCGTGGAGAAACGAGCGCAGCCGACTCTCGGAACAATCAAAACAAATAAAAAATGTCTGCGTGTCCAGCGCGTCCTCGGGTCCTCGGAGTCTCGGTGGATGTGTGCGCGCCGCGCTGGAGGCTACTTAGGACGAGGAGGGTAGAGACTTCCATGCAATTTGATATTCTTGTAATAGAATCCACGATCCGATTCTTCATCTTTCAGCCTCGAAGGAGAGCAGGAGAGAGAGGAATGCAGCGGGCCGAGGCCGTGCCGGAGATGAAAAGGATTTCGGTGCCCGTTCTCCATTCCACCGCGAGCCCTATTTCATGTCAATTGATGGCGACGACGATAGACAGCCATGAGAAGGATGCAGCAGCGTCGAGGAGAAGTTCTCCTGTTTTTCGTTTTTTGTGTGTGCATCCTTTGAGAGAAAGACAAAGGACCCACAAAACGGCGAAATGCATTCAAAGCCCGCTCGAAAGGAAGCATACGTCAAAACTGAGTCTACATGGCCGCCAAGGACGCGTTTCGTGATGGCTCCTCGTCACCGTCGCAGCATCCTGCAGGGCAAATTAGCGCTCAGCTCAGGAGACATCATCATCATCATCCGCGGGGACAGGAGCGCGCACACAACTAATGAATCCGGCTAATGAGCTAATGCGCTTTTAATCGTGATATGAATTTATTATCGCTGTCGGTCCGGCGGCGGCGGCACGGCGGTGGCGCGGGGAACTTCTCGGTATATGAAGCAATTTGTCGGCTTTAAATGTTGATTTTGTGTGATTTCGAGTTCGCGAAGGATATCATTTGTAGGTGCAAATCGGCCGGCGAATTGAGCGTCGGGGGGGAGATGGATCGACAGGTTGTAATCTTGTCGTGATTATCCTAACGACCTGTAATTGGGCTTTGATACGCCGCCCGGGGTTGGAGCGGGCGAGGTTTTATTGCATGTGTCCGGGCTGTTATTGGGGGATATCTGATCCGGGAATCAAGTGCATTGATCGTGTTCTAGTGGGACGGGCAACTTGTCTTGTAGACACCTTGATGTGGTGAGTAATTGGCCCGGGTCGTTGGTTTTTAGTCGGCGATCGATCATTTAGATGTGGCTGCGTCCTTGGAGCGGCCGATGGAAAATCTGGCATTGAACTAGACCTGTCTGGCGGTTTATTTAAGCCGAAGCAATCGAGTTTACTTCGAATTACTTCAAATTATGAGACCACTTAGCCATCGTCTTGACTTAAGGAAAATAGACTTTTATTGGAACTGCGCACGGCTGTTTTTGAGAGAATTGTACCCCGCGTGTTGTTGGGGTTTGATTTCAAAGGACATACGAAACCCTTATAGAATCAATTATTCGGTGTCCGTCTGTCTGTCTGTTTGAGTCATCTTTAGTAAGCGGATGGGCTACCTAAAAATTCAGGGTTTTCCAATAAGAGGTGTTATTTTGATATTCAAAGAAAAATGCCATTTTTTGAGATAAATGGTCAGATGTTTATTTCAATGTAAAGAGGAAGGTGTGCCATTAATAATGGACAACAATATCAGTCAAAAGGCCGCCTCGGCTACACTTACAGAACCGAATCCTTTTCATGAAATTTGTTGGCTCGAGTACGATAACTTTGCCAAAACATGATAAGAAAAGAATTTTTCAAAAACTACTAACGCAATTAAAAAGATTTAAATGCAGGATTAAAGAACAAGTTTCTGACTTTTAAAACTGGTGTATAACTTCATTGTAAGTGTTGCCGTTGTCTTTTTAATAATTTTTCTCTTCACGTTCATTGATTTTTGATTGATTTTTTCGAGATGGACCTCCCCGCCACCTATAATAAAAAATGCTTGTTTTTTACTCCTCCACAAAATACCATTATAATTTTTTGGCGCCAAAGTTATCGTACGCTCCCCAATTTTCCATCATCAAATCGCATTATGAATGGGGAATGGCTCCTAAGCCACTTGTACTGCGCTCTAAAAAATCTATTGTACCCCCAAATCGCATAATGGCTGCTGTATGCCCTCAATAGCTTCACGAATTCCATCTTCGAGGTCTTGAATCGACGCTGGGCTGCTGGCATACACCTTAACTTCCACGCAGCCCCAAAGGAAGAAGTCACAAGGTGTTAAGTCACAAGATCTCGGTGGCCAATTGTGATCACCTCCTCGAGAGATAACGCGGCCCGGAAGCTTTTCCCGTAAAAAGTCGATGATTTCGTTGCTTGTGTGGCACGTAGCGCCGTCTTGTTGAAAGTAAACGTTGTCGAGATCAATTCCATCCAATTGCGGGCATAAAAAATCAATAATCATCTCTCGATAGCTCAATCTATTCACCGTGACTGATGCTCCAGCCTCATTTTCGAAAAAGTGAGGTCCATGGATCCCGCCGGATCATAATCCGCACCAAACAGTGACACTTTAAGGATGGAGAGGCTTTTCAACAATAAATCTTGGGTTTTCCGAGCCCCAGTTGCAACAATTTTGCTTATTGACGTAGCCACCGAGGTGGAAATGGGTCTCATCAGTCAAAATGATTTTTCGATGAATTCTCGGATCACTGTCGTGCATTTCAAGGACCCAATCAGCAAAGACACGACGTTGTTGATGATCGACCGGCTTGAGTTATTGTGTTAACTGAACTTTAGAAGCCTTATGAGCCAAGCCTTTATGGTAAATGCGGTGTAATGACGTTTGTGGAATTCCCAATTCCAAAGAATGACGAGGAATGGACAAGCCTGAGATTTCTTCAAAACTTTGGTCTACAACAGCAAAATTCTCAGTTGTTCTTAAGCGACGTGCCCGGGCTTTATTCTTCACATCACTAACTTGTCCCAACAGCTCGAATTTTGACACCAATTTCTGTATTGCGGTCCCAAGATTTATAGAATACCAGGTTACGCGTTCGCTCTCTTCAGACCTAAATTGCTTGCCTCGATTCTACTTCATTTTATGAGTTTTGACTCTCTTAAAGAATCCCCTATGACGTGGAAGAGAGTGAAACACGGGAATGCGTAATTTCCTATTCTATAAATCTTGTTGTGATCCGACAAGGTGCTTCACGACGACCCAAAAATGTTTTAGTTTTACGAATCGTTTCTGCCAAATTTTCACCATGTTTACAATGAGTTTAAATAATTTTAATGCGTTGTTGACGCGTGTATCGTTCCATTTTTATTAATGGCGTAGTTTCCACTTGTCAAATGTTATAAAATTATAGCCTCAGCAGTGACATCGACCAAAATAGCGGGCTATTCAAAATAACACCTCTTATTGGAAAACCCTATAAATAATGAATTTTTTTAGATAGACTGACCTGTTGCTTAAACGCTATCAGTTTTGGTTTTTAGATTCAGTTTTAGTAGGGCCACAACCTCATTTATTACCTTTTGCAAGCCGTGATGGCCGTCTTGAGTGGTGAGACCCCAGGTCCAACTTCAGTCACGTCAAAATTTTCAATATGAGCTGTCAACGAGGAACTTTGAGCTCTGTAGCGCTTTGTACATAGCCGGAAAATGCAAAAGACAAAAAGGCGGAAGGGAGATATTTGACAACCTAATATTTAACCTCAATTATTCCTACCACTTGTCCACCGCAGTGAAAACGAATTGAAAATATCCAAATTATTTAAAATAGTCTACATCTTTATCACAAAGCGAGTACAGATAACCAACTCCTTCTTCTCTTGCCCCTTCAGTTTGTTTGGCAGCGTTTTTTATAACATTTTGTGTCTGTGAATACGTGTGAGAACTTTCAACAACAAATCAAACAAATGCGTGTAAAAATGATCCTTCCTGTATTTCAGCCATATTTTTGAATTACTGTCAAATTCATCGATTGGAAATAGCAGCTGCCCAGATGGGTGTCTATATTTGGTTGTCTGTGATCTTTATCCTTTTTTTATTTTATTTAATTCCATTTTTCTTGAATGTGAAAGAAAAGAGAAAGTTAAAAATAGATAAAAGTCTTGTGAAATAATTAGCGGGCCAGAATAAGTCCGGCCCTTTCCAAAAATTGGGTTCAATGGGTTTTTTAAACTTAAATTACTATGTTTGATTTCTATTCCCATTCAAACCCTTTAGCTTTAAGATAATATTAAATAGCTATCTACCCCAAATGTGTGATCTACATCTTGCCAACCCTACGCAAGATGTAGATCACGGGGTAGCCACACAACGGTTATTGTGGGCCTAGCGTCCTCAATACCGAAGTTTCGCTTCAACGTCTCCAAGACCTTGTAACATTGCTTCACACACAGTGGATGTGAATTCAAACATGAAATAAATTTAGGTCACACTGGAAAAAGGATACCCCCACAAAGGATACCACCCACTCACTCGAATGGCTGTATTTATTTTTTTTTTTTCTCTACACAGTCTTTACGTAGCAGGGTGGAGTCGCACCCACTTTGCGAGGTTGAAGAATTCATGAAATTCAATTACTCCAGATTCTGAATTGTTGACATACTACCGGCAAAATATCGATTTTTCTTCAAATGGGATACAAATGGGATGGGATGTGTTTTTCCAAATAGGAAAAATATTAAGAGAAATAAATGAACGCGAACACTAGACTAACAACGCTGGCGAATTGATGATAATTTTCAAAAACAAAACAAAAAATAGTTTCATGTTTCCTGGACGTCGACCCAATGAAATGGAATCCTGAGAAACATTTTCTGAAAAAAGGGAATGTACAGTACTTAACGGATATAAAAAAAAAAAACGTAATAAGAAAAAAACGATTAAAGGAAACAAAGAACAATTAGCTTCCACTAAATAAAACTGATTTAAGAAAAACTTTTATAAGAAAAAAACTGATATAAGAATGTATTTCCTGACATTAATATCTAAAAATTTATGAGCAATAATACGCTTAAAAGAAATTGGCGCTTGAACAAACCATATTATTTTATACTGTACAGTACCTACTCAAAAACCTAGCTAGAAAGATTTGTTTTATACTGTGCTTATATTTCCTCCTCAAACTTAATTCAAAATGATGTCATTAACAGCTTAGATTAAATTGCAATTGGTTTTGATAGTTTTTTTTTTTTCATTCGGCTCCCAAACTTTTGCATTGCTCATTAGAAATTATTTTTTCTTGTATCCGTTGTTCTTTTATATAGTTATATAACTAAATGAAAAGACTTTATTTTCTGTTTTGAATTTTATTTATTTTATGGTAATTCACGAGTAACAAGGAAAACGTCCACGACCGACCACGTTACTAGAGGAAGAAATCACCGATCGGTCTCTCCACCTACAGGAAGCCGCGGTTGGAGAGAGCGAGCGGTTTTAAAAAGATATTAGACGCACGCCTGGTGTTTGCATAGATCAAACACCAGGTGTCGCCAAAACTAATACATTGTGAGCGTTGCTTGCACCTTCGTAATATGTGCGGGTGAAGGCGTAGCACATTTGTAACACCTCCCCCACCAAGCCCTTTTGGTCCCCAAAATGGCAATAGTAAAAACAAACAAAAAACAATTCATGTGATCAGTCGTGTTAACAATTTTAAATGCCTTTTTGTCTTACAACTTTTAACATTTAACATTAGATTAAAATGGTACACCATAAGTCATTACCATGTACTTTTCTTTAACATAATTCTTTACTCTTATTTTATTACTTTTTTATTTGTTAATTTTGGGTCTACTTGTTCTTATATGTGATTACAAAAAGGAAATAATTTATACTAATACTAAATACTAATTTACATATATATTTAACTTAAATATATTTCATTTTACACAAAATTCAACTTTAACTTTATGGTACACATTTAGTTGTGGATTTTAATATAAATATCGTAGTGTATTCAACTTTGTATTTATTTCACATTTATTTACTTCTATAATTTTAGTTTAGATATTTGTTTGAAAAGTTTCTTTCTTGAATGAAAGTAGTTCGATGGTTTTACCGTGACCTTTTAAATTTAACTCAATATACTATGGTTGTTTTGTGGTACATGAAAAGAAATCGAATGGAAAACTAATTGGGTTCTACCTGGAATTTGTACTTTCGTTTCATTTGATTTTTATAATACTTCGTATTTCTTTTTGTTGACTGATCTATTACATAATTTCCATCGACTTTGGGGAAAGAAAGTTTTCTATACTTTGGTTTATTTTTTCCAACTGCTCGATTCTGCACTAAATTTGCGCAATGATCGAAATTAGACGTTCTAATTTTGTTATTCGCCTTTTGAATCCTACTCTCTTTTTCGACTCTAAATTTGTTTGCGAGCTCCTGAACTTCTTCCCTACTTATATTCTTGGATATGAAGTCTATAGGCCTGATTTTTGTCGTTGTATGTATTGTACTATTATAGATGGTTATAATATTAAACAATTTCTCATCCAAATCTGAACTGTCCCTGACTGCATTTTTGATTCGAAGATGTTCATTCAGTGTCCCATGTAAGCGTTCGACATCTGAGTTGCCAGTTTTCAGACAACCTGTTGTTTTATGAAACTCAATATTCTGTTCTTTTAGGAATTGCTCCACGGCGGAATGTAATATGCACGTTTCTCCATCTGATATAAGTTTGTTCGGTTTACCTAAGATCGAATTCTCTCTTTTATGGTTCTTAAGATTTCCATCCAATTCCTGAAATTGAAATACTGAGGTGTTTCAGTAATTTGCATTGCAATGCGAAGTGGTTGGCGATCGTGTTTCGCTATTTTACAGATGTCGCAATTGTTTATATATTTTTGAATTTCGATTAGTAAATTTGGATAATAATATTGTTGTTTCAATTCCAAAAACATTTCAGTAATTCCTCGATGATTTTTATTTAAGTGTTCTTCATTAATTATTGTTATTATCTCATTTTTGTCTACAATATCTTTTAGTCTTAAGCTTGATTTCAAAAGTCTTAAATTACTATTTTCGGAAAAATATTTTACATAAATGTTTTGAAATTTTAGGAATAAAGGAAGATTATTACAATATATACACATAGTTCCCTTACTTAATAAAACACCTTTCATAATTTTAAACAGGTTTTTGCTGTCCTCTCTTATTTCGACATGATTTTGTATTTTTTTATGTATAATTTTAATAGACGCTTTATCTCTTGGACCATAGTATAAATAGATTTGGTTTTTAAATAAGTTAATTGGCTTTTCAGATATATATATATGTCGGGTTTCGTCTTCTTTTGCACTATGTACAGTAGCTCCTGTGGTCACTACGTCTAAGCTATCTTCTACAGAGTCTGCCCTTGCAAACATAACATCTGCGTTATTGTTGCAATTTGTGCCAAGTTCATTATTAAAAATGTCACCAAGATAAAGTTCCTGAACTTCCTTTAAATCTGCTTTACCTTGATCTTCCTGATCAATGTACCTACTAAGGCCATCAGCTACACAATTTTCTTTTCCTTTCAGATATTCTATGTTAAAGTCGTATTCATTCAAGAAAATTTTCCACCGTTGGAGTTTCATATTAGGTTCTTTTATACCGTTCAGCCAAACGAGGGGCTTATGGTCAGTACGTATTATAAACTTTCTCCCATATAAGTATGTCCTAAAATATTTGACTGCCCAGACGACAGCGAGAAGTTCTTTTTCAATCGTCGAATAATTCCGTTCGTGGTTGTTCAGCGTGCGAGATGCATAGCATATCGGATGATTGCTTTGACTAAGCACAGCTCCTAAGGCATAGCTCGAAGCGTCGGTTGTTAGCACGAACGACTTATCAAAATTTGGACTTTTGAGAATGGGGTCAGTGCACAGCAATGTTTTTAAGTTTTCGAACGCTTTTTTGTATTGAGGATCTGTGATATTTACCTTTTCTGATTTTTTTAAATATTTTATTAAAGGATATGCAACTCTAGCATAATCCTTAACAAATTTTCGGTAGTATCCTGTTATACCCAAAAATCGCTTGATACCTTTTTTGTCTTTAGGGATTTTCATACCAACTATAGCCTTTACTTTGTTCGGGTCTGGCTTTATACCATTTGGTGTTATAATATGGCCTAGATAATTTGTACACGTCTCTGCAAAAGAGCATTTATTAATTTGAATTTTTAAATTCGATTCTTTGAGCCTGTTAAAAATCTTTTGTAACGAGTCAAGATGTTCATGGTAACTTGTGGAAAAGACAAGAATATCGTCTATATAAACGACGCAAATTCTATTAATGAGATCCTTTAAAACGTTATTCATCAATCTCTGGAATGTCGCTGGGGCATTCCTTAATCCAAAGGGCATTCGCACAAAATCATAATGTCCGCTTGATGTTGAGAAAGCAGTTTTTGCCCTGTCGCGTGGATCTACCTCGATTTGATGAAAACCTTTGACTAAATCTATTGTAGAAAAATAGTTGCATTTTCCTAATTTGTCAAACAAATCATCGATGTTAGGCATAGGAAATCGATCTTCTATTGTCTGATCATTTAATTTTCGATAATCTATTACAATTCGCCAAGATTTATGGCCATTCTTATCAACCTTTTTAGGAACAACCCAAATTGGCGAATTGTAAGGACTAGAACTAGGTATTATAATTCGTTGCTTGAGCATATCATTGATTTGTTTGTCAACCTCTTCTGCATGTATTTGTGGATATCGATATAGTTTGCTATAGATAGGTGTTTCATTTTTTGTATTGATTTTGTGTTTTATTTCGTTTGAGAAGGAAAGCTGATCGCCTTCTTTATAAAATATTGATTTGAATGAATTTATTAGGCGTTTTAATTTAAGAATATCAGTTTTACTTAAATGAGTAGCGAATACCTCATCAGAAATGTCGTTGATAAAATATTCATTGCAAAATATTGTTGATGAGTCTAATGAGAGGCTTTGTTGTGTATAGATTTCCTCTTCTTTATTGAAATAAATTGGTATAATTGCATTATCTGTCACAAGTGCCCGTCTCTTATAATCAATAATTGGATTTAGTAATGTAAGAATATTATTTCCTACCAAACCGTCGAAATAATTGTGAAATTGGTACTCTAGAAAATCGACGAACAATTTTGGGTTATTAAATTCTTTAAACAAGGGTATTCTGTAAGAAACATTTACCTCTATATTTCGGCCAAGGACGCTCAGATTACTATTATGAAATGGAAGTTTCCATTTAGGGTGACATATATTTTTGTTAATAATGCTGAATTCAGCACCACAATCAATAATAAATCTAAGGGGCCTTGTGTGGTTTTCTATGACTATATAGGGTAAGTTTCTTGCTGGTCTAGACAAAAATTTTGTTGGTTAATATTAACTTCCATAGGCTCGTTAGACTGATTGGATCTATTTGATCGTTGCGTTTGATTGCTTCGTGAGTAGTTAACATTTCGCCGTTGACTATCTTGCCTGTTATTATTGTTTTGTTGAAATTGACTGGTGCGTGTTCGGTTGTTGTTTAACTGTGGTTGAAAAGCTTCTCCACGATAATTTTGCCCTGCTTTCATTCCCTCAAAATTTCTGTTAAATATTTGCCTGTTGTTATAATGGTTTACCTGTCCGTTTGGATTATATTGCGTATGGAAATTATATGTTCTATTAAAAAAATTTGTTGGATTAGGTCCTAAAAATTGATGGTCTATTTCAACTATTATTTTATAAGCCTCATTCAAGGTCTGTGGATTTCGGCACAAGATTATTGTTTTAGTTGGTTCTGGTAAGTTATTTTTAAATGTATCTAGAGCAATTCTATTGTTCGAACTAATTAGATGTTGATCAATATTATTATTGTTTAACAGGAATGAATTATTAATTCTACTTAAAAGACTGTTAATATTATGGTAAAATTCCTCAATGGTTGTTCTCACTCTTACCAATCTTATTAAGGCATGTACCGAAAGCTTTTCTCCAAAACTATTTACTAAAATTTCTCTTATTTGGGGCCAGGTATTACATCGTCCATATTTTTGGAGTTCGCACCTAGCTGGCCCTATAATTTTATCTTTTATATACCCTGTTAGTATAATCTGATCATTGTCGGCAAATTCACTAATCATTGGAACCATCGAATCTATTCTATCCAAGAAATCAACCGTACTATCTGAACGACCGTCATATGGAGAAATCTTACTTACTAATTCTAATATAAACTTAAATTTATCAACTTGGGTCATACCTTCCATGGTGAATAAATGATTTTCGAATGTGTGTACCGTTGTTCTTCTGGAAACTCGATGACGCTTTGCAGGCACCCACGCTTTGTTGTTTTTTTTTTTTTCTTGTTATAAAGTACAGTTATATAATGAAAGAACTTTGTTTTGTTTTTTTTTTTTTATTCTTTTTTTTTTTTTTGTTACTTGAAAGTACAGTCACTGCACGTAATTTTAGTTGCACGTGAATGTGTTTTCTTTGTAAGTTGAACTTTATATTTTAATTTTCACTTTTAGTTAGTAATTGCTTCGCACTTGTTTTTTTTTTTTTTTTTTTGTTGGAAGGCACAGTTGGTGCTAAAAATCTTACACTAGTACATTTATATAGTAAAAGCACTCTTCTTAACTTGAAAGTACAGTCACTGTGCGCAATTTGAGTTGCACATGAATGTCTTAAGTAAGTTGAACTTTATATTTTGATTTTCACTTTTAGTTAGTAATTACTTCTCTTTTTTTTTTTTTTTTTTTTTTGTTGTTTTTGTTTTTATGCTTCAATTTTTACGCTTTAGTCTTCACTTTATTGATGTAATGTTTTCCTTGGTATATGCAACTTTAACTTCTTGCATTAACTTTTCTTTACTTGTTTATTTATCTGTTTTATTTTCTAAGCAAGTCGATTGCCGAGTTTTGCGACTGCGCCAGTTATATAACTAAATGAAAAGACTTTATTTTCTGTTTTGAATTTTATTTATTTTATGGTAATTCACGAGTAACAAGGAAAACGTCCACGACCGACCACGTTACTAGAGGAAGAAATCACCGATCGGTCTCTCCACCTACAGGAAGCCGCGGTTGGAGAGAGCGAGCGGTTTTAAAAAGATATTAGACGCACGCCTGGTGTTTGCATAGATCAAACACCAGGTGTCGCCAAAACTAATACATTGTGAGCGTTGCTTGCACCTTCGTAATATGTGCGGGTGAAGGCGTAGCACATTTGTAACACCTCCCCCACCAAGCCCTTTTGGTCCCCAAAATGGCAATAGTAAAAACAAACAAAAAACAATTCATGTGATCAGTCGTGTTAACAATTTTAAATGCCTTTTTGTCTTACAACTTTTAACATTTAACATTAGATTAAAATGGTACACCATAAGTCATTACCATGTACTTTTCTTTAACATAATTCTTTACTCTTATTTTATTACTTTTTTATTTGTTAATTTTGGGTCTACTTGTTCTTATATGTGATTACAAAAAGGAAATAATTTATACTAATACTAAATACTAATTTACATATATATTTAACTTAAATATATTTCATTTTACACAAAATTCAACTTTAACTTTATGGTACACATTTAGTTGTGGATTTTAATATAAATATCGTAGTGTATTCAACTTTGTATTTATTTCACATTTATTTACTTCTATAATTTTAGTTTAGATATTTGTTTGAAAAGTTTCTTTCTTGAATGAAAGTAGTTCGATGGTTTTACCGTGACCTTTTAAATTTAACTCAATATACTATGGTTGTTTTGTGGTACATGAAAAGAAATCGAATGGAAAACTAATTGGGTTCTACCTGGAATTTGTACTTTCGTTTCATTTGATTTTTATAATACTTCGTATTTCTTTTTGTTGACTGATCTATTACATAATTTCCATCGACTTTGGGGAAAGAAAGTTTTCTATACTTTGGTTTATTTTTTCCAACTGCTCGATTCTGCACTAAATTTGCGCAATGATCGAAATTAGACGTTCTAATTTTGTTATTCGCCTTTTGAATCCTACTCTCTTTTTCGACTCTAAATTTGTTTGCGAGCTCCTGAACTTCTTCCCTACTTATATTCTTGGATATGAAGTCTATAGGCCTGATTTTTGTCGTTGTATGTATTGTACTATTATAGATGGTTATAATATTAAACAATTTCTCATCCAAATCTGAACTGTCCCTGACTGCATTTTTGATTCGAAGATGTTCATTCAGTGTCCCATGTAAGCGTTCGACATCTGAGTTGCCAGTTTTCAGACAACCTGTTGTTTTATGAAACTCAATATTCTGTTCTTTTAGGAATTGCTCCACGGCGGAATGTAATATGCACGTTTCTCCATCTGATATAAGTTTGTTCGGTTTACCTAAGATCGAATTCTCTCTTTTATGGTTCTTAAGATTTCCATCCAATTCCTGTCTTCTAGATGATGAATCGTTGCATATTTCGAAAATTTGTCAATAGTTGTAAGGTACATTTTATTCCTTTCTGGGAACCAAATGTCCATATGAACGATATCATTGAAATACTGAGGTGTTTCAGTAATTTGCATTGCAATGCGAAGTGGTTGGCGATCGTGTTTCGCTATTTTACAGATGTCGCAATTGTTTATATATTTTTGAATTTCGATTAGTAAATTTGGATAATAATATTGTTGTTTCAATTCCAAAAACATTTCAGTAATTCCTCGATGATTTTTATTTAAGTGTTCTTCATTAATTATTGTTATTATCTCATTTTTGTCTACAATATCTTTTAGTCTTAAGCTTGATTTCAAAAGTCTTAAATTACTATTTTCGGAAAAATATTTTACATAAATGTTTTGAAATTTTAGGAATAAAGGAAGATTATTACAATATATACACATAGTTCCCTTACTTAATAAAACACCTTTCATAATTTTAAACAGGTTTTTGCTGTCCTCTCTTATTTCGACATGATTTTGTATTTTTTTATGTATAATTTTAATAGACGCTTTATCTCTTGGACCATAGTATAAATAGATTTGGTTTTTAAATAAGTTAATTGGCTTTTCAGATATATATATATGTCGGGTTTCGTCTTCTTTTGCACTATGTACAGTAGCTCCTGTGGTCACTACGTCTAAGCTATCTTCTACAGAGTCTGCCCTTGCAAACATAACATCTGCGTTATTGTTGCAATTTGTGCCAAGTTCATTATTAAAAATGTCACCAAGATAAAGTTCCTGAACTTCCTTTAAATCTGCTTTACCTTGATCTTCCTGATCAATGTACCTACTAAGGCCATCAGCTACACAATTTTCTTTTCCTTTCAGATATTCTATGTTAAAGTCGTATTCATTCAAGAAAATTTTCCACCGTTGGAGTTTCATATTAGGTTCTTTTATACCGTTCAGCCAAACGAGGGGCTTATGGTCAGTACGTATTATAAACTTTCTCCCATATAAGTATGTCCTAAAATATTTGACTGCCCAGACGACAGCGAGAAGTTCTTTTTCAATCGTCGAATAATTCCGTTCGTGGTTGTTCAGCGTGCGAGATGCATAGCATATCGGATGATTGCTTTGACTAAGCACAGCTCCTAAGGCATAGCTCGAAGCGTCGGTTGTTAGCACGAACGACTTATCAAAATTTGGACTTTTGAGAATGGGGTCAGTGCACAGCAATGTTTTTAAGTTTTCGAACGCTTTTTTGTATTGAGGATCTGTGATATTTACCTTTTCTGATTTTTTTAAATATTTTATTAAAGGATATGCAACTCTAGCATAATCCTTAACAAATTTTCGGTAGTATCCTGTTATACCCAAAAATCGCTTGATACCTTTTTTGTCTTTAGGGATTTTCATACCAACTATAGCCTTTACTTTGTTCGGGTCTGGCTTTATACCATTTGGTGTTATAATATGGCCTAGATAATTTGTACACGTCTCTGCAAAAGAGCATTTATTAATTTGAATTTTTAAATTCGATTCTTTGAGCCTGTTAAAAATCTTTTGTAACGAGTCAAGATGTTCATGGTAACTTGTGGAAAAGACAAGAATATCGTCTATATAAACGACGCAAATTCTATTAATGAGATCCTTTAAAACGTTATTCATCAATCTCTGGAATGTCGCTGGGGCATTCCTTAATCCAAAGGGCATTCGCACAAAATCATAATGTCCGCTTGATGTTGAGAAAGCAGTTTTTGCCCTGTCGCGTGGATCTACCTCGATTTGATGAAAACCTTTGACTAAATCTATTGTAGAAAAATAGTTGCATTTTCCTAATTTGTCAAACAAATCATCGATGTTAGGCATAGGAAATCGATCTTCTATTGTCTGATCATTTAATTTTCGATAATCTATTACAATTCGCCAAGATTTATGGCCATTCTTATCAACCTTTTTAGGAACAACCCAAATTGGCGAATTGTAAGGACTAGAACTAGGTATTATAATTCGTTGCTTGAGCATATCATTGATTTGTTTGTCAACCTCTTCTGCATGTATTTGTGGATATCGATATAGTTTGCTATAGATAGGTGTTTCATTTTTTGTATTGATTTTGTGTTTTATTTCGTTTGAGAAGGAAAGCTGATCGCCTTCTTTATAAAATATTGATTTGAATGAATTTATTAGGCGTTTTAATTTAAGAATATCAGTTTTACTTAAATGAGTAGCGAATACCTCATCAGAAATGTCGTTGATAAAATATTCATTGCAAAATATTGTTGATGAGTCTAATGAGAGGCTTTGTTGTGTATAGATTTCCTCTTCTTTATTGAAATAAATTGGTATAATTGCATTATCTGTCACAAGTGCCCGTCTCTTATAATCAATAATTGGATTTAGTAATGTAAGAATATTATTTCCTACCAAACCGTCGAAATAATTGTGAAATTGGTACTCTAGAAAATCGACGAACAATTTTGGGTTATTAAATTCTTTAAACAAGGGTATTCTGTAAGAAACATTTACCTCTATATTTCGGCCAAGGACGCTCAGATTACTATTATGAAATGGAAGTTTCCATTTAGGGTGACATATATTTTTGTTAATAATGCTGAATTCAGCACCACAATCAATAATAAATCTAAGGGGCCTTGTGTGGTTTTCTATGACTATATAGGGTAAGTTTCTTGCTGGTCTAGACAAAAATTTTGTTGGTTAATATTAACTTCCATAGGCTCGTTAGACTGATTGGATCTATTTGATCGTTGCGTTTGATTGCTTCGTGAGTAGTTAACATTTCGCCGTTGACTATCTTGCCTGTTATTATTGTTTTGTTGAAATTGACTGGTGCGTGTTCGGTTGTTGTTTAACTGTGGTTGAAAAGCTTCTCCACGATAATTTTGCCCTGCTTTCATTCCCTCAAAATTTCTGTTAAATATTTGCCTGTTGTTATAATGGTTTACCTGTCCGTTTGGATTATATTGCGTATGGAAATTATATGTTCTATTAAAAAAATTTGTTGGATTAGGTCCTAAAAATTGATGGTCTATTTCAACTATTATTTTATAAGCCTCATTCAAGGTCTGTGGATTTCGGCACAAGATTATTGTTTTAGTTGGTTCTGGTAAGTTATTTTTAAATGTATCTAGAGCAATTCTATTGTTCGAACTAATTAGATGTTGATCAATATTATTATTGTTTAACAGGAATGAATTATTAATTCTACTTAAAAGACTGTTAATATTATGGTAAAATTCCTCAATGGTTGTTCTCACTCTTACCAATCTTATTAAGGCATGTACCGAAAGCTTTTCTCCAAAACTATTTACTAAAATTTCTCTTATTTGGGGCCAGGTATTACATCGTCCATATTTTTGGAGTTCGCACCTAGCTGGCCCTATAATTTTATCTTTTATATACCCTGTTAGTATAATCTGATCATTGTCGGCAAATTCACTAATCATTGGAACCATCGAATCTATTCTATCCAAGAAATCAACCGTACTATCTGAACGACCGTCATATGGAGAAATCTTACTTACTAATTCTAATATAAACTTAAATTTATCAACTTGGGTCATACCTTCCATGGTGAATAAATGATTTTCGAATGTGTGTACCGTTGTTCTTCTGGAAACTCGATGACGCTTTGCAGGCACCCACGCTTTGTTGTTTTTTTTTTTTTCTTGTTATAAAGTACAGTTATATAATGAAAGAACTTTGTTTTGTTTTTTTTTTTTTATTCTTTTTTTTTTTTTTGTTACTTGAAAGTACAGTCACTGCACGTAATTTTAGTTGCACGTGAATGTGTTTTCTTTGTAAGTTGAACTTTATATTTTAATTTTCACTTTTAGTTAGTAATTGCTTCGCACTTGTTTTTTTTTTTTTTTTTTTTTTGGAAGGCACAGTTGGTGCTAAAAATCTTACACTAGTACATTTATATAGTAAAAGCACTCTTCTTAACTTGAAAGTACAGTCACTGTGCGCAATTTGAGTTGCACATGAATGTCTTAAGTAAGTTGAACTTTATATTTTGATTTTCACTTTTAGTTAGTAATTACTTCTCTTTTTTTTTTTTTTTTTTGTTGTTTTTGTTTTTATGCTTCAATTTTTACGCTTTAGTCTTCACTTTATTGATGTAATGTTTTCCTTGGTATATGCAACTTTAACTTCTTGCATTAACTTTTCTTTACTTGTTTATTTATCTGTTTTATTTTCTAAGCAAGTCGATTGCCGAGTTTTGCGACTGCGCCAGTTATATAACTAAATGAAAAGACTTTATTTTCTGTTTTGAATTTTATTTATTTTATGGTAATTCACGAGTAACAAGGAAAACGTCCACGACCGACCACGTTACTAGAGGAAGAAATCACCGATCGGTCTCTCCACCTACAGGAAGCCGCGGTTGGAGAGAGCGAGCGGTTTTAAAAAGATATTAGACGCACGCCTGGTGTTTGCATAGATCAAACACCAGGTGTCGCCAAAACTAATACATTGTGAGCGTTGCTTGCACCTTCGTAATATGTGCGGGTGAAGGCGTAGCACATTTGTAACAATATTAATTTTTTTTGTTTCTTATATCCGTTTCTCTCAAAAAAGACCACAAACGGTTAAAAGAAAAAGATTCTTTGCATTTTCAGTTTTACTTGCAGTGCTCCACAAAAGTTTACGTACTATAGAGAAATCTGCTGTAAAAGGGTGTTTATTCCCAAACCATATGTCACAACTTGTTTTGAAAGGCATATTTGTAAGGTACAAAGGACTAATTGAGGGTCTTACGGGAGGATATCAAAATAAACCTCAAAAAGCCAGTCAACAAACCAACTAAAAAAGTACGCTTCGGTATTGCTGGAAATTGCAAACAAGGGCAGAACTGTCCATCTATTCAAGCTCACTACAAGAGATAAATGAGCTGTCAAACAAATACTAGATCAAGAACAGCTTATAACGGCAATAAGAGTGATGAAACAAATCCAGAAATTCCATAACATCGAAGTGTATCGGAAAATATTACGTGGAACCAATTCTTGTATGGGGCCTAGACCGTGCGTGCCCATTGCAAATGGTGCCTTGATTTGCTTGATCAACAAAATTAACAGGCAAAAAGGGTTCTCGTTTGCAGGAGAGTACCTAACCAAGCCTAAGAACTTCTGGCGTATAACTATAATCTCCGACGAATCTTAATTCAACATTTTCTTTTACAACGGCCGCTTGAGGATGTATAGGACACTAACACCCATACACTTTCATTTTTTACGTCGTAGTTTTGTTGATCAATGATTTTTTCCTTAGCACGCATGGTCGAAACCCCATATCAAAAATGGTTCTCCATAATATTTTCGGATACACTTGGGTATTATAGAATTCTTGGGCTTGTTCCGTCAATTTTGTTGCCATTATAAACGATTGTTTATCTAGCATTTGCTTTATGACTCGTTTACCTCTTGCAGGAAACTTCGATGATTGGCCAGTTCTGCTTTTGTTTGCAGTTGTAAATTGTACCTGAAACGGTTTAGGGTTTGTTACTGGCTTTTTGAGGTTTATATTGATACCCTCCCGTAAGACTCGCAATTAGTCCTTATTGAGAAAATTTACTCACCGTACGCAAACTTTTGTGGAGCACTGTATATCCGTTAACTGCTGTATAAAATATTTTCTTTTAATGTATGAAGTGTAGCGTGCGTTGATGCTCTAGTTAATATAAAAAGTCTGTCACCCGGTGGTTTCTTTTTTCAAATCACGGATTATTTTGATACTAACAGCTGTTTGCCCCTTAAAATGTTCACGAAAGTTGGAATTAAAATGAGTCACTTGATAAAGTTGGGAAATATTAAAAACTTAGTTCCAAAGTGTACTCTGTGTAGCCTAAACAGTGGTTTTTTTTTTGTAAATGAAATGAAATGATATGAAATGAATTTAGTTTTATGATCGTATTTATTCGGTTATTCATTCTATTGAGTGCGTCAAGACCTTTTTCCAGGACATTTTATGCTTTAAATTCAAAAATGGCATTAACTTCAACAGATATTTAAAAAAATTTATGAAACTATCTCGATATATCGACGGCTCTGGCTATGACGAGTGGCTCCTCTACCACGACAGTGAAAAACTTTAAATTTATTAAATTACTAGCTGCACCCGGCGCGCCTTGCTACGCATAACATAAAACAAATTTAAAAAGTCACAGGGGCACCCTTCTTACAACTTTGGAGCTTCATATCTTTTCAACAGTACTTTTCACTGACAAAACTCGAAAGAAAGCTCAATCTTATTTTTAAAGACCTTTTGGTTTGAGTATATTACTCGACAGAATCAGGCGAACTTTGAATGTCATCTCCCACTTGACCTCAATGGGATGTTAGTAAAAAGCAAGAAGAGCTGTCTAAGATATTGACTACATCTTTTCTGTAAAAAATAAAAATAGATGTGAATATCGTTTGAAATAGGATGAGGCAACAGGATCAAAAGGTTGTACAACAATAACCTTCCTACTTTTATTGCTGTTCGATTTCCTGAAAATATTTTGCCGTTCCATTTCTTCTATTTGCTTCTTAATTTCTTGCTCATGTTTCAGAGGTAGTCTATATAAACGAGAATTAATTTGTTGATCGGTAGTAGTTCATATTTCGTGCATTATTGTATCGGTGTTAGTCAACTGATCCTCGTCTATATATACAAAAAGTCTAAATTGATTCAAAATCTTTCCTCTCTTTTTCATTTAAATGTAGTTAGTCTATTTTTCTGTTATTGTTTGAAATACATTTTGGCCCGAATAAAAGGGCAGAAAGAGTACTCTAACTTCGCCCAAAAAGTTGACTCTGGGCTTTTGTAGGGGGATCGACAACAAGCATTTTCCACGATGGGCGGGATGTCTATATCGCTCCGTTTAGGATTTAAAGGCCAATTTAAAGAAAAAAACACTGCAAATTTTACACTTGGGTTTATTATTCAACTTTTCAATGAATGATTTCTAAGAAGCAACAAATAAATCTAAAAAATGGTTAAAAGCTGGATTTTGTAAGTAAAAATTATAAAGCTTGTGGGGGCGTCTATATGGTACCTCTCTCATAATACTGATACTAACGCCCGAAAAAACTTTTAACTGTGATGGTCGATATACGTATTATTTGAAAGGAAGCAGATTTGTTTTTAAGTTAAATTTTATTAAAAAGCGTCGATGTAAGTCGACCATATTTGTTTTTAAGTTAAATTTTATTAAAAAGCGTCGATGTAAGTCGACCATCGCGATGGGGGACCGCATCAAATCACGTTCAGCAATCACTTTTTATTGAGAATATGTCTACAGATCGTATTTAGTTTCTTTTTTTTTTCTACGCACTGAAAGCTCCACCAATTGTAAGTCGTTGGAGCTACAAGGACGAAATTTGGTTCAAAAAAAGTTCTAGTCGTGCCGCTTATTTTGATGTATTGATGTACAATGTAGGCCGCTCCAAAGGGGAGAACGGGGGGCTTACATTTCTTTAAAGTTTCCGAAACGATTTTTAAAAACTATGTCGTAGAATTTTTTGAAACTTGGCCTAACCATAGGGCTAGATCCCCTACAGATCCTAAAGTTGAACCACAACGCTCAGAGCACCCAAGGGGAAGTTATGGGGGCTTGAAGCTTTTTAGTCTCCTCAACCGTTCTTTAAAACCGTGCAACAGATTTTGCTCAAATTTGGCATAAGGATAGCGTTAGGCATGTTATTGATTCCCTCAAAACGGCATAGTGGTCAGGGATCAGGGAGGGGAGAAAGGGGGGTTCGAAATTTTTTTCCGCATTTTCACATTCCGTCTTACATTTTTCGAAATTGTTGGAGCTCAGCTCGAATCAAAATAAATAGATCGAAGGTCTTGCTTATTCCAAATTCAACGCCACCTTCCGCATCAATTTGCAGTCAACCGTTCACGAGATATTTGCGTTTTACTATTTTAGTTTTTTTAAGGTTTCCGGAGCGATTTTTAAAAACTATGTCGTAGAATTTTTTGAAACTTGGCCTAACCATAGGGCTAGATCCCCCACAGATCCTAAAGCTGAACCATAATGCTCGGAGTACCCAAGGGGGAGTTATGGGGGTTTGAATTTTTTTAGTTTCCTCAACCGTTCTTGAAAACCGTGCAACCGATTTTGCTCAAATTTGGTATCAGAATAGTGCTTGGCATGTAATTGATCCCCCTAAAACGGCATAACGGTCAGGGACCAGGGAGGGGAGAAAGGGGGGTTCGAACTTTTTTTCCCCTTTATTCACATTTCGCCTTCTATTTTTTGAAATTGTTATATGTAACTCGAAAGTCTTGCTTTTTCCACATCCAACGCCACCTTCCGCATCAATTTGCGATCAACCGTTCACGAGATATTTGCGTTTAATGTGATCATATTCGATATTCAATTTAACAAAAATACAGGAGGCCTGGCCACGAATGATGACGTTGTCATCCCCATTTTCTCAATTCTCAACTTTTTCCCTTCGTCTGCTGAGATGTCAGCTGTGTGGTACAGAAATGAGAACAACGCGGAAGGACTCCTAGAGGGAGAGAGAAAGAGAGTTCTTTGTCTCTCTTGCTCGCATAAGTAAATTAAAGAAAGAAGTGTGAGAAGTTTATGTGTGTGTTTCATGTGAAAATGTAAGAGAGCAGTTTGGTTTGAGCGAAGGAAGAAACAAAAGGGATCTTGGAACTCAATGCGAACAATTTTGAGTGACGGAAGGCAGCGCAGACAATCGAAGAAAATTGAATTAAAAAGCGTCGTGTATGTCGACCATTTCGATGGGGGACCGCATCAAACACGTCCAGCAATCACTTTTTATTGAGAAATTTGTTTGCGAATACATGACAGTTAATTGATATCTTTTTTAGCAAAACACTAAATGGTTGATATCTCGAAAAATTCTATAAAAATAAAAATGCTTTTTTTTATTTTTTTTATTCTTTTTTCGAGATCTACAAAATGGCATTTTCGGATCTTTACAATTCGTATGCCACTATTTGAGCCAGAATGGTCAATCTTTTTTTTGGCTTAATATCTCGAAAACTGAACCTCAAAACAAAAAGTTCAAAACAAGAACTACATTTTCTTTTACAAAACCTATCAAATGGTACCGAACTTTATGAATTCCGGTAATAAAATTAAAAAACAATTAGTTTTTAGTTTTTTAGTTTTATCAGATAAGACGCACAGATTTGTTGGCCCATTACTTTACAGAATAAGGTATGAGGCACGGCATATAAGTCGTTTTTTGAAGTTTGTTGGCTTATAATCATTTACTAACAACTTTTCATGGCTGGCATTCTCTTTCGAACGATACCCATATCAAATATCCAAGAAAATAAATCCGGTTTTTGATTTTAGTATTAGTACTAACTTTTTCGCTAATAAGTAACTTTCTTAAAATTTTTTTTCGGAACTTTTTTTGGGCAAGTGAAACACATCATCTGTGGAAATTTCATTTCTTAATTCCAGGAGGTTCACCAGGTACCTAAAATAGGGGTTAATGACAGACAGACAGACATTTTTGTAATCTACGCCCCGCTCCCTTTCCAGTGACACCCATGTTGACCGTAAAAGTTAATAATTTTTTTGTCAAACGTTAGTTTCAGAACTAACTTTTTCTTTAATCTTCGACTATTTTTGAGTTGCCGAAGGTCACATTCATTCCAAGTTTCATCCCTTAACTACAGAGGATTCAGAAGCTATTAGCAAATGTGTAAAGGCGACCGGCAAACAGTACACCGAAGTGATTCTATAAGGGTTTCTTTATTTCTTTGGAACGAAACCCTAAAAAAGAAATGATACTCGCAGCAGTTTTGTTATTGCCTTTTGCTGCAGAAGCTACTAACTAGCTAAAAACCAAACTAACTATCTTTCTCTTTGATCTTTCAGTATTCTTCAAAAAAAAAAAAATATAACAATTTATTTTTAGGTTGGCGAAATAGACCTTGCATCTAAATTTCATTACTTCTTCTACAAAAGACAACGATAAAACTGATGTAAATATTACTTCTTCACTTCGTTTCGCCTTTTGTTAGACAACGGTCATAAAATAATAAACCAAATTTGTTCGTATCGACTTTGTAATTTGATATCCCTCCGCTCATGACCTATCCTATGTTCTCCTATCCTTTCCTTGTGTTCTCTTTTTTACCCTACAACAGACATTACAATTGGAATTATCAAAAATTTGTTTAAGCACACAAATGCGCAGCCATAAGCAACTTTGCTTCTGTAGCAAAAGACAACAACAAAACTGTGTGAATATCATTTCTTAACTACGCCCTTCAAAATTGTTCTTATCGAGTTCCAAGGTCTGTTTTGGTTCATATTCCTTCACTCAAACCATTGCTCATACATTTTCATATGAAACACACACATAGACTCCTCACACTTATTTCTTCATTTTACTTATGCGAGCAAGAGAGACAAAGAACTCTCTTTCAATCTCCCTCTCTGCGTTGTTCTCTTTTTGGTACCACACCCCCACTGACGTCACAGCTTACGAATGGAAACAACAGAGAAAATGAGGATGAAAACGTCATCATTGGGTAATCGATCATTACGTAATCTGGTTCCCATATATATTTTTTTACTTGAATATCGAATATGATGACAGTAATAAGCCAATATCTCGTGAACGGTTATTCGCAAATTGATGCGGAAGGTGGCGTTGGATTTGGAATAAGCAAGACCTTCGAGCTATTTATTTTCATTCGAGCTAAGTGTCAACAATTTCGGAGAATATGAGTCGGAATGTGAAAAAAGCGAAAAAAAAAAGATCGAACCCCCCTTTCTCCCCTCCCTGATCTCTGACCGTTATGTGGTTTTAGGGGAATCAATAACATACCTAACACTATTCTTATGCCAAATTTGAACAAAATGTGATACTCGGTTTTCAAGAACCGTTGAGGAGACTAAAAAAGTTCAAACCCCCATAACTCCCCTTTGGGGCCTCCGAGCGTTATGGTTCAATGTTAGGATCTGTAGGGGATCTAGCCCTATTGTTAGGCCAAGTTTCAAAGAATCCTACTGCTCAGTTTTTAAAAATCGTTTCGGAAACCTAAAAAAAATTAAAATCCTCCTTTCTCCCCCTTGGGGCGGTCTACTTTATGTAGCAATGCATCAAAATAAGCGGCTAGACTGGAACTATTTTTGAGCCGAGTTTTGTCCTTATAGCTCCAACAACTTAGGAATGGTGGAACTTTTAGTGCTGAAAAAAATCGGCCGGCGTACGGCGTACGGCGTACGGCGGACGGACAGACAAATTATTATTACATATATGCACTCTACAACCCGCCAAACGCAAACTGTGAAAGTTTGAGGGGGTGTTAAATTTTTTTTTTCTGTTACGATTACAAAGGTTTATTATAGAATAATAAACCAAAATCAATTGACATGATAAAAAAGTTATTAATAAACAACAACAACACTTACAATGAAGTATTATACCAGTTTTGAAAGCCAGAAACCTGTTTTGTCTCGGTTGATTTAAGACAAATTATTCGTCTCTACCAATTTTGTAAAATTTGCATGCAAAGTCAAGTTTTTTATAAAAAAAAAATAGAAAAAAAGCTTCTAAACTCTAAAAAAATTAAAATACAAAATTGTTTTGTCCCATTACTTGAACCACTTCAATAAATAACTCCACCAATTTTTAGCCAAATCGGAGGAGGGTTGTTCAGAGCCCCCCATATAGGCTGGGCGACATGTCATGTTGCCAATTCCAAAAATACAACAAATCAAAGAAAACTTAAATTTCAAACTTCAACAGCTTTCAACATTTCCTCCACCTAATATTTTCTTAAGATTAGACTTCTGTTTTTTAAATTAAAATAAAAAAAACAAGACATAAATCCATGAAAAGTCGTAAAGCACTTCCGCTGCGCCTGCATCAATCGCACGCATCCTCATCCATCGAAACAGCCACCGGCCATCACGTCTCCATCCCATCTCGCCACTTGTCAGTTTCACTTTCATGTGTAATTACCATTTCGTCAACAAACCTAAACTCCTCGAACTCATCTTATCTCTGCCTCTAATGGGCTCCGCGAAATTGACAATCAACTTGCGCTTGCGTAACTAACTAAACCGTGATTTATTACCTCAGAGCGGGAGAGACTTTGGTTTCCACCCCGCACGGGAGATTATGATGAAACTGAAACTCTTGTTTCCCCGGTTGCACGAGAGTGGCACGATTTGTATCTGCGCATAAAAATTCATGACTTGTCACATAAAACTCACCGAACGACAGCAGCCGCCTGCACCAGCCCCCCTCGACTAACAACTAATCGACGAAAATTAATGACAGCCGTGTTCGGTTTCTATGCGAGCCTCTGCGGTTGACAAAACTGCCAGCAATCAAACCGATTTCTATGCAAAACGACAGTGACAGTGATTTGAGCTGATTTCAGGTGATTTTTTCCTCAAAACCAACCGAGAAACCAACAAACGACGAGCTCTATTGTTGGCCACTGCATCGGCGGACCACAAATTGACGGAGCACCACCACCGGACCACGGCAACGGCAGAAACCAAGACGAGGGCAGGCCATGAAAGATGGAGGCTGACTGGAGAATGATTCCTTGGAAAAATGACCAAAGTTGAAATTCATCTAAATTAAGATCGCGCTCAGTAATGAGGCAACCACAATCGCCTGCAACACCTTAATAACAATTCCATTAACACTAATGTCTTCATTGGATCTGTCAGTTAATGGCGGGCGGACGGACGGACGGACGGACGAACCGACAGACGTGGTGCAGTGAAAAAACGCAGCGGATGGGAATTGTTTTGTGTTGCAGCAACACTCACGCACACAAACGCCGACACACCCGTTGCAGAAATTAACTCTCCAAATGCGAAAATAATTGCTGAAACAAATGATGATCCACGAGAGGTGGGAAGGGGAGCTCTGTCGGGCATCCGCGCCTGCCCCGCCGGTCACACCGTAGGACGAGCGCGTCTTTACGCACTTAAGTAAGTCATGAACCCTCTGAGCTCTCTCTCTCCCTCTCTCTCTGTCGGCGGTGAAATAAAAATGAAGAAATTAAAATAAAATAAATAAAATGTCTGTGTGGAGATGCAAGCGGGATGCGTTCGTTAGTCAGTCACACGGCTAATTCATGGCTTTTCGGCGAAGTTGGTGCGATTTAATCGGTGGAAGAATTATTTCTCAATTTCGCTTTAAGGGAGAGAGATGCGAGGGCTTAGTCTTCTAACAAATTGCACTTGAATTTGGAGTTGGAGTTGAAATTTGTTAATTTCAAGTGAACTCGAGTGATACGTCATCTGTCATTTTCCAGGAGTGTTCAAAAATAAAAAAAAATTATAAGATCCAGTAAGATTGAGCTAAAGCCATGATGAAAATTGGTAACAAAGTTATTAGGGTTCTTCAGTTTGTGAAGGCACGAGTTTTGATACTCATAATTCTCCGCGAACGACAGCTCATAAAAAGAGATGCACCCAACCAGAAATATTCCGTTTTTGTGAGAAGATCTTAGACATTCTTAAGACGTTCTCAAATTAGAGGATAGGGTTTGAAAGTCTGTCTATAACAAGTTGGGTTTTATAATCAGTGTGAAACTAATTCGGGTATTGTAGGGTTCTGCTTAAAATTAATGGTTGACAAATTTGCAACGCATCTTCTGATTTGCCAACAGGTTTGTTGTCTAACCTTTTTTTTTTAAGGAATATAGCTGCTTCAAACTTCTTTCATCATCGTCATCGGCGCAAAAACCGCCTCCACCTATCCCGATCGCTTGCCGACGCCATCCAGTTGGGCACCCCAAAGCTTCGGGCGTCCTGGTTTACGCCATCCTTCCAACGTAAGCACGATCTGCGTCGCTATCTTGTAAAGGGTGATTTTTTAAAAGCTATAGGAAAGTTTTTCAAAAAAAAACAAATAAAATTCAGAAAAATGCATGAAATCTTTATTTGAAGCGATAGTACGGTCCATAGAATTTAATGTTTGAAGATTATTTCATGCAAATGTTGACCTTGACTGCGCCTCAAATGGTCCATCCGCTTAGTCCAATTTTGGCATACTCTTTCCAACATTTCGGCCGGTATCTCACGAACAAATGCTTCAATGTTGTCTTCCGATACGTCAATTGAAGCGGGCTCGTCTGTATAGACATGAGCTTTAACATAGCCCCACAAAAAATAGTCTAAAGGCGTTAAATCGCACGATCTAGGTGGCCAATTGACCGGTCCCGAACGTCAAATAAAATGTTCACCGAACTCGCCTCTCAATAAGTCCATTGTTGCGCGTGCTGTGTGGCATGTGGGACCGTCTTGTTGAAACCACATGTCATGCAAGTCAAGCTCTTGCATTTTGGGCAAAAAAAAGTTGGATATCATCTATTGGTAGCGTTCACCATTCGATTCGCATCATCTTTGAAGAAGTACGGTCCAATGATGCCACCAGCCCATAAACCGCACCAAACTGTGACCTTTTCTGGATGCATTGGTAGCTCTTGCAATGCTTCTGCCTGATATTCACTCCAAAATCGACAATTCTGCTTATTTACGTACCCATTGAGCCAAAAATGAGCTTCGTCGCTGAACACTTTCTTAACTTTCTGAACTTTCTTAACAGAGCACGCATTTTGATAACAAAATTCAATAATTTGCAAGCGTTGTTCGTTTGTAAGACGATTCATGGTTAAATTATAGACCAAACTGAAGATGTTTGACAGTGAAACAAAACACGAAACGTGCGTCAGCTGTTTAAGCCAGTGTTGCCAAAAAGATAATAGCTAAAAAATCACCCTTTAGTACAAAAATATAACAATAAGCTTTTTTTTTTAATTTTGGCGCGTAATCTAATTCTAATTCAACGTTGTTTCAACGGATTGAATTTACTTCAGTTGAACATAACTATCGATTTGATAGAGTAGACAATTTTTGCGAAAAATGTCAACAAACTAGGAGTTGTGGAGTAAGCAAATCTACAAACACTGAAAAACGATCAATTTCCAGCTACGTGCCATCACAAACAGAAGACGCAGATTTCTGTGAGGTATACAAAAATTTATCCAAAATTTGATATTTGAGACTACCTTTCATTCAACTTTTTCAAGTACGTTAATTTGAATTTTGATTAAAAGGAAAAATCCATCTTTCATCTATTATTTTCTTTCAAAAAAGCAAATCTCGCAGTCGATTGAGTCGGAAACATTAATTTTATTTTGATCTATTAACAAATAATTAAAACTACATGCACATACACACATTATTTACAACCTAGCTGTAGGGACTATTGGTTTGATTTAGATAAGTCAAATTTTATATATGCAGTATATATATTATGCAGTTTATTAGTTTAGTGAGAAGAACAATATTAGTGTAGTTAATACAATTGAAAGTGTCATTAGTGGAAAACATTAATTTGCTTTTTAATCTCAATAAGTTTGTCGAAATCTCAAATTTCACATCAGTGGCTATTTGCTTTTCTTTTTCAAACGTCACATTAAAGAAACGATCCTTATGCTTTCTTGGAATGAAAAATGTGAATGCTTCGATCAAAATTGTTCCTGATCATAAAGAACGTTCATTAAAATTTTAAGTAAACTATTTTAAAAGGTGACTAGCTGTTACAAATGTTTTACGACATTCAACCATCTGTCAGAAACTTTGTTTTTTCTTTAATTTGGGCTAACTAGACAACATTTACCGAATGTTATAATTTCTTACTTTAATTGCTTAGCGTCCGCGCGTCAAAAAAACGCTTGTGTGCATCGGGGCTTAGAAACCACTGTGGAAACTAAAAAAGTTGGAAATGCTGAGGATGGCTTTAAAAAATTCAAAACACCATTGCCATCCTTACCGCTGCTCGATCCATAAGTCTGTTTACTGAGGTCAACATTTGGCTAAGGGAACCAAAAAAATCATTTTTTCGCACTCATACCCATTAGTATTGCCCATTGGTTATATACCTCTGTTGTACGACCCATACTGCTGTACGGAGTCGTAGTATGGTGGAATGCCCTGGAAAAACGTGTTAACCTCAAACTTCTCAGCCGTGTGCAGAGATCTGCCTGCATCTGTATCAGTGGCGCAATCAGAACCACACCCACAGCTGCCCTAGAAATCATCTTTCACCTGGCACCCCTAGATATCTTCGGCAAGCAGGTCGCAGCCTGTGCAGCAGTAAGGATCAGAGCCGCTCAAACGTGGCCTTCTAGATGCATGGGTCACTCTACCATTCTTGAGTCTATAGATCTCCCCTTCAGGGAGTTAGACTATACTCGCCCCAGAACTCTTTTCAAAAGAAGTTTCTCCTTCAGCCTGCCCTCCAGATCTGACTGGAGTGAAGGCATACCTATAAGTAATGAATCTCTAGTGATCTACACCGACGAATCAAAAACTGAATCCGGAGTCGGTGGAGGAGTCTTCTTCGAAGACTTGGGAATCCAGTTTTCATTTCGTCTTCCCAACCATTGCAAGCAGAGGTAACGGCGATCAAGGAAGCCTTGTCGTGGCTAAAGTACAACGTGGTATCGCATACCTCTATCACGATATGTACGGATAGTCAAGCTGCGATAAAGTCCCTGAAGTCTGTCACTTTTAATTCAAAAACAGCTCTTAACTGCCGCAAATCTCTTGACGAGATGGCAGAGCAGTTTAACATTCACCTCATGTGGGTGCCGGGACACTGTGACATCTCGGGGAACTGCCTGGCCGATGATCTTGCCAAGCGCGGAACCAGTGAAGCCATCCAACCGGATAAGGTCGGTCTCTGCGCGCCTCTTGCTACCGCGCTCCTCCACATCAAATCCAAGACCATTTCGGCAACCAATCTTAGGTGGTCGAATGGTACTACTTGTCGCGTCACCAGGGTAATCTGGCCTAGGCTAGATCCTGAACGCTCACTTAGTCTCCTAAGACTCAGCAGAATTCAGGTTAGGAACCTGATCAGTGTCATAACTGGGCACTCCACTTTTGGCAAACATGCCACCCGACTAGGCCTCCCGGCCAACGACTTCTGCAGAAGCTGCAGAGACGAAGAAGAGGAAGAAACCTCGCTCCACCTTTTAGGAACCTGCAGCGCCCTCGTGAACCGTAGAAAGAGGCATCTCGGCTACTACTTTCTAAACAACCTCGGTGAACTTGCTGACACCAGCATAAGCCGTATCCTCCGCTATATTAACAGCTGCAATTGGTTTCCAGAGTAGTGGGATGCTTTTGCATCCGCTCCATGTGGTATCACAATGGGCCTCATCTGGCCTAAGTGCTTGGCTGCCTTGCGTAGCCCACCACACGACCTACCTACCTACCTACCCATTAGTTGTCTGAAAAATTGCTCGGTGATGACTCTACAAGTCGACTGAATTCCCAAAGACTTCAATCCAAAATGTTGAATTCCTCAAAGACTTCACTGTTTAAAGTTGCATTCCCAAAGACTTCAAGTGAATGCTGTTGACTTTGAGTGAATGGTGGGACTTCAAAGTGACATCAAAGAATGCAAATAATTCTAAAGACTTGCAGTCAATTGATTTCAGTCCATTGACTGTCCCGAAAGATTGGTCCAATCAAGACTTCAAAACAGAATGGTGATTTTAAAATTGAAGTCACACTTATCTAATGAAGTCAATTGAATGAATCACAAATTGTGAAGTCTTTTCCGTGAACTCAGCGAATGCATTCCCAAAAGATTGCATTCTTTTACAACTCTAATCCATACTCCCGTTGAAAAAATTGCCTGTATACAACTAAAGTCTTACAGCACCTTTAATTTGAGTTTGGGACTGCTTAAAGACAATTTCTCTGCATACTTGAACTCGATAAACACAAGTCGGCTGCAACTATTCATGTAAATCATGCTCAAGAAGACTGTTTCGTACCTGATGACAAACCTGTCGGCTGTCAAGTTCCTCAGACCTTACAACCCAAATACAATTCAAGTATTTCAAAAACACGACTACCTATTTCCTTGTATTAAAGTCGTGGTTACAATTCTCTCGGCGATTTGATTTATTTGACGTCGGGTTTGGTTCAAAACTTTCTGTGGCTTAAAACTTTTCCTCAGTAGTCGAACCACCCACCCACCACCTTGGCATTCTCCATCGTCACTCGACGACTTTCGCTCCCCCAAAACACCCAACAACTGTCACTTTCTTCCTCCCCGGCAACAACAAACATCCGCTCCAGCAACACGACACAATAAACCGAAATCGAAGTCAATAAATCTTGCGCGTCACTTGCACTTCGTCTACGCGGGCATTTCCCCGGAATGCGTTCCGCTTCCAAAGGTAGTGCGATCGCCAGCCACGATCAGCGAGCATCCGTGAAACGTGACGTGACGTGTAATTTCCCCCACCGCACATCGATTATTGATCGAATATACTTTTGCACGAATGCGCCACGAATTTCACCGCAACACCAGCGCAGCGATTCCCGAAACCACAAACTCCAATTTTGCGCCAATTCGAGATGCAGCCCATTAACAGTAACACACTAACGCGTTACAGGCTGCAAATGAGCGGCGTCGCCGCATGAGTTGTCAATGTAATAGCCGCGCCGCGTGTGTGTGTGTGACTAAAACGATCATAAGATCCAAAGTCATGACACATGAAGTAAATATTGTTATTACGCCGATGATGGTGCCTGCAGATGCGACGCGGAGCGCGGCTTATCCGTTCCCTCTCACGGAGCGGCGCGTCGCCGCGGCAAAGCATTAGATGTGGCTTCTTTAAGTGAGTGAATGGCCTTAATGGCTGAATCATGGATGGGAATTTTAAGTGTTTGGCTTTTTATTGGCGGGCGCTTTGATGGAGGGCCACTCGGTGGGGCGCGATGCGACACGAAGGGCCGGTCAGGGGCAGGGAGCTAATTAATGTTTACTTAAAAATCTTTTCCCAACCGAAGACAGAGGGTTTCGCGCATGCGCGGAAAAATTCGCCGATTACTTGGAAAATGGGAAATTTAAAAATGAAAAAAAAAAAAAAAGTTACATGGCCATGCAAATGATGTGACAAAGTTTTCCATCTTTTTTTTTTCTGTCACCTGACTGTTTATGGGTGGTATACCGTTAAAGTGACCCGAATGAGCGGCTCAATTCGGTGAGCTTCTTTGACTCGAAATTCTTCACGTTTCACGTTTGACGTTTTCCAACCTCTGACAGATCGCTGTGCTCGATGTCACAGACAGTAACACAGATGTCAACCTGGCTCGCGGTTCTAAGTGAATTTCATTAGCAACGTGACGCCGCGGAGTGGCCAATCGACGGTGTGGCGGCTTCGTTCCACTCGAATGATTGCGTGTTAGGCACGGTGACAACTTAAAATTTGGAAAGAGACTTTGCGCGATTGAGAAACCGTTGTGTGGTAACGGTTACTTTTTTTTTTTTTTTTTCAATTTAACGCTTAGCACCGTGCCACAATCACTTGGATGCATCCCAGTCGCTGAATAGAATTTGCAACGAAACATTTTGATGGCAACACTGTTTGGTTTTAACGCCCAGAATGTCGTCATTCGGGGGTCAGTCAATTGGTTTTGCTTAGAAGTTGAAGGCTCAATTGGGGACGTGGTTTTGAAAGGGATGGTTTAGGATGATTTTCGTGGTCTTTTAGTGGGTCTACTTTTGAAAGAGCGAGAGCTTTAATTATGCCTACGAATATGTTGAAAGAAAATAAGGCAAAGAAAATTAATTTGACAAACTGCCTTAACAAGAACTCATGAGATGTGCCAAAATTTCATGAAAAATAGAGAAGTCAAGTGGAATGTTGGCCTAAGATCTCGGCTTTCTTTTTTAATTGCCCATAAATTTACTAAAAGTTTATAAAAGAAAAGAAATTATTGCGAAACTTTTCTGCAGAAGATTACGTTTCTGACGTTTTTTTTTTGGTATTGAAAGTCAACTTGAAGTTTGAGTTAAAAATAAAGACTTTCAAAGTTAAATTATGGTTACACTGGTTGGTTGTATATTTACAAGTTATTAAGGTATTTAAAATGCTAAATATTACTACTTCTTTATGTTTTCTTAGCAAATCACGTCCCTTAAGTCGCTTGATTTGCCTTTCATCCCAAACAACTTTTATTTTCTAAGATCCAGCGATGAATTGTTTCGGTTCGAGTTGTGAAAGCTTTCCTGACAGAAGTACTCCAATGGAAGTGCCAGCCTTAAGTTTAAGATTGAGTCAGATAGGAGGGCAATTCTGCTCTCGTGAAGCAATAAGATTAGCAATTGAAGCACGTGCCTGTAAAATATAAAACTAGACATTCAATTTGTAAATATGGATTAAAAGCAAATATTATTTACTTTAAAGTCGACTTTAGACACCCGATGAGTTTTCGATTGAATTTAAGAAAATTTCACAAGAATTTCTACACTTAAAAATAACAGACTTGTTTTGTTGCTATTTCTTTTCAAATGTCGAAAAAATGTTTTAAATTTTTTTGAAATGCGAGTTTTTAACCGCATTAAGGCATTAGCAACAAATGAGAACTTGATTTATTGATGGTTTACCTTTCGATGAGCAAAAACGCGTCCTTTTTTTTCAAATGCCAACCGAAAAGGAAGAAATTTAATGAGACAAGACTTAAACCGGACCAAATTCGAATTGTACAAATGGATGAAGAAATAAAGTGTGTTTCAAATCGTTCAAATCAAAGCAAGATGAATGAATTGAGCTATAAATTGGTGTACAAACATAAATCGAGTATCAACACTTTCAATAAACGAGTCGATTAAGAAAAAATTGTAGACAAATCGTTGCAACAGAATGCCGCTGAAACTGAGATGCTTAGTTGTTTTTTAAACCTGTATAATTAATCTTAATGTTACGCTACAAAATACAGTGAACTCTCGATAATTTGAGCATCCATAATTGGAAAACCACTGTAAAGCGAAGCATTCTCAGAGTCCTCTGAGAAAACATCTGTAAAACGAAGAAAACCTTAAGGCCCAAATCGCAACGGCGCGTTCGGTCGGTCGGCATTTGACGGTGGTTTGACATTTAAAAGCACACGTAAAAGCATTGCGCAGATCGAAATAGGTAGCGCGGTCGGGCGTTGCAACTTCGCAGATCGTAATACAGCAAGGCTGAGTCTATTTTCACTGCTGACAGATGTGTGTAAACATTTTTTCTTTTTTTTTTTTCGCTTTCTTAATTTTTTTTTCGAAAAGGCGATTATTTGAGTAAATAAAAGCTGCTTTTGATTTTAGTTTTAAAATCAAATAGTTTTCTTATAGGATGTGTTTTAGAGGATGGACAATTTTGACGATAAACTGATTTAGGGAAAGTTGAACCTTGAGTTCCATTCCCTTTTTGGGAATGAGGCGCGCGTTGCATTCTTTTTCGTAGTCGATAAAACGCGTACCAACGCCTGTCAAAGTCCGACCGAGTGAACGCGCCATTGCAATTTAAAAATAATAAAAAAAATAATAATCTGCGTAACAGCTCATACTGGGCCAGAATATAGCTTGTTCGCACCTCCATTGTGTTGTGCGTGATATATTTTGACACACGTGTAGGGGACCTACTGTTTAAAGCCGGTTCCGAACGATGAATTGCGAAATCTTTGCGTGACAGAAGTCCAGAAGTACTGTAAATGATGGCTTGTTTGCCTCCATAATTCAAAGTCAAGTTTAATTATAGAGGCAATTCTTTCTTTTCTTCAACAACCGTTAGTTAAAATACAGTTTTATTTATTTTAACCATCTTTATATTTTAAGACAGGTTTTTCCTGGTCTTTCCGTCCATACATAACATTCTATACAATCTTTTCGATTACCGCGAAATCATCAGGAAACTGAATGTGCAAATTCTTTTGTCTGTACGTAGGAGTTCAGGAGTTTCAAAAAACCACATAAAATTCAGAAAAATGCATGAAATCTTTATTTGAATCGATAGTATGGTCCATATAATTTAATGTTTGAAGATTATTTCATGGAAATGTTGACCTTGATTGCGCCTCAAATGGTCCATCCGCTTAGTCCAATTTTGGCATACTCTTTCCAACATTTCGGCCGGTATCTCACGAATAAATGCTTCAATGTTGTCTTCCAATGCGTCAATTGAAGCGGGCTTGTCTGTATAGGCATGAGCCTTAACATAGCCCCACAAAAAATAGTCTAAAGGCGTTAAATCGCACGATCTAGGCGGCCAATTGACCGTTCCCGAACGTGAAACCGAACTCGCCTCTCAATAAGTCCATTGTTGCGCGTGCTGTGTGCTGTGTGGCATGTGGCACCGTCTTGTTGAAACCACATGTCATGCAAGTCAAGCTCTTGCATTTTGGGCAAAAAAAAGTTGGATATCATCTCACGGTAGCGCTCACCTACCGATTCGCATCATCTTTGAAGAAGTACGGTCCAATGATGCAACCAGCCCATAAACCGCACCAAACTGTGACTTTTTCTGGATGCATTGGTAGCTCTTGCAATGCTTCTGGCTGATATTCACTCCAAAATCGACAATTCTGCTTATTTACGTACCCATTGAGCCAAAAATGAGCTTCGTCGCTGAACACTTTCTTAACTTTCTGAACTTCCTTAAAAGGGCACGCATTTTGATAATAAAATTCAATAATTTGCAAGCGTTGTTCGTTTGTAAGATGATTCATGGTTAAATTATGGACCAAATTGAAGATGTTTGACAGTGAAACAAAAACAAAATAGCGCAACATTGACCTTTATTTAAATGCAAATGTTGCGTAGGGTAACAGGGAGGGTCTGAAATACAAGTGCGACCAAGGCACTTTCGTTGGGAAGAACGTCACAACTTGATGGTTGGATTTGCCACTATTCGTAACAATTTCGGTGTACTTTTTACATCCTATGCACCCGAAGATCAATCTGAAGTATCTTTTCAAAAATTACTTTAAATTATATTTGACTGCAGCTTTTCTAACTAATAATTTGCCATGCAGCTCTTCATATATTGCAAAAGCCACAGGAACTTCATCGGTTTTAGTCCTTCTAATTTTTTGATTGTATGTTCGCACCATTTTACCTTTGAACAAACGTTGCAATATTATTAAGTCGAAGCCCTCTAAGTCGAATTTTCACGGCATATCAAAATTAGTTCGAGTTAGAGGGATTTTTTGAAAAATTCGAATTAGAGGGATTAATATTTTTTTTCTGCTTAAAAGCCTTTATTTTATTCAAAAGGAGGGAAAAAACACAGGAAGTTACTCAAAAAAGCTTGTAATTTTGGATTGAGTCTTAAAAAGGAGAGGAGAATGAAGCCTTTTAAAAAAGAACTCTGTTTTAAAAAGGCAGTGTTGGACCTCATCCGGACTCCAATCCATTCACCAATTGAAGCTTGAAAACGTCTCAGATGACTGTTTTTATATTAAAAGCAAATGGTTTGAGGCAAACCAACAAAACAATGAATAAGCAGTGCAGTTATGCAAACAGAGCCGCACGGTTGTGTGCACAAATAACCTATAGCGACGATTATACGGCCCTAGACGACAATTGTGTTCGCCCAACATCATTGTGCTTCGAGAACCATTGGCGAATAGTTTCGATTTTCTTAAGTTCTTTGGGTTGGATGTTTGCCGTGTAGATCGCCATGCAAATCCTCATTCTTGCTGTGAACATTCTCTTCCCTTCTTTCATAGATAAACAATAATAAGGACAACCACATGCGCTTTTTTTTTCCGACGTGTTGTATTTGCAATTCACGTTCCTGCACGTTTTATGAGCCGACGAGAGAAGGAAAAACAATGCCATCGAGGCCCTTCATCAGAAAGATTGTGGCAAATGAGACCTCGTACAAAATTTTACCTCCTTTAGATTTTTCTCAGTCAAAAAGTATTCCATCTACGTGATTATAGCCCAATTATCTCTAAAACCTCACCATAACTTCATCCGAAAAAAAAAAAAGAACTTGACACACTCCGCTCAATGCGGAAGTAGCCCGCGATTTATCGGACTCATACACCGTCAGGACGAAACTTTTAATGGTCCACCAGAAGCACCGCCACATAATCCACAAATTCCGAACACAACAATCGCCTTAGCCAGCCAACATCCCCACCCTCGCCCGCGCCTAAGACAGTCCAGATCAAAGGAGCACCCATTCGGCATTCAGCATTTGGCTGCCCATTAGGAGCAGTCGAGCATAAATCAATCGCTCAACGCGAATGAGGGACGCCAGCCAACAAGCCGAGTGTCACAACGCCAGTCATGAAGTCATGCATCTCCACGGCCATGGCGTGCGTGTGTAGGCGGCGGCGACTCCAATCCCCCCCGATAATCCAAACAATTGGAAATGCATAAATTATGAATCCCCACCACGCCGCTGATAATCTCAAAATTCTCACCAGCACCCACAGAAGAAGAAGGGATCACCACGAACTGCTCCAGCACGATTTATCTTTTGGCAGCAGGTACATCAGCAATTTGTCTATTTAAGTCGCCACGGCAAACGGCTGCACCGTAAAAATGCAAATTCTATTGTTGCCCGGCCCGGAAAAGCTGTAAGAGGAACGAAACGAAACGAAACAAAAACGAGAAAAACTGATCCACCACCGATCACACAATGATCACAAAAGATGAATAATTTTATAATATGACGGCGAGTGATTTAAAAGAGTGTTTTCCAGCACGGCACGCCGCATTCCCGTCCGGGAAAACTGGTAGCTCCTTTGGACATAATGCCACATGCCCATAAACCGACTTATTTCCATAATTCATGATTAATTCTAGAATTCGCCAGGCGGAGTGCACTGTCTCCCGCTGGACCGCAGGACTCTCCGCCGAGATTCGCGTGATTTTTATCTGATCGCAAATTAATCATATTAGTTTGTGGAGCGCACTCGCGCGCTCGCGCGCACAATGAATGATCCACGGAGGTCCGCGGTCGTCGGCGGTGATATTTGCCCAGACGCTGGACCGGGATGAGGAGAGGACTTCGTTTAATTTAACGAAACGAAACGAAACGTCGGCTGGCTCCGGAGGGAGAACATAAAGATTTTTCGAAATCACTTAGACACGACAGAGAGGATCGCGACGGTGGAGGTGGAGGAGAAGGAGAAGAGCGTCTTGTCGGAAGGTCAAACGTGTTTAAGGGATGGTCTGGAGGTTTCGAGGTTTGGAGCTCCTGTTGGCCACGATTTTTGAGAATTCTCTTTTTCTTTTCTGTGCACGACGACGATGATGAGGGAGATGATGTTCGTCTTTGGGAGTGTGTAGTGCAGGGAGAGAGCACACAGGACATTTCACGCCACACCCCATTAATCATGTGTCAATGGCCCGATGCGGTAAGCGATGATCCTTTGTATCAGTTCCTCGTTGCTCGTTCCTTCTTTTCAATGGAATTAGTAAATGCAATTTTAGGAACAGACGTTGTCGTCGTGCAGAGAGAGGCGGGACTCTTTTTAATTGATGGTTCCTGGGGAGATGGTCAAATCTGTCACCGGGAACATTTAAAGGAGTTCTCCGTCTTTTTCGGCGGAAATTAATGGACATCGCAGTCCATTTGGTTGTCGTTTAATTGATAAATTAGACGTAGACTTCGGGAAGTTTTCACACTTTTTGGAGATTTGGGTTTCTCGTGCGGATTTAGACGTGGGTTGACGATCTGTTTGATTCTGATTTCAAAGTTGGACCTTTTTGGAGGTTAAAATGATCGTTGCAAATTCAAGCGGACTTCGTGCTCTTTTGGGGATATTTGTTAAATTTCAATTTCAATCGATTCAGTTGTCGATTTCTTCGCGAAACAAAACTTTAAAGTGAGCAGATGTCTCAACGTTTATTGTAATGTTTACATGTGCATCTACATTTTGTAATAAAATCTATTACGAAATGTAGGTGCACCCCTTGCCAAGTCTGCCTAAGTTTGGAAGTGCCATGAGGCCTACTTTTACCTGCAAAAATTGTCTGTGATGCATCAGAACTTAGAAGTCTAATTTAAATCATTCGTCTGATGTTTAAACGCTTAACAGCGAGTTTCCTTCACCAGAAAAATACTTCGTCAGTCGGATTCGTTGATCTTGAAGACAGATGTATTATTGTGGCTAAGAAAAAAACTAGCTAACTTACTAAGCAACATCGGAATGTATTAGAGATCATTTTTTTGGTTCATTCTGATGGCCTACAAACGCTTAGTAACTAATTTACTTTCAGGAATGTGCTTAATCAGTTTTATAGAAAGACGTGGTTAAAAGAGTCGTCAGTTCAAAAGTCACATCTTCAATTAATATTTGAACACTCATTCAAAGCGTAATTTATTTTTGTCAACTCACAAATTCATAACCGCAAACGACTAAATTTGTTACCTGTTCCTTAAAAACAAGGCTTTTTCCTTTTCAATCGTATCCGCCGACGAATTCATTATGGTGAACTTGTCGTTGAGTGCGGTCGTTGTAAATGATCAAAATTAAATTATGAACTATTATTTTATTCTTCCTCTTTTCTTTCATCGGAAATTTAACGTTCTAGCTGAAATGGCTAACACAATTTAGGTCAAAAAAGTGTTCTGAAGTTTTGATGCAGCTTCAAATATCAGGAGCAATCAGGTGAAAAACGGTTTAACTTTATTTCCATTAATTTAATTTGTTTAATTAGAATATTAGTTTAATTGTTTTATTAGAATATTAGAACTATCCCATTATGATCAAGACATGGACTTGTTGCCACTTCATTATGTCATTTATCACATGACTTCTTGGAGGCGAATTCCATGAATAAAATTCTTTCGAATGAACAGAAATATACCGTAATCACTTACCATTCTCCGGCAACCTTTCGGAACATTTGGTGAGAATAATTGTTCGAGTCGAAATTGCCCGCCTTATCGAAAAAATCTCAGAAATATCTGGAGGAATTTCTTTAAAGATTTTTATATTGTTATGAAAATCACGAAGATTGGGCGAAAACGACGAATAGAAAATAAACGCGGAACGATAAATGCCAAACAATTGAAACGGTGTGTAAACAAAATAGCAAAATGAAACGATGTTAGCAATATGTTAGTTCAGAAAGAAGAGAGTTATGTTTTGTGTTCTTTGATACAATGTGACTTTAGTCCTTTAAATTCTAATTAGTATAAACAAAAACAAATAAAATTTTACGCATATATTTTCTATAGCGCGAAACTCAAAATTTGTGCAACATTAACTAAAATTAGTACTAGAGTTTAAATTGTTCAGTTCATGTTGATGTGCTGTAACAAATATCAAAATGGATGTGCTCAGGCGTTGTCTTGTTGAAAAAAAAAGTTCTAGTGTTGGTGAAAGTTTACCGCTTTTGAGTGATTTTTTTCTTCAACCTGTCAAATTGTTAATAACGCAGATCCGAGAACCTCACAGTTTTCATTTCACTTTCATTTATTCATAAACAGTTGAAGACCTCTAAGTCGAAAGCCCTCTAAGTCGAAAATCCCTCATTTTTCGCCATATTTTGGCATTCCCTTTAGTTTTCCATTCAAAATCCATTCTGAAGTCGAACGCCTTCTAAGTCGAAAAACCCTCTGACTCGAATACATTGCTTCGACTCTTGGTCTATTTTCAATTCCTCTAAGTCAATTTTTTTTTTTGCAAAAAAATAAACAAAAAATTTCCTATCGCAACTTGTATGGCATGCTCTGACTCTCTCTCAATTTGGCACTGGACGACAAGCACCTTTCATTTCATGTTAATTTCTTACTGCAAACACGTCGGAGAAAAAAGCGCATGTGATTGCCCTTATTATTGTTCACCTATGTAAAAAAAGAAAGAGAATGTTCACAGCAAGAATGAGGATTTGCATGGCGATCTACACGGTAAACATTGAACCCAAAGAACTTAAGAAAATCGAAATTATTCGCCAATGGTTCTCGAAGCACAATAATGTTGGGCGAACACAATTGTCGTCTAGGGCCGTATAATCGTCGTCTATGCACAACGACAAATGAGTTATAGGTTATTTGTGCACACAACCGTGCGGCTCTGTATAAATAACTACGCTGCTTATTCGTTGTGTTGTTGGTTGGCCTTAAACAATTTGCTTTCAATATAAAACCAGTTAGCTATCTGAGATGTTTTCAAGCTTCATTTAGTGAATGCATTGAAAGTCCGTATAAGGTCCAACACTGCCCTTTTAAAATAAAGTCCTTTTTTAAAAGACTTCATTCTCCAATTTTAAAGATTCAATCCAAAATTACAAGCTTTTTTAAGCAATTTCCTGTGTTTTTTTCTCACGTTTGTACACTTTTGAATAAGATCACGATTTTTAAACAAAAAAAAATATTAATCCATCTAACTTGAATTTTTTCGAAAAATCCCTCTAGCCCGTGAAAATTCGACTTAGAGGGCTTCGACTGTAATAATAAACTTTACACAAAACTATTATATTTAATGTTATAAGCAGCGTAAGACTTTATAAAAATTTTGAGTAGTGTTGGTATTGCTGAAGTCAGGTTTTCGATGAGCTCAGAGTAAAGTGTTACTAGATAGGTATGAAACTTTTCTCAATTTCCGATCTATTAGCTGCTGTAAATTTTCATTTCATTCAAAAATAATTTTAAGATTTTAATGAAATTCTGGCTCAGTCGTACAAAGTGGGCCAAACACAAGTTTCTTTTAAAAAATGTAATAGAATGAACAAAATTAGTTAGTTTTCCATGTGCTACGGCTTTATTAGCAAGAGCAAACATGCCCATTGATTATGAAATACAAAATCATTTAAGCGGCTGCTTCAGCTGACTCCGCAGTAGTCCATTCTGTCACTCACAAATTTTTCAAGACCTTGTTGATTGTTTTGGGCAGTGGGTCATGTACGTGAACTACGCTTTTCATGAATTTTTCTACTTACAGAAAAAAAGTGTCAACGCATCTTGTGGTCTGATGTCCACTGCTTTAAATTCAATCAAAAAACACAATAAATACGTTTTTGATAGCCACAGAAATTCCATTCCGTCCAAACAAATAAAAATATTAATGATGCTAAAATTTAATTGACACCAAAAATCACTCAAATCTAAAGCGCCACTTTTAAACGTCACCATTTAATAAATTAAACTATTTTGTCGCGATGTATTTCGATTCAGAGTAATCTCTAAAACAACTGTACGAATTTTTATTAAGTTTTCAAAACTAGAACAAGTAATTTTGCGTGAAGGATATACAATCGACTCTCGATTATTTGAAACTGTAAAGTTTGACCACAAGAACATTTCGCATTACGAAGAGTTAAGAAGCCAGAGTAAACAAGAATTTAAATAACTAAGGAGAAGGAAATAAATCAAATAAACAAGAGTTTGATCAAAGTTCGTAATTTATTCTTAAAAACTTTTCACAAATGCAAATTTTGAAAAGCAGTCTATAGTTTTCTATTAAGAGAGCGACTTTTGCTTATCATTGTTCAATGAACTTTCAATTACCAAGAAATTAACGACAGATCTGAACTTGGCACGATAGATCTGTGCATAAAAGACGCTTCAAGTTGAATGGAAAGCCAAGACTTAAAATTATTGAATGCTGGCAAACAAGAAATCATTCTTTTAAATTACCGAGGAAGCTAATTGAACCCAAAAGGAATGCTTTCTTGTTTATCAACATTCAATAATTTTAAGTCTTGACTTTCCTACTGTCTTCAACTTGAAGCGGCACAATGAGCCCATCTTTTTCCTAAGTGTACGATATTTTCAAAATGGTGTCTCTGTTTTTCAAATGACCACCGAAATCAAATCATTGAGAGATTCAATTTAACGAGTGTGAGATTATCGAGTGTCGACTGCAGACCGTACTCTTTGACAGTTATTTCGTAACATTTCTCAAACACAAACAACGAAATCAGATGAAGTTGTACATTCGATGAAAAGGTTAAATGACAAAAACTATGTCAGAAAACGTCAAGTCAAACAGCTTAAGGAACTTCCAAAACCCCTCCTGGAAAAGTAGCAGAATAATTTTTAGCGTAGTAACGTAGTAGAATAATTTGTAGCGTAGTAGCTTAATGACCATGCAAATGAGAAATCAGTAAAAAAGTCATAGCCGTTTGCCCAATTGTTTTCCAACTTCGAATTCAACCTTCCTAATGACTTAATTAATTCTAATGGCTTCGGAAATGGAAAGATTTTTCCACAAGATCGAAACTCCTAAACAACAGAATTGTTTCTAAATCACAAAAGCGACTTTTTCACTTTTCGGCAGTCCAGCACACGATTGCACGAGTTTCGCTATCAGATGCGTGAAACGGCGGCGGTGGCACTCAACTCCACCGCGCAATCCAAGTCTATAAGTCAAATTTTTCACTAAGGACAGCACGTTGTTTGTTGTTGTTGGTGGTGTTTATGTGCTGTTCGCTGTTTCGCCACAGCTTCTTGTGTCCCATAGACAAGTGGACTCACAATATTTAACCCCGGACACCGGTAAGTAACGCGCGGCTGACCAGAATCGTTTAAATTGGACACGGATTCAGATACTCCACACCAGTCTGGGCAACCTACGAGCTAGGGGCTATTTACATCGCGCGACATCGATACCAATTTACACGAGGACGGAATTTAATTTAAGGCCTCGACTGATGTTTTTTTAATTAAATCAGTTTTAGGACGAGTGCGAGAGAGGATGGATGGAGTCGAGCCAGAGCACAGCACCGCACCGCACAGCAGCCGCGAGTGAGTATGGGAATCTGTATTGTCCATCCGGATGCGAGACAAAGGTGCGGCCATAGGGAAATTACTTCGCCCAAAGGCCCTGCTCAAAGGCCCCACGGTCCCATTAATTGTGCCGGACGCGGACGAGGGGGGATGTGACTGTGTGGCTCGACGAATTAATGATGCTTCACATTGCGGCGGCCGGGACGCGCGCGTCCTTTGTCGATGTTCTCGCGGTGCGGTGGACAGCCTCCGCGATTTAAAGCAGCATTCCTGGCACCACACTCTCGTATATCAAAGTCATTAACTAATTACGCTCGTGTGGCTCTCTCTCTCTGTCTCGCGCGGTCCGATCCCGATCTGTTTTCAAAAATCCAATCCATGGATGTTTTATGCCACCGTCACAAGAATAATTGCGATTGCGGAGTCGGAGTCGGAGTTGGAGTCGTGGCCAAAAGGGACGACGGTGGAGGCTGCACAGGGCTTGGCAATTAAAGTGTGATCTTCATGTTCCCTTACCGTGCCCGGCGACGCTGGGGGATGGACCTAAAATTGTTTGGCAGTTGTGTTGTCAATGCCACTTAGGCCGGGGGGATGATGGCGATGGCAATGGCGATGGTGATGACGATTCCGGAGCCCTGCGCGTCTCCCTCCAATAACACTTTCGATTCAATTGCGAAGCGATGTGTGAATGTTGGCGGGATGCAGGCTCCCCTCCCTGGAGCATCCTGCCCGAGAGAGGGAGAGAGAGATGATGGTGTTTTGTGTAATTTCAGCGGAATTACCTGAGCGATTAATTCGACGTTGTTGTTGCCTGCGACTTGAAGGACTTCGCTCAGTCGAATTGTCTCGAAGCGGTGTCGCTTCGCGTCGTTGGCTGGGATGTCAAAGGTGGGCCTATGTCGACATAGGTCTTTAATTGAATTCCATTCGTCGTAAATTTGCGGCGCTGTCGAGACACAGTCGTGGCTGGCGTGGCATGGCACGGTACTCGCATCGATTGAAAGGTGTAGGGGCCGAGCGTGAAGATACTCTCGCGTCTAAGTGGATAATTGTTGTTTGCAATGGCGACAAATCGGACATTTTGACATGAGCACAGGGTCTCAAATGGGCACACTGACAAGAGAGCATGGGACAAAATGCTTGTGCATAAGAGGATTCCAGCAAAGGGTCTGAAGTCTAGTTAAGTTGTGTCGCAAGGGCTTGGACTGCGGCGCGGAAGTTATTTTGCTTTAGAATCCAAAATCGGTGTATGTACAAAACTTCTTAGCCAAAACTTATTGATGACTTGAATCTCGAACTTCCAATTCAAAAAACTGGGGTCTTTTCTTTCAAAGCGAAACGCCTGTCTGTGCTTCAAAATCTTAAGTATAATTTCTGACGAGGAACAAGCCGATCATTTTTTTAAATTGCGCTTGCAAGATACGAACAACTGTGGACGAAGAAGATTTTTAGAATTAGATCAGAGTCCATTGCATGTTGCGATTTGAAGGCCCGGGCGGATTCAAATTGACATTTAAGAAAGATAAAGTCCTTTTGTCATAAACCAGAAGATTCGATTCAAAGTTAAAAAAAAAAAAAAACATTAAAACGGTTTCAATTTGCTAAAGACAATTTTCCTAAGGAGCTAGGTTTCCTTACAGAGATAGCTCAGAAAATGGTAGGTAAAATTCTAAAATGTGATTTTGTTGATGATTTCTCATGAACTTGAACCATTCAGAATGACAATGACTTGAAACACTCTTCGCGAGTGGTAAGGTCAACGTTGGAATGTAAAAAAATAAAGGTTTTGAACTGACCAATGTCTAGGGCTTACTTAACCCCAGACAAAATCAATATTACATACGACAAAATAAAATAAATAGTCGGCGTAACAGGCCAGAGCCTAGCTTCTTCGCGCCTCCACTGTGTTGTGCGCGATATATTTTGATACACGTGGAGGGGACCTACTGTTTAATGCCGATTCCGAAAGGCGAATTGCGAAAGCTTTCTATGACAGAAGTACTCCAGGAGGGTTGTTAGTCGTTCGCTGGAGATGGGGCCGTGAAAAATGTTTGTGGTGGTCCCCGAGCCGGATTCGAACCCAGGTATTCTCGCTTAACAGTCCGAGTTTTTTACATACGAGGTCTGTTCAACAAATAAGGTGCATTTTCAAATTTCGTGGCTACGTACATTCGATTTTTCTATTTTGTTATCTTGGTACACTCGTCTCGAACACATGTTTACAGTTTCAGCTACAAAGCGTATTTATTTTGTTTGTGAGAGGCATAAAAGTTAGACATCTTTAGCGCTTTCGGCCTTTTCCTGCTGTCGAAAAACATGAATCAAAGAATTTGCATTCAATTTTGTGTGAAAAACGGAATTAAGTGCTCAAAAACACTTCAAATGTTGACAGTGGCATATGGTGAGTGTTCTTCTTCTTCTTTGTGTGGCGCTACAGTTCGGGATGGACCTGGGACTCCTTTAGAAACCCCCTCCAGCCACAGCAATCCCGTGCCAGCTGCTTCCAGCGACTCACACCGACTTGGTTCAGGTGTACGTTGAGTGTACTCGGAGTCAAAGAAATGTTTACAAGTGGTACAAACTTTTCAAAGAAGGTCGAGAAGATGTGAATGACGACGCTTGCCCTGGACGCCACAGAAAATCAACAACCAATGAAAATGTTGAGAAAGTGAAAAAAATTGTTATGGGGAATCCTCGAATCACTTTTAGAGAAGTCGCTCAAGATGTCAACATATCGGTTGGCTCATGCCATGCAATTGTTTTGGAAATTTTGGGCACGAAGCGTGTGGCAGCGAGGTTCGCTTCAGCCTAAATTCAATGTGGCCAAAATATCAGCTTGGGTTATGAATAGAATTCATAGCAAAGAAATGACTTGCAATGAAGACCTACCGGTTCAGTTACCGTAATTCTAGGTCTCGCCTTCTTAGATTTTCAAACTGTACCAACTGACTGCAAACTCTTGCGTGACACTAGCAGACCACATGTCGACTAGATTCACGTCCCATTAAGCCCTACAAGGCCATCGCCTTAGAAATAGCCGCACACCTCCTGCCCACACCACCCTTTTCCTGTCGGAACAAGGCCACCGTCCTAATAACAACCACACTCTCCCTCCAACCCACAAAAAGCAGCACCCCATTTGCATCTCTGCGTTAAATAATCACTCCGCCCAAGCTGCGAGACAATTCCTTTTAAGGCGAAACATATTTAAGATCGAACTTTGATCGGGTTGGGTTCCGAACCCGTCCATCGGCCAAAGACAAAAGCGCGCAGTTTCTCGCCTCTCCCGTCCAACATCTAACTCCGATCTATCGCCGGTCCGCAGCGAAGTGTTGATGTTAATGAAGTAGGTCATGTTTGCACGTTTTGTCCGCACTCCGCATAAATTACCCGTCGAAATATGGTCGCGTACTTGTCAGAGGGGAAAAAAAAAAGTTATTTATCGGCCGCGTTGGCAGCCGCATCTCATTGTGCATGAATATTCATGACGCGAGGTCTCAGTAATCGTGTAAACATGATTTCAAATGTCCATCTGTCTATCTGTCCGGCGATCTGAAGGACGATAGATGGCGGTCACTGGCCCCACAAAAAGAATCCAAAAAAGAGGCCATTAAAATAAATTCCCCTCGTTGAGTAGGCGTGGGCAACAAGTCCGTTAGGGCCATCTCTCAAGTCGCAGCCCCAAAAACGCGGCGTATTAAGTTTCCAAAGGACGATGGGTGGTGTTGGCGCGTCTCAAACTGAAAAAAGCGTTATAATAAATGAATCCGCGTACGCCTATCTTCGCCGGGCCGAGACCTAAGTGACCAAAAAAACTCATTGGCCACTGTCAACACATAACCAGATGCGCAATTTATTGTGCCAAACTCAATTATTTAAGATCCGCCCGAAACGAGAGGCGAACAAGAATGCTGCGAGAGAAAAAAAAAAAAGAAGTCCACACACAACCAGGCCGAAGGGCCAGCGGTCCCCGCCCGTGCTCGGAACCAGGAAGCACATCGGCCAAAAATAAAAATGATTATCTGGCCAAAAAAAAACGCGAGTGCGAGTGAGAGAAAAGAGAGCGAAAGAAAAACGATCCTTACACCAAAAACAATGTCCAACGACACTTTCAATGGCACCATCCTCTTTCAACATGGTCGTCCACCACACCGTCCACCGTTCGAGATGGTGATGATGATGATCGCCGCGTCGCGCTGCGTCGCGTTCGCCTGCCTGACGATATGATGGAGTGCCCGTGTCCCGGCCGCCACCAACACCAGAGCGTCGACTGGCGACTTTCACATTTCCGCAGGAATACATCCGCCGCGTGTCGGGCCCCCCCTCTCTCGGTCAATTTATATTTCAGCAACAAATTATGTTGCGTGGCGCGGCGGCGGTCGGCAGGGACCCGGCTTCGCAGAAACAAAGTGCACTGGAAGTCACACGTACCCCGTACATGGGTAATCCTTTGTGGCCCTGCCCAAAAAATTCTGTGGCTCCTTCTCGCCGAGTGTGGGTTTAGTGTGTGAGGCGATTTTTTGTGTGCCTCGTTTTTGGCCAGGCCAAGAGTACAACGACCGGATGATGATGCGACCGACGACCAACGATGGTGAAGACGGTTGCGCATTCTTCTTCTTTATTTCTGCGATTGTCACCGGGGCTGGCCCCGAAAATTGTGTAAATCGCAGCGACAGTTGGGAGACAAGTTAACACCATCTCACGCCACACCACGGAACGTTTGTATTAACCGACCGTAAAACTAGAGCTGTCATCGCACGGTCGATCGGGGGCAGGGGCGGGGGTGGGGACATCCTTGCGTTGTGTTGTGTCGCGGCCGTTGACAGTTTGATGAATTAAGATTTTTCGCATTTCTCCCGAGGGGGTCATTCACCGGGCGACGGTCTAAGTGTGCTACAAAAAATTCAATTACCACCTCGAGGGGCTGAAAGGTCACAGACACACGTCTGCCTCTGTATGGGTGAGGATTTTCAAAATTTATTCTCACTCCCTTTGCGGTTCGGTCGGTCGGCGGACGCGAGCGCTAATCTTTTGGGTCATCGCCGGTACAGGGTCCTGCGCGGACGGATTTCCCTTCATAACTCTTTCGAGGGAGCAAAAAAAATCCCCACCAACACAAACACACGATCGGCGATCCGAGAAATTATTAATAAAAATGATCAACGGTCCGGTGCGGCTGGCGAATCCCTAACAGGAGCAGCGGCAGCGGTCTGCGCCACGGCCGACCGGGGAAGTGTTAAGCCTTCGGGTATAAATAATCGCAAATGTTCATATTTTACGCGGTGAATGAGGTCCACGAGGAGAGGGAGACTTCGTGGGTTTTTTTTTTGTGTTTTTTTGGTCACCACTTGGTCCCGGTGGCGGGCTTGGAACTTCTTGGACGCGATGGGGAGAGGGAAATTGATTGCTATTGTCACACCTCCTCCTTCATCGATGCGGGGATTTGGTGAAAAGTTTTTTTTTTGTTTTGAAGCACAGGCGGGTGGAGAAGTCGGACAGATTTATTTTGCTCGGCGAACTTTTGCGTGAGTCTTGAGAGTTTATTTGGTGAAAATTCGCCAACTGGGGAGGGGCTACAACCGACGCTTTCAAATTAATGCTAATAAAATTGAGCAGATACAGGTCTTCCTGGGTGATGTTGGCCAAGGCACGGTAACCTGGACACGTGTTCGGGTGACGGTCAGATTGGAGAAGTCTTATTTTGGCCATCCATTAGCTGCATTTCATTTAACTACAAGTAAGTAAGTTTGTGGGCAACACTACAATACCGACAGTCTGATGAATCGACGTAGACAAAAAAAAAGAATTTGAAAAAAAATTGCAAAAAGTCTTTGTATTCTCGTGCTCATATAATCAAACCACTTTCAAGGTTGTAAATAAATTGATCAAAATATCACTTGCTCACTAATTAAATAAAATATATACTGGGAAAGACTGCCAATAACATTTCCATCATCAATCTTGATGCTATGCAACCCGAGTTCTTTGTTTAGAGAATCTCTTAGCCTCTACTTCTTGCCATTAGATCCACACTTGTTGAACTTGGATTCGTCCCTCCAGCAGAGTTTTTTTTCGAGAGGCTAATATTTTTTTGTAAATGCTCTTTCGCAAACTCCAACAAACTTTTAAATTATTATTTTTTAAACATCCAGCATTTTGCGCTTAATGCATTTTATTTTGTTCCTATCACTTTTGGGTACTATTTGGCTACTTAACTAAGTCGCTACAACTAAGTGAATGTCTTTTCTGGCCAAAAATGTATTCGCCTTATCCAACCGACAAATAAAATTATCCTCTCTGATTGCGGTTTTCCTTACTCGGGTATTTCTTTTGGAACTTTGCACGCTGCCTGTTTTCGGGTAGATCTTAATTGCACCGTAGACTACCTTTTTGGAGCACGTTAAGGCTCTAGCAACAGCATCCATGAAAGACATTATGATTACGAACTTCATTAATGCCGGTGTGGCGCTCTTCGTTTTTCCAATTTTGTTAGACAATATTTGCTTAAGACATTAACTAAAATAATACAACAAAACACAACGACCAAAGTTCCAGTGTTTCTAATTATATTTCCAAATATTTTTACCCAAAAAATACATAGACACTACTTTGTTTTACGAAATCATATTTAGTAGATAAATTTCAGTGATCTAAATATGCAAAACGAAGAACAATGTCAACAGTCAAAAGCAAATAAGACAAATAAATATTCATCATTATTTTGCTTGTTTCTAATTAGTTTTCCACCACTGTATATAGCTCTTATTATTGAATAATATTGAAACTTAAAAGTAACTAGATTCATTATTTCATAATTTAATGACTATAAAATAACTCCAAAGGTTATACATTGTAATTTTTACCAATAGCGCCTGCCATTTGGGAAAAGGTAGTAAAATTATAAAAAATGCCATTGAGATATACGAGGTCTGTTTAAAAAATAATTCGAATTTTCATTTTTCTCAAAAAATATTTATTTCTTCATCAATTTCTATTATATTTTGTCCCCCTCAAAGTAGTCCCCCATACACTTGTGCCAGCGTTTTTTCCAATCCTCGAAGCAGTTTTGATGTGCACTTTTTGGTATGCCCTTGAGCCCTCTCAGTGATTCGGTTTGCATCTCCTTAATCGTCGCAAAACGCCGTCCTTTCATGCATCTCTTCAATCTTGGGAATAGGAAAAAGTAGCAGGGGGGAAATCTGGTGAATGCAACGGGCAACAGCTTTTTGGTTAAAATTCAGCATTTTTGGAACGAATCTCGCTGCCACACGCTTCATGCAGAAAATTTCCAAAACAATTGCATGGCATGAGTCAACCGATATGCCGACATATTCAGCAACTTCTCTAATAGTGATTCGACGATTCTCCATAACAATTTTCGTCACTTTCTCAACATTTTCATCGGTTGTTGGTGTGCTGGGGCGTCCAGGGCAAGCGTCGTCATTCACATCTTTTCGACCTTCTTTGAAAAGTTTGTACCACTTGTAAACATTTCTTTGACTCCGAGTACACTCAACGTACACCTGAACCAAGTCGGGGTGAGTCGCTGGAAACAGCTGGCACGGGATTGTTGTGGCTGGAGGGGGTTTCTAAAGAAGTCCCAGGTCCATCCCGAACTGTAGCGCCACACAAAGAAGAAGAAGAACACTCACCGTATGCCACTGTCAACATTTCAAGTGTTTTTGAGCACTCAATTTCATTTTTCACACAAAATTGAATGCAAATTCTTTCATTCATTTTTTTCGACAGCAGAAAATCGCCGAACACGCAAAACACGTCCAACTTTTATGCCTCTCACAAACAAAATAAATACGCTTTGTAGCTGAAACTTTAAACATAGGTTCGAGACAAATGTACCAACATAACAAAATAAAAAAATCGATAGTCGAATGGACGTAGCCACGAAATTAGAAAACTCACCTTATTTGTTGAATAGACCTCGTATACAATAAACTAAAATGGCCAACGATGGGATAGTTAGCGACCTCTTAACAGCCCGAGCAGGTGGACACGTCCCCACGGCGACAGCTGATCGGTGAGATAAACTCTCCTCCATTGACACGCATTGACAACTCGCCCCAGATGCTCGTTCTCATCTCCTTTCAGATAGCATCACCGCCATCATCCTGTCCCGTCGATTAATTCTCCAATTTGTCGAAAGCTAATGAATGAATCAAAACCACCAGCGCCATTCGACTGACAGCGTAATTGTCTCCCCGCAAGTTGGAAGCAAATTGCAATTGAACACCACCGCTGCCCACACTCGACTCAACTCACGGAATCCCGCCGCCGCCGCCGTCATTGACATCCTGTCAAATGTTATTAAAGATACAATCGCAGCAGAGCCCGCTGATCCGGTCAATTTTTCTCACCGGCAGCGCACATTTAGGGCGACAAAACAAACACGAAGACGCGAAGCTCCCTCTTTGGCAGCACTTCATAACCATCCATAAATTTGCTCGCTCGCACCGAGCACCGCTCCGAGTGCAGAGGAGATCAATCGATTGATTAATCAACGAAAAAAGAAAACAGGAACACGAAGTAATAAACACACGCCACCGACACCATCCTCATCACCACGTCTTCCTCGTCATCGTCGTCGTCGTTGTTGTCTTCTATCAAAATTCCATCTTGCGGCTGACAGGCCGGCCGAGGAGTCGGCTAACTAGCTCTTGACTGGTTCCTGGCCATCGCCATCACCATCGCCATCATAATCATCATCACCATCGCCATCACATCATCGTCCTCGTCCTCGTCGTCGTGATGATGCGGTGCGGTGCGACCTTCGGAAACATCGACGCATCGTGAAACGCTCTGCCGCCACCACAGCCGCTGCCGCTGCAGCCACCGCCGACTAACCATATGGTAATTGCAATCGTATAAACGCGCCCCGCGGCAGTCGGCTACTGTTCGCGAGCGTGCTCCGGCCGCGGAGGACGCCCAGGACTCCGGTGATGAATCCCTGCGATTACTCAGCCAGATTTGTCCTCATTATTCAATGGAGGGGGCTCCGCTCCGCTTATTGATTTATCATGGACTCCGTCGAATAGAAGCGGGAGCGGGAGGGAGAGGATGCCGCCTCAGGTGCGTTTCGCTTCGTTAATGTCAAAGCAAACGCTTCACCTACATACCGCGGCGAGCACGAGTGGCAGCGGCTTTGAGGTGTCTATTGAGCTTTGTCGTGCTCGGATTGGATTCCTGGCAATCTCCGGCGGGATTATTAATTCGCAAATCAATTTTGATCGTCGCCCAGTGGTGGTGGCTGCTGCCGAACCTTAAAAAAACTTAAAACGTTTCCCTCGGCACAGCGCGGCGTTCCTAATTCATCTGCAGCGGTGCCGGGGCGCATATGGCAAAGTAACGCTCGTATCGGACTCGCCGATCAAGCAAATATCCAAGCGTATGGTAATTATTTATCTAGATGCCATTTGGAGATTAGTGCGGTTCTCCTGGTCTTCCATTTTGGCGGCCGACGCCGCGGCGGTGGTGGCGTCGGTGGCTGTAATTTTGGCGGTGGTTGGAGGCTGCGCTTGGCGTGTTGGTAAATTCAATTGGCCAGACCCACAGCGGAGACTGTTTTGCATGCACGCCGGTGGAAAACAAATGATCCGCTGTTGCGAAAACATCAAGCGCGCTGCAGATTGCGCGCAGGTGATTGCGCTGAAGAGGTGGCATTTGGCGTTTTTTTTTTTTTTTTTTTGTCTGTCGGGAGATAATTGAAATTTAATTTTCGGGTTTGCAGAGTGCTGGATGGGTTATCTAGGATCTAATCGGGTGGGTGGGTGACTCGGAAGACAATGGGACAATGAGCGTGTTCCGGGGCTTGTCGAGCGAGCTTTGATTGGGATATGCCCCAAATGGGCTGACAGCCTGTGGACATCTTCACTTGGGGAAGGGTGGAGTCTACACGAAATCGGTTTTGGGGTGACACGATTTGTGGGGTGTGTTCGCAGAAATGTGATGGGAGTTTTGTTTATACTAGTGGCTCTTGATGTTTCTATAAAGCACCTCAGATGTAATCAAAAAAATTGTCTTTATCTGGAGGCTAGAACAAGTTGCCTTCTGGTGTAGAAAGTCACGAATAGATAGAATAAAATAGAAGAACCTTTTTAGGCGAAAGAAGTTGGTGTTGTGCGCTTTGTCTCGTTACAACGAGTCGCTTTCTAAGTACAAATGAAGGCAAAGCTTGTCTTTCAATCAAATTTGAGAATCCAGAAGTGATTGGTCAGTATATTTGTGTTCCTTGATGTCTATAACAATCTCCTTAAGTAAATTTTTTCCATTAAATAGTCCTCTTTGCCCCAAAAGCAGTCGGTCAAGCGATCATCTTTCAATCATCAATCAAAAATCAATGAACTTCTGCAACATTCATCGATTATCGTTATCGTTATGGCAAACAAAACAATATGCAGCAAAATCGTCCATCAAATCGTCAATGAAACAAATAAATTCAAACGCGACTACATTCTGAAGTGAAAGCGATACGAGTCTGAGGTCAATTGAGTGATCTTTTTCCCTCCAACAATTTATGACTTGTTTTTATTCTTCACGAACTGTGACAAAACAGAAAAGGGCCAAGTGGCTCGCTTTCATAAAATTAACCGTCGTGTTGTCCAACTAACAGAATGTTTCGATCCTTTTTTTTTTGCCCTCAGGATGACACGAGAAATTTGAACTTGCAATCATTCGGATGAACGAAATCACAGCAGATTCACGTTTCTATTTTCAATCGGGTTAATGTGATTTGTAGTCTTTAAGGTTTTTCTTGCTTTCGTCGGTCAATTTTTATAGAAAAAAATAACATTAAAGGAAGAAAGAAGGGAATGAATTTTCAGTAAAATGATTGAAGAAGTGCACGAAAGAAACACCAATATTGATGTTAACTGATTGACCGATCAAACATCCTAAAAGCATGTACCTTTTTTTGTGAAAATAAATTAAGAATTGTAATTGTAAGATTAAGTTCTTCAACCAAAGTCTATAAACATTATGCGTATATTAAAATAATTTTGAAAATCAGCAGCAGGTGAAATATAGTCAAAAACTAAAATCCGTTAAGTGCGAATTACACTCACAGACAGGGGATTTTGTTTCAACTGCATTATTAGTCTTTAAACCGAAACTCCTTCTGTTCTAAGTTATTAAAATAAAAAAAAACCGGCCAAGTGTGAGTTTTACTCACCCGCCGAGGGTTTCGTTCGCAAACAGATTAGTAGCTTAGGCTTAACATAAGTCTAAGAAATCAACAAACTAAAATAGTCAAATCAAATTAAACTCAATTCACTGTTCATTGACTAAAATTCTTTCATTTCGAACGAAACTGAACAAAAGAAAATCCTTTCCCATTTGCTGATCGCGCCAGCCGTGTGAAAATTGCTTTGGTGCAATTTAGGGGATGAAATGCCGCAAGCGACACTGAGACTGCCGTCAGTTCATCGTTTTTGCAGGTAACTGAATCTATTTAAATCGTTCGTATCTCGAAAAATTGTATGAAAATATTTTTTTTTACATAAAACTCATTTGTTCTTTCGCCGAGGTCTACAAAATGGCGTTTTCGGATATTCAAAATTCGAATGTTATTGTTTTTTTTGTTTTTGGCCAATATCTCGAAAACTATTAAAGCCAGAGTGCTCAAACTAATTTTAACACAAAGATTACATCAAGATCTACATTACAGATTTTTTTTCAGATTTTTAGACCAATGGGTGTGGAAATGCGAGGGGGGGACGCCTTTTTTTCGACTTTGAAGCTTAATATCTCGAAAACTTAACTTCCAAATGAAAAGTTCAAAATGAAAACTCTATTTCATTTTGCAAGACCTATCCGATGGTACCTCACTTAATATATTCTCGTAAATTTTTTTTCAAAAAAAGTTAGTAATTAATTTATTTTAGTATGAATAAAAAATCACACACGATTTTCGGATATTTTTGGGGTATTGCGATGAGTTGCCCCATAACTCCAATTTTTTTCAGATTTTTTGGTCAAATATTCTAGAAAGTAAGGTGGGGGACACGGTACACAAGTCAGTTTTTGGCAATTTGTTGGCTAATAACTTCTTACCAATAAGAGTGAGGGGGTTACCATAGTACAACTTTTTGATCTAGCTATCATCCTCTTTCCAACGATACCCATATCAAGGAACTAGTAAAAGAAATTTATTTTTCAAATTTAGTATTGGTACTAAGCTTTTCGCTAGTATAACATTTTCTTAAAATTTTTTTCCTGAACTTTCTTTGGGCAAGTGAAATACGTCTTTTAGCGAAGTTTCATTTCTAAATTCTTAGTGGTTCGCCAATTATCGAGGTTAAGGCCTTATGACAGACAGACAGACATTTTCATAATCAGGGCACCGCCCCCTTTCCAATGACACCCATATCGACCATCAAAGTTAGTAAACTTTTTTTCGGGCGTTAGTATTAGTACTAACTTTTTCTTTAATCAGCCACTAATTCCAAAAAGGGTGCATGATTTATTTTTGGGTTGCCTAGATACAACTGCAGTCCAAATTTCATCCCTTAACTACAAAGGACTTATAAGTTATAGTCAAATATGTAAAAGGCGACAGACAGATATACAGACAGACAGATAGACATACAGACAGACAGACAGACAGACAGACACCGAAGTGATTCCATAAGGGTTTCGTTATTCCTTTGGAACGAAACCCTAAAAAAAGACTCACGGACTTCTTGTTATATCGCACTTTTAATTCATAAAAGAAAACTTAATTAACAAATTCATTTGATTACAACTTAACAAAAATTCATTTAAAATTAACAATCTTTCATTTGATTAGGAATCTACCGTACAGAAAAGAGAAAAAGTGAAAATCAACCGCATGGTTTTGACTGAAAAAATTCCATCGTGATTTCTTTTTGTAGAATAAAATGTGAAACGCACAAAGAAATGAAAGTACGAAAAAAGGGGGAGTCAAATGCTGATGGTAATTGCAAAATTCGAAATTCATTGTTGTGACCACATTGGTTGCAACGCCTTCCTCTTATTCTATAAGTCTTCATCTCTACAAAGCCTAAGTTACTTCAAACAAGCAAAAACTGAATAAATAATCAAATCGTCCGTTTAAGGGTTGAAATACAATCGGAATCAAAGGAGATTTTACATTCATGTTTCGAGCATTGAAAAAATAGGTTCTGGTACTCCGATTTTGAACTCTTCTTAGTTTTGGAAAGGTTTATTTATTCTCTAAAGGTTGTCAGAAGAATTATAACAATAACAACAAGATAACCAACATTTTTAAGTGTACAACTTCCGTTCTGCCATAGATGGCTGTAGCGATAAGAGGTAGTCGAAATAAATAGATTTTTGATGTCATACAATAAGCTTAAGTATTTGTAAACATCAAGAAAGGAGACCGCTTAATATGCGCCAACTACAGAGGTATTAGTCTCCTTAACATCGCGTATAAAATCTTCTCTGCCGTTTTGTGTGAACGACTAAAACAGTTTGTCAACAATCTGATTGGTCTATATCAGTGTGGTTTTAGGCCTGGAAAGTCCACCATCGACCAGATATTCACACTACGGCAGATCCTGGAAAAAACCCTAGAATCCCAAATCGACCACCACCACCTTTTCGTTGACTTTAAGGTCGCGTATGACAACATTTTTCGCGAAAAATTATACAAAGCCATGTCTGGTTTTGACATCCCTGCTAAACTGGTCCGACTTTGCAGGATGACCATGGAGAAAGCTCGCTGCTCAGTGAGGGTCGGCAATGACCTTATCAACATCTTTGATCTCAAGAAAGGCTTCAGACAGGGCGACCCGCTGTCATGTGACTTCTTCAACATTGTGCTTGAAAGCATTGTGCGGAACTCCCACGCCAACACCACAGGCACAATCCTTCAAAAGTCCATACAACTACTCGCGTATGCCGATGACATTGACATAATTGTGAGGCATTCGCGACTATTGAAGTAGAAGCGGCGAAGATGGGTCTTGCGGCCAACGAAGGAAAGACGAAGTACATGCTGTCATCAAGGAAGGACATCCAACACCGACGCCATGGACAAAGCGTCAATACCTGTCATAACTTCGAGGTAGTCAGGCATTTTGTCTACCTGGGCTCCGCGGTAAACTCAGGAAATGGCACCAACTTGGAGATCAAGCGAAGAGTGACTCTTGCCAATCGCTGTTTCTTTGGGCTGAGAAGGCAATCGAGTAGTAAGGCCCTCTCTCGGACAACCAAGCTAACATTATATAAGACCCTGCTCGTCCCAGTTCTCCTCCATGTCACAGAGGCTTGGACATTATCAAAAAAGGAGGGAAAAATCCTTCGCGTGATCTTCGGACCTGCCTGCGTAGATGGCGAGTGGAAAAGGAGATTGAACCACGAACTGTACGGGCTGTACAGCGACATGAACCTGGTCAGAAGAGCCAAAATCCAGCGGCTTAGATGGCTGGGCCATGTAGAGCGGATGGACACCAATGCTTCGGCCCGAAGAGTCTTCGAATCTACCACCATGGGGATTGCGGCAGAGAAAGACTCCACCTCAGGTGGTGCACCCAAGTGAAAAGGAACCAACTTGGCGTGCGAAACTGGAAACAGCTGACAAGCAACCGCCCAGTTGGAGAGGCATGTTGGTTGAGGCCCAGGTCCACCCCGGACTGTAGCGCCACCTAAGTAAGTAAGTAAGTAAGTTTAATGTGTTAATCTTTATCATTCAGGAAAATTAATACAAACATAAGAAGTTATGTCTATTGCAAGCTCCGATACTTAAATCTAAGATTTTTCAAAAACTGCAGCTAACCAGTCTGTGCACTGAGCGGCTCATATATATTGAAACAATTTTGAAAATCAGCAGTTGGTGAAGTATAGTCAACAAAAAATTAAAGTCTGTTGAGTACGAGTTGCATTCACGGACAGAGGGTTTCGTTTACAGACAACCCAATCTGGGCAGCTGCAATTTCCGATGCATTTGACAGTAATTCACGAATTCAGCTGAAATACAGGAAGCATTTTGACAGTAATTCAGGAATCATCGAACATTAGCTCATCATGTTTACGCACATTTGTTTAATTTGTTGTTTAAAGCTCTCACACGTATTCAATGCCTTCTCATTCTCATATTTTGTAGTCCAATTCATGTTTTCTTATTCAAAGCCTTGGTTTTAAAGCGAGTTTTAACCAGAACTCATAGAATCATTGCAGACAATTTCGACATTCCATCTATTTGCAAGAATTCGTAATTCCTTTCGGATTTTCAGGCGAACCTCTTGCCTGTCTCCGAATCTAATCCATCACGATCTCCTCAAATGCCAGAAGCAGATAAGCCTCCTTACCCTAGCCGACCCTCGACGAGAATCCGTCGCCCTAAGCCCAACGACGACATTGTTAATGCCCTTTCAAGGCGACTGCCCTTCTGTTTCCTCCGTCTAACATCCGTCCACAAGCCCGTACACTTGTTGCCAGAAAATAATCAAATCAATTGCTTTTCGATAAATTCCATGCCCATCTACCGTGCAGTCCCAGCAACCACAACTACAATCACAGCGACAACAACAACGACAACGACAACCACAACTGGCAAACAGTCAACAGTCAGCGAACGAAAATCAATTTAACAAAGCGTTCCCTATTTTGCATATAAAATTCCCTACCCACCGAGGGAACACGTCAATAAATTGAAAGACAGTTGTGGCCCTGTCCTCAGTCTGCGCCCTGCAGGCTCCCGGTCGCCCTCCACACAATTTTCCAATCAAACATAACATAACCCAACCGCAGCGAATTACAACAGAGGAATCATCGCGCCAAAGTACCTGGCCATTCATCCATCCATTTGATCGCATATTGCATCCCCAGCATCCATCCATCCATCGTTCGGTGGATGTTCCATGGAAACGTGGACGTCGACGACAATGGCACACATCTCGAGTCCCGAGCTGCAGCCAATACCTGCTGAAGGTAAAATCAATTTCAATTGTCACCGCCGATCAAAGTGGAGATGTGTCCCCGGTTAAGAAAGATTTCACATCATCCACAGACGAGCGAGAGAGAGGACGACGGCCATTGTCAGCCACCGAACCGGAGAACCACCGAAAACAAAAGACAGATCGAAACCGGTCCCCGCCCTGCGCAGCGGCCTTAACATGACACTATTTGCATACATCTTAAATCTCAGTCACATCTCCTCCAGACATCAGAGCGGTCGTGTCAGTTGCCCGGATCTGCGTCCCTTTAGGACCGACGCGACGACGGTTCCAGCTCCGATCGCTTTACATAAACGATCGAGCGCGGTTGCCTCCATGCCCCGCGGTGTCATCCTCCATCTCGTTGGCCTTCTTCTCCTGGATGCCCGGCTCGGAGTACCCGATGCTCAGCGAGAGAAGCCAATCGTTCGGATTCGAATGTACGGGACATAAATCCTCTTTCATCAAGTTGTCAAGCTGACAGTCACACACACTGCACTGCGCGGACAAAGAGACAATAAAAACCGTCCGATTGGATGTAGCTCGGCTCCAAAAACCACTCCACAGACACCCCGGTCAAGCGGACACTTCCTCTCTCTCTATGAGTGAGATTCCAGTATGCAGATACAGACACAGATGCCTCCGCAGCAGCCCCAGAGCAGCATCACCATTGGGCATACTAATGTCGCAAATCTCAGATGTCGGCCTAATCTGCGATTAAGATTTAATCAAAATCAATTTAATAGCTCCGCGCGGAATTATCTCTAAAAGACCATTCATCGGCACCGAAACAAAAGCGGAACGCGCGTACTCCGAGCTCTGGGCTCTGCGCCCTAGTCCGGCCCTGCTCGATGAAATTTATATCCCCCGGATGGCTATTATTATGCCGAATTGCGATCTATTGACTGAGGCTGTGCGGCGTGGAGCTCGTAGGCCGGACAAGGGCTCCCTTTTGAGACGGGTGTTTAAAAGCGAAAATGAACTCTTATGTCAGAGCGGTTGGTGTTGAGTTATTTATTCGAGTGCGGCCTTCAGGTGCGGGCCTCGACTTCGGTTTACGAGAAGACGAGTGAGTTGATTTGAATTATTTCACCGGTCAGGAAGGCGGAATGCCGGCTGTTCATCGGCGGAACGATAAGCTTTTGGAAGGCGGCAGATAAATCATCAGTTGGGTGGGTAATAATCGACGCGATTGGACCAACGGGGTGGTGATTAAAAACAGCATTCGAGGATTTTCATTTCTTGCAAAGTTTTACGTTTACGTTTTCCCACGGTGCTCCAGTGGGCAGGTCATCTGATACAACTAAGACAGCTTTTAGTTTCTTGTTTTAGTCTTTTTCTGGTGTCTCTGCTGTGCACTGTAACAGGTTTGCACAATTCACTTTACGGGTATGCATTTTAAATCTTTTATCTAAGGGCAAAAGCACAAATTCACTATCACTTTAACTTTAAAGCAAGTCATTTGATTTACTTTGTTGTGACAATACAATTCAAGTTTACTTCTAGGTCTAAAATTTGGAAATTTGGTCGACTTGAAGATATTTATGTCTAGCTTCAGCAATAATTTAGGAGGTCTGTTAGAAAAATAGGGTGGATTCTCAAATTTCGTGGCTACGTACATTCGATTATCGATTTTTCTATTTCGTTATGTTGGTACACTCGTCTCGAACCTATGTTTACAGTCTCAGCATATTTATTTTGTTTGTGAGAGGCATAAAAGTTACACGTGTTTTGCGTGTTTAGCGATTTCGTGCTGTTGAAAAATATGGATAAAAAAATCGATAATCCAATGTGTGTGTGTGTGTGTGTATGTGTGTGTGAGGTGGTGGTTCTAGGAGAACCCAATTAGCACTAAGTGTCGTTTTTTAACCACAGCTCTGAAAAGTTGAATATAAATTACGATTTAGAACCATCGTGCGACGTTGAGAAATGAAATCAAATCTTTAATATTCATCCGGGATACCTCGCCGAGAGATTCAGGGAAGGGTTTGCCTAGAGTCCGTAACCTTGCCCTGGCAAGCGCCGGACAGAAGCAGAGGAGGTGTGTCAGAGATTCTGGTTCTGCCGTGTTATTGCAGCTACGGCAGTGTGTGCGATAAGGGATCCCTAGTCTGGCTGCATGATCCCCTATCGGCCAATGACCCGTACTAATCGCTATAACTTTAGCAATGTCTGTGCGAGTCCTATTAAGAAGGTCGTTGGTTCGTGATAAGTTGTACTCTGGCCAAGTATTCCTAGCCACTGCGCAGTTGGTCAACTGAGACCATCTGAGGTTAGCCATTTACAAGAAGTGAGTTGAAATTTGTGCCTTGACTAGCCCCAGTGGAACGTGTACCTCCAAAGCTGACGAGCTATGAGGGGCTCCTTGTTTGGTTGTTACCATAGACGTTGGTATATCCTGGGACCCATATTATGGCAACTTTGAACTTTTCGGCGACGTCGGAAAGCTCGTTACGGCATTCCTGCACCAGTTTTGAGGTAGTGGAAGTTGACGACACTGCCTTGATAGCAGATTTACTGTCAACGAAGATCGCTAAGCTTAGCATTGGCGTTTTGTTAGGGTGGGATTTGAGTATACGACACACCTCCCTAATGGCAAGGATTTCGGCTTGGAAAATGCTGGCGTGATTTGGAAATCTGTAGGATGCGGAAATGTTCAAAGTGTCCGAGTAAATGTCCGCTCCCACTCCACATTCCATCTTCGAGCCGTCTGTGTAGACGCTCACATCCGGTATGATGCCTATCCGCTTGCGATCCCAATCTGTTCTGGAAGGGATGCGCACGTCCGCATATTTTATGAAGTCTAATTTAAGAGGAATGAAGTCTGTTCGCAGGGTTAGGAGTTGTCTAGGTATCGAGTCCATAATGCAGCTGTGGCCAAATGGTCTCGATTTCCACATGTGAGACTCTCTGAGTCTGATTGCAGTCTGTGTCGCTAGGTTTTTAATTTGAAGGTCAATGGGTAGCAAGTGGAGCATGAGTGTAAGGGCGTCTGAGGGGGTAGTCCTCAGCGCACCTGTAGCACCTATGCAACCCATTCTTTATATTTTATTGAGCTTCACGATGCTATATTTTTTCTTAAGGGCTGACCACCAAACAAGTGATCCATATGTGAGGATTGGACGAACCACGGCTGTGTACATCCATCGTGTAAGGTCTGGTCTCAGACCCCATCTCTTCCCAAAAGTCCTATTGCAGGCATAGAAAGCTATGCATGCTTTCTTAGTACGCTGTTCAATATTGGTATTCCAGCTAAGTTTGGGATCTGGATAGATTCCTAAATACCTAGCACTAGCTGAGAGTGATAAACGTTGACCGTTTAGGTGGGGAATGTACGCAGCCACGAAACTTGACTGAACAGACCTCGTACAGTGAGTAAATAAAGCATTTGCACACCTAAGGCGAAAGGGGTCAAAAACAAGTGTCGTAAGCCACTTTGTTTCACTAATTAATCTTAAATATCTTGGTAGTTCACTTAACGCGGCTTGTCGCGATCGCGGTTCTCAGTCCTCTGCCTGTCCTTCCATCAGGACATTTATACTTATTGGCCGATAAGTGCATCGGCAGGATCTGCGTCTCGTCTGTCCTGAACTTTATGGCGGTCGATGGGAAAACCCAGCCGCCGTCTAGTCGTCCCTTGTCTTCGTGGTTTGAGAGGATAACCAGCCGCTGTTAATTAATTGAGTAGGTCTTCGATCTACCTGTGCTCACACAAGCATTATTTATTAGGCGTACAACTTTGCTTCTGCCGTTTTTTTTTCCAAATTCGAGGCTTTATTGTAATAAACTGGTTATGCACTTATGATTCGTTTTGCGATTGATTCGATTGCGTTCGACACGAATCTTGATCAAGTTATGCATGACTGACCCAATTTTGCCCTTCAAACCTTCGGAAACTAACTCCATTACAATCCATTCGAGTATGGTTAATTCAATGGTCCAGAAAGCCAATTCTGAATATGAAAGAACACGCTACTAAATAAAGTCTTAGCCAACTTTTACTAACTTTGAAAACTCTGAAATATTTCTACTACTCCTTTTTTATTTCAAATGGCAGCCACTCCGTTTTCTTTGTTTTCTGATTGTCAATGTTTTAGGGCAGTCTTTTCAAAAATTCCCTCAAATATTTTATATTCCCCCATTGAAAAGACTACCCCCTTCCTCACAGCCCTACCTAGCTTCCCAATGACGCAGCTAAAAACCACAAACCGAAAGTTTCACCTGAGGCTCCTTACAGCACGCATTAAAATTGTATTGCAAGCCATTTAAATTTTTTATTATTAACCTCATGCAAATTTTTGTCGTCAATTAACTAACCGAGGTTAATTACGTGCAAAGATAACCGTCTAAGTGACCATTAAGTGACTTAGCCTTATCTAAGCCAACATTCTACAAATAATGTTGAGACTTTAAGTCGAGTGAGTGAATATTTTATGAGACAAAGTTCAACTTCGACAGCCGGTGGGCATAGTTTTTCCACTTCACGACAGACCGACAGTCTCTTTAGACGGACAATATCACTGCATTCCAAGAATGAGCTAAGCAAATCACCGATGATCGATGGAAAAGACTTTGTGTTTAGAAAAAAAGTGAAAGGGATCGTAGGCGGTTGGAGTGGACTGCACAGGTGGATGCTGAGGGTTTTTACTTTCAAGTTTTGAAGGTGTTTTTGGAGATGAGGAAATGTGATGCCTAAGCTGCGTGTGTGCAGAATTAAGAGGTGCGCACTGAACAGAGGCTGTTTTGACGTGTGCAGACAGTCGAGTCTAGGAGAAGGATTTTCAAGCAGATCTTAGCGTCGTTTATAAGAAACCTAAGGGTCTTGGAACTGTTTAAAAATAGACAGTCGAGTCTAGGAGAAGGATTTTCAAGCAGACCTTAGCGTCGTTTATAAGAAACCTAAGGGTCTTGGAACTGTTTAAAAATAGACAGTCGAGTCTAGGAGAAGGATTTTCAAGCAGACCTTAGCGTCGTTTATAAGAAACCTAAGGGTCTTGGAACTGTTTAAAAATAGACAGTCGAGTCTAGGAGAAGGATTTTCAAGCAGACCTTAGCGTCGTTTATAAGAAACCTAAGGGTCTTGGAACTGTTTAAAAATAGACAGTCGAGTCTAGGAGAAGGATTTTCAAGCTGACCTTAGCGTCGTTTACTGTTTTTAAACAGTTCCAAGACCCTTAGGGTTCTTACGTGTTCAACGTGTTAACACGTTGAGTGCCATAGGGGTCACCGGTGACCGGCACTAAGTTCGTTCGTAAATGGCGTGGCATTCAATGTGGACTCCAAAAAACTCTGATGAACGTTTAACCACACGCAAGAAGATTGATCGTTTTTCAATTTAACCCTTCTGTCCCAAAAAATGCTTTTAACCTCACCAGTTTCGGTTCGAAAGGGCTAAATTGACAACAGAGTCAATTAGCCCTCTCAGAGTCAGAGGCAGAGTTTTACAGAGGCGGAGTTTTACAGAGGCAGAGTCTTACAGAGGCAGAGTCTTACAGAGGCAGAATCTTACAGAGGCAGAGTCTTACATCAGATTGATCCTCATACCCGAGGTTCCTTTTCTCGCACTACAAGACTCTGATACAAAGAATTTCTTGGTTGAAAGGTTGATGTTTATGCACTGTAAGTGGCAGAGTCTTTAAAGTCCCCGAATTTTTGAAGCCCTCCAATCTTGCTTTTCGAATTGTATTGACAGATTTGACCTCCCGGCAACCCTTCTTCAACATTTCAACCATTGAGGAACTTAGGGCAATTAACTAACAACAAATCTAGGGATCGTAGCAGGCCTTTAACAAGGCTAAGTGTTGGAAGCAGGTTAAAGGCGTAGCTTGACTTCTCAATTAACTTTGAATGCATCTTAAGGTTCGTTCTTGGAAGCAGGCTAAAGGCGTAGCTTGACTTCTCAATCATCTTTAAATGCATCTTCAAACACGTGTTTGAAAAGTCCTCTATTTGTTACTTGTTCAAATCAACTGATTGTCCGAAAAGCTCATTTGACTATCACCGCTGAAAAGGTCTTAATTGAAAGAACTGCAGGCGCCGATGTGTAGCATCACAGCTTCATCCAGAAGCAGGAAGTTTCTTGAGAACCGAGCAAAATTACTCACTCGCAAAAGAACGCTTTTGTTAGCGCTTTCCACTCCTCCTCCTCCGGCACACAATACACTCCATTTGAATTGACCAATTGCCCGCATGACTAATGGCCCAAGAATCGACGCCATAGACACACGCCATTGAATCGCGCCTCATTGAAGCCTTTCATAAAGAATCTCGCGCCTCATCTGTGCCGCCATTCAGCGCCGCGCCTAGAAAACGATGCGCTGAGCTGATTAGCTGTCATCGAGTAAATAGCCGACTAATCCACCATCAAACACCATCAAACACCACCTGTCACCGGTGATTGACGCGTTCCCTGAGTGTCCACATTCAGGTGATCGCATCCAGAAATTCTGTTCGCATTTCCGCAATACGAGCGCGGGTCATGTTAACCTAATTGTTTCCCATTCTGGCCACCTCAGCTGGAAGACAAATTTCCGCATTCGCTCGAGAAGAGCGAAAAATTAGCTCCGCATTCACAGCCGCCACATGCTCGGTGCGGTCTGAAACGCCTCATTTGCGATGCCCTCAATGGCGCGGCCGCAACCACGCCACCAGCTCCTCCCAGCTCACCCTCACAATGCGCTTAGAAATTCTAATCGCGTCCGACCAGGCGCAGGAGTTCTCAACTCAGCTCTGGCAAATCGTATTGAAAGGTTTTCAATTTGGCTCCTCGGCGCGTCCTCATTTCGCATTCACACCTCTGCGCCGGGGTCGTGCGATGCCGGGGAACAAAAGGACTCTGTGTGCCGGGATTATTGTCACGACTATCGCTCGCTCCGCAGCGCAGCGCTCGCCTCTTTGTCGTCATCGTCATCGTCATCGCCATCGCCATTGCCGTGGAGGAGGCGGCGGAATTATGCTATGAATGAAAGATGTCCGCTCATAAATCACTGTCACATGATTCACGAGATCACTTTAGCGAGCAGCTAATGTAGGTTGTAAAGGACTACAAAGGCACACGGCAGTTCCTGTTAATTGTTCAAATCGTCGCGTCTCTCGCACAACCAACAAACGTCCGTTGTAGATGCAGATACGTGATGATTTTAATTCAGCGCACGGGCGGGGAGTCTCTCACAGAGTCTGGCTGGAGTCCTCCTCCTCAGTGCCGAGGCGAAACCGATCTTCGAGTGGGAGGGCGGAATTATGGAACCATGTTGCAGCAATTGTCTTTGTCGTTTCCGTGTTCTCTTGCGATATTAATGAACAACAAGTTACAGTTGACAGCACGGAATTTGACAACTCAACCCATAAGCGTCTCCATCGAGCGTCTACCGCCCAGCGGACACGATGACGGTGATGGTGACGGCGACCGATTGAACTCTTTTGCGCAATCGGAAACAGAGGTGACTGGAAACTGGAAACTGGTTGGCCTATTAACTCACCGCCGCATTTTGACAGCACGGGCTACCGTCAGTGGAATGCGTCGCGGTTGTTTGAAACACCTGTGGCCGCCGGTGAGTCCCTAGTTAGTTAATAGACTGCAAATCTACAATTATGGGCAACATAGTAATATTTTCCGATCGGTATCGCTCCGCTGAACTGGCTCAGCACAAAAATCGTTGATTTATATCGCTGGTCAAGTGTTGGACGACCACGAGCTGGTGTGCGATTTTTTTGTTCTGAATTCGAGACTCCGAGCTCTGCAGCTCACGGCTTCTCGGCATCTCGGGAGTGCGAAGCGAATTAATTAGGCGACTACGCCGAAGAGCGTGTGTGTGTGTGGTCTGTGGAGCTCGTTGGAAACAAGGCAGAGGTGTTAGCAGGTTGTTAGCAACTAAGGCGGTTGTGCGATTTGTTTTTTGCCTCAACAAATTTGACACCAGCGGAGGCAGGCCTTTATTAGCATTTTAAGAGCGTTTGATTGATGCTGATGGTGATTAATGCGACGGGGACTGGACGAACTCAGCAGTTGAAAATGTCATAATTTGCTTTGCATCGTTTACCAAAACTAAAGTAGTCGTGGGTATCAAAGACAGCTCAATGTTGGCAATATCTGGCGGTGATTTTTTTGTGGTCTATCAATTTTTACAGTTTCAATGCGACGTTTCTGAAACGACATATTCAAACCATGGCTGAAACCTAAACGAAGCGTAACGACCAATCGACACGACATACAGTGAGGTGCACAAATGAGTACTTGTTTTTTGAAAGTGTAGAAAAGACGGAATGAGGTAAGCTCAAAATTTGTTTGCACTTTATTACTACATTTAAAGACGAAAAGAACGGTATATAATACAAGACGGGAAACCTAAAAGCTGGAGAAATAACGAGCAAAACAAAAAACAATCCGCATGTACTCAATTTTGAGCCCAAAATTGTTTTCGATATTTTACCCCCAAAAACTCAAAAACGTACCATTATGATCACATTTTTTGGGTTGTTTCTCGCTGTTCGCCATGGACAGGGACAGGTGGTAATCACTTGGCGCTAAGTCCGGGCTATATGGTTGATGCGATAAGACCTCCCATCTGAGCTCCCGTAGCTTCTGACGAGTCATCAACGAAGTGTGTGGTGTGGCGTTGTCCTGGTGGAACACTACACCCTTCCTGTTGGCCAATTCTGGACGCTTCTAGTCGATCGCCTGCTTCAAGCGGTCCAGTTATTCGCAGTAGATGGTAGAATTAAGCGTCTGGCCATATGGGAGCAGCTCATAGTGGATGATTCCCTTCCAATCCCACCAAACACACAGCAAAACCTTCCTGGCCGTCAATCCCGGCTTGGCCACTGTTTGGGACGATTCACCGGCCTTCGACCACGACCGTTTTCGCTTGATACTCGATGATGTCGTATGTGATCCATTTTTCGTCGCCAGTCACCATCCGCTTCAAAAATGGGTCGAGTTCGTTCCGTTTCAGCAGCATATCGCAGGCGTTGATTCGGGCCAGAAGGGTTTTTTGCGTCAAATCATGCGGCACCCAAACATCAAGCCTTTTTTTGTGTCGAGCCTTCTCCAGATGGTTTAAAATGGTTTGGTGACTAACTCCCATCTCCTGGGCGATGTCACGAGATGCCACATGCCGGTCTAACTCGATGTTTTCCATGATTCGATCGGTATTCGTCGTCACAGGTCTTCCGCCGGCTGGCTTTATCCATGGTGTCGTTTTCACCGGCTCTGAATCGTCGAAACCATTCCTCCGCGGTTCGAAGTGATAGATTAATCTCATGGAAAGTTTCTCTAGCGGATTTGCCTTTAACGAAGGAAATCTTTAAAATAGCGTGAATTTCGGCGTTAGTGAACTTTACACGTCTATAACTGTTAAGCGCAATATCCAAACCATGCATAATCATGCATAGCGTCGTTTTGTAGGTTATGTCAAGACCTTTCAAATGATGTATAGTATTGTCGCTAGATACGAGCTCTGTAGCGCTTTGTACGTAGCCGGAAAATTCAAAAGACAAAAAGGCGGAAGGGAGATATTTGACAGCCTCATATAAAAAGAATTTGTAATCACACCAGGAAAACAATTTAGCACCCCCTTAAATTTTTACAATTACAATTGTGTTTGGCGGGTTTTTTTTTTTCATCGAAAGTTCCACAACGAAGAAGCGTGTCAGAATGACCATTGATTCCTTGTGCTACGAGTGTCGTCATTAAGTCGGCCCTGAAACTGAAGGACCAATAGCATCAGAGACAATCCCTTTGGGTTCGTTCTTGATTTTACTACTTACTTATCACACAGTCAAACCTTGAACGCTCTTGGTATTAGTAAAATCAGTACTGAATACCTGAAGCCCAGAACCTTCTTTGACTGTGATTTTTTCTATGATTGTTTCAGTAAAAAACCATTGTACAGAGTCCTGCAGATCTTGCATAGGACAGAAAACTGCATCACGCAGATGGCTCGAAACAGGCTGGCGCAGGAGCTCATCGGACACCTGCAGGATCTGCAGAGACTCGTCAGCTGGCGAAACATTGCTCTCCAATTAGCCTGTAATAGCTAAGACCAGGTTCAAGACTACTGGAAATCGTCGAACAAAGTAGATAACCAGAATAACAAATCAATTCATTTGATAAGTTACGAACTTGCATGTAAATCCTTCTGTTTCAACCAGGGGTAACATGATGTTACAAGAACATAAACTCTGTGCTTATGGACGAACACAGGTCTTTCAACACCACCTCTCTAGTACATATCTTTTGTCATTATTTTCCTTTAAAAGTTTTCTACTAGAAATTGTTTATATAATATCATAAGTCTGTTCAGTAGTAAGATAAATTGTTATCATATCTCTGTGCAAGCTGAGTTCAAAATAATTATGTTATTCAATGAAAATAAATGTAGTACTACTCTAGTACATATTATTTTGCCTTTAAATAAACCAACATTGGGATAACTTCTTTTGTTGCAATGCCCAATAATTGAAACCTAGCTCCCAAGTTTCTATGACATTATTAACGTGCTGATATAAGCCTGCAACTCACAATAGGGCGGAGTGCCCTAAAAGCTGGCGTAAAATCAAAAAATTAAATTCTCTCCCGAGATCCTTTAGTTCTATTTTCGAGTACTTAAATATCCCAATCATCATAAACTAACTGTCCCAAAACGGTATCTCAGTGAATTCCATCGGAAAATGCATCGATGCATGCAAATACCGGCGATATATTCTCAGCGATAGAAATTGCCTAAATAGAAGCGGTTTTAAAGTATTTTTTGTGATGAAAAATTTCCGAAATCGTGTAGACTAGCAAAATGTTTGGGCAGGGAGCTATCTAAGTCGAGTATGTACCAAGCTAAAATGCAATAGCTTATGAGCGATTAGGGTATTCTGCCCCATTGTGCAACGTAACGTAGCCTCGTAAAACAATTTTAAGGATCTTTTACTCCGTCAGCAAAACAGCCATTTGATTCATGCCTTTCGAACTTTTTGTTTGACAACTTTCTGATTTATGGCACCATCTTGTGGGAAGGACTTATTTCGAGTAACAAGTTTATCAAATTTTAGACAAAGAAAAATGTTTTATAGGCAAACAAATGCATTTCTTGTATGAATTTCCTTCAACACCTCGCAAAGGCAAATGTAAATTTTTTTCTGCCGAAAACTCAAATTTTACTAGTTGACAGAGTTATGAATGTAAAATAAGGGGTTGACCATCTTAATAAACCCATAAACCAGGAAATCAATTTAGTTTTGATCATTTAATTCCATTTTTAAAAAGAAACTTGTGTTTGGCTCATCATTTAATAAAAGAGAGGAGGTATTTGACATTTGGATTAAGTATTCTAGTTAAATTTATCCATTTTCTATCGTGGAGATGACAACTAAACTTTTTTTAGCTCTGTATTTGAATCGTATCTGTTGATTTGGCATTCGATTTTTTAAATATGACACTATCTTCTGTCTGTTGTAGCAAATTCAAATATAAATCAATGTTTATGCAAAATTTGCCACAGCATTTTTAATAGAAATTCATTTTCTCATCACTCAATTCACGCTGTTTGAAATCTAAATGAATTTTTGAACTAAATCATTTACGGCTGCTACATTTTCAATGCTGAATGAATGGAACTGAGGCTTAAGCGGATTACAAATAGAATTTATACTTGCACACGATGATGAAGGACGAATTCAAGTTCTTTATTTACAGGGCTTTCCAATAGGACGTGTTATTTTGATATTCAAAGAAGATGGCGAAGTGTTTTGCCAATTAAATCTAAAATACTCAAAAGTCACTTTGTGCTCAAATGAAGAACTTGAATTCGTGTTTTTTTTACTCGTGTTTAACACGTCTTTTAACGATTTTAAATTCAAGTTTATCGTTTGTACTCTTAGCAGAAGTTGGCGTGATGTTTGAACACCGAATCGTTCATTTCCACGGGCTTCTCTTGTCGCATCAGGTGGCTAATTCACAGTGGTTAAACACTTTTTTGGGTGTATTATGAATTGAATTCTTTAGTTTTTTGGTTTTCTACGTCATTCGAGTCTTTTTTTCCATTTTCCAGTTGCAACCACCTTAGAATGAGTGGGAAAATGATGCCTAAATCACAACGGCCTTGGATGAGCCTATTGTGATAACCCCCACTTAAAGCTTAAGCAAGAAACCTGCGTTTACAATGAAATTTAGTATACTTCTGTGTGTACCTTAAGTCTAACCATCTCCGCGTCTGATGAGAAGCGAAAACTTGGTCGCCCGCTCCATTCCCAGCCAAGCCTCTAGGTAACCGATCGACCTCATCAACCTCAGACAACTTTTAGCCGTCGAATCGATTGAACCACGTCGTCCACATGCAGCGCTATCTCCCGACCACAGATGAACCCAAAGTTTAGAGATAAGCGCCTCCTCCCATCAGCACTTTCATCGATAGCAACGTGTCCTCTGGCGATTTGGAGACAAACCTTCGGCAGAAGGAAAAACCTCCTCCTCGACCGAGTTCTCAAATCGAGGCGAGGCTCGCCAACGTGTGGGCCGTATGGTCCCAAATTCCTCGTAACTGACACATCTTCCACCGAAGCCTCATCCTCCAGAGTCCCTCCTCCAAGGCCAATGACTCACACATAAATAACCATAACCTGCCAAGCACAAAATGCACGTTCTCTCAGAAAAATTCGAAAGAAAATGATGGAAATCTCTCGGCGGCTGTGGCCGCTGCCCACACAGGCGAACGTGTCGGCGTTGAATTTTGTCGCCGCTAATCTCGAACACTTACCATACGCGTCGCGTCCATCCAGCGTCTTCCTCTGCATGCATTTTTAATGATGAAACGATCAGCGTCATCATCACGCGTATGTCCCGGCGGCGGTGTGCAGCTGCTGGGCGATCTCCGCGCTCTGATTAAATTTCGCCGCGCATGCGCTCGCCGAACGCTCTAGCACCGTGAACATCCATCACTTTGCCTACTCGACGATGATTAATTCCGACTGTCGTCGCCGTGTTCGTCGCACCACGCGGCGAATTTATGAACCCCCTAACCGACCGACGAACTCCGATCCGCTCCGGAAGCCATATGGTGTCTGGAAAGTCGCACCGATCGTCCCGGTCGCTCCTGCGCAACCACGCCATAGAGCCAATGACCAATTGTGTGTTTTTATGGCATCATTAGGGGAGCCTTTCGCATATCCGCTGAGCGATCGACGATCGACTGGCGGTCCGCGATGGCTTTGGATTTGGCGGATATCTTTGCGATCGTTGTCGTCATCATGATCACCATCAATTTCGCGCAGTGCGAGGGTCGCCCCTCGCAGTCGGCGATCGCGTCCTCGCCGTCAGCGTCATCGTCATCATTATTCCATCGCATGTTGTCGTCGGAAATTTTATCACTTTGATCCACGTCCTCGGCGGTGGCGGGTTCTCCTCGGTCGGGTCTTAGAATCAGCGTCTTCCACCGCCACCGATCTTGATAAGGGCATGCTATTGCTTCGGATATTTTATGGTGATGTAACCTGGAACTGGAGTAGGCGCTGTTCATATCACAATGGGATTGTGTGCAAGCAGGACAAAGCTGTTGTTGATGTCCTGCCTCCGAGTTCGACTTCGCGTTGGGGGGGAGGCCGGCACCTCGCGACACAACTTCTTCCACGTGTAATAAATTTCTCTTCCCAGCTGTGTCTTGTCGGCGGCGGTAGTGACGATGGCGGTAGTGGCGGTGGTGGTGGCGGTGGCGGTATTTCGGTTGGCTGGCTAAGGGGAGAGGAATCTCTCGCGGTGGATCTGCTCTATGGTGGCTCGGAAGAGCATGGCGAGGCATTCAATGAATGGCTTCGGTTGCGCCATAATTTTCGTGGTTTTGAATTTAAAATGCAGCTCCGGCGACACACGAGTGTGGTGGAAGTTATTGCGATGTGTGGAGCTTCCTGAAATTTTTAATGGCCAACTGAGTGAATACAAAATGGCTGCGGTTTTGTTGTTTTATATACTCGGTTCGAGTGTGGTGCAGCAACAGCAGATTCTGATTGAAGTTCAAACACAAGTTTTTTCTCTTTTTTTTTTTTGCACTCGATTAATGCAACATTGTCGCCTTCCCGTGGGGTGGGTAGTCTTCTTTGGCATCCTTGTCCCGACGCCAATTAGGCGATCGTAACGTGAGCTAGTAAGGGCCTGCGGCTTGTATCGGAAGTGGAGCGCGACCAACTTGCTGCAGTTGGTGAAAGAAGTCAAAGTCTGGTAACGGTGAGGAGCAACAATGTTGCAACTCAAACGCCACTGAAAATTGAAAGAATTTTCAGGGAAATTTGCAGCTAAACGAAGAATATCGTTAAATCTCTGGCTTTAGGCTGCGCTTGCACCAAGGCACGTTAACGACAAGTTTACAGAGATTTGTAGTTGATTTTACACTTTTTACTGATCACAAAAATAAACTTTCATAGCTAATATTTACCACAAAGTTGTTTCGCAATCAATATTTGAGACAAAGCAGCGGAGCTGTAAAAGAATGCAATCTTTCTTTTGATTTAACGAATCAATTGACTTCACGATTTGTGATTCTTTCAATTGACTTCATTAGATAAGTGTGACTTCAATTCTAAAATCACCATTCTGTTTTGAAGTCTTGATTGGACCAGTCTTTCGGGCCAGTCAATGAATTGAAATCAATTGACTGCAATTTATTTGCATTCTTTGATGTCATTTTGAAGTCCCACCATTCACTCAAAGTCAACAGCATTCACTTGAAGTCTTTGGGAATGCAACTTTAAACAGTGAAGTCTTTGAGGAAGTCAACATTTTGGATTGAAGTCTTTGGGAATTCAATCGACTTGTAGAGTCATCACCGAGCTATTTTTCAGACAACTAATGGGTATGAGTGCGAAAAAATGACAGACTTATGGATCGAGCAGCGGTATGGCTGGCAATGGTGTTTTGAATTTTTTAAAGCCATCCTCAGCACTTCGAACTTTTTTTAGTTTCCACAGTGATTTCTAAGCCCCGATGCATACAAGCGTTTTTTTTGACGCGCGGACGCTAAGCAATTGAAGTAAAAAATTAAAACCTTCGGTAAATGTTGTCTAGTTAGCCCAAATTAAAGAAAAAACAAAGTTTCTGACAGATGGTTGAATGTCGTAAAACATTTGTAACAGCTAGTCACCTTTTAAAATAGTTTACTTAAAATTTTAATGAACGTTCATTGTGATTAGGAACAATTTTGATAGAAGCATTCACATTTTTCATGCCAGGAGAGCATAGGGATCGTTTCTTTAATGTGACGTTTGAAAAAGAAAAGCAAATGGCCACTGAAATTGAAATTGAAATTTAAGATTTCGACAAACTTATTGAGATTAAAAAGCAAATTAATGTTTTCCATTATGACATTTTAAATTGACACTAATATTGTTCTCATCACTAAACTAATAAACTGCATTAATATAAGGTTGTCAAATATCTCCCATCCGCCTTTTTGTCTTTTGAACTTTCCGGCTATGTACAAAGCGCTACAGAGCTCGTATTTGACAATACTATACATCATTTGTAAGGTCTTGGCATAACCTACAAAACGACGCTATGCATGATTATGCATGGTTTGGATATTGCGCTTAACAGTTATAGACGTGTAAACATGGAGTTCACTAACCCCGAAATTCGCGCGAAAATTCGAAAGTTTTCCTTCGTTAAAGGCAAATCCGCTAGAGAAACGTTCCATGAGATTAATGGTGTTTTGGGGGATGGTTCTCTATCACTTGGAGGAATGGTTTCGACGATTCAGAGCCGGTGAAAACGACACCATGGATAAAGCCAGCCGGCGGAAGACCTGTGACGACGAATTCCGATCGAATCATGGAAAACATCGAGTTGGACCGGCATGTGGCATCTCGTGACATAGCCCAGGAGATGGGAGTTAGTCACCAAACCATTTTAAACCATCTGCAGAAGGCTGAATAGAAAAAAAAGCTTGATGTTTGGGTGCCGCATGATTTGACGCAAAAAAACCTTCTGGACCGAATCAACGCCTGCGATATGCTGCTGAAACGGAACGAACTCGACCCATTTTTGAAGCGGATGGTGACTGGCGACGAAAAATGGATCACATACGACAATACCAAGCGAAAACGGTCGTGGTCGAAGGCCGGTGAATCGTCCCAAACAGTGGCCAAGCCGGGATTGACGGCCAGGAAGGTTTTGCTGTGTGTTTGGTGAGATTGGAAGGGAGCTGCTCCCATATTGCCAGACGCTTAATTCTACCATCTACTGCGAACAACTAGACCGCTTGAAGCAGGCGATCGACCAGAAGCGTCCAGAATTGGCCAACAGGAAGGGTTTAGTGTTCCACCAGGACAACGCCAGACCACATACTTCGTTGATGACTCGTCAGAAGCTACGCGAGCTCGGATGGGAGGTTTTATCGCATCCACCATATAGCCCGGACATAGCGTCAAGTGATTACCCATGGCGAACGGCCTTGGGGGTGTGAAGTTGAACTCAAAAGAGGCTTGTGAAAAATGGCTGTCCGAGTTCTTCGCAAATAAGGAGGGGGGCTTCTACGAGTGGGGGATTATGAAGTTGCCGTCTAGATGAAAACAGATTATCGAACAAAACGGCGCATATTTGAACTAAATCTGATCACTGTAACACTTTCTATAAAGCAATGAATGAAGAGCAAAACGAAGGGAGATATTTGATAACCTCATATTTGACTTATTTAAATCAAACCAATAGTCTCTACAGCTAGGTTGTACATAATGTACTTTTAATTTTTTGTTAATAGATAAAAAAAAAATAATGTTTCCGACTCAATCGCTTCAAGCTCAAGCTTTTTAAAAAAAAAAAATAACAGATCAAAGATGGATTTTTCCTTCTAATCAAAATTCAAATGTCTACATCATTCCGCTTCCGATTTCCAGTTGTTAATGATTACCCATGGCCACAATCTGACAAAACATCAGACAACTAAGTTTCTCTTCACTTTAATCACGACAATTCCTAGAAACAAACCGCCCAAACTAGTTCCTCTTCCAGCCACACTATGAAAATCCTTGAGACCACATCCCCATAAAACACACCACGATAGAAGAAAAGCCCAGAAGCACCCTATCCTTCTAATTTGCTTCAAATTGAGTCCGACAATAATGAATCACCTTGGCGATAGAGATTCCTTTTCGAAAAGGATCCGGATCCTATTCACCAGCAGCCATGGGAACGGCGGTCGCTTCCTTCCAGCTCTTGCCAGAGTTGCCTTCCAAAAACAATTGACATGGCAGCCGAGGCGTAATTTATTTTTATCACAATGACATCGGCGGAGCGTCGACCACGACGACGACGTTCACAGGAGAGAGAACAGGGTTCAGTTTTTGAAAACTGCTCCTTGCAAGTGTCCGTCTCCCCGTCTCCGACAACTGTCAAAGATGCAGAAACAACCGAGAAGGACGAGGACACTGCGACCGAGACGACAACGACTACGACGACGACGTGAGGACGGTGTTTATGGATGAACTTTGGAACTGTACGGCCGCGGCGGTGAGAGGACTACTTTGCATACGTTCGCCTCGTTCCGCTCACCGTGCCCCGTTAAAGGGCTGCTGTCTGCACTTACTCTGATTCGTAGGTAGCTTCCTCGCGCTTCCTCGCAAGTTCCTCGCGCGGATCTTCTTCAAAAGGAACGGCAAAACGACACCAGCAACAACAAAACACAAGCGAAATAGCTCCGATTAAGGACGACTCCCGTTCGAGTGGTGCAGCCGTCGTCCGGACGTATATGGGATGCGCTGCGCGACACTGTGACGAGCACACAGCAGTAGCAGTAGCAGTAGCAGCAGGACCAGTAGCAGCGTCGAGCCGCGCCGAGTTCCCTTTCGTTGGCGGCCTCCCCGCCAACTGCCTCCTTGAGATGAATTTATGTATGCAAAGTGGTTTTTTGGTGACAGGACAAAGGAAATATCTCTCGAGATGGCTTTGAAATTATTTGTTGTTGTGTTCGGCTAGAGCGAGAGCTCCTGCGAGCTGCCGGGAATGCGCTACTGCTGCTGAGCACTTAGTTTTGCTTTCATCTCCTTTGCGGTCGTCGCGACGATGTGTCGTTGTCGTTGTCGTCGTTCTCGTCGTTGTCGTTGTCGTTGTCGATGTCGTGGGGTTGTACTCGTCGTCCGTGTCCTCCGTGTCGTCCCAAGGTTCTTCTTCTTCTGGCACCCAGCGCGGCGCGTATGTGTTTGTGCGCACAGCAAGTACGCGAAATAAATTATCTCAACGATGAAGACAAATCTTTATGTTGTCAATTTTGTGAAATGTGCATTTTGTCTCGTTGCCCTTTTGGCCAGTTGTTGGCCAGCAGCCTTGCATCGTCCGCTAAAGAAGGAGGAGGCGGAGTCCGGTCCAATCATTCGCCGCATAGCTCAATAATTTCGAAGTTATTCGCCCGATTCCGTTGCGATGATTGCTCAAAATGTCATTACGAAAATGTTGTGATTAATTTATTAAGAGTCTCTGACCAGAGGGGCGGTCGTCCTTGCCGATCCTCGGAGGAGATCTATTTTTAAAGGTTGACAGTTTTGCAGGGCGATTTGCATAGCGCTCGGACAGTGATGCATGTAGGGACAGTCGATGGAATGATGGAGTCGGAGGGTTGGGAAAAAAAAAGAGGTTTTTGAAATTCTGTCACTTTTCTAGAATAGATGGGCAGTGAGGGCTTGTACAATTTGCTTAGAAGAAATAAGAAGCCATCTTGTAGATGGCATTCATCAGTAACATCTGTGACAGTCGTGACAGTTTGTGGCCGCCATGTTATTTTGAAAGTTTCTGTCAAATGTGTTACTTGTTATTCAGTCAATGATGCCAAACTATCAAGACAATTTTCACGATTGAGTGGCACGATGAAAGGATAAAGTTTTGTTAGCATCATCATGGCCCCTGTTGAGATAACGCCCAAATATATCCTAGAGGGGCTTACGACAGGGAGTAATATCGAGAGAAAAGACGACTTATTGCCGAATAGCGAGTTTCAACGCCGGTACGCCCTGGTTGAGACGTAAGCTGTACAAACAAATGTCGAGTGAAGAATAAAAACAATTTATAACCAGTCAACGAACTTAAGATCGTCACGAGAACAAGATAAAATGTAGAATTTCCAACGCTTCTGTGCCAAAAATAATAATTCAGAAAGAAAAATGTTTTCAACATTAGTAAAGCAGCTTTTGACAACTTAGGAAATCAATGGCGGAGATATTTATGTCGAAAATTAATCGAATAGGATTTCCTAAACAAAGAACTTACGATTTTTTTTTAAAAAGCAAGATTACGAGAACTAAAGGGTGATTTTTTAGCTATTATCTTTTTGGCAACACTGGTTTAAACAGCTGACCCACGTTTCGTGTTTTGTTTCACTTTCAAACATCTTCAGTTTGGTCTATAATTTAACCATGAATCGTCTTATAAACGAACAACGCTTGCAAATTATTGAATTTTGTTATCAAAATGCGTGCTCTGTTAAGAAAGTTCAGAAAGTTAAGAAAGTGTTCAGCGACGAAGCTCATTTTTGGTTCAATGGGTACGTAAATAAGCAGAATTGTCGGTTTTAGAGTGAATATCAGCCAGAAGCATTGCAAGAGCTACCAATGCATCCAGAAAAAGTCACAGTTTGGTGCGGTTTATGGGCTGGTGGTATCATTGGACCGTACTTCTTCAAAGATGATGCGAATCGTAACGTAACTGTGAATGGTGAGCGCTACCGTGAGATGATATCCAACTTTCTTTTGCTCAAAATGCAAGAGCTTGAATTGCATGACATGTGGTTTCAACAAGACGGTGCCACATGCCACATGCGACACAGCACGCGCAACAATGGACTTATTGAGAGGCGAGTTCGGTGAAAATTTTATTTCACGTTCGGGACCGGTCAATTGGCCGCCTAGATCGTGCGATTTAACGCCTTTAGACTATTTTTTGTGGGGCTATGTTAAAGCTCATATCTATACAGACGAGCCCGCTTCAATTGACGCATTGGAAGACAACATTGAAGCATTTATTCGTGAAATACCGGCCGAAATGTTGGAAAGAGTATGCCAAAATTGGACTAAGCGGATGGACCATTTGAGGCGCAGTCAAGGTCAAGATTTGCATGAAATAATCTTCAAACATTTAGTAATATGGACCGTACTATCGATTCAAATAAAGATTTCATGCATTTTTCTGAATTTCATGAGTTTTTTTTTGAAAAACTTTCCTATAGCTTTTAAAAAATCACCCTTTAGTACAACTTTTTGGTCTGGTCTTATTATTAGAGGAAAAGCAGTATAAAACCGCTCTACAAATCGAAACTCATTTCAAAAGTATTCCTAATAATATACTGAAATACCGCACATAGTTTACTACTTAAAAAAATACCTTTGCTAAGATCTGAATTTTTTTTTTTATAAATCACTGATATGTCCAGCTGACTTGTCACTTTTAATATTCTTTCGTAATCCAACCATTAAAATTTTATACATGTATATTTTGCTAATAGCTGCCAACATTGATTTTTTATAATGGTTTAACTTTATTGACGTATGATTAAATCACAAAATCAATAATTACAAGCACAAGCTAACAGGGTAGTAATCAGTGTTGTTTAATGGCTGCCTTCGGGGGGCTTTGCTATTTGCACTGGAAAGTTTTCTAGTAACAAAGGGATTACATGTGGTGGGATTATCGTACCATATGTTAATTAGATATTGGTACGTAATTAAATTGAATTCGACATGAAAATAAAATAAAAAAAAATATCAAAAGACCAGTGAAATTGAATTTTTAATGGCTGAATTAAAGTTTGAAAATGAAAACAAATACAGAAGCAAAACAAGATGGTGAAACATTTCCGTTGAGTAGCAATAAGGGGTGAGCCAAACACGAGTTTGTTTCAAAGATTGCAATGAAATAAATTCCGTGTATTATGGCCTTATTAATAAGAGCAACCATTCCCATTAATTATGGAACACAACGTCTATCAAGTGGCTGCATTGGCTGGCTTCGCTGTAGCACATTATGTCACTCCAGTTTTCCAAGACCTTGTTGACATTTTGAGGCTTTAACTTACTGATTTCTTGGATTCATTCATTTCATTTTCTGGATGATATTGGCCTTAAGTGCTTCAATCACTTTCGGATTGTTGGCGTAATATTGGTCCTTCTCGGTTCCTCACAAAAAAAAAGTTCAAAGTGGTCGAATCTCAGCTCCGAGGCTGACAATTAAGATCGCGAAGGCTGATAACACGATTCTATTTTATAAAATGCACCGTTTGGGCTAGAGAAATGGGAAGATGTGGTCTATTAAATGATTATTTAGAAGTAAATTTGTTAAAAAAAGTTTCACTCACTTTGGAAATATCTTTTCAATATTTCTCAATGTTGTTTAAGCTCGAGTGTGCGTGTGTGGTTGTGGTTCTTGGAGAACCAAATTAGCACCAAGTGCAGTTTTGAAACCACAGCTCTGAAAGTTGGGTGTAGGTTAAGAATTAGAGCCACCGTGCAGCCATGAGGAACAAAATCAAGTCTTTGATATTCATTTAAGCTTAAGTCCAAGACTGTTCCGCTCTGTAGCGCTCTGTACATAGCCGGAAAATTCAAAAGACAAAAAGGCGGAAGGGAGATATTTGACAACCTAATATGTAAAAACTCTGGCAAAAAAAAAAAAAAACAACATGTCAACTGAAGCCTCACCTAAAAGAACACAACCAAACTTCTGTGCATTCCATGCAACCATCAGAACAAGAAAAAAACCATAAAACAACCTCACAAAAGCCCCGTTTCCTTTCCAAAATGGTCTCCATCACAGAAAATCTGCATCAACTGTTGCAACGACGACACAACGACACAACCAACCGACAAGAACAAGAAAACCAAACCACCATCTATGCGCCACCCCTGTGGAACATCAGCAAACATCCTCAAAACCGAAATTCCGACATCAAAGACAACAGACAACGGACAACAGACAACAAGCTAAACATGATCCACCCAACAGCACACAGAGAATCAAAAATCAAGAATCAAGAACCAAGAACACAATTAATGAACTTGCAACCTGCAGCCATATTTAAAAGTGAAACTAATTATGTGCACCCATGTGCATCCACCTGAAAATTCCGCATGACGTTCCACAAGGATGCAAATACTGTCCACTTTGGTTGAAAGAAAAAAAAAAAAAAAAGAAGCAGCCCCTCACACACATGCAAGCAAAAGAAAAACAACTCAAATCACCTGGTTGGTGCAGGTCCCTCGCGCGTCGCGGCAATGGCGTCTCTAAAGTGTTCCAGCTAATGGGTGACGCGACCAGTAAAACCAGCGCACATGCATACACATCCTCATCCAGCTCATCATCATCTGCTGCCGCTCCGTAATTTCATTTCTCTGCTGCATTACGCGTCTGTCCGCTGCACTTGGTGCGAAAAAATGGAAGTCCTTACGACAGAGAGATGCTGGTTCCATCACAACGACGGCGACGTAATCAAATCCCCAGTGAACCCGAACCGATCCCGCTGGACAAAGTCGCATCGTCGTTGGTGTCGTCTTCAGCGTCTCGGACGTCTTTGGCGTGTCCAACTCGTCGTCCAATGTGAGCCGGCTCATTTCTCAGTCATGGTTGCGTGCACCTCGATGTGATGGAATTGTTACACACACCCATTTAATTAGCGGACGATATTTATGGACGCCATTTTGGATTTGGCCGGTAGGTGGAGCCCCGGCCTGGAGAGAGCTTGGCCACGCAGAAAAACCCAAAGCTCGTCTCACCAGCCACATGTGTGCCTCCCCCGCTGGTCGCCTAATGGACCGACATTCCTCCGCACCAGCAGCCGGTGCACTGACGACGATAACGCAGAGACTAATCGACAGCGGAACGCGTTTTATTCTAATGGCGACCTCCTACTATCGACTACCAGATGTCGGCCCGATTTATTTATGAACACCGGCACAGAGCTGTTGACTGAATTGTTAAATATTTTATTTTAATTAACATCACAAATCGCAATTACCGCCAACTGAGCGCAAGAGCCGCCGCGCCGCACCGTCCAGGACCGGTATTAATCACCATTGTTGTCCGGAGCCGGGCCGGGAGGCGTTTGCCATGTCCGGACAACTCATAACATGTGAGCTTAATTGTTTTGACGGTGGCGCAGTAGAGCGGGTGGCAACTACCTGTAGACAAAGTGTCTAAGTGCGGCTTGACAAATGGTCGCCGCAAATAGGTGACACAGTTCGTGTCGGATTCGAGACGCGAACGCGGGTTCGACTGCGCTCGAGCGGCTGAGTGATGTTAATGGTCGTGGAGGAGCACGACGACTATTCGTCTTTAAGGCTTCGCTGGTGCCTGTCGTAAATCTCAAAGGTTTGATGTCTGGCTGGACGCGAGGGGGTTTCTTTTAACTGCCAGCCTTAAATATTCAAATTCGTTTCCCGCTTGCGGACTTAGAGCCGCTGGCCGGTTTGGCGCACTTATTCGATTTGCGTTGTAGAAAGCGTGTTAGTCGAAGTGCAGCAGGCTTCTGGGGCAGCCCCAATTGGCCGATGGTTGGGGATTAACCTAAATCGCTAATATTATATTTTAGCGTTACAGTGGCAGTCGAGTGGAGCTAATTCGTATTCACATTCACTTGGAAGCCTGTTTTTATTTTGAAAGGCAGTCTTTGAGATAGAAGAATGTGGCCTTTAAAGTGCGATTTGGGGTTGATGGCGGTGGAGTGGACTTCTGGAATTGAGCATGAGTTAAGCATTCGAATTGGTCTTCAATAATTAGATGTAGAGGGCAAACTGCAAAACTCACAAATGTCGGAAACCTATTCAAACGAACCGAGATGTTAGTCCTTTAAGGACACTTTTCTCATTTGATGTTTAACTTTTAGATTCACTTCTTGTATTGCGTGAGAATTGAATTAAGATTTCAGTTTCAAAGTTCGCAGGAATAGAAACCGAAAATTAGTTATTGTCTTGACGCCTAGTTTTCTTTTGAATTAGAAAACTTTAGCTCTTAAGAATTCGATTTGGACTCACAAGAACACTTTCTTCAATTCTTTTCCTCCAAAAATGTTCCGTTCAACGAATTTGCATGCACTTTTTACGCCGCAGACGATCGGTTAATTGATGTTTTCGATCCAAGTCTCATCCGATGCATTTTTATCATTTAAAAGCAATATCTCCATTTGCGGATAGAATTTCCTTCAGCGCTCAACTTAACGTGTGCAAATTCAAGAGTTTTAATTTAATTCAGCTATACAGGAAAGTTGAAATACAACAATTCGCCATCTTTCATATTTAGAAATCATCAAATGGTGAAAAGAAAACTAGAAAGGGCCAACCACTTTTTTAAAGAAAATTGAAGTTGCTATCACTGGAAGCAAGTGCCTTTCTGCACAAGGGTGTGACTGGCTTATTTAAAAACTTGTTGATCTATTCTAGATTTCTTTTGAACTAGAAAAAGTAAAACCATTCGATTTTTTGTTTTCAACTCAAAATGAACGTGAGCATCAACGGCAAGGTCCTAATTTACCACTGCGACTTAAAGTTTTGAAAAAACAAACAAATTATCTACAATTTTTTTCTATTATTTTTAATTAAAATTTTGAGTTTGTATGCAAATTTTTCACAAACTATGGGCAAGAATAATTTAATTTGTATGTATAGGTAAAAAACAAGTTTTCGCCTTTCTAACTTCGTATAGCACTTTATTGTAGGTGCTGCCATTGTTTTTTAATGAATTTCTTTTCCATGTTGTTTGATTTTTAAATTGCCCCTACCTCCTAAACGGGGTGAGATAGAGCCCCCGCCCATAGCAAAAACTGTTCGTTTTTGGACGCTCTATGAAAAACCATTATCAATTTTTGGCGCCAAAGTTATCTTACTCTCCCCGCACATCAAAATAGATATTTTTTCTAAACGTGTAAAAATGGATACATTTGGGTCAAGATGAACTTTTGTAAATTTTTACCGTTCTATAGATGCGATCAAAATCGTTTGTACTTCATTTTTTTGGTGATGAAGTAAGGAAAAAAATAAGATAAAAATTATTCAAATCGATCAAATGGGGGTTTTTTTATTTACAAAATCCATACGACCACCGAGTATGTATCCATTTTTGCACGTCACTGTATGTCATTTCAAGTCGAATGCAAAATGTTGTTCGACTTCTAGTCGAGGAAAAGGATTATCTAGGAAAAAACGAATGTAAGTGTTATTTATTTTAATTTCTAAATTAGACTTAAAAGGCAAAGAACAAGCCGATTCACCATACACATGAAAAAGTGATAGTTAAAAAAGCAATGAAATGAATTTTTTAAGTTTCGGCCAGAATGATATCCAATGTTAGCGATACCATCGGCTCATATCTTCGATGGTATCGCCGACAGTCTTGGGAGAGAGAAGGATCGAGACAGTTTAGATCAGGCGATTGTAGGTATCTACTGACCAATCTGCTTCCTTTATTTGCTAATATAATAAAAGAACCGTGGCTTAGTCGGTTAGAGCGTCGGACTGTCAGGCGTGAGTACCTGGGTTCGAATTCAGCTCGGGGGAGAAAAAAACACCATAAAGATTTTTCACGACTCCACCTCCAGCGAACGACTGACAATCGTCCTGGAGTAACCTCAGTCTGTCTAATAAATAACCACAAAGGTAAACAATTATTTTTATTCAGCATTTCCTTCCTTATATCTACTGACATCTAGTTTACAGCACTTTCCTCCTCAACTTAATTTGCATCATTTTCATCAGCTATTTCCAAAGGTAATTGTACAGTTCAATTGTTCATTGTTGCCAATGCACATATTGTGCAAAGCAGCGTATATATTAACTATTTATTTATCCTTTTTTGGGCTATAGTACAGCTGACGAACTCTCAACAAGCAGCGGAAATGACTATTAAGTACGCCTATGGTCCATTCTACGATATTCCGTATTAAATAAGCATTCAGGGCTTCCGTGCTCTGTGTACCTAAAAAGCGCCATCCACGATATCAATCTGAGGTTCAGATCACTTCCAACATCACGTTGGTAGCTACTCTCATAATATATTGGGTAGAAGTTCATTTCAATTTCTTTTATGAAAAAAAAAAACTTGCTTGATATTTGACAAATAAAATAGATTTTATTTTTCTCGTAGGACTAGCATTGGCAGCGCTTTGTCCATAGCCGGAAAATTGAAAAGACAAAAAGGCGGAAGGGAGATATTTGACAACCTAATATATGAAATGCTAGTCTAATGTCCCTCTGTCTGCGCATGATTTAGTCCCAACATCGCATGCGGCATAGCAGTAAAGTGGCGATTTTGAGAAACTCACTTAGTAACTTGGAGATTTTTTTGCATAGAAAGTGTCACCATCTTATTTGTTTCCTATAACAGCGGAGAGATAACGACAATTTCTATGCAAGAGAATCTCTTAGTCAGTATGTGAGTTTCTTAAAACCGCCACTTTTCTTCTATGCCGCATGAGATGTTGGAACCAGTGTGAAGGTGGCTACTAGCAGTCCATATATAATATGTCAATGATCACTTGTGCAGCTTCTAAGAAACACACTTCATTCTTCACATTTTGCTTGCTTGCTTTGAAAATGAATTACTTTATTTTATTTATTTAGGAACAATCAAAATGAATTTGCACAGTCCAAACTGTGAACGCCGGGGAGCAGAGCCTATATGGTTTGAAAGTTATTTTCTCTAAACTAAATTTCGTTTCACAATTGACAGTTTTTTTGAGTCAAAAATCAAAAACATTTGTCAAACGAGTCAAGGAAAATCTACTTCATATAATGTCACTCGAGTAAATTTCAGAATACTGAATTTTTTTTTCGACTGGAGTCGGCTTCGACTCGACTTTCGACTCGAACTGACTTCGACTCGCGACTTCCGTAATAGGAGTAAATGTTTGCTAATGATTTCTATGAAGTTACATTTAAACTTGAATGCATAGAGCCGTCGATAATCGATAAACACCATTGAACAAAAAGTTAAGACATGCAATGAAATAATATACATTGTTACTGAAATGAATGACTTATTATCACAAATTAGCCAATACAGATACCCAACTTCTACTTCTCTTGCCCCTTGAATTTATTTGACAGCGTTTTTTATAACATTTTGTGTCTGTGAATACGTGTGGGAGCTTAGAACAACAAATCAAACAAATGTGCGTGAAAATGATGAGCTAGTGTTCGGTGCTTCCTGTATTACTGTCAAAATGCTTCCTGTATTTCAGCTACATTCGTGAATTACTGTCAAATTCATCGATGGACGAGGGGAAATAGCCGCTGTACAGTTGGGTGTCTATATTAGGTTGTCTGTGCTTATTATTCAATAGCCAAGCAAGTTTGTTTTCGAAGAAAATGGTTAGGGAAACAGAATTTTGTCACAGGAATTTCCTAAAGGCTTTGCAATAAAGATGAGTTAATGTTGACATTCTGTGCCAGTGTCTTTTATAACATAGTTTTCGATTATGCATACAAGAGCAGGCTTTTATAGCTGTGAAATTGCAGTCTCTAAAAAGCAGTTCCCCGTTGGTTTTTTCTTAACATTCATTTTATATGTTTCCACGTCCCGCAGAGATTCTAATAGGTTTCAATATTAAACACGTGTACACAACCAGCAAAGTTTACTTCGATTTCACTCCATTTTAAGAACAACAGCATCAGCCATCGCAAGAATGTATTTTGAGTCATTAAAATTTTTTTTAGAATCCATTTGATCTTTTATTCAAAAGCAAATGACTGTGCTGATTTAGTTAAAAGTTTTAAGTTTCTGTATATTCGCATCGTACTTTCGGAAGTCATCAAGTTGAAGTTAACACATTGAATGCCACGCCATTTACGAACAAACTTAGTGCTGGTTACCAATGACCGCGGGGGCATTCAACGTGTTAAACAAAGCAAAGGGAAGAGAAAATATGAAGTCCAGAAAAAAGCAGCGTAACTTTTCATTTAATCTAAATCATTGAAGCCATTCATGTCTTGCAACAAAACAATCTTACTTATTAATAAAATGCAGTGGAATCCCTCCAAGTCGAGTTTTTACGGAGCATTAAAATTAGTTCGACTTAGAGGATGGTTTTTGTATGGAAAATTGGGAACAATTGCACAAATATGGCGACTTAGAGGGAAATTCGTCTTAAAGGGAATTCGACTTAGAAAGATTCAACTGTATAAAAATTTAAATGAAGACATTAAGAAGAATGCATTCAAGTCACGAAAATTTAGCCTTCGACGGAATTTTCTGTCCAGTCTTTCTTTAAGAGTAACAGCTACAAACAAGCGTTCTAGGAATCGTCAAAAAGGTTACACTGAATTTTTTACTCAATTTCTGGGGTGGAATCGGCTAAGGTGATAGTTGATTGTCGCTTTTTTTATTGTCGTTTTTGATTATCAACTATTCTTTGCTCTGTGTAACGCGATCGCAAAAAATTGTTCGTTTCTTGGCAACGCGGACAATTCTGTCAAAAATTAAATGTCATTTTTGAATTTTTAAATTGGTATTTGTGCTTTGATTTTGATAAGCTGTTGTGTTTTTATTAATTTACAAATAATGTAAGCATATATGTATACATATATCTGAGAAATATTAAGAGTTATAATTGTGTTTTCTCTTAGGTCTCATTGCACAAAGCACAAATTGCCAATCTTCTCGAATTTATGGAAAAGCCACCACCAAGAATATTTAGTGTTGCCGCCAATTGAAGAATAGGTGGGAATATGCATTGACCCCTTACCTCGGATGGTCAAACGAAAGTTTTTTTAAAATCTATCTAAAATCTAAAATCTGACTGTTAAGTGATATTTTCAAGGATATCCACAAATAAATTCATTCATACATTGGCTCAGGTAGTTCCAAAATATTTGCTCTGTTTCTCAGTTTTGTTCTTATCAAACGAACCTTTCTATAATTATTTTCATTTCTCACTTTCCGCGTGGTTTGAAAACTTGAAAATGATGTGAACATTTTATTTTTAGTTATTTACTTCGTTATGAAATAGTATAATTCTTAAAACACACTTTTTTATTATGATTATTATAACAAACTAACCAATTTGAAGTCGACTGCACCAAACTAAACAATAATGTATGAAAACGACACCTAAATAGCTGTCACTTAAAATCAACGCGAAAAAACGATTGTCGATTTGATAATCACCTTATGTGGAGCAAAAGTGTCGATTTTGATTATCAATTATCGATTATCGCGTTAGCCGATTCCACCCCAGTGTAGTTTCCTAAGAAAATGTTGACGACTTTTAAATTCTTCGGTTTACTAAATCATTTTTCGTTCTGCATGTCAAAGCGACCAGCGCAGTTTTAGAGGTTTGATCTACTTCTTTCAAGTTTCCGGTACCGTTGAATTTTATTTAAGATATAAAAGATCGTCTTAAAGCACTACCCCCTTTCTCTATTTGACAACACCCACACAAAAACTAGTCTCAAACCCAGCTCAGTTCCCGTGATGCAGCACAAACGAGTTAAACGTGCGACTTTCCGCACAGGCGATTCCGCGTAACACCGGAAATATCCTGTCCTAACCCAAATACCCGCGTTATTACACTCACAGCACACCAAACACACAGCGGCCCGGTTCACGGAGGGGCCAAAGCCAAAGTCAAAACCAAAACCAGCAGGGCGGCCATAAAATGTTGCACAACAATTGCATTGAAAAATAAATCAACGTGAATTAGATAACAGCTACTCGGCAAGTAGTCCGCGTTGTTCCTCGACTCTGCGCAGGTCGAGCGGCAAGGCAAGGCTTCGACTCCGTTTGGACTAATCCAAGGCCAATGCCAATGTATCTTCATCATTCGGAGGGGGAGTTCGATTGTTGCTCCTGCTGCTGCTGCTGGCGGAGCTCTCGAGCTCTAGATTCCCGCACTGTGTCGATGGTGGTGGTGGTGGTGGTGCCCTCGCTTTGTGCACCTACAATTGACCACTTTTCTTTATTTATCCGGCGCACAAAAAAACCGCATTAAAATAAATCTATAACCACGACAAGCATCCTCTCCACGGTCCGCACTGCTCGCCCTCTCCCGGCGTGTAGCCGAAATGCCAATTTCTATGGAATCGACGTAAACGTAGATTGATTAAGACATAAACATAGAAAATTCTTGTTTTGTTGTTGTCGGCCTTTGTCGATGATTATCGATGGACAAGGATGGTGGCTGGGTGCTCCGGTTCCTCCTTCCTCCTTCCTCATTCCCCCTCCTGCAGTTTGTCGTTCTTGTTTTTGCTTTTATTTTTGTGTCTCTCTTGGTCTGCGCTTTTGTTTGCGTTATTTGTTGATTTGCTTTGTTCATTTGTTCATTTGATAATGATTCCGTGGCTTTATTCGTTCTGAGCTCTGAAGTCTGGGATCTGGGCGGCTTGTGTCCTCTGTTCCTTGGAATAAAAATACTGCCGAACATGTGTATGTGGAACGAAACAGGCTGTGGCACTGACATATTTCCAAGGGAGATGTCCTGCCACATTAGCCCATTAAAGGGAACTGGCAATGGGCTGTGTGTTGTGGGCTATGTGTTTGTGTGGAGTGCTGGGAATCTTCTGGGGAAAAGGTAATTTGCATTCGGGATTTTGTCATTTGTTGTTCGGACAAGCGGATGATAACTGTCAGCAGAGAGGCTCGTGAGATGGAAGCAAAGGGACAGACGATGCTGGGGTTTCTTTTTATGAGAATCTGACATTTTTTTTTGTTCTTAATTCTTCGTGGAGGGTGAAGGAAGACGAAGTGCAATCAGCATGGAGTCTTGCCGGTGAGAGCGTGAACTTTGTGTGGGGTCAGATGAACAGCAGAGGAGAACTAAGATACATTTTATTTAAAGTTTTTTGTGGGCCTGTACACGGTATGGAGCTATTGGTCTTTGTGATTGGCGATTAGCCGACACCACATAGTCTCACGTTCGGAGGTTTTTCTAAAACAAACTCAAAAAATGTTTTCTCACCGAGTTAGAAGCACTTACTTTTCAACTAATCCAAATCGGTAAAGCCATACAATTCTTGCAAGGAAACAAACTAAGTCAATACTATAGCGAGACTTGTCATGATAATATGTCCAACTTAATGAAAGCGGTTACTGGAAGCTTGCAAAAAGATAGAAAAAATGCGGTTTTGCGAGAATTTTGAAACACTTGAAAATAACCAATCAATAACTTGGAAGTGTCAAACCTCATTTATTTACAAAATTTAACTTTGCCATCACTCCAAAGTAAATCCTTAAAAATTCTTCTTTCTTAAAATGTGGTTATGTATCAAAAAAATAAACCCCCAAAAAAATCTCGACTCATTTAGATCACATCACTTTCACTTCTCTACACTTACTTACTTATGAGGCATTTATCCCTTGGACGGTTTGTGCCTGAGCCAAAGCCGCCTTCCAACGTTGACGGTCCTGTGCATGCTGCTTCCAGTCCGGAAGACCAAGCTGTCTTGCATCCACCATCACTTGATCTCCCTACCGGAGGTTCGGTCCTCCTCTTCTCCTCGAACCAGGAGGCTCGGATTCGAAGACCCTTTTAGCTGGAGCGTTTGTGTCCATGCGTTCGATGTGGCCGAGCCACTTCTCTACAAGTAAGTCTTAAAAACTTAGCTTAAAAAAAAGGAATTTACAATAAGTTTTGTTGTAGTTAAAAAACAAATAACGCTTTACGTCGAAAATTCAAAAATAAATTGTAGTGTTTAGATTTTAGCGGTCAGACAATTGGTACACATCCTTTTATTCACTTAAAATAAGCAAGATTATATTATTAATAGTGTCTTTTGATATTTTTTTTTTTTTTGATTCTACCGTGAACAATTTAAATACACAAAAAAAAACCACACAACTGAAGTAAAACTTCTTTAGTTGTAGTCAAACTCAATGCATTGAATAGAAATGTAGCTGAAAGCCACGTTTGCAAAAAAAGGAGTTTACCTTCGAAGTTTCAACCAGATCAGTTAAACCGTTCAAAATTTGTAAACTCCAAACATTAAAAGAGCTGATTTGAAAACCGATAGGATTTTTTCTAACCCTTCAACGGATGAACCGAATTCGATGAAATTTGGAATATAAATTTCTTATGTCCTACACTAAAACGTTAACTAATCTGTTCTTGGATGCAATGGGTTTGACTTCAACTCAGAAAGCAACCGCGGCATATAGCAAGCCGACCTTTCCATAAATTTCAAGGAAATTGGACCGATTTACTGAGCCCTTTAACGATTGTGCTTACGTGTTCAACTATGGTATCTTCCACGACTGCTGTGAACCACAACGCAAAGTTATTTCGACCCCTTTCTGCTTTATAAAAATAAAATATACAGAATCTGATCGCCAAATAAGTTTACATGAGAATGAAAGCGAAAACACCATCACACTTTTCGTTACGCTCTCGACTCATAGAAATCTGTTTACCCCCAACGCGTGTAAAGAAGATTTACTTCAAAAAATATTTTCTCTTGTACATACATCAGTAGGGTCAACATAGAACTAGCACATCACAGAACTAGCACATTGGGAAATCAATGCGTTTTAAAAGCAAAATATGAGAAAAATTATACAGTCGAACTCCCTCTAAGTCGAATTTCCCTCTAACTTGAAGTGCTTCTCCATATTTGGGCAAAACTCCCTCTAACTCGAACTAATTTTGATGTGTGTGGAGACTAAATGGCCCTTAGCAGTTGACCATCATTCCCACACTCCTGCAGAACACTCCAGAGTTTACCACGAGGGACTTGGTCTTATGTCTACAAAACATATGTAGATCGGTTTGGTATATTCCCAAGCCATCGCAAGTACCATTCCTAGAGTGAAAAGCTGGGCGGACGGCTTTCGTCCCGGCAGAAGTACTACACTGCTTGTCCCCCATCTTGGATTCGACCATAGCTCTAGAACGCCTCTCCAACACCTTAGCTTAAACCCCTAACGTAGCTCCCCTAATGGGAAAACCCCTACGCTTTTAGCAATCTCTCTTGTCCCCTTTTTAAAAAGAGGAACATTCACCCCACTCTCCTAATCGCTAGGCGTCTCGCCGCATTCCCAGGCCAACTAAATAACACGAGAGAGCTATAGGATTCCCTCTTTACTCATTGCCTTAAGAATTTCTGGCCGGATTTTATCCACCCCGGTGGATTTGCCGACTTTTAGCACTTCAATTGCTAAAGCGATTTTCTCCACCATTGAACTATTCTCCACCTTACTCAAGATGACAGGTCAGCCAAACTCAGTGCCCTGTTCGGGATTGAGCAACTCCGAAAAAAGCTCGCTCCATCTGCGCGACCTTATTGGAGGCATTTTTTTTTTCTTCAGACATGAATATTTCAATTGAAGTTTACATTTTAGCAAAATAATTTCACACGAATAACACGGAAATGTTTAAAAATGACACCTTTTTAGGTGACACGCGTAATCTATTACATTTTTATGATTGTCAAAGCGATAATCACACTATACAATCGCAGAACGAAAATTTCGATGAACAACTATCCGCTATTAGCTTTTACAATTCGCTCCTGATTAGAACAAATTAAGCATATTACTCAGTTTTTTCAAAGTGTTCATAGTTATTGTTGTTTTCCGAAGTTCACCGAGCTGCCAATCAAAGTTGACAGAACTCTTCCATTTGGTTTCCAATAATCCTCAGCAACAAAAAACTCGCAGCTCCAGACATTTCTTTTACCCACACCAATTGATGTTCCCCTTTGAAAATCCCTCACATTTTTCCTTGAATTCGATTACCGATCACCATCCCCCAGAGCCCTTCAGTGCATCTCATTCGCCTGATCAATGACCCCGAAGCTCATCCAAAAACCAAAATGCATGCACTGACATGCAAATTGATACTCATATGGCTTCATTAAACCGACCGGAGGACGGTTTCCCATGAAACCGTCAGCATCCTCCAGATCTGCGCCGTTCTGCCGCAGCCAGGCACAGTTGACAAGCGAGAGTACGTGTCATCGGATTGTCAGAATTAAATGAAATTCCTTATTGGTGCTCCATTTGAATACAAGAAGGTTCCCTGCCTCTCCAATTTACCTCTCAATCACTGGCCACCGCATTCGACGTCGGTCGGTGCAGTCGCATGCTAAAATGTTACAGAAGTCCCAAATCCACGCGGTGCATTCCAAGAAGTGAATCTCATTCTTTTCGGGGGACACATATCGGGAGGATGCAATCATCACAATCCTGCACACAATTCGTCTTCCTTGCAAGAGATTTCGTTATTTTTTTTTTTTGTTTTTTTGGTGACAAGCCCCAAGCTGGATTGCGCCATTGTGAGATTCTGGAAATTGCTCCTCGTTTTCGGCAGTAAATCCTCCACTCGCGCCCTCTATGTCACTGGTCAGTCTCGGCGCGGAGTGTGGACATTGTGCGCGGGGCATTGTGTTGGCGCGCATTGTGTGCCTCCGCCGCAGATGAATGGCGGAGCTTGGAGTCCGACGGACTGCGAAGTCGGCGGTTGGGCTGAGGGGTTGGCACGCCGACTCGAAGAAATGTGGAAAATATGCAAATCCGCTGTTTTCTTTCTCAAAATTACCGTAAAATATTTGAATATCTTCGATGTTTGGTTTTTGTCCACTGGCACCGTTTTGGGTTGGATTTTTTTTTTCTTTTTTGTCGGTTTCTCGTCGGTGATGAGGTTTGGTGGATGGCTGGTGGCATTGTTTCAAGATTGTAACGTAGTTCTGGCTGAATGCCATGTGAATTCCCGCATTGCCGTTGAGCTGGTTGCCGCGCTTGCCTGGTGTCCCCATGGCGCGCACAAATGCTGAACTGCTGAGCGTCGTTTGTTCGTCAGTCAACAATAAAATTTGCAGCAATTCCGGTGGAGTTACAGTCGTGTGGAAGAGTCATGGCGACATGGAAATTCACGCCATCTTGGGGAAGAATTCTTCTCTAAAATAGAAATTGAATTGAACTAAGAAGACGTAAGTTCTTATATTTCTGAACTTCTGATCTATAAGGAGGTAGAGCTTAATCTCTTTTATTGATTTCATAATTTATTTATATTTCAATAAAGTTTAATAATAATAAGAATAATGATCTAAAAAGGAGAGGAAAAAACCAAAAAGCTAACAACAATGTACTTTTTGAGTAAAATATGTAAGAAAATGCAGGAAATAAATGAAACGAAATTTAAGACTTAAAAGGAGAATCAAAAAGACGAGCACATACATTTTTAGACGATTTTTTGTTGTCATACAAATGCAATCAAATAAAAGTCAAATGATTTTAAAGGCACAAGGCTACCCTTTCTTGACTACATCACATTCCATCTACAGGAAAAATATTTTTTTTTACTTCATCAAAAGCGAAAGGAGGGAGGACTTTTGATGCAGAATTTAATAACCAAAATTGGCTTCTAAATTGAACTTAAGACACATTTACTGCACCTACGCTAATATTTTTAAATTATCAGCAAATGGAAAGGTTAAAAGCAATCATAAAATCAATTTGCTGTTTATTCATCGCATGGAAAAGGCTAGCAATAGTTCTTGTTTTTCTGCAAAAGGATTTCCAAAAAACAAATAAGCTTCAACTGGGAAAAATAGAAATACATAAATCATTATTATTCACAGTAAAGATGAATGACGCATACTGAGGCCAATAGCTCTCCATCATGATCAAAATGCAAAATCTGATTTACAAGTATAACATAAAAGAATGACATCTTTAAAAAGAAAACAAGATTCCTCGTCAAGCTGATAAACTTTAAAGGCGTTGGAGGTCGTAAATTAAACTAAGACAGAATTTTTAGTAAACCTGTTACCTTGTTACTGCGACATTTGATACCTAAATAAATGGTACATTTGAAAGTTTGATTTTAATTGCAATTTACACTTCGCAACTTAACTAAACTTCATTTTAAAATCGCGCATTCAGTATACAGTCTCATATCAGCTTGTACTCAATAAATTTCAGCGAAAAGTAAGTGTTTGTTGTGTGGAATTGATTTTTATTACACAATTTTATTGAGTTAATCGATTACAGAAAAAATGGCTGGTTCAAACAAGAAAAGAAGTTACAATGATTTCAAAGAAGAATGTTGAAACAAAGAGAAAGCAAAAGAACAAAAAAGTGTTCGTTGACGAACGTAACGTGATGTATAACACTAACGCACGTATAATAATACTGTTATACGAAGGCAAGTGAGAAGCAAACTATTGAAGCACTTCAATCATTTTTAGATTCAACAGTAAGGAATGTGTTTTGCTTGTTGGTCATGAAAAAAACTAGAAAAAAATATATTTCGCAGTAATTTAAACAAAACAAAAATGTCGGTATTCTACGAATATTAGAATTACAATCGAATCCCTCTAAGTCGAATTTTCACGGGACGTCAAAACTAGTTCGACTTACAGAGAGTTCGACTTAGAAAATGGTTTTTGTATGGAAAATTGAGAAGAGGAATGCCAAAATATTGCGAAAAAATGCGAGTTAGAGGAAAATTCGCCTTGGAGGGATTCGACTGTATTATTAACAGTAGCAGCAACAAAATACATCAACTTTTTTTTTAATTTGGAAATCAAAGAAGTCACCCAAACTTTTTTTGAACGACTTTTTGTTTAAGTAGAGCTCTAAGCAATTTTTTTTTAAACGGCTTTTTCTTTAAGTAGAGCTTTAAGCATGGCTCCTACATTTATGATCAAAAAAGAACCGAAATTTTCATTTTAAAATTCCCGCGGTAAATTTTATTCTCTCAACGTTTGCACACTTTTATACATATTCTGTCAAATTTTGACGGATATCGTATGATTAGTTTTTGTTTGACGTCTATACAAATAAGTTGAAAAATTTTCGTGTGGCGATTTTTATAATGGATGAAAATTTAGAACAACGTGCGTGCATCAAATTTTGTGTTGCAAATGGATTTAAGTGTTCCGAAACGTTGAAAATGTTAGAAAAGGCCTTTGGTGAATCGTGTCTAGGAAAAACACAGGCATATGAGTGGTATAAACGGTTCAAAGGTGGTCGTACAAGCTTGGATCATGATGAGATCCCTGGCCGCCCAACAACATCTGTTACTGAAGAAAACATTGAATCGGCGAAGCAAATCGTGTTGCAAAATCGTTCTGCACCGATAAGAGAGATTGCTGTGTTGTTGGGCATCTCTTATGGATCAACCGAACACATTTTAACTGATGTTTTGGGTTTAAAACGCGTCGCTGCTCGGCTGGTGCCAAAAAACCTGAATTTCATTCGAAAACAGCGTCGTTGTGTCTCAGTTTTTGGCCAAAAACTCAACCAATATCATCAACCAAGCACCGTACTCTCCAGATATGGCCCCGTGTGACTTTTTCCTCTTCCCCAGACTCAAATTGCCATTGCGGGGAACGCGTTTTCAGACCATAGAGGCCATAAAAGAGAATTCGCTGCGTGAACTAAAGGTCATACCTTCGGCGGCCTATAAAGCTTGTATGGAAAATTGGATCAAGTGTTGGCATGGATGTATTGCCGCAGGAGGAGAATACTTTGAAGGTGATAATAAAGAAAATTATTAAAAATTGAAATTTTGCGTTTTTTAATAAAATTCCGGTTCTTTTTTGATCATAAGGTAAGTTGTGATTTTCGTCAAAAAGTCGCTGCTAGATATCATTATTCCGTCGATGTTATTAGTTAATAACCTACCTATCTCCGCTTCCAAACTCTCCGCTCTGTGGGCAACACACCTGCTGCAATCGAAGACGGTATGGCAAGCGTCGTCTTCTTTCGAATCGAAAATTCTGTCAGATAGCACTCCCTTCCTTGCGCATTTTGTGGATGTGCTTGTTAAATGAGCCATGTCCAGATAGTAGTTGGGTGAGGTAGAAGTTGGCGTCCCCGTGGCTCCACTCTGCCCATCTTCCAATTGCTTCGGCTTCCTGCCGGACTTACCACCGCTGCTCTTTCGGTCTTTCGCAAATACTACTGCCATTGTGATCCATGATGAACTGGTGACCAGGACATTATTTTTATGAAATAGATAAGAAAAGATCAAGTAAATTTTTGCTCTGGTAAAAAAAATCGTGAAAGCGTTAGATTCACCATATTTGAGTGAAGAGCACATGCCTTTCTTGCTACTACGAATTCTTCCACTCGGGTTTGTTAACTCTACCAAAAAGAAAATGCTAGCTAAAGAAGTCCTTCGAAATTTCTATCGATTTTAAGCAGGGTATTAGTCCAATTTAGTTGCTGCTATTTTTCTATTTTTCGCCTTCCATTTTTACTCTGTCAGTCTCAATTGTAGGTGCAGCTATCGAATTGTGTTGACGTTATGACGTGTGAGTATGCGGTGTTTGATTATTTCTAAATAGGTTGTCATGAAAAGACCAGATTGCATTAGTAGAAGATTGTTAAAAAGTTCCATTGATTTATTTAAAATAATTTATTTAGCTTACATCATTTATATAATTGAATTTATTTTCTTTGCTTGTGTGATCTCTCCCTTGACTCTATTACCTTCTTTCTTCTATTACATTCATGATTCGTTTATTACCATATGAATTCCCAAAACGTGTCTTATTTAATTTTTAACAAAGATGTTGTTGAGAACCTTGCCATATTATCAAAATACCTTTCTATACTTCTTGGTTTCAGTGGCTTGTGTAGTGCAAGAACGGACTTTGTGAAAAAGGAGCTCCTACAAGTAAGCTGAGTGAACTAGTATAATATTCAACTCTTTTGTGCCCAGTGTTGTTCGTGTACAACATGAATTTAATTTGCTGATAATTTAAAAATATTGGCGTAGTTCAAGTGTCTTAAGTGTCTTAAGTTCAATCTAGAAGCCAGTTTTGGTTCATTTAATTCTGCATCAAACGTTTCGTAATAAAATAAAAATATTCGAGATGCTTCATTTCCTTTTTGGTGAAATAACAAAAGAAAATATTTTTCCTAGAATTGTGGCTAGAACTGGATGTGGTCATGAATTCAATTATTTACATGTGTTTAACTGCCGGCATTTTTAAGGAAACTTGGAAAATACATGTGCATGAATGTTTGCGATCTAAAGTATTTACACAGAACAAATAATGAACAACATAAATAAACTAGTTCAATGAATAGGTTTGGAATAAACTGATGACCCTTTGGACTGAACGAAAATGCACAAGCCTAGTCCGGAAGATTGGAAGCTCTTAAGTTGTTTAAATTAATAACCATTAATAGTGACAACGATGACAGCAAAATGTTATCTTCAATTTTGTTCTTTTTAAGGATGAAGTTCAGTTTCAGGTTCTTCCGCTCAAGCAGAAAGAAGGAAAACATTGCCCAGAAAACCTGTATCGCATCAAAATCAAATAATTTAAAATTCAGACAGTGACTGGTGATGACTCGATTTTGATTTAAAAATAATCATGGTTAAATCTCAAATCCAAACGTCTGTTTTATTTTTCTTTTCTCAATGACTTTTCGTAGTTACTGTGCCCCGGCACTATTGTTGTCTTAGCCGATACCCCAAGCGTCCCATGTTGTTTGTCACCGTGCTACCAGATCCGTATTTATTTGTTCAGATAAAAAAAAGAAAAAAAAAAAAAGCCAACAAAAAACTAAAAGTGAAAGAAAACGAAACGCACTTGGCAGATACACAATCGTCGGATGGATAAGTTGCCAGAGGGTTGCGGCCGTCCTCTCCCATGTGCGGTGGCGGCGGCGGTAGCGGCAGCTTGAAGGAATGTTTTATGGTTGTTTTAATGTTTTGTGCCATGTTCGTCGTTTCCGCAAGCTTCCCGAACGTTTAATTAGTCCTTGGCCTGTAGTTGTCAAGCGTAAAAATCTTCGGCTTAAGTTGATTCGTCGTCTGTTTGCGGCTGTCGTTGGCTGTGGTGGAGACTTGTTGCCGTTGCCGCCAAGTTTCGCCAAAATGGTGATCATCCCGACACTCCAAGCCCCACCGATGGCCGATGGTGAGATGCGGCTGCGGTATGCCTCATTACGGTAATCCAACGATAAACAATTTCGGAAATTTGTTGACTTTTCCCAGGATCATCGGGGGATTGGATATGCGGTATTTTTCGCTCAACGAGGGGAGTTTGGACATGGGCGTCGTTTTGTTTTGTTTCTCTTTTTTTTTGTGTTTTTTGGGCACAAAGGTCGCAGCAGATAATTGCCACCGAGACGAGAAAGGTATTGCGTGGACTGACGGGTAATTTGGTGATTGGGTGATTATCTTGTTGCAGGAACAGTACTGGGTAATTTGTCAGGTGAAGTATGCGAATGGTGAAAGGGTATAACGGTTACGTTGCAATGATGTTATTAACAAGCGGTCAAGAGGGCTGGAACAGGGCACGTTGAATGACGACCGGAGTTAAGACCAGAAAGTCAATAGGACGATTTTATTCTATTTTATTATCATTTGGCAGTATTTGGGGTTAATAGGACTCGTACCATTGAAGAGGGACGGTGTTTCAATGCTCTCTCTTTAGCATCCAAACATGGCCAATGATCCAATGATAAAAAATCACTGAGCACCTCACAGGACCCGCAGACATTTTTAACTTCCAAAATACTGGGACGAAGAATTGAGATTAATGGGCATAAGTTTTCCCAGTTCTTTAATTTTTTCTACGATTTGTAGTACTTTATGCAGAGAGCTTACTTGGCTATCATTTTTCCACCAATGATCTCCTGTAAAATAACCCCCCGTCAAAATAACACTTCACACGCAGTGTAGACAGCCCCTTTTTTCTCATGATCGAGAGCACCTCGAACCGCCAGCATCGAAAAAAGAAGTTACAAATTTGCATTCGATGACACAGAACGTATGTTAATTGATTGCATACAACGTCGCCACGACTGTTCACGTTTTAATCACCTCACAGGACCCGCAGACATTTCTAACCTCCAAAACACTGGGACGAAGAATTGAGATTCCCTCGTGGATTACGCCGCACGACAGTCTCCCGAGGCATGGCTCACCGTAGCTCTTCTCCGGGATGGAACCGGCGCAAGAAGTCGCGTCTCTCCACAATGCCAGATTGAATTAACTAATGAAAATGCTTAAACACGTCTTTTAGATAACAACCGAAGGAGCAGACGTCTTCTTTCCCTTGAATCCACACACGGACGGTTGTTGAGAAACTTTTGAACGGCTGCTGCTCTATTTCGAGCGATGAAGTGAATGAACCCGCGGAGGTGCCCGAAAAAAAAAAAAAGATTCCCAAAAATATGTCAACTTCCTCCGGTTGTAACTGTAAAGCCCAAAAAAAATCTCCAGCGATAACTCAAAATTTCAGCGATATCCCTCTGCGGGAGGATCCGCGATCACGTCCCAAGGAAGAAATTCAGTTTTCCGCACTGCGACTCACTCTCAAATTTCAAATTAATGACAATTGAAATGAAAAATGATTTTCTGTTGAATTGATAAATTTTTATTGCAGCGGCGATAATTTATGCGCCCGGCCCGCCGGTAACTACCCCGAAACACAATCGCTTAGTGGCTCCGTGGTTTCGAAGGAGATATCGATTTTCATTCGATGACTCGATTCGATTTGCGCCGGTCCGATCATTAGCGATAAATTGATGAGTCAAAATGGGAACCGGACCCAGGGACGGCTGCGCAGGACCCCGATGACGGAGTGGCTTTTGTCAAAATGTGTGGTGAGGATTTTTCAAATTTGCAATCTGCTTCTTTTTATTTTTTCCAATCGTCGTCGTTGTCGTTGTTGTGCTGTTGTCGTTGGGCTACGCTCGATGTTGTTCATTAATCCGTGATTCTCGCCTTGGACCTTACCGACAGGGCTTCGGTCGGTGTGTGTGTTTGTGTGTTAGGCCAATCGCTCGCGCCCACAACACACGGCTGCACAAGTCGAAGGACTCGTGGTCGTAGTCGCGGCGATTCCAATCGACGGCGATTGGAATGGGCGAGCGAGAGAGAGAGGTCTAAAAATAATTTACTGCTGGGATAAAATTAAATGAGCGATTTAAATTCATGTTTACACAAAGGAGTTAAGGCTAATTTACATGCGATTACATTCGGATAAGGCCCTTGGAGCACAGCGCACACACTGCGGTTCTAGGCACGGAGCTGGCGACACGGAATACTACTCCTCCACTTTGAGTGCTGCAGTGCGTTGAGTGTGGCTTTGGAGACGCTGTTCGGCTGAGGAGAAGGGTTCAGTGGTTTCGATTGACTGTGGATTGAGCAGAGTGTGGCTGTGCAACTCGACGACCGAGTGCAGTTCGGGATCTATTCAGTGACCCGGTTTGGCCTTACGTCATGGTGAGACGTTAAGGAGGAGGACTGTGACAAGTCCTACAAGCGTTGACTGGGTTTTAATGTGGCGGAAGGAAAGAATTCATGAAGTGAATTCAGTCTTTCATTTGAGACCTTGAGGTAGGACAATGAATAGTCTCTTTACAAAAAGTTCTTTGGTATGTTTTTCGTTTCATTTTAAAACTCATCTGGACTCAATCGTTTCGATCGTTCTTTGCTGAGGTCAATAACGTTATTGTGACTCAGCTGAGATAACACGGCATCCATTTCAATTCCGCGAAAATGGAATTTAGCAAACGGAAAGATGTTGCAAAACTACAACTTGATTTCTTTAGAAATCTGATATGTAAATTATAGTGCAGTGTAATTTTTGTTTATTTCAAAGTATAAACTAGAAACTTAATAGAAAATGTTATACAATTATTTTAATTGTCTCAGAATTTAGTCTCAGATTTCCTAAACAGAAATGTCTGTTCACATGGCTGAATTTCTGAATTTGCTAAATTTCTCACTTTGACAGCTGTAAGTTGACAGCTGAAGGCTGTGAAAACTAAAGAAATGCGACGGTTTAAAATAAAAAGAACGCTTTATCTGAATTCATACATGGCTATCACTAAAAGCGAACAATCAAGCATAAGAATTTGAATGTCATGGACCTGTATGTCAGCTACGGGGATCGGAAAGCTAAAATTTTGTAAGAATATGGGTACAATATTCTATCTTAAGAGACTGAAGGACACCAGGTTTCAGAGTAATGAGGAATTGGGAATAGAAGGCACTTTTTGGGATTACAAGGAAGATTTTATTTGCACTTGTCCCCACGTGTTGAATTCGCCGGCACAGTCTTAAGAACTTAATGTGATTGAAAATCTTCGGTCAATTTCGGACGCAAGTATTCGCAAACGTAAAATTTTGAATAAAAACCATCTAAAGACTGTTTAATTGAAGAATGGGCAAGAATACCTTATGTAAAGGCCTAAGAAGTTAGTGGCTGCTGCTATTCAAGACACTTGTATTACCAGTTCTCACATATGGATCCGAGACTTGGGTGCATAGCCAAAGGCACTCTGACCTCTCAGCCGCGTTCGAGAGAAAAGTTTTACGGAGAATTGTTGGCCCCATACGTGAGAAAGGCCAATTCCGGAGACGGTACAACCATGAGTTGTATGAAATCTACCTCGAAGCAAATGTCATAACGAAAATAAAGCTCAGTAGACTCCGGTGGGCTGGGCACCTAGCTAGTATGAGCGAAGAGGACCCTGCTCGGAAAGTTCTTTGCGGTACAATTCATGGTACAAGATAGCGACGCAGACCACGCTTACGTTAGAAAGATGGCGTAGACCAGGACGCCCGAAGCCTTGGAGTGTCCAACTGGATGGCGTCGGCAAGCGACCGGGATAGGTGGAAGTGCTTGCTGCAGGAGGTCCGGTTCGAGATGAAATAAAAAAGAATTTGTTATTCTTTTTTATTTCATCTATTTTAGAACCAGGTCAAATAAGTTTATTTTTTACTCGTTTTTTGTTTTTTTGTTAATTTTTTTTGTATAATTTGAAGTTTAAAATAATAAATAAAGCTGCTTTCTTTAGGTTGAAGTCTGCATTTTTACTTTTTTGAAAGTTGTCTTTGTGTGTTGGGTCAAATAATCTGTGAGCCACTGTATTTAGTCAAAAAAATGTAAAAACTGGCGACATACCATATTGGGCATTTTCTTTACTTTTTATTTAGCTTAAACTTTAATTTAAATAATTCAAATAACTTTTAATAAATGCTGAACACAATTCTTTCTGCTGGCAGAACCCTTTAGAGAACAGATGCTCAAAATGAATACTCTACGAAGTCTACGACTTGTCAACATTAACTATTAATTGGTGTTGAAATTTCCATACCAAAACGTGCTAAAAAAAAATACGATTTATTTTCGTGTTATCTGACTGATTCCATTGTAGGTACTTTCACAAGACCAAGGGCAATCGGCATAAGTCAAGGAGTCACCGGCTTACAAACGACTCGACTGAGCCGACACGTTGTCAGCAGTCACTTCTGTTTGTCCCGACTCCCAACCCAAACTTTCTCAAGATGCATATTTGAAGTGAAAAAAAAATAGAAAAAAAAAACCGAAAGACAAGAAAAGGGAACGAAAAAAACGTGATAAAACTTCGATTTCTCTCCAATTGATCACTATCCTGGTTCCCAGATCCGATTGTGTTGCGCGCTAGAAAGCACAGCATCCACCCGCTGGGGAGGGAGTACAATTAATTTCCAAATTAACTTTTATCTCGACTATCGCACGGAGTATCTAACAAGACCAAATGGCCAAGTACACACCAATCGGCCGCCAGTATCTCACCCACACACGCCTCGCCTCGCCTCAAACATCAAAACCCATTCACGCCGCATGCCCCATGCTCCGGCTATCTGCTGCGACTATCATCTGCACGCGGTCCTTGTTCCCGGTTGACACACAATTTGTGTACACAACCGCGCGTCTCGTATCCCGAAAGGAAGTGTTAACCCCTCGGAGGTGGCCCAAAAACGAGCAACGAGCGTTAGAAACGTGATCGGTTCGCGATCACCAAGCCGTCGAAGTGTTGATTTCAACTCATCCCCCGTGCGAGGAGGAGGGTAATTAGACAGCTCTTAAGATTTAAATAAAATATTTCAGGCATCACTCCAGCGCGCCTCCGTGCGGGATGAACCTGGGCGACATCGCTGCCCCCCAAATGGCAATGGGCTCCGAATGGCAGCCGCGACAATGGAATCGGTGTCGGGCTGGCAGGAGAATTCCTTTATTTCTGCTCGCGCGACGCTTTTTTTTGTCACCACAGTCATCAATTGTTTGAATTTATGGTCAACTTAACCGAGTGACACATCCGAGTACAAGATCGTGAACATTTCTAGGACAAGACACTTCGACTCTCTGGCTACGGCTCCAGCTCCGGCTCTGGCTCTGGCTCTGGCTCTCGGCCGCAGACACCTTCCAACGTCGTGGTGTGGTTTTGGCTCCGAGGTGAGGATGAAGATACGTCGTCGCCACGTCGCACGCCAGTGGGCTCCATAGAGCACACCATTGGCATAGATAAAAGTGTATTGTGGCCATGATCGCCAAGATCGCCGAGGAATTCCTTCGCTCCGTCCTCGTCGACGGGGGGCTGATGACGGGGAGAGACATTTAGCGAAACAGTCGATGTTTCTTGTTTTGTTTTTCGCGCGCTCGATTTCGATTTTTCCGAGAAAAAGAAAAGGATCGAGAAAAACAAAAATCCATTGAGAGGAACAAAAAGAAGAAGTTTTCGTTTTTCTTGTTTTTTTTTTTTTCGTGAACATTACACGATTTTCTGGCGGCGGCGGCGCTTTTTTCCCCCGGGTGCTCCTAATGCGGAAGCACACGAAAGAGCGGACAGAATGCCGAACGGCTTTTTGGGCGCACAAACGTTCTCTCCTGTGCCGGGTGAACGGCGCGGCGCGGCGGCGTGCCGTGAAGGAAATTGTCCTTATTTTCGGTTGGATGGAAATGCGCGCAGTTGATTGGCGGGATAAAGGCTTTTTTTTTTTTTGGAGCGTTCAAGTAGGATGCGAGTGGCACACGGAGCGTGTCGGAGAATGTTTTAAGTGGGTCTTTGAAAAGAATTTTTTGCTTAGAAATTCAAATGGATGGAAGGATTAAAGCAGCCAAAGAATTCCAAAGACCAGGCGAGTGGGATTTAAATACGGAGTTTTCCAATAAGAGGTGTCGTTTTGTTATTCAAATAAAAATGGAATTTTTTGAAATAAATGATCGGATGTTTATTTCAATGTAAAGAGGAAAGTATGCCATTAATAATGGAAAGCAATATCACTGAAATGGCCGCCTTGGCTACGCTTACAGAACCTCATACTTTTCATGAACTTTTCAATCACCAAATCGCAAAGTGGCTGCTGTTTGCCCTCAATAGCTTCACGAATTCCATCTTTGAGGCCTTGAATCGACACTGGACTGTTGGCGTAGACCTTATCTTTCACGTAGTCTCAAAGGAAGAAGTCACAAGGTGTTAAATCACAAGATCTCGGTGGCCAATTGTGATCACCCCTTCGAGAGATAACACGGTCCGGAAACTTTTCCCATAAAAGATCGATGGTTTCGTTGCTTGTGTGGCACGTAGCGCCGTCTTGTTGAAAGTAAACCTTGTTCAGATCAGAATTATCCAACTCCGGCCATCAAAAATCAATAATCATCTCTCGATAGCACAATCCATTCACCGTAACTGTTGCTTCAGCCTCATTTTCGAAAAAGTAAGGTCCAATCACTCCGCCGGACCATAAACCGCATCAAACAGCTACACGTTAGGTTAGGTTAGGTTAGGTTAGAGTGGTTGGCTGGGGCTTTTTTGAGGCCCAACCACACTTAGGCCAGACTAGGCCCATTGTGATACCACAATGCGGAGATCCATTCCACACCCTAATGGAACCAGTTGGAGCTTCTTACGAATTTACGGATCTGATTGATGCTGATTTTACTCAGATCGCGCAGACTGTCAAGGAAGTGTTTGCCTAGGTGAGTTCTTCTACGAAGCGCCAAAGCCTCGCATGAACATAAGAGATGGAAGATGGTTTCCTCCTCCTCTTCATGCTGGCAACTTCTGCAAAAGTCATTGGCAGGGACTCCAAGTCTGCTGGCATGTCTGCCGATGGTGTAGTGTCCCATAATGACCCTAATCGCCGGTCTGTCCATCCGAAGGAGGCAATTAGTGCGTTTAGCATCCAGCGGGGGCCAAATCTGTTTGGTGTTCAAGCACATTGAGCCTTCTTGCCACCTGTGATTGGTGAATTTAAGGCTGTGAAGTTTTATGTTTAATTTCGTTGTAGCTAACGGCATGGCCGATATTTCTCTTCGGGATTGTAATGGAATTGTGGTCGCATGCCTGGCGAGTGCGTCAGCTGACCCTGAATGTCACTATGCCCAGGCACCCGCATGAGGTGAATATTGAAGTGCTGGGCCATCGCATCCAGAGATTGGCGGCACTTTAGGGCGGTCTTAGAGAGGTCTAGCGATTTAATTGCGGCTTGACTGTCTGAACAAATGATCATATCCCTCTTGGGTACCACATTGTGTTTTAGCCAAGACAGAGCTTCCTTAAAGTCTCCGTCTGAAAGACGCTACAATAGTTAGGGAGGCGTAGGGAAATATTTAGGTTTAGGTCTCCGGACTACACTCCCGCACCTACTCCCGACTCTGTTTTACTTTAGTGGATCCTCCAGCGCCGTAGGGCTTTCCATCCAGTCTGCTCGCTGGGGAATGCTGGGAGTGAACTTCTTGTCGAAGAAGAGCTGGGGAGGGGTAGCTACACGTTAAGGATGGAGAGGCTTTTCAACAATAAATCTTGTGTTTTCTGAGCCCCAGATGCTACAATTTTGCTACGTAGCCACCGAGGTGGAAATGGGCCTCATCAGTCAAAATGATTTTTCGATGAAATTCCGGATCATTTTCATATTTTTCAAGAACCCAATCGACAAAGACACGAGGTTATTCATGATCGACCGGCTGGAGTTCTTGTAATAACTGAACTTTATAAACCTTAAGAAGCAAGTCTTTATGCAAAATACGGTGTAATGACATTTCTGGAATTCTCAATTCCAAAGAACGACGAGGAATGGACGAACCTTGGTTTTCTTCAACACTTTGGGCTACAGCAGCAACATTCTCAGTTGTTCTTGAGCGACATTCACGAGTTTTATTCTCCACATCATTAATTTGTCCCAGCAGCTCGAGTTTTGCACCCAATTTCTGTATTGCGGTCCGACAAAGTGATTCAGGACGACCCAAAAATGTTTTAGTTTTACGAACCGTCTCTGCCAAATCTTCACCATGTTTGTAGTGAATTTTAGTACTTTGCTTCTTTAAAATTTCAATTTAATACTAAACATAGAATTGTTTGTATTTTTTTAAAATAAAGAATTATACATACAGCGATCAAAAAAAGTATTCGACAAGATAGCCCCTTTCACTAAAAAATACATTAATACTGCCCAAAATACTAATATGACTAAAATAAAAACGCACTTCATTGGTATTGTTTATTTAAAATGTAATGCCGTTCATTTGTTAGTACAACATACAAGACAAATAAAGTAAAGTATAGAAACAAAAAATAGGAAAAAATTACTAAGTAAGCAAAAAAAGTATTCGACAAATGAATCATTACTTTCCTGTCGGTTGTATTGTATATGGAACTTTGTTCAAAATGCGTATTCTGTCAAATAAAATAGCAAGTCTTTTATTAAAATGGGACGAAAACGCAACGAGACTTCAAATGAGATAAGGAATCTAATAATTCAACATTTCAAACAAGGTTTATCAGAAAATAAAATAGCAGAAATTATTCAAAGGCCTAGAACAACCATCCACTACATTATCACAAAAATTTAAAGAAAAAAAATCAATCGAAAATTGTCAGAGAACAGGATGCCCCAGGAAGCTCACCGAAAAAAATGAAAGATGGATTGTTCGGGAAGTTAAAACAAATCCAAAAAGAAATGCTTCGTTATTGGCTAAAAACACAGAGGAGTATCTTGGCGTTAAAGTAACCCCACAAACCATCAGAAATGTTCTTCACAATAACGAGTTTCATGCAAGATCAGCTAGAAAAAAGCCATTTATCTCGAAGAAAAGCAGACAACAAAGATTAGATTTCGCAAGGACATATGTTAACAAGCCTCAAGAGTTCTGGATGAAGGTAATGTTTACGGATGAGAGTAAGTTTAACCTTTTTGGATGTGATGGCAAGGTTTTAGTCTATAGAAAACCGAATACAGAGCTGCAAGAAAAACATTTAGTATCCACAGTGAAACACGGAGGAGAAGGAGTGATGGTATGGGGGTGTATGGCAGCATCGGGTGTGGGAAACTTAGCGTTTATTGTTGGAATTATGGATCATTTCTATTACATCAATATACTGAAGCAAAATCTCCGACCAAGTGCAGAAAAATTGGGTCTTGGAGAGCATTATAAGTTCTACCAAGACAATGATCCTAAACATACGGCTTTTAATACCAAAATTTTGGTTATTGTACAACTGTCCTAGTGTTCTCAAAACCCCCGCACAGTCACCGGATTTTAACCTGATTGAGCATGTTTGGTACCATTTGGAAACCAAGTTGAGAAAACGTAGTTTTAGCAACAAAGCTGAACTAAGAATGGCTCTACAAGAAGAATGGGCAAATATTGATCCGGAGTACACCAGGGCATTGGCAAAGTCTGGCATAGACTGGCATAGACAACCGCTTGCAAGAGGTTATACGCCGAAGAGGAAGAGCAACAAGGTATTCAATTATAAAAAATCCGAGTTTTAAACAATGTCGAATACTTTTTTGCTTAATAATTTTTCCTATTTTTTGTTTATTTGTCTTTATTTTATTGTCCAATAACGGAATTACATTTGAAATAAACAAGACTAACTAATTGTGTTCTTATTTTAGTCTAATTATTATTTTTGAGTAGTATTTATGTGTTTTATAGTGAAAGGGCTATCTTGTCGAATACTTTTTTTGACCGAATTTTAATAATTTAAGTGCATTGTTTAAGCGTGTATCGTTTCATTTTTTTAATGGCGTTGTTTCTACTTGTCAAATGTCAATAAATTACAGCTTCAAAAGTGACATCTACCGAAATAGCGGGCTATTTAAAATAACACCTCTTATTGAAAACCCTGTATAAGTAAAGCTGTGGAAATTAGAGGGCAGAAAAGTCGAGGAAGTGCATCTAAATTATGAACCAGGTGTTCTAAAAAGAAATGAATACAAGCAGACAACTGAAAAGTTTTAAGTTTAAGTTTAAATTTTATTTTTGTTTTCCAGACAATTGAAAAGAAACAAGGCTTCTGCACTAAAAGTCTGCTCATACAGGAATAAAAAAGCCTGCTAGTCCATTAAATGCAAGTAAAACTTTCGAGGACATTGGTTACATCTTTACGTTGAAGAACAAAAATATTCATTGTTCGTCAAAAATGGCGTTGAATGTAAAGTCACGGTTATAGTTCGCCAGAGAACAAAGAAATTGGCAGACGAAGCAGCAGATGACTAAAAACGTATGGTGTGATCAAGTGAATCAAAATTTAAGAGTTTTGAGTCCCACACCAATATTATTGGCACCGCACTGGGGAGATTACCCATGGGCATTCTTCTTTTTTTCTTTCATCAAAGGATTAGAGGGAACATAATTGAGCCACCAAGCTGTCTTAAATCACTGGATAAGAAATCTACAACGTGTTAGAGTGACGTGCCATCAGTGTAGGCGTTGTGGAACTCGCTCGCACCTGGGCTAATGTGCAGCTGAGCAGTTTGCCATGACTTTCAAGCGATTTAGAAGGGAGAGCTTCACAATATTCCCACGGCTCAAAGGAACCTAGTTCCCTTAATCTCCGCCTTTAGGAAACTTCCCTATCAATCGAATCGAGAGAAAGGTCTTCACACCTGACAGATGTCGCCTTAGAAGATGTCTTCCACCCGGCCTAACCTTTCTCACTCACCCTTCTCCTCCAGGTTCATTGTATCACACCGTTATGTGATGTAACTCCCTTCCAATCGAGAACATAGAGACATTCAAACTGTACCGTTAAACAGTATGGCGTTTTACATTTCCGACAGAAAAAAAAAAAACAAACAAAGACTCACCCTCTCCTGAAGACTGGAGACACCTTCCCCGTCTTGAATTTAAATTTCAAAATATCCCGACCATCTGCGTCGAATTGATCGCGCGCTCGCGCAACAAAAGGAGCCCCCCAAAGATTTAAAAATCAGATTTCGATTGGAATCCCCCTCGCCACCGTCGCGCCTTACACAAAATTCCATTTGGGCCCGATAATAGTGTGCTAATGAGATTCACTTCCTGGCCAAAACAGAAAGAGAGAGAGAGAAGCAGACCAGCAGCCAAAGTGGCAACCACCGCCATCGCCACCGCCACCGCCACTACCACCGACATCTGAACCGTGTTGCGAAATTGACTGAAGGTTTCGTTTTGTTTTCGTCGTCGTTGCTCCTCGAAGCCCCTTCCTGCAACACAATAGAATCTCGCGAGGGAAATCCATTTGCCTCTGGAGCAGAAGCTACCACCGCGCGCAGTTATCGATTGAATTATCAGCATTCATTAGCATTTCTCTCGACAGAAAAACCAAAAAAAAGGAACTTCTCCCTCTTGCTGGCTTCTTTCTCACACACTCGGTGGTTTTTTGATTTGCGATTGTCCAACGTCGAGACGAGAGCCAGCCAAAGTAAATGGTTATCCGGAAGAGCCTCCCGGGTTATCCCACTCGCATCAGATAGCATCTGCGATACCGTTCTGGGTGAAAAGCTAATTGCCAGTGAATTGCTCGCCTTTTTTTTCTGTTTCGTTTGTGTCCGCCTTCGCCTGTCCCTCACGGCTCTGGCTTGAGATGCTTCCATTAATTAACCCGGCTAAAGGTTTCCACCGAACACAGGGGTGGCTCTAGCTCTATCCCCCCAAAAGTAAACGGTAACTGAAGGCGACAATAGTACAAATCCACATAACTACATGTGGGGAATGCCAAAACAAATAATGTGGGATTCTAAACTGATCATCATCGTGTCCAGGAGGAGAGCAAACGTTGTCGTTGTCGTGGGCTGAGCTCCGGCACTGCCGTGGTCTGTCCGTGATGAAGGGCGCGCAGGAGTGGGCGGGCATCACAGCCACACACACACACAGACAGCCGGAGCGGTGGAAAAATCCTGAATCACGGAAAATCGTGAATCCGCTCTCAGTGATAACACGTGTAGAGTGTCTTGCTGCACCGCGAAATGCTTTTAGAGGATATTTTACATACTTCGACAGGCCAAACCACTAAATAAGTAGATTCTTATTTTTCGGATTCGCGCGACGACAACAAATAGCTATCGCCTCTGGAGCCACACACACACACACAGTCGTACGTGGGTCCGAGGCGCGGTGACACTAGGAAACGAGTCGCAGCGGCAGGCCTCTCAGCCTGCCGGGAGCCGGGAGATGTGCTGCTGCTGCTGCTGCCGCTGGCTCGGAGCGTGGAAAGAATGTGGTGGCTCTATGGGATTCAATCGATCGCGGGCTCGGATGGAGGTTGATTGCGGTAAAGTGGATGTGCCATGCATACCGCTTGTATCTGCCAGTTGAAGGCGCACGAAAAACGAAAAAAAAAACCCAACAAAAAACACCAAAACGAGCCACAAACGCCTGTGTTTGGGGGAGATTGATAAAGAAACGAGTTTGCTGACAGCATCTAGGGGGGATGGATGCCATTCGGGGATGGCTGTGGGGTTTTTTTTTCCTTTAAGGTGACCAGCGACTCTGAGGTGAGGTCAAGCTCAGGTTGGGTGTCTTTGTTTGGTTTCTCTTTACGCAAAGCGCTTTAAATCGATTGAGAAAAGACCGGAAATTGTGATCAGCTCAGGAGTTGAATGCAATCTAAAACACGACGAGTGCATTCAGCAGTGCAATTTGCAGCTTTCAAAATCAGACTTTGAGGGCAGCCTTTTCTTTCAATCAAACATTAGAAATCTGATGGCAAAATTTATTCGAGTAAAATATTGACAACCAGCACTGGCAACTTTAATCGTAGCTGTTTATTATTATTAAGAACAAACTAATAATGTTCGGAGCCGGCATTAAACAGTAGGTCCCCTCCACATGTGTCAAAATATATCGCGCACAACACAGTGGAGGCGCGAATAAGCTAGGCTCTGGTCCTGTATGGGTTGCTACGTCGACTATTTATTTTATTTTTTTTTTAAGAACAAACTAAAGGTAGCTGTCACTCATTTTAGGCATTTTGTAAAATTTCAACAAAACTGTCGTGAATTTTGAAACAAAAATGTGATTCTAAAAAAATACAACTGGATTAAAGTGGGATTTTTTTGAACTGAAAACTTTTTAATAATCTTGCATACATTTCCTTCTACCTGTTAAAAAATCCAACTCCAGGTTCAGTTCATTTTTTGGATCTGTATCTGGAACACTGGCATAGACTTTCTCACAATCAGTTTCGTCATTATTGAAGAAAAAATTATTTTTTGGAACCGATCTTATGTACAGACATTTGGTGGTGAGCCACAGCCTAGCTTTTTCGCGCCTACACTTTATTGTGCGCGTTATAATTTGACATTTGTGAAGGGGACCTACAGTTTTGGCTGGTTCCGAAAGGCGAATTACGAAAACTTTTCATGACAGAAATACTCCAGGAGGATTGTCAGTCGTTCGCTGGAAGTGGGGCAGTGAAAAATGTTTGTGTTTTTTTTCCCCGAGCCGGATTCTAACCCGGGTACTCTCGCTCAACAGTCCGACGACACTAACCAAAATTATTCTTTTAAGACTTTATATAGGAAGTAGAGCAAAATTAAACCGTTTTTTTGACAAAAATTAAAAATGTAGTGATAACGATGTAAAGTACACATCGCAGAAAAAAATGAAACTCAAAAACGTGGGGAACCTTCAACAAACGTTTCAAAATTATTCTTCAATAATTATTCAAGAACAGAAAATTTAGGAAGCCAATGATAATTCAATAATTTGTTAATCCTCGTTTTGCTTTAGTTACGGCTTTCAAGTATTTCCAACTGTCCACAAGTTTTACTGTGAAATCTGGCGGCATAAGTTCCAATTCATGTTTGAGAGCTCCTCTAAGACTGCTGTTTATTTTTGCTGTTAATAGCACGACGACGTATATTCTTCTCAAGTTGGGCCCAAAGGTGTTCGATTGGGTGGATGTGAAGTGGCGATGGTGGTGTAGTTTTTGATCCTATAAAACATTTTTGTGAATCAGTAAAGATTTCTTTTTTTTTGTTTGTTTTTTGTTAATTAGAATTCACAAGTCGTGAAGACTTTTGCGGAAAATTCATCCTCTCAGATTTTCTTAAATACCTCGCATTTCGCTTTATTTCATTTCAACAATCACCCGTTCGTATCGAAAAATCCTTATTCAATTTTCTTTGGGTGCAACGTAACCACATTTTTTTTTAAATAAACCACGAAGAAATGAGGATCATGGACGCCTTTCAGCCGGACAAAGTCTATTCGATTTTCAACATTCTGTTTAAACAGAGAAGGTACGGATCGCAGAACTGTTTTCTTGTTGTTAAATAAAACACCTAAAAAACATGTCTAGTTTTGAGAAGATGCCGACAATCCTCCTAAGTAAAATTTCTTCGGCGGAGAGTCTACGAAAGCTTGTTGCAAGCGAATTTCTAATCGCTCCAACTTAAAAAATTTGATGCATCGATGCGATACGAGGTTTAAATTCAATTAAATCTAGCCATTCAGAATAAGAAAGGTCAAAGATCGTGAACAAGAGATAAGCCGTGACAAATATTTGCGAAGCCAGGACTGATGCCAAAAAAAGGTGAAAGCGATTGAAAGGAGAGGTGTTTTTTTTTTTTTTTGCCTTGAGAATGATGTGGAAACCTAATAGGCAGGTGGAACAGGCCCGTTCTGTTCAAAGTAGTGTGAGGCTTTCACCAACTAAAACGACACCTTGACCTCTTCTCCTGGGACCATCCACTCTGTGACCACTTTCGCGTTACTTCAGAGTTGTTTTGTTTTCTTCCCCCCAAAGGGGACCGGCTTTTTATTTTCTTCATCGGGTTAATTAATTAATCTTGCCGCTCAGGCTGTAATCGATCTTCGTTAGGGAAGATATGACCTCCTTCCCTCTCCTTTTGGTTCTCAGCACAGAAAGAAGAGATGTAGAAGCTGTGTGAACGCGGACGACATTTTTATTTCACATTTATTTCATCATTATCATTAGTCTGCCCGCGAAAAACCAGAGCCTAGCGTTTCGTGCCTCCACTATGTTGTGCGCGATATATATATTTTGACACATGCGGAGGGGACCTACAGTTTATTGCCGGTTCCGAACGGCGAATTGCAAAAGCTTTCTGTAGCATAAGTACTCCAGGAGGATTGTCAATCGTTCGCTGGAGGTGGGGCCCTGAAAAATGTTTGTGGTGTTTTTTGCCGAGCTGGACTCAAACCCGGGTACTCTTGCTTAGCAGTCCGACACACTAACCGATTAAGCCACGGCACCCCACACTTCTTGTATCACCCTTCGATAATTAGAAAACCTTAAGAGACGTGGCACTTTTTACTTTTACTTTTTCCGATCTCAACAATTTCCAGTAGATGTCTGTGAATATCATTTGATTCAACAGAGCACGAACGTTTTCCACTAAGACCCACCCTACCTGAAAAATACCGAATATAGTACTCCCCTCTGAAATGATTTAATTTGAAATTATATTTTTACGCTAAACAAACTGGCTGAATTTACTCGAAGGTAAAAAGAACACCTTATTCATCCCAATAAATTAAATTTTTTTTTCATCGATCTCAGTTCCCGTGCGTAAGTTAGAAAGTTATTTCACAATTTCAAATCACTATCGGATTTGCAAAATTTTATTAAAAATATAATATAAGATAAGATAAATAAAGATTCCTTCTTCAACTGACCTTTTATTGACGAATCACTCTTACTTCTGCAAAAGACTGAAAACCTTGTGGTTCCCTTCATGTTTTAAGATGTAAAAAGAAAATCAAATTACAATAACTCATAGTCATATTGAGACAGCAAAAATCTGGAACACAAGTCTTTGTCAAGTTTTAAATAATTCTTTGTTTTTTTTTAGTAAGCTAATAGTACAACCTTTCAAACTCCATTTAATTTTTTCTTCTTGTAGTTTTTAACAGTTTCAAGAAAGAGACAACCAAAGATCTGGAGCATTTGCTTTCCCATTTTGATCTACTGTATATATTTTTTACGTCTTCATAATTTTTGCTTTATTAGACATTTGTTAAGACTAATTTTTATACTTGGAAACTTGCCTACTTTTTTAGTTTAATTTGTTTTTTTATTTAATACGACCGAAGAAAAATATTGCATTCATCATTGGCAGCAAGATCCATCAACTTTATTTGGCAATCAAGACAGTATCGCTTACAGGCTTTACTTTTTTGTGCGTACCGAATCGCAATTCGCTTCATGTCCTTCATGAGTGAAAAAAAAATCAACATTGACAGAGATGAACGAAAACAAGGCCTAAAAAACCACTTCGACAACTCCGTCACTCTACGTCTTCTCCTTGACTCGTTTCTCAAATCGTTAAACGCAATTAAGCAATTTGCCATAACTCCTTTCGGCCCGCTCTCGCATTCCACGACATCGCTCGGTATCGATTCACCAGAAGTCACCCATCCCTAGCCACAATTCCTCGAATTCCCTTCCGTGTGAAGTGAAATCGAAGACCTCGCTCTTATTGTTCCCAAGATGACCAAAAAACTTTATCTCGCCGTTGTTGGCATCACTGGCATCCCCATTCGCCGTGAATTAATGCGAAATTAGCTATTCCCCGGCATCGATGCGGTGGCCTAAATGAAATAATTACAACGACCCAAAGCAGCACGACTTTGTTGGCCGTTCTTGATCCCATCCAATCCTAGGTCCGAGGCGCGTAAGATACAAAAAGAAAACAAAAACCCCGTCATCATCGAAAAACTATTCCACATTCCACATCTTCTCTCTTACGGATCATAAAAGTTCCAATCAATTTATTTGCAGAGGCACCTCTGTTCGCCGTCCACCGTTCGAAGTCGGACGCCTGAGCGTCGCGTCATCATCATAACAAGTTCACTGCGCGTAAACTGTAGATTACCAAATGTGTAGCACTGCGTCGTCGCCTGCGTGCACGCGTACAGGTTCCAAGGGACCCACAATCAATCGAAGATCGCCCTTCGATCGACTCACGATTGACACTCTCCGGTCGTCTTTAGCGCGCGAGCAGCTAGCGTGTGCGCGCGCCTTCGAATGGTGATGAGGGAACAATCGCGCGATCACGATGGTGGTGATTCCTCCGACTCCTGACAGTCGGGAATATGAGCGAAAGATGAGAGGAGGAGGCTAAGGCTTAGACTGCAAGTGTGCGTGTTCGTTTTTCCTTCCGTTCGTTAACCGACGACGGACTTTTTCCCCTTTTTATGATCGATTGACTGGAGCTGATCCATACAAGACAAGCGACAATGACGACGATAATTCGTTGGAATTTTTACCTTTTTCTGGGAACACCACACCACGATAGAGAGTGAAGCATCCTAGACAATTGGTCCATGTTTTGGCTGCAACTTCCACGGGACACGAAGTACATTCTGCGGCGGCATCTCACACAGAGTCTCGCTCCCGAACAGATGTCAGCCTGACAAGTGACGTAGTCCCAACATGGAACCAGAGAATTGCCCTCTCCCGGTGTGTGCCGTCCTCAGGCGACGACAGAAACACAGCGGCGACAGAAACGTCCGTCGACGCGATGGCGATTGTTTCCACGCCACTGCGAGAAATTTAATAACAAGTCGAGGAATTTTTCACGTAATCAGTTGGTACGGATCAACGGCAGCCGAAGAAGAAAGAGGAAGGCTCAAGTATGACGGGCACGTTTCAGATTGCGGCGGAGGTCGACTGAGCGAAGCGATTGCGCGCGCATCATGTTACGAATGTTTCAATTAAAATGCAATTGTAGCATACCTCACATGTTCCTCGGCACAAAAAAACGAATATGAATTCGTGAATCGGTTGGTCCTCCAGTCAAATCAATCCCCCGCGCCGACCAAGCTTTTGTTTTTTTTTGACTTGTGGCAGCGACAGATTTATGCATTTCCCAGCCGCTGAAGGCCGGTGAATGAGTTTTCCTTCTATTTGACACGAATCAAGAACATGATTGCCAATTAAGAAATTATGTGGAAATCAAATGGAGTCCGCTCGGTGTGCGCATGCGTTTTATTGATTTCTCGGTTTGTTATTCGGGTAATTGATTGCGATTGGCGGTTTGTGGAGGGGTGCCGATACCGATGCCGTGTGGAATTTTGCGCGCATAAAATGTTAGACACGGTTTTTTTGTTTACGTGTTGCAGATATGTTAATGAGAAGTACGCGCGAGTTGCAACGAATCGACGGGAAAAAAAAATGATAAATGTTCAATGGATGCTAATGAAGACGTTGATGTTAACGGAGGTAATTGGAATGATATCACAACACACGGGAGGCAGAGGCGGCAAGGAATATGATTTATGGCGCGGTGTTGCCGGCGGAGCGGATTTATGCACTGTTGTGGGTACGGCCGAGCCCCAAGCTGGTGAGCGCTTGAAGGCTCTTTGTTCTGCACTTAAAAACGGGTGAATTAGTGTGCGCAGGCATTTGTAGTGCTTAGTGGGCTTAATGCCTGTGTCACGATAGTTGTTTAATTGAAGTTAACAGGTGCATTTATGGGTATTTAGCACAGTTTAAGTGATGTGCTGAGAATTTTTGAATTTTGGACATTTGATTTTGTATGCAAACAGGAAATAGGTCAACTTTAACTGAATTGCATCGACAGATGTTACGGAAAAGGCTTCGCAACTATACATTTGAACTCTCCGTCATCAACAGATCAAGTTGCATTTATGTATTTTTTGTTTTTTTTATTTCTTCCTATTTAATTTGTACATCTGTCCTGATGGTCATTTAGTACTTTTTTAAATGCTTTTGGAAATTGTTTAGGCAAAATTACCATTTTCATTTAGCAGAGCTGTAAAAGACTGCAATCTTTTGTAATGCAATCACTGAATCCATGGAAAGAATTTTATGATTTGTGATTCATTTAATTGACTTCGATGATTTAGACTTTGGCATCTTTACGACCAATCTATTGATTGCAACTCAATTGCATGCAAATCTTTCGATTGGCATTGCTCTCATTACAGTCATTTTGAGATCTTTGAGACTTCAAGATTTTTCGTTACAGTCTTTGGAATTGCAAGATTCTTCGTGGGATTCTTCGCAGGATTTTTCGATGCAGTCTTTGGGACTTCAAGATTTTTCGTTGTAGTCTTTGGGACTTCAAGATTTTTCTATGAAGTCTTTGGGATTGTGAGTTTTTCCATTGAATTCTTTGGAACTTGTGAGCAGTCTTAAAGAAATCTATAAGAGTAATGATGATGGAAAAGGAGGTGGGGATGTAGTCCTACCAGTACAAATGAAACAAATTATAACAAAAAAAAAAGAAATAAATCCAGCAGTGAGAAAAGCACTTTTAAGGTACAACACTCCACTACCTGCCTCAGCAACTGTGGCTTTTTTCAGTTGGTGGTTTGCTTAATACATTCAGACTCCAATTTTAAACAATCGTTGCTCCTAAAAGTCAATGGCTTTCAATAGAGTTTTGAATACTTTTTTTTTTGCGTAATTAAACAATTTACAATATGACTGATAACGTTTTCCTTATCTTTATACAAAATCGTTGTTTAATTTGAAATCAAAGAGAAGGTTTTAGTCATTGAGAAAGGTATGAACAAAAACCTTAATTGTAACGAAGGAATGCTGAATATATAATTTATATAACCCAAGGAAATGAATTCATTTATTTATTTATCATTTTTTTTTTTTCATATTGTATTGGTACGAATCCATCCACATCCCCACACTGAAGAAGAAAATTGCCTCGAATAAAGGCGAGCTCATAGCCACCGGTGGTGGACCTTATAGTCGATTGTCCCTGTCGCCGCTAGAGGCTGCTGTTGACGATCTTTTGGGTCTAAAACATGCTGTAGGTCCAGAGGGTGATGTTTTTGATGGTTCCGTGGACATACGAAAATCTCCCGAAAAAACAATAACAAGCGCTAATACACCACTATCAGCCAAAGGATCTAAATATGTTGCAGACTCCAAAAACAACACATTTGCAATGCTGAAGAACGGAAACTCAGTCAGAAATCTTAGCAGTCACGAAGAAAATGGAAGCTTCGTTATCCGAAATTGCTTTATATGCAAGAAAAGGGTATGAGCTCAAAAAAGAAAAACTCGAGTTTTTAAAAATAAGAGCGCTTCAAAAATCAGACCCCGAAGAAAAGATTCGACGCCGACGGCCAATTTGAAATGTGATATCGCCTGTAACTTTAAAAATAAACAAGACTTCTTTTTTTTTTACTTTTTGCTAGTTGTTAACCTCCTTGGAGTATAAATATTTACTTTGTATTGAACCTGAAATATGAATTTTAAGTTCCTTTAATAAAAAATGCACTGGAATAGTCTTAAAACATATTTATTTTATTACACACTTGGATGTATTAGAGAGAAAGCATTATGCTATTTCTTATACGTTCACCCTCCACAGTCATGCTGACACCGTCGGCAATGATCGAGTCATCCGTGGTAGATGTTTCAATTTCTTCTTCACCTTCTCCCCTTTGCTCTTGGACGCCATGTTTAATGCAAATATTGTGCAACGCGCAACAAGCGTTCACAATTTGAGTTGCGAAATGCCTCCTTGTTTAACCGAAAGTATGAAATAAATCTATAAATAAGGTTGGATGTCAAATATTGTAAATATAAAATAATTTCATACATACAGACGATCAGGAAGTTCCAAAGGGTTGGAGGTATCTCTGATTTGCCTTCGGAATCTACCCATGTCTCTAGTCCTTTGTTCCTCAGCTTCTTCAGCAAAAAACACAACACTACTTATCATTTTTTCACAATTTTATTGATAACTTAGAAAAAATTAACTTTATCACAACTCAATTAAATTTCGAATAAACAAATTTCATTTGACGTTTGACGTATTTTTCTTTTTCATTAGTATTGTGGCAATTCTGAAATTCAGGCGAACTAAGTAACTCGCGAACGATAATAGATCGACCGATCGAATAATCTTCTAATTTGCATGTACTTGCACACCGAAAATAAAACCTATGTAGGAGTAGGTAGATTTCTGAAAATAAGAACGATAGTCGGTCAACCAAATGCAAATAATTTTTCCAACGACGATAGAATAAAATTGAAGTCATGGGTACCACAACCATCGGAACCCAGACTTGTAATATAAAAAAAAAAGTGTATCATATTTATTTTTGTGACCACTTTTCTGTTCTACAGAATATGCTAATTTTAACAACTCATGTAAAGCTCACGACTTGTGCACTTTTGCGTGGAATACATTGCATTCTTTGCCGCTCCACACTTATATGAGGTTGTTGCATAGGAGAAAAAACGCATTAATTATAAACATTAACAGGCTTTAATTGTAACCTACGACTTCCTTCACGTTTTCTAAACAGATTTCGACGAAAATTATTCAAAAGCAAAATCGGAAGCTGTAGAATTTTGCGTACTTTTTAATTTTAAATCCAATAGAATACGATAAAGATCTCATATTCATCTAAATGTTTCTAAAATACTTGCATTGCATATAGTCCATTTAACAAATCAAAAAATTGCAAACAGCTATTGGCAGCCATGACAGTTTTGATAGATTTAATAAAATTCATTAAAAAGCTGAATAATAAAATGTGCTTGTGCTTCAATGTGGAAATCTCCCACACTCTTTTACGAAAAACTAACTAGAAACAACGTGGTGTGGTTTTAGTTTGGGTAAAATGAAGAATAAGTTCCATTTTAGATGTGAGAACTATAGTCTTGGTTTCAACAAAAAGATTTTTTAGTAATTTTCAGGTACCCGTGGTTTCATTTTCAACAGTTTATTAGAGCTTGCAAATTCTTTTAAATACAAATAATGTCCTCGGCTCGCACATTTGAAAGACTTTCTGTCATCTTCTGACATCTTTTAAATTGATTGCTAAATTTTTGTTGATATAGTCAAGGGAGGTGTCATCAACAAAAGAAGTGCATCGAATAAAACGATATTCAAATAATATAGCAAAAACTAATTAGAAAATAGCATTTGCCTTTCTTTTAGACTCAAAAACTCCCTACACTTTTTGTTCCATTTCAGTCATAAGAAAAAAATCTTAATAGCTTGTGTATTTTCCTGTGGTATAAAAATGAGAGCTCTGGAGACACTTTGTTCCAAAGAATCTCCAGAGCAATTTTAAGTCCTTATCTTCTTTTCCCTCACTTTTGACTTCGTGTGAGCTTGTTATTGTCGTGCCGAGTTACTAATTTAATTTAAGTGTACGTTGTACGCTATTGAGAAATTAAAGCAACATTTAATCTGCACGTCTAGGTGTATTTACAATTGGTGATTTATTGTATTTTGTTCAAATTTTTACAACAATATAAAGTATGTTTGACATTTGATCAATGCCACCATTTCTATGGCTCAAGGCCTTAATGACATTTATGTGTATAGTTCATTTTACATTTTAAATTTGTACATTTTGTATTTAATAGTTTAACATTCCATATTACTATTTGGTTTGAACACGAAACAGAGCTCACAAATATTTATTTGAACTTACATTTAAATTTTATGGAGAGAATTCGTTTGAAATTATGGAACCATAAAAGTATTCGGTGTACAACTTTGCTTCCTTTTTTTCCGTAATTCGAAGCTTTAGTCAGTGGCCCAAATAAATATACATACCCCCAAAGAAAGAAGATGAACTCTTTTGACTAAAGGTGATGTTCAGTGACAAAAGCAAGTTCAATTTGTTCAAAAATTATGGCAACATCAGACCCTGGAGAAAGTAAAATAAAGAAATTCTTCGAAAAAATATTGTGTCCACCGTAAAACACGGTGGCGTTATGGTATTGGTGTCAGGGTGCTGGTGGGGGAGCTGGTGTAGGGAACTTACACTTTATTGAGGGAAATATGTATAATATCAGTCTTATTATTGAGGGAAATAAAAATATATGCATCTGCATATCCTTAGAGATAATTAAGATGCTACTGCAGCAAAATTGGGGTTATACTAATGCTGGTATTTAGAACTAGATGACGACCCATAGCATAAAGTGTGCCTAAACAACTCCATTACCCTTCCGAGCGCCCAATTTCAACCCCATTGAGCTACTTTGAGAAGAGCTATGGTAGTCTAGCTTGGGACAGCGCGGCTTATCAGAGATGTGGCTGCATGGACAGAGCGGAGACATGGTGATGTCAACTTCTACGTCACCCAACTGCTATCCGGACATGGGGCTTTCAACAGGTACCTCCACAAGATGGGCAAGAAAGAGAGCGCTGCCTGCCAGTACGAAGACTCCGAAGAAGACGACGCCTACCATACCTTTTTCGTATGCAGCAGGTGGGCAGTGCAGAGGACCAGGTTGGAAGCGGAGATAGGCAGCATATCACCTGATACCGTCGTCGAAAGGATGCTATCCAGCAGCACCCACTGGACCAAAATCGCGACATACGCTGAAGCAGTGCTGAGAACTAAAATGAGAGAGGAAGGATATAGCATCCCCCCAAATGAAGATCGATTACAGCCTGACCGGCAAGATTAGTTAATTAACCCGATGATGAAAATGAAAAAGCCGGTCCCCTTTGGGGGGAAGAAAACGACACCACTCTGAAGTAATGCGAAAGCGGTCCCAGAGTGGATGGTGTCAAGGAGAAGAGGTCAAGATGGGGTTTTAGTGGGTGAAAGTCTCACACTACTTGGAATAGAACGGGCCTGTTCCACCTGCCTATCAGGTTTCCACATCGCCCTCAAGGCAAAAAAAAAAAAAAAAAAAAAAAAAAGGTAGTCTAGCTTATTAGAAAAAAGGAAATTAGTACAAAAGCGGACCTAAAAAATTCCGCTATCTGAAGATGGCATAAATTCTCAACAAAAACTGCAGGTAACCTTGTTCGTAATCAAAAATTGGCTTCAAGCTGTTCTTGAAATTAAAGAGTTAATAAAAAACATTAGTAATAAGTAAAAATTAACAAAAGTTGTATTAAACTTAATTTTAAATTGCTTTTTTTAAATTACATCTGCCGGGTACGTATACTTTTCTGTGTTTAAAAATTGGTTTTTCCCTTTTTTATTCTAACTGTTAACAATTTCTGTCAAACGGATCAATAAAAATTAAATTATTTACTGAGGTAGATTTAACTTCATCTTTTCTTTTTTGTTAAAAATTGTCTAAACGTGAAAAGGCCAGTTTTCGGGGGCCTTTCAAATCTGCATCTTCGAAAACCTTCTCTCTTCCACCACCATGCCGATATTCAACGTCAAAATCAGCGTTTTCGAAGAGTTGAAATCACTCTCGACACGTTGTTTCACTAATAGCGACCTTGCCGTAGGTATTTAAGAGCATTCGATGAACCTCAGCCGCAGATTTCCTCATTTTAAAGCAGAAATTTAGAATCCTCCTGCAAATTACGAGAATTTGGCTCGTAAGCTGACATAATTAATCGAGAATAACTTTATGATGCAGACACAAATCGACTAATATTTCGATGGCGTTGTGTTTACAAATACCTAAGCTTATTGTATGATATCTGCGATCTACTTATTTCGACTACCACTTACCGATACAGCCATCTATTGCAAAACGGGTAGCAAAGTTCTACACCTAACATATTTCAAGTTATGGCCCACATTGAGTTTAATATACGAGGATGTACCGACAATTTTTGATCATATTGATGGAGGTTGAAAAGACATTGAGAAGTGCAACCCTGCCAACTAAGTCTTCAAACGAGAAAGATAAAATTCGCTTAGTCAGCGGCTACACGTTAGACAATTTGTAAATTTGCTGAAGAATTTTTATCGCAAGCGACTTAAAATCATTCGAGTTTGATCGTTACAAAGTTTCTCAGTTAGCTGCTAAGGCTCGGTTAAAAATATGTTGCTAGATATACATAAAGCTGTGAAAAGCTTAAGCAACGCACTTGCAAACTTTAATTTCTTAGCTGGTCTTTATTAATGCTTATTCTTTAATCGAATCTGACATCTCGGTCTCGGCTGAAGCAGCAATCAGGCTTCCATCAAATTTCAACAAAATCGAATGCAAGTTAAAAAATAAAGTAAACCATGTTTAAGATGTTCAAGTCACGATTTCATCAAGAAATCTAAAACATTCGCAAACAGCTCAAAGCCACCATACTCTTGCAGCATCAATAAAGCATCAAGGCATTAAGGCACTCCCCACCACTCCTTCCAAATCAAACGATCCATGTATCGATATCGGGCGAATTTCTGGAACTATTTATGCCTGCAGCCTGAACTCTAACAAATGAATGGGTTTCTGTTTCACTAGCTCATTGGCGCATCCATCGGTCGTGTGCAGACACTCCCATCGCTTTGGCCACGTGTTAGAAATGAGAAGATTTCCAAAACGAAAACGATTAACGCCTCAAGTCTGGGATAGAGATAGATAGAATCATTGCGTCAAGGACAAGCGCCAGTGCCTGTACGATTACTCACGCATTTTTCCACTAATCGCCGGCAGAAGTCACACCTACTCAGCCGCGCACAGCTCCCCGAGGAGTCGAGCAGTTGTGGCCGTAGCCTAATTAACGAGCAGCCTCGGCCACCAGTAGGGCGCAGCCAATTGGCAATAAACGCTGCCATGCATGCCGCACTGCCATACCGGCCAATAGTACTAAATTGTAAGGACTTCCCGTGAATAATGAGCCCGGCCAGTCTGTGCTTGCTCTTCCCCGGAAAAGCCATCAAACCGAGGCACAGCCGTGGTCCAAAAGCTCCCAAGTAATTATCATCGAATAAAAATTGCGTTCCACTTGCATTACTGTGCCCACTGAGTGGCCAATGTGGAGTTCCTCGAATTCCTTCTGTCATTATTAAGAATCCTTGCTCTTCCAACTAAATCAACTCGAGCTGCTGCGCGGCGTTGCGGCGCGGTGCGATTCGTGCGGCAATCCGCAATCCCACCGATGCCCCGCCGGTTCTGTGTGTGCCAAGTCGTCGTCGTAGTCATCATCATCATCATCTCATTCAATCTGCATCGTTAAGCATTTTCCGTGCAGCCGAAGACGGAGATAGAGATGGGAATGGAGATGGAGGAGGAGGAGGAGGAGGATGTTGTGGCTGGAGGAGCTCTCCGAGTGGAATTGGCATCCCATTTTAATCCAAACAAAAGGATAATGTGATCATAAAAAGTTGACGAGTTAATTTACGCGCCTGGCATACCAAATAGCTTATGGATGGGGCCATCTAGGCGGTGGATGAATGTGGCTGCGGATGGACGACCACGTCGTCGTCGAGAGCCACTCCGAGAGGCTTCACATTTATGACGCATTTTCTCATAGGACCTGCGTTGTCGGTGTGTGGCTGTGTGGCTGTAAAAATGTTCGCCTCTCTGCGTCTGAGCTGCCGTTTTATGTTGTGTGACGTTGTGGTTTGGCAGGCGTGCAGATCTATTTGTGCCTCAAACTCTCCATGATGGTGGTGATGTGTGTAGTCCTTTTTGGTTATTAGTTTCATAATGATCGTAATCATAGCCTGCGCGAGAGGATGAGCTGATGATGCTGAAGGGGCATTGTTATGTGATCTTGCCGCACGGACGTGCGGCTGCTGCTGTTGGAGTTGGAAACACAGAAGTTGACTGGCAATTGCATTTCGAATTGAATCCGGGAATTGGTAGCAAACGAGACGAGGAGAGGTTATCATTGTTAGGCCCGATCGCAATCGCAGACACTCGTCTAATCCCCAGGCTGAGGTTTTCCTTTTTTTTTCCGTCTCTCGTCTAACAACGACAACAAAAGCACGATAAATCACTGAGGTGTGTGCGTGGTAAGTGACGAGTGAGAAGGGTATTTTTTTTTTTATTGGTTCGTCGACCCTAGTCTTCCTTATTGCGTTGGAGGTTTTATGCGCCTCGTGGAGGGTACTTAGCCGTTCGCACTTCATTAAGGGCGTCCGGGATATCGTTGGTTGGATATCCACTTTATGGTAAAATTACTCATTTTTATGGCCGCAGTTATCCTATTCGCGAATGAAACTTTCGTGACCTACTATGTGTTGAAAGGGAAGCTATACGATCCAAATCATAAGACAGTCTTGTTCACGAAGAAGTTCAGGGATTCTTAAATTCCTTTAATTTTTTTCTTTGTAAACGTTCAAAGGTCTGATGGCTCTGTTCAGCCGGTCACTCGGCTCAATTGCGATTTTTAGAAGAAAAAAGTAAATAAGAAGGTACTTTCGCTCCATTAAATGTATTCCAGGTTTGAAACTTTGAATTCTTTAATTTTTTTTGTTGGTTCGAATGATTGTACAGTAATACTACTTCCCCGATTGTTACAAAGTTAGAATTAAAAAAAAAAGTGTACACCCATGTTTTGAACATTCAACTACTCATTCATTTAAATACTCATGAACTTGTTTTCAGTTTTAAGAGGGAGTTTTCAGTTTCAGTAGTCTTCTCCAGTAACCAATCTTAAATCGACGGTTTATTTGTGGAAATAGATTGGATTAGATTAAGTTTTTATTACAATTACTTTCTTTCAAAAACAATTTACAAAATCAAAAACAGCATGACTCTGCGTTTTGTGTTAATATGTCGGTAGGCAGCTCGGTCAATGACACATTTCCAGAAAAATGGCGTTGAAGTAAACTTTAATGGAAGAATGGTACCAAATTCTGATGAAATTGCCTAACAAGTTATACAATCAACGCTGAGAAACGATTTTAAAAGCAAAAAGTCAAAAGGCTTGAATTTGAAAATGAAGTAATTGCGGAGTATCATTAATCTACTTGTACTGCGTCCTAAAAGATCTATTTTTGTCTACGATTTAAACGCCACTATTATGAATTTAACAACGTCGCAGAATGGTATGGTCCGAAGTCAATCCCTTTATATTTGATTTGTCGATTGATTTAATCGGACCGGGTCCAGGCCTAGGCAGTTGGTTTATAGGTGTTTCATAGTCTCCTTGGCGGGGTCATATTGTCTGCAGATCTCATTGCTGATAATCTGCTTAGCAGCCCATAGAGAGCTAAAGCCTTTTGGCGCCTCAACTGTATTGCGCGCAATATAATTTAGCACTTGTAAAGGATACCTGCTTAATGCGTCTTCCAAATGACGAATTGCGAAAGCTCTCACTGGCAGAAGTACTGCATTCTCAAAAAAGCGATTCTAAAATACAGGCACCATAACTTGTATTATAGGTCTTAGGTCTTAGGTCTTAGGTACTAGTGACTGCCTGCGTAATACGCAGGCTCGCGTAAGCCATCTGTTGGCCCTATTGTGTTGTCACACATCCGGATTGTTCTCAATGCTCAGACTCGTTGCCCATAAGTTTCCTGCAAATATACCAAACCAAATATAAGGTTGTCAAATATCTCCCTTCCGCTTTTTTGCTCTTCATTCAATGCTTCATAAAAAGTGTTACAGTGATCGGATTTACTTCAAATATGCGCCGTTTTGTTCAATAATCTGTTTCCATCTAGACGGCAACTTTATAATACCCCCCTCCTTATTTGCGAAGAACTCGGCCACTTTTCACAAGCCTCTTTTGAGTTCAACTTCACACCACCAAGGGCGTTCGCCATGGACAGGAACAGGTGGTAATCACTTGGCGCTATGTCCGGGCTATATGGTGCATGCGATAAAACCTTCCATCCGAGCTCCCCGAGCGTTGTCCTGGTGGAACACTACACCCTTCCTGTTGAACAATTCTGGACGCTTCTGGTCGATCGCCTGCTTCAAGCGGTCCAGTTGTTCGTAGCAGATGGTAGAATTAAGTGTCTGGCCATATGGGAGCAGCTCATAGTGGATGCTTCCCTTCCAATCCCACCAAACACACAGCAAAACCTTTCTGGCCCTCAATCCCGGCTTGGCCACTGTTTGGGACGATTCACCGGCCTTCGACCACGACCGTTTTCGCTTGGTATTGTCGTATGTGATCCATTTTTCGTCGCCAGTCACCGTCCGCTTCAAAAATGGGTCGAGTTCGTTCCGTTTCAGCAGCATGTCGCAGGCGTTGGTTCGGTCCACAAGGTTTTTTTGCGTCAAATCATGCGGCACCCAAACATCAAGCTTTTTTTTGTATCCAGCCTTCTGCAGATGATTTAAAATGGTTTGGTGACTAACTCCCATCTCCTGGGCGATGTCACGAGATGCCACATGCCGGTCTAACTCGATGTTTTCCATGATTCGATCGGTATTCGTCGTCACAGGTCTTCCGCCGGCTGGCTTTATCCATGGTGTCGTTTTCACCGGCTCTGAATCGTCGAAACCATTCCTCCAAGTGATAGAGAACCATCCCCCAAAACACCATTAATCTAACGGAACGTTTCTCTAGCGGATTTGCCTTTAACGAAGGAAAACTTTCGAATTTTCGCGCGAATTTCGGCTTTAGTGAACTCCATGTTTACACGTCTATAACTGTTGAACGCAATTTCCAAACTAATCATGCATAGCGTCGTTTTGTAGGTTATGTCAAGACCTTTCAAATGATGGATAGTATTGTCAGATACGAGCTCTATACATAGCCGGAAAATTCAAAAGACAAAAGTTCGGAAGAGAGATATTTGACAACCTAATATTAACAGGCATGTTATACTACCTGCTTGGCGTGCAAAGTTCGTAGTCTAATATCCCTTGGGTATTACTTAGTTTGATCTGTTGATGTTGAACTTATGTTATAATTCATTGCATATTCGAAACATAAGTGTTTTTTTTTATTCTAACTAGCGACCATTTTGTCAGCTGTCAAGTGATTTATTTTTGGTTTGGTTTGGCATTTCCACATTCATAGCCTGATGCCTCAACAACGCTTCCAAATTGTACAAATTTATTTTCAAAATCATGGTTGCGTTCGAAATACGTATCGCGCGTTTACATCCATTTTACGATCAACATAATCGTCAACAGAACAATTAATTGATTAAGTATGGAATGTTTTCACACCACATTCAGAGCAAAAATGATAATACGCATCCATAGAAACATCTTACAGTGGGTACAGAACATTGCTACTGTATAGCATAGGGTAGAGGAAGATCGTTACAGTCAATCGCGACCGCTATAGAGCCATGATTAATGATTTTTTCGTTCATCAATTGAACAACCATGATGTGCAGGATCTGTGGTTTCAACAAGATGGCGCAATATGTCACACAATTCGTGCCACAATTGATTTATTGAAGGAAACGTTTATTAATCCCTTCATAACCACACCTAATACCAGCTGTAGGCAAAATATTCATTTTCATTGTACCCAACACAAAATTAATGATAACGAATATTCTCATTGCACCAAGAGGTGATTGATGAAGAATTAAATGAAGTGAGATCGAGTTTTGGAACAAACTTAAGACACTTTTACTGCAATAACAACAGTATTTTCGAGTTATCAGCGGATTAAATTCATGTTGTATACGAACAGCAGTGGTCATGTAAGGGTAACCGCATAGTTTTACGTTACGCACCCATGAATCTGCCTCCAAGATCGTGCGAATGAATGCTGCATGACCATTTTCTGTGGGGATATGTGAAGTCGCTTCATTGTCTACGCCGATAAGCCGGAAATGATTCACCACTTGGAGCACAAAAATCGCCGCGTTATTGCCGATATACGACCACAAACGTTGGGAAAAAGTCAACGAAATTGGGACCTCTAGATTAGACTACGTCTAAGCCAGTCGTGGATATCATATGCCAAAATTCATATTTAAATTAAAATGCCAGAAGATTATTGTTGCGTATTAATGAAGCCCGGAATGGAGCCAACTTTGCCGATAGAACGCAGCATAACCTTTTCAAACTACTCCATTTTGTAACATCACATTGATCAGATTTTTCTAAATATATAAAATTAACTATTATTAGGTGTACAAAGTGTTGAGCAATCCATTAGGTCTACAACTTTGCACAATCCATTAGAATAGTTTCTTTTCTTATGATCGTAAATACACAACAATTATCTTTCGAATAAAGCAAAATTTCATGTCAATTTAAAAAAATCATCTTTGTTTTATTACAAATCAAAGATCTATAACTCTAAAAAAATATACCCTTTACTTACAAGTTAACATCTCAATGAAATGGTGAAGCCTACAAAGCGAATGTCAAAAAATATACCACCAATCCTTTGTTTCAATTGTTTTCAAAAATGTTCCCACAATGTTTTCAGCCAAGGTTACATTTGACCAAATTCCACGCAACACCCACAAAATTCCTCCTCAAAACATACGCACACATTGCGTCGCTACGATTACAATCACCGTCATGAGGAATATGAGACATTCCAGTTGACATACCAATTTCCAAACTACGACTCGCAGCCGCACTTGCGCCCCGACGACGATAGCAATCGGTACAAATTTATTGAAGGCCCACAACGCGCCACCCAGCGTTGCGCGCGCCCAACTAATCTTGTTACCACAAATTGAATTTGGCCTCGCTGAACCCGTGCTCTGTACTCTGCCAATCCGAAAGCCATTCGTGGTCCATTCAAGCCTCAAACAATTTAAATAATTCACCATGCATCCAGTTGACAAACGCAACGATTGAAAAAAAAACAAAAAATTCTATGTAACTTGTAACTACGCGACATTTTCTCACACACAAATGACTGACTGACTGACGGGACACAGGAGCATGCCAAGAGCGGTGGCCATCGATCGGCAGGTCTCTGTCTCGGTGTTCCTTGGCCCAAAAGACGGACACGCAAGTGGTCTGACCAAACTCTAGGCGCACACGAACACGATGTGTGTGCGAGAGAGGTGCCACAAACGCTGCCACATGGTGCTTTACAACGTGCGAATAGGTCGGGCCCGCGACAGGATCGCTTCTTAACGTGGTAATAAATTCTGTCATTGATCTCTCGCCAGCGATAAGGACGGAGAGGTGTTCTCGCTTTTTTTTTTTTTTCTCGCAGTCCGTCAGTCCGTCGCACCATCGCACCATCCAGTCCAGTCTTGTTGATTGAACTGGAGCTTTTGGCGAGCTACTGAAGTGGAACTGCCCACTGGCGCGGCTGAGAGGTGATGTCGAGCTTGATTGCGGCTGTCAATTGGTTGGTGGTGACCTTGCGGAGAACATGCGAACGTGAGGCCCTATCACAGTCCGGCTGATCTGCCACCGGCCGAGGTGCTGGCAATTTAATTGGAATTTACGAGTCGATGTGACCTGTCACCGAGATGACGACTGAACACATATCCACTAATTTAATTGCTCGCCGCGGAGGTGTTCCGCGCTGGGAACTGGGAACTGTCCTGAGTTATGAGAAACGGGCAATCCAGCTACAGCTCCAGCTCCTTGCTGCATCACGAAGTGCCTCAAAACTAATCCTCGGATACACAAATCTGCGGGAGAGCGAGCGATTGACCAGAGATCAGATCCAGTGAATGGCGTTTAACTAATTTACCCGTTAACGGTCGAGGTTTTCCCTCGTTTTTTTCTTTTTTTTTTTTTAGTTTGCGTCTGCTTCTCGTTTCTCGTTGGACGTAACGTTTTCCGGTATCCTCCAGTGGACGTGTGCAGAAGAGATTCAACAACATGGCATGGAGTCCAATTTTCCATAGAGTGGTCTGGAGTTGGCCGGGAACTTGTTTTTGGTCTGCAATGTGGAGTGTGTGCTCGGGCCGATGGAAGCAGCGCTTATCTGTCGAATGGCAGACAACAAGGGTAGCGTTAGCAAAGCAAACAAACGCCAAGGTTGTGGTCACTGGCTAAGTGGCGGTCGCGGTGGTTTGGTGGCTATAAAATTTTCCACTCGAGGCTCTTTGGCTGGGACGGACGAAGGAGACCAACAATTAGGTGAAGTTTGTGGTTAGGACTTTGCAAGGCCGGTGTTCCAAAGAGAACGGAGTGTTTGTTGGGGTTTTGCCAGTCCACGTTTGCACGAAATGCTTAACTCAAATCGGTGGATCTTTTCGATTTCCTTGTGGTGATCCTCGTTAATGGCGCCTCAAATCAATTGTGGTGGACTTAAGTAGTTCCAGCTGGAAGAACGTTTTGAGATTTCAGTTACAGCAGGGTGTTTTTTGTGATCGTTGGGGACTTAAAATCTTTCTCAAGCCACCTTTTGAATGGTTTTGTTTTGTACTCAATTTCTTATGAACAATCTGGCAGGTTCCTTAAAGCATAGCTTTGGAAACCTCGTGATTTTGAGGTAGCTAGAGACGCAACATAATTATTTAGATCGATGCCGCTGTTGGTGGAGCCTGGGCCTTTTGAAAGACGGCCACAAAAACTCTCAAGCGCTCTATCTAGGTATATGAAATGCTCTATGAATGAATCTTATTTAGCATTAATCTGAGTCACATGAGCATACGATTTGAAAGGAAGAACCAAGGCAGGCTTAAAGTTATGACTTCGAACAACAGCAGTAAAGAATGAGTCCCTACTCAATACGGATCTGGAGAAAGACGGAAGCGACTTTAAGGTCTTAGGTCTTAGGTAGGTGTGACTACAACAAGGGTTAGCGGCTTACGGAGGCCGTAGGTTGGCCCATTGTGTTGTCACACTTCTTCAGTTTAATCCAAACTCGGACTCGATTGCCTTAAAGTTTGCTGCAAATAAGTAAAAGTTTAGCACCATAAGGTCATTCGTAGCCCATGAGAAGCATATCCAAAGCTTTGAACTCGATCGAATTTGTGTTGATGTCTTTACAGGATTATTGGATACAAAATAATTTAAATGTTGACCTCATGTTTAAAGCAGAAGTAGCAGACAAATACACAAATTCACCTAGTCATTACCAAACCACACAGTCATAACTGTCTGCCAAGTCTAGTAGCAGTAGTTTGAAAACAGAGATGACGAACATATTTATCACAAACCAACCTCACACCGTTACATTTAACAATAATACAATTTTAAGACTGGATATAACCCTTCAATCACTTATTCAGTATTTAGCGCCTAATAAAAGCCTGTACATATGATTTTTGTAGGACTTACAGTTTCATTTGTGTGGCCATTTTTTCCTTCAAATATGTCGGGGTAGATGTCGCTGTGTAAAAACTCTAAAAGAAACTCTAAAAGAAATATTTATCCGTAAATTTTTTGTCCTTTTATGATTGGAGTACGTCAGCTGATTTAAAAAATACCAAAAGTTCCTCTTAACCTGTTGAGAATCACAGCAACACTGTCAACACCTCAGTTAACAGCATCAACCAGTAGATGGCAACTTAAAACTAGCGTTTATTATTGTAAACTTATTTGAAATTTACGTTTGAATATTTTAAACTTATTTTAGACTTTAAGTGAACCTTTCCGATTTTTCTTTTTCTTTTTCAATAAGTCTTGAAGGCTTGAAGCCAGTAAAATTAAAATTCAATGTTTCTTTTTTTAAGTTTATAAAATATGTCGAATCTCAAGAAATACTAAATGAAATTTTAGTTTCTTTCTTTCTTTCGTTAACAATAAAGAACTCAAAATTCAGAACATATTTTTACTAAGATTTAACATAAGCTTTAGCCTATTTTTACTTATATTTAATATAAGCATTAGCCTTCGCTTCAGAATTCAATTTTAAAGTTCGTGTTTTCGAACATTTTTAGTAAAAAAAAATGTTAGAGCCAACTTTATACAAAATATTACTTCAAATTTTATTGCCTTACTGTACATCCAAATGAAAACAATATTTTATTTCAAACTTGATTGCCTTATTGTACATCCAAGTAAAAACAATATTTGCCAATCCATAAACATTAAAAAGTGAAAAGACTTTCTTGTTTTTCTGTTAGGCTATTCTGGTTTTTCTCTTTAAACGCCCCAAACGAAGTCGTCCATTACGTTTCCATCATATTTGTTCTGGAAAAAAATCTCTCACCATTGTCTTCATTAACATTCGCCATACTTTTACCACAAAAATCGAAATAGAAATAAGAAGCAAGTTCCTTAAGCGGTTACCTTCATTCCAATATTTTCAATTTGTGCAATTTCAAATTCAATTTCTACAATTCAACATAATTTGCTTGTTTTATATTTTTTAGAAAACCTTTTTTTATGTAGCCCAATATTTAACCAGCATTTTGGAGTTTATACTTCGAGCAAAGTTTGAAATTACAACACCAATATGGCGAGTAATTTCCTTTTTCCGTTCCAAATACAGCAGTCCCTCGATAATGTGAATTTGTCATATATGTGAATCGGCAAAATTTTAAATTGTCACAAATTAAAAATTTGTATTTTGTACTAGCTGACCCGGCGAACTTCGTACCGCCATATTTTTAGGGTTTTGTTCCAAAGGAATAACGAAACCCTAAACCCGCAGATTCTACACAGTTTCTGCACAGATTCTACACAATTTCTGCGCAGATTCTACACAGTTTCTGCGCAGATTCTGCGGGTTTCGTTATTCCTTTGGAACAAAACCCTAAAAATATGGCGGTACGAAGTTCGCCGGGTCAGCTAGTAATTGATAAATATTCAAACTGTGTTCTAAAAATCATTTTGTGATATTGTCAATCAGTTTGAAAATCGTTTTAATCAGTTTAGTAAGTACTGTAAAAAACTTCCAGTAATGTTAATCCCTCTAAAATTCGAAAACTCCTTGTTTTAATTATTTCACACTTGCTGCGTGAGCCTTTGATTAGACCATATGGTCAGACCCTGGCTTCACAACACATTTTTAATTAGCTCATTAGATGGAACCTCCTGGTAGGTAGAGCTAAAATTATTATTATTTTATTATTATGTAATTTACTTATATTTCAATAAAGTAATAATAATATTATACATTACAACATTTTATTTTTAATTTTAATGAATTTCTTCAAACCTTGGTATAATAAATGCCATACATGGCGAGTTCCGGCATTCTAAGCAAAGGTTCTTAAGTTCTCGTAAGGATTTTATGAAAAGCTTTCCACTTTTCGCGGCCTCCCTACTTTTATGAATCCCTTTTTTAAAGTTTAATATTGCTCCAAACTTATAGCAGTACACGTCTTTATATTTTTATTAAAAAAATATGTTGTGCAGTGTATGTGCAACAAAAATTGCAAATATGAACTCACCCTTTCGATTATTTCAAATTGAACCGTAGAACTACACTCTTTTTAATAATGAACTAGTTTTGATTATATTGCTGTTAAATTTTTATTGTTAGATCTAATGCTATACTTCTTTTTACAACTTTTAGAGAATTAATAAATCGTTTTTAAAAGTTCTAAAATCGCAGCACCAGAACCTATTTTATGAGTCTTTGAATGCTTGAAACATAGAGGTACACTTTCCTTTGACTCTGAACTGAATATCGAACGATGTATGTCTCACTCGCACAGAAATGTTCTATTCCAACTGTAGCAGTTTTACTGGGTAAAATGGCAAATGTTTGAAAAAATACAATTTAAAATATTGCTGCGACAATTGAGTCCGGAAAAAAATAGAAAAAGAAAAAAAAAAGAAAAGTCTATAATTTAAGACTTAGCTGGGGACGCACACTCGAGCAAAACGCATTAAAAACTGGAGCAAATTAAAAAAATGAAATTAATGAAATGAAAATGTTTTACACGTTTTCCGTTAGGTAACATCCTATTTTAGTCAATTGTATGTTCTACCCATTTTTGGTAAGAATTTGAAGTTGCGATTACGAAATGGATTTCTAAAAGTGAAAAATATCGCCTTGGTTTAAAAAGCTGTATTTGTATCAAAAATTGTGCTATAACATTGTCAAGACGTGGAATCGAAAGCTCAGAATGTGTAGTTGAATATTTTAATTACCATTAATGTGTCCGTTTGACTTTGCTTAAAGTAAAAATGGAAAGGTGTTTCTGAAACTAACATTTTTTATGTTTGTTTTAAAACAGTAAGTTTCCACGTCGTTCCACACCGAGATATTTGTATTTTCGTATAGTCTAACTAGTTATGTAATGGATTGCAAAAAGACCGGCTGCGCACGCTTGTGTCTTCTTTTTTAATTTTTTTTTTTGTTTTTGAGGTGGGCCATTTCGCAATTTTTGAACTTTGAAGCTCAATAACTCAAAAACGGGTCTCTCGAATATAAAGTTGAGAATGAAACCTTTTATTTTCAAAAACCTATCTAACGATATATCATTTGATGAATTCCATTAAGTTTTTTTCTAAGAAATTAGTTTTAGTGCGAACTTTTTTGTTAATCTATGATTAATTCGAAGAAAAAAATGGCAACTAGTTTTTGGGTTACCTCGATACATCTTTCTTCCAAATTTCATATTTTAACTACAAATGACTTAGAAGTTATGTACAGTTTCTAAAAATGGGATAGACGGAGAGACTAACAAACAAAAAGACAGACAGACAGCCAGACAGGCGCCGAAGTGATTCTATAAGGGTCGGGATCTTTTCACTTTGAAACGAGACCGTAAAAGTAGAAAATTCAATCAGTTCTTAACTTAAAACACGCATTTCTTTTTTTTTTTTTTGTGGTTCCCAAAAAGTGGACGTTTGAGTGGGCGTATCTCGGTCAAATTATAAATATGTGTATGTATTGATCTCAAGAGTAACTCTGCCAAATTTCAAGTTTCCATCATTCTGCCCCACTGTGCGACGGCGAGAAGTACTCGCTCCAGAAATTAAACCAATTTTCGAGTAAATGATTGACAGTGATTCCAACGAATTCCAAAGTCTCTTCTCTCTTGTAGAGCTTTGAACTCCCAATTTTCTTTTCACAGTTTGTGGGACGATTCTAACGATTTCAAGTGTTCTGTCTTAGAAAACTGGCCTGTGCACAACGGTCCTTAGCCGCTATCCAATTTTGTTCGCCCACAAGCCAGCTCTCTGCTTCCCATGTGAAAAAAAAAAAACTTCCCGAACGACAACCAGAACCACCCACAATAGCTTTCTCTCCTCCGACCTGACCGCCTGCCGCGATCTAATTCTCAGCTAAAAAAAAGAAGAGAAAAAAAACTCTTGATTTTCCCCCAATTTCCATGCGGCCAGAGTGATCAGTAAACAGGCAACAATCAGCAGAAATCGCAGCAATTGGCCTGATTTCCTCATCAGAGACGTGGCCATAATAAGCAGATCAACAGATCATGGGGAATCATGGAATCTCGCAGCTTTCTACGGCATTTCACAATCGAAGCGAAGCCTCCATTAGATCAGCAATCATGCATTTTGCATCAATCCGCAGCCGGACTAACTCTACCTTGATGCGCTAAGCACGACCACAGTCCGGGATCAGGATTTAATTACAACATTCGAGCGTTTGAGAGCGCGCACAAAGGAAATGAGAGCACAATCGATGACATGACGACTTTCACGGACATCATCATCATCATCATCAGCAGCAGCAACAGCAGCCGGAGTCTGGAGTCTGGAAACGGAGTCGAAGTCGAAGTAGCTCCCTCCCAATGCGCACATAAATCAATGACCACCGAGAGTGGATCAGAGCTGATCGATGGACGAGATCGCAGATCGCCAATATGTCATCGTGGAGAAGTCTGCCGACCACGTCGTTTCTGTTGTCTGCTGGCTGCTCAATGGCTGACCCGCCTGCGTGAAACTTTTCCAATTTTCCAGCATCGAACACCGTTAACCGGCATCGCATCGCATCCGATCCATCGAGGGGCTAATGGAGCGCACTCGCAACAGCAGCGCACCGGTTCTCATTGGGCCAAAAGGTCGTCCGGCGAAATTACTAGAATTCGATTATCGTTGTGGCAATAAAAATCAACTGCGCACAGGAATTCTGCTCGGTCCTGTGGCCAATTAATTAAGGCCCCACTTGCCTCGGGAGGAAGCGCTTCAAATTGCCTAAAATAAATCCAGTGTCTCACACATATCGCCCGTCCATGGTGCGGCGGTGTTGTGGGGTGGTGCTGGCAAAACAACATCGTCGTGAATCATCATCATCATCATAATCATCGCTCGGCAGTCGGCACAGAGATCCAGGCAGAGGGTCTGCAGAGGTGCACAATTGCGCAAATCGTATTTGCCCATGGTTCTGTAAACAGTAACAAACCTCGGCGGCGCACGGCACCCTTCTGCTGCGCTGCTGCGGCGATAGTATCTAGATGCGAGCGCTATGTGTATCTGTGGCCCGTCTGCGCCTGTGCTCTCTGTACGCCGGGGTATTTAGAAACTTTAACTGATCCAGAGTAATGGTTGGAATGGTTGGTCTCTATGTGTGTGTGTGTGTGTGTGCCGATATTGCCGTTTTGCCTTCAACTGATTGGATCTCATAATGTGATCACGATTCAGGAATTACCGTATGAAGTGGGCGGTAACACACATTTTAGAAACTAAGTAAATGGGCTTAAAACGACTTTTTTTTCTCTGTTTGTTCTGCGGACGGGACTGTGGTAGCACACAGTGGGCGGTGGGAGGAGGGCGGTGGGGTGCGCGGGCTGCCCTTGGATCATGATGATGATGATGGGGATAGAGAGTCTCGGTTGGATTCGTTCGTTTCTGTGTTCCTGGGCCCTCTTAGATGATGGCTAATAATTTTGATCTATTATGATTGCGATTAGACGGTGAGGGAGAGGAGGTTGAAGTTTTATTTGGAATTCCTCTTATCGTGCTCGGCCGACAGTGGAACGAACATCAAATAATAGATTTGAATGAGCGTATCATGCCTTGGGGGTCACCGACATGGACTGGAGTGTGATGTCAGAGAGCAGAGACGTTGGGTACGAGGTCAGTGGCTGAAGGCCTCGCGTCTGCACCTTGTAACCTTGATTGAGGAGAGGGCTCTTTGTTTCGGTGTTCTAGATGGGCGCTGATAGCGACGATGCCGTCGCAAAGTGCAGCGGAACTTTGTAACGCACTTCGTTTTGGGCTTACGTAAATGAGTGAGGTTGGAATTTGCAGAGATCCACAGAGGTCAGAAGAGAATGTCTTCAAGGTGGAAGTTAAATGAACGAGGGAATTCAGGACAAGATCGTGCAACGATCGTCGTAGTGACAGGGAACACGGGGATGATCTTCTCCATGTTTTGGATAACAGCGCCTGTTTAGCAGCGAATTCACATTAAAACGGAGTTGCTCTGGTGCGGAACGTGAGTCTCTTTTCTAATTGAAGATCGGGACAGGTCTATGGACTTAGTAGGTCCATAGAATAGAGGCGCGAAAAGTTGAGCTCTAGCTCTAATGCAATCGTTTTTTTCTGGAGCGACCTCGACTTAGGATGAACATTTTCAACTTTCGTACCTGAGTAGATTGACTTTCATTTTTTTTCCTTCTTGTTAATAAAGTAAAATATCACACATTGGGAGGATTAACAGCCCGTTGAGAGCCAGAGCCTAGATTTTCGCGCCTCCACTGTGTTGTGCGCGTTATAATTTTTTTTGGCAAAATGAACCATTGGCTTCACATTCCGTGCTTCAAAACTTTAATTTCCTTGTGTACATACATAAAAATATATCTTAACTTTCCAGGCTTAGGGTAATCAAGAGTCCCTCTTAGGCCCTATAAATTTAAAAAAATTTTACGAGTTAGCAAAAAAAGAGATTGAATATTTGCCTGTTCCATGAAAGTCTAGAGCCTGAAATATATAAATAAATATAATAAAAACTACTTCTGTCAAGGCATAAGACATCTGATAAAGAAAAGCATTTTTTTTTTTATAAATTGGGCAATAAGGGACAGAAACATTAAAAAATAAACACCTAAGGGTTCATGTCTAACACCCGGGCGTATGTGAAATCTTTTAACAAAAAAGACAGATTGTTGAAAAGGTCTATCATTTCATTAAGTTGAATTCAGAGAGTGGTATTTATTTATTAATATTATATAAGTTCTGACAAATTCATTCGTTTTATTTATATTTGAAAAGTCTAAATACATCAAAGTGTTATTCATTGCTAGACAGTCAATACTTCTGTTAATTTTGCAATATCATCACGAGAAATATTTCGGTTTCGATTTAATTTAGGAAACAATTTTTGGTTTCTACAAAAAAATTGAACTGCCACTTCCTCAATTTATCGGAGCAGAAGGAACAAAGGTGGAAGAATAGTACAGATTCGCTAAATCAGTTAAGTATTTCCAATTGTTTTTTTAAGGACTTTTGCAGCAAGACACCAAGCATTGTAATAAAGAAGAATAATTTTATTGATTTTCTAGCACTGTATAGCTCTAACAAATCAGTTGTGTACTAAATTTTAACTTTCCGTCTATTAATCAATACATTTTAACCGAAAGTTGTAGACCTTCATCGATAGACACAGTCAGCATCGAATGTAAGTAAGTGTACAGTCATCTACACAAAGATTATCTACAAAATTAAACCGAATCCGGTGTTAAGAACCTTAACTAAAAATACAATGAATAAAAAACATTACCTAAACTTTTTAGGCTAACATACAATTCTTGGCAAAAATGAATAAAGAGTTAGAAGAATAAAAGTTAAAAAATTGAAGAACTATTTTAAGCACAAAAAGATACGATGCTTAGTTCTAGTCTTCAGTTTTACTTTCATTATTAAATGCACTTACTTTTGACGGTTTTTTTGAAACATTTTTTTTATTGTTAACTTTAAATAAGAAAACCGACCGACTTCTTTAAAGCGGAAAATGGAAGAACCATGTAACAGAGTTATATTTCGTCTTATATTACATGTGTACATACATAGTTAAATATACATATAGGTATATACATACATATACATAGCTAAATTAATTAATTGGTATAATTACTTCAAAAGAACTGCTACGTTAAATTATATAAACGTGATGTTCGTTAAATAAGTCATATTTCGTTTTTCAACATTTATCTACTAACGAAATTTATTACTTTATATTTACAATTGTTTTAAATAACATGTAACGTACATTGAAGTATGAAACGCGATCTTCAATTTGATGTGCCATTGCGTCCGCTAGTGTATATTTTGAGGTTAAACCTTGTTTAGATGCCTGAACCCTCACTTTTGACAGTAGCTGACAGACGTACGGTAAAATTTAGAGACTCGTTCTTTAACCGCACCACACGAATATGGAATACTCTTTCAAACTCATTTTTTTTACGTCGGAATTTAACATGCAGACATTTAATTTACTTTTCATCTCTCCCTCGGTACCTTCGACCCGTGCTGTGTCTTAGACAAGACAAGGTACTTATGGGTATCCTCAATCCCTTTAGCACGCGCCAATTATAAAAAAAAAAGCTGTATCTCCAAATATTTTGCGAATTAACTTAGCTGTGCAGACACTATTCTTACAACATTAAAAGCATTTGGTACATAACTTATCATTTGACGGATTTTAGCTATGTATTTCAAAGAGTATTCCAATTAAAGTAGATGACAATAACCATTAACGCTTTTAGTAAAGCATAGACATATTTTGTAATTTTTTCAAGCTTACCTAAAATTAAAAAATAAAACGCCAAATACTTTATTTATTTATTTACTTATTTATTTGGTTTTTGTTTTCTTGATTATGGAAAATACAACGAGGTACAGATAAATTAAAATTATTTACAAGAAAATAGATAAAGTACAATCTGTTGCCATTTTGGAAAAAAAAAAAAACACGTAATCGGCAAAACAGCCCATACAGGGTCGGGGCCTAGCTTCTTCGCGCCTTCATCGTGTTTTGCCGGTTCCAAATGACGAATTGCGAAAGCTTTCCATGACAGAGGTTACTCCAGGAGGGTTGTCAGTCGTTCGCTGGAGGTGATTCAGATAACAATTGGTATTTTTACATGGGCGGGTCGTTAGCCCTCTGCATAACCGCCATTCTGTTCGGTTGAGTTGGGCTATCTTGCCTGGAGCGATGGCTGCGTACATTAGTTCATTAGTTGTTAGGAGGCTATCCAGAGGGTGCCGCGATCGATAGGGATCGATGCTTGCAACTCGCCATATTGAGTGTTTTTTGTTTCTCAAAAGAAAAAAGATATTTTTTAACATATCTTATCACACCGAAGTTTATCAGGGAGTGAATTAAATAACCGAAGTGCGGTTACAAAATAAAAATTGTAAAAAGTGTGTTTTATGAATGTAAGGAATAAATAGGAGAATAAATAGTTTCTGGTATTGACATGCAAATTATAGTTTTCATAAAACCTAGTATTAAAAAAGACAGAACTATCAAAAAATATTTTTAAAACTTATAACAAAATAAATGCTTTAAAGGAAGTATCCTTAGGTTTTTGAACAGTTCGAAAGTAGGTGCAATGCGATTAACTTTAGTGATTATTCTTAAAGCATGTTTTTATTTGATTAACAATATTTGATATTTTATTGCTAAACACTTCCACTTTTCCACTTTTTGATCGATCTTCTTAAACTATTTAACCAGAGATTTTAAGACGTCAATATTCGAAGCGTTGGTTTATCACTTCATACTCTAGAAAATTTTGTTACATATTTTAAAATGTTTTAAAGTGCAACCATACAATAAAAATCGCCTAGATTGACTTTGGTTATAACGCCGTATCGGTTATAAAGACCAAATTCTTAAGTCCCAGCTGAGGTCCATTTAATCCCGCTGAATGACAAATCGTTTACAACGACATCGCTCAATCGTAAAACCTTGATGTCAGTAACAACGACCTGTCGGTTATAACGACCAGGATCGTCAGTCCGTTAAAAGTTGTTATATCCGATTTTGACTGTTTTTTGACCCAACCCGTTGAACTAGCCGTTAGACACACAGACAAATAATCGGGGCTAAGCCAATAGCATCCCAAAGAGACTTTGAAGTATTTCATTCCTGTAGTGAAGTGGAATTCTACCCACAAGTTGGCCTGCTGCTTTCCGGAAAAAATGTGAACTGAACAACTCCATTGATTCACAAGTATTCCAGAATAAATCACCATCATCCGTCATCGCCTCAACGCTCAAGTATCTTACTTCCCGCTGAATTTTCTCAGAAGCGCGCCTAATGAGCTGACCATTGGAGCTCGCTCCACGAGGGTGATGCAATGAACTCGAGGTAATTTCTTCCACACTGTCGGATATGTTTTCTCAATTACCGCTCGGCATATGCATCATTACGGCCGCGGTGCGGTGCGGCGATGGCGCGGTGCTGAAACAAAACTTATGTGTTGTCCCAGAAACACAATTACATCCGGAGAACGTTCCACACACGCGCTGCACTGGGAACGGACCCGTTATGGCTTCAGAAACAGAACGACCAACAAAAATCCATTCTGACAGAACCGACACACCACCAGACGTTGGAGGTGGTCATAAAGCACTGAATTATTGGATAATCGCCTCCTAATAGAAAAAAAAAAAAAAGCAACACCAACTCTGCTGGCAAAGTCGTGAGCCACCTGTAAATGCGGCTGCGGGTCGGATCCAGTTGCTGGCACGGCGAGCGAGAATGCCGTAGAAGGCAGCCCCAGCCAGAGAGTCAGAGCCCAACCCCACTACGTGCCCGGTGTGTCGAGGAATCCGAGATGACCAGACGATTACATTCCGTTCTCCGCTTCTCGAAAGCTCGTCGCTGCAAAAATTAAATTACCCCAAATAGAACACACCAGGAACAAAAATGAAATCCATACCCGTTGATGTTCTGCTCTGGGAGGAGAGGTGAACCGGAGAAAGGTCCACGAAGTGCAACATAAACCAGGCACCGAGCGGACAGGGAGAACAGCTACAAGTGAGCCCGGTGTTCCATATTTCAGTGCATCGATGCCACGAAGCGGCAGCGGTCCAACTGGCCATGAATCAGAGGGGCGGAACACTACCGCAGCACAAGATGAATAGGTCAGGTGCAGCACTCTCTGTGCACCAACAGCGATGGAGTCTCACATGACATGACGGCGAAAGGACGACGACGACAACGACGACGGGAGATGTAATAACTAAATCGGAAAGTCGCGATGAAGCTATCTCTCGAGAGTCTGAGTCTGAGTCTGGCTCACGGAATCGCCATCGGTGGGATTCCACGGGAAAATTGAATTTTCTTTTTCGGTTCGAGGATCGCGGTTCGCGGTTCGCGGTTCCCCCGCGATGATTTATGGAGGAAATGCGCCCGGCTGCTAAGTGAAAACAGTCGATTCAGCTCGGTTCGGCGGCGGAGATCGTGGATGAGTTAATTGGCCCAGTGCACGAATGTAAACCATTCGGAAATGGGATTGGGTCAAAGTTATATTTCAATTAAGCTGCCAGCGCGGGTGGGAGGTTAAGTGAGCCTCGCGTAGGGTTTTGGTTTTCCATTTTCCGGGAGACCTCTCGCGGACCTCGCAATCATCGGGGCTAACGACGGCAAATTATTGGGAAGTTGACTTTGTAACCTAGATTCAGATGGAAACCGTCTTCGTCGACGTCGTGTGAGGTGATCGACAAGATGACAGTTGGATTCATGCTCCAGTGATTGGCTGACCTTTGCTCAGCTGCACAACAGGCTCCCGGTTATTTATGTCTAATTAACGTCCCAGTGACTAGATCAGTTTCTAATTAGATCGATTCGGCTTGGCAGCCACGGACGCAGACGTGCCCACACCGCCGCTCGGCCTTATCGTGTTTCGATCTTCGACAGGTTAACAAGTCCGAGCTAAAGCCAGCCGCCGAACGCGACACAGAAATTGTATCTATCGCTGGAGATTTTTATATTCATGCAGGGGGCTCCCCCGGCCCTGTCCTGTTGAGTTTAATTTAATTTTTAGAGAATGAGCTTTTAATTTGCCCGTGTGTTCAATGGTTGCCGCGCAGCGCGGCTGTGCAGTCGCAGTCGCAGATAAATGCGCCGATAAATAAACGAATGTGCACCGAAATGTTTTTGCGATTTGGGTTATGTTTGTCTGCAGACATTCTGTGCTGGTCTGAGATTCGATCGGATTGGAATTAGTTGGTGTAAATTACGAATGGGAACTGTATCTGTCGGTGGATGGATTGATAATTTTCGTTCTTGTTCTTGTGTTGTCTCGCTGGGCAAATCTGCACTTGAATCTAAGAATTTATGAGTTTTCAGATAGACGTGGGGGTAGTGGTGTGTGATGGAGTTGGCCTTTTAATTGATTCAATAATTTTGAGGTTAGGGATAGGTTAGAGGTGAGTGCTGCAAGTATTCGACAATGCCGTCAACTTTCAAGGTGCAACAGAGACTTGGAGTCGAAAGGGAGAAAGGGACTTGATTGGTGTTGAAAGATTGTGGTCGACTGGAATTTTCAAGGATTCGATTTTTGATCGATTCGAGCTTCAAAACACGTTTTTGATTCGATTGCAAACTACAGCCATGAATGGAGATTGAAAAAGATGAACGTGCTACGCCAAATGTATGACAGAAGTTTCAAGCTAAATTCAATCCTCTTATAATTTTGCGTAGATATATTTTTAACCGCAAACTTTTTACGATTGTGATATCAATAAATCGAGAGCTGAGGACGTACAAAGAAGAAAAAGAAATAACATTGGCTTAAAACAAGCAGTATTCAAAGATCATTTTTTTAGTATTATTTTATTTTAGCAGCTGTCAAAGTCTGTTCTGTAATGTTAGCCATCTTATCGTGCCTCCTTTTACACTTGCTGAACATGTGAAAATTAATTAAACATATTATTGAAACTCCGGCTTGATTGTAACACCGCTTAAAGCACTACCAACGAAATAAAAGATGGCGATTTGAATAGTATCACGACAAATTACACCTCGCGGCGTTCGAGAAGCTGTGCTAAATTAAAGGCTAATGGATTACTTTGCATCGACGACTAATAACCGTGACGACTTACAAAACATTGACTTTAATTCTATTGCTCAGAATCCGCTTCAGTTTTCCACTAAAAGTTTTCCAAATTTTAAGATCTAAATCTCAGTGATCATTTGATCAGTGTATCAAAATCAGACTATTGACTTTTTTGTTCTTCCACGACTAGTTTTAAAAGATTTTTGAATTTTTGAAAGACCAAAATTCTAAATTCCGGGATTCGACTGTATCTTAAAAAAAATCACAAGATTACGCAAGAAAACTTTAAGTTATCGTAAAGAAGACGTTAAGACGATGCAAACAGAAAGCAATATGTAGGTCTACTTTGATATATTTTCTTTTAGATTGGTAACAAGTTTAAAATTTAGCACTCACAAATTTAAACGTTATTTTATGTCTAACACCATTTCAAATTAAAGTTACTTGTATCAGAAGGACATTTTTTCTTCTAAAAAAATAAAGATTCAACAATTACAGTGGCGTGCAAAAATGGATACATACTCGGTGGTCGTATGGATTTTGTAAATAAAAAACCTCCCATTTGACCGATTTGAATAATTTTTATCTTATTTTTTTCCTTATTTCATCACCAAAAAAAATGAAGTACAAACGATTTTGATCGCATTTATAGAACGGTGAAAATTTACAAAAGTTCATCTTGACTCCAATGTATCCATTATTGCACATTTAGAAAAATATCTATTTTGATGTGCGGGAAGAGTAAGATAACTTTGGCGCCAAAAATTGAAAATGGATTTTCATAGAGCGTCCAAAAACGAACAATTTTTGCTATTGGCGGGGGGTCTATCTCACCCCGTTTAGGAGGTAGGGGCAATTTAAAAACAAATCAAACAACATGGAAAAAAATTCATTAAAAAACAATGGCAACGCCTACAATAAAGTACTATGCCAAGTTAGAAAGGCGAAAACTTGTTCTTTAATTACACATTAAAGTTAGATTATTCATGCCCATAGTTTGTGGAAAATTTGCATACAAACTCAAAATTTTAATAAGTAATAATAGGAAAAAAAAGTGTAGATAATTTTGTTTTTTTTTCATAACTGTAAGTCGCAGAGCTAAATTAGGACCTGGCCCTTAATGTCTACGTTCATTTTTAGGCGAACACAAAAAACAGAATGCTCCTATGTCTTCTAGTTCAAACGCCAATATTATCTTACTCTTTCCGCACATCAAAATAGATATTTTTTTAAACGTGCAATAATGGATACATTGGGGTCATGATGAACTTTTGTAAATTTTTACTGTTCTATAAATGCGATCAAAATCGTTTGTACTTCATTTTTTTGGTGATAAAGTAAGGAAATAAATAACATAAAAATCATTCAAATCGGACAAGTGGGAGGTTTTTTATTTGCAAATAACCGTACGACCGCCGAGTATAGGTATATCCATTTTTGCACGTCACTGTATCTTTACTTTTTTTTTGCACACAGACGAAAGCTAAAATATCATAAAAACATAGCGGTTTTTATGGAAAATAATATAATCTGTGCAAAAATGTGCACATTTTTCACATGATTTTTTAACTCGTCGGGTCACATAAGTGTGCAAACTTTGGAAGTTTAATTTGATCCACATCCCGGATCAAGCTGGAATTTTGCATACACGTTTCATTTGCGAAGTGAAGTCATCCTGAATCCAATATGGTGGGTTTCCAAAAATGGCGGACTAGCTATTTCTTATGCACTTCCATGTCATGGGTATCAAATGAAAAGGTTTGATGAAAAGAATTCGAATAAAATTACGTCACTCTGAATCTAATATGGCGGACTTGCCAAAGAGACGGACTAGTTTTTTTTTTTTTTCATGATGCAAACCCTTTATGACATGCGGACTTGCAGAAAAGTTGGGCTAGTTTTTTTTTGTCATGGAGGGTTGGTCTATCTAGTGGTTTCTTTTTCAATCTTATTTTTGTGGATTTTGTAGACTTAATAAAAGACGACGCCGACTTCTGGGCAACCACTCTATGAGCGTTTTATTAGAAGCTTTAAGAAACTGACAAAAGATACAAAATTCATAAAAGATATATTATATATAAGTATAAAAAAAAGAGATTTCCCTTACCCTTGGTTTCCACCGTCGACGCTGTTCTTTTGAATGACTGACTACTACGAAGAATTAATTTGAATCGCGTTGGTTTCGCGTAACCGAACGTATAATAGTTTCGTTCACTTTTCGATAAGTGAAATGATTCAGCGCTGTCGGTAGTTACCAAAGGTAGGGTTACAGGGTTCGGTTTGTAACACTTATATTATTTTGCCACTAATAGCTGTTAGTCCGCTCGAAGTCTTGACTGAAAATCAGTATCAGTATCCTCTACGGAACGAAATGAGTCACTCTACGCTTAAAGAAAGTTGGGAAATGTTGAGATAAAAGGGATTATCGCATGTCAGACAAAGTATTTTAAATGATTAGACAAAAGGTCATACACATATGTTTGGACATGCCTGTGCATGCAGGGCAGTAAAGCCGCACTGTTTGCTTTACGTACATTATCTTAGGATTGTTCAATCAATCGAGTAAAATTGTGTTCATGCCGAGTCATACTTGAAGAAACGAAAGAAATAAAAGTTTTAGTTTAAACTTGAACAAAAGCAATTTTATTTAATAGGAAATATTAAAAACCTCGGAGCTCCGATCTGACACCCGTGTGAATTTTTATTTGTGGGAAGCCGTGAAGAACCGATGTTATGTTAACAATCCGGAACTCAAGAGAGAAGTGGGAGGAGATGGCACCCATCAGCAATTCGACAGTTGCGGTTCATACTGACGGTTCGAAGATGGAGGAAGGAACAGGCGCGGGCATATACTCCGAAGCGTTGGACATGCGAAGATCAATCAGACTTCCGGATTGTAGCAGTGTCTTTCAGGCGGAGGTCCTGGCAGTCATGGAATCGGCCAGAATGATATCAATGTTGGCGATACCACCGGGATATCACAATTTTTATTGACAGTCAGGTGGCCATAAAAGGGATTTCCGCTACGGAGATCAAGTCTAGGCTGGTCCTGAGCTGTCGCGAAGAGCTCAGGGCTCTTGGCTCGCAGCATAGGATTAATCTCTGCTGGGTCCCTGGTCACAGGAACATACCTGGCAATGAGGAAATTGATGGGCTTGCGAGGGAAGGATCCAAACTAGGGCTGGAACAGGCGATAGTAGGGATCGATCCACCGATCTGCCTCCTTACGAAGCGGATTGGGGATAAGATAATTAGATTAGCGAACGACAGATGGAAAGCGCTATCTACATGTGAAACAACAAAGACTATGTGGCCAGAATATGACTACGCCAAAACGAAAGTGTTGCTCTTGCATGACAAAAGGTCTCTCGCAAGAGCGGTGGGTGTAATCACGGGTCACAATAGTCTCAAAGACCACTTTTTTAAGATAGGACTACTCGGTGACAATATTTGTAGGGGCTGTGCTGATGAGGAGGAGCGGGAAGATACTCAACACTTCCTCTGTCACTGCCCCAGCCTTTGTCACTTGAGGTACAGAACACTAGGAAGACACTTCTTCCAAGACCTTAACGAGATCAACTCACTACCTCTAAAGAATCTTTTCAGGTATTTGAGCCGGACCAAATGGACCGAGGACACACAAGAATAGGACACCGCGAGTGAGGAGGGGGACACCTACCACCCCAATGGGTAACACAAGGGGTCCACAAGGACCTAAGTGAGGCGGAACTTCCGCCAGCCCACCAACCTAACCTAACCTAAAAATCCGGAAGCTCTTCAAGCAAGTACGCTGAATATCAACCCAGCCACAGCCCGAACAAAGTCTTAGAAAATTGGAGTAACAGAATGTGCTACTGTGAAGCCAGCCGAAGAAGTCACTTGAACGACGTTGTGTTCCATAATTAATGACAATGTTTAGTCTTACCAATAAAGCCGTAACACATGGAAAAATAATAATTTTTTTGATTTTATTGCATTTTTAAAGGAAAAATATTTGTATCGTGAAGCGGAAAATTAATGAAAAAGTTTCAAAGCTTTTGTGCATTCAGAAGGGTTAACTGAACAACTATTTTTAGCGACGATGTTTTTTTTTTTTTTCATCATCTCCTTGATAGCCTTCAGGCAATCTTCAGGCAACTCGATCCTCCGTCGTCGAATCTAACTCATCAGGAGGTATGTCCAAGCGTAACCAGATGAGATTTTGGACTTAGTCCAGCCATTTCATCCTGGGTCTGCCGAGTGTTCGCCTTCCTAAAGGGATTCACCTCGGAAGTCGTGGAAGGAAGCTCATCATGCGCCCAAACAGAGTAGGGAGCGATTGACCTGCATTCAATTCAATAAAAAAGAACACAACCGAAAAAAAGAAGAGATTAGTTTGTCCAGGACTCCAAAAATACAAGAAAAAACATTTTTTAGTGAAGGCCATGGTTTATGGTTCATCAACAAAAAGCAGAAGAACCAAAGTGTAAATCTGTTTTAGCTCAGCGACTAGAAACAACACTTCTCATGTCGCAACTTGCCCAGCAACCCCCAAAGTTGTATCATATCAACTTGGATTGAACGCTTGTTATAGCTATCAACAACAAGTCAATGAAAGGTTAAAGGATGGAGGCACATCACGTATACCATTCGATCCGTGGTCAAAGGAGAAACAGCAAGGAAGCTCCTTTCTCCCTTCCAGCTCCAACTCTACCACAGATTGAAAGCTGAGGGTATCAACAAAAAGCCTTTTAAATAATTTGTCAAGAAAACTTATCTTAAATTTTCTTTGAGTTTTATTGAATTCAAAATGTTATATTTCATTTCTTCAAAATATGAGCATTTTTTTGTACAGACTTATTTTAAACAATCCCAGAGAGTCGTAACATCTTTCATAGAACACGACAAGAGAACACATTTTTTTTTTTTGTAATTTCCCAGATAACCATGAGAAACATAACTAAATCAAAGGTTAACCTTCCGCCGCGTGTGGTGATTCTTCGGCAGGAAGAGACTCTGCAGTCTCCCGGGCCGCCTCAGCCTGCCGCGCCCGCCGAAGATCATCCCGATGCTTCAAGGTAACACGCAGAAACTCCAAATACTCCACATCGAATTTATCGCCCTCCACTTCGATCTCCTCCCTCTTCACCGAGACAATCTTCTTCGACTGGTGCTCGTCGTCCACCTCGTATTTCTCACGGTACACAACCGGCGTCGACGCTAAACCAGAAATTCCATTCTGCTCCAATTGCTGGCGCAGCATGTCGTTGGCCATCTGCAGACTCTCGGCTGCTCCGCGCCAGTAGTTATTCTGGTGCTCCAAATGCCATCTTACGGCATTCTCGTAAGCATCGCGCCATATCTCAGCACCGGTCAGTAGAGAGGTCTGTGTGGTGGAGGCGGCCGCGGTGGAAGACGCCTCTGCCGCCGGAGTGCTTGTGGTGTTCGAGGTGTTTGTGGTGGTGGTGCTTGTGGGATTTGTTGTCGAAGTGAGGTTTCGTCGCCTTTTTCTACGACGATATCGTGAACGTTTACTTCTTTTGGATTTTGATTTTGATTTTGGGACATTTGTATTTCTTGCAGGCGGTTGATTTTGCATTTTTTCGTTCTTAAAATTATGAAAACAAATCCAAAAACAGAACTAGTAAACGAACGACCGAACAGACGTAAACATAAATTTAAACTGCAATACCGACAACGAGTTGTCAGATTGATTGTGATGTGCTGGAGAGTTGGATGTGAGTGGAGAGTTGTAGCAGAAGTCTTACGAACACAAAAAAATGTTCCATTCTTAATTAATGTTTTATTTAATCTAAAACTTAAATCTAAGAGCACACATTTCATCCTGATATCGTAGATATCTTCTTGGTTGCCCTGATGACCTTCGCCCTCAGCGCCTTCACGTCGACCTTGTCCTTCATATACAAATCCGCGGCTATCTTGCGAGGTGGCTCCTGCGGCGGGACGAAGTCCTTGCTGCGCTTCTCTTCCTGCTTCTTGGCCGCAAGCGACTGCTTCTCCTCGCGCTCCTTGTTCTTTCTCACCTGCTTCTGTTCCTTGTTGAGGAAGTACTCGCCAGAGGCGAGCTGCTTGTCGATCTTGCTCTCGGGCTGCTCTGGCGGGAACGGCGTGTACTCCTTCTTGGTCTTCTTGTTCTTCGGCTGCTTGCGCTTGCTCAGGTTCTTGTTCTTGAACTTCGGCAGGAACCGCGACCAGTCCTCGTTCGCCAGCTTCGGGTCCTTGGCCAGCTCGCGCTTGATCATCAGCGCCTTGATGTTGTAGATCGGGTGAACGTTGTTCATGGTGTCGACGACGATGTCGCGGACCTGCTGCAGTCCTCGATACGGCCCAAGCGCCGAGACTGTGTTTCCCTGAACAAGAACGTAGCAGTCGGTTAGGAGCTCGATGGACTTGAGCGTGGCGCCGTTGGGACCGATGAGACGCTGACGCCGCTTCACGAACTTATCCTTTTTCCGTACCAGGCTGCCGATTTTAATGATGTCGCAGCCGATCTCGTCCAAGAGTACCCGCTGCGCCTGCTCGAAGGGAACGCTACGCGCCATGAGTTTGATCATGTCCCGGGCTTTGATGATGATGAAGGGATCGTAGGTTTTCCGTGTCGTCCTCACCACCATGCTGCCCTCGATAAGGTCCAGCTCGCCTTTCAGGTAATGCTGCGAGAGAATTTGCTGGACCACGGGCCAGACTTCTTTGAGGTACTTCTCGCGGTACTTGGGGAAGAGCGTGGCGAACGAACTCTCCTCGATGAGACCGTGCGGGTTGTCATTGGATCTGAATACGGGGATTTTTAGCGCCCACGCGTTCTCCACTGGCTCCGTGGAGGTCGGTTGCTCGTTATCGTTTTCGTTGTCGCTCATTTTTGTTGAATTTTTGAAGAAAATTCGCGAGGAAAACAAAATTTACTGCACACGTGTGGAAGAAACTGAGGCGAATGACGTTTCTGGAAATTTTTTTGTTATGACAGATCTGCCTTGCCGATTCACTGGTGGGAATGCGTTCACTGGACGAAGAAGTTTTATGAGTCCGATGAGTGAGAATAATCAACGACGAAAAAGCATGAAATGGATCATGGAGTTGTTGAAAATGAAATTCGTGATAATCGCCGAGATTTAGAGTGATTCAATGTTGTTTTTAGATCAAAATCGAATTTCATCAAAAACAGTATGAATTGACATTATCTATCTGTTCCTTTTTCATCGAAATTCGCTTAACTTGACATATTTTTAGCAAAATGTTGACTCTTTCTGCTCCTTTTTCATCAAAAACGCATAATTTGACATTTCTTTAGTAAAATTTTGACATTGCTCACATCGTTTGTTTGATAATCCTTCGGAAGAAGAAATTTGTACATTTTTTCGTTGGACAGCACAAGATTGGCACATTAGAAGCCTTTAACATAAAACTTTTTGTATTTTTTATGAAATCGGAATCCAATTGTTTGAAAGGTCCAATCTCTTGAAATTTTTTCCATAAATTTGGAGACTTTTGAAAAATTTGTTTGATAGATTTGAAGCCTTTCGAACGAATTAAAAGCCTTCGAACTTTTGAATATTGTCTTAAAATATTCATTATTTTTCTTCTTTTGCTTTAATTTGAGATTCTTTAATCTGATTTTTCTAATTAATTGAGTTTTTTTTATATGTTTGTGTTACGGAAAAATTGTGGATGATAATTCAGTTGTAAGACAGTCAAAGTAAGTAAATTGGGCAGCAACGTATTGTTATTTCAGAAAAGAAGTACATAATTGTATTTTTAAGCTCTATTTAGTTACCAAAGATTACAATCTCTGCTAAAAATCATCGCTATGAAAATTGAACATCTGAAGAAAATCGCATTCATTCAATCTCAAAAACTACCTTACCCAAAGCTACGTCACACAATTAAATTCTGACAGTAAAATGAAAACAAAGCGATTTTCTACAACACAAACGAGTCAGCTGCTTGTAAATTACTCCTTGGCACACAATAAAAAAAAAAACGAAACGCATATAATCTGCAAATTAACAGATTACCCGAAATAAAACTGTGCATTTCATAGCCGCAATGCTAGAATCAGTTAGATACGAATCTGGTCAAACGCACTTAATGCATTCGATTGACGAGAACCAAGAGCAGTCTCCAACGCCTATGGATGATCCAACTGGCACTGCACAGGTAAGTGGATTGTCCATTTTGCATTTTTTTTTTTCGCCTTCTGTCTTTGTTTTCTTTCTGTTTTGGCTTGACTCACGCGTCCTCTTATCAATCCGATTGTTTATCGCCTCTTTGCAGACCCTGTGCACTCACGATGGAGTTTTACTGAAGCAGGCCAGCGCCGAGTTTATTGCTGACCTCAATACCAGCGGATCCCTGAGTGTCGTCGAGTACTCTCCGAGCAAGCGAAAATACATCGAGTGGCATCCGAATGAGAATATCCTCATCGCCGACGATTCGCAGGATCAAGGCGACTGGGCGCTGGTGGATACGATTTCGCGGAGAGCACGCACCACGTCCGAGTGTCGCGTGTTCAACACGAAGCCCGAGAGCGCGAACAAATCGCGATGCATCCGCTGTAACCTGGAGGAGCTGCGTTCGATCGAAGTGAAGAATCGCGGACAGATCATCCGGCTGATCAAGATGGAGAACGGAGCGCTGCATAGCGAGTACTTTTTCCAGCATGGAAACGCGGACATGTTCGTCCGGTCCATGCGGCAATTACATATCCTGGATACGTCCCAGTCAAACCGGGACGAATTCGTCGTCCTGAGCACGGAGACTCAGAAGCTGAAGAAAACCTTCGCCGAGTTGGACATTGGCGAGATCAAGGCGAGCTCACTCGCCTCGGAGAGCTGGCTGCCGAACAAGCTGGTCGGGTTCTTGGTCAGCTTCCCGGACTACGTGCAGCCGCACAGACAGCTGCCCCGCTCGAGACCGGCCGCCAACGAGGACTACCAGATGCTGAACGGGAAGAACAGCCGCGAGGCGACTCCCGAAGAGGACTCGCAGAAGGAAGCCGACAGCAAGGAGGAGGTCATTCCGAACGTTCTGCCCGAGCGGCGGATCATCGAGAGAGGTGAGTCATTGTTGCCGAAACTCTTTGCGTCAAGCATTGCGCCTTGACCTTGACTGGTGATTGCTTCCGTCTGTACATCGGCGTTTGTTGTGAAAATAACGAGACAGTGCGATTACGTTGGACAGGTTGTGAAAATATCTTTCTTTCTCGTTCGACGCACGTCTGAAAGTGTGACGTGTTACATAAGCCGTTTCGAATCGAACTTCCTGCTTTCTATCCTGGGATGTGTTAATTTTGTTTCTACGCAACGACTGTGGTCAGAAGTCATAGCTTGGAATGCCAAATATAAACTATGAAGGCGAGATAAGACCGAAATTCCATGTCAACGCCCCCTGATATCAATTAAACTACGAACCCAGTACCACTCAAGTGCACGTTGTGCTGGTGTTTAATGACACGTCAAGTCCGGTGGAAAGTTGTGTGTGCTGGGTGGCGCCTACGGGTTGATTTCTGCCTGCAAAATATGCCACGCTGCGATATGGTGAGTGGCTTGGAGTTGCGAGCGGTCTACCGACCGCCCACCTCGTTGCGCCTCGCTTCATTGTGTGGCTCAGCTGTGTTTAGATGCGTTGTCTCGGTCACAGGTGTTAGAGAACGATTTCGCGTCAAATGTTTGTCGTCGCTGAGAGTTTTTAGTGAACTTTGAGTTCAAACATGACTTTCTGTTGTTTTATCCATCGTTGGGAATGAATCTTTTTTTTTTCAAGACCTATTAGTTGCTTTTGCGTAATAGTCGGATTCTTCTGTTCCTATTTATGCCATATCGGGCACATTAGTTATTTGCGACAGATTAGCCAATATAGATATCCAACTTCCTCTTCTCCTGCGTTTTTTATAACATTTTTTCCCCGTGGCAGTAAATACGTTCGAGCTGATTGGAACAACAAATCGCACATCAAATTGGGTAGTCTGTGCGATTTGTTTTTCCTGTTCCTAAGGATGTTATTCGCTAATTGGACAGAATGAGAAAAAAAAAAATTGCGTTCATATCAGTCGTCGAATTTTCCACGTTGGTGTGACGTTGGCACGGTGACGGTTGTCTTTCTTCGGAAATTACACGTATAGTCGCCTTCCTTGTTCCACATGGTAATGGCGTTGGTGGCGTAGAGCGGGAATTTATTGTTAAGCTCTTCGCCAGCGATTTCCTTCATTTGGCCATACTCGTTGTTATGTTATGTGAGGCAATGGGCGGTCCTTTGCGCGAATATACTCGTCGTAGAACTCGTGCCAGAGAAACTGCTCGAGTCGATGGGCACGTGTGACATCAGGAGCTTTTCTGATCGGAAACTTGAAATTGTCGTGCATTTCGCTCTTCACAGAGACGCAAACGCTCGTGGGCTCATTGAGATGGTCGACATTCCAATAAACTCGAAGAATTTGCTTTCTACGGATGAAAATAAATTCGTTTTATATAGGCCAAAGCCCTGGTAGCTGGTAGATTTATAATAATAATAATAATAAATTCGTTTTGTTGTACACTTCCTGTAATCTAGTCTACCTTCTGCAAGCAGAAGCGTTTTGTATTGCTTACATTCCTTAAAGGCCTGCAACCTTGTAAGGATCTCTACCTACGACAATATTGCTTTTCATGATTGGCAACCATGACGTTACTTCCAATTAGAAACGCCAAGTTGTCTTGAGTTCACGATAGATTGGTCTTTATCCCGAAGATTCGGTGTACCTCTTCTCCTCAAATCGAGAATGCTCGGTTCGACTGTAATGATCCTTGCTCCGATACTCCGATTTTTTTTCCTTCGATTTTCAGATATTTACCAGAATCCACGTCACTTGTTTTCATGAGACATCCAGCAGTCTAACTCTGTTCATTTTATAAAAAAAAAAAAAACGTGCGTCAATTCAAATAGGAAACAATTTAGAATTCTCATTAGATAAGATCTTATTAGATGAAAATTGTTTTAAAGAAATGCCCACGTGAGCCGTAAAAGTGAATATTTATTATTTTTTGTTTAGTAAATAGTTTTAGATTAGTTCGTGCCCACATGTGCTGTGCCTTCATTCACTCTGTTTACATTTATAAAACTTGATCAGTGCAGAAGTATTTTCATGTATGATCACCTGATGTGAAACCCTTAATCTTACCTAGCCCCTTATCCCGGACCAGACATTTATTTTTGCTCAAGCGTTTAGTAAACTTGAATTGAGGTCGACGGCAAATATCGTCTTGTAGCGTTTGTTTATTTAATCGAATCAGTTAATGTCTTGGAGCTCTTAACTCTTGTTGAACACAGAGCTGTGGATTTTAACATGCACATTCACAACATTAAGAAGGATATTCAAAAGAAAAAGAACATTCAATGTTGATTGTTTGAAACATCTATGAGCGCTTGATAGGCTGTGCGTCAGACTATTACGTGAGCATATTGCATCGGGGCAGAGCGCCAGAGCCTAACTTCTGCCGCCTTTGCTGTGTTGTGCGCATTGTAATTTGACACATTTAACGGAGACCTACTGTTTAACGGCAGTTCCGAATGGCGAATTGTGAAAGCTTTCCATGATAGAAGTACGCCATTGTCAGTCACAATGGAAAAAACAAGAGACATCGCTCATAAACTTAAACATTTAGCCTAATGAGTATTTTTTTTTTAAACCTGGCCTACAAAGGTGACTAGTAATGTTAGGAATTATCTTTTTTTTTGGCAAAACATATTTTTTTTAGTCACTGATTTATTGAACTTTATTTGTGGTAAAAAAAACTACTCCACAGTTGATCTGAAAGACTGTTTGATCGCATGATCACCCATTACTTAAGAAATTTGAATTAGGACGTGGGTGGATCTAACCATGCGGCAAAAAATTATTATGATTATTATAACTTTGTTAATCAGTACTAAATTACTTGACTAACCTTAAATTTTGGCACCAGCTACCAGAGCTTTGGCCAGAAAAATTATTCTGGTAAAGATAATGTTATCTTACACCTGATAACCCTTTTCTTTAAGACGGATGGCTCTGTTTGGCTCTGAATTGTATTTATTTAGAACTAGCGTAAAATTCAATATCCATTTGGTCTACGCCATTATTTGCTTCGGCCATTGGGTTGGACAATTTTGTTCTTAATTTGTCCATAAATACAACAGTTCTGACAAACTCATGACGTTCAAAAATATAGATCTTGGCAAGGTAGGTAGGTAGGTTGTGTGGTGGGCTGCGCGAGACAGCCGAGCACTTAGGCCAGATGAGCGGATGCAAAAAAAAAAAAAAACATCCCACTACTCCAAAAACCAATTGGAGCTATTAATATAGCGGAGGATACGGCTTATGCTGGTGTCAGCTAGTTCACCGAGATTATTTAGAAAGTAGTGACCAAGATGCCTCTTTCTACGGTTTGCGAGAGCGCTGCAGGTACCTAAGAGGTGGAGCGATCTTGGCAAACTCGGGTCAATTTCTTTCATTACAGTTTCTGTTCAGTGGCTTTTTCCGGATAAACTTTTTATGAAATCTCCAAGATCTGAACACTCTTCGAGCTGTATCTGCATAAACTTCTTTGGCGGTGCTATTTGGAATCTTCCCAGTTAGTTTTGGAGCGCTCGCCTTGGTGCTGGAGAATGGATAAATTGGGTTAGACAAAAAAAGTATAGAAACAAGATAAAAATTGGAGCTAGGCCCAACCTTCAATAATGATCAATTAGAAACTATACTCATCGCTCGCTTTGCGTGGGAGTTAGGGGATTGAAAAGTTTCGTGCAAACCGTAACCGCGCAAACGATTTATGGGCGTATATGGATATCTTGTCTCAGAAAAACCAGAGGGGGCCATGATTCTTTGCAGAAAAATCGTTATTTCGCGCAAAGCAAAGATGCGAAATCGAATCGGTAGATATTTGAAAAGGTGAAACCGCGTAAAACGAGACCGCGGGGGATGAGTGCGAAGTGTGTCGTGGATTTTCCAAGATTGTTTATTTGGGTTTTGTATCCTTTGGCATTCTTAAGTTGTTTCCGCAACAGTAAAACATGTCGCTAGTATCTCAACCAGTGATTAAATTAGGTGTCACTTAAAGCGATTCGAAAACTGGTTTCTTCTTTTCTGGTTAAAGTATAATTTATGATCTTGTCTTACACAATCTACAATTATCAAATCGATTGGTAATCAGCAAATACAATCACTGCCTTAGTTCATAACCAACTCACCTCAAAAGCCTAGAAGAGACTCAGCAAACCTTCTCATAGCTCGTTGTTAAAGTAATACATATCTGCAATAACATTATTAATCTGCAATATCATTATTAACCGTGTTTTCAATAAAAAAAAATCGACTATCAAGAGTCGAATGAAAATTCTTTTCCTATTTTCTTCGTATGTCAATTATAAATAAATTTCTAATCAGTTTTCGTTCCACAGCTACGCCAATTCAAAAGCAATGCAACAAATGCAATCACATTTTCCACTTTTCTTATAAGCGCATATAAAACAAACAAAATGGCAACATCGAAAAACATTTTCTCTCACAATTTTCCTCATTTTCACTTCGAGTCTCGCGTGTGAAATGTCACAAAGGACAAAAAACATTAAATTTTCCTTAGATTTTCTTTTATTTTCTAAAAAAATAAAATAATTAGAATTAGCCTAATGGGTGCTGTTGAAATTTCAATTGATTATGAATTAAATATAAATGAATCACTATGGACTTTAGTAACAAAAAGTAAGAATGCAATTCTGGTTGGTTTTTGTATGCTAACAAGTTTTTTTGCTCAGTGTATTTACGACGCCTGCGCGCTAACAGGTTCGTGGGTTTGGAATGAGTTTGTGTACTACGCGCTCAACTGTAAAATTGTGAATAATCAGCTGGATTTCATCTCGTCCAATTAATATCAAATTCGTGTTAATAATGAGAATGTCTTATAGAAATTCCGATTAGAAGATAGATTACGATTTTGATTGCTTTGGAGTCGCCTGGTCGAGTTCTAAGTCTGGGTTTGGGTCTGCTTTCTGCGCATACGCATGTATTTTTAGACGTACATCTGCGATAATGCCTATTTGCCGTACGGCAACCTTTGATCCCCCGTTATTTACTGTTTATCGCCATCCATCCGTGAAGATGCGCGTAGACAACCACAACAAAGTGAAGTTTTTTTTTTTTTATATTTTACAAGAAGATTGAATCGTTTTCTTTGCCGTGTATAAATTTTCATTTCTCACGAATCTTTCTTTTTCCCCTTAGCTTCACCACTCAGCGAGACCCAATGGAAGGAGTTCCAAACACCGGACGGCCGAATTTCTGACCCGACGCGCATCAAGGAAATCATATTCCGCGGCGGTGTGGACAACCGCCTTCGTGGCGAAGTCTGGAAATATCTGCTAAACTACTACCACTGGGATGACAGCGATGTTGAGCGTGTCAAGCGCCGGAAGGAAAAGTCCATGGAGTACTACAGCATGAAGGCCCAGTGGCTGTCAATGACACCAATACAAGAGCACAACTTCTCCGGCTACCGCGACCGCAAGTGCCAAATCGAGAAAGACGTCAAGCGCACAGATCGCACACAAGAGTTCTTCGCTGGCGAGGATAACCCCAATCTGATGGTCCTGCAGGGCATCCTCATGACCTACGTGATGTATAACTTTGATCTGGGATATGTACAAGGAATGAGTGACTTGTTGGCACCGATTCTCGCCATCCAAGAGAATGAGGTCGATGCGTTTTGGTGCTTTGTGGGGTTCATGGACATGGTCTTCGTGAACTTCGACATTGACCAGGCTGGTATGAAGAATCAATTCAATCAACTAAGACGTCTGCTCGAGTTCGCAAACCCTCGACTGTTCCAGTACATGAAGACTCATGATTCCGACAACATGTATTTCTGTTTCCGTTGGCTTTTGGTTTGGTTTAAGCGAGAGTTTTCCACCGAAGACGTCTTGAAGCTTTGGGAGTGCCTATGGACACGATTGCCGTGCCCTAACTATCAGCTGTTGGTCAGTGTAGCGATCCTGGACCAGCAAACCGACATAATCATCGACAACCAGTACGAATTCAACGAGATCCTGAAGCACGTGAACGAGCTCTCGGGCAACATCGATCTGAAACGTACGCTAGAACTTGCCGAAGCAATTTACGAGCAGATCAAGGCAGCTGATTCGCTTACAAACGATATTCGAGTTATAATTGGAGAGCATCCAACTTCACCGTTCGGCAGTCAAGAGTTCCCCAAAGACTTTGACGACTCCTTTGACGAGCTGGTGCGTGAACTGACGCCCGAGGAGAAAGAGAAACAACAAGCAATGTTAGAGGAGGCGTGTGATCAGTCAATGTTTTTGCAGTTTTTGTAGACCGCGCCGCTGATATTTAGGAGAACAAAGGGCTTAGTCATTTAGCCAATAAGCCAAAGTTATGTTGAAGTTGTTTCTTTCAATTTTATTTTATTTTGTAGATAGCGATGGATATAGATAAAGGCAGACTTATACCGGGATATTAAGGAATTTATAAAAAAAAAAAAAAAAAAATTTACACAGAATTCGTCACTGAAGTCCGGTTACGAGTGCAACGCATGTGATTCAACGACGATAATTAATTTGTCAGTAACGATCCTGTTTTGGTCTCTAGAATTGTATTCATTTATTGGACTATGCACCTTTATCGTATTTTTTTCTGATTACAATCTTTTTTTTTTTTTTAATTATTTTACATTTTGACTTAATTCGTACATATTATATATTATACATTTTGCATATAGAGCTGGAAATAAAAACTGAATTTTTTTATAAATTGTTGTGAGTTTTTTTATTATGAGCTTGGAAAGATGTTCTGAAACTTGAGTTGAGCGGCGGCAAGGTAAGTGAAATGCTGCCAAAAGTTGTATAGTGATCCTTAGGAGCTTCAACTTCTTTGCTTTGGATCTTTCATCATTTAGAAGGAGAAATGGTAAGTATACACCTTTGGAACATGAAGGTACACAAGAGATAGAAATAGAAAATGATCGACTGCCATATAATGCCATTCTAACAAAGTTCTTTTTATTTTTCAAGGATTAGGGACGAAATCCTCAAAAGCATCATCATCATCATCATCATTTTCTCTGCCCGCATGTTCCACTAAAGGGGTTGCGGGGGCAGTGCACACAAAAGAGATCTCCAGGCATCCCGATCCTCCGCCGCTGACTCTAACTCCTCGGCGGGTATGCCCAAGCGTAACCAGGCGAGCTTTTGGACTTGATCCAACCATCTCATCCTGGGTCTACCGAGCGGTCGCCTACCTGACGGAGTCGCATTCAAGGCACGCCTCGGAAGTCGTACTGCAGGGGACATTCGTGCCACGTGGCCATACCATCGAAGTATGGATCTTTCCGTTCGGAGAAGAAGCTACTCAATGTTTAGCTCTCCCCGTACTGTGGTGTTTCTCACCCTATCTCGGCGAGTAACTCCTACAACAGCACGCAGAAATCTCATCTCGGTAGCTTGTATTCGCGATCTTATTTTTTCGGTCATTACCCAAATCTCATGACCATAGGTGAGAGTTGGAACAAATACCGAATTGAACACCGATAACTTGGCCTTCAGCCCAAGCTCGGCCTTCCTGATGACAGACCTTCCAAGCTGTTTCAAAATTGACCCAGCTTGGCTAATCCTACAGGAAAGCTCAGTATTGCTCCTCCCATCACTCGTGAAAAAGACCCCGAGATACTTAAACTTCTCCACCTGTTTCAATGGAACTCCGCTGACCTGCAGAGTGCATTGCACAGGCGTTCTAGAAATGACCATCACCTCGGATTTGTCCACGTTAACCTTCATCCCAGCATCAGTACAGACGGCCACAAACCTATCTAGCGCACGCTGGAGTTTCGTCTGTGAGGATGTGGAGTTTCGTCTGCAAAAAGCAGGTGACTTACCCTCAGCTCCCCCAATGTCAAACATTCTTCACCACGGCTGCGTTGTAACATCCAATCCATGTAAATAATGAAAAGGAGAGGTGACAAGACGCACCCTTGGCGAAGTCCAATGCCCACAGTAAAAGGTGTTGATTTACTGCCGTTAATCCGAACACAGCTGCTACAGTTTGTGTATAGGGACTGAATGGCCCTCAACAGAGACCCATTAATCCCATACTCCTGCAGAACACTCCAGAGTTTTCCTCGAGGAACTCGGTCATACGCCTTTTCCAGGTCAACAAAGCAACTGTAGACCGGTTTGGCATATTCCCACGCCTTCTCGAGTACCATTCTTAGAGTGAAAAGCTGGTCGGTAGTACTTCTGCCGGGTCGAAAGCCGCACTGCTCGTCCCCCAACCTAGATTCGACCATAGCTCCAGAACGCGCCTCCAACACCTTCGCATAGACTTTACCGAGGAGACTTAAGAGAGATATGCCCCTATAATTCGAGCAGTCTCTCTTATCCCCCTTTTTAAAAAGAGGGCGAATCACCCCAGTTTGCCAATCTCCCGGTGTCTCGCCACATTCCTCAAAAGCATAATCCCAAAACTAAAAGCCCCAAAAACTGAAGCCATAAAGACAAAATCCCAAAAGTAGTCCCCAAATCCCAATGAATTAGTTTTCTACAGCAAATCAATTAATGGAAAACCGAGAAATATTTTAACCATTTTTCTTAATCTTTTTCGGGTATTTATAAAAAGCCTAGAAACTTACATATTTTTATTAGTGGGCGAGTGGGCCGCTTCGCGGGATCCATGGGTTTGAACTCACTCTTTGACTGGCACGTGATTACCTCGCTCCGGTAAGGGTATCAACAACTGCCAGGAAGGCGCCTATAGACATTAAGCGATCCGATCCGTTAGGCAAAGTTTTTAAAAAAATTCAGAAAAACCGGATGTGAACAAAACTTCACACAAGAGTTTTAATTATATCTATATCAAATATAAACCGACAAACTCCAAATCCAACAGTGATCCCGTTTCAATGATTATTGTGACTTTTGCGGCTTCGGTTTTGGGGATCTTTCTTGGGAGGAATATAGTTTTGGGGATTTTTTTTTTTTTTTAGGAGATTCAGTTTTTGGGGATATTTCAAAACACAGGGATTTTATCATTTGGGGATTTTGGAATCGGGTATTTTGCCCGTCTCCCTGTTTTCAATTACTCATGCCAAATCACTATAGGACGTTTCAGAGTTTACTTAGTTTCGGGGCATTTGGAAGAGGAGCCCAATTGTGATTGAGAAATCGTCTTTAGCGATCACGCATTTTTATATGATTTATACATTCATCGGGAAAATCTAAATCATTCTAGCCAGCGCATGCGCTTGCTTGTCGGTCGTTATACATCTAATTGCTATATAACATTTCTAGAAAAATAGACTTTAGATATTTTGTTGGTTATAACGACTTCACAACGTCGGATCGTTTAGTTCACTAATTTTTCACATCTTTGAAGCGATATACCTCGCCCAGGACGCCTTAACTGCAGTCCAGAGTGCTTCGTTGCTGGTCGGTTTAATTTCTGAGACTGTTTTCCTTTTCAATTGGTTTTAGGTCAGATGATTGCGCTGTCCACTACATCACATTAATTTAATGATCACTAAACCATTTTTTTGGTTTGCTTGGAATCAGTATTTTGTTGGAAGACCCACAAAAACATTTGATCCTTTGCATACAGGAACATACACGTAGACGTGATGATACATGATAGGTTTAGTCCAGTATATGGGGCCAATGTAGGAAAAACAAGTCCGCACTATTATTCTTGAATCTCTGTGCTTAACCACTTTATTTGTGTATTTGGGGTTATATTCTACTCTTGGGGATTCTTCTTACTTAGGACCGGGATCCCTAATCGCCAAACAATATGATTTAGCTCTCAACTGTCCATAAAATGTTGTCTCATTTCGTTGCTGGGCAGTTTAAATGCGCAATTTGTACAGCATTTAAACTAGCCAGCAACCGGCACTGTACACTCCGCGACAAGAAGACAGCACATGACATGATTTTCGAAGATTATGGAGAAGGATGAGTTGAGATACTGTTTTCATCATTTAAGTGTAATAATTTCTCCTTAAGAAATAAGGAGGATCAACGCATTATTAGTTTTTATCATCTGAAATACCAAAATTTTCTACATTTAGCTTCTTACCTTTTTTTGTGTGTCAAAGTGCTATCTCTTTGTCGCATCACTTATGGTGCTTACACTAAATATTGAATTGTCTTGTTTTATTTTTATGCTCTAACTTGTATTTCGTTGCTATTTTTAATAGTTTTTTTTTTTTAAATAATTAGTACGCAAAGTGAAGCTGTTTTGGTAGCTTTAAGTAAAAAAAAATACGAAAAAAGGTGCTATTTTTTTGTTGCGTACGGTATATGTATTCTTCATTTCGACTTTTCGACTTTCATTTTCGTACTTCACTGGTAACTGCCACCATTTCTTGGAACAGCTATCGACGTAAATCGACGGATTATTGTACTCAAAAAACGTGTAGCTTGGTAAGACAACTTTATAGACAATTGCCAAGTTATAGCTGGAACTACGAGTTGATAACTTTTGCAAAAGAAATTGCTGCTCGGCTGTTAAACAGAAGTTCAACAAGTTAACAATAAGAAATGAGTACACTTTACACTTGACTGGCAGCTCAATCGTTGTCAATAAACTCAAAGCAAAAATTCGGAATAACTTTTACGAATTGAAGCTTTCATCCATAGGTCGATGGTTCATATCCGGCTCGAAGGACCACGAGGTGATGAAAAATTAAAACCGAGGTCTTAAGATTAATTGATTACTGAATTTAAACAAGTGAAGTAAAAATTATAAAGTAAAGGAAAGAAAGTATTCTTTTGTGTTTTTATAAATAAGGGAAATAAGGTGCTCTTCCCCTTTGCAACAATATCGCTCTGAGTCACCAACCTCAGAACACTTCTCCTTCGAAGTCAGTTTAAGTAAATTACAAGGGAAATATGGCAAATGCAGTAAAAGAGAAAGCAATATTTTGGGGACAGAAATAAATATCTCGTGGACTCACTGCTAAGCGGAGTCATGTCAGATGAAGAAAAATTTAAGGATGTCAAGAAGTAACCACTAAATGCGCGTCACCATCCACTTATGAACGAAACATTCTCCCACCTTGTTCATTCTATGTAAATTTGAGTAGAAAGGTCCAATTTTGTGTGAAATTTTGAGTGGTCTATATCTTCAGCAGAAGATGTTGCTTTCCCAAAAATCGTTTTGAACGTTTCTATTTATATTTTGCTGAAATTGACGAATTAAAACACACATCAATAACAAATCCAAGCAAGCTCCTGTTTCCTTAATGAGATAAGATCTTCAAAAATTAAAACTCAATTGATTGCATTTTTTTAAATGATTTTTTATTGTTTACGTTTGAATTCATTTTCATTTCATATAATTTTTGTTGGATTTTTTTAAATCTTTATTTTTGTTTCATTTTTTTTTTGTTTAGTTAATAATGATGTATTTATATATTTCAAAGTCATTTGTTTAATTTAAACTTTGTAATAGCTATTTTTTTTTTTAATTTTATTATACTTAAAATTTAAAATTAAAAAGAAAAAATGTTTAATAGTAAAAAATAAAAACATTTTCTTTAATTTTTTTTTTCTTTCTTTTATTTTATTTATTATTAATCAAACCAAAATAGACACATTGTACAAGAGGACGGTGCCACTTCACGAGATAAATTTCTCAAAAAAGAAAATAAAGAAATTTCCTACTCGACAAGAGTCTCCAATTCACTTCCAACTCAAAATTCAAATGTGTTCAATCAGCAGCAATTTTATTGAAAACATCATTAGAATTTTAAGAGAAGTCAAGTGGAGAGAGCTCACATCAAGAGGACGTTTTGTGTTGTTTTCGCTGTGCGTTAGGAAAAAATTTCAGTCAACAGCAGCAAGAACTTGAAAATTTTTTTTTTGTTTTAATTTTAAATTACAAACGCACAGCGCACAGAAATCAATCTCGTAAAAGTGAATAGTAAAATATAAAGAAAACACCTCCTCCTCTTAGCATAGCGCGCAAGTGTCTCCTAAAGTGTTGAAAAAACTAAAAACTTAAATATTTAATGTTAAGATTTATCATTATATATAGATTGGTTGTTTATAGGTATATTATATTTCTTTCGATTGATAAAATATCATTCGGGTTTTTTTCTTATTTTCTTTTTTTTTTGTTCAGTTGGAAAACTAACATTTATTTGAAGTTTTTTTTTTTTTTCAATTTTGGGTTGCTCTAGGGTTTGTCATTGTATTTTTTTTTTAAATCATATATTTTACATACAAATAATAATTAAAAAGAAAATAATAAAATTGTAATAATTACATAGTAAAAGTTTTTTTTTTTTTCAATTTTTTTTTGTTTGTTTTAAAAATCGGGAGAGAGTCCTACACTTCTTGTTTTCAATAATAATTGTTATTAGTTTATATATATATATGTTTTTTTTTTCTTGTATATACTTTTACTTTATTTATAATATATATATATTTGAATTGTTTAAGTCTGGAAACTATGTGTGGATTTTACTTTTAAGCATGGGTTTTTGTTTTTCGCTTATTTATAATCTTTTCTTTTATACAAAATATTTTTTTTTTTTTTTTAACTTTTAATCACAATATTTGATGGAATTCCCTCAACATGCCTTTGTAAATGTTTTTATTTTTTTTTTGTTTCTTATTTATTTTGATGGAAATTGTGTTTATGATAATTATTTTAGTATGTGTAATGTCGGTATGTTTATTTTTATCATTTTTTTTTGTATTTTTTGTTTTATGTATTTACTCACTCACTTCGTACCCTTTGTTTTGTTTTTGACATTTGAAAATAATAAATAATTTTTTTTTTCTTTCTTTTCGTTATGTATGTGGTTTATATAATTTTAAAAATAAATAAAAATAAAAACAATTTTCTTTTAATTTTTAAATTTTTTTAAAATTAAAATAGATGCATGCAAACGAAAAAAAAAAAAGTTCTACATTTACACTAAAAAAAACTTTGTTTATGGTTAGTATTTTTTTTTTTTTTTTTTTTTAACAGCAGCATGCAGTCAGTCAGTTTCTTTTTTGTTTTAACTATTCTCTTCTTCAGCAACATAATTAGTTCCGTTCATTCCTAATTCATCAGGATGTGGATTAGGCACGAGGGATAACAACAGCAGCAAGTTTTTCCCACGAACTTCAACATCACACATCCCGATCTCAAAGCAGACAACGATTTACGATTACAATTTGTTTAGATTTTCATTTTAGTCTAGAATATTTTTTTTTTTTTTTGTTTAATCCAGTTTAACTTTTGTTTTGTAGATAATTCTAAGTGTTTTCCTTAATTTAATTAAAATTAATTTGAAAAAAATTTCTTTATGCCTAGTAAATGTGAACTACAAATGTAAGTATTCATCTTTTTTTGAAAAAAAAAAAAAGAAACGAGGCAAACAAAAAAAATTTTGTTTAGTCTATGTTAAGGTTATTTGTCATTACAAAAAAAAAATATATGTATATGCATTTATATTTTTGTTTTAACTAAAAACACACCACTTTCTGTTATACATAAATAAATAATTTTTTGTTTTGAGAAATTATTTTTTTTTAGTTTATATATGTGTACAGAAAATACAACACATATGCTTACTTAAAGCTATATACACTAAAAACAAAATTAACCGGAAATGTCCAATTAAAAATAGAATAAAATATATTTACATATATATGACGTGCATATATATATATATGTATGTTTGTGTACTGTAACAGAGAGAGATACTGTCACGCATTATACAGACGAAAAAAAAAAATTGATAAAAATAAATTACAAATATATTAAGCGTTTAAAAAAAACAGGGGGACCCACAAAACACAGCAGCACAACACTATTCTCATCATCTTACAAATCTCTCATTACCGTGTTTCTATTTCTATTTTTTATTTTTTCCTGTTTCCGTTTTTTTCCTCGCACTCCTGCGGACATTCTTCCTTCCCTACTGATCACCTTTGTCGGTGTCATTCTCACTGCTTGTTGAAAGATTCAGTGTTTCGGAGGCTGATCCACCGCTCTGCCGGGTGTGACGGGTGGATCGCAGTTCCCGTCGCTTTTCCGGTGGGGCATCGAGCGAGTGGTCAGCACTCGATCGGGGTCTCTTGAGACGGCTGGATGATCGACGCTCCTCCATGTTGTAGCCGCCGTCATTGTCATCGCCGGGTGGTACCTTCTTTAGGATTGGCTGAATGATCAGCTCATCGGCCTCCTCGTAAGGTGGTGGTAGTTTCGCAGCGTCGGCTGCATTCGTTATGGTTAGACTAATTCGACTTTCACTGCGTTCACTCCGCTCGCTGCTTGTGCTGGCGCCAGAGCTTATCGGTGGGGCAATAGTTATCGTCGTTTGTGATGGAAGATTGGCAGCTATTCCGGCCGAAGTGAGGGGTGTAAGGGTAACCTTATCTATGGGATCACAACCAGAGAGACCACCGCCCATGCCGCCGCCTCCGCCACCGCCGCTCATGCCGCGTAGGCTCTTCTCGATGTTGCTCATGGAACCCAGGTTGAGGGGCAGGCCTGAGGCGAGATCGTCCTTGGAACTGCTCGATGTGTGGCTGTCGGAGCGAGAGCGCTTCGACTTGTGGTCGTCGTTGAGACCTGACGAGCCAGATGACGATGTCGGTATCAGTGATATGCCAGAGCCGAGACCTAGTGTGCGTGTGTACAAGTCCATCTGTTGCTTGCTGAACTGCTCGAAGGCATCTTTCATTTCTTGGTCGCGGCTTCGCTTGCTACTGCCGCCGCCACTGCTCATGCCACCGCCGCCGCCGCCCATTGAGAGCGGGCCAGAGCCGGTTGCTGCAGCTACAGCCTGAGCAGCCATTTCGGCTAGGAATGCCTGGCTGAGGTCGCCTGCCATTGACATTTGCGGTAGCTGGGAGGATGAACTCTTTGAGCTACTCTTACTGGATGAGGGTGTCTGAGAACTTGGAAGTTTAGCTTGAGTGAATGCCTGCAATGCCAAATCTGGCGGCACACCTCGAGCTAGACTCTCCATCCACTTCTGTTGCTCCTTAGCCGCTTGCTTCTCTTGCGCTTCCTTGGACGACATCGAGGACGAGGATCGTTTGTCTGACGACGTACTTGGCTGGGTGCCAAGACTGCTCATTAGCCGCGAAGCTTGTCCCAAGTCCATGCCAGCCATGCGGGACAGTGACTCTAGAAGATGTGGATCTGCGCTGCCCATCAGCAGGCTTGACAGCTGCGCCATTTCGTTGGCTGCGCGGCTGGACGCCGAACTGCGGCCGCGACCACTGCTCGAGGTCGAGGTGGACGCACCCATGTTCGCGGTGCTCATAGCATTCGATCGAGAATTGCTCGACTTGCTTTGCGATTGGTGTGAGCTCTTCGATGTCGACGATGAGGATGTCGGTGGATTGTTGCCGCCGTTCAACAGATTATACTGCGCCAGTTGGTCGTACGCAGACCCAAGAGAGTAGGGATTCAAGCCTCCCAATCCCAGAGGCGGATACAACAGTCCCGGGTTGGGGAACAAGAACGGGAAAGCGCTGTTTCCAGCCGCTGACGACGCACTCGACGTGGGAATATTCTTATTTCCTCCACCGCCACTCGAGCCTTGGCCTACACCACCCTGTGAAGAGCCACTGCTCTGCTGAGAGTTGTCGTTGTTTTTACCTTTTTTACTCGACTGAGAGCCGCCTCCTTTGCCACCTCCTGTGGACGTTGACGTGCCGCCGAGTCCTCCCAGACCCGTGCCGGCGGCAGCCATCAACGCGGCTAAACTCTGTGCATCCATTCCGGTCAGATTACCCAGACTACCCAATCCAGCAAGATTGGCAAACAAATTCATGTTGTTCAAGTTACCCAAACCGGACATACTACCTAAACCGGGCATACCAGCGAATGGCATGAGCAGCGAGCTCTTCGGATCGAAGGCACCCAGGCCGGGCAATCCGGACAGGAGATTCGGATTTAAGCCAGCTAATCCACCGAACTGCATTGCATTCGCTTGATCGATGGCGCTCTGCCGACTGGACTTCTTCGATTGCGACTGTTGTTGTTGCTGTTGCGAGTGGCTACTTGTCGATGCGTTACTCGACGTGGACGATGGCCTACCACCGTGGCTCTTGCTTGTATTTCCACCAAAGCTGCTCGTATCCATTGGATTAGGCTTTGGCGATGGGGCTGACATTGGACTTTGCATGTGTTCAAGCCACTTTGGATCGACTTCATAAGCCGGGTTGTCCGTTAACCTAGAGAAGAGAGAAATTGAGTTGTGTAATCAGAATACGTGCATTTAAACATGCGGAGAAACTCGGTAGAGGTTTCACATTGAATTTTGAAAGCATAATTTGCAATTAAAATCATAAATTAGCTAAAAAGCCAGATCAAAACAGCCTTAGGCTTTATGGTTAATACAATTGGTTGCTTAAATGATGCATACATTTTAATTACGCAAAATTTCATTGATATTAATTTTCTTGTTCTCCAATTAGGAATCATAACCATATTTATGAGCTTTTGATAAACAAAAATTTTTAAACAGGAAATTATGTTTTAACTTACCACTGCATTAATCTCTTCAACTGCGGTGCTTTGTTTCCGGTTAACCGTTTACCAGTTTGTTTGTTAATAACCGGAACAGGCTCATCTCCGGTGAGACTCTGTGGCCCAGTTGGCTGTTGCTGTTGTTGCTGGGGTTGGGGAGGTGGTTGTTGGGGAGATGCCTTTGGCATTGCTGCTTGTCCTGATGAACTACGACTTGAACGACGATAGTCCATGTTCAGTTGTTCATTTAGAGCAGCATTTTGTTCAGCTAGCCATTTGTTTACTTTAACATCGTGGGAATTGTATTTGGAACTAAGAAATTAGGAAGAAAAAATGAAATTAATTAAATCTTAAATATTTTAACTTTTAAGAATCAAACTGCTTGAAGGAGTTAAATTTTCTTAATTGCAATAGCCAGCAGTTTGAAGAAAAATTCATGTGTGAGGATGTATTGGTTGTAATTTGCAAATAAAAACGCTTAAATTCTCTTTTTAGTGATAAAATCAAGTCCAATAAGTACCCTTCATAAAATGGAGGCGAAAAATGGTTGGCTTTGGTCCTCAATGAACCGCCAATTATTATTATTAGCTTAAATAGCTCTCAAGAAAGAACTGGATGCAGACTCGAGAAAAGAAAAAAAAGACATAACGTTTCTTCTTGTTTTTTTTGTAACAAAATCTATCTTAACTCTTAAAAAAAAGCTGTCGAAAGGTAAAACAAGGGCACATCTAGCCAACACATGGACGAATTATACTTATCGTAAGATTAAGTAGACTCAAAGCAAAGAGACTAGAGCAAAAAAAAATCTGTAACAGTGTATGTAATATCCCCATGAATGACCGTTTGAGCTTCCTGATTACGACCGAAAAGCTGGAACACAATATTACTAAAACTAAACTTAAAGCAAGCGAAGAACTCTAACCAGACTAATAAAAAACGTCCATTTGCCTGTCCTGAACCAAATAAATTATGTATTCACACTATTGTGATCACATCATAAAATGGCGGTTGTTTCCATCAATGGCTTCCTACAAAATGTCAAATGTCACTTATTATCTTACCTGTATAAAGAAAACTCTGATTTCGTTATTTCATCCCATCCCATACATGCCATCAAATATTATGTTTAAGAAAAATTAATAAAGAAATTAAAAATATAATCAAAAAAAAGTTGAATATCATTATACAGTATGCTAAAATCATGAAATCACTGAAAGAAATGGCGAATCTGGAAACACAAAGTCTCCAACTTTGCACAGCATTCTATATATATATCTCATTCTATTATTCTGGTTAAGATTAGGTATGCAGCTTAAACAGAGGTATCAGAAACCTCCAACTAGACCCCTCTGAACGAGAAAGGCTATATATGAGCAAAGGTCTATGTCATTGGTTTTCAACCATAGCCCCTGATCGAAACTCTACCATTTTAAAAGAAATCTGTAGGCACCAAAGAGGCTTCATTTTCTTAACTAACTTCTTTCGTCATGTACCTGCTTATTTAGATATATCCTAATCAGAAAAACAATTGAAGTATTAAATACTAACGACACTGCACGAATGACAAGCGTTAATTCAATTTAACCTTAAAAATCGAGATCAAAATCAGACTTACCTCATTTCAACAGCTTGCTTCATATCGGCAAGCATTACCTCGTACACCTTCCGTTGCGAAGCTGGCAGGCATTGCATCATCTTCTGTTGTTGCTTGAGGAACGTTTGTGGATCGGCCTGCATTGTTTGTGCCAGTAAAGCGTTCAAACTGTCCTTCGATGGAACTCCACCCATAGCCATATTCTGAAGTGCAGCCAAGCCAGATGAAGATGAGTGTGATGAAGATGTCGATGGCATTGATCCGCTCTTAGATTCTGAACAAATAACAATGAAACAAAAGTTAGAAAGTTTTAGAAATGAATACATTAAATACAAATTCTCTTAAGAGACCATCCTTACTTCCAGGAACACTGGTCACAGTGATCGTAAATGGTTTCTGATTACTTTGGTTTGACATTGTCGACGGAATATTTGCGGGCGTTACCGATACGCTTGGAGTTATTGGTTGCTTTTTCGACGATGGAAGTGACGGATCTGGGAAAGTCTTTTGTTCTTTAGCCGCTGATAATCCAAGAACGATTTCGTCGAGTTTCTTACGTTTCTTTTCCTTCCCAACGACGGGTTCTTCGATTGTCTGTGAACGGGAATTATTCAATCGGTATTCGTTTTCGGCTTTTCGGCTGTTATATGATCTTACGCAATTGTTCTTCTTCATTAATTTGCTTAGGGTATCATCAAGTTTTCCCTTGTTACCGCCGCCCATAATCGATGATGGAGCGTATGCGGAGCTCATTGAGGACATTGATTTTTTATTGCCCATTGAAAAGTCCTGTACTTCACTTAAATCGATTGGTGTTGCTTTAAGCATATCACTCATGTTTACTTTTGGTAGACTGTAATGAGAAAAAGAATGAATTAAACTTGATCCATTAGATGCGTAGTTTGTTTCCTTACCTTGAAGACAAATCCATTGGTCCACCCATTTGTTGCGGTGGCGTTTTCATTGGTGGCACTGCTGGCTTGTTGAACGGAGCAGACGACTGCCGTGGTGGATGTTGATGCGCCGGCGGTGGCTGTAGAGAAATTGACGACGAACTTCGTCGTGAGTCGTTACTGTCCTCTTCGCCCCAGCCTTTCTGGCCCACTGAAAAGAAAACTTTTGGTTAACACCAATCTTTAGACAACTTCCAGTTTAAACTTACTTGATTGTGTGCTGTTAAGCAAAGCATGCAGCTTAGCACGCTCTGTCTCGACGTCGATGGCAATGTGCCGCTTTCGCTTCTTGCCCGATGTGTTGACGGATGACGGAGACCCGCTGGGCACCGACGACATCATTTGCGAGTGTGATGGACCCGCGTTGCCAGTCATTTGGCTTGCCTGCAGTTGAGCTTGCAAGTGCTTGGGCATACCCTGATCGGTGGTGATCGTGATGACATCAGGGGTCTCCGATCGACGCTCGATCACATTCAGATGAGCGATGGTCTCGTGCAGAGCGATGTCTAGGTCCACTCCTTGGCAGCCAGCGTAGGCTGAGTAGTTGGGACCAACGGGCCACTGATTCTTTTCCACACAGGTGATGATGTGGGAGATGCGTTTCTCCAAAGCAAAGTCCTTGAACCAACGAACCATGCACTTCTCGATCTTCGGACGCTCCTTATCTGCCTTGTGCTTCACTGATGGCTGAATGACCTCGAGGTCTGGGAAGCGCGCCTTAAGCTCAGCAGCCTGTTTCTTGCATTCCTCCTCTACGGCCTTCTCCTTCTCTTTCATGACTTCATCATCATCTGGATCACCTCCAGCTGACGTGTTGGCCAGGTCGAGAACCTCTTCTGTCTTCTTCACAGTAAGATCGGTGAATTCCACGGGCTTTTCAGCGGGAGTCTCTTGGGGAACGACCACAGGCTCATCTTGCGCCTCAGCGGCTTGTTCCTTTTCTTCGACGGCTTCACCATTCTCTGGTTTGACCTCCTTGACAGCCTCTTCTTCCTTTGCTGGTGTCTCCAACACAGGCTCCTCAGAAGCAGTTTCCTCCGAGACTTCTTTCTTATCTGCCTTTTCTCCATCAGTGTCCTCCTTCTCTGCAGGAGTGGTTTCCTCCTCGGTCTTTTCCTTGACTTCCACAACCTCGTCGGTGTCCATTTTCTCTTCTTCCGGGGCTGTGCTTTCCCTCATGTCTCTCAAAGGCTTCTCCAACTCGCCTCGCAATTCTGCGTCCTTCACAACTGTATCGGTTTGTTCCTTGCTACTCAAATCAGCAGCTGCCTCATCATCCCCAACACTCGAATCTTTCTCTTTTTCTGGTGATTCGGAAGTCGGCTCAGGCTCAGAGGCTTTTTCTGGTTGTTTCGCAGACGCTGAGAGGTCCTCAATCTCATCTCCGGCAGGCTTTTCAGCCTCACTCTCCGCACTCTTGTTCAGGTCTTCCTTCACTTGCGTTGGCTCAGCGATTTCCTCCACTTTCGGCTTCACATCTACCTCGACCACTTCAGCCTTCACGGCTGGAGTAGGCGCTGGTGTGGTCTCCTTCTTCGGCTCCTCTTTGACAAGAACCACCCCGTCCAAGTCAATGACATCATCTTTGATGAAATGCGGTTCCATTTTGAAGCGTTGTATTTGAGCTTCCAACTCCCGCAAGAATCTCTTCTCCGACTCAAGGAAACTGAATGTTGGGTCATTGAATATGAACGTTTCCGACCGATAAAGGCCGTGCTTTAGGACAGCTGACACGAGCTCCTTATCATGTCGCCCCGGATCCCACCAGTCTGGTGTATCCACATTATTCTGACACAATTTCAAACGTTCGTCCAAGAGATGATGTCTCGCTACTTCACGAAGCTTCGACAACAATTCCAATCGATCCAGAATAAGCTTTGCATGATCTTCACTTATGTCCTCAATGATTCCCTCTAATCCACGCTCACCATCAGTCAACTTCACACCAGCTTGACGTTTGCACATCGCAATAAATACTTTGTAGTAATCACTCAATGTTTCATCACTCTTGCGCTCCAGATGTGCCATTGCCTTGAATTTGATCCAATCCGGTGCTAGCACATTCATCGATTGCTGTAAATCAATACCGTATCCTGTGAGTACTCGAAGGAACTCATATTCCTCGCGACGATTCCATTTCTTCGGGATGCTCTCCAGTCGTTGACGTTCCCTCTCTTTAGCAGCGATCTCCATTTTGCCTTGACGCTCCATTTTCTAGAATATACATTTTGTGTTAGTTCATATGTTAAGGGCGCACAAAATATCTAACAACTGGTACTGATTCTAATATATTGATTTAATTGCTTTTATTATGCATGCAAAAAAAAAAAGAAGATAAATAATAAAATATTAACTACTGAAAGAAGAGTAAACCCAACGCCAAGTGGAATCTTTAAAAAGCATCATACAATTGATGCACTCAATGGGGGGGCATGGGAGGAAAGCGAGATTGGGAAGACCTCGCCAGAACAGTTTGCTTAATGTTCACATGGTTCAAATCGATGTGATGGAGTTAGCATTGAAAGATACAGAATAGAAAAAAACATGCGATCGGAATTTCACATATGAATGTGTTTATGAAGACGCACTAACTCTCTTTCTAGATCATTATGGTACTGACTTATATGTGCTGAGTGTAAACGACTTAGCTTACATCAAGGACGATGATTTGTGTATCACAACCACATAAATGGTATATGCTCACAAGATTCATATAAACTTCTGGCAATCGTTTAAGCAGAAAACTTGCATAATTGACTGACACTACCTCACAAAATTTAGCGCAATTGGAACATAATTTTGTTTTTCGGTTTAAGCGAATTTATTTATGGACCCAAGAAAAATGTAGTTTCAATTGCAGATACACACAGTATGCACTATTCAAAATAGAAATTTAAACTTGGAGACTACATAAACTGTAGGCAACTAGTTATATATTTATATTCTTTTTGCTTGTCTTTCAAAAAACAAACAATGTTGACTGTTTAGGGACATTGCAGCAACAAACAAACTAATGCTATTAACTTTGTTGTATAATTGCTTTTGCGACAGTGTGTATATAACTTGTACATTCTAAACTAAAAGCAACAAAACAGAAAAAAAAACATGCTAGTGTGTAGCGAAATATAAAGAAACATTTAATTTTTTAGGTGTACGCTCAATTTTGTGTACTCTATTTGATTCAAAAAATGGAGAGAACCACGTATAAACTTGTTTACCACATCTTGGATCTACATTCAAAGAAACTCAATTAAAGGCAAACTATTTTTGTTTGATTGTCATGGATTTTTGATAGTTCGGCATAATTGTCGGAATCTAATATGCGAAATTTGTACACAGATTGAATCAGAAAATTGCATTACTCTGTTGTCAGAAGTTTTGACAGAAATTTTCCAACTTGAACCGGATTAATATAATGTTGCAGTTCATATGCTGCGGGTTATTCACGAATGGTTTTTAGACAAAGTAGATCAATTTTTAAAGTGCACCATTCTGGTGCACATAGGGTTTTCGAAACCCTATCGAAATGTTGTGGGAAAATCCGCTTTGTTGTTTTTATTTTAGATGTCGCAAATTTGCGTCGGTATGGAGTCTACGGAGGTTCCTATAGATATCCTCGTGCATGGGTGTACCTTAAGCAGCGTACAAATCGCAAAAACATAGCGAGGGTAAAGAAAGAAGAGCGAGATGGATCACTATCGCTGTAACAAGCCAGGTGGGACGTATCCTACAAACGTAAGTGGGCCTACAGATTAAACTCTACAATCGCGATATGGATAGAGAAAGCAAGGGGGAGTTGTAACTTCCAGTTCACGAAGTTTTTATCTGGTCACGGTGACTATCGGAAATACCTTCACAGGTATTTCCGATGCAGGGAATGCCGAAATAATGAGAAGGACGCGGAACATGCAATGCATGCTGTTCACAGAAGACGGGGCTCACCTACCAAACCCGACTAGATCGGATGATAAGTAGACGAACATCTGCTCATTAATCGCAAGAATACTGACCACTCTAAAAAAAGCAAAAACCCTAAGCAGAGCCTAAAAGGCAGTGAACAGAACATAATAGCTAACCAGTCCCGCGAAGTAATCCCTAGTCTCGCCGGGAAAGTGGTTGATGAGTGCAGAGGTGTGATTCAGTACATAGGTGTGAGGAAAAGGAAAATAATCCTGCAAATCATGCATGCTGGTAACACGGGTTGTTTGTAACTTTCGAAAAATAGACTCTGTTAGAAGCAGGATCTGGAAAAAAAAAAGAGTCAAAAATGGACTCTATTGAAGCAAAATATAGAAGAATCGAGTCAGAAATGGACTGGCAAAAGAGCCAAAATTTACTCTTTTACCATAGACGAGAAAGCTAGGCTCCGGCTCTCAAGGGGCTGTTACGCCACCCTATGTATCATTAACGAAAACCATCAAAAATGGGCTAAGGAAGTCTGTTACAAAGAAGTGGACTTTAACTCCAGCTTAGGAGTCCAAAAAACGTAGTTAATTTCACGTTAAGTCGGATTTTCAAACCTACAACCTATTCTGGAGGTTGAACTCGTTATTAATTTATAGTTTTATATCATTTGTTATACAAGAATTTTCCCCGTTTTCACTTTGCTTTGACCTTAATTTCATTTCGCTGAGTCGCAGGCTTAGGTAGTAAGCCAAATTGTGGGTCGAAGATTTGTACTATTTGTCAACATTGGGTACAGCCGACCAGCTAACTCCTTATCGAAGAACATTTAACATTTTCATATTGTGTAAGACATTGAGACTTAGACTCTCATGAACATGTCTTTCAGTTCAGCTCATCATTTGCGCAATGGTATTTGCGAACGAAACTATACACACGTTTCTTTCAATCGTGTGAAAAATATGTAAGTTCACACGACATAATATATCAAATCTTATTTAAGCATTTAAAGCATCTGTGATGATTCTCTACCTACATTGCATGCAAAGAAATCTATTCAAATGGTTAGTTATTCTTAGCATAAGATAGGAGATGAAGATGATTGTTAGTTTTAATTGTTAGACAAATAGATGGGATCTTAAAATGAGATAAGTTTTCTTATTGTTTGTTTTCTTAAATTAATTCTGAAGCCATGCTTGTTAAGCTGATTTATTGTTGTATTTTTAATGGGAATCTTTATATTTTAATCAGGTATTATTATTTTGTTTCTGTTTTAATTTACTTTATGTGAATTAAATTTGTAAACAAAATTAAATAAAACTATGTTATATATTAATGAAGCTTTGTTTTTTTTTTTTTTGTGTTCTATCATTTTTTTTTTTTTTTTGTTTTTGTTTTGTTTTAATATACTAACCAAATACATTGCCAACTTATTGAAATCCAAGTTGGCCAATTGGCTGGCATCGACTGGATTAAGCAGGCTTAGCATAAGGCCGATATCAGCTGGGGTTGGCATTTGAACTTGCTGCTGTTGCTGTTGTTGTTGCTGTTGCTGTTGTTGCTGTTGAGATTGAGAGGATTGCATTTGGCCACCAGCGGATGAACCCGCATTCGATGACGATTGCTGTCCATTATTATTAGAATTGCCACCAACAGCATTGTTTCCATTATTAGACGAGGATCCAACCTGTCCACTTACCATAAGACTCGATGAATTCGAACTTTGCATCATTGATTGCATTGTACTCTGTGATTGTTGTTGATTTTGTGAGCTACCAGCGGCATTCTGCATCATTTGTTGCATATTTGAAGTGCTGGGCACTGACAGCGGTGGTGTTGATGAGACCAATGCTTGTAGCTATTTTAATAGGTAACAAACATGATACATGACATACAGACAAGGTTTTTTTTTTTTTTTTTTTATAAAAAAAAAACAAGTTTGTTTTTATTTTTAGATGAGAGTAAACTTAATCTGGGGTTGATAATTATTTTTGAAAATTTTGATTCTCTTAGGGGTTTTTGGTTTTTTTTTTTTCTTTTTCCCTGAGTGTTATCAAAAATTTTGTTTTTTTCTTCAATATTTGATCCCAAAAAAAGAAAGAACTACTTGTGCGAAGGTATTTCAATAAAAACAAAAATTAAAGTAAATATACCAAAGAAATTTACAAATTACGGAAAGTCACAAATTAATCTACAAAAATTTTGATAAAAATAATAATGAAAAATAAAACAAAACTAAAGCAAACATTATAATTTAGCCAATCCAAACATTATTTTATTTTTGTTACTAAATACGGTGAATGTGCTTAATAAACTTAATTGCTTAGGGTTGAAAGTAGAAACACTAAACCAGTACTTCTTATGTTGTGTCTTTTTGGTTCAAAGCGAAGAACGTTGAATATGGCACCATGGGTCGCTGAGATCAAACGAAGAATCACTCTTCCTTCGGGCTTAAAATTGAAAAATAAAACCCTCTCCCGGCAAGCCAAAGTGTCGCTACATACAACCTTGATCATCCCGGTCGTGTTATATGGCACAGAAACATGGACCCTCACAAAAGCGGATGAAAGCGCTCTAAGGTATTTCGAGAGGAAAATTTGTCGAGTGCTCTACGGTCCCGTCTGCACGGGTGGTAAGGGCAGAAGAAGATTTAATCACGAATTCTTCGGGCTGTATAGCGACGCTGATCTGCTCATATGAATATAAGTTCAACGTTTGGGATGGTTAGGTTATGCGGAGCGAAAGGAAACAACGCTCCGGCACGAAAATTCTTCGAATCAACCCCACAGGGTCGACGCGGTAGAGGAAGACCGAAGAACTTTCAAGTGCAAGCTGACCTTAATAATGTTGCTGTGCGGCACTGGAAGCAGCTGGCAAGCTGGCTGGAGAGCAAGCTGGCTGGAGAGGTTTGCTGCGTGAGGCCCTGATTCACCCGGACTCTAGCGCCACCAAAAAGGATAGGTTGGCTCAAAGCTCTTCCTTTCAATTGATCACAGTGATTATTGCGATGAAATGGATTAATACGAACACGGCGATTACAACGATTACAACCCTTCAGCTGATAGATTATGCGTAATCAAGTTTCAGTTGCCAGAGGTTGTAGACAGATGTCCATTTAAATTGTGAAAAAAAAGATATTTAAATAACAATCTTGTAATAATCTTGTTCCTTTGACGTAGAGTTTTATTAAGACGTAGTTTTTGAGAGTCCCGCCGGATCGGCTGATGCTATGGTGGCGGATAAGCCCGAGAACGATAAATAATTGAATAAATGAGAACAATATCAATTAATCCACGTACATATGTATATGAAAGGTACGTGGAGTTGCAAGTTTAGAGAGTCATTAATTTGATTCAATTTAGAGTTCGGTCATCTTTCAGAAAAAAGATTTGAGAGCGCACAAATTATCAATCACACCATGGATCAATACCGGTTTATGTGATCAACGTTTCGCCGAAACCCCCGCCATATACACATCTTCAAAGGGACTTAAGTACTGGTGGCTAATTAGTTTTACACAATTAACTTACTACAACTAAGCCCCTTAGCATTCAAGCCAAAAAAACACATTCAGTTAAAAAAAAATTAAAAAAAAAACTAGAGTATACCAAAATCAAAAGATCCCTACCATTACTTTGTGCTTTGCAGTACACAAATGATTACGAAACAAAAAAAAAAAAAAAACCGACAACACTGCAAACTCTGTACATATTTCTCGGGAATACTCATCTACAAAAGATTTCTCTGCACTCACCTTAGCCTTCTGTTGTTGTTTCAACTCCTCCTTCTTGTAATTCCTCTGATAGGCCGTAATAACACGTCTAAGACGAGTATTTAAATCTTGCATCGATGGCCAAATAGTATCATCCGATGGCATATTTGTCGGTGGATAGCAACTGCTAGTACCACTCTCCTCCTCGTCCAATCCTAAACATGAGTTCGACAAAGTCTCATTGTTTGCCGCATTACTTTCGTCGGCACTATTCTTACCCGAAGAGCTTGGGCGATCTGTGTCAGCATCTTTACTGCTTTCACCACCACCCTGCTTCGAATCAGAGTCTTTCGTTGCCGTACCATCATCATCGACCTCATCGGCATCTTCGTGTTTTGAATTAACATCATCCTCGTTACTGTGGAAGAGAAAAAAAAAACAATTCGAAACAGAATTTTTTCGATTAGTATTAAACGATTGCCCATCCGATGATGTTTTATTTTTAGTATTTGTGTGCAACTCTGAGATGATGAGATATTTTTTTTTTGTATTTTTTGTTTTTTAACTCATTTTTTAAATTTTGTTTTCGATTTTTTTTTCATAAATTTCTTTTTTTTTGTAATACAACAGGACAACATGCTTCAACAAACGACAATAGACAGTAGAGAGTTTTCGATTAACAAATACAAAGAAAGTAAAAAAAAAATAAACGAAAAGAAATATATATATAGATATGTATATAACCAATAAAATATATAAATAAATGTTTATATAACAAATCCGATGAAACAATATCTCCTATGTCTCACTGTCTACATACACACGCAGCACACACGTATACATAATAAGGAGAGAAATATATATATATATATATATAAAGATATATATTTGTTTATATGTGTAGAGGAAACGAAAAAAAAAAAAGATAATTGTTCTCTTAGCCTAATGTCTGATTATTATTTGCTACGTTGTTTTTTTTTTTTTTTGTTTGATACACTTACTTCGGATTCATTGGTAGAGCGCTGTCATCACCGGGACCGACATGGCTAACGAAGCACAGAGTCGGATCGGCACGGATTTGCCGGTACATTTCACAGCCATGCTTATATGTGCCAACCAGCAGGCTCTTGTCGCAACAGTTTGGATTCCACCAGGAGCATGGCGTCTGATCAGGAGTCGGTGGCGGGCGAATGGGGAGCTCGCTACACATGTAAATAGGTTTCATTAGGTTTTGGAAAATTGTTTTTTTGTTTGTCTTTGATTTAACTCTTTTTTTTTTTTTTTTGTGTTGTTCTAAAGCCAATTTCTTTTTCAGTTTTTGTTTGTTTTTTTTTTTAACGAAATAAACATATTTACCGAATCGATTAAATTGTACATAAAATGAGGTTATGTTTTGTTTGGTTAAAAAATGTGAGAGGGTTTTATTTCTTTTTATTTTTTAAATTAAAGCCGTAAACATGTAGCATTAATTATGATTACTCGAAAATTAAGTTTTCGCTTGAACACAAATTAAATTATACAAAAAAAAATAATATATGTTGTGTGTATAATATTAACAGATTCGGTAAAAACGAAGGTATAAAATATTAGTGTAAAGTATTTTTTCTTTTTCTTTTCTTAAATTGTAGCATTGAAATCCCTATTCGCCTTTTTCATTATTACGTTCCTCGAGTTCTCTATTAACTTATACATAATCTGTTTTGTTTTCTTATGATAAAATAACACTAGGTCTATAAGTAATACCTAAAGAATCTATGTATACATATTCATCATCTAACACTGAAGTGGTGTGGTTCCCAAATCATTCCAAATTTATTCATAATGAAAAAAACACTTTTATAAATACAAATTAGTGAGAATTTTGTAGCACGTTATCGAGTTTCTTTTTTTTTTTTTGTTTGGGTCTAAAGCCTAAAGCAAATTATGATGTCTTACAAAATGGCGGTTGTGACAACAGTTCAAAAGCAAAATGGAAGTGAGTAGTTTTAGTTTGGGTAATAAAAATGAAAGCTGTTGTTTATGTTTTTGCAAATTGTGAAATGTTTATGAGTGACGTGAAGTGGTTTCGATTTTTTTCTTTTGATTTTAAGAAAGTTACATACATTGCGAACTAAGAGGATGTTTGGTACGTGTTGATAAGTTTGCCTTTTTTATTTACATTGTAGTGAAAAAGATGAGAGATTATGTTCTGGAAAAATTTCTAAAACGCATATATCTATGTCTATACTCGTCTAAACAGACTAGATTGAGTACTATTTGCAAGTCTCTGTACAGAGTGATAACAAGCAGCATAAAAAAAAGTCTGGTCGTATGATGGGGCGCAAACTCCAAGCTATAGAAACTTGAGGAAGCTTCAAGCTTTTATAATGACGAGAATTTAAATCATTATTGAAATGCACCTATGATTGTACGTACTAAAGTGGGCCATAGAAAACGCATCACCATATTACACTTGAAAAGAATTGTTTAAGTAGGTTTAATGCAATTTAACCATCACGTGAGTGTAAAGTGCATAAAGCCATGTTTTTGTTACTTCACCGTACGTGCGATGTAGGAATTCTGGTGAAGAAAATTTGCTTAGCATTCAGAAATTGCGGTTAAGATGTAGATCAGTCCAAGACACAACTTTGGATATCAAAGAGATATGTATGCACTAGAGTAACACCTTGGCGTCCTTTTAAATTTGCTGTTTCGATATAACTGGGATTTGATGCTATATGTGGACCTTTATATAAAATAGACGATCCTTATATTAGGTTGTTAAATATCTCCCTTCCGCCTTTTTTGTCTTTTGAATTTTCCGGCTATGTACAAAGCGCTACAGAGCTCGTATCCAAACTAATCATGCATAGCGTTGTAGGTTATGTCAAGACCTTTCAAATGATGTATTGCCAGATACAGCGCTTTGTACATAGCCGGAAAATTCAAAAAGACAAAAAGGCGGAAGGGAGAAATTTGACAACCTAATATTATCGTATGTGACAAAATAAAAATTCCACAGGATAGGCTTTGTTTGTTTTTCGTCTGAGCTAAAAACATGTGAATGTCGCTTACGATAAATTTTGTTTTCTCTGTAATTTACAACTGCAATGCTTTATTTAAAAAAAAACAATAATGCAGAAAGACGCGCAATCGAACTGCATCATTAAGTCATTTTTGCTAAAGATGTCGCTTACGATAGTTTGGCGGTGTGGGCGCGATATGCAATTAGAGAGATGAAAATATACTCAGTTAAAGAGAGTCTTAGTAAGAACTTTCTTATTTGATTCCCCCTGTAGAATACTTTCTAAAAATTTAAAAAAAAATATCAATTTCTGTTTACCGACAATTAAATATTTGTTGCATATTAATGAACGCAGCCTTGAGTCGAGCCAACTTCGCTGAGAGTGCAGAGCTCCATGTTTTTCATTACTCCATTTTGTTTCCCATTGCTTTACTTTTCCTTTGAATTTACTGTTCAGTTTACATTAAATTAAATAGATAAACTGTTCAAAAGTGATAAATACACAACAATATTCGAAAGAAATAGTTGTAGACATGAAGATTAAGGCACTTATGCTGAAGTACCAACATAATTAGCAGACGAAGCTTATGACCTTAGGGATTTACTGCTGTGTGCAAATGGATCCACCTCACAGTGTTGGTTCAATACGTGAAATGTAAACGAAAATAACTTCTCATAAAAATCGAATATTGTATGCCAATCTGATTTTTTTTTACAAAAAAAAAAAATGCTCGAATTAATGCCTAGGGTATCAAAATAAAGACCACGATCAAAGAACTTTAAGCGCGGCGACACATTAAACAAAATCGAGTACCAAAGCTGTTGATTTGTTTCTTTGCTAAAAAATTCTCACATTAATTTGATTTCCCATCAGAAATAATCAGATTTACAAATACAATTTCATTCACTCAACTAATTTGGGAAACACTTAATCCATTTAGAAATAAATTATTTCTATTCCCATTTTATCCTGTGCACACTTTGCATTTATATTTTGTTTCTTCTTTTTTTACTAAATTTCTTTTCATCAATGGAATATAAGGGTAACATTTATTTCAAGAATAAAAAGAAAAATAACATCAAATGGAACGTAGAAGGGAAATTCAATGAAATAAAAGAAACACATTATATTGAACATGAAAAAGGAAGTAAAATAGATTTGCAAAAACATTCCGAACTATATTTATCCTGCAATAATTATTAATTTATAGGAAAATATTTAGCATGCTAATTAACTTGAACAATTAGTGTAGTTTTTTTTGTTTCAACTTATTAAGAAGACAAAGCCAGAGAGTAAAAGTGTGAAAGAGGTTTTGCTTTTTTTTTTTTTTTTGGCTGAATTTAAAAAAAATAATTAAGTTTTCTGTTACAAGTGTACCAATTCCTCAACCAAATCTTCAATCGCAATCACACTTTGAATTTATAGTAGTAAGTACGTCCTCACATTTATAATAAACTCCATTTAATGAAATCCACTTAACATCGACATAATAAAATACATTGCTATTAAAAAGAGGTGTGGTATTTTTTTTTTGCATTTTTTTTCTTCTTCTAGAAACCAAACGTAAGAGAAAAAAAAAAATAAGTTCGAAATGTACCAACGACACTCTACGATTTGTTAACTCGTTCTCTCTCTTTCATTCTTACAAACAAAGCAGGGTGTCGAAAGCTTTTATCTTTTTAAGAATTTTTTTTTTATTATTTTTTTAAACATCTAGAACTTTGAAAAAAATTGGCCTTGAATAAAAAAGAATTAAACTCAAAGAGAAAAAAAAAAGTAATGAGAATGAGATGTTATAGATGTTTTTAAATGAGAGGCAAAAAGAAAAGGAACTAAAAAAGAATTACCTTGCCGGAACTCCATCATTGATTTGTTGCACCATGCCACCAATGACTTCGTGCTGAATATAATATAACATACGGACACGTAACAAAACCCTGAAAAAAAAATTAAACAGACGTTAGTATGACGTGGTCGGGCAACTGTGATGCGTATAATTTCCGATTCCACACGACTCACTTATTCGCGTGCCGGCCCAAATGCTTCTTATATGGACCCTCTAGGTAGACTTCAGCATCGAATTTCTCCTGTTTGCTCCAGTGATTTGGGTCGATTAGATTTTGTCCGCCTCCTTTTTCACCATGCTCAGATTTGGATGGACCACCACCGCATGTTGTTTCCTTGGTGTTCTTGCCACCGTTACGACCTAAAAGAGTATCGTTTCGTTTTCGTGGGGAAAGATACCACAGAGAGAGAGAAAGATCAAAAAGAAAGAAGATCAGTATAATTGAACGGGTTACAATTCAGACGAATGGGTGTGATGGTAGTGGTTGTGGAAAGGCATCTAATTGGCATTGAAAATTTGGTTAGAGCGAAGCATTAGTTTAAATGTAAAATATTACTAAATAATATATTTACATACTTAGGTGATTTATGTATAATTTTTTTCTTTTTTGTTTTATACACAATAAACAGAAGGGGGAAACATTTTAAGCACACTATTTTAAATATACATTTCGGTATTTGTGGTAAAAATAGACACACTAATTTGCATCGATTGCAAGAGTGTTTTAGAAATACAATCCTTGTGTACGGCTGCGCTGCAGGAAGAAAGTTCCTTTAGGCGATCTTTCGATATTGCTGCCAGCTGTTAGATCTATCTATCTATTCGTGTCGTGTCGTCACAAAATAGCACGGGTGTGTAGATCTAAAACACTGCAGCCGATGTGTTGTTCTCTCTCAAAAATGCAGGTAAAAATACCGTTCGTTTTTTACCATACCTTTTGCATTCCTACCTCGTGGCACCAAATTGTGTAAGCCACTATGGTCCCTGCTGATCTTCTGGATCTCCCCATCTTCCGTCGGTGTGATAAGGTCCCAAATGAAATTTTTGATCTTCTCATCGCCTTTGTAAACTTGTAGACAATAAAGTAACTGAAAGAAAATAGAGAAAGGAAAGTGTTTTAATAAAATGTAATGTTGTTTCGGTCTTAAGATTTCATTTTTCTTTTTTTTCCATCAGTGAGTGAGAAGTTTTTTTACTCAGCGAAAACCTAAAGTTTTCTCAATATTAGCATGGTAATCATCATTTGAACTGCGCGAGCATGTAGCAGCAATTAAAAATGTTCACCAATGAGGGTTTTTAATTGCTCACACGGACGCGAAATAACAGTCTCCAGTCTAAATGATTTACATGTACAAAGAGTGCTTCGTTGCTCTCATAAAACTTTTCTAAAGAATCAGATCACCATTGGCGTTCATTCTTTTTCAATGCAAGTCTTGCAAAGTCACGTATCATCTGAGAGGTTAAAATAGCCCTAATTGTGCCAGCAACTATAGAATAATGTTAAAAAGTCCTCCTTTCAAACCGTAATAAAAAAAAAGGAACCATGACAAATGAATAATTATAGCACAATTCGGTTTAAGTATCGACGACTTTCGCATGGAGTCGATAATAAGTCAAAAGCAGATTCTTTAAATGCTAACAAAGCACAATTGTACACAAAACCATTTCGTGGAAACGTAAAAATAGGCGAAAACTTACAATCACACGAGCACAATCTTCCACATCGCTTTCACGCCATCCTCGTTTGAACTGGCCTAGTTCCTGGATTTCTGTCCATCGTCCCCATCTGCAAATAAAAAGAATAATGATGAGTAAGGTTAAAGACATACCGTATGCCTACGACTGAACAAACTTTCTACTCAAATTAAAAAAACTTTTTTGAATAATTTTCAGGCAAAGAATGTGGTTTTAGAGAGCTGCCAGCTGCCAGCATATTTAGGTTAGGTTAGGTTAGAATAAAAAAAAAATGTATGTAGCCCAACTACAGGTTCCACAAGCCATTTTGAATCCTGTTCAAAACAACATGATGATGAACAGAGGCACGGAGTCTTGTTTTCACCAAAAGACTGGAATCTACTGTCTAAAGAGCTACAAAAGACAAACTTGTGTCATTGAGATGCCAAGGCGCAGATAAATTCTCCTCATCCCAATTAATATTAGCGGCTGTTGTATATCAAGTAATATCGAATAATCTTGTCACCGACCCGCAGGGAATAGTGGATGTTTTTAAGCAGCATTTCCAGCAGCTGCTTAACGAGCATGAAGACGAAAGAATGGCAGAGGACGAAGAGATCCTACTTCCAGTCGTTAAAGTCGTCTCCCCTCCCTCTCAGCATTGAAGAAATCGACACAACTGTCAAAAAACTAAAGAACAACAAGGCTGCAGGCTGGGATGGAATCCCATCGGAGCTGGAGGCGATGTTCTGTTAGGGAGCATGCACCAGACCATCTGTAGATTTTGGGAGAACGAATGCATGCCCCACGACTGGAATACCAACTCCATTCACCCAATCCACAAAAAAGAAAATCCTACCTCCTGCAAGAATTGCCGAGGTATATTTTGCTTGAGGTACATATATATTCCTCAATGTCGCTCACAAGATCCTCTCCAATGTACTAATGTGAGCGTCTAAAGCCGTTTTGCACAAGGCTATTCGGCATGTACCAATGCGGCTTCCAGCCCGGCAAATCGACGATAGATCAAATCTGCACACTAAGAAGGAGATTACACGTCCTTGCGGTCACCGATTTGGATGAAATTGGGAATAGTGATAGCTTAAAGCAAAGCCTAGCGGGTGTCAGGTCGATACGCACCACGTTTTCAACGACTTTAAAGCCGCATATGACCGCATTCATCGCAGGGAGCTGTTTAGAGCAATGCCCGAGTTCGGGATCCTACCAAGACTGATCCGGTTGTTTCGAACCACGCTCAATAATGCGTGCGCCATGCAGTTTGGCTCAAGAACCTCCGAGCCATTCGGAACATGCATGCGAATTTCAGTAAGAAGACGCGCTGTTATGCGATTTTTTCAATCTCGTGCTGGACCAAATAGTATGGCGGAATAATGTCAAAACGGAAGGCACTATATTCCACAAGTTGATCCAGCTGCTGAGTTACGCAGATGATATTGACGCGTCGCTCATTTCTGGCAATTTCTGCGTGTGGCAGTTTCACTGCGATTGAAGAGCAGACAAAACGCGCTGGTCTCAATATAAATGAGAATAAAACCAATTATATGATATGGACAAAGAAAGAATCCGTCACCCGTCGCCTAAGACAAAGCGTGACCGGTTGACAGCTATAACTTCGAGGTTGTTAAGGAATTCGTATACCTCGAAGCGAACGTAAACTCCACGAACGACATCTTAGTACAGAGAGATTCGTCGTACAATTACCCTCGGCAACCGCTTCTACTTCGGTTTGTCCAAACAGTTTACGTCAAAACTCTTGATTCGAAGAACTAAGGTCATGCTCTGCTGTACAAGACCCTTATCCTGCCAATCCTACTGTATGGAACCGAAAGTTGGACGATAAGCAGGACAGCAGCGCAGATCCGTTGAAAGAAAAATTCTATGGCGAACATTTGGCCGGTGCGAGGAAGGCGAATGGAGGAAAAGACATAACCGCAAACTCTACGAGCTATACAAAAAGGTGGACATAGTCCGGAAGCCAAAAATCTGTCGACTACAATGGCTCGGCCACATCGAGCACATGGACACAAACATTAAAGCTAAAAGGGTCTACAAATCCGAGGAGAAGAGAGAGACCTTTGTACCGGAGGTGCTGAGACCAAATGATCGCTGATGCAAGACAGGTCCTAGTCTTCCGGACTGGAACCAACATGCCCAGGACCGTCAACGTTGGGCACAGACACAGATCATCCAGGGTCTGACTGCCTGATAAGTTATTATGTTTCATACCGAGAGCTTCTGAGTGATGCTGGTCCCTAGATCGCTTAGATGTATTCGATAGTCTGTTAAGAGTTTATAGACGAAGTCTAGAACATATAAAAATTGCACAGAAACGCACAAAGAGTGACAGGAAATGCAGACATCAACAACATCGAGCGTTAACAGACGACAAAAATTTGCCTGTCATTCATATCACTTTGTATTTTAAGAAATCATTTTCACATCCTCTTATTCTCTCTATTTCCCGCCATCATTCATTCATTGAAAAAAAAATTTTAAACATAAATCAAATTTTAGAATACAGTCTAAATAAAACTAAAGGGCATCTTCCACAATGTTTACTCTACTCAACGATAGCGAGGCTCAAAACCAACCATCAAGAATCGACAAAAATCTCTATGAAATTCTTTTCACGACCTACACTCAGCGGGATATAGAAGGCTTGGAGCAATGTCTTAAGCGATGCGATGCCCTTGACGTGTTTAGAATTTTACGAGAAGTCAACAAGGAACTCACAACAGTGAGGCTAGAGAATCTCGTGTTGACGGATTTCTTGCAAAAGAACGATCCAAGACTTCTCTTCGGAATGGATCAAGCACGACGACAGACAATCGAACATCGAACTTCAACGATGGAGAAACGAAAGTCCCGAGTCGAAAGTGGTCAGGCCTCACCATCCGGTGGTGGAGGACGATCTGATTCCAGATCAATGAGTATGGGATCAGTTGCCGGATCAGCGCGCAAGATGCAAGGTGATGATCGCATCAACTATCGTACGAAAGCAGAAATGGCAGAAAAACTTGCGTCCGAGGTATACAAGACCTGCGAGGCGCTAGAGGCTAAAGGTATTCATGACATGAAAATACTGAGAGGTGAAATTGAGGAATTACGTTATAGGTGCGCGGACACGGCGGAAACTATAACTATCTTCGAATTACACTTCATAAAAAACAACACACTGCAAGGAGCATCTGAAAAACAAAGGGAAACACATCTCAGGAAGTTCGTTAACAATTGGCTTAAGAATGGAAGAGCTCTGCTTGGAACAATGCGACTCAAGATCACCTCATTACAAGAGCAATGCCATCAGCAACAAACCGCCCTCATCAGCAAGGCCGATCTGAGCGGAATGCTCGGCCCGGTTGATTTTGAACAGATGCAAATCAAACGAAACGACCAGAATAAGCTGCTGGAAGAGAAGAATGTCAGCTTGGCTGGTCTGAAGAGTGCCACCGGCAAGGCGTCTCTTGCTCTGACTAAAGAGAAGAAGGTAGTACTGGCTATTGAGCAAAAGTCGAAGGTTCTCACTGCGAAGACAAATGACATCGTGAAAGGCATAGCTAAACTGGACGGTGAAATTGCTGCTGTCGAAAGGGAAGTCGACGTGGCTGAGGAAAATCTTAAGACCCTGAAGACCCAGGTCGAGGAGTATGAAGCACCGAGTGTGATCGATTATATTCACACAAAGCAGGAGGTCATTGCACTGGAGAAAGAGGAGAAACTTCTCATTCGCAAAAGCGGCATTCAGAACTTGAAACTGAAAAACCTCACAATCAAACTAAAACAGATGCAAAAACAAAAAGGCGCAGGGTGACTTAAAAATATTCTATTTGTTGGAAATAAAAAGAAACAAATTGTTGTGTACTGTGTAGAGATAAAAACTTTTAACAGACTTTTTTTTTGTCTGTGTCTTTTTCTGATGGGAACTTGGAGGGTGGATGTGAGTAATGTTCTTGGAGGTTTTTTTTTTATTAAAAAAAATATTTTCTCATATAGTTTATGGCATGAATATTCCCTTCAAAATGTATAAAGTAGATCATCTACAAAGCTTAACAATGTAAACTTGTGATCCATAGTTTATGAAAGAAGTAAGAATTGAGTTGTATGGGATCTGCTACACTGCGCAGTGTGGAGTTAATCTTTACAAACCAGCTGCTTGGGAATAACTCCGACTTAACGGATCGAAAAGCCATTCGAAAATTGGAAATCCGTATTTTGTTTTTCTATAGAAAATGTTTACAATTCACTTTCGGAAATAAAAAAATGCTTTCAACTCATTTACGTCATTCGAAAGCGAATGCCAAAATCGTTATGACTTACGGATTTTCATTCGATAACTCATTTGCTGTCGGATTCTATTTTCTTTGATTTTAGTTGAATTATTTATTCGTTTGTTTTGCTCAACAGTGGTACAATTAGATGCGTTTTAAACTAATCAAATCATTTATATAATATAAGAGTACACCTTCTCTTTAAAATACTTTCTTATGGTTTATTATTTGGTTAGTTTACGCTGCGTTCTTTGCTCAACGATTAAAGAATTCGAATTTTGGCTTTGGCTGCTCCTAGGAATTATCGACAAATTACCTAGGAGTGAGATATGTGAGTTGGTACCTTTTTCTCCAGTCGATTTGGGGTAAGTTGAAAGGTGGTCGTTTTAAAAGCCTCAGCTAAAAACTTTTTGTAGGTTTGGAGCGAAATGAGACATTAAAAACGAATCACGACATTTAGTCGTAGAAGTTTGCTTTAAACTGTTGCATTCGGCTGTGCAAAGCAAGAAGCAGCTCACGGAGTTACAAATAGCACTTCGCGCAGTGAAGACCTATAAAAAATGAGTGCGGCAATAATAAAATGCAGAAACCAATTTTGTCTCTAATCGTGGGTTCCTTGTGGTTTTGGTTTTCGAAATTGACTGTGATGGAGTTAAATATGTTTGAGTGGGGCCTATAGTCGACTAAACTTCATGCTGGTACCAAGATCAACAAACGAAATTACTTTTTTTGTAACACACATCAAATTGAATTGTTTGTTGATTTATTTGTTTTGACAGCCTCCAGGCTCATGCGACTATTGATCTAGGATTTAAGTGTAAAATGAAAACCAAACGAACTTACCCATAAGACAAAAGACCCTTTTCCACCTTGAAGCATTCGGACTTCGCCCAGTTGCCGTACTGGATTTCCTCCAAACCGAGTGCGGCCAGGGTGTCACGATCCCTCGGGATATAATCGTCATTTCCATTGCCACGATTGCGGCGTGCCAACTTTTCTTTTCTCCTTCTACTTCGAAGACCTGCAAAAAAAAGACATTCATTTAATTTTTTCTTCTTCACCATATCGATGGCGCCCTCGTCTTACCAATGCTATCTTCATCACTGTTCTCCGCGGACGAGTCCTCCGACATGTCCATCACATCTTCATGACCATACCGCTTGATCTGCGTCCTCCTCCTCGGCTCAGACAAAACCAAATCTTCTGTTTCATCTCTTTCACATGCGTCCGGATCAATGTCCGCCCTCTTGGCCCACTTTGTCCAGAAATCAGGATCGTCCACCTTGATGTCAGATCTGTTGCCGGATGCAGCAAATGAAGCCTTCGAGAAGGTTGATCCCTTCTCCGATTCCATTGTTATAACTTGAGTACGTCTCTGCAGAATTGAATCGATGTCTTCCTCGCAGAACTTGTCTCCTGCATTGTCATCGTCCATCACGGCTCCGTAGGCGCCCTTTTTGAGCAAATCCTCGATTTCCTTCTTCGACAGCTGCCTATTGCTGCTGTCTTTGCCTTGAGACGTGTTCATCGACTGCAAGATGGCCTTGTCGAGACCAAGTTTGAGGGAAGCCTTGTCGAACATCTCCCTTTCGTATGTGTTACGGCAGAGCAGACGGTAGATCTTTACCATTTTCTGCTGACCGATACGATGGCAACGCGCTTGGGCTTGCAAATCGTTCTGCGGATTCCAATCACTGTCGTAGATGATTACAGTGTCGGCTGCGGTCAGATTGATACCCAAACCACCAGCCTTGGTACACAGCAGGAAGACGAAACGATCCGAGTCCGGCTTAGAGTATCTGTCGATGGCAGCTTGACGCAGATTTCCACGAATTCGACCGTCGATACGCTCGAATGGATACTTCTTGTACATAAGGTAGTCCTCGAGGATGTCGAGACACCGAACCATTTGACTGAAGATCAACACCCTGTGGCCGTTGGCCTTCAACTTCGGCAACAACTTGTCGATTAAGACCATTTTACCGGCCGAGTTGATGAGATTCTTGTAGTAAGCCTCATAGTCCTCTCCGTGCTGCAGGCGGTAGTCGTACTGGATCTGCTCCTCAGCCCCGTTCAGGAGATAAGGATGGATGCAGCACTTTCTCAACTCCATCATCGTGTTCATGAGGTTGGGGATGTTCGCCGACGTCGTGCCCTTCTTTAAGAACGAGAAATTCTGCTCGAGGATACCACGGTAGTACTTCTTCTGAATGTTTGTCAGCTCCACTTCGATAATGGTCTCCTCCTTGGGGGCGAGCGACTTCTCCACGTCGTCTTTGAGACGACGCAGCATCATCGGTTTCAGGAGAGCCTGCAGCTTCTGCACCTCCTCCTCCGTCCTCAGACTGCCGAACTCAGTCATGAACGCCTCCGACGACGAGAACTGTGTTGGCTCGAGGAAGTTCAGGAGTGAGAATAACTCACTGATGTTGTTCTGCAACGGAGTACCCGAAAGCAGAACCCTGTGTTCCAAGTTAAGTTGACGCAAGCCCTCCAACAGCTTGCAGTTTCGATTCTTCAACCTGTGCGCCTCGTCAATGACGCACAACCTCCAGTTGAAGTTCTTCAGATCCATGTAGTCCGTGACGATCATCTCGAACGTTGTGATTAGGACGTTAAACTTGATAAGGTCCTTGCTGACCTTGCCAGAGTCCTGCTTGTAGAAGAATTCGTAGTCCTGTATCATCTGCTTGCTGGTCACAGAGCCGTGGTAGACCACGACGTTCATGTCGGTCCAGCCCTCGAACTCACGCTGCCAATTGGGAATCGTGGAGAGAGGCGCTATCACGAGGAACGGTCCTCGAATGCCGAACTCCCAGACAGAGTGCACAAATGTCAAACTCTGAATGGTCTTTCCCAAGCCCATCTCGTCGGCTAGGATACAATTGTGGCTGTTGTACCAGGAGAACTTCAACCAATTGAGGCCTTCCAACTGGTAGGGACGCAGAGTGTTGCCGTTCTTGTAGATCGGTGTCTTCTCCAGCTTCTTCCAGAGATCCGGTGTGGGCCGTTTCTTGGCCTTCCACTCGGAACGTGGTGGTATTTTGGTAAACACGAGGAACTGCTCGATTTTGTCCTCGTCGACGTCCTCCTCCAATTCCCATGTGCAGTCTTCGTATGGGAGCGACTTCCATTTGACCAAGTAGTGCTTGGTTACCTCGCCGGTGGTGGCGTCTGTGTGCTCGGACATGTCCAGGACGCGGTCGACTTCCACGAAGTCCGGATTGAATGGCTCCTCTTCGATGTTCTCGAAGATGTTCATTTGCTGCGCCTGTTTCTGTTGGAAGCGACGGATTTTGGCTGCAATCCGGCGGTCGCCCTTGAAGAGCTCCTCTTCGGTCCTCCACTCGCAGTGCAGGTATGAGAAGTTGCGGTACTTTACGAAGTACTCTTCGACTTCAATGAAAACAGGCTCTGCCTTGGGCTTCTCTTCCTTGTCATCCTTTTCCTTGTCAGCCACTTCATCGTCCTTCTTCGAAGTAGATGCCACTTCCGCTGACTCTTTTTCTGCGGTCTCTTCGTCCTCCTTGTCTTCGACGGAGTCCTTTGCGTCCGTTTCTGCGGGTTCCTGATCCAGGGGAGTTTCTTCTTCGGTTGCAGCTTCTCCTGGAGCTCCGTCTTTAGTTGAAGCCTCATCGGAGACCTCTTCCTTTGCAGTGCTCTCCTTCTCTTCTTCTTCCTCCTCCTCGTCCTCTTCATCCACCTCCATGGGCTTCTCTTCTTCGTCCGCTTTCTCGTCGGCTTCAGCTGCGTCCGCCTCCTCTGCCTCTTCCTTGTCTTCCTCTTCTTCGGGTTTTACTTTTTCTGGCTCATCTTCAGCCTCCTCGGCATCCGCTGCCACGGAGTCAGTCTTTTTGGATTCTTCTTCTCCGTCCTCTTCGTCGCACTCCATTTTCGACTCGGCTTCTTCAGCTGGAGGCTTCTCCTCGTCCTCGCCGGCTTCGGCTTCGTTCGTAGCCTCTGCGTCGGCGTCTTCTTTCTTTTCAACGATTTCTTCTGCCGCTGCCTCTGTCTTCTCCTCAGCCGGCACTTCGGCAGCCACCTTGGGTGGATCTGGCTCCGGCGGGCGTAGCTCTCGCTTTCCCATCCTGACCGCCAGCACGTACTGTACAACCATGCTGTCCTCGTCACCCGTATTTACATACACGTAGTTTGGCTTCGACGTCTCGGGCGTCTTCTCCTCCTTTATCACAGCGACTGCCAACTCCTCGGGGATCTCTGGCTCGGCCGTGCCCTCTAACGTCGCCTCCGTGCCGGTGTTGCTCTCGCCCTTCTCCGCGTCACTGCTGACGCCAGACGAGGCAGCCACTGAGGCTGCTGCCGACACCGACACCGACGTGGAGGCGGATGAGGATCCTTTCTTCTTCTCCTTCGCCGGAGACGAGCTTATGAGCGCGCCTTCGTCGTCAGAGAATCGCAGCATGACGTCGTCAATGTACTTCTTCCTCTGTGTGTTTCTGGCGGAGCGTCGCTTCAAGCTGTCCAGCTCCGAATCCGGTGGTGGCGATGGTGGTGGAGTCGTCACCATGTCGTCGTTCTCGCCATCCGACTCCGGAACTATGCGACCGCGATTCTTTCGCTTCTTCCCAGAGGAAGATTTGCTTCCACCACCCGAGGCGGCCTTCTTGCGACTGCTGCCGCCTCCGGATGATTTCTTCTTCTTCTTCGAACTTGGAGTGGCCGAGTCGACAACGGAGTCATCATCGCCGTTCTTGGTCTCCTCGCAAACGTCCGACTCTTTGAGGTCGTCTCCTCCCGTGGACTTTGGAATTTTTGATACTGGAATATCGTCGTAGTCTGGCGTCTCGCCGTCCATCGGCGGCTGGACATCTGAAGTCGTTGTTGGGGGCTCTGGAACTGCGCTGTCCTCGTCGTCGATGGACTTGCCGCCAGCCTCATCGCCGCTTTCAGTCTTTTTACTATTCGAGTTCTCCAATTGTTCCTCGTCGCCTTCTTTGGCCTTGCGTGCCTTCTTGCCCTTGCTCTCTTTCGGCTCCTTTTTCTTCTTCTCCTTGGGCGTTGCAGTCTTCTCTTTGGGAGACTTATTCGGGTCCTTTGGAATGCGTGGCTTGCGTGCCTTCTTCTTCTTCCCAGTTCCGTCTGTGGATGTGTCTAGTTCGTTGGACGAGTGATCTTGGGATATGTCGCAACTCTCGTTGAAGTCGATCATGGATGCCACGGACGTGTCACCGGCTCCCTGAGTTACACAGTCTTCCGAAACGGGCAGGTTTGTCGGGATGACACTCGTGTCGGCGGGCATCTCTCCGGCCGCTATCGCCTGACCCTTGTCGTTCTTCTTGGCGCGGGGCTTTCGTGGTTTGGAAGAACCCTTGCGCTGGCCGCGGCCTGTGGTGCTCGACACCTGAGGACTCTCTACCATTTGAGTATTGTTGTAGATCGAGTTCTGGAATATGCACTGCGGCCCACCGTTGCACTGATCCGTGGTCTCGTGGGCCTGCAGCAGGTTGAGGCGCTCCTGCAGGCGAATGATCTTCTCCTGCTGATCCGGGCTGGGCGGGATGCAGTAGAGCTCCTGGAGCTGCTGCTGCAACGCGGCGCGTTCCTGGTGGTGTAGGATGGGTCCGGCCACGTAGGGGTACGGCCCCGGATACGCGGTGGACGTGTGCATGGCTGCCAGCTGCTGCGGGTCGTACTGCGGAGGAATCGGAGTGAGCCCCGGAGCAGTGCCGGCGGCGATTAGATGGGGTGGAAGTGGTTGGAGAGGCATGATTGGCTGTTGCTCGGGAATGAGGGGCAACATCGTGGGCTGGATTTCCGTTGTGACCGGCGAAGGTTGGGACTGCAGTTGCTCGGGAACCGACGGCGGCGGCGGTACAGCGGGTGGCGTCGGCTGTGGGACCGGCTCTACGACCGGCTCTGCCACTGGCACTCCTTCGTCGGGGATCTCCGGCTGCTGGACCTCCGGAGGTGGCGACTGGCAGCTCGTCTCTGGAACGGGTGCGAGCTCCTGCGAGTCGTTGCCGTGCTCGCTCGCGTCTTGCGAGTTCTCCGAGCCGATGATCTGCGACTGCTGCTCCTCCTCTTCCCTAATCGTCTCTGGAATGGAATCTTGTTGGATGCTCAGCTCGGGGTCGACCATAGCCATCGGCTGAGATTTCGGTTCGATCTGCTGTGGCTGCGGCTCGTAGTCCATTGGCGTCGTCGCGGTGGGCGGCATGGAATTCGAGTCGTACATCTGAATGTTGCTGGGCGTGGATGCTAAGGGTGGCACTGAGATGTCAGCCTCGGGGGGAGTGCTGCAGTTCTGGTTGTTCATGTTGCTGTTGCTGATGATGGAGTTCTGCGAGTTGCTGTCGTGGATCGATGTTGGTTGGTTGTTCACGATGCTGTTGCTCGTGCTGTTACTGTTGTTGCTATTGTTGCTGTTCGTGTCGTTGTTCACCACCAGGTGGGACGTGCACGAGTCGTTGGAGTTGGTTTCGTTCAGGGAAACCGGTTGCGGGGCTTGCTGCTGAACCACGGGGACTGATGGAAGCGACTCGACGTTCCCGAAGGTGTCCATCATCGAGTGAGTGTGCTGTGGCTGTTGCTGCTGCTGTTGGGGGTGTTGGTGCTGCGGGATGTGTTGGGGCGAGTCGTGGACTGGAGTATTTCTCGCTGATTGTTGCTGGGCAATGATGGGAAGAGGCTCCACCACTGGCTCTTGGGGCGGCATCTGGAGATGCTGCGGTTGTTGGGGGTGCTGTTGCTGCTGCTGCTGGTGGTGCTGCAGCAGGTGCTGTTGGGGTGGCGAGTGCTGCTGCTGGAGTTGCTGCGCCAAGTGCGATGGCGGCGGTAGGGGAGCCTGTTGCTGCTGCTGCTGCTGAGTTGGAGGTGGAACTGGCTGTGACACAGGTACAGACTGATGACCGACAATGTCGTTAATGGAATGCTGTAGCTGATCACTTAGTTGCTGCTGTTGCTGTTGTTGTTGCTGCTGTTGTTGCTGTTGTTGCTGCTGTTGCTGTTGTTGTTGTTGCTGCTGTTGTTGTTGCTGCTGCTGCTGTTGTTGCTGTTGATGTTGCTGGTGCTGTTGGTGCTGCTGCTGGTGCTGAGGTGGCTGGGGCGGCTGCGCACCTGGATGCCCGGGATGGACCGGCATCTGTTGAGACGTTGGTGGTGGTTGCTGCTGTTGCGGGACAACGGGCTGCGGTTGATGGCTCATTGCCTGCGATTGTGCGTACAGATTCATCTGCTGTTGCTGCTGCTGCTGGTGCAAGCTCGACTGCATGCTCAGATGCGGCGGCCACTGCTGGTGCTGCGGGGAGACCGGCATCCGCGGGCCCATCGGAGACATCGGAGTGTGCCCTGTCCTGTAGGGTGGATAGTCCAAGGGACTACCGCCTAGACTCTGTGGTGGCATCACCATCTGTTCAAGCGCCTGCAGAGTGTTCACCGGCGGGCCGGAACCCTTGGATGACGGTGGCGGCGGTTGAATGCTTGGCGGCTGAATTGGCTGAGATTGTGGCCCGCCACGGGGACTCGTGATGCCAACCATGCCCGATATCGAGTGATGTGGGGACTGAGTTGGGTTGGGTGAGTTCACTTGCTGCTGCTGCGGCTGCTGCTGTTGCTGCGGCGGCTTCGCCGGCGACATCACCGGCCTGGGCGACATCTGGGGGTGTGGCGACATCTGCGGCGGCCTGGGTGACATCTGCGGTGACAGTTGCGGGAAGGGTGCGCGGTACTGTGGACTACTACTCAGCTGCGGGGTCGACTGGTGTTTCGCCGTAGTCATATAGGGGGGCTGTTGGCTTTGCTGCTGCTGACTTTGTTGGAGGTGGCCGTACGTGGAGACCATGGAGTGGGGGATTCCACCGGCACCTCCTACTGGCGCACTACTGTGTATCAGTCCGACGTGGTTGGGCTGCCCTTGGCCGAGCAAATGCTGTGCTGCAGCCGCTGCTGCAGCGGCATGTTGCTGCTGCTGTGTGGGGGCGCCCAGACCGGGTGGCAGTGAGGATTGACTCGTCACAGGATGCGATGGCTGTTGCGCCTGCTGAGTCTGTTGTTGCTGCTGTTGCTGTTGCTGCTGTTGTTGCTGTTGTTGCTGTTGGGAGGGATGCGATACCACTTGGCTTGGATGCAAGCCAGGTGGAGGCTGCGCCTGTGAGGCACTCAAATGATTTTGGCTATGATGCGTTTGTTGGGGCTGTTGACCGGCCAGCTGCGACGATTGCTGCTGTTGTTGCTGCTGGCTTGTCAAGTGATGCCCGCCCGGTGCTGCGCTGGGCACATGTTGTCCGTAACTACTTTGGTCCAGGGTGTGGGCCCCATAGCTCAACGCTCCGTGCTGTGTGGGCCGCCCTGGCTGGTGTTGCATGCTCGTCGGTGTTCCATATGGACTGTAGGGCTGGGGCGCCGGAGCACCTGCCTGCGCTTGTGGTCCACCTGGATACATCGGATGGCTGCTGGCTTGCGGGTAATGCTGGGGTATCCGTTGTTGTTGCTGCTGCTGTTGCTGCTGTGGCGTTGGTTGCTGCTGATTCAATGCCACATAGCCCGGTTGTTGCATGATACCGCTCATTAGACTCTGCTGCGTCGAGTAACTGAGCTTTTGTTGATCTTGTTGGGAATATGCGCTGAGATGTTGTCGATAACTAAAGATGGAAAAAAAAATATTTTTTATCATGACGAAGGAGAAGACAAAAGTGCTTGGGGAGACTCACCTCGGCTGCGTGGGTGTCTGCCGTTGCGGTGGTGGTGCTGCTTGTGGGTGTCCATATGCACCCAAACCTGGTCCTGGATACGCTCCAGCCTGACCTGGGGTTGGACCCGCACCCCAGCCACCTAAGTCACCCATCCCCATTGCACTGTGTTGATCAGCGGCGCCGATCGCGTACAGATTTTCCGCCGTTGGCTGGTACGATGTATATTGTGGTTGTTGTTGTAGCGGATGCGGTGCTCTATGTCTTGGAGGGTATCCTCCAGGAGGGCCCATGGCTCTTGGTGTGGCTGCTGCTGCCGGGTCATACCGATAGTAAGGGTCTCTATAAAAGAAAAAAAAAAAAAAAAAAAACATTAAGTTGTATTCTTCTTCTGAGTCTCTTAAACTCTCTTACCCTTGATGATTTCCGTGAAACATATTTTGTGCATTTCCATCCATCAGTTTTCAAACTCAGAAAATTGAAGAAAAACTTTCAGCTCCTATTTTCCTATTCTCACACACTCTCTCTCTCTCTCTCCTCTTTCTCTCTTGTTTTCACTTTGCGTTTTGTGTTTCTTTCGTGAAAACAAACAAAAGCAGATACTGATCAACTAATTCCCGATTAACACACACATTTATAACGATTTTGTTTTTTTGTTGCTGTTGGTTGAGATATCACGCGCGTGAGAAAAAATGTTTGTTGGTTTTTTTTGTTGTAAAAAAAAAAATGATACCGACGGCGCATTCAAAAAAAATAATTGTACAAATAATGATTACAATAAATAAGTATTAGTTGTTATTGTTCCAGGAAAAAGAAAAAAATAAACAAAAAAATATATGTAAAAGTTTTGTTAAGTATTCTAATATTTTTTGCGCTTGCAACACTTTTGCTTTTTTCTTATTTTCTTTTTTTTTTTTCGTGCTTTCCGTACTTTGTTAATGTCGCTATGCAATTTTTTTTATTGTTTGGTTTAAAACAATGTTCTTTTAGTCATTAGTTTTGCTGTCTTAATGTGGAACTTCGACATTTTAGCTGTTGTATTCTGTTAGCTGAAATAGAGAAAAAGATTAAACACATTAGATATCGATAGAAACTGGAAGGAAAAAAAGTTTAGATTAAATTTAAATTGTCGTCCGAGAGTTTGTGTATGAAAAGCGACCGCAAATGGGTGTGAGATTCAGCTTGGAAGTGTGACGCAATTGTGAAATCTGTAATTAAAAAAGACAAAAAAACTATGGTTAGTCATGTTTTGTTGGTAACATTTTTTGTGGTTAATTATTTTAATTGAGCAACATAATTCGTACAATATATCTTAACTTAACTGAAACAATTTTGAGTACACAACAACTGTGATGGTTGATGCTATCTTTTGCATTCATTTGTCAATCCTCCCTAGTGATCTGAATAATTAATTCCAAGAAACAAACTCTCGCAAACTGGCGAGACAACGCAGCAGGCAAATGCGCATGTTGAAACTTATCTTCAGGTAGGATTACAATTGTTTTTGAGTCACTTGCTTTCTTAGTAGTATGCCATTCCCGCAGGAGTAGGACGAAGTGAAATCGATTCCACTACATCATTAAAGGTTTGCCCATTTCTTTTTTTGCAAGACGGTCATTAAAAACAAAGTTTCGTTTTAGAAAAATATAACGTATCAGAATCGAGAGAACGGAAAATAATAATCAAGATCTTTTTAGATGTTGAATTTACTCTGGATAACATAAAGTTCTTCATTTCTTTTCTATACAAACACGATGCCATAATGATTCATCGAATAGACTAATAAACTAGAAAACTCTAAACGTGACTGAAGAAATTTTACACACCTCGACGAGTGTGTACATGATGAATTTTAAAATATATAAATCCCTCTATTAGGTAACACAGGTAGTAGAGGGTTAAACATATACACACGTAAATGAACAAGCTCGAGAATCATTTGCACAGCGGACACCGAAAAATACGAGGGGAATTGAACAATAAAGATAAAATTGTAAATGCCTTTTTCCGACAACAAATAAATATATAAATGACACCGAAGAAGAAATCGCATGTACTGTAATGGCATAAACTATATTGAAAACTGCAATTCAATTACAAATTGCATTACGAACAACAACAAATTAATTTAACTTCTAAATTAATCTTGTGATGTGTTCGATGGACAATTTGGTTGTTGTTTTTTCTTCCCTCAGTAAATCAGTGTGTTAAAGTAAATTACATTGCATTACAAACACGAAAAGAATCGGATTTTGGAAGAAACTCTGTTTAGATTTCAGTGCAAATACTTGAGTTTCTCCCAAAACAACCCGAAGCCATTAAACAAAATTTATGCACAGGCTGATAAAAAGTTATACACAAAACTTTCAATCTGATTCATTATTTTAAACAATTTTATATTCTGTAATCTTTTGAACTCTACACTAAGGCACTTGACGCAAACATTTTCAAAAACTGAATACCCAAAAGGCCAACAAAACTAGATCGGTCTGGTTTTCACTCAAATTATGATTAAATTGTATTCTCTACACATGTACAGTTTTTGTTATGCTTTGTAGTCATCTTATAAATCATTCCCACAAATGTAAACATCGAAAGACACGTTTTCTTTTTCGCATCAGATGAGTTTGTGGAAGCAAAAGTAAGGTTAGGGTTAAATTGAACAACAACAGAGGTGTGTAAATCTACGTGAAAATTTAAATATTCACTCTACATGAAAGTCGAATAAGTTTAATTGATTGAAGTAATGGTTTATGACAAATGTATACCGGTGTACAGATAAGAAAAGAAAAATTATCACTCACAACACCGTATCCATTAGAAATCATTATCTGAGTGATATTCGGTTTTAGTTCACGATAAAAACAAATAAGTACATTTTATTTTTAACACAAGACATCTTTAGATTGTTTCGTATACAGACATTTTACTTTTTCTCTATGGTGACGTCGAAGTCTAACATGCGCTTCTATAGTTCATCAAATAAATTCTACAAATTTGAAGCAAATTAAAGCACTTCACCTATCTTTACTTTTCCCATATAAATTTTTATCTAAACTAATCCAACATGTACAAATACAGGTGATATTTGGCATAACACTTAAATTCTCGATTAAAGAAATCACACTTTTAGATAGTAACAACACAGAGAGAACGAGAGAGTGAACACAAATAAAAATTGGATAAATATTTACTATTCTATGGCTCTGATGGGTTGTTGTTCTTAGTGTAAGAAAAAAAACCATTTACAAGATTGTCACCACGCCAGAAAATAGATATGTACGTACAAACATAGCTATGCAATTTTTCGCCCACAGGTAGGGAAACTGAACACGCGTCAAGAGCCTAGACACCGAAATATGATACTATCATATAATTTTTCTTCATTCACAAAGTTCTTGGGAAAAAATCGAAACACATTGAAAATCGAAGGTACAGTAACACAAAATTGTAATTTTTGTATAAATACCATTCACTCACTTTACATGAGCAACTCTGTCGTATCACTTTAGTGACTGAATAACTACGAATAGGAAAAATAAGTAGAAAGAAACTCAATTAATTCGAGGCCAAAACATATAGATTGAGTTATAATAATAAATATTGTAAGCATTCACTTTTTTTTTTCGAAATAAAACAGTCTAACTAATTACTTCGATTAATCTGTGTGTTGACAGACAGCGAGTGTGTCCACGCGAAGGGTCGCTATTTGAGTCTTATTGAATTGAATAAAAGAAAAATGCTTCAGAAGTTAAAATAGACCTAAAACGTCACCACTAATTTTGAGGGTTTGTCTAAAATCTCCTCAGGGATTTGTATGAATGGTTAGTAAGCCAAAAGCCATACAAACCTAACTTAAAAGATGAATAATTTTTAGCAGAAACAAGGTCCCGGTTAGATTGCTTACATCAAATCAACTTTGTACACCGCTTTACACACAATGTGCTTCGCTCCATGCAATCAAGTTCAATTCGTCAAAAAAACAACTAACAACACCGGCTAGTTCGGTTCAATAAAAAAAAAAAAAAACATATAACATAAGTCTAGTCAGTTGAGCTTAAATGGTAGGCATTTTTAATTAATCTTGTTGATTTTATGAGACTTTAAACCTTTGACTAATAATAACTAAACGACAACAAATATATTTTCCTTCCAAGAGAAGAGAAGTTGCTGTTTCCGACGTTTGTGGTTACACGATAACAAATTAAAACTTTTTGTAAGAGTTTTCAGGAGACTTTAAAAGTTTGACAACATTCTTACACATTAATATTCCTTTGAGTAGAATAAACGTAGCTCTTTTCTAAATTTTACACGCCAGTCTGTAGTCCCTACACGACAAAAAATGTATATTCCTTGTAAGAGTAGAGAAGTCGATGTTTTCAGGAGACCTTAGACATTGGGCAACAATCTTTCATTTCTATTAATGGGGATAGAAGTTCCCATAGTTTTCCTCCAATTATCCTTTAAATTACTGTACTTCATATCCCAACCGCTAAACAATTGTAATTTCAGCAGCAAAGGACGTCCTCGTCTGAGGTGGCCTACACAGGTGGAGAAGGACCTGAACCAACTCGGTGTGTCGTGCTTGCAAACGGAGGCCCAGATCCACACCGGACTGTAGCGCCGCACAAAAAAGAAAAATTTCTATAAAACCACATCAAGGTGCAAGTTAGAGCAACATTGTTTAAACATTGTTATGCTATGTAGAAAATAAATCCGCCCATCTCTTTATTTCACATCATCATCATCTTCTGTGGCCGCATATTCCACTAACGAGGTACCGGATTTATTTAACATTTCTGTTAAAAGAAAAGAAGCCGATGAATTACGACAGTCACTAACCAAAAACAAATTTTTGTTTCGTCTGAGAGAAGCCGCAGCAAAGCCCTCCACCAGTAAGTTGAATTTGTCAAATTACAAACGTTTGTCGTCTAGTCTTCTGATTGCATGCCTCCCCCTCTCCGTTTCTGTATACCGAAATTGATCTGTTCATAAAAATTTCGCATTTTTAAAACTCACATGCACTCCACACACCAACCGCCATGCCAATGCGTCTCCTCACTTTTCAAACCAACGAAATCGAATATCGAACTATCACGCCGACTCGTAGTGTATTCATAAAACTCGAAAATGTCTTCCAACAGACGTAATTTACTCAAAAAAAAAAAAAGAAAATCCAACAAAGCACGACCGCTTACGGCGACTACACACTAAAACTATTCGATAATCACATGATAAACCTTAATTTCTTTTTTTGTTCGTCGTCTTTTGACAGACACATTTTTACACACACTCCTTGCGCGCATTTCCTGCCAACCAATCAATATTATATATATTTCCAGCCACAAATTGTACTCTTTTTTTTTCTGTTTGTATTCGACAAATATAATTATTCATCACTGCAAATAAACTTTAGAGGAATTTTTCTCTTCTATTTTTTTGTTTTTCTCTACTTCAAAACTAATTGACTTCTTTTTTTTTATTTTGGCAAACGAAATATGTATAGTGTAGCGAAAACTGAAAAAAAAAAAAATAAGAAAAAACCCAATCGAATGAACAAATTACAGCCACAAAACCAATCACATTATCTCACAAAATCTATAACGACAGACTGTGTAACAACACCTATTGACTGAATCATTTTCGATGCATACACATTAACATTAAAGGGGAAAAGCTATACGCTTATGAATATCAAAAATGCAGCACATAAAACGTACAGCATTACCCCTTAAATGTCATGTCTTTCTTGTTGTTGTTGTTGTTATTATTGCTGTTGCTGGTTGGTTTTTATTTTCAGTTTTTAAGTATTCGTATTATTATTATTTCTCTATTCTCTTTTTTTTTCGGTCGTCTCTGTACACAGTACGCTCTCGTTTCTGTTGTAAGTAAAAAAAAAAAACAGAAAACCCTCGCCCGCGCATTGACGAAAAAAAAAAAAAAAAATTATTTCAATTTGTACCTGAAAAATGTATACTTATGCTTTTATTTTTTTTGTATGTATAATTTCCTTTTTTTTTTTTATTCGATATGCACAAGTATTGGGTGGTAAATGATTACAAATCAATACAACGACGATGATGATGGGAGGGAGGAGACAACCAGGAGGCAGGAGGAGAAAATCACCGACAACCAACAAAAACTAAATTAAATGAACACACTAGTACAACACAAAAGTAGCGCAGAAAGATAAGGGGCATAATTTTCACTTTACACACTCGTGTTTCCATGTTGGTTGTTTGATTTTTGATGGCCAAAAAAAGTTTTTTTTTATTTAAGTTATTTGCGCAGATAGTTTGATTTCATGAGATTTCAATTGAAAATAGAATGGCCTTTGTCTGAAGATCTAGATCTTTCATTTTCATTGCTTGTAGTTCAAAATTCAATTCCAAATTTCAAGGTGTCGAAGATCATATTCAGCAGAAAACGTTCAGTACATCCCAAAAACGTAAATGGTGTATTACCAACTATGAAAACGATTAAAATGAATTGAAAATAAATGGAAACATTTCCCCTCTTAGGCTATAATTATAAAAAAATCTGCTTCGATTTATTTGAGTTTCTTACATTTTTCAAACCCATTTTGTCGAATTTGTAAGTCAAAGCGTGTATTTATTTCATTTGTTATGCTATTGATATTTTGTTTAACATGCATTTCGCAACCTTTGTACTAGGGTAAAACCTGTTAAGTTGGATCACCATTGGGACCGAGAAAAAGTGGTTCGGTAAGGAAGTGGTGCCTTTATGCCTTTTTAATTGAACTAAAATTAACAAATGTTCGGACAATCGGACACTTTTGGGTCTTAGGTCTTAGGTATTAGTGACTGCCTGCTCTGAAACACAGGCTCACGTAGGCCATTTGTTGGCCCATTGTGTTGTCACGCGTCCGGATTGTTTCCAATGCTCGGACTCGCTGCTTAAAGAGTTCTTGCAAATATACCAAACCAAAAATATTAGCAGAACACTTTACTTCGATCTTACTTTCCAGATCAAGCGCACTGTTATCCCGTTTGCTCATTTTACTTTTCCTTTTTATTTAACCACGTTTTTTGGCCAAAAATCAAATGCAAATGCTTGGCTGATGAACCTTTGCATATGAGCAACATAAATTTAAATCTTTCATAAGGAATCATCTGCGAAACCGAAAACTTTGATCCGCTCGCTGCGCAACATTTAAATTGCATTATTTGACAAGTAACGAGAACAAAATTGGCCAGTGTCTGTGTCTTAAATTTGGCAGTAACAATAATTCCATGAGAAGAAACGAAATACAATGTGTACATTTTCTGTATTCCCTACGCTTGATCCGATAAGGCAGGTAAATACATTCAGCACCGCATGTTATCCGCCATTGAACTAGTGGTCCATGTTCCTACTAGCAGGTGTCCCGATTATATGGGAATTTGTATGAAAAATAGCAAGGGATGTCTGACATGCGATCGGAATAGGAACTGACAGACATACCCTGAATTACAACGACGCTTCGAGTAGTCATTTCGACTTACGACGTCAAAAAAATTTAGGAAGCTTACCTTAACATGCGTCAAATATTCTTCGAGTTACGACAGTAAATGCATTTGTAGACCGTGCAAATTTGAAATTTTACAATCGGAAAAACTTTTCTTTTTTTCTTTTTTAGGCGCGTGGTGTTCTGTAGTTACGACTTAAATCGATTTTGATTTACGATTTGATTCCCGAAACGAATTAGCGACGTTAGTCGAAGTATTCCTGTATAGAGTGTCCCGATTAGCAAGTTTTACTATATTTTAGATCTTACTTCGAAAATCTTCAAGTTATATTGTTGTAGCGGCATGAGAGTTATGAGTAGAACGACGGCATAATATCGAAGTTACTTTCACAAGCTTAAAAGGGCTTCGAATTAATTATTACAAGTCTAAAACCAGTTTATGTCAACTCTGACATTAAATATATTCTGGCTGTTGCAGAATACATTTAATATGTTCTATCCAGTTATGGGGGATTGATCTCTGTGGCTTCAAGCTTCAAGTTTTTTTTTTAATCTGATTAACACTTTCACGTTTAATGCAATCTAAACAATCTATTCTTGTATATGAGTTTTAAATGTTAAATCAGTTCTCCTTTTTACTTCATTTGTATCTAAATACTAAAAAAAAACATTTATCTTACTGTACATCCTAAATACTACATAAAAGCAACTTGCTATAATAATTAACTACTCGTATTTATTTCTAATTTAAAGTTCTAGAGTTACTCTGTTAATAAAAAAAATAATAATAATACAACAATCCCTCGATGTAAGTCGAGATGTGTTCCAAGAAATGGGGATGCAAATCAAGACGACGTTAACCGAGAAGTACGAAAATTGGCTGTTAGTAAAGTCGAAAAGTCGAAATACAATACTAGTACTTTTGTATACTACAGAAATGATAATAATATTAATAATAAATAGTGTCCTAATAGCTAATTAATTTTCAAATTTAAACGGCTAAGAAAATCCTCTTATATGCCAACGATAGATTTAGGAGAACGTTAAACAAGGCAAAGTTCATCATTTGATGACGTAAACATAGGATACGTAAATTTAGGGATAACTGTACTCTTAATGCATAAAGATTATAGTTTATTATTATTAGTCAAAAAATATATATATATTATATAGTCAAAAAAAAATACCACATTCCGCTTACAGCCATTTTCTTTCTGCCTCAATATCATTCTCTTATGACATTTTCTGATAGAAGAACTATTCGTGCGTGTATTCACAATAACAAATAATATTGTACAAGAGTCACAATATAGTTTTCATTACTACTTTTTTGACAGTGGCTGCAATCCACATCACCAAACAATCCACAGATTCCCATTTTCTATAAAAAAAAAAAAAGATTCTCTCGCAAACTTCGAATGCATCTCCATTTAAAATCCAAAAAAAAAAGTTCTAAAGGCTTGCCTTATTCGTCACACTTCTCTATGACGTGAGTTACGGGTATTTCGTCATACGCTAACAACTCTGAGATACACTTCGATAACCGGTTTCGTGACAAAAGGTCAATGCCTAGCAGATCGCATACGAGTCACGTTGTGCACGTTTTTAGTTTACAGAGACTTTGAGTGATATATTTGAAAACCCAGAGGCAATTTAGACGATGAAGTTACAGTCACACCTGCTGTGAGATTATAAATTTATAATGTTTAACAAGAATTTAACTTACAATTGATCATTATAATGTTAAACAAGAATTTAACTTTACACTGGTCACTCGAATTTGTTGAAGTCAACTTGATCTTGTTTTCTCCCAAGACCTGTCGTAGTTCAACTCAATGGAAAATTTAACTTTACACTGATCATTCGAATTTGTTTGAGTAGACTTAGATCTTGTTCTCTCCCAAGACCTGTCGTAATTCAACTCAATGGAAATTTTATACAGCTGTCACTTGCAAGTCTGATTATACTTGACGGACCAGATTAACATACAAATCTTCCTCCGTAGAACCAACACAAAGCGGTCATATGTCCGTGAGTACAAGGAAGTAAGGAAGTGTTACGAATCACAAATCAGATGTCAGTGCACTCAATGCCAGTGCAGTCTTATCCCATTTGAAGGAAGTGGCTGCTGAATGCATGTTTTAATAATTAATAATAATAATAATTAAGTGGCATTACAGCCCGTGGCTGGTGAGTAGATTTTTCGCACCTGCATTGTGTTGTGCGCGTTATAATTTGACACATGTGAGGGGGACTTACAGTTTATTGCAAGTCCTGAACGGCGTATTGCGTTGAAAGCTTTTCATGACAGAAGTACTCCAGGAGGATTGTCACTCGTTGGAGATGGGACTGTAAAAATTATTTATAGTGTTTTTTGTCCGAGCTGGATTCAGACCCATGTACTCTTAACAGTCCGAAACCTTAACCATCAAAATTCGGCGCCCACAAGGTAAAATCGTATGATCCAGTAATCGAGCATCAGCTTTTAATCCTCTCTAACTTTAAGCGACTTGGTCCTGAGTGTGTGTTCAAGGACATTTGAAAAGAAAAAAAACGTTCGTCTTACAGTTTTCAATTGACCGAAGGAATAAGATCGCGAATACCCACTGCTTAGATGAGATTTCTTCGTGCTGTTGTGGGAGTTACTCACCGAGATAGGATGAAAAAGATGCGCGGAGAGCGCAATGCTAAGGAACTGTTTCTTCGTAGGGAAAAAGCTATACGTTGATGGTGGGCATGTGCCCACCAACGGGTGCCTTGACTGCGATTATCTTAGGGCAACCACTCGGCAGACCCAGGATAAGGTGATTGGATCAAGTTCAAAAGTTCCGAGCCCCCTGCTTGGAAGAGGGAGAGCAAACCTCCGGTACAGAAATCAAGTGATCCGTACCTAAACCAACTTGATCTTCCGGATTGGAAGCAGCATGCTCCGGATCATCAACTCTGGAAGACAAAATCAGGCACAGACCCTTCCATACTCAATGATAAGTAAGTACAGTGAGCAGCAAAAGTCCTTTCTTGTTTAACACTATGCTAAAAATGTATATTAATAAAATGATTTTCCCAAATAAAATTTGTTTCAAAAGTACTCTATTAAATCTAACAAAAAAAATTATCTTTATTTGTTCAAAATTTAACCATAACCTAAAATGTTCTCCATATTCTTTTAAGGTATCAAACCTTTTGCTGGATTCATATTAAAGACTGCCTTATATGCTAATTTCTATATTTCGTAAAGTGAAGTATTTTTTATGTATTTTATGTTTGATTTACGAAAATAATCAAATATTTTGGAGCCAGACAACGACACTCTGGCCATTGTCATAATTTCGTTTTTTCTACATCTTGGATAAAAACTGCTAAATTCAAATATTGAGATCCCACATTAAATTGTTTAGTTTGTTTTATTAAATTTACTTTTTCAAATCTAGGTTTAGGCCTTTCTTCCACACATGCATGCGGTCATATCCTTTAAAGTCATTTCACTCAATTCCACAGGCCTTCCTTGGACAGATAGCTGAAAATTAAGACACCTGTATCCTCAACCGGAGAGGAAAATGCTAATCCTATGTGTGAGATGCAGACTAATCGTGACTATTTTCCTATTCATGTATGGATTCGTATGCCGACTTCACAGGATACCGGTGATGGTATCACCGACTACCCTCTGATCGTTGAAAACCACTTTAAATGAATTTAGAAAAAGAGAAAATGAAATTTTGTTTGAAACACCTTCGGCATGTTCTTAAGTCGTGTTGAAATCTTAAAAAAAATCCGAGTGTCACTTTAATAAGCAACGATGCAGTGGATTAAAAGCGGGAGAACAAAGTCACAAAGCCATATCCATCCATTTGACAGAAACTGGAAAAAAAAATCTTTGCAATTTCCTCTCCTACTCGTACTCAGATTTAATCTGTATTACATAAAAAAAAAAAACCCACCCGCATGGATGTACAAAGAGAAAGTCCTCGAAGCGAAAACAAAAAAAAATAAGAATCAGTTTTGACAGCTGTTTGACAGTTGGTAAGACCACACGATGCATTTTGTATTGAATTCAAATTTGACAAAAAAAAAAGCGAAAATAGAAAAGAAATGAAAACTATGCAAATACACATATGCACGGAACGATGAACGAAAAAAGAAAAAAAAAAAAACACGTCCACTTGAACGTAAGGACATACATAAAGAAGTAAAGAAAGGAAAAAAATAAAACAAAACAGGAATGTGGAAAAATAGAAAAGTCGTCCTCTGTCGTGTATGTGCATAGCGCCAAATAGACACATGAATAGATATGAGACACCCAACGAGCCCAACGAGAATGACGGTATTTTAAGGAATAGGACGAGGAGTTGCGTGAACCCAACCGGTGCGGTGTGGTGTGATGTAGGGTGGTAGTAGCTGCGCTCTATCTCCACTCAAGAGCGTTGGTGGTTTTCATATTTTGGAATTTCACATCGAGCATGGAAGAGGATTCAGCAGCAAGAGAGTAGATGATGATGATGACGATGATGATGGTGGTGGTGGTGGTGGTGGTGGTTGGTTGGTTGGTTTGGTTTTTTGGTGGATTTCCTTCCTCTATCCTCGAATTCGATATTTTGCCATTTGGAAGGGTAACAAGGTGAGAGCAAAAACTCACTCACTCACTCACTCACTTATTCGCTCGCTCACTCGGCTTGCTCGCCAAACTGACTGACTACTGTGTGACTTAGTGGTGTGAGAGATGTGCTGCGGTGCGACATTTGTTTTCTAGGTAAAAACGGGACACCAACGAAGCAGCACACAAGTAAAATGTAAGTGTACAGACACACGGCCACAGAGAGAGCGCCGCCAACAACGACGACAACGACGACCAACAACAGCCCAAGAGCGAGAAAGAGAGGAATTATTCGATTCGCATAATAAACGTATTAGTTTATTTGGTTGTGTTGATTCTGATTCTGATTCTGATGGCTCTTCTTCGGCTCTGCTCCTGTGCTACTGCTGCTGCTGCAGGATGACGATGGCGAGCGATGGTGGTGATGGCGACGACACGAAACGAATGTGTGTTTCTGGGGGGTGAAGGTTTGAAAATTTTCAAACCCAAAATAAGATAAAAAAAAAAAAAAAAAAACAAGTCCTTTTTGCCATTACTTTCGCCTAATACAATGTGTGTAAGAGGCGGCCCTGGAAAATCAATACCTACGACGCCCGAAAAATGTAAATATATTTGCCATTTGGCAATTTTCGTCCTTTTTTCGTATGCCGTCGTCGTTCTTTTTTTTTCCATCATCCATCTGCGTGTGTGGGGTTGCTGGTATTTTTTTTTTTTATTTTTTCAGGATGATGATCAATGATATCTTGTGTTGGACCCGGAGACGGATGCAAAAAAGGGTAAAAGCATAAAAAGTGTACTTATTCCTCTCCGGTACATATTCTCCCTCCATACATAGGAAGCACCGCACCACCAGCGTCAGTGGAGAGCGTCATCGGTAGCAACAACAAAAACTACACGGCGCCGCCACTGCTGGATAATGAGATATTTGTGCGACCTTTTTACTCGATTTCCATTTTGATGATGATTTTCCTTCTTTTTCTGCTGCTGCTGCTGCTACTACTTCTGGCTTTTGTGCGGCGTGTTGTGTTCGGGGCTCAATTTTGAAATTGTTTGATTTTTTTTTTTTTCATTTTCGCCGCCGCCGCCGCCACCACCGTCGGCGTTGCTGTTACCATCATCAGCGCGTTTTTATGAAGGTGGGAGAGGATTGTGAAACGAATGGAAAATAGTTTTAATTCTGTCGACCAGAAAGGGACAACAACGAATTCGAATCGAAGAGTCGAACGACGAACAAAACACACCATAGGACACTATCGAGTGTGTCTGTTTGTTGTTGTTGTTGTTGTTGATGATGATGATGGTGTAGTCAGCAGCAGCACCAACGTTTTCTTCTTAATTCCACCATCCGGGGTGGTGGTTGGTTTGTTGGCTGGTTGGTTAATTCTGTACGTGCGGTGTGTGCTTCAACCCCGAATGTGGAATAATAAATGCAACAATCATCATGACGATGATGATGGTGATGTCTATCGATTTTCTTCATACTGAGCATAAAATAAAGTAAAATCAAACTGAAAGAAAAAAAAAACACAAAAAAAGAGCCGTGTGGCTAAATTTTGCGCAGCTTTGTATGGGGCAACAACAACAGAAGAAGCAGCAGCAGCACATGAATGGAGGAGGGGCAAAAAGCATTTTGTCTTTTCCTTTTTTTTTTCTTGCTATACACTCATTTGCGAATTGAATCGATTACGTAAGGAAATCTGATCTAAAATGATTTTTTGTTGTTTTATCTCACATATTTTTATTGCAAACTGTAAAAGCTTTAGTGAAGAATCTGGGTCTACGTAATGACCTTTTACGAATAAGCATTATAAAGCTTCCCAAAGTTACTGAATCCATCGAAATAACAATTTTCAAAGCTTCACTTTTGTGTGCTCCAAATCTTCAGATTCAATAATGCTTCCATTGCATTGCACAAGTGCCACAAGAGTCGCACAACTCGTATGGAGCTAGATATGGACATTGACTAAAAGGTGTGCTCCTCAAACAGCATCCACAAATGAAAGACATACACAAACCTCATAGCTCAATCCAACATCCATCTCAATCAACGTCCATCTTTGGTTTTTCTTTTCAATTTGGAACTCAAACTCAAACTTCCATCATCCGAGTGCATAAAAGCGAAAAATCGAATTATCGAAAGAGCAGAGTCTCCCAAGCAGTGTGACCTTTTCGCTGGTTTGCTGTTTGCAGAAAATTGGGAGGTATACTCGTTGATTCAAAGTCGATGCTTTTCGTTTAGCTCCATCAAACTACTGACGAAACTCGAGAATCTCTTTGAGAATCATTTAGAACAATATTTATAGAATTTTCACATTGTGGCATCTCAAGGTCGATCATCTTTGTTTAATGACAACCATCTAAGAGTTATTCTTATTTTGAGCTAAGGTATACTTGTTGAAGTAGTCACGAACAAGATAATTTTTCAGTCAGTTTGGTCCACAGCACCAAAAGTAGGATGCACTTAACTCTTAAGTGGAAGTAAAAGAAAATGGCATGTCACTACTCAGCCCATGCAGGGTGTGTAAACCTTCTTAGTTCATTTTTTCTGTTTTCTCTTATTTCACATCCCAACGGAACTGATGTCTGCAAAGCCATTATCTTGCCAGTCCTACTGTATGAAAATGAAAGTTGGACGATAGGCAGGGCAGCAGAGCAGATCCTGTGCGCTTTCGAGGAAGGCGAATGAAGGAAAAGACATACCTGCAAACTGTACGAGGCTCAGCCACAGCGAGCGCATGGACACAAATGGTCCAGCTAAAAGAGTTTGCGAATCCAAGCCTCCTGGTTCGAGAAGAAAAGGGAGACCAAATCTCGGTACAGAGATCAAGTGATTGCGGATGCAAGACAGTCATTCAGGTTGGAAGCAGTCTGCCCCCAAACCGTCAACGTTGGAAGGCAGCGTTAGTTCAGGGACAGACCCTTTAAGGGTTGCCAAAATTCAATTAAAGGCAGTCAAAGTAAAATGACTGAAGTGAGCTGTTAAGCGAGAGTACCTGGGCTCGAATCCAGCTGGGGAAAAACACGAACATTTTTCACAGCAAACCAATAACAATGCTTCTGGAGTAACTTCTGTAATGGAGAGCTTTCGCAACTAAGATAGATTTTCCCACATGTTTTCGATCGGGCTTAAGTCCGGTGAACGTGCTGGCCTCTTTAAGAGTTGATGTTCTTTGCCTAAAGACCGCTAACGACTACCCCGCAACACATAAACTGTAGCATTATCTTAATCCTGCCTAAAATTAAATGTCTGCCAAACTTCTGACAACAGAGCAATTCAATTTTCTGATTTAATTTGGTCAGAAATAGGAATAAAAGTCTGATAATGATCAAATCAAAGAAAAATAGTTCGCCTTTAATTGAATTCCGCTGAGTGTATACAGTGTTGACCAAAACTAAAGCAGATCGGCTTTGCTTCATACTGTTCTTTGATTTTCTTCAGCCGTGTGTCGGGTCTTACAATTCTTTTTTCATAAGTTGTTCGTGTTTTAAACTAACAAAAAACACAATAACATATCCCTCCATAGGGGGAAGTAAAAAAAAAAACAACATTTTGAACTGAAACTAATTCAAACTCCATTTTCCACTAACCAAAACTAAAGCAACTAAATTTAGAAATTCCAAAAAGATTAGTATTTATTATTAGCGTTTACTTAGTATTATTATTACTTATTTATAGTACTAGTACTTTTGGTGATAATGATGTTTAAAAAAAAAAAAAGGTGTGAAATAATTGACTGCGGAATGCTGTTCCAAGCTTGCTTAACCTTTAGGAAAAGTTTTTGGGTTGTTTTTGCAACTAAAACGTACAATTCTTCTGCTTGCAATCTTCTAAGGGTTTTCAATAGGATTAAGATCCGAAAATTATGCAGGCCATTCCATCAACATTAATCTTTTGTACCAACATTAATCTTTGCGATATGCTTTAGGTCATTGACCTGCTGAATCGCCCATTTCAGAGGCATTTCTTCTTCAGCATGAAAAATCATCACACCTTTAAGTACGTATAGAGTTTTTTCTTGTTATTTTGATTCATAGAGGTCTCGCTTGGTTTTAACAAAAACGTAATAGAATAGGAAAATGAGAAGATGGAATAGATTTATTCTTAAGGAGGCGGTCAAAGAGTTTATATCGACTTTAAATTACTCAACAAGCTATGCGAATAAGCTATGCTCTGGCCCTGTATGGGGGGCTGTCACGGAGATTTTTTAAATTACCCAGAAAATATACGTTTACTTATTTAATATACCTAGAAAGTAATTGATTTTTATGTGCACGTTAAGTGAGGTCCAATATATGGCTCTATAGTTCAAGCTGCCAAATTAACGTAAGCTATAACATGAAAATTTCACAGGAGAGGGTTCTTACTGTTTGTAAATGTCGCTTAGGATGAATTTAAAAAAAAAAAAAGATGTCTTTAAAAATTAATCCATTCTACGATGTTTTCAAATTCAATAGTTTAGACTGCATTTTTTAGTCTAAGTTTAAGTTGCAAAAATGTGTTCTTTTATTTCCTTTTCTTTTCTTTTCAACGTAATAGTTTGAATTGCTGCTATGAAAATGTGGCCTTTAAAGCCCGAATGAAAATTTTTCTTCCAGCACAGCATCCATTTCCATTCCATGACTTTGTTTAAATACCAAATCACTGTCGTCGCTCTTCTTTTACATATTTTTCGTTCAATTTCCTGCCAATTTCTGTTGCGAAAATGTGTTCTTTAAAACCCAAACAAAATTTTTATCTCTCTCATAACCATATCAATTTTCTATGACTTTTTCTAAAACTCCAAATCACTGAGAATTCCTCTCCTTTGTCTACTTCAAAGTACACCTTCTCCATCTAACTTACTGCCAAATCTAATGACACACGAGAGAGAATTCGACAATCTGCAAATGCCAGTAACCTCATTACCATCAAACTTCGGAAAAGCCATTTATAGTCGATCCAAGCATCAGTCTCTCTTTACAAGAGTCAACCCACAGCACCAAAAAACCAAAGTACCTCCAAGACTAATGACATGCACACGTCTGTCGTCTATGCATATCACCAATCTGCCAGATTTCCGTTCAGTTTCAACTGTCTTCTTCCATCGTTGCTGTCGTCGGTGCTGTCATTCTGAAGGAGGCTTTCCTCTAGTTTAAGTCAGTTTGTTTAAATATTCCTTCTGTCAAACGACAACTGCGAATACCTGACCTAGGTTTTTTTCTTCTCTACTCCCAAAAAACGCACCACCTGAGTAGATTCTCTCATATTTTCAACCAAACAAAAACGAAAAAAAAAAAAAAAATATATTCAAGCATCTGTTTTTATCATGTTTCCTTCTGTCAATTTCTTCTTTTATTCCTCTTTATTCTGTTTTTCGGTGTTTCTTTCACTTTTTTTTTTATTTTATTTTCTCTGTTGTAGTCTGCTCTGTCTGCCGGCATGGTGCTCTGTTGATGCCGGCAACAACAGTAGCGTGTTGTAGGATGGTTATCCATAGCCAAACGCCAGACAACACAACAAGTGAATGAAAGTGGAGGAAGTGGTGATAAAGAGAAAAAATAAAAGAAAGAAAGAAATGAAGAAAAAAAAAAAGAAAAAAAAACGTGTGTTTGTATTTAAGCGTATATAATAGATATGTGAGTATATACGACGGAGGAGGCAATGTCATGTTGCATATTCCCAGCTGCAAAGGATATGGATATTTACTTGGATGGCTGGTTTTTTGTTGAAGGGAATCCAGGAGTCAAGATGATGGAAGGCGGCAGATGACAATGACAGGATGACCTTAGAAAACGGTGACAATTAGGAGAACTAGGAGAGAGGAGACATTTTGACATTTGCGGCCGATTTGTGACAGGGTTGTCGATTGATTCTGACGTCATGTGCTTTCGGGATAGACACGCCAATTGCATGACATTTCGACATCGAGAGAAGACAAAGAGAAGTACATGTATTTAAATTCCCCACACACACACACACTGACTGAGTTGGGGCGAAAAATGTCATCGGAATCAATTATAATGGGTAAAAAAAAAAAGCGCAGTAATATCATATAATAAAACAATAAACTATTTCGCAAAGGAGAGACAAACGAACACAGTCGCAGACACACAGAAGGGAATGTGGTGTGTTCAGAAATGGAAATGCAAATGTAAAAATAAAATAAAATAAATTAAAAAAAAAATAACGACCAAACCAAGCAGCAACGCCGCGCCGTTCGATTCCGATAGTAATGTGTGTGCCTTGCGACGCGCATACACCAAAATTAATTAATGCGAATGCGATAGATACAAAAAATATATATAAGCAGACAAGCACAGGCAGAGGCAGAGGCCGAGGCACAGGCGAACGAACCAGAACGTTGGAGAGATTACTCAGGAAAATAATGAAATGAAATGAAAAAAAAAAAAGGGGCAGCTGCACGATACCAGAAAATCTGACAGTTGTCCGTCGGTTCGCCGTCCGTCGTCGTCGGCTGGAAGAGAGAAAAAACTGTTTTTGCACTTTTGAGTGGCGTAGTGCGCCGCCGACGACGACGACGATGTGGAGGAAGCTTTAAAAAGCGTGTAAGTGTAATTCTTTTCTTTTCGTTTTGTTTTTTCCCTTTTTCTTTGGCTTTTCTTTTCTTTTTTTTTGCTGTGTTTTTGCAGGCGTAAGAGAACAGAAAGAGATGGGGAGCTGTAAGTGCTATGGCAGGCACACACAGGGCGCCCCCAAAAAAGCACACCGTTAATGAAGAATGAGAAAAAGTTGTTGTCGTCGTGTGTCTTCCCATCACCACCGAAATCCATAAGCAGGAGATTCATATTCGTGCGTGTGTGCACGAAAGAGACACCGTACAGGGGACCAGACGAGCTTCATCATTATTACCACTTTCGAACGACGGCGGTGGTTACTTTTTTTCGTTTTTGCCTTCCCTGCTTTGATTTAGAATAAATTCTAGTCAAGCCGGCACACTATTCCTTCATCCTGTCAGATGACACCACAGGGTTGTGATGCGGTAGTTAAAACTTGATTAATTTATTCTTTTTTTCTGTTCTGTTTTTTCCATCGACAATTGGAGAGCACCACACCATGTTTGTGAAGCCTGCCTCTCCCTTTTTGCAACAATAATTCGTGCTAATAATTACAATAGTGTGTTGAGAAAATTACGACGGCGACGGCGACGACTTCTTAGGTGGTATTGACGCCACACACATGCCAACTGAGGGTGTGTTTGTGTGGCCATACTTTATCTGATTGTTTTGCATGCGCTCTCTTTTAAATTCTCGAATATGTATATAATTTTGGGTTGTTGTCGGCGCGTCGTCGTTGTTGTTGTTGTTGTTGTTGGCGGCGCGGGGACTATACAACGACCAAGTTGGGCTCCCGATTCGAAACGTCACTCATAGTGTAGATAAAAAAAAAAACAGCAATACGAAAACGTGAAGTAGTAACGAGAGCACGTTTATGAAAGAGCTGCTACTACTACACGACAACGACACGGAGATAAAGAGAGAGACAGCGCGTCGCATACACGGTGTGAGTGAGTGAATAATCGAACAAAAAAAAAAAGTTCAAGCATGAAGGTACATACAAAGAATTTCGATAAGCAAAAGAGCAGTGTTAGGTACAGATAGTCAGATACAATTTTTTTTTTTCGTGTCAGAGATGTTGTATAATTAAAAGATAAGTTTTCGGGGGGATGATGGAAGAATCTTCGATGCAGTAAAAGACAGAGAGCTTTCAGAATGGCGAATTGTTTTTTTTTTTTTTTTTTTGATTTGAATGGCCTTCGAGACATTTTTGGTTTTACTTTGAGTGCGAATTTCACCATGTGAATGACGACATCTTTAATTAAACTACTTGCAATGATTCTTTGACATGGCAACGTTAATGATCAAAAGAAAAACTCTCTAAATTCGTTAGCTGACAAATCCAGTAACCAATCACCGGTCAATGACCACCAATACTCGTCGGCAATATCTGGTTGAATGAGTTCATTTAAACGACCACGTTCAACTCTCGGACGGACGATACATAAACATTGGTTTCCATTGAGCAACAAGATTTCCAACAAACTTGGTCATTTGGCTAATTTGTCATTGAGCATTGATAAACGAATCAGCAGACTATCTAACCAAACTAAATGTTAAAACTACGAATTTGAACAGACGATTTTGAACTGTACGAATTAAATTATATCAGGCAAACGCGTATAATGGTACTGAAAAGGTATGTAACTTGCATTGATAATAATGCAAAAATTTGACCAATGTTTAACCCTCCCTCTTTCATGACCGCACGTAGTTCTAATTCGTATTTTTTTTTTTACTTGACCGAATGCGAAGTAAAAGATACCAAATATTCTTATTACATTAGGAGATGTCTGGTGCAAAAATGTATAACTTTTACTACGCCAATATCTTTCTTGTCAACAAATGAAATTTGTGTTGTACGGGAACAACAATGCCTAGCATGAACGGGTTAAGCAAGAGCACATTTTCTATTGTCTAGACAAAAACGGATGTCGCATGCAAATATGACAATTGGATTTAGCTTTCGTGCAATTTTCTAAAATTGGATTGCCAGAACTCATAGGGCATTTTTTAAATATATTCCAGGTTCAACCTTAGGATTTTGAAATTCAAAATGAGAAATTGTATTCAGTGTTTAACTAATGTAATTAACCAAGAAATGTAATTCAGTGTTTAACCAACCGAAAAACAGCTACTGTTCTGATTTCTTTGATTTAAAAAACATCTACTGCTCTGATTCCTTTGATTTAACTAGCAACAGAACATAACATTTTCGGCCGGATGTCCCACTAAAGGCATACCGGGTGCAACGCAGGTAGATGTGATCTTCAGGCAACTCGATCCTCTGACACCGACTCCAACTAATCAGGTACGCCCAAGCGCAAGTAGGAGAACCTTTAAACTTGCTCCAACACCTCATCCTGGCTTTGAAGCGATCGTCTTCCTCACGAAATCGCATTCGAATTTAACCAACAAAACACCTAATTCTAAATTATTTTTAGAAAAAAAGTAAAATTCCAAGTTTTTTTTAACCAGCATTAATAAAGATCATTGATTTGCTACATAAAACAGCTTTACGTGTCGTCTCCAAGATCCCATTTCTTTTTGGCATACAATTGCGAACAAAAATACAGCGGTGCAGCATTGATTTTAACATTTTTGTACATAATTTGAATACTATTAAATCTATAAGCTAAGCCGAAACCTTTGTAGTTTGCGCCAGGGAATATTAGCTTAGTAATTTTAATTGTAAGGTAACGCATTAAAATAATAATAATAAATCTATTACTATTCTAGTCCATACCATATTTTTAGCATACCAACGAGAAAAAATTGAATAAACTTACAATGGCGTTATATCTATTAACGGTTGTTTTTCTAGCGCCATCTTAGTGAACTACGACAATTTTCTAGGCGATCAAAATAATAGCAAGTGTCATTTTTTTCTCGAGATTTGGTTGTTTGTTTTTAGATTTTCAATTGTTTGATGTATTTCATGATTTATTAAAACAAAAATATGATTTTGTTGAAATACTCTATGCCATACTATTATACTACTATATTCTATACTGCATCTACTATACTATACTTTTTTTTTGTTGTAGAGTGGGTCGGTTAAAACTATTTCGTGAAGAAGAACGATCTTTGTTCGAAGTCTTCACAACGATGGATAGGCCATCAAATGAACATAAAATCTTGACTGTATCACAAAAATGGTTTCTTATGGCAAAAAATATAAAGGAAACCTTAAAAATCGAGTACAAAAAAAGGATTTTGTCTCGAAGCATGGCGAAATCCATTGAGAGATGATCCGCGTCATGTCAGTTCTCCAGGTACAAATACAGAAAATAAATTGAATTTAGGGATTGATGGCTTAAAAGTAAGAAAGATAATTATAGAAAATAATTCAAAAGCTTTCCGTTCAAAAAATATACCACAGTAAAATAAAAATAAAAAAATAAAACACCACAACAAAAATACTTGAATTCACTAAAGTTCCAAGTGGCTAGCCTATCGAAAAATGGTGTAAAACCATGTGGGCAGGTACCAAACTGTGCCAAACTGTTTTCTATGGCTGCTTTTAGTCCCGTAAACGTTTCAGGAGACGACAAAGAACTAACAAACACAAGAAAACCCTTAAAACATTGAGGTGACTTTGTACTACAACTCCTATTTTTTGTTCGCAGCTCACGTTCACGAAATGGATTTACATTTCTCTTTTAAGGCCCACATAAGCTACTTTGAAAGTCTTGCCCTCCGACACACTGCTTTAGGATAAAACAATTTTTTTCGAAGCATCTAGTGGCAAACCAAGAACTTAGATCCCCTTTGCTGCTCTTTGACTTTTTTTTTTTGTGTCTTTCGGATCATGTCGAAACACCAATCCAAGATTTCCTCATCTAAATTTTTTTTTATTGCCCGTGGTTTCGTTGTAAGATTTTTTTGTTGGTTGTAGGTGCGCTAATATTTGAAGCTACATACCTATGGACGTGGACGTTGGAAAAAATAAAAAAAAAAAACTGCATGATCAATTTTGTGAAAATAGTAAAGATCATTGACCCATAAGTGTTTAACATTGATTGATCACAGATGGAAGACCATCGCTTTTCCGTATTGCCTTTAAAAAGTTGTAGTATTTTCTAGGTCAGATCATGAGCTCCCACTCCCAGAAGATTGTCCAACTGATATGTTAGTTCCATCAGTGACATGTTACATGCATAGTTTCTTAGAGAAGATGGAGGCTTTACGACGTCTGTCACTGCCTTAGTCTCCTCTAAAAAATAGGACGCTGGGAAAACACTACTTTTAAAACTTGATTAAACTGATTGCCAAGACGCTTTATTTCGTCTGACAAGTAGAATTCTAATTCTAAAGCTAACATCACAGATATATCAATTCAGGACCGGTAGATTAGCTGAATTGAATTAACATTTGCACGGGGGGTTAATATGAGCCAAAGAGAGCAATAGTTATTTTTCATCAGGAGAACACAAGCGATCGGTAAGGATCAAACTGATCCGCCATGCCATTAACTTTGCTTAATCTAGTGTGATCTATTCAAACATTACATTGAACGGCGTCACAGTCCGGGCCTAGTCTTTCGACCCCATTGTGTTCTATACGTAGTCACAAGAGTGACCTACCAAATACGCTGACCCACAATGACAAAACTAGCACAAAAGCACAAAGGTGAACGTTATACACTTCATTTTTAACGCCAGCAAAGTTAAGAACTTGATCATGTCAGCATCTTTCAACTCTAACCTCTTTCTTTTAAAACTAAATCCTCCTCTCAGTCAATTTGTGACACGCTGTCAGCCTTTTTCTTCGCTTAACAGAAATGATCTCTAATCGGTAAAAGGTGAAATAATCTCAACCCAAAGGAGGTAAAACAGCAAACTAAAAAACAAAAATAAGAGATATAAGTTTACACCGCGCCTTTTCCGTCACTCACCGAAGAGGAGACAGAAACAATAACAGCTTCAAGTGGGTTTTCGACTATCGACTTCAAGCTGAACATTTAAGAGATCGTACAAAAAGGCGGAACAACAACAACAACAGCAACTACAAAACTGAGATTAACAACTCTACCAATAAACACAAACAGCAAAGATGGAATATCATCAGCAGCAGCAGCATCCAAGTCAGTGCTTCTCTTTCTCTTCGATGCAAGGATGATGTTTAACGATGAGACTACAAGGAAAGAAAATTTGAAGAAAAAAAAAAAAGAAGATGAAGAATACGACGACGATGACGACAAGAAGCAGAAGCAAAAGAAACAAAAAAAATGAAGAATAACACATCTGGATTTCAATCGGAATTGGATTACAATTACAGACAACACACCACACGGGCCTGTTTCTCTCTCTCTATATGTATACACCTTTGCTCATGTAAAAAAGACACCAAAAGAAGCACAGAGGAGAAGGAAAAAAAAAGCAACTGTACATTAGACGACATGATTATAATAGCACAAGTAGAGAAAAAGACGAATACCAAAGCCAATAACAACAACATCAATTATTATGGTTGTCGGTACATAAACGATTGTGCAAAGAAGAAAAATCTCGAAAAGTATCTTTTACACCTCCCGTCTACACCACACATCTCCTCCCATCACTCCCGTGTGGTGCTCCTCTTTAGATATACTCGCGTCGCGTCGCAATGACTATGTGCATGTGATACATACAAAAAAAAAAAAACATTCCCAAACTAGGCAACGACGCGCAAACACCGAATATGAAGAAAAAAAAAAATGCAATTAAACAAATACACGGTGTATTTGAGTTGAGAGGAGTTTGAGGGAGATTTAGAAAACGAAAAATAATAATTCGCAGCCAGCAATCGCGCACAGAAATGAGAAATTCTTTGCGATTATGGACGAGAAGCCCCAGCTGCGATAGAGATAGAGGCATAGGCAAAGTTGCAACGCCAGAAAGAGAGATTCCAAAGAGACAGAGTGAGTGTACAACACACAACACACAACACAACGGGCAAACCACAGCGCCACAACGCGCACAAAAAGCATCGAGAAATAAAAAAAAGGTTCGTTAACCTCATTCCGCTATTAAATCTATAGTGTTATTTGCTATTTTTCCACCTTTATTCTCCCGTATTTCTTGTGTTGTATCTCTCTATTGCTTTTGGGATGTGTAACACGGAGCACAGAGTCAGCCACAGAGTATGTGTTCTTCTTCTTCAACTACCCACTAATCCCCGGCTACGACAGAGGGGCGACATATTTTTTTTTTTTTTCTTCAAAATGTACAGTCCACCGACTCTAATGACATTTCTTTTTCTTCGGCTTTATTTTATACATATTGTCTTGACACGAATAATGTGATATGAGTGGTTGCGATACACCACAAATGTGTACTAGGCCTACGTGGAAGAGCAGCAGCAAGCGAAAAATTTATGGGCTTCATATCTACTTTACTTTATTTTACAGAGAGCTTCTCTTCCTATACGTGTGTGTATATGGGAAAGTGCAAGGGTTAACCAAAGTACAACTGAAGCAGAATCATCATTCTTTTGTACAGTACACTCGTCGTCATCGCACGTATAGGTTTAGAGTTTTTGTCTGTTTTTAATTTCTTCAATTCGTCGTTCGTATGTCGACCAGCAACGACAATGAGAGGTGTTGGCTAAATACACTCAAAATTATATGTACGTATGTTTTTCTTCTCTCTTAATGTGATTTTCTGATAGTGTTTGTTACATAAAAACGAAAAGAAATAAAAAAATGGAGAAAGCTCACTGCGACTGTGAAATGCAATCGGTGTAAATGTTGATTGCGATCGGGGAGAACACAAACACACAAACTACCAGACAAGAAAAAAAAGATTTCAAATGATTTTCAGATAACCTTAATCTCATTTTCTCATATGTTACTAAGGCTTTTCTTTCAACTGGGTGTGCACACTTTGATTCTAATTCTCTTAAACGAAAACCACTTTCGATTCAATTGTGAAAATGGATTTTAAGTCACCAGCTACCAGACTTTGCTTGGAAACTAAATTTCGATGCTGTTAAGGGATTGCAATCACTCGGGCAAAATGGTCTAAGGAGAAACAAAAAGCTGTGTGCAAAAGAACACATCTGCATGTCAAAGACCTACATGCACGCGCATATAAAGACGTCAGGTCATTTAAAATCACAGCGCCACACTCGAATCAAAAGAAGTCTGAGTCACGTATAATGATTTTGAAAACGTCTGGAAAGGAAAGTAATGCATCAGTCGGTTAAAGGTTTAGAGGAAATTGACGTGCCACGATGTTCTCAGATTCTTTCTTGAGCGCCGCTGATGTAGTGTAGAGATGGCGGCGAAACGTCGATCACATAGACCAGTGTTGGTCCATAGTGTAGCCCCCCTCATAGAGTTCAGATTTTTGTAGTCATCCCTGGGTGAGACAGAAGGTCCTGGTTGCAATTGAGTTGGTGCTTCTCTCAACGACTTAATGAAATAACTCCCCAGAAACTTGAATCTGGTCATAGCTGATGCATGGCAAGTGCAGATTACATGTTCCAGTGAGGGAACCGACGAATCCCTGCAGTTCCTAAAAGGTGTCCGATTAGATCAATCCAAGCTTGAGGGCATGATAGCCTAGAGAGCAGTGACCCGTGTTAATACCTACGAGATCCACGGTAAGTTGAAGCATTTTTCTCCTTATAAACAAGCAATTGAGAAACTGTTTCCCATCCACCATTCAATTTGACTACAAGCACAGGTAAGCTGAATGTTATATCATAAACAAGGCACTATATAAAACAAGAACGCTATGGACTTGAATATCTAGCGGACAGACAGAAGCCTATTTCATTTTCTCTCGCTATACCGAAGTCGTTGTCCCAGTTCTTAAGTAGAAGCGACTAGCAAAATCAAAAACAGGATGGATATTACTTAGATGTCATTCACACAAGCTAAGCAAAAAGTGTGGTTAAGTAAACTCGTGTTTACAACGTGTTTACACTTTGGATTTTCTTCATGTAGTTGGGCGACGTAACAGCCCGTTGACGGTTAGAGCCTAGCTTTTCGCACACTTTTTGTACTTTCTGTTACCCATCAACTTTTGTAAAAGAAATAAAGACGAGCAGTTACAATAAAGTGACCGAAAGAAGCGATTAATAAAAGTAGAAAAAATACTTTGTCATCTTTCCTCCACAAATTCCACTGTGCTCCATAGTTCTTTGGCTGTCCCACAAAAAGAGTTCTTATTTCTAATCATTCTTTTCTCAATCGCCATTTAACCGACTGCCCAAGCCTGGACCAAGTCAAAACAGTCAACAAAATAAATGCAACAAGGACTAACTTCGACATCCCATCTACCGACGTTGTTAAAGTCATGAAGACAGTGGGTGCAACCGATTTTTTAGGTTGCAGTGCTAGTGGCTCTATGACACTCACCAATCTCTTCAATTCAATTCCTCAATCGCCAGTCCAATTTCTCCACCAAGTGACTGTCGTGTCAATTTTATTTCCCACACTTTCAGCCAAACGTGCAAGTTACATTTAATTTTAGTTTTCACCTGTAATACTTGCAGATTGTGCAATTTTTTATACAACAAACATTTATTGGCATGTGTCAAAAATAGAAACACGCACAGCACAGTGGTTGCAAGAAACCTAAGCTCTGTCTCCTCCCAGACTGTCACGCAACATCAAGTATAAGGCATTTATATTGGGCTGACATACTAGTTCATCAACACTTCAGAAAAAATTTTCTACTGCAACAAAAAAAAAAAACATTTTAAACATCAAAACCTGGTTTCATTCGTTTACCTGGCATTTTAAGGACGTTAAATCTACAGCAGATGTCACCACAAATTGTCATCGATTATGACCTGCGAAAAATGATTCATCTTTTTACCACAGAAAAAAAAAAATACCACGTTCCTTCTTCTCTCCGCACACAAATCGGCAAACATTTTAATTCAAAGAATTTCGCTCTAGAAACCATGTGGTCGTCATCATCCGACTACCGACTTCTTCGTTTCGCCATTAGCCTACATTCCACCAGTTAACAGCTGACGGGGGCTGGAGAAGAACCACAAATTAGGTCACACGGGAATAGAGGATTTGCATTGGCGAAAAAAAGGAGTTTAGGAGTGATAGGATGGATACCTTCATCGATGCATCGACAGGAAGGCAAACAAATACACTTACAATGTCGTGAGTTAAGAAAACGGACACAGGAAATGCGGTCAAGGGCAATGGAGCGAATTCAGCTGTTATTGTCTTTGAATCAAGCAACGGAAATTGATGCGAACTGATGAGAATTAAATCATAAGCAAAGCGAAGGTTTAGGCTCGGAAGACTTTGTTTTCTAAAAATTCGCTTTTTTTGTTTTGAATAGAGTCAACCAAAGTCGCTGAACACGCAACTTTGCTTGGTGTTAAGTTACAGATATCAGATTTGCAGTTGAACAATTCACAAATACAATTGGCTAAAATATATCACGCTAGATCTGGTTGTGGACGTTTTGGGAACATAATATATACAGTGCCACCTTAATAAAAGCGATTAATAGAAATTTAGGTAGGTTTTATTTGTTTCAATGTTCTTAAACTACTACAATACAATAAAAAAGACAATAGGTTGCTTTTATTGAGTTTTTGTAAACATCGATTAACAAAATAAGGCTCCACTGGGAGACCTACTTTTTCTGAAAGCTTGAATTATTCTCTTGTGCAAAACTAAAAGTCACTTTTAATTATTTTGGGAGAATGACGCGTTTAAACGTAGTGATGTCTGAAATTCTAGTACAATTTTAACAGATTTTCTTAGGAAATAAATTCTGCAGAAATATTTTGCAAAGCTTTGAAGAGTTTCTGCTGCTGTGAAATAGATTTGATTGGGTCTAAAAAGGATTTTTTTTGTGATCCTTTTGTTTCTACCAATTCTTAGTATTTTAGGGATATAAAATACATGTTTGAGGCGTGAGATCACGAATAAGATAAGTGCTTAATGTATTAAGGAAGCGCAAATTTTCATACTTCCACATTTTCAAAATTGTTAGGGATCTAAGTTAAGATTTATCTACATAACCAAACATAAATATTTAGTTTCAATTTACCTATTAGATAGATAGAATTATTCTACTATAAAATTTTACAATATCTTTTATACAAATATTTAATATTGCATGGCATTGGTGTCTGCCTAATTTACCTACTATTTGTTTCATTAATTTGAAATTTTGCGAATATCAAATTCTATAGGAATATTTTTTTGGTGGACCCATTTTTAGTATTTGAAACTCAGTATTAGATAATAAGTGGCTCAAATAGCTTTAGAGGTTCAGCAAGGGTCCTTGTCTCATTTCGAACAACGAAATAAAACAGCGATATGTTTAACGTGCGGTTTTAAGTTAATCTAGTGACTAGATTAGAGGAAAATCTTCTTTTTTTTGTGGGCGCAACAGTCCAGGGTGAACCTGGGTCTCAGCCAACATGCCTCGCCATCTAGCACGGTCTTGGGCTAGGCGTCTCCAGTTTCGTACGCCCAGCTGATTTAGGTCCCTATCCAACTGGTCACGCAACCGGAGGCGAGGTCTTCCTCTACCGCGTTGTCCATCAGGGTTGGACTCGAAGACTTTACGAGCCGGAGCGTTAGTGTCCATACGCTCCACATGATCTAGCCAGCTCAGTCGGGACACTCGAATTCGTTTAACTAAATCGATGTCGCTGTACAGCTCGTAGATTTCATCGTTCCGTAATCCGAAGAACTTTCCTCTCGAAGCGACCAAGAATCTCTTCGTCCTCTTTTGATATTGCCCATGTTTCTGCGCCATACAGTAGGACTGGGACTACCACGGTCTTATAAATAGATAGCTTGGTACATCGAGAGGCCTTTGTTTTTCAGCTGCTGTCTAAGTCCAAAGACAGCGATTGGCCAGGGTTATCCTTCGTTTTATCTCCGCGGTCGTATCATTTGCGGAATTTACTTCGGATCCTAGGTAGACGAATTCTTTCACCACTTCGAATTTATATTTGTCTATTGTGACGTTTTGCTCAAAACGTCGTTGCTGGGCTCACCGACGTCTTGACGAAATATATGCTGGTAGACAGCATATATTTTGTCTTACCTTCATTAAAAAAAATACTCAGTAATTTTTGGAAGAAGTCATAGTAATGTGGTATCGGAGTACGCATTGCGTTGGAAGATTCCTGAAAAAGGAATCCTAAGGCAGAAACGATTTGCTTTGTGTAAAATTACGAGCCTTGCCTCGTTTAAAGTCCTCCTATCTCTTAACTTACGTTTTCATATTAGGGGAATTCCTTAGCTGTGTAGATAGAAATTTTTATTTCATTTATTACTATATTTTGGAAAAAAGATTTTCAGTATGTATAGAAACTGGTATACTAATATGCATGGATATTGTATTGGGCGGCGTAACAGCCCGTTGAGAGCCAGAGCCTAGCTCTCAATCATGCATGAATGTGATTGCTTTATTTCGACTTTACGAACAGCCAATTTTCGTACTTCTCGGTTAAGGTCGTCTCGATTTGTGTCCCAATTTCTTGGAACACATCTTGACGTAAATTGGGGAATTACTCATCATTATCATCATCTTCTTGACCGCGTGTTCCACTAATGGGGTTACGTGGGCAATGCACGCAGAAGAGATCTCCAAACAACTCGATCCTCCGCCACCGACTCTAACTCATCAGAAAGTATACGAAGGAAGCAAGTGTAACCAGGCGACATTTTGAACTTAGTCAAGCCATCTCAACCTGGGTCTGCCGAGCGGCCGCCTTCCTGATGGGATCGCATCCAAGGCGCGCCTCGGAAATCGTGTTGTGGACATTTGTGCCACGTGACCAAACCATTAAAGTATAACCCTTTCCGTTCGAAGAAGCAACTGCTCAACATTGAGCTCTCCACGCACCGTCGTGTTTTTCCCGGCGAGTTACTCCCACAACAGCACGCAGAAATCTCATCTCGGCAGCTTGTATTCGTGATCTCATTCGTTCGGTCATTACTTTGAGGGATTACTGTAGTAAAAAGAACCGAGTCTTGCAGTGCTAAACAGAGCGTATTGAAATAAAAAAAAAAACTATAACTTTCATTGTTTTTCAATAATTGAGAAATGTTAACGTCTTTTTGTATGTGAAATTCTTTCCCGAAGCTTACTCTTTGGAAAAGAAGTTTGCAAATGTATGAATTTTTTTACTTCATTTTTAATAATTTTTTTACGCTAAAAATGTGTTTCAAATATTATTTTTGAATGCTTCTGCTGCGTTTCGGTGATTACATTGTGGTCTAGGTCTTTTTGGTCTTCAAATTCATTATAGGGAACATGTGTGTAGTTTTGGACGTGAAAATGAAAGGCATATCGACAAAATGAAAGTTTTAAAGAAGAGGCTTGTTTTTTGTATGAGCTAAAAAAATGCAAATGTCGCTTACGATAAATTTTGTTTTCTCTGTTATTTTTAACTGGAATGTTTTATTTTCTTTCTCTAGGACATTAAGTAAATTAAAAACCAATTACTTAATGTCCTAAAAACAGATGTATGTATTTATTGGGATGTTAAAAAAAATGTTTTACTTAAAAAAAAAACCAATGATGCAGAAAGATGCGCAATCGAATAAACTGTCGAACCCCATCTTTAACTCATTTTTGCTTCAAATGTCGCTTACGATAAGTAAGCGGTTGAGGTGCAATGTTTAGTATGCAATGCCCAAACGAAATTGATAATTTGTAATGTTTTTTGAAGAATTTAAGGGTTTAGCTCACTATTTTTTTTAAATAATTTTCAGATTATTAAAATTTGACACTAAACACCTGATGTCGAAAATGAGAATGTGAGAGATTCTATTTTGCAATGCTTTTTGTGATTCCGTTCGGAATGTAAAATAGCATTTCTTCGCAGTTCGTAACTTAACCTCGATTCGTAATTTCACTACAAATGGATTCTGTGATAGAGCTGATTGCAGTAGACTGCACCTTGTCCCATGCGTTAGCCTATAGATATGCAACGTGAGTTTCGTTACTTAACTAAATCCCTAAATTAGATAGTAAACGACATAAGAGTTTATGAAGTGATTCATCTTTTTTTTTTTTTTTTTGAGGAGTTGCAATCACTTAATTAACAATGTTAAGTTTTAAGGCTTTTATTGAGAAGGGTTGCTATTATTGAAGTCGAACTGTACCAGCAACGTCATCATTTGTGGAAGGAATATGAAGAAAGTTTATCAGTGATTGGAAATGTAATGTTTTTGTCTTCAGTTCCACCGCTCTTACGTTGCTATCTCCTCACATCTTTCATCGATTCATGCTGATTATACATTCCTTTGTTTGTTATTTTGGGGGATCCAATTCCATGGATAAGTGATAAGTATCACTTCAAAATGATTGTTTGGTTTGTTGGGATATCCAAACTCAAGCAAAACAAGAAAACGTGGGTCAAATGGAAAATCGTTGCTACTGAGAATTGATTCATCGTCAAGCTTTGTCTGTTAGTATAACTCTCTTCTGTTTTATTTTGAAGTCTCGTATAAAGCTGAAAAATTGTCGTTTCTTAAGACTTCTGTGGTTTCTAGATTATTTTGTGAGTCACAAATCGTTTTAAATGGTTTTGAGGAATACAGACGTTTAAAAGATAAATCCACAACTAGAGTCCTCTTCTTCAAATGGTTTCTACTTTTGCGTTTTGTGTATAAAGAAGTACGTCACTTATTTTTTTAGGAACATTTTGAGAATTTGGTACTTTTAGAACAAAGCTAGGCCCATTGTGCTACCTTGTGCTGTTTGAGTTCCTTATTTCTTTATGTGGCTCAATTTCATAGAAAGGTTAATACTTCTCGCTTCACAAAAATGTCTCGGGTGTTGGAGTATCCCGATCTAACCACAAAGAATTGTTGTCAGCAAAATATATTTTTCATTGTCTTCTAGAGATGTACCACGTGGCGTCTAGAGATGTACCACGTTCTGTAGACGGTCAGATTTTGAATTTTTTGGACAAGAAGTCAGAGGAAAGAATGGATTGTCTGAAGTTCTTTTGGAAGAAGATTGTCTGTAGCTATTTTGGAAGAAGATTATCTGTAGCTATTTTGGAAGAAGATTGCCTGTAGTTATTTTGAATATATTCTTTAAACCCACAACCAAACTTCAGCTGAAATAAAGAACTGGTCTAAAACATGACATGCGGACAAAATGGAGACAAAAAAAAAAACCCAAACGCATGCAATTGAACTCCTCGAACCCATTCAGGTTTTTTTTCATATTCAAAGCAAAAAAGTCCGAAACAATGACTTCACGAAGAGTGTCAAATGTCCCCCTTCTTCCTTTCTACCAGATTAAGGCGTCTGCAAATGTCCGCCACGTTCGTTTCGGGGTTAAAAAAAAAGCACACCACTCGACCAACACAGTTGCAAAAAAAAGAATAACCAGCCATCAAAAGGATTCACTAAACATACCACCACGCGAAAGGACGAACATTACTTTATTGATCTCTCATCCTAATCACTCCTCAACAAATCCCCGTGTTTTATAATCATCCGTCCGTCCAAACACAAAAAAAAGACCAGTGTCTGTGTGTTAAGCAGACAAAGAAAAAAAAAAAAAAAAAAAAAGAAGAGGAGGATGGCCCTTCAAGAAGGCCGAGAGAAAAAAGGGAAAAGAAAAACAACAACAAATGGTCACACGACAGTGACAGACAGGATGAAGAATGAATAAGACACCGACGAATTTGCGAAAAAGACCCACACGGGGAGAGAGCCATTGAATCGACATGCAAATGAAATTTTAAAATTCCTAGTCTCCAATATTTCAAAATAATTATAAATGAGAAGAAAAACTACGAATAGAAATCCAAAAAAGAGAGTAAACACACAATGAAAATTGTGAATATGAGACAAGAAAAAAAAAAAAAAAACGCCGTGTATATTCAACGAGCAAGTACCCCAGCAGCGGTGTGCTGTACACATGAAATTCAATTTTTCTGTCTTTCTTTTTTATAAAAATAATATATACGTATGTATGGATACACATAATTGTGTAGAAGAGAGCATCATCATAAAAGCAAGAGCGAATTTAAGTAGCAACGAAACGTTGTGTGATGTTCCCCTTCTTCACCCTCTCTAAAATGTTTTTCGTGTGACGAAGGAGACACACGACCAACAACTCGACCCATACGAATGAAAGATAATCACGATGACGACGACGACGATGTCGATGATGATGATGAGGTTTACGAAAAATCATTTCATGCCTACCCATTGTCGTAGAAAATTCAAAGTTTCTCTCTCTCTTAAATCTCGAAACTAAAAAAGTCAAACCCCTGTGCTTGTAGATGGCGTTGGAGGTTCGTATGTGGTGTTCTAATTAAATTCGATTGCAGTGGGTACAGATAAAAAGTTTCAAGCTCCCCCAAAAATTTGACAGATATGCAAGCAACGTCTTGCGCAAGTTTCCTTCAAAATAAGAACCTTCCTCGTTTTGACAGCTGTAAAGTTAAATTACACAACTGTCTGCACGATTGAAAATTTACCTACAACGTTCCCTAAAATAACAACAAACGAAATTTATGTTGAAATTCACACAAAACTACAAATGGGGATACGTACCTGAGGTAGTGAAAAGAAGAAAAATCCCAAATCAATCTGACACGATGGATGCGCTGAGGTGAAAGATGTGTGCATTCCTCTGTGATGGAGGAGACGGCGAAAGAAAAGGCTTTTTTAGGGTTTTCTGTTTTTATTTTTTTTCTCAGAGTCTGTCTAGGGAGAATCCACGGCACAAAAGTCTTTCTCTTCTCGAATGGAAATGCGCCAATATGTGCTTCGTCTTCGTTCGTTTCGTTTTTTTTTTATTGCAAATCGAAAGATACATACACATGCATTCGGGGGTTATAATTACGTTTTTAATATTCACTCCTTTTCTTCGTTTTGTAGTAGAGAGGAGGAGTACACTCAAATGAAGCGCATAGAGCAGAATTGAAGAAACGACGAACACACGACGGAACGGATGAACGAACGAATGGAGAGAGAGCAAGCGAGAGCGAGAGAAATTGAGAAGAATTAATTTAATTGTGTACAGCAGCCGCGTTTTCTATGTTTCTTCACTGCCACAAGCGGCGTTTTTCCTTTTTTTTTGTTTCCTCTCGCACACAAAACACAAAAACTAAATCACAAAGAATACGAAACACGAACATGGGGATCTTCACCGCCGGGTTTGGGGGGTTTGAGAGTCGAAAACGAAAACTCTCTCAAAGGAACACGAGAAGAGGGCAGCAGCAGGCATCAAGAATAAGAATAAGAAAAAAAAAAAAGAATTAATTTTTATTGACGATGACCGGACAGACAACACACCACACACAGAAAGAGTAGCATTCATTTACCACCATCTTTTTCTTGGTGGAGAATTATTACAAAACTCTCTCTCTAGTCGTCGCCGTCGCCGCCTCCGCCGCCGCTGCCGCGCGCTCTCTCACACAAAAAAATAAAAAAAAAAAATTCACCAACACTTGATTTGTTCTCGTTTCATTTCAACACCCATCTCTCCTATCCGCGAGATACTTTTTTTTTTTTTCCTTCCTTCTTATATTCGTATTATTCCTCTTTCGTTTTCAATTTTTCTTGTCTTATTTCAATTTTTCTTGTAATTTCAATTAATTACACACGACGAAGACACACCAAACACACACAGGATAAAAGAAACGAAGACGACGACGGACGGAAAGGCGAGAAGAAGTTTAACAGAAGAACGAACGAAAAAAAAAAAATTCAACCCAATTGTCTGCCTTCTCTTTCTTTCTTACTCGGTTTTTCTCTCGCCGTAATTTCCACCATCTTTTCGCAAAAGTCTTCTTTTCAAAAACTAAAAAAAACTTTTTTTTTTTCCTTCCTCTGATATAAATTTCACACAAATTATTTATCACAATCAATTTTCTTTTTTGGTTATTTTATTTATTCACACCGCGAACTCACAACTCCAGAGCCAGACATCATCACACTTTCAACGAAGACGAGGAAAAAAAAAAACGATTGAGAAAAAAGAATTTCATTGCATTCGTTTTTTTCCGTTTTTCGAAAAGACTTTATGCAGTTATTACGGAAATAAATTAAATTATTTCATACACAAACTACTCGAGGGTGATTGGGAAAGAGATTTTTTGTAAATTTATGAATTAATTTTACATTTTATTACCGAAATTTAAAGTTTTACTTGACACTCAACAAAACGTACGCACCACATCAAAGACCTCCATTTTGTTTTCAAGAATTTTTATGTAAAGGGAGCAAAAACCGAGGAAGATGTGAGGAACGAATAAAAAAAAAAATATACTCCAAGAAGTTTTTTGGGAAAGAACGACAAGAAGAAGTGTATGAAAGGTGAGTGGGAAAGAGAAGAGGATAGTTGACAAGCGAGAGCAAGAGTTACGATTTCGCCGCTCTCACATGGATATGCTATGGCGGCGGTTTGAATTAGTTGATTTTAACTAGTAGCGACGTGGTTTTGTGAGGTTTTTCGAAGCGACAACTCGTAAGGGTGGTGCTTACATTGATCAGGGATTTGGCATGAATTTAGTTTGAATTCTGAGAGAGGAGGGTCAAATTTTGTGAAAAAATGTATATTTTGGCTATTTCACAGACACTTTTATGCACAAAATGATATTTGGTGAAAAAGAGACCGTCTTAAGGTTGAGAAATGACCCCTGTGCTTGAGAGATTGCGTAAATTTAAAATTAAATCAAACTCCTTCGAAACGAACAGATTCTCCGACACAATCGAACACAAAATCCGAGTATTTTAAAAGAATAAAAGGGGGAGTTTTGAACTGCTTTCAGATAAAGGTTTTTGGTTGTAGTTTTCCCCTGAAAAGTATAAAATTCCTTGCTTATAAATGATGGTATATATTAGTTGTAAAGGTACACAGCTTCCTAAATCTCTAAAATTTTGAAGCCGGATTGTAAAACTTTATCTACATTTAATTAATAAATTGAATTGAACAAAAAAAGGGAAAATTATTTCATCCTATCATTTCAATTAAAATTTACACAAAATTTTATGTTGGAAGTGAATGAGACATCTTAAACAAATTTACTACAAAAACTAATAAAGACTAAATGCGTCGGTTTAGTAAGAAAAGAAAGTAAAAAAAACCAGAAGATCTAAATTTGGTAGAAGCTTTTAAATTCTATTCAATTCAATTCATCTTATTGTCTTTTATAGTAAAGGCCTTATTTCATTACAAATTAAATAGATTCATTTTAAAATTGTTAATAATAATAAATAAATAAAGAATAATAAATAAAAAAAAAATGAAGATAGAAGAGTAAGATAGAAAAAAAAAGGACAAAAAATTGAGTGGGTGTTACATTTTTCTTTTTCTGTTACGATTACTTAGGTTTATTATAAAATAATAAACCAAAATTTGCACTGCTGTAATGTACAATAGTACAAGTGCATTTTGTATTCTTTTTATAGCTAACGGTGATGAATTCCATAGCCTTATGGCGAGTATAAAGAACCCAGAAAACTTCAAACAATTACGTGCATCTAAATATATTGTTCTTTTTGATCGTAAAAATATTAATACGGAAAATAAGTAATCAGCAAGTTTTGTATAAATTTACGTTTTGAATGAAGATGCAATCCCGCAAACAAAAATATTGCTTTAACGAGCACCCAAGAACAAACAGACAGAAGAGTGAAGGACTTAAATTCAAACACCCAACAACAAACAGACAGAAGAGTGTAGGACTCAAATTCAAACCCTGTGGAACACCATTAACAACAGATTTCAGTCATGAACTTGTAGTTCCAATTGCGACCTTCTGTGATCTTCCAGTCATGAAGCTTTTCATCAAATTCGTGACAACATTACTGAACCTAAAGTAGTGATTTAACTTCGAGCATAAAATTTCATGGCTGATAATCAGAAGTCCCTGTACTTTGTTTATTAAAGTAAACCTTTTAAAACCTAGTACTTAGAGCCAATAGTTCCTTAGCTAGGCTCTATAATCTTTATATTGCACTGTAATTTAAATTACAAGTTAATAAAGGATAACGAAAATATGAATAAATAAAACCTAATACTCTAACGTACAGAGAAGTGGAATCTGACCCCAAAACTAAAATTAAAAATTCCTGAGCTAAGTCCTCTTTACTTACTGAGTTTAGTAATCTTGAATTAAAATAAAAACATTCTTAGTAAACTAACCGGATTTTAATTTGATTAACATAATATATGTTTATTGTAAACCGATTTCTAAAAATCCGTTTTAAAAGTCAATTTGCAATTTGAATTACTGCAGAAATCCCATAAGTTTGCGTTCAAAGTCTTGAATTTCAAAAATTCGCTACAATAATACTATCTCTATACTTTAGCGCTATCTTGTAGTATTTAGGCAGCTTGCCTACTTCCGCTTCGTTAAGAAGGGATAAAGTTTTCTTTACCGTTAAAAAATCGTTGCTAAAAATAGATGGCCTAGTTTTCGCCTTTTGAGAGAAAAGTTCTGCGTACGATCTTTGGTCCTGTTTGCATTGATGGTCACTGGAGGAGAAGGTTCAATCACGAACTGTACGGGCTGTACGGCGGCATGCGCCTGGCCAGGCGTCTACGGATCCAACGCCTGCGGTGGGTAGGCCATGTAGAGCGAATGGACAGCACAGCTCCGGCCCGAAGAATCTTCGACTCCGAACCTATGGGACAACGCAGCAGAGGACGCCTGCGCCTAGAGCAGGACTTGAACAGACTCAGTGTGCGTCACTGGAAGCAGCTGGCACGGGATCATGCTGGATGGAGGAGGTTGCTAAAGGCGGCCCAGGTCCACCCCGGACTGTAGCGCCGCACAAAGAAGAAGAAAAGTTTCCGCCTAATATCAGACACTTACCAAGGAAATGCTCGGTATCTTTTCGCTCCTACAGATTACACAAGCTGCAGAGTGTTGGTAGACTCACCTATGCGGTACGAAGTTTAATTTCAGCAGTTCTCCTCGAAGTTTAAGCCCCGTAGAGATCTCCTAGATGGATTAGCTTACCTAAAAAGAATTGCGACTCCCACAATTCTGGTTAAGTCATTGATATGTACAGTTGCGGTCAAAATAATAGCAGTGATGTTTTCTGAAGAATCCCTTTTTCCTACTTGAGAATAATCCCTAACTTAGCGATTAGATTGGATTTGTATTTTAAAATAAGAATTACAGTCGAAGCCCTCTAAATCGAACGCCCTCTAAGTCGAAAAGCCCTCTAACTCGATTTTTTCGCCATATTTTGGCATTCCCTTCAATTTTCAAAATCCATCCTCTAAGTCAAACGCCCTCTAAGTCTAAAAGCCCTCTTTTTGGAAAAAAAAAATAAAGAAAAAATTTCCTCTTGTAACTTGTATCTCTCAATTTGGCACTGGACGACGAACACATTTCTCGTGTTCTATACGCCAATGGTTCTCGAATCACAATCATATTGGGCGAACACAATTTTCGTTTAGGGCCACATAATCGTCGTCTACACACAACCACAAATGAGCTGTAGGTTATTTGTGCACACAAATGTGCACTTTTTTTAAAAGGCTTCATTCTCCAATTTTAAAGACTCAATCCAAAATGACAAGCTTTTTTAAGTAATTTCCTGTGTATTTTCCTTACATGTATATTTTTTTTTAGAATAAACTAAAGGCTTTTAAACAGAAAAAAATAATCCCTCTAACTCGAATTTTTCGAAAAAGCCCTCTAACTCGTATTTATTTTGATATCCCGTGAAAATTCGACTGTATCAACATTTCAAAGTAATTTATAGATGATAAACATAAATATATCCATTTTATTGTGCTGTTTAGTTTTTTGTGTCTCACTGCTATTATTTTGACTGCAGCTGTATGTGTTGCGATATAGTGATGATGCCGTTTCCTCTAAAAGAAGAAGATTCTTATGTGATAAAAGCCAAACAAAATGTTATGAGTAATAAAAAAAAGAAAGAAAGATCGGAGTAGCCTCGTAGCTACAAAGTACAACAGGCTAAAACAACAAAGCAATCCGTCAGTCGACCTACAGGGTATAAAACTGGTCGAAACTTAAGCAAGCTGTATCAGTCGATCAGTTGCTCTGTGTGAATTATTATTATAAACTTTATTAATCTTATTTTTGTTTTTCAATGTGATTAACGTACAATTAATTTAATACTATGTAGAGATTTATAAATTAAATAGTATTCATTATTATTTTATATTGTTTTAATTGATAATTCAATGTCAGATATAAGTTCTCCCCAATCATTTTTATCTTTGATTATTCTTTTCCCACATATTTGTGGACATAAGGTATAACCGCCTGCCATTTTTCGTTTTAAAAAAAAAAAGTTTACCCTCGTGTGAAAATCACAAAGAAGCAAAGGTTGTATTGAATAAATATTCATTTAATTTCCTTTCAAATTTATATATGATCAATCATTTCAGATTCTTAAACGTAGAACCCGAAACAGTCTCAATTTTGTCCTTAATCTACTTAGGCGATTATGCCTTGTGACCACAGAGATTAGAATCAATTCGAGCATTTTGCATACGACGCATAGGCATCAATTTGATTCATTAATTGCTTTTAAAATTGAGCTTTTAAAGTCAATTGACTTGCATTTTTTCACATTTATACGACAAAAACTCATCGTTATTTAAGATTCTATGACGGAAAAACCGAAATAATCTCAATTTACTCAGGCGGTTATTCCTTGTGGCCACTGTATTCCGCATATATCGTCTCTCCAACGTTTGATCTGTGTTCCGACTCTTGTACTAGCGTTTAGGATCACAGTGTTGCATTCGAGGTCCAAGGGTTATATTTCATTCTTGCTATGTGTCGGGCCCAGCTCTAGTTCTGACGTCTTTATTACACCGTCTGAGAAATTCGTTGATTTTCTGGTGATTTCATTTTGTATACGTTCTAGAATTTTAAAATAGATCATTTCATTGCCCAGTTGTTTTCTAGTTTTTGAATTGATCTAGCAGAAGAATCCCACGTTTGGGAACCACAAATTATCACTGGAAATAGTCGCATCAAAGAGATATTTCGTGGAGTTGGAAGTAAGTTTTGAATTGAAAATACGTTTATGGGTCCAAAATTGTTTCGGTAATTCTAAGGTCTATTTCTTTTTCTCTTGTTTTCGACTGAGAACTGCTGTCCAGGTAAATGTTTTCTCAAACAAATTCTATGTTTTTGTTTTCAATAATTCCCTACTGTTGCCCTTTGCACATTAACTTTGTTTTCTCGGTGTTTATAATTTAACTCATTTTGCCACATCATCATCATCATCATCATCATCATCTTCTTTGCCCGCATGTTCCACTAAAGGGGTTGCGGGGGCAGTGCACGCAAAAGAGATCTCCAGGCATCCCGATCCTCCGCCGCTGACTCTAACTCCTCGGCGGGTATGCCCAAGCGTAACCAGGCGAGCTTTTGGACTTGATCCAACCATCTCATCCTGGGTCTACCGAGCGGTCGCCTACCTGACGGAGTCGCATTCAAGGCACGCCTCGGAAGTCGTACTGCAGGGGACATTCGTGCCACGTGGCCATACCATCGAAGTATGGATCTTTCCGTTCGGAGAAGAAGCTGCTCAACGTTTAGCTCTCCCCGTACTGTCGTGTTTCTCACCCTATCTCGGCGAGTAACTCCTACAACAGCACGCAGAAATCTCATCTCGGCAGCTTGTATTCGCGATCTTATTCTTTCGGTCATTACCCAAATCTCATGACCATAGGTGAGAGTTGGAACAAATACCGAATTGAACACCGATAACTTGGCTTTCACCCCAAGCTCGGCCTTCCTGATGACAGACCTTCCAAGCTGTTTCAAAATTGACCCAGCTTGGCCAATCCTACAGGAAAGCTCAGTATTGCTCCTCCCATCACTCGTGAAAAAGACCCCGAGATACTTAAACTTCTCCACCTGTTTCAATGGAACTCCGCTGACCTGCAGAGTGCATTGCACAGGCGTTCTAGAAATGACCATCACCTCGGATAACTAAGTCATCTGCAAAAAGCAGGTGACTTACCCTCAGCTCCCCCAGTGTCAAACATTCTTCACCACGGTTGCGTTGTAACATCCAATCCATGTATATAATGAAAAGGAGAGGTGACAAGACGCACCCTTGGCGAAGTCCAACGCCCACAGTAAAAGGTGTTGATTTACTGCCGTTAATCCGTTTGCCATATTCTTTTTCTAAATCTTGTCATTTGCTCCGCGTATTATCAAACGTTATTGCCATAAGCATAATATCATCCGCAAATTTTAGTTTGCTTAGGTATTTACTGTCTGTTTTTAGGGTTTCGTTCCAAAGGAATAACGAAACTCTTACGGAATCACTTCGGTGTCTGTCTGTCGCCTTTTTAATTCTGATGAATCTCAGTTCATTGAACGTAAAATATATTCTAGAAGAACAGAAAGAAATTCAGGCGAAAGCGGGTTCTCCGGTCTAATTCCATGTCCTAGATTAAATTTTCTACCTTTGTTTTCAAAAGAAACTCTACAGAGCACTGTAATTCGTACTTAGGACTTTGAGTATTTTTATCATTTTGTAAGAATAAGTATAAATGCAGAAGGTGAATTCGTCTCTTGTTCATTCGTTTGAACACATATCTCTAAGTTAACTAACGCCTTTTCACCAAGAGGACCAAGTAAACGATTGCTTTCTAATCGAATTACGTCAAATGAAATTTTTTTCAATTGATTGGTTAATTTTAATCACCTTAGACGGCCTAACACGAGTAGTGTTAACGCAAAGAAAGAATTTCAGCCTCTCTTGGTAGTTGCCGCTTATCACCTCAGAGCCACGGAAATTAAATGTTGGTCCACAAGCCTTCTTTCATCAACAAGACCTTCAACAATCAAGACCTCAATAAAAACAAATCCAAGCACTACGCTAATTTCTTCTTTTTATTTGGTTGTTCATTCATATCCTCATCGTCGTCATTGGCTTCCGCCTTCTCATCATCTCCCTCTTCCTCATCTTCACCACTTTCTTCTTCATCGCTGTCCTCCTCGTCTTCTTCCTCTTCCGAAGACGATAAACAAATAGGACCCGTACTTTTCGCAAACATGATCGTCTTGCCATACCGTCGGGACTCTGAAAGTCAAATTTTCATCACGAAAACAAATTCCCTGTTTCAAAATTTCATACCTGCTCGTAGTAAAAGTTGCCGGCAAGTGTTTCCAATCGAGTTCTTTCCCTGGTCTTCAGAAAGGCCAAATATCAGAGCTCTGTGGAATACATTTCATTCATTAACTAGTAGTTCAACTGAATAACTTTGAGTGAGTTCATAAACACTGCGACAAAGCAATTATAAACGCAATGCTTTGCTGCCGGAATGATCCTTTTACGAACTCACCCTTTTCTTTTTTAAATTGACTTACAAGTTGCTAACATCGTAAGGACCCCTCAGCTCGAAAACACTCTTCGCTCCACTGGTCAAGATCACGTTCTTTGATTTTCCCTTCGAATGATAGTTGTGCGTCAGTTTGATCACGTCCTTCCGACAGCTCGAATTCGTTATCACCGGCGAGTATTTAATTTCGAAATGCATTCCACGCTTCGCCGCGACTTGATAGTTCTTCCGGTTCACTAGGAGTTTCCCACCTTCGGGATCGAACGTCACAATGTCACCGTTGAAAGTAGCGCAGCAGTGCTGGAATTGGAAGCAGATTACAAACTCACTGTGCACTTAAGCTCTGGGAATATTTACAGTCAACGCAGGATCTGTCTTCGGTTGGCCAGCAACTATGTGGAACTTCTTCAGGTTCAGCGAGTTTGCCTGAAAAAGAAAATTAAGGATACATTTTGTACAAGAGGCCGATTCAAACTCACCATGGCATGAGATACGGAAACATCAACGTAGACGATGGTCAATCGGTGGAGAATTCTTATTTGGTTCTTGAATTCATCTAGGAAGCTTATGTCTGCTGGTGTTGGGAATAGTTCTGAGCCCTTCCTTACGTTATCCTTCTTCGAGTGGTCGAATGTTTCTTCGATTGCAATCGTTTTGTAGCCAACTGAAAGAGGTTACCTTTGAAGTTGATGCATAATTTAACGAGAAATTGATGCTTACGTTCTATGAGTTCCTTTACTATGTCTTTTATTAGTTGTTGGTCTTTGTTGTAGGGGATACATAAGTCATAGAAACCTTTTGTTATTTCCATTTCTCTGAACTTTTCTTCTATTCAAAACGAATTGTAGGTCGTTTGGGAAATTTGTAAACAAACAAATAACATGTCAGCCAGAGGCACATGGCAGCCGGCTGTCAAAAATGTTGAAGTTGAGACTTGAGGTGGAAACACAAGTCTGCGCAGGTATGTCGAAACGTTTTTATGATTTTCTTGCTTATTCGATACCCGGCGAGTTTTGTTATTATTTTAGATTTCCAGAGTACCTAGGCTTAATTTAGACACGCCTAGTCTCTACTCTGTTTTAACAGTCAAAAGATGATTGTTTAGTATATTAGTGACCCAGGAATTGATGCGAAATTTGCTTCTTACAAATGTTCTGCTTTTGTTTGCAGTTACCCATCGTACCTGAAACGTAATATTGTTTGTTAGATTGTTGACTAGCTTCTTGAGGGTTATTTTGATACCCTCCCGTAAGACATTCGTCCTTCCTTTGTTACTATATCTAAGGACGTTTCAACATTTAGTCACTTGCTAACAAGAAGACAAGGAGAAAATGTACTCACCGTACGCAAACTTTTGTGGATTGATTTTGGCAATATTAGTTGTTGTTTTTGTTATAACTTTAGAATGGTTAAGAGTATTGAATTAACTTTGGTAAATTCTGAAGGTTTTTGCTTTGCTCTTTTCAAATATACCTTTCAAAATAAATTGCCACATATGGTGTGGGAATAAACGCATTTTTTTTGCCAAATTTCTCAATCGGACGCAAACTTTTGTGGAGCACTGTAAGCTATTTTCACTTTTTTATAGCAACTATTATTGCTGCAAGAAATGTCTTTTGTAAATAGTTTTTAACACCAAAAATAGATAACATAAAAATGAATTAAAAGTGGAAAGACTTAGAAGACACGTTAGCGTGGACTTCCTTTCAAACAGAACTACAGCGTGCGCCAAATAGGTTTGTGCCGTATAAACCGGTGCTGGGATGTGGCCAAATCTGAGGTTATGGTTATTTCTAGAATGCCTGTTGAAGTCACTCTGCATGCTAGTTGAGTCCCATTGAAACAGGTGGAGAATTTAAAATATTTCGGTGTCTTTTTCACAAGTGATGGGAGGAGCAATACTGAGCTTTCCTGTAGGATTGGCTAAGCTTGGTCAATTTTAAAACAGCGAGATCTGTAATCAAGAAGGCCGATCTTGGTGTCAAGACCAAGTTGTCGGTCTTTACCTCGGTATTTCTGCCGTCGTATCGGAGAAGATCGCAGTAATTATCAGTGTTCACCCTACAAAAAAGTTTTAAGTTATCGCCATATACAAGACATGTTTAATACTTAAATTTCGCAGATACACTCTACTCCCTCGAAGTCGAATTTCCCTCTAACTCGATTTTTTTCGCCATATTTTGGCATTCTCCTTCCCAATTTTCCATACAAAAACCATCCTCCAAGTTAAACTCCCTCTAACTTGAACTAATTTTGATGTCCCGTGCAAATTCAACTTATATCATTGATATATAAAAGAAACAGTAACGGTCCAAGATGGCTTCCCTGTTTAACGGCAGAAGGAATGGAATGCTGAGAGAAGAGCAATCGCAACAACTCACAGTCAGTGAAAAGTTTACAACTAACTAATTAAGAATAGACCTCAAAAACATTTGAAGGAAAGACATCCGGTCCTTATTTTCTAGCTACATCGAAAGACGATATCAAAATTGCAAGTATGGCAAGAATTTGGCGCGGCGGAGGGTTATAATGGTCTGTTGAAAACATATATTTTTTTGAAGTTAGCATTATTTATATAAGCACGTCAATGTAGCATCAAATGAAAGATTAAACTGCCACGATTAAAAAAGTGTGGGTGCCAGACCCGTCAGACGTGCTAATAGTATGTTAAAAAAATCACCTTTTTGAAACATTGGTTTTGGAACAGAGATGGCGGCAGATGAGTTCTTAATAATACGGCCAACGGCGACGCTCTCGGCCTCAGCGATTTTATTGGCACCGGATGAACGCAGACCATCCGCCCAAGGGTTAAAAGTGGGTCTGGCCTCCCAGCTGGGGGTTGTGCGTGGGGTTAACTTCCTCACTACGTAAAAAAATACTTAGTTCCGCAACTAATAGTAGCCGCGGATACGGACGGAATCACTGTTGACAAATCAAGCAAACGACATAAGGACAACGCTTTTCGGTTTTGCACGTGGAATGTAAGGCCCCTTAACAGACCACGCGCAGCCGAAGAACTCGCGGAGGCCCTGGGCTGCTGCAGACCTTACAGCAATGCAGGAGGTGCGATAGGATGGGCCGGGCAAAAAAAGGATGACAAACTGTGACATCTACTGCGGAGATTGAAGACAGCGCCTATTTGCGGATTTGTTGTTCGAGGTAGACTTAGGTAAAAAGTTTTAAGCTTTAACTACATAAGCGTACGCTTTATAACAATTCGCATCAAAGTTAAATTTGGCAATTTCAACCTAATCTGCACTCACGCCCCCATATAGGATAAGGATGACAATAGCAAGGAGGACTTCTATGATCTCCTAGAAAGAACATATGAATCTGTCGAGTAGACAGATTGAAAATAGGACGCAAATAAATTGCAGACCATGCATAAGTTGCTCAGACCATACAGTTTGGAAGATCCATAGCACTACGCTTAAAATGAATAAAGTCCTAAAACGGACTGCTATTTCAACCAATAATATGTAATTACCATAGGAAAATATTTAAGGTAGATAGATTCCCGATGGTTCTTTAAATAGCTTTTTTATTTAGTTCTTGAATATTCTGCTGGATGTTATTCTCGACTTCTGTCACGCTGTCATCTTTCAGGGATATTTCTTTTTTGGCTCTGAGTACCCCCCATCGGGCATGGAAGATCTTGCCTCATGGGGTCTGATCGTATGTGTCTTCTAGGGAAACTCTCGCCTTCATAGGACGTACCCGGACGCCAAACCTCTACTTGTTTCTATTGCTCTTGGGATTGCGCCGCCAAATTGTAGGCTTGCTCTAACCCGCGTAGTGTCATTAACTGCACGAGGTCTTTGTTGGCAACGCCCGTTGCCATAGAAACCCAGCGAAGGGAAATTTGACAGTCGACTTTCGGTTGGTCCTTTTATTTGAATTGATTCCATTTTTGACCAGCCAACTGAGCAGACCACTAATTTTGTAACCCTATTTACTTTGTTTTTAAAACCAAAATTGGAGTTTTTAAATAAATTATAATTGTTGACAGAAGTGGTCTTTTGTTGTAATTAACAGTCTTCTTTAACGTTCCCTCCGTCTTCCCGATTTATCCACACCTCTTGTAACATCTTTTAGATGAATCCTACCGAACAAAACTTTGGAAAAAATAGCCAAGGAATCTCACTTCAGATTTCCTTCAATCGGAAGTACAAAATGTGTTGCATCAACAGTTGTCACTTTATTAAAATTCACTAAGAAATTTCATAAAAACACCATCTATCATCTTGTCTTCACACAAGAGTCTCCCACGCGCGCTTCAGTTTCACTTTCATTGTTACTCTCAGACGTGCTGCTGCTGTTTTCTGGTTCATCATCCTCTCCCTGAAATGGTCCTTTGTTCACAAACGATTTGGCCCGTTCTCGACGTGTTTTTATCAAGCACTTATGACCGGGGCAATCGTAATTCTGCGTGTAACACTTTTCCCGACAGCAAATGCGACACAACCGGAATTCACACTTAATTCCCTGCAAGGACACAAAGGAAATCCTTAAAAACTTAAACTCATATCAAATTACTCCACAAACTCACCACCGGATTCGTACACAGGTCACAGCTTTCTAAACTCCGCTCATGCTTCCCTTCGGGCTTGTTGGGGCGACGATTTTTTCTTCTCAATCGTTTCATTTTTTTGCGCGAAATTTCATTGCCATCATTGTCGAAGTAATGACGCTTAACCGTATTAGGGTCATGAGCAATTCGGACTTTTTCCTCAATAGTCTTTTTATGCTGCTCTGGTGGTGGTCTAATGTAGGGTTGACACAGCCATGGTGGGAGGGAGAGGTTGTACTGGAATATAAAGAAAAAAAAAATAATGTGGTTGGTTGGGCATAAGAAATTTGAAGCTTACCCCTTCGTCAGCAGTGGCTATGCTAGGATCGACTTCTTCGTCGACGTAGGTTAGTTCTCCGTTGTGGTAGGGGTTGTACTTGTCCTTCAACATGGCGACGACACTTCGAAACTGGGTTATCTCTCGAGAAACGGCTAACGCTTCGCGGGCGTTCGCATTCGGACGGAGGTTGAGTCTGAAACGAAGAAAATAGTTTTTATGGAGGTGGAGGAGCAGTTTAATTTAGATTATGCGCACAATAAATGCATTTGAGTGGGTTGCAATCCATTAATGCACATTTATAAAGATAATGGTTGCGACTAATTGATTTTGCTGCAGTTCATAATGGTGTGCAGGCAGTAATTCATTAGCGAACTAGATGTGTAGGTGTCTTCAGGTGATTTAACAACAAATTAATTCGACCGCAGGGTTTATTTATATAAATAAGTCACGCGCAGTACGTAATTGTCATTTCGAGGAATTATTATGGCCTTAAACACTCATTTTCTTCGTTGCCATTGATGAGTAGTCAATTTAATTTGCAGCATCGCAGGTTTTAATAAGTTTTAATTGCCAACAAACCAAAAAAGGCAAACTGGGTTGCGAGCGCAAGTGGAAGATTAACAGAGGAGGTAATTAGGGGCGAGTTAAGAATGAGTCTCGAGGCTATCTTAGCTAAATCCGAATTTTGATCCAGAATTGTCTAGAATTGAGAATTGAGTCTATAATTTTAAGTCTTTCTATCTCTCCCTCGGTACCTTCGCCCCGTGCTGTGTCCTAAACAGGATACTTAAGGGTAGCCCCAACCCCTTTAGCACGCACCAAATATAAAAAAAAAAAAAAAATTTAAGTTGATTCGTATGAAGAGCCAAAGCTTGTATATGTTAGTTTTATGAATCTCCCTTGAAAGACCGACATATCATTCCCTTTCTCTCCAAGTCAAGCTTGGACACCTTCATAATAATAAAATTGAAGACAAATGATTAACTAAGCAAAAGACGATGATTAGTTTAAAACAATAAATTTTTTCAGTAGTTATTTCACAAAATTTTTCGGAAAAATTCTATCATTTAAACAAGATAACCCGATTTTTAAAGAGACTTAAAACAACGAGCTACAAGCCATTCTCGGACGGCTATTTATGAAGTTTAACTTTTCCATCGCGAGCCTTTATTTTCAATTGACACTTTCATAGTAGAGCGATAGAGCTGTATTGTAAGAAATCCATTGGATTTAATTTGGACTGTCGAGCAAGGATACTAAAAATACAAAGCAAAAAATACTAGAGCAAAGCAACTCCTCAGTCTCACGAGCCAGCTCACCCAAAAGCATCCTAAGATTCATTACGAACTCGGGCCTTCTGCGTGAGCCATAAGCGGGGGCAGTCACAATAGGCCCACTCGTGGCCGCAGTGACACAGGCGACACATTCCCACCCCCTCCCCCCCTAACTCTAACTCTAAGGATACTAAAGGTTGCTTTTTTAAAAGCTATAGGAAAGTTTTTCAAAAAAAAAAAACACATAAAATTCAGAAAAATGCATGAAATCTTTATTTGAATCGATAGTACGGTCCATATAATTTAATGTTTGAAGATTATTTCATGCAAATGTTGACCTTGACTGCGCCGCAAATGGTCCATCCGCTTAGTCATACTCTTTCCAACATTTCGGCCGGTATCTCACGAATAAATGCTTCAATGTTGTCTTCCAATGTGTCAATTGAAGCGGGCTTGTCTGTATAGACATGAGCTTTAATAAAGCCACACAAAAAATAGTCTAAAGGCGTTAAATCGTACGATCTAGACGGCCAATTAACCGGTCCTGAACGTGAAATAAAATGTTCACCGAACTCGCCTCTCAATAAGTCCATTGTTGCGCGTGCTGTGTGGCATGTGGCACCGTCTTGTTGAAACCACATGTCATGCAAGTCAAGCTCTTGCATTTTGGGCAAAAAACAGTTAGATATCATCTCACGGTAGCGCTCACCATTCACAGTTACGTTACGATTCACATCATCTTTGAAGAAGTACGGTCCAATGATGCCACCAGCCCATAAACCGCACCAAACTATAACTTTTTCCTGGATGCATTGGTAGCTCTTGCAATGCTTCTGGCTGATATTCACTCCAAAATCGACAATTCTGCTTATTTACGTACCCATTGAGCCAAAAATGAGCTGACCATAAAATGGAAGAAGCGCGCGATGAACTTTCTTAACAGAGCACGCATTTTGATAATAAAATTCAATAATTTGCAAGCGTTGTTCGTTTGTAAGACGATTCATGGTTAAATTATAGACCAAACTGAAGATTTGACAGTGAAACAAAACACGAAACGTGCGTCAGCTGTTTAAACCAGTGTTGCCAAAAAGATAATAGGTAAAAAATCACCCTTTATAAACATCATTATTAGTGGCTTAACAGCCCACGAAGGGCTAGCTCCTCCATTGTGTTGTGCGCGTTATAATTTTTGACGCATGTGAAGTCATGTGCGGCTTAGTATTAAGAATCTCAGAAACAACAAATTAATGTTACAATGTGCTATATGTCGCTATGGCTCACAGATGTTTTCATTGAAACTCAATAACGTGAATGTAGTCACGGGTAAAAAAGTATTAACTTAAAAATGTGTTTGCTGTTGTATTTGGCCATTAGTTTTTTTAACTACATATTTTAGTAGAGGCTCCCAGTATTTTTATATATGTAAATAGTTCAATTTCATAAATAAAAGTAGACACGAGGTTTCGCCGAAAGTTGTGTTATTTCAGCCTTTTTTTTTTAACTTTTTGAGTGGAACATTTCCACCGTACATTATTTTTTCTTAACGCTGAACTGTTTACGCAGTGGATGGTATGAAAGCTCTCTTCTTCCCAACCTTATTCCCAAATATCACCGTACTTATCTTATTTTAGCAAAATGTTCATAAATTATAGGATATACCCACAAAATTAATACTTCTATTTGTGAAGGCTGAACCAAAGTGCGTCCAGTGGTTTTTGAGATTACCCCGGACAACCATCAATTCCGTGGTTCAGAATTTGTTTGAATCCATTAGATGATGAACAGCTTTCATTCTTAAGTTTTAAGGAGTTTGTTTTTGGAAATCCGAATAATCTTAGGTGTTCAAAACACTCGTAGGCCTTCAACAACCTTTATTACAGGCCACATCACCTCCTCATTCCACTTCTTTCTACACGAAACCTATTATTACAGATGTTTTCGTCAGAGTACAAAGTTTTCATTGCCACAAGCTTCTTCCTTAAGTAGAACTTTTAGTTGCGGTGTTTTTGCTAATTAAAAGCCTTCCGGTGCAATAGTCTCAAAACATGCATTTCACCTCGTTTGTCAAAACATTTTCATTACCGCAACTCGAGAAAGACTTTGAAAAACACCAGAAGCACTTTTGTCTGTCTCGTACCACAAGCATTTAGCATCTTTAAGTTTTAAAATATTACACAAAGCACTTTACAAAAAACAAAAAAACAAAAAACTTACAAGTGATGAAACATTTTAAATAAATGTCCACGAATATACGATATCGGACAAGGGTAGATTTCTACAAAGTTTAGGTACTCATTGGCCATGTCCCATGTGGTCGGTGTGATTCCCATGAATATAGCCGGATTGTGTAGGTTGCCTTCGGCAGACATAACTCCATTAACTTTAGTTTCCTCAATACACCTCTCGACGTCCTCCAGTGACAGAATATTCCCATTGGCGAACATGGGTATTTTAATATTCTCCCTGAACGGACAAAAAAAAATATATAAAAGAAAGAAAATGTGTTTTTGTATAAGTCTCGTGGTGTAGCGTACAGTTGAAAGCTAAATCTCATTAAATACACACGCAAGGATAACCTACCTAACGTCCTTGATGTAGCTCCAATCGGCAACACCAGTGAGGGGGCCCTTTTGTTCTCGTGTCCTGCCATGTACAGTCAACAGCTGGCATCCTGCTGCCTCGAGCATTTGCGCGTATTTGATTGTCCTTTGTCTGTCTTCGAAAACACGAATTTTGCATGTCACCGGGACGGACAGACTGTCGTGGAGGGTTTTCACTACAAAAGATGGTGATGGAATTTTTTTTTAGTTTTTGGTGGGTGCGGGGGTAAATTGGCTCTGGTCATGGGACTGTGTGAGAGAGATCCACGACGATAAATCTGAAAGTGTCATGTGTCACGACACTTAGCAGGTCGCCGTTATTGTCATCGTTGTTGTCTTTGTCGTCTCTGGGTGGGTTTATATTGATGTCATTAATTTCCAAGAGCCCGGTCACCTTTTAAATTCTTCCCTGTCTGGCAAACTCAACTCACCTATACTCTCGAGCAGATCCCATTCATCCTGAAGGAAAGCTCCGTAGTGTCCACGTTTTGCTATCGCCTGCGGACATCCAAGATTTATGTCGATGGCGTCACAGTGTTCTTGTGCCAGGAGTGCAGCTTCTAGTATTGTTTTCGGCTCATTCCCGCAGAACTGTGTCAACGGACGAGAAATACAAAAAAACAGTTCGTTGGAAATGCAATTAAATGTAATTCAGTTCAGCCGGGCCATCGTTGGACAGCCAACCTCGTGGTAATTGAATGCAATTGCCAGCACTGGGGCAGGACAAGGAGGAGGATAAATTCTTCTTTTTTTTTCCACTTCCTTGCTCGCAATTATTTGGCATCGATTCAGAATCTCAACTGAAATCAGTATGGCCCTTAATCGAAACCCTTTAATTACAGAGCCAGGAAGCGAGTGCTTAACAATCTCCAATTTACGGATGGTTTCAGTTACCATGACCTCGATACACAGCCGGCAGTCACTTTTTACGAATCTCAATTAAAACTCAAGTATTTTTTGGTGCCAATTTAAGTTTCGGTTGCCGAGCACGATGTCCCGACGCTCTGTTTTTTGTTTTTTTTTTGGAGAAGTTTTACAATTACCTGTATAATTAGTGGGCGATCCTCGGGACAAGTTTGAAGAGCTTCTTTGCGGTATTTCGGGTCCTTCGAGAATAGATTACTATGGAACATGGGAGAGTAGCAAAGTTGAGCACCGTATTTTCTGCATAGCAATCTCCAGGCGAGTTCACTTTGGTCTACCATGGGAGCGACCTCAAAAAATTGAAAAGGGAAGTGAATTTTGAGGGGGGAATAGGAAAAAGTTTGAGGGATGAGAAACTTACGACATATTTGGGAGACTTCAGGACGTTCTTGTAAAAGTCCCATGCGGATGATTTTGAGATGTTGTTGGAGTTGGTTGGTGTCTCTTGCTTGTTGTTTTCCATCACCATTGTCCTGCAAAAGATAAAAGAGAAACTTTTAATCGATGTTTGATGGCAATTGAAGAATTTCAAATTCAGAAAGATGAAGCAGAACTGTTTGAAGTCTCTACAGGTTCAGGATTCTTCAGCCATTGTGGTTTAGAGTGGTTGAGTAGACTTCGGATGCCAGAACACATCTCACAACGGATTAAAGGTGGTCGACTTTTCGAGTTAAGAATACGTTTTTATTTATGACAGCTTATTTATTTTCAAATGGTTATGGAGCACGAACTGCAAGTGCTTTTAGGCTGCAGAATGTTTTAAGTTCTTTACGATTCACATTCCACTTACACCACTGTGAATTTTTCGCATTTGAAGAGTGTTGTAGCTGGCTTTTTACCAAAAAAAAAAGTGATCAGTAACAGTCCTTTGTGTAAAACATTGCATTGTGATCTTCAAAGACATACAAAACAGTTCAGTTTATGCTCCATAGCTCCATTTTGTTGGTTTTCATAAGGAGTTGGGTAGAATATGTTTTTTGTTTGTTCTCAGATATGTAATACGTAATTTTTATTTTTATGGGTATTCCTGTCATAGGATTCAGCCACTATACCATATTCACTACCATATGCTGTAGTTGACTTATAGGAATTCGAATTCACCGCTCAATATACCCGAATTCCTGACTTTTGATGTTTCCTGACTTTTAGTGTTTCAGGTATAGTGGGGGTGGTATAGCTGAGTCCTGCATAACTTTAGTCCCGTATATACTGTGCTATATAGCTTGCGCAAATTTTAGTGCGCTGAATTTTCACTTTGTGTGTGATAATCAATGGAGCCACTAACATAAATGCAAAAATAACTCTAATACCTCTTTCTTCTCTTCTGCAGTGAAAAAATATTTTTTGCTTTTTTCGAGGTCAAAATGTTATTATCTGGTTAGTTGGAATAAAGTGAATATTCAATGCTTATCGTGTCTTAAGTAAAATACATCTTAATCTTCTGTAACATTTTTTTTTCTAGTGCAAAACAGTCTTTTAGTGGGAAAATCATAATACAACACAATCCCAAAGTAGTCTCAGATTCTGTCGTGTATTGCAAGAGTTTTGAAACGCTCCATCAGATTTATTTATTACATTTTTTATACATAAACTAGCTTTTCCCGGGGCGCCCTGCTACGCATAAAATAAAACAAATTTAAAAAAAAGCTACAGTTTTACAACTTTGGAACTTCATATCTTTATAACGATACTTTTCACTGACTAAACTCGAAGGAAAGCTCAATCTCATTTTCAAAGACCTTTTGGTTGATATATCACTCGGCAGGATCAGGCGAAATTTGAAAGTCAGTCCCCACACTTCTCCTCAGTGGGAGCCATCCCGCCGCAAAAAAATTGGTACCAAAACTTTTTTGACAGAATTCTGAACAAAGTTGCCAAAGACATCAATACTCTATCTCTTACCATTTAGAAGTCTATAAAGGACAAATAAACATTGATTTTTATATATAGAGATGGAAAAAAAAATTCAAATCAAGATCCACGACTTCAATCGAAAAGAGCTCATTTGTCTAGCCCTCTTTTTTGGACTCAAAAGGCAATTGAGTAATAGAGCTATGTATATCCTGAAGGACAAAGCTTGCTTTTCATAAAACCCTGATCATTCTAGTCCTGTTCTATGGAGCGAAGACATAGACACTGTCAAAAGCGGATAAAGAAGCTCCTGGTTTCTTCGAGAGAAAATTTCTGTGTGTGCTTTTGGGCCTTGTTGCGCATGGAGGAGAAGATTTAACGACGAGTTATACGGGCTATAGACGGCAACTTCATAATACCCCCCTCGTAGAAGCCCACCTCCTTATTTGCGAAGAACTCGGACAGCCACTTTTCACAAGCCTCTTTTGAGTTCAACTTCACACCCTCCAAGGGCGTTCGCCATGGACAGGAACAGGTGGTAATCACTTGGCGCTATGTCCGGGCTATATGGTGGATGCGATAAAACCTCCCATCCGAGCTCCCGTAGCTTCTGAAGAGTCATCAACGAAGTGTGTGGTCTGGCGTCGTCCTGGTGGAACACTACACCCTTCCTGTTGGCCAATTCTGGACGCTTCTGGTCGATCGCTTGCTTAAAGTGGTCCAGTTGTTCGGAGTATGTATTGTATTAGGCGGCGTAACAGCCCGTTGAGAGCCAGAGCCTAGCTTTTTCGCACCTCCACTGTGTTGTGCGCGCTATAATTTTGACACATTTGGAGCGGACCTACTGTTTAATGCCGGTTCCGAACGGCGAATTGCAAAAGCTTTTCATGATAGAAGTACTCCAGGAGGGTTGTCAGTCGTTCGCTGGAGGTGGGGCCGTGAAAAATGTTTGTGGTGTTATTTCCCCAAGCCGGATTCGAACCTAGGTACTCTCGCTTAACAGTCCGACGCACTAACGATTAAGCCACGGCGCCCATTCGGAGTAGATGGTAGAATTAAGCGTCTGGCCATATGGGAGCAGCTCATAGTGGATGATTTCCTTCCAATCCCACCAAACACACAGCAAAACCTTCCTGGCCGTCAATTCCGGCTTGGCCACTATTTGGCCACGACCGTTTTCGCTTGATATTGTCGTATGTGATCCATTTTTCGTCGCCAGTGACCATCCGCTCCAAAAATGGGTCGAGTTCGTTCCGTTTCAGCAGCATATCGCAGGCGTTGATTCGGTCCAGAAGGTTTTTTTGCGTCAAATCATGCGGCTCCCAAACATCAAGCTTTTTTTTGTATCCAGCCTTCTGCAGATGGTTTAAAATGGTTTAGTGACTAACTCCCATCTCCTGGGCGATGTCACGAGATGCCACATGCCGGTCTAACTCGATGTTTTCCATGATTCGATCGGTATACGTCGTCACAGGTCTTCCGCCGGCTGGCTTATCCATGGTGTCGTTTTCACCGGCTCTGAATCGTCGAAACCATTCCTCCGCGGTTCGAAGTGATAGAGTACCATCCCCCAAAACACCATTAATCTCACGGAACGTTTCTCTAGCGGATTTGCCTTTAACGAAGGAAAACTTTAAATTAGCGCGCATTTCGGCGTTAGTGTACTCCATGTTTACACGTCTATAATTGTTGAACGCAATATCCAAACTAATCATGCATAGCGTCGTTTTGTAGGTTATGTCAAGACCTTCCAAATGATGTATTGCCAGATACGAGCTCTGCAGCGCTTTGTAGCCGGAAAATTCAAAAGACAAAAAGGCGGAAGGGAGATATTTGACAACCTAATATATTAAATAAAATAGAAACAGAAAAATAATACACTGCTCCGGCCCCAAAAGTCTTTTAATCCGAACTCCTGGGATAATACGACAAAGGGCGTCTGCGAATTAAACGGTGCACAAAGGTGGAGGGCAACATGCACCAACTTGGTGTACTTGGTGTTTTGAAAACAACTGGCAAAAGATCGTACCGGTTGTCGGCATGATAGTTGAGGCTCAGATACACTCCGGACTGTACCGCCAATCAAAGAAGAAGAATAAAACAAGCACATGATTTCTTATGCCTACACACCCAATACCAACAAATAACTTGACAGGAAAAAAAAAACACAGAATATGAAAATTGAACAAATAAAGATCCAACAAACTCTAAGGTAACTCGACAAAGAAATGAAAATTCAGTTCTAGGGTCCTGAGGAGCCTCATCGGGTACCGTTCGCAGAGATTTATATGCGATTTTACAGAGATTACACTCCGAAAGTGTTGTCGAATCGCTCTATTTCATTTTATTAAATTACACATATTGAATTATGATCCACAATAAATAAAAAAGACTAAGTAGTAGCAGTGATTTTATTTCAATTAAAAAAAAAAATTTAATTTTATACCAACCGAACACGAGACATCTGCCCTATTTTTAAAACTGAAGAATTGGAAGGAAAAACAAATTTTCGTTGCGCGAAAATAAATGTCGGCGAAGTTTTCATTTTATGATAGGAAGATGTAAGTGTCGCATAAAAAATAAGCATCCAATGTATAATGAGTGAAGGTATTTTCAGATGTTGTGTAATCTCCACATAAAAGTCCTTACCACAAGTCCGTGCACCTAAAGCTCCATGGTCAAAGCACATGGTCTTCCTACAATAATGGCAGCCGACACGTGGACGCATCTCATATTTCCAATGTTCACATTCCTCCGATTTCGATAAGGGTAATTGAAAAGGGTTTTACAATTCCAAAGGAAATTCCTCACCCATTAATCAGCCTCGATACATTATTGTTTGTGTTTGATTTGTATCCTTTTTCAAGCCGCCCTCTACCCCCTTCGGCATTCATTACTCAATAAAAGTATTGAATGGAAATTCCTTCTTATCCTTGGCCTTCGGTCAAACTGCGGTTGATCTCTGTCACATCCGGCCATTAATAACATTCTCGTGTCCCTCTTGTATCGGTGGAAGTTAGAAGAGGCCTTGTCATTGAAATGTGATACCGAATCGATTGAGAAGGTGAAGAGGTTAAGCCAACATAAAAACATTTCATTTCGAACATTTGTTGAGCTTGCACTTTAAATTTGTCGAGCATTTATGAAGGAGTCGAATTTAACAATTTGTGGGACCTACAGTTCGTCGAGGCTCTGTAATCGAGCTTGCACATCATGGAGGACTCGAAATCGTAGTCATTCTTCTGTCGGCGTTATCAAATCCATCACTCATCTCATAATTTCCGTCTATTTATAGCCGTCTGTGGCAAACGAAGTCGCCAGACGATCCCTCCCGGTCATTAGAGATGTTAAAATAAATTCTGCTCCAATTCGTCGCCACTCGGGCAGGACAAAGAGCACCCAGCGCTATCACACAACTCCAATCGCCGCTAATCCTTGTTCGCAGGCAAAATTATATAAATCACAAAAGACCGTCCCCACCCGCGCCGAAAATTCCGAAATAACCGAAAACATATTCCAGCATGGGACATCGTTGGACGAGGACGAGGAAAGTCCTTCCCGTGGCTGGCATTGGCATTAAAATTATCGGGCTCCGTCTCATCGTCATCGGCCAACCCCCGAAAACCTCTCTGCATGTGTGTGTGTGTGTGTGTGCCCACCACTATCCTCGTCCTGTTGCATTTAATCGAGCGGAAAATTGCCCATCATGCAATGCGATGTTTATTGCATTAAGCTTTCAAATCCGAAAGTAAAACAACAACAGCAGCAGCGGATCCAACTTAATCCTATACGTGTCCAGTGGAACAATGGAATTGCAGTGCAGAATGCCCTGTGAACAAATATTCCAACAAAATATGCTCCACAATGACTCCGATATCGATTTGGAGGAGGGTTCTTATTTTTTTTTTTTTTGGTTGTGTCGCAAAACAGGTCAACCCTTCACGGCAGCATCAGCGCCTGGATAGTAAAACGTACCCCGGAACAATATAATTACCGACACAGTAATTCAATTAAGTTTATTATACCGTGAAACAAAAAGAGGACATCGGGCAATTTTGCGCACAAAAACGGGGGATCCTTTGTGCTGAGCCATCCTATCAATTAAAACTGCTCCAGTCGGGCTGCTTTAGAGTCGTGTCTATCAGCCAGAAATCACATCCATTCAATGTTATCCCATGGATGGAATCAATTTAACGCAAGGCAGCACACGGCGCAAGTTTGAGGCGCCTCCCACTGTCCCACTCTGTCTTGCAGTCGGCTTGAGGCTTCTGTGTGCACGCCTTATCTCAGGAACACGTGACACACTAGAGGTCGTACGTTACCCGAATTAAATTAACATTTTTCGGCAGCTTATGCAAATCAACTTTGTCTGAATTTATGAACGAGACAGCTGAGTGTTTGTGGGGACACGCGGTAATGTTCGTTAAACAAATGGCAGTGTCCTTTTTTTTGTTCCTTGCTATCAGATCGGAGCATGTTAGCAACACAAAATTGTGGGGTTTGGAAGGCCATCTCCAGGCGAATGAGGAATAAAATTGAATTTTATCGCGGGGCGTTGTTAAGGAAGAAACAAGTGTTCTCCTTTTATCCGGCCGTGGGCGAGAATTAACGACGACGAAGCGTTTTGACGCGCATTGATTGAAGGGTCCTTAAGGGCTTTCGTGACAACTTCCACTGCGACCGGCTGAGATGTTTATTTGTCAAAAGATATTTTTGGAGCACGGACATGATGGGGTGGCAAGGCCGGGTAATTTGCTCTTTTCGGAGACCTTTTTGCTTAATTTGAATTCGATTTGGAAAATTGGAACCATTTAGACTAATTGTTCGTGGACCCCGTTCATGGACATTCAGGCAATGTTCTCTTTTTTTTGTGAGGAATTTACATTTTTGGGTATTTGGGTATGAATTTTGTTTCAAATTTCATGCACGAAGTTCATGAGTTGTAGCAAGATGTCAGTAAACGGCAAGATGGCTGGTCTACGAAACGAGGCCGTTATATCAATGGCTGCCACTTGGTTGTTATGTAACTGTCAAAAAGTTTCTATGATTTTGGGTCAATGTTTAGTTTATCAACAATCAACCAACATTTTAAACAGAGTCAAAAAGGCTAATTATTCATGGATCCTGTGCAGGAGACTTTTGGGGTTGTAGCCATTGTTCCATCACTATGATGGATGATGACCGTCAATTGAATTTCGATCTCTTTTCCGGCAGGTAATCCCTGGGCATCCAAGTTATGTCCCATATTATTACCTTCGCCAATTAACTAGTTTTATATTTTAATTTTCATTGAAACACGCACTTTTTGAAGTAACATTTAGTTGTTTTACTAACAAAATTGATTTAGTTTCTTTACATGAAACACACGACCTGCAGCCACAGATGTCAGAAGTAAGGCTGGGTTGGGCTGGGCTGTAGAGTGAACAGTCATATCCGTAGAAATTCATAGGTCGCTGGTTCATATCCGGCTCGAAGGACCGAAATGCTCGCGTTACGAACAACGGAAGAACGTTATAAAAAATTGCAAATTAAATCGTAGGAAACTCACTATCAATTTAGGGAAATAAAGCACGGTTGTTCCGGTTTACGCGTACAAAGTTCTTAAAATTGTATTGCCCAAATGTCCTGTTAATAAACACAATTTTTTGTTTACATATTTGGATTTTGCCTTTTGACGCTTGTCTTCTTCGTTTTTCGCAATTTCGAGGTGTCTTCGTGTGTTGCAGATCGAACAGAAACTAAGGCGGCTTTTTTTTTTTTTTTTTTTTATGGTTTGCGCCAATGGATGTGGAATCTTCGTAAGATACTGGCAACCCGTGTTACCAGCATGCACGATTCGCGGGATGTCTCCTCGCGCTTACGTACTAAACCACACCCCTGCACTCGTCAACCACTCTCCCCGCGGGACTGCCGTTAGGTATTACTTCGCGGGGCTGGTCAGCTATTAGGCTCGGTCTGCCGCCTCTTGGGCTCTTCTCAGGGCTTCTGCTCTTCTCAGAGCGGCCTGCACCCTCACGATGAAAGAGCTGATCTCTGTCCACTCGCCGTCTGATCTAGTCATTTGGCTAACTAGATTTTCCGGGCTTAGCATGTTGACCCTCTCTTCTCTAAATCGTACGCAGTGGAATACTGCGTGTTCCGCGTCCTCCTCTTCATCTGGGCATACCGGGCACAGGGGCGAGCTATCGTGGCCAAATCTGTAGAGGTATTTCCGATAGCCGCCGTGACCAGACAAGAGCTGCGTGAGATGGAAGTTACAGCTCCCTCTTGCTCTCTCTATCCATGCCGCGATTGTAGGGATTAGTCTGTAGGTCCACCTACCTTTGGTGGATGCGTCCCACCTGGCTTGCCACAGGGCCAGTGATGCCTCCCTCTCTTCTCTCTTGACCCTCGTTACGCTAATGCCGGTTATGCGCCGCCTAAAGTACACCCTCTGGCTCTCGTGAGCGAGGATGTCGATAGGAACCATTCCGGCTAGCACACAGGCCGCCTCGTCGGAGATAGTTCGGAAGCCGCTGATTGCTCTGATTGCGCAGAGCCTGTACGGCGCCGATAGCTTCCTCCTAAGATGTTTAGTTGCCAGTGCGCCGGCCCATACCGGGGCAGCGTAAAGGAGGACTGAGCTAACCACTCTAGATAGCAGGACTCTGCGAGCATAGCCAGGACCGCCGATGTTCGGAAGCATTCGGGAGAGTGCTGCTTGCATCAGCGATGCTTTCCTGCTGGCGTACTCGATGTGCTCCCTAAAGCGCAGCCTATTGTCAAGCATGACTCCGAGGTACTTCAGGGAGTCCTTAGATCGGATTGGTTGGTCGCCAATCTGGAAGTTCGCGTACTCCACAGTCTTGCGGCTGGTTATTAAGACCGCCTCAGTCTTGTGGGCAGCTATCTCCAGGCCGGCAGACTCCAACCAGTCTTTCACCCTTCGCACCGCCTCGTAAAATAAAACTGAGGCGGCTGTCATTGATCTTTCGGTATTAGTAATCGGCCATAGTTTTTACACAAAAATTTCAACGAAACAAAACGAAAAAAATTGCATAACCTCAATTTGTTTAAAAGCCACCACTTCTCAATCTAAGTCTCAAACATTAACAGCCAATCGGTAAATCCCCAATCAAAAAATCACCACCAGAAAACATTTTATTAACTAGTTTCCACAAATTTAATCTCCGAAAAAAATGCGAAATTTATTTATACTCGTTCTTTTTTTTTTTCTTATCGATTTAGCTACTCAGTTTGCAGCTAACCGCCCAAATCCATAAGTACACACTCCCGTCGATTTTCTCAACCCAATCAACCAAAAATAATCCTGAAATCCTTTGCCATCGATTTGGAGCATAGTGGCTGATGGAAAAATAAGAGGGAGAGATGGACGAGGGAGTTTTTCAGTTATTCGTTTTTTTTTGCAATTTTTTTTCGAAAAGCTGGTGTGGAAATTGAAAAAGTACAAATGTTTTAAAACTACTTCCGGTTTAACTACATAAACCATGGAACACTTTTTTTTCTCCCTTCCAGAACTAACTTTGTAAGCCAATCGTGTTTTTAGGATAATCTGATGGTGTATCCTATCCGCCTACTTATAGTCAAAATAAACTCTTTTACTGTTTTGGGGAAAAGTTTGAGAAAATGGCAAAAGTAGGGCAACTGGGAAATGATGTGAGTGTTGAAATTTGTAAAAATATGAAATTTGTTTGAATAAAATATATGTAAATAGTTTTTGTTTGTCTGGTGGAACAACTTATTGACTCCCTTGCATGGTTCGTAAACGAGCTAGTTGTTATGTTTTGCTTTCTGAGCGATAAGCTTATATAGCGCTAAAATATCGGTATAGGGGAAATTCATTTTTAGAAATTGGTAAAAAGAGAAAGCTTTTAATTAATTAAATCATTTACGAAGTCAAAAATATTATTTAGCTGTGGCAGGAAAGAAGTTTATTAAAAAATGAATGTACAAGTTTTTTTGGCGGACAAGAAGGTTGCATGAAAAAATAAAATAGAGAAAAACATAACTTTCTTAATACTTTTTCACTTCCATTTTGCAGTCCCTGAATTTCTGGTTTTATTTACGGGAGGGTGGGACACATTCGAGCACTGCTTATAAAACTTTATGTTATTACTCTTTTTTAAAAGCGTTTCGATATTAAAACCCTGAGTTGCCATATCCGTAAAAGTCATTGACTTTCCTTAACTTTCTCTCAAGTGTCACTCAAATTTACAGGTGAACTATGCTGTTCTTAATTGCAGGTGTGTATACAAATATTAGTGCGCAGTTTTAAAACTGAAAACAAAATTTGTAAAGGGTGAATACATTTAAAGTTAAAATACGATAAGTTTTTGAACGAATATATAAAAATTTAATAGTAAGGGAAAATGTTGTGTCGTTGCAACAATTGGGGCAAATTTCAACAAGTGTGTTAGTTCACTCCTGAACATGTTCTAAACAACAGGATCATCAAGCTAAGAATGCTTAACCTTCTTGCTGATTTTAATAGCTGTCCAAAGCCCTAAGTACGACTCCGGAGACATAATTTAACATAATATAAAAATTCGTGTTTGAAAAATTATCTCTACGCCGTTTCCAGAACCCTTAATGTCGTTTTGATAATTTTCCTAAAGAGTCAACAACTTTCTTTCAGTAGCGACTGTTCAAATCTTTAAGCACGTATCTTCTCACCACTAAATTAAGCAGAAGACTTCCCTATCTTGAGGGACTATTCTCTCAAAGCGAAACCTAGAGAGGTCATTTGTAAATCTTCTCTCTGTTCTTTTTTTACTGATTTCCGTGTTTACTTAAACTTCTTGTTAAGGTAAGCTACTGTCCAGAGCCACAATGACTCTTCGGACTCACTTAAAAAAAACTATTTTTTTTCTCTATATTCAGCTCCTTTTTTTTTCACAGATGTTCTAGAAGATTAACCTAGCAAATTCTTTAAATAAATTTTCTTTTGAAAATTCAATTTGAGGAACTTTTCTTATTAATCTTTTCTATAGCCTTACTTTCTTTCTGATTTTCGGATCTGTATGGATCAAGCTAAACCAAAAGAGTTATATAATCGAGATTTTCCTTAAAATGGATGTTGGGAAACTCATGGTGTAATTCCGCGAGATTCTTCGCAGCTTCAACTGTCTTTTTGGTGAATGCCAAATGAGCGCTTCGTCCTCAGACTCAATTAAAATTTTATAAAATAGATTTATCCTGAAAATACAACACTCACTCGATTCCTAGCTTCTAGCTTAGCCCTACCTTTGCTTGGAGCAACAAACTTGACCTCCTTGTTATGTTTTTTGTGAATCTTTGCTGCTTTTTTTTTTTAATGTTTTGTGTATTTTTGTGTTTTTTATTCAAAAAAAAAAATCAAGATTGCTGTTTATAAATGTCCCTTCCAAGTGCTAAGCTGCATTATACAAGGGACACATTTGAATATGACAGCATAAACTGATAGAAAACAAAGATTTAATATAAATATTTCGTTAAATTAACCAACCAATTAACCAACTATTTGAAATCGAAGTTTAATACCACTCACTGTCCAATATGAGTACAATGTACAAGCCAAGAAACCGAATATATAAGGTTTTTTCACTTTTGAAAGCAAAAAGTGTTCAAATGCGTGCCACTCTCCCAGATTGAAAAAATAAATACAGCATTTAACGGATATAAGAAAAACTAAAATTCCAAGAATCTTTTTCTCTTAACTGTTTTTTTCTTTTATGAGACAAACGGTTATGGGTCATTCCACGCAGCATCACCCAACGTTCTGAACGACTCCCCTCCGATTTGGTTTAAAATTTGTGGAGTTACTTATTGAAGTGGTTTTGCTCAACTCGATATAGTTTGAGAGTAGCGAAGGTTCAAAAATTGGTAAAAAGTCAAAATTCAAGTTTTCTTTGAAATTTCAAAAAATCATAACTTTGGTTCTGCTTATTAGAATTTTGTAAATTATTTCTTGTTGAATTCAGAAAAGAACTTGAACTTTTAAGTAACAGATACAATTTTTATTTGCAAGGACGAAGGGTAGTTCAAAATGTTTTTAACACATATCCTTGAATATCTCTAAAAATTATATTTTAACCCATTAGAGGTCACTGTACTCAAATGAGTACACCCATATATTCAAGTGTCAATTACAAATTTCGTGAAGTAAACGTGTGTTACATTTGTTTTTTACTTCATCATAACACAATTAAAATATATCAATAAATATTTTCCGGTTAAAATGATCTGTTTTGAAAATAGTGCCAGTTTATCTTGTGTCGCCAAAACACTTTTGAGGTAGGTAAATGAGTTTGGCTTTCTTAAAATTACTGCTGCATATAAATTGTTTTATTTACTTTATTTGTACAAAATACATGTCAGAATAAGTAATAAACAAAAATTGAGTTAATAATTTATAGTTGAAAATAAACTAGGGACATACAAACGTTACTGTGCTCGTTTGAGTACACTGACATCATGCGTAAGTAAAATAGTTGTTATTTTTTCAGTTTGCTTACAATGAAAAAACAGCGTTTTACTTTCCAAAAAGCTATAAGGGGCTTGAAGAAGCTATTGAAGCCATCCAGCTAGCTATACGCTGGTCAACATAACAGAAATGAGTTTCAACTAGACTCTTCTGATTTTAAAAAGTTTCTGGGGATTTCGATATCATTAGTTGCCTCGAGAGCCAATGTACTGGTCTCTAGATATAGGCGTGGAGTTGGTCGGCAAAGCCATGACGAGATGTAGACTTCAGGATATAAACAGAAATCTTCATGTGGTAGACAAGGATACAGCAGCGATGTCGGACGATAAAATGTTTAAAATAAGACCATTGGCAGAGAAGCTTATGCAGACATTTTTGCAATGGGGAGTGTTTTATGACTGCATCTCTGTCGACGAATCAATGGTGAAGTACAAACCAGTCCGTTTTGGGTATAAGAATTAAGTAACAGCTAGCTCGATCGTATTTTGTTACTCATTCGATTTTTACTGCGGAAAATTCTGTAAGATGTGCTTAAAAACACTTTGTGTCGAAAAGGCGTGCTTTGAAAGTTTTCATACATAGGTTGTCAGTGTACTCAATTGAGTACACCCCTGTTATTTCATGAAAATTACCTCTTTTGATTTTGTTTTTGTATTTTATGTTTGTTTACTCTTATTTCCAAATGAAAATAAAAAAAGTTTGAAAAAAAAGTTAGTACTTTTTGTTTGACCTCTAATGGGTTAATATTCCTAATTTTTTTATATGTTGGAAAGCAATATTTTACTTATCTTCACTCCAAATTTAATTGTTGGGATCTGGATGGGTTCGACCAAAAAATGTTTTTTAACAAAAACCTAAATATTTTGAAACTTATTTTCGTGTGAAAAAATTGTTTCTCGCATTACTTGAACCACTTCAATAAGTAACTCCACAAATTTTGAGCCGAAGCCGAGGGGTCATTCAGAGCTCTCCTTATACGCTGGGCGATTTGTCATGGAATGACCCATATAAGAAAAAAAGTTTCTTATAAAAGAACGACGTATATAAGAAAAAATGTTTTTCCAAAAAGCAACATAAAAAATTTGCGAGCCGAATGAAAAAAACTATCAAAACCAACTGCCATTTCGTTTGAGCTACTAATGGCAAAATTTTGTATTAAGTTTGAGGATTTAATAAACACACAGCTTAAACCAAATCTTTCTTGCCATTTTTTTGAGGAGGTATTGTACAGTGTAAGATAAAATGGTTTTTTTGGCGGACAGTTTCTTAAAAGCGTATTATTGCTCAAATAATTGTAGATATTAGTGTCAGAAAATACTTTCTTATATCAGTGTTTTTCTTATAAACGTTTTTTTTTATATCAGTTTTATTTAGTGGCATGGTGCATTGTTCTTAGTTTCTTTTAAACGTCTTTTCTAATATGAGTTTTTCTTATATCCATTAACTACTGTATTCGGTAATTACTGTTGAGTGCTTGAGACTTCATATTTTGAATCAATTACAATAACTTAGGCGATTCTTTAAGGTTTAATTCTTTTGAATCAGGTTAAAAGTCAAGTCTTTCATCTCTCATTTATCAACAAAGAGAATGTGTTTTTCGGGCGACTTTAAGCCCTACTCTATTTGCTCGTCAACTTTCCAGCGTTACTGCAAGTGTACGATTTTTTTTTTAATCCTTTCTGCCTAAGAGTAATAAATATTTAAGTTGGTAATATACTCCATTCCACGTTTTTCCAGTAGATACTCGCTCGAGCAAACAATCAAGCCGAGGCATTGAACTCCACCATCCACATTTTGAGAGGGTGAATGAGCTCTGCAATAGGGGACGCTTTCAGTTTAAATTTTCGAGAATAATCCCCCATTCCAAAGAAAAAGCGCATCCAATTTTTCCCTCTGTACTCGATTAAAAAATGTTCCTTTCATCTTCGCCTTCAAGGCACCCTTTCACTTCGCTGTGAGTAAACTCCGCCCAAGCACCGCCGAAAACCAACAAAACTACGACAATACCAATCGTACCCCATTCAAAAGTCATTCCAAATGAAAGTATATAATCTGCTACAACCTTTTCAATTTATTTTTTTCTTACTTTCCTCATAAGTATATTTTTTTCTGATTTATTCAACCCACGACATCTCCTCCCTGACTAAAAATAGTCTTAAGACCCTCTGAACATAACAGCACTTTTGTTAACTTAATAATAGCTGTGGCGTCGTACACTAGGTAAAAGTTTCAATTAAAAGATTTGTAATTAATTTTTAATGAGACACCGTCAACCGCTAGCCGATATTACATCAAGAAGAACGAAAAAAAAAAAAAAAATTGAAAAAAATTCCGTGAAGCGTCTCCGTGACTCGCCCGAAGAGGCGCACGACAAAACGACAAAAGCCGGGAAAATGAAAACAAATCACGCCAATTGAATGAGTGACCGCTAACAACGCAGAGTGGAGCTTTCAATGAAGACGTTTTTTTTTTTGTTGGTTCAATGACACTCTTACTTTCTTCGATAACAACAAGTGGGGGAGATTTCACCTCAAAAATAAAAATAAAAATTTATACAATTTTTATCCGCAAGCACAGTTGGAAAATAATTAATCATTTAAGCAGTCCAACAAGCATAAAATTACATTTTATAGCCAATAAGCATATGGGATGTGGGAGAAGAAGAAGAACTTGGGGCGCAAAGCTTGTTGCATGGCGTGCAAAAATGAATTTAATGAAAATTTTCATTCTTTTTTTTTTTTTTTTAGGGTCTTTTGCTGGCATCTCATGAGCTGTGAAGAGATCTTATTTAGCGCGGAAAGTAACGATCCTCATTACGGCCGTTAGTGTTTTTCATGGTCATTGGATCACGTTTTGGCTGGATGATCGGAATGCAAATTGCATCGGGCTAGGTAGCAAGTGAGTGTGAAGGTCGGGTGGATTTGGAAGGGTTTTGAGATAAGGTGCGAATTTTTAATGAAGGCTTATTTTTTTCTGCCGTACTTAGCAGGTTCATGGTGTGAACTTCACATCTCTATCTTAAATAGTTGTTTCTAGAAAAATGATCCAAAGAAGACTTAAGGGAGCTATTGCACTTTGATGCAAGGCGAGACTTCTTGTTTTTCTTTTGTTGGGAAACAAAAAATACCGATTTGCCCAAGGCTTAATTTTCAGACTGATTGTAAGGAGAACAAAATGATTTCAGTTTTTTTTTGGAGCGACCTCTCCTGTGAAGTTTATGTGCTTTCATTGTTTGTTTTTCTGATGTAGAGTGGTGTAATCAGCATTTCATCATCGTCATCGGCGCAACAACCGGTTCCGGTCCGGGCCTCCTGCAGCAAGCATTTCCACCTATTCCGATCGCTTGCCGACGCCATCCAGTTGGGCACTCCAAGGCTTCGGGCGTCCTGGTCTACGCCATCCTTCTAACGTAAGCGTGGTCTGTGTCGCTATCTTGTACCATGAATTGTACCGCAAAGAACTTTCCGAGCAGGGTCCTCTTCGCTCATACGAACTAGGTGCCCAGCCCACCAGAGTCTACCGAGCTTTATTTTCGTTATTACATCTGCTTCGCGGTAGATTTCATACAACTCATGGTTGTACCGTCTTCAGAATTGCCCTTTCTCACGTATGGGGCCAACAATTCTCTGTAGAACTTTCCTCTCGAACGCGGCTAAGCACCCAAGTCTCGGATCCATATGTGAGTACTGGTAATACAAGTTTCTTATTTAGCCATAGTTTTGAATTCATGGCAAGGTTCTTGGATTTGAAAAGCCTTGCAAGACTGTAGTAGGTTTTGTTGGCTTTAAGTAATCGCCTGCGTATTTGATCTTCCATGTTATTATCCGCGGGTACTACTGACCCTAGGTAGATGAAGGATTGGACGATTTCAAATTCGTGCTCCGCTACATTGACTGTTTTTTCAACATTTCTCGGAGACGATGCCACCATGTACTTTGTCTTTCCTTCATTTATGTGCAGCCCCAGGTTTTTTGCTGCCTGCTCGATCTGGATGCTGCTCTGGATGTAGATGAATCAGCTATTTCGTAACGCCTTAATAGTCCCCTTCAAGGGTTCAACTGCGCTTGAACAGGTCCTTATCGTAAAAATCATTTGAACCATCAGAAAAAAACTGATCAAAAGTAAGCTTTTAGACGAATTGCAGATGGAGTAATTTAGATTTCTGCACCATTTTCTGGATTGGAAAAGAGCGAGTAGAGTAGAGCAGGCAGACTGATAGGTGCTCTGACTGGTTACTGCCTCATCTGCAATCAGACTAGAAGGTACGGAGTCCCCTCCAATGATTTCTGCAGAGATACGGAGAGGAAGACACGACTTCACCTTCTTGGAACATGCCCAGCACACGCTAGAATTAAAAAATTGTGTATTCCGGGAAGATAATTCTTTGAAGATTGTGGTGAATTGGCCAATGTGTTGTTATTCAATTCATAAAAAAATAATTTCAACTGGGCTGAAGCCAATCTTACAATTAGTAGCCATGCTAGATGAGTGACAGAAAAAATGGGCCAACCTAGGAGTATAGCCAACGTGTTCCGCGAACCTTCACTACAGTCACATATAGCTAAGACCTAAGGCTTTTAGACTTCATCAACACTCGAAGTTAAAATTTTTCAAATGAAGTAACACAAAGTCTCATTAATTCTTTCAAAAATTGCAGACCGAGAAAAATTTAGGTTGCAATTTTTACTTATTAGCTATTCAGTGGTAATCTAATAAAACTGCCATTTCTAACCCTGGGTGATAAATTCAAAAATCTTTGAGATTTACAGAACAGAGACACAGATGTTAATCAAAAATGAAGCCACACATGTTCTGTATATCGATTACAATTGATAAAAAAAAGGGCTTTCTTTTCACTCAAAACAAAATTTCTACTCTCTGCATTTTCCATCTACAGTAGCTCAAAGTCATATGGATTATAATTCTCCAGTTTTTTGCTTGTCTCTTTCTTGTAAGGTTACAAAGAAAATTTAAACACAGTTGGAAAGCTTATGTTGGTTTATTCATCAGCATAAAATAATTCAAATAATTCAAAACCCAACAAAGGTTTATTTTCCAAATTTTTGCTTGTCCCATTATTACTTTAAGCCACTGTAGCCTCAGGATCTCCTTTTCGAACAGCTAAATCCAGATTTCAATGGTATTTTTAGATTCACTTGCAGTAACTGAAGCAAACTTTTTCACATTCATATCTATGAGCCGGCAGTAATGGATTTTCTGCTACTTGAATCTATAAACTTAAATTAAACTAGTTTTTTCCGTGAATTGTTTGGCCCCATCCAGAACACTATGGACGTTTTGGAACACAACCAAACAAGAGCTGTGCAGTTTAAGATTTCACATTCAATTGACTATTGCCAAATCAGTGACGTTCACGTGCACATGGGACGTTTAAATTGTGGCCTTTATAATGCAAGACACATTATGTAAGAGGCATTTCGAAGGGACAGAAACAAGGACTCTATCCAGACGATGAGCTTCGACTCTGCTTTTGATGAAATGATGAACAACGGTCTCTGACTGCTTGGAGCACGTTCACAATCGTCCCTCTCACACAAATTTGATTCAATTAAACTGCATTCCCACATGGGATTGCCTACCACTGGACTTTACTCCATGGCATTCTTTGTCCAAAAATCCAGCCTTTGGTAATTCCTCGTTTAAGCCGACTGCAGTAAATCACTTTCCGTCTTCAAATTGCTCAAATGCTGCCACACTGTCACCGCACGTCATCTCGTTGGTTGTTGGTCCTCCTCATTTGTCGGCTGCCACAGTTGAATTGTAAATTTCCCAGACAACATTCGACTCGAATCCCATTCACACACATCATTACATCTGGCAGATGGTGCATCTCTGGGTCATAGAACCCCACCCAACCCGACGGGCATCAACCTGCCCCTCCGGTCGGTGCAGTGAATGCCCGAAATATATAACACAACTAGCAAGGATCATTAAACTTTTACAAGCAGCAGAAGTTGCTGCCTTCTGCCAGAAATCTCATCAGAGTTCCGGATGTGAGGGATAAAAGTTTTCTCGTTACTCGGTGATATATATTTCTAAAATTACAAAAGGATACAGCGACTCACACGCGACAGGCTCGAAAGTCGAGATCCCAGCCGAGGTTCGGGATGTATCGACTTTGGGTTGGGGGGTGAATCGGTCAGGAAACAAAAAGCGGAGAACAATGTCTGTTCGGTCGGATCCGCTGAACACACACACGGTCGCAATTAAAAAGTTTCCAAACGAACAAATTAATTTTAATGAGATGAGGAGAGAGCGATATGTGCCGAGGGAGTCCCAGGAATAAAGGAGACACACTCTCCGCAGTGCATAATGTACATATAGTTTCATTTCTTTTTTTTGTCGTTTGTCGTTGTCGTTATCGTTGTCACATCCCCGCGCTCGCTAAGCAAACACACAAGACACAGCAAGTTAGGAGAAGGACGACTTTAAAATTCGTTATGCGGTATTTGAATAGACGCCATGCTGCACCAGTTTGTCCACTTGAGATGGCTGAAGAAAAGTTATCTGCAATGGGAGCAGACGCAGGCATTTCTGGCAAAGGTTTCGAGGCTCCTCCGTCTGATTTTATACAAGTCACTGTCTCCTCGTTTTTGTGAGGTGACGGCGGCGGGGACAACGCACGAGGCTTAATTCCAAATTGTGATTTTCTTTTGAAGTCGTAATGCGTTCGTGTAGTGTTCCACTTTAAGGAGCTTACCAGATGAAAAGGGAGAGATTGATGGGATTTTTGAAAGGGCTCTTTATTGAAAAGGATCTTTACTTATTGATGCAGACGGTGGTTGATGGTTCCTTCGAGCTTATTACACGAGGTTATACAATTTCTTTAACATATGTGCCGCTGAGTTTCAATAAAAGGAACCGCAGAATTTTGAAACAAATCCATGTTAGGGGGCGTCTTTTCCAGACCATCGCGTTGGGAGAGGTGGAGAATTTCTGATTGAACTCAACTGGCGGCCTTTTGGATGGCACGTGAAAAGCACAGTTCAAACAACCCTTGCTGTTTAGTTAAGGCAAACAAATTTATCCTCTTGGGCAAAAAGGCTTGCTTATGTAGACATGATGTTGGTTCGTCAACACTATTATTTTAGCCAATGAAGTTCTTTCTCTGGCATTTTAATCTGCGGCAATGTTTCCTACTCAGTTATTATCTGTCAGTTTGTGGTACGTGACAGGGCTTTAGATTTGAAACAGGTGGTGGACATTGAAATGGTTCTATAATTTGGATAAGCATTCGCAAACCTAGAAAATAAATTGGCTTAAGTGAAGCTGCGGGTCAACTGCTACCAATTAACTGAGCCTAAACTCAAGGTTTTATAATTTTTAACATGATTTGACATGTTGTTGAAAATTGAATTCTTAAAAATACGAATTGAAAGATTTCCTTTACATAAACGAGACTTCAAAGTCGTTCGTATAAAACACCATTTAGGTTAGGTTAGGTTGTATGTGGCTGCCTGCTCTATACACAGGCTCACTTAGGCCTATTGTAGGCCCATTGTGCTGCCACTCCTCCGGGTTGCTTCCACCCGATCCGGACTCGCTACCTAAGGGTCTCCTGCAAAACTACCAAACTGTGTTATACTACCTGTCTGATGCCAGTGCTGATAGTCTATTATCCCCTGGTCTAAACCCAGTTGGATCTGCTTATGAAGCCGCTGATGCGCCTCACATCCATGCTATCGAGCTCGCTTAACTCCTTGAAGAAGTATGCACCTAGGGTGCGCTTCCTCGTGCGTGCAAGTGCTGGGCATGTTCCCAGAAGATGTATGGTTGTCTCTTCTTCCTCCTCATCTCTGCAGCTTCTGCAGAAATCATTGGAGGGGATTCCCATTCTTTTGGCATGATTACCAAAGAGGCAGTGGCCAGTTAGAACTCCTACTAGTCTGCCTATGTTTGCCCTGCTTACCGAGAGCAACTGTTCTGTCCTGCACCTATCTAGTCTCGGCCATATTAGCCTAGAGATGTGGCAGGAGTGTAGATTGCTCCATCTGGAGTTTGCTGCCGTTATGGCCTCAGCAGTTAGTTGTGAACCAACCTCTTGCATGGAGGGCCAGGGGGTCCCTTGATTGTTGTTGGTGTCCATTTCCCCTCCTTTCCTTGCTAATTCGTCAGCTCTTTCGTTGCCTAGAATACCCGTATGCCCAGGGACCCAGCACAGGGTAAGACTACACCTGTCCGCCATCTCTTTGAGAGATTGGCGACATTGTTTTACCATTCTTGATTTTATCAATGGTGTTTCCAGAGCCTTTATGGCCGCCTGACTGTCTATGTAGATTACAATAGACTGGCCATCTATCGAACCCATGGACAGCAAGCGCGCTGCCTCATGAATAGCCGTTATTTCCGCTTGGAATACACTGCAATGGTCCGGGAGCCGGAGGGATTTCGCAATGTTTAGTCTTTCGGCGAAGACTCCCATGCCCGTGCCCTTTTCCGATTTTGAGCCATCCGTGTATACTTCCAGAGCAGCCTGGTTTCTCACACTATCTTCCTCCCATTTACGACTGCGATTTTTGCGAGATCGTAAGTTATTTTAATTCAAAAAGAGGTTTTTTTCCATAGTTTCTCTCCAAATGTCCTTTAAATTACTGTACTGTATATGCAACCACTAACATTGCAGTTAAACAATTGTATTTTCAGCAGTAAGGTTCTATGAAATCATAACAAAGATATGAGCAACATTATTTAAATACTGTTATACAGTAAACTCTCGATAATTCGAAAACCTCTGTAAATCGAAGCATTCTCAAAGTCCCCTGAAAAAACATCTGTAAATCGAAGAAAAAGTTTTGGTCCCCTCGTTAATTCGAACTTATTTTTGTGCGAAACAACATGAAAACCTCTACAATTCGAAAATGATGGCTTGTTTACCTCCATAATTAGAAGTCAAGTTTACTTTTTCTTTTTCTTCAACAACAGTGAGTTAAAATGCGTGTGTGATATAAGTAAGCAATACTTTTTTTTCTGAAACCTCCGTAATTCAAATTATCAAGAGTTTAATCTCGTTATTTATTTTATTAATTTCATTGGGGAAGACTTTTAAAAAAATCGTTCTAATATTAAATGATGTTTGTAGTTTTCCAAAAAAGGATAGTGTAAATGTGTAACAATAATTATAAAATGACACTTAACTATTTTGTTATTTGACTTTTCGTTTATATTATTTTGTAAGAACTTTTGTAAACTAAACTAAATAAGATTTCTTAGATGTTGCAGTTTTGCACCAACTTGAAAAAGCACAAAAGTTTTAACTGTTTAGTAATTTGTCCATAATCTTTTTATTTTAATTTTTTTTTTTAAGAAGTTAGCTACCCTTATCACAATGGGGCTCGTCTGGCCTAATTGCTTGGCTGTCTTGCGCAGCCCACCACACAACCAAGCTACCCTGACACGCTGTCGTACAGTTTAGCTAGAGTTGTCGGTAATATGGCGTGCAATTTTCCTTACACTCTATTCCATAGATCATTTATCTCTATTTTATAAGTTTCGTAAAATTAGGGTTTTTTGAAAAACAACATGAAAACCTTTCGGGTTTTTTTGAAAAACCCCAAAATTTTTGCATAACTGTCATGTCAGGACTTTGTGCAGAGCATTTTAAGTTTTGAAATATTTGACATATTTGCCGAAGCTAATTTTTTAGTGTCTTTTGCGGATTGTTACTGATACAATGATTTTAAAAAAGTAATCTGATTTTCTACCACCAAGTTAATTGACAAATGTTGTTCTAAAACTCTGATGTACTGTTTCTTCTTCAAAATATCATCAACTTTTGTTATTCGAACAACACCATTTGGCGCAATACATCCCCAAACCAATCCAAAACCGCTTCCGCTTTTCATAGTTTGTTTTAAGTGATATGAAAATTAACTTTATTAGAACCCTACGGAAAATCCAAACACTGAATCGTTTCTTTCTTTCTCCCATTCTGCGGAATGCAGTCCTTGTGATTTGAAATTTTGTTCGCTATAAACAGCCCCCTATGAAGCATGTCATGCTTCTCTCTCGCTAATTTTTTTTGGTCGTGCATCTTTATTTTCGTCGTTTCTGCCAAGTTGCTGTCTAATTTTTTTATCATTTTTACCGATATGTTGTGTATTTTTAACATTTTAGCAGTCTGTTTGCCTGTAAATTAACCAATCTATTACCTGTTGCCTTACATTTTGACTTAAACGACTCATTAAAAAAAAAACATTTCGTAAACACTACCTATTATTATGAAATTATTTAACTAAACGATGAATTTAAATTACACAACACGAAAAAGGAACAGTGCTAAACTGTAACAAGCAGTCGTCAAAGTTTTATCGTTAACATTTTTGGAATATTGGGTGCAAACACAGAAAACCGATGGGATGCTGTAGCTAAATTTTCAACAATATTGAAATAAAAAAGTAGTATTTCTTTGAAAAATTGAGGTTGTGGGCACTAACAATGAAATTCTTAATGGAAACACTGTTACATTTTTTCTCTCCAGTGAAAATTCTATGTAAATGCTGTGCCAAAATTTGTAATAATTTTAACAGATGAAGGAATGCAACGAACATGGGTGGCGATTTATTACATTTTACCTTGATGGAGCTCGCTTACAAAGCATTTAAGGCAGTGCTCAATGTAATTTTAATAATTCAAGAATCGAAAAGACTTAACACTTGAAAAAATAGTCCTTTTAGGTTCGAATATATTCTTCATTAAAATTTACAGACAGACAAAAGTTAGGACTTAAATTGAATTCTAAAAATATGATTACACCATTTGCGAACAATTTACAATTTTCACAAGTATTTCTGTCTTTTGAAATTCACGGTTCAATACTGGCAAAAAACAGTAGTTCATTCACAATGATAAATTTAAAAATGCACAACACAGTGCTTGCATGAAAGCTAGATTTTGTTATTCCACGGATTTTAAATATAGTCAGAGGGAAAAGAAAGTTTGCGCCCCTGTTTCGAGCATTCAAAGACTCATAAAATAGGTTCTCATGCTCCGATTTGGAGCATTTTTCAGTGCTGGTTTTAAGCTTTTGGTTTCTTATTGAGGTGTACACTTTCTTCTGCCTCTAGAAAAATTGACTTATGTTGGTTATCTTGCTCTTAATCTTTTGTTGTTGTATCTATTGTTATAATAAATGTTAAATAAATATATTTTAACAAATTAATACATTTTAACAACTTTTAATGAATAAACCTTTCCAAAATTGAAAAAATTTCTAAAATCGGATCACCGAAAACAATTTTATGAGTCTTTGAATGATCGAAACATGGATGTACTCTTTCTCTTGCCACTGACTGTATATAGAATATAACAAACTAAAAATTGTAGTAAGTAGTAAGTAGTTGATAGTTATAATAAGTTTAACAGAATTCTTAATCATCTAGTAGTCTAGCAGACACCGAAAAATAAGACAAAAATTAGTAGCCTCGTTATGGTGTTAATTTGGACTTGCGCTTCTTTTTCAAACTCTTTTTAATTATTTACATTTTTGTGTTTTAATTTTAAAACGTACCCCTACATTTAACACAAGCTAATTAAAAGTAGGAATACTAAAAAAAAAATTTCCAAATACAAGGTGACAAAATAAAGGTATCTGTAGAACAACACGTCCATGAAATTGTGAAAATTGAGCCAGAAAATAGGGAAAAGAGAGTTTTGACCGAAATTGAAAAAAAAAAAAACATATTCATTGCAGGCGTTCTTTCTGTTATGAAATACTATGTGCTTCTGTGAAAACTTGCATTAAATTTTTAAAAAGCATCATTAGTGTTTTTAATTGTGAAAAATATTTACGAGTCATGACATAAAGTGCATGACTATATATCATGTGACTGAAAGGGGATTAAAAAAAAGAATACAAAACTTTTTAGTTTGTGATTGTGATGTTATACAAATAAAATACTCAAATAAAATCACACTCATGGTTTTAACAAGCCATATTTCATTAATTATTACAAAATGATAAAATTTTTCGAATTATGAGTAGACACCATATTTTGAATAGTGTTTTTGATCATGAATACTATCGAAAAGATCCCTTTTCAAAGATGATATTTTAGACCCTAATGCACTACGAAGCAAAGAGACTCTTTGAAGGTCTCTTTTTAATGTATTGGAAAATTGTTTAGACTTCTGATGTGAGAGGTTTAAAAGATTAATTTAATATTCAATTGAAGTAGAGTGTAAGTCATGTAGTGATTTCTTTTTAAATCATAAATTGATTTGACATTATACTCGGGCTTCCGAGCTTTCGAGCAACTTGAACGATATTGTGTTCCATAATTAATGGTAATGTTTCGTTAAGCTAGACTCTAGCCCATAATGGGCTGCTACGTCACTGCTTTTTACTAATGAAGCCATCATGAATGGAATATTTAGCAAAAACATATTTTTGTTGATTGTTCAAAAGAAACTTGTATTTGGTCCAACCTGTCGTAATGAGACATTTTTGACGCTGATATAAGCGTGTGTTATGTAAGAGGAGATTTTATGATAACCGTGAGTTTTAACACACAGTCGAGGCCCTCTAAGTCGAACGTTTTCTGAGTCGAAAATCCCTCTAACTCTAATTCGCCATTCCCTTCAATTTTCCATACAAAATCCACCCTATAAGTCGAACGTCCTCTAAGTCGAAAAGCCCTCTAACACGAATACATTTTGTCGCCTCTTGGTCTATTTTCAATCCCTCTAACTTGAATTTTTCGAAAAATACCTCTAACTCGAACTAATTTTGATATCGCGTGAAAATTCGACTTAGAGGGTTTCGACTGTATTTCCATTGCAGTCAGTCGATCTGTTTGCTCTGAACCTAAGGCATGTTCCAAATTTTTGTCACGAGTTAATTTTAACGAACGATTTTTCCCTCTCAATTCCTCAAAAAGGGAATGTAAAAGTTGCTTTCCTCAAATTATCCACGACTTTGAAGCATCACTTCCTCCTCCGTCGTAGATAGGCCACACATGCACGCCTGCTACCGCGTGCCAGTAGCAACCTCATCACATCGCGTCCTTGGTGAAAGTGTAAATCAAAATCATTTTCACTCGATGGATCTGCGAATTTTCACTCTTTCTTTTCCCAAAAGCACTTCACGTCACGCAGGAATTTAAGAGAGAGAAAAAAAAAAAAAATGTGAAAATCTAAACAACAAACACTCAACGCGCCCCAAAGATTATGTGTCTTTCCTCACTTACGTCACCCGGTTTATGTCTCGCGAACAAACAAATTCCGCTGGCAAGAGCCTCGCAGATTCGCAGAGCAAATAAATAAACAAATAAACGACGACGCGCAGACAGAGACCGAAAGAAAAACGAGGAGGAACAGCATAAATGGCAAAAATATTGGATCATCATCGCCTCTCTTCCGCCATGACGCAGCTCTGCACGGCTGTGTTCAGCGCTCTTGGTTACGCAAGAGATACTTCCAGGTTTCCCGATGTATTCCCCGGTTCACCTCCGCGCCAGCAGCCGGGTTGCGTAATCTTCAAGGAAGGAAATTAGTATTCTCCTTCGGAGAAGGACCAATCGTGCGATGCCTTAATTTATAAGTTCTTCGGCAGGATATCGGATAATGTTGAGGAGGACAAGGAGCATTTGGGTTGGTCCTTCGTATGTCGTTCGGTATTCTTCGTCCTTCGGTCTTTTTTTATCATCATCCTGCGTGGGAGGACTTCTCAAAGTAATATCTGTGAGGGATGTGACAGTTGTTGCGGAGTGGGGGTTGGAGATTTCTTTTTCGGTTCTTCAAGGCCATTGGGGGTTGGGGGCATTTTAAGAGCGCGAACGGGAGGTGTGGCGAAGAATTTAAAGGGTGCTGTTAAAGTGGGGTTGGGATTTCTCGCTTTGATGCTTCTGAAATGAGCGCCAAAGCCTAGTGTGTGTGTGGGGCGGGCAAGCAATTGATTTGATTTGGAGTTTCGGTGGCACGTACCGCACGAGGAATCACCACAGATGTTGGGAATCGTGTTTTTTTTTAACTTCGACATGTGTTTCTGAAAAGGTATCTGGGAGAACAGGTGGACAGCTATCGTTTGATGTTACATTTGGAAAAGAGAAGGCTGTCAGTGGCACGTGCTGGTTTTCGCTTGTAAATCGCTGACACATATCTTGGGAAATGTAAGAAAGTGATGAGGTGTGCTTTAATGCATGCTACGTTTTCTGTGGAACCCTTTTTTTAAATGGGATACTTTCGAAGGCCATGGCTTTTGCAAGAGTGCTTTAACTGATTCACCATATTAAAACTCAAAAAGCAATACAATGTACAGGACTTACGCCCTGGCTCCTAAAACCAATGAATGTCATTCGAGAGATGAAGTTTACAAACATTTCTACCCTTGTGCTTGAATAACACGAATAACAGTAAGTATAAACAAAACAATTAGAGAACTTTGCGTAGCATTTTTTTTTCTTTGCGGCATCTACTTTACGAACTTCTTGCTGGAGAATCAGGAGTCTCAAGAATATTCAGATGTTTTTTTTTTTAAAAATTGAAAGTTTCAAAAAATTAATTTTCAATTTTGAATCCAATAAAGTAGTATCTCAGGTTAAAAGCATCCATTCAGGCCTTTTCAAAGTGTTTTTATTTGTTTTACGCCGAGAACTGATAGCAAGACCTCAAACTTAGCACGATTTTTTTTATAACAATAAAGTCCCAACGCTGTTTTTATTTTGAATTAAAAAACTTTCAAAAATGTTTGAGTTCTTCGACATTTAGCGCTCACAATCTCTTTATTAACCCACTTCTTCTGTTTGATTGCAAACCGACAAAAAAATCTAGTACACTTTTTTACGGTGATAAACGGGCAACACCTGCATACTCTCTTCTGTGAAAAGTTTAAAAAGTTTTTTTTTATTTCACAAGAAAGTCCGGATGTGACGTGAGTTATAAAAGTTTATTTTTTAATATCATCAAGAAAATTTGTTTTTCATAATATTTCATTAGTCGACAAATCGCTTTACGTTCATTTAAATTTAAATGCAAAAGTAAGTGCAGACAAAGAACACGCTCGTAAAAGGAAAGTAGATCGCACTCAACTTCACTCTATTTATGGAGCTCCCACAATGTTGACCCAATGTGTGCTTAGGGCAAAAAGTGTTTGCGAAAAACTCAGAGTCTCCCATTCAAAAGTGACAAAACAAAAAGAGGGAAAACTCGTAAAACGCCCACAACCCCTACAATCAACTCCTGCACACATGTCCTCATCCCACCCACGGCGATAAATCGTCCTCTAAGCCTCCCCCGGTCACACACATTCAGCAAAATTACAGCCTTCGACGAAGAAGCAAAACTTCACTTAATTGTCACAAAAGAGTGCCTGCTCCACATTCAGCCACCTGATAGGAGGCACACGCGGAAAACTTGGTCATGCCCCAGTTACCGCCACCACGCCATTAAGCCCTAATTTCTCGCCCATAAATCACGAGAATTTGCGCCGACCAGGCCTGGCTTGGCTGACATGATTTATCTAAGCACCAAGTTGTAATAACAACAAGTGATGCTTCTGCTGGCACATAGTTAACTCACTTAAAACATTAAATGCACCCGCCAGCGGGTAGTTTTCCACTCCTGGCCGGATATAGGAGCCTTGGTGACAAATCGATTTACGTTACGTTTTTTCACAGCATCCTTGCACACACAGTGGCACTTGGCAGATTGCGTCATAGTGCACCAGTGTTAAGTGAGTACGCGATGCAGCAGTTGTCCTCGACGTCGGATTCTATCGTCGGATCGCGTCCTCCCGAGCGAACGGGGTCAAAGTCAGGGTGAAATGAAAAAAAAAAGCGTATCCACTGGCAGACTAGTGGCGGGTAGTTTTCCTTTTTCCAGCAATTGGCGGGCGTTCAGTTTTCCCGCTGTTAGCATATCGGATTTTCTGACAGCCTGGGCTTGGAGTCAGGCGGCGCGCGTCCCAAAAGCGGGGGGTATTTATTTTTATTGGAATTAGTCGGGAGCGGATTGCATGGCGCCACCCAGAGGAGGGGGATGGAATAAAATCAAATCTTCCTGTTCGCTGGCTATTTGGATAGACGAGAAGAGTTTCCTCTTCTTTTTTGTGCCGTCTGTGTAGCGTAATGGCGTATTTTGTTACGCGAAAAACGGGGACGTAAAAACTTGTTACCGAATCAGAGCAATGGAAATATTGAAAAGTTTGCTTTCGTCTTTCATGTGGACAAAAAAAAAAAAAAAAACTTTGGCTATTTCAGAGCAGCAGAGCAGAGTTTTTAATTTGGGAAATGTTTTTGGGGCAAATAGAGTTATTTCATTTGGCGGCCTGTGTTTGAGTGGAGTGTCATTGAATTGACATTAACTTATGGCGATGTAAGGATGAAGCGGAAATTTTGACGTAACGAACAGGAAATTGACAGTCGTTATGTGAGTTTTTTTCGGCGGCGCGGCGTTGAAGAGACTTTCGAGAGGGATTTTGTCTTTTTTTTTGTGTTCAATCTTTGAGTGGATGATGGCAAGGGATTTATGTGCCGAATTCGTTTAATTTGGAACATGGAAAATGCTCGGAAAAGCAATTCAAACAAATTGCTGTTTTTGACAGGTACTTCAAATAAAAAAGTGGATAAATTCGCGATGGCAGTTTGTTACGATGGTATTAAATGACGGCTTATGTTAGGGATTAGTCCACAGACGAACTTTGAAGGCTCTGTTTTGAGTCAGCGTTTGGTTTCTGCTTTGGTTTTCATTGAGGCAGCGCTTGGTTTTCTGCTTTGGTTTTCATTGAAACAAACTAGTATCATTGTTTTCTGTAGTAATTTCTGTCACATTTTCAAGAAGGAAAAGAACATTTTCTCTGATGACATTACTGTGGTCACAGAGAAAAAGAAATGAAAAAAAATATTTTTATATTTTCTAGAGAAATCTTAAAGTTTTTGTTTAAGAGTGCGAAAAAATGACCACACATCTAACGATTTCCGACTTCAAATTCCAAAATAACTGAGGAACAAGAGTTTTGTTGGACATTCCTTTTGCGTCATTCGCCACCCAACTAAAGAGCTGAACCACAAAAAGAAAAGCGCTAAACGCAAACTTGACAGTGACAGCTCATAGAATACAATTAATCTGGACTATGCTGCGACCAGCTGTCTCAGGCAGCATTTAATTTGTGGTTTGCATAATGTATATTTTTTACAGAAGGACGGATAGAGAGACGAAACAAAAAAACTTGAAAATGCCGTGACAAAACAGACATCTGTGACAGTTGTAATCTCAATGACATTTGCATGTAAATCTTAAATGTCAACTCGAAATTTTTTAGGACCTCTGCCAGCAATTTTCCTGGAAATAATGTTTATCAAAAATAGTTTTTAGTATCTACGCCGCGAGCAAAAAAATAAAAGCCGTAGAATGTTTTACATCAGAAGTTTTGGAAAAGAAGGAATGACACGTGGAGTCCTGACTTTTGTTTTTAAATCCCGATTGATATCTGCCAATTTTACAATTTATAATTATAAATGGATGGCGTGACGTTGAGGGAAAAGCAAGGTGCACACAAGCGTTTTTTTGATGCTGAGTCCCGCTGTTTAAGCATACGGGTTTTTCGCGTAGAACTTAATCTTCAGTTCGCTCGCAGAAACGACTAAATTTCGCGTACCTAGTGCAAAAAAAACTATAATATATTCTTAAGAAAAGAAACGACGTGATTTGTAGATTCTACTGTTTATCATCAGAAAACAAAGGGAATATTTCACAAATTATTTGTAAATATAAGAGAATATTCTAAATATGAATTTTGTCATATATCGGAAGCAACATTTCGTATTATCTTAATTTTTTTTTAATTTCATCAATAAATAACTTTACATAGAATTGTTTTGAAATCGATGCTCAGAAAGCAATTGAGCAGTGCACACAAGCGGGCGATGGCGCTTAATAGATTTGTACGTATTGTATGACACTCAAGTGGTGACGCCGCGTCTAAAAACGGCTTGTGTGCACAGCGCCTAGTTGTGCGTGGTTTTATTTTACACGTGTTAGTGTTAGTGGTTTACGTTGTAGGAAAAAGCGTTGCGTCAAAATTCAATAACTTCTAAGCCACTTATCTAATTGTAGTTAAACTTTTAGTATCGTAGACCATTTAGTAAAAGATCATTAGCACAAACGTCTCCTGCCACGCTTATTTATAAGGTCACTGCCAGAAAAGGCTTGTTCATTTATCAATTTTTTTTTTGTGATGTTCTTTGGTTTTTAGGGTTTCGTTCCAAAGGAATAACGAAACCCTTATGGAATCACTTCGGTGTCTGTCTGTCTGTCGCCTTTTACATATTTGACTATAACTTATAAGTCCTTTGTAGTTAAGGGATGAAATTTGGACTGAAGGTGTATCTAGGCAACCCAAAAGTAAATCATGCACCCGTTTTGGAATTAGTCGCAGATTAAAGAAAAAGTTAGTACTAATACTAACGCCCGAAAAAACGTTTACTCACTTCGATGTTCGATATGGGTGTCATTGGAAAGGGGGCGGTGTCCTGATTATGAAAATGTCTGCCTGTCTGTCATTAGGCCTTAACCTCGGTAATTGGCGAACCACTAAGAATTTAGAAATAAAACTTTGCTAAAAGACGTATTTCACTTGCCCAAAGAAAGTTCAGGAAAAAAAATACTAGCGAAAAGCTTAGTACCAATACTAAATTTGAAAAATAAATTTCTTTTACTAGTTCCTTGAAATGGGTATCGTTGGAAAGAGGATGATAGCTAGATCAAAAAGTTGTACCATAGTAATCATCTCACTCTTATTGGTAAGAAGTTATTAGCCAACAAATTGCCGAAAACTGACTTGTGTACCGTGTCCCCCACCTTACTTTCTAGACTATTTGACCAAAAAATCTGAAAAAAATTGGAGTTATGGGGCATCTCATCGCAATAGCCGAAAATTATCCGAAAATCATGTGTGATTTTTTATTTGTACTAAAATAAATTAATTACTAACTTTTTTTGAAAAAAATTTCACGGCAATATATTAAGTGAAGTACCATCGGGTAGGTCTTGCAAAATGAAATAGAGTTTTCATTTTGAACTTTTCATTTGGAAGTTAAGTTTTCGAGATATTAAGCTTCAAAGTCGAAAAAAAGGCGTCCCCCCCCCACACCCGTTGGTCTAAAAATCTGAAAAAAATCTAGAATGTAGATCTTGATGTAATCTTTGTGTTAAAATTGGTTTGAGCACTCTGGCTTTAATAGTACGCCTAGATCTCAGTGAAAGAACTGTAAAATATTATGTAAAAAAAAAATATTTTCATACAATTTTTCGAGATACGAACGATTTAAATCGAATCAGTTATCGCAAAAAACGATGAACTGAGGGCAGTCTCAGTGCCGCTTGCGGCATTTCATCCCCTAAATGCACCAAAGCAATTTTCACATGGCTGGCGCGATCAGCAAATGGGAAAGGATTTTCTTTTGTTCAGTTTCGTTTGAAATGAAAGAATTTTAGTGAATGAACAGTGAATTGAGTTTAATTTGATTTGACTATTTTAGTTTGTTGATTTCTTAGACTTATATTAAGACAAAATTACTAATCTGTTTGCGAACGAAACCCTCGGCGGGTGAGTAAAACTCACACTTGACCGGTTTTTTTTAATATAAGAAATACCAGCTTGTAATGTATGAGTCAGAAATACCCGCCTTTGTTTTAATCCAAAGTCAACATTTTTTATATATTTTCTGAACTTGTACATTTTTATTATTTTCCACCACAGAATTGAAAACTTGGTTTTCTTGCTTTCTGTGAGGCATTCGCGAGCATTGAAGTAGAAGCGGCGAAGATGGGTCTAGCGGTCTACGAAGGAAAGACGATGTACATGCTGTGATTAAGAAAGGACACCCAACACCGACGCTTCGAATGAAGCATCAATATTGATAGGTATAAGTTCGAGGTAGTCAGGCTTTCTGTCTGGGTTCCGCGGTTAACTCAGGAAACGATACCACCTTGGAGATCAAGCGAAGAGTGAATCTTGCCAATCGCTGTTTCTTTGGGCTGAGAAGGCAATTGAGTAGTAAAGCCCTCTCCCGGACAACCAAGCTAACATTATATAAGACCCTGTTCGTCCCAGTCCTCTTCTATGGCGCAGAGGCTTGGACATTGGATGAGGACCTGCTTGGTTGTTTCGAGAGAAAGATCATTCGCGTGATCTTCGGACCTGTCTTCGTAGATCGCGAGTGGAGAAGGAGATTCAACCACAAACTGTACGGGCCGTACAGCGACATGAATGTGGTCAAAAGAGCCAAAATCCAGTAGCTTAGATGGCTGGGCCGTGTAGAGCGGATGGACACAAATGCTCCGGCTCGGAGAGTCTTTGAATTTATTACCATGGGGAATCGCGGGCAGAGGAAGACCCCACCTCAGGTGGCGCACACAAGTGGAAAGGGACCTCAACCAACTTGGCGTGCGAAACTGGAAACAGCTGGCAAACAACCGGGCCAGTTGGAGAGGCATGTTGGTTGAGGCCTAGGTCCACCCGGACTGTAGCGTCACCTAAGTAAGTAAGTAAGTAAGTAAGTAAGTAAGTAAGTAAGTAAGTAAGTAAGTAACATAAAAACGTTTATGCCTGTATCCGGTTCAGAACTATATTGAAAATTATTGAAAGAACTCAAAAAATCACGCAGCTGGTCATGTTTCTCTAAAAATAACTTAAAAACCAAAAACACAAACATCGATATTGTATTAATTTATATAATTGCACATCTTCTTTTAATTCTGTCTCTAAAAATATTCACTTATTACTCTTTAATAGGAAAAAAACTACTTTAAAATATTCATTAAAATGTTTTTTTTCTCTGTTTACAAAAGCTAAAATATGCATTCCCTTTACAACTGAAAATCAAACTGTGGTTTGAGTGTTAAAATGTTCGTAATGGCAAACATTGACACATGCTCTATGAAAAAGAAAATTTGCGCTCAAAAACAATACCTTTATTTTATTTGCGGTATTGGCGAAACCACTGTTCATGGAGAGGAATGTTAAATTAGTTGCTATAAATTTCATTGAAAATCTTAGAAAGCAGGGAAAATTTGACAGACGAGTGCTGTAACTCCAGAAAATAGTTCACAATCACACGAATAATTAGCACAGAGAGACAAGATCTAAAATATGTAAAGGCGACAGACAGACGGACACCGAAGTGATTCTATTCGTTCCTAAGGAACAACGAAACCCTAAAAACAAAATGCCAGTTATTCATTTCTCCATTTAGGACTTTTTTAATGTTTTATTTCAATAGTTGTCAACCTACAATAACATTACACAAAATGAGTCCTATATTTCACACCCACTCCCGTACATCGCTCGTGAGACCGCGTCCGCAACGACTTTCATTTTCCATCCAAAGACCTTTCCTCCACAATTTAGCATCTTCAGACACTTCAATTCAATAGCCAGACAACCGCAGCAAGGCTGACGCACTCCCCACCGCGATGTCGACCAACACTTGGTAAGCAGTCCGCATTGAAGAGCAAGTCCAATGCCAAGACTTTCAACCGGCTCCATTGAAACGTTTTCCAATAACTCACTTGAAAAATCACATCTCCAGAGTCACCGTACCGTAAAACAAAAGGCCCTTTGTTCTTAAAATCGATTCCTACGCGCTTCTAAGTCATCGCAGGTTGGGAGTGCTGCCAAGTCGATTGCATAATAGAATGTTTTTTCTTCAGAGACCCACAATGACTCATCGATCCGAGTAGAGAAGAAACATCCCCGAGTACAGGCACGAAACTGAAACGACACTTTAAGCGGTCTTAACCCCGAAAGATGAAAACTATTTCAAGACATCTGCCTTAAAATGTCAAAAGTCATTTTCGCTGCGGCGACGTCATCTCGAGCAGAAGGATTCTCTACAAACTTTTCCACATAAATCATTCAGCTGAAGGCATTTCTGCACGCACTTCACCGCGGGTCGGCCTTGAGCCGGGAGGATATGCAAATTCCTGCCCTCTCGTCGATGATTTATCGGGTCACGAGGGGGCGGGGCACACTTGTTGTTTTCTTAGCCAAAGTTTCCCTTCACATGGTGCGGTTTCCACACGGAACTGCATCGACTGAGTCTTAGTTGAAATTTCGAACAAAAAAAAAGTTTATTTTTTTGCCGGCTTAATTACCTTGAAGAATCGATCTCGCACCCGGATGACGGGGGGCTTTCTCCTGTGCCGTAAGTGGCTGGCAATTAGGTAACAATTGTCGAGTAATTGCTGCGTCAGGTCGACGTACTCCAATCGATTAGAGACGCGTAGGCAGCACACGCCAATCGATCGGGGATAATTGCAGGTTCATCGAATGATACAAAATGGCTTAAGTGCCACTGAATTGTTCTACTGCGACGCTGAATGTTTCAATTAGTCTGGCTGTGCATTTTCTGGGTCCTCCGCCATTCATCCGGTGGAGGGAAAATAATTTTTCCCACTTTATACTCCACCACTTCAGGACTCAATGGCGTGAAGTTGCTCGATTGTTTCCGCTGGCTGTGCAGAGCAAGACGTTGTCTGGATTTGGGTCTGCTCATCGCTTTGTCTACGGTGCTTACACGAAGGATGAAGGATTTGCAGATGGTGATCACGTGCAAGCTTAAGTCTCTTTCCGGTGGTGGCTTTGTGTGATGGAGGAGCTGTGAATGAAAGCCAATCGGTGATGAAAAATTGGGCCTCCTTTCCACACTCGAACGTGGGTTGGGGCTCGTTAACGAACTTAAAGCGCATGGAAAAGGGGCTGCGGATAAACGGATTTCCATTGATGCAGCTTGGGGGTCATAATTCAATAACGAGAATATGATTAACGGCGGTGGATGTTCGAAACACCTCTGCTGTGGTGTGCTCACTGTCAAATTGAGTAATGATTTCGCACCTAATGACCACCTTGCTGGGAGGAGGCTTAAAATAGTTTCAATGGAAATTGTTATCCTTGACTGAGTTTAATTTGGGAGTGCGGTGTTGTGGAGCGACGAAAATCCAGGGGATATTCAATTGTGCTGATGCTTTAGGGGAAATAGTGGTTTGTTGTTTTTCCCAGTCTGATAGAACAATAATCGCTGTTTGATTGGTTGATAAATGTCACGTAGCACTCGAGCAAAATGTTGTTTTCTTTCAAAATAAATCTGTTTCATCTGTCGCGAACTTCTGTCGACTTTATTCTTTTAACTTTCTCGTATACGAAGTAATCAATGCGCATTTTATGTTGGGTGATTTCGTTCTTTTTCGTTTGTACTTTGGCGTGTATTGACGAATAAGAAGCCTACTTTTTTTCAAGTTTGTTAATTTGTCTTACGCAGCTTTTAAAATAATTAAAACTACTTTGGGATAAATTCATGACGAAAATTCGATGTTGAGTTATAGTTTGGATATTTTGGCACATGATGAATTTTTTAGGATTTCATGGCAAGGGTTAAACGAAACCCTAATAAGATTTGGGGTGGTCTGTCTGTCGTTTTTACATATTTGCATATAACTATAAATTTGCATATATATAGAAAAACACAGACCCTTATTCTACCAGTCCTACTGTAAGGAGCCGAAAGTTGGACGATAAGCAGGACTGCAGAGCTTATACTTGGCTCCTTCGAAAGAAAAATTCTACGGCGGATATTCGGTCCAATCTGCGAGGAAGGTGAATGGAGGAGAAGACATAACCGCGAACTTTATGAGCTGTACAAAGATGTGGATATACTCCGGAACGCAAAAATCCGTGGACTACAATAGCTCGGCCACATCGAGCGCATGGACACAAACGCTCCAGCTAAAAGGGTCTTCGAATCCGAACCTCCTGGTTCGAGGAGAAGTGGGAGACCGAACCTCCGGTACAGAGATCAAGTGATCGCGGATGCAAGACAGACATCAAGCTGGACTCTAAGCAGCATGTTCGGGACCGTCAAGGTTGGAAGGCGGCTTTGGCTCAGGCACAGACCCTCCAAGGGTTAAATGCCTGTTAAGTATGTAAACATTTTTTAGAGTTTAGGAATGATTTTTGGATACAAAATGTATCGAGCCAACCCAAAAATTAACTGTGAACTTTTTTAATAAAGGTCAAAGCTAAAAGAAAAAATTAGTACTGATGGAAAGGTGTAATTAATAATTTTATAGCTGTGTTTTTAAATTGCGAAAATGTCTGCCAAATTAATGAAATTTAGGTTGAAATTTAGTATCTGGCAAACCACTGAGAGTTAAGAAACAAAATTTCGACAAATGATGTACTTTGCGCGATAAAAATTCAGGTAAAATACGAATTGAAAAAATTGTGTACTAACGATAATGTTGATAGCAAATGTTTCTTAAAAAAAAATCCGATTGAATTTCATCGAAAAGATATCATTGGATACTTCTTTTGAAAAGAAATGACGGTTTTATTTTCAACTTTTGGTTTAAAAGTCACATTTTAAGGCAATAAGTTAATTTATAACACGAGTGGGAACGTGGTCTACGAATATAGACCATTTTATTTTGCGAAAAAAAAAATTGAAAATGCGTTTTTAATATTCAAATTAGGATTTGGCTTTAGAGGAACATATTATTAGGTTGTCAAATATCTCCCTTCCGCCTTTTTGTCTTTTGAATTTTCCGGCTATGTCCAAAGCGCTACAGAGCTATAGAGACAAAAAGGCGGAAGGGAGATATTTGACAACCTAATATTTTGCATATTGTATTAAATTTTAACAATATGGGACATTTTAAGAAACGGTGGTCTACAATCGTAGACTACTGGAGGGTTAGGCCTAAAACGCAATTTCGCGTTCGGTTGGTCGGACTTTGACAGGCGTTGGTACGCGTCTTATCGACTTTACGAGAAAGAATTTCAACGCAAGCCTCACTCAATTTTCCAAATCAGAATATAGTTTACGCGCCAGCTTTCCCGAAATCAGCTTATGTTCGAAATTTTTCATCAAATGAAACACATTCTGTAAGAAAAGATATTGATTTTGGAATTAAAATCAAAAACAATTCTTACTTATTCAAATAATCGCCTTTCCGCATTCTAATTTCACATGTAAAAAAAAAACAAATTAAATGCACATCGGTCAAACGCCCGAGCGAGTAGAAAGTAGACCTAGTCGATCGGACTAACGATGTTACGACCTGAGAAGTTGCAAAGACCGAACGCGCTATTTCGATTTGTACAATGCTTTTACGTGTATTCTACTTCAAATGTCAAAGTCCGACCGACCGAACGCGCCGTTGCGATTTGGATTTTAAGCTTCAAAATTTAGAAAAAAACCTATCGCTCATCCTAATGTCTACATCGGTGTAACTAAAAATATTTGCGGTTAAATAGCTACTTATTAGCCTTCAATTTTGTTATTAAATACGTGTTAGAGTATGGCGTGGAGCCACTGTATACATAAAATTGAATTTTCTCTATATTTTTCAAGATATCGTCGATTTAAATCGCATAACTTTGGTGCTGGAACTAGAAAACTGCTGATTGTCTCAGTGAACCGTTTCTGATTTTTTCATCTTCAACGCAATTTTAAAACGGGTAACACGTTCAGCAAGTGGGAAAGGAGAGGGAAAAGATTATCCTTTGTTTAGTTTTATTAAAAATGTGTTTAAAAATAATTGCATTAAAGCTCAATGATCAAACGACTTACTAGTCCCTCCGAACAATTTTAAACTTTTAATATTTGTTGGTGCTAGAATGAAACCCGCGATGCGTGAGTAAAGCTCATGCTTGACCACTTTTTTTTTAAATCCTGTTTTTTTTTGTATGTCATTGAAATACTGTCCCGATGATACATAATTTTGGGAATTCGATTTAGAAATTAACGAAGAGATATCTGGAACTGACTTGAACTTAATTTTCACAGAAGATAATCTTACGTCGCAACTGAAAAGACTTCGAGAAGAAGACTGTATAGGAAAATTTAAATTCATGAACAGCCTTTCTCCATCTACTTTATAAAAAATTGTGCGCAAAAATTCTTATTAAAAGTTGCAGAAAATATTAAGAAATAGAAAATTTGGCAATTAGTTTTTAGGTGTCTAAACAAAATTGTCTGTGTGCTGAGAAAATGTTTCGTCCGGTGATCTAACCCGTGTCTCAGTATAACAAACGATTGTGTCAAGAAATACTTGCACCACAATAAGTATTTTCTCGAAGCGATGAATTTAAGCAAAAATGACACTAAAATGTCGGGCACTTTCAGCAAACCTTCAACTTTAGTCCCGACCAGACCAACTGCAGTTGCAGTCACACAAATTCTTATCTTCGTATGCACTGGAAAAGGCAAACAGCACATCTCAACTCAACTCAACTCGCTCGTTGCTTGAATTAATTTCAATCCTCCCAGCACCATAACCGCCCCCTGCGTAGCCAATCTTAAAGCCACCCACTCGACAAAAGCGCCTCCAGTCAACCGCACACTAAGCCAACCACCCTGCACCCTGCAGGCTCCACTGCCAGGGGGTTGCTTCATTAAATCCTTTTGTCCTCCCACTCCTTGTCGTTCTTCGGAGCGAAAGTGCAAAATGAATTTCATTTCATCTGTTCTCCGTTCCATCCCTGTCTTCGTCAGACGAATGCAGCTCTGTCCCCGAGGGGTTTGTTGTGTCAGGGGTTGAAGGGGCTTCTAAGAAATCCTTTACCTGGTTTTCTTTCTCCTCTAATCCTCCTTTGTTCTCCTTACCTCCGTGATGAAGATACAATGCGACACACAGCTCTGAAGTTTGATGCAATCAACAAACAACGGAGACACAAAAACAGGATCTCCAAACACACAGGTACATGGCAATTAATTGTTGTCCATCATCACAAGGTATCCTGGTCTGAAACTAGGCCAGAAGGATAACCGACAAAAAAGAAATCCGGAAACGTAGCAATCCAGGTCGGACAGCCGTCAGGGGACACATGCAACACCGTGACTCGCGTGAAGTGTAGACAACTTAACACCCTTGAGTCGGCCTCTTTATGTGCTAATTTAATTCTTCCACTTTTGCACGAACTTGAACCACGGCTCAAAGGTGCAAAAGGTTTCGTGCGAAAGGAAAAAAAAACTCTATTTAAGGGTGTGAACAGGTCCTTCGCCGCGTGGGGCAGGCGAGTGAATAACCCCGCCAAGGACCTCGACTCAGCTTAGATATTTTAACTACTTACTGTCATTTGCGTAATAAATTAAATTTTTTTTCTCTTGCTGGGCGTGTAGGGTGTGTGCCGTTTCGAATTATGCGTGCGTGCGTGGGCTCTCCGGTGAGACAATTCACCGGCACAATCGGGGAGCTAATTAAGGCGAACAGCTCAAAACGACCCACAAACGGAATGATTTTCCAGGAAGCCGATGTTTATGGCAACGCTAGTCACAAATTGAAGGCCGTGGCTCGAACAAAACGCCCCATTATGAGCACACGGACGCCATGACGATGGATGCCAATTTGGTTATTTCGTTAACTTTGTTGACGAAAACAATCGACGAGTGAGTGAGAATGTTTTTCGGTCGTGGATTGTTTTTCAGCATTCAGTTTTTCGGCGAAAATTTTAATTAGAACTAGAAAATTGAAATTCATGTTTTTTTTGGTAGTGACTTTCGTGTAAACGGAACGAGTTTGTTGAAGGACGAAAACACACAACTCACGTAGCTCTTTGGATGGATACTGAGCTTATTTTTGCAGGAGAGTGTCCAGCGTGCTGATGTCCGTAATGAGCAGAGCAATTAGGGTAGAGTGGTACACGTTTTTTTTTTTTGCATGCATCCTCTTGTTTTGAGGGGAGCTTTAGTCGTAGTTTACAGATGAAAAAAGTGTCGGTTCGTGGAGGAAAAGGTTGTAAGTATTTATTTTTAGAGATTGGAATGCGAAGATTGAGAATGGATAAAAAACTTGTACAAGATCTTTCTAAATTTAACAAATAGTATGCCATTTGGACAGACAGTTGAAGCACTTTTAAAGGCTCCGAAAAGAAGGTCAAGAATTGCTGTATGGGTGCTAATTTCTTACTCAAGTGTCATTAGTCTCTTACTCAAAGATGTTCTTAAAAGACTTATTTTCTAAAATTAGTGAAAGCAAAAAGATATGAAGTTTGGTCAGAAATTTCAGTCAAATCAAAAATTAAGCGTACAGTGTCGTGCAAATAATTAGGAACATCTAACACCAGACGAGATTTCATCATAGCTCATGTGTTTCCCACCTTAGAAAGGAGGTTTTGTCAAAATCCATAGATCTTAGACCACAACTTTAGCCGTCTGTCAACCAGAAGACCAAAAATGAGAAAAAAAAAGCCTGCGCATATAATTAGAAACGCTGCAATTTTCGTAAGAAATCGCTAAATCCCTTTCACAAAATACCTGTAAGACTTTGGTATTTTGTGATTTTTTTTAAAGCAGGGCAGTGGATACTTTTAAAAAGAATTACAGTGTCGAAAAAATCTGCCGCAAGCTTAAGACTAGACAGTCCTGGCGCGTCCTTCTGTATTCTACGGAAATTGGAAATTGGTACAAAATTGATTGGTTATGATAGGGCGCCGTTTGAACAATGTTGGTCTTTTTGGATGCGTTTTATGAAAGAAGCTGTAGAAGTCGGAAGAATACTCAACCCTCGCTTTGCCCTGGGGTTAGGGATATGAAAAGTTTCGTGTAAAACTTAACCGCGCAAAACAATTTATGAGCGTGCAAAAAAACCATAGTGAGCCATGATTCTTGGAAGAAAAGACGTTTTTTCGCGCAAATCGAATGTGAGTAGATATTTGAAAATCTCGCAAAAGTGAAACCGCGTAAAACGAGAACGCGCAAACGGAGGATGAGTGTATATAAATTCCACTGATTTATTCAAACATAAAACATAAGTAAAAAAAACAAATGTTCAAGAGAAATCCTTAAGAAAATTAGTTAACAGAATGTACACTGTACGAGCATATTAATGAAAAAAAAATTATCTGCAGAGAGTGTATTGAACATTTACATGGCAATTGTACTGAGCCGTTTGCTACAAGCCATTTCTGCCAGAGCAGAATCGTTCCAGAAGATTGGAGTTCGCTCGCTAATAGATACACTTGACCCTCAACTAGTATAAGAAGGGTCTATTTACTGATGAAATTAAAATAAATACAACCTTTTCAAATATTAATGCCATTGTACACCACCCCACGTCCAAGGATTTCACCAAAGGTACAACCGCACAAGGGTAAAGCATTGCTAGTACTTTTGTTTTGCGTAAAATGTCGTGGGGTGATAACCCTATTAAACAAATTTAAGGGCGGTTGGATTAATCCTAGTATTGCTAGATATTAGAGAATGTCGTGGTTGATTATCCTGATGACAATTTGCAAGTATTTTGATTTTGCAAGTTGACAAAAATGTGGAACATATGAATATATACGTATAAACAAAATAGGGATTCAATGGCTGTTTGGTGATCGCTTTGGATGAGTGATCAGAAACCTTTGATGGTGATTTTACTGAGAATTTGTGGCCACACTAAAGTAGACAATTGAGCATCAGGAAAATTAGATTCTTTGAGAAGCTATTTGAATAAATGAACATTTTAGAGTAGAGTATTATTGCGAAAACTGGGTGAAAAATATTGTCGATAACGATGGCTACTCTAGAAAATACCAAAGTTCAATAACCGTTTTGTGAAAAAAATGTAGCGATTTCTTTTGAAAATATAAGCGTTTTTTTCATTTTTTGCACTTTTGAGTGCTAAACGGCTTAAACGATGGTACTTAATGTAAAATGAATTTCCCAATAAAAAAATCACTTTTCTCATCATCATCATCTTCTTGACCGCGTGTTTCACTAACGAAATCGCTCTAGCCTCTAAACTCAACTCTCTCAGATGCAAAGTACATAAGTTATAATGAAAACAAAGAAATGAAATCGGATGTTTTAATTACGGGAATGGCAACGCAGATCATATGCCTTGTGGCATTACAGTGGATCTAATCTAGCCTTAGTGGCTATGAGTTCTCAAAAGTCTGTCACTTATAGCATAAGTACTTCTATAAATGTTTGCTATCTGAATAAAAGTAGATTTTCGTAAATGCAACATTTGTGTAAGTTGTGGAAGCCTCCTATTCGAAAATTGATCGACGAACGAATTCTAAAACGTAGAAAATCAAATTTATTCGTTCAAATAAATTGTGGTGGGGAACAAATTCGTAGCATAAGTTCTTTCGTAATCTTTTTTCTTGGCAAATTCCATTGAATAAAGATGATTGAGAATCGTGATGATTTCTTTGGTCAATTACGACTCGTTTGCGTCCTTCTTGGAAATTACTTTAAAACGCTATTTGTCGTTTTCAGAAGGGGTTCGGCTACGAGACGTGTCGTCAATTTGAACTCTTTAAACCATTTTCGTGTTGCAGTTATGCCGATGACACCTTCTCCGTAGTCGTTACAAATGTCGCAGGCTGTTTCAGCTTCAGTCTTACCTCGATAAAAAGCGAAAAAAGTGCAAAAGCCAACAATTTTGCGTTTAACTACTAGACATTCCATTTCAAATCCTCAAAATTATTATAAAAATTTATTACTGAAGAGATTATTAGGACATTTTTGTAAAGCAGAAGGACTTTTATTGAAAATTTATTACTAAAACGTTTATTAGCACAGTTGTGTAGAGCAGAAAACCTTTTACCAAATGAATTCATTCGTTAAGATTGTCACAAACAGTAAAAACTTGTTTTAAAATAAAAGAAAATAAAATAAATGCTATGAACCTATGCCCAGACCGAATAAACGACAGGTGTAACAGCTTCCCCTAGCACATAAAAATTTGTAAACGATAAAAATGTTTGTTTTTGTTCTCATTTTAAACAAAACTCGTATTGAAAGCAGTGTGATTGTTCCTGTTGCTGTTTTTCTGTCGGTAAAGTGGTTTGGCACAAAAAGTCACAATTGTCATTTTAATAAAGGGTGTATACAAATTTTAAAATCTTGCTAAGCTTCAATAGAAGTAACTTACGAAGTTTGTTTGTGAAATGTCGCTCAAATAACGAATGACCTCTAGGGCTGTACTCCGATGAAGGTCTTACGTTCCCTTTAGAGAGCTTTTCTTAAATCAGCTATTTGAGCCATCTATTTAAGCAGCAACCGACCACGTTTTAGCATAGTGAATCAGAAAAACATAAGTTGTTAAACAGCAACGAACTAAAATGTTCTCTAAGGCTCTAATCGGACTGAGTGGTGTTTGTTATGGTCAATCATGTCATCAAACACAAATAATGGCTAAAATCAGATGGGCTTAACTGTGATATGTGGTTCTAATACGATGGTCCCACATTTCACGTCAAATAATTTATCTATTGAAGGGGTCATCCGACAATCGTATCTTCTGGTTGAATGGCTCAGTGGATTGGCCTCGACGCTTTCACGGCTGTGGTTTATGTGGTCACATTAAGTAGTTAGTTTATATCAACGTTGGCCTCACGAATGACAGGAAATTCGCAACGTTATTTGATTGGTGAACAGCCACCATATTCGACTGTTTAACTTTTAATACAACCAAAAAGCCAAAAATATCCTCGTTCAAACAAAAATATAAAAAAACAATCGATTGAATATGAGCAGCTTTAAAAGTGCTTAAAAACTAATAATGAAAAATGCAAGTCACAGCGTTTCTCTCTGAAATTAAATCTGCCGTCGTTTCGTGAATCCGATAAAATTTTACTGTCTTCTGTGCTTCTGGTAATCCCTCACATCACGTGTAGCTGCGATAGATTAGTTTGTTTGTTTATGGATTCCAAGGGATTTCCCCATGCCAACTATCTTGATCTCCAATTTGAATCTTAAAACATTTTTTTCTTTCAATTTTAATTATTCAGTCGCGTGTGGAAGCAAAAACGTCTGCTAATCTTTAATTCGTTTATGGCCCGAAATAAGTGAACTTTAATTGATTCCAAAACGTGTGAATACGTCGGCTGTTTGTGAAGTAGTTTTTTTTTTCTCTCTCCGCAAATATATTTTTTAATTGCCATTTGGGGAGAGGTACTTACATAAAAAGAAATTGTTTCATTTAATCGTTTAGCGCTGAGATTTTTTTTTTGGTTCGCGTTGTTTTCGAGCCGTGTTAATAATTGAAGAGACTGAACGACGACGGAGGGACTTGGCAGCACCTCACGAAGTTTCCTCCTCCACTCGTTTTACAGCCACCAAGAGACCATCCGTGACTGTGACAGTTTTCCTCAGGAAAAAGGCCTTAATTAAACATGTTTTCAATTCAGCAGAACCCTTTTTGTTTCGCTGCAAGTCTGCTCCACTCCTTTGTAGGGCACATAACGTGACGTGCCTGAATGAGGTCGTACTTTACTCAAGCAACAGCGAGATGTGTTGACTAAGGCGATGAAGGATCAGGGCAGCGCGCAAAAAAAAAAAATAAAGTGAAACAACACAAACACAAGGATTGAAAGTATGATTGGAGGAGTGAACCTGCCACAAGGAGCGAGTCCTTTCGCTTTTCTAATTTTCCACTCTGCTGCTGAAAGCAGCTGCCTCCTTCTGCTCGTTAAATGAACATTAGTTGCACAAAACGCTGTGCCACACTGTTATTCATCGTGTTTTCTTTTAGTTCTTTCTTTTCTGTCGCTCTCCTTTTTGATGAACTAAATGAGTTTCTATTGCATTGTATATGTGGGTGGCATGTGTTTGGGGGATGAAACCGACCTCCCTTAGACTTGATGGGGTGTGCAAAATGAAATAGACACGCTGAACAGAAGTGCTTTGGGTCCGAGTCCATGGAGGTTGCATTCAGTGGTGCAATCGCAGATTCTGGAGCCAAAATGGAGATATGAGAAATGGTTCACTTAGCGATGCGAATGATAAATCCACGGGTGGGTTTTTGTGTGGTTTATTTTTTTGTAGAAAAAGGAGCAATGAGCTGGAGAGCGAACGATGCCCGGAAGCGGACTAGAATTTGTCGGGATCAAGAGGCACGATGTGGAAAGTGAGATTGGCTCTTCATGCCAAGAGGAGCCTCGAAAAACCGATTACTTTTCGGTTGCGTTATTGCGAGAGTACACTCGCCACGAAGTGCCCATTCTGTTGGTTTAAGATTTCTATTAAAAAAAACTTTTAGAGTCGTGTGGGGAAAAAACTCGAAACACCATTCAAACTTTTCCTTCTGGCTTCAACAACTTCAATTTAAAATAGAAGACGATGTATTTCGTTTGCAAAAACGTTTCAGAAACGATTTCTTAAAACTGTCAGAGATAAATTGATTTGGCTCAGCTATAAATTAAACACTGGTGTTGGGATCAGAGTTTTTGCAGTACTATATGAATCTTTTCTTCAAGGAGAGAGACAAATTTCAAGCAAGCATTAGTCAATTTTTAGAAAACTTGCTGGAAACTTGAATTTGACTTTTTTTGACCTTTAAAATTAGTGACTTCGATGTTCAAGCAATGAACACAAAATCAACAACAAAAAAGAAGAATTGACGGACGGAGACAATGCCGGATTTAAAGTTCTGGAGGGACTAGGCCAATAGATATGTAAGTGAAGGCCCCCTGAATTATTATTTTCCAAATTTCTCGCCAGCAAAGTGTTTCAACAATTTATTGGCTATCCAAGTACTGTCGAAACCCTCTAAGTCGAATTTTCTTCTCAAATTTGTTCGCCATATTTTGGCATTCCCCTCAATGTGCCATACATAAATTATCCTCTAAGTCGAAACTCCCTCTAACTCAAATACTCAAATTTTTTCGATTCTGACTCGTCCTGGAGTACTTCTATCACGGAAAGCTTTCGCAGCCATTCGGAACCGGCAATAAACTGTAGGTCCTCTCCACGTGTGTCAAAACTATAACGCGCACAACACAGTGGAGGCGCGAAAAGCTAGGCTCTGGCCCTTCGTGGGCTGTTACGCCACTAATGAAGACGAAAATCGGTAACGTCCTAGGAGTTACCAATTTTGATGAAATTTGTCATAATAATAGCTCCCCTATAGGACATTCATTTCCCAAAAAGAGAAGACGTACACTCGCCTTGTTAGTCAGCTGCAGTGACGATATTTAAAATCTGATCTCTCAAAATATTTCAAAATCTCCGAAAATCCTTCAAAACACACCCGTCTTTGAATCTTTTAAGAACACCTAAAAGGCTCTCCACTCACCATCCTCAGTGGACATCAAATAGAAATAAAATTTCAGTCGACTCAAGAGACGTCCACAAAAAGAAGGACGCTTGCTTCCTCCACTCGATGCAGAGCATTTCAACCCACTCACAGAGCAGAGAACGTCCTCCTCCTTCTTCAGCCTGCTTTTATTGGCCACTTGGTGCAGAAGACTTAGCATTTAGTTCCATTGTCCCTTCTCATTCCCAGTCCAACCACTTTCGAGCACTGCTACTCCTCCTTCAAACATCAAAGTAATCCTTTCGCCCCAAGACACAGACAACAACTCACGACCCTCGTCGATTGACGTCATCGTGTCAACCTTCAAAATTGTTCCCATTCACAGAAAAAAATACTCGACATACTTTTTGACTTGAAGCAGAGAAAAAAAAAATAAAATAAACGAAAACTTAACCTCAAAACTACTCTTGGACGCATGGCAGGTCCCCGAATCCGATTACACGTCTCACGCTCGTAGTGAATTTCAATTAATTTCAAGCGTCCACATGTCCAGAGAAAATCCTTTGTGCCAAGAAACTCCAGGATTCATTACCCGGCCAGCTACGGAACACGGTCGGGGATATTAATCGCTCCGAAAACGGAAGAGAACTCCGAACACACACGTGGACACAATTCCTTCTTCCTCGAAACAAGCCTTCAAGGGGAATGAATTAATTATGAATTGTTGAACAAGGAGCAGCCTTTAATTTAGGTCACCACGCCACCAGAGCCGCCTTCTCCCTGTGTGTGTGTTTCGAGCAAATATCAAAAATCGATTAACGACACCGAGTGTAATCTCCAATGCATGTGTGGGGGGAAAGGAAAAAAAAAAAAAAAACATCACACAGTTTCTGCGACTCTGCGTGCGTGTGCAATGATGCGGCAACAAGTCCTGCTCTATCGAGCCCCGGCAGGTGCCCGATATGTTCTTCTGACATCACTGAAAATGAGTTCCGTGGGATATCCTTGAACTCTGCATGCGATTCCATCGTCTTGTTTCGTGGAATATCCTTGAGCACACACATTGATATTGTGAAATGAAATCCGCAGCAATTTATTATTTGCATCTTAATCCGATTCACGGATGCGAGTGGGCAGGGGAGTTGAGTTGTTCGGTAAATCTGATGAGTGCTTCTGGATGCGAATGGATTTTCCTTGGAGCCGAATTTTCAAATGCAATTCTGTTGTCTGTCTGTTTTAGGAAGGAGGACGGCTGGGGATTGTTTTTTGCAGAATAGAATCATAAATTGCATGTTGATTTAGATTGACTCGGTGGTTTGTCGGGATCTGTTTTGCTGGGTGTGTAGGCGATGTGGCAAACACAGAGATGGATTTGAAATATTGATCAGTGGAGAGTACGCAAACACTGCAGTGTGTCTTTAAAAATTTAAGAAGTGGGGTTTGTGCTTTCCAATCATATGCCTTTATTCTAAAAAAACAGGGAAAGAAATTCCAATCTATCTGTCCAAAAAGATAAAATATGATGAAATTGCAAACATTTTTTGTTGTATGTTAAGGAACAGCTTTCTAAAAACACATTTAAAATATGAGTACCAATGTTTGGGGGAAATTATTCCAACAGATTTGAAGTGAATGTGACGGAGTTGGGAAAATCGCAGTCGTTCGATGACTACAGTTGATTTACTAAAAACACTTATTTTATAAATCTTTTGATTTACTCAATGACTTTCACTTCAAAATTACAGTCACCAGTGATCTTTGATATTTTGACTAATAAGTCAAGTCACAAACCTAGACAATTGACTATGACTTCAGTCTTTATTGACTGCTCCTAGTCTTTTTGTCAATTAAAATGGTCACTTAGTCTTTTGACTTAAAGTCAAATCGTCGTTTGATTAGTAGTCAACCAAACGACCAATCGTACTGTCTAATACGATGACGCATAATATGAAAGCAAGTCCTTTTATTTAAGTGATTTTCAATTTTTAGTCATTAGATTTTGTGTTCCATACAAAGAATACAATACATAAATGTAATAAAAACATGCAATCAAACTATTTTCCTATTCCTCAAATTTTAAGTTTTCTTAGCACCCCCACACGCAGTTATTGTTCACTTTCAAAAGCAACAATTTTTCGAAATTGCAATCTGAAAGTGTTCCACGCCTGGGAGTATTTAGCAGAAAGCCATTGAAAAAAGGCGTTCCACAGATGCTGATGATACCTTTTCTCTTTTCTTCTTTCTTTCCAACTGAAATAACTTCTGGAAAGATGTGCTTAATCGTATAGACAGATGAAGAATTTCTTGGCAAAGTGCAATGCTTCACAACACACCTCAATAGACATGATAAACTTCTGGTTTGCGGCTATTTAGAAATGTACATTTATCACAATAATCGACAGGCTTTAGATATTCTGAAAACCAATAATTGAATATGAAGCAATCATTAATTTAGAGTTAACTGGCACACAACAAGAACAAATATGCATTATGTCAGAAGATACTCATTTGACTAATGCCATTTCTTCATCATCTAATCAGTTTCATCAATTTTAATCAGTTTGGATTAATTCTACAACTTGTCGTGGAAAGATATAAATTATATGTTCTGATTTAAGGTACGTCTTTTTAGTCGTGAGTTTTTATTGAAAAGCCAATAATTTCACTATAAGTGACACAGTTTTGCACCAAACTGTATATTTAAATGTTGTCTGCCATTTTATCATTATTTGTACCATGCACCAGATGTTGAAATAAATGCACGTTCCTATAGTTGGGTTTTAACGTCAGGACTTTGTATTCTGAAGACATTATTCAATTATTTTTTTATGTTCGGCTTATAGGAGTAACTAGAGTTCTATTTGCATTTGAAAAATTGGCTTAATAGGAAACGACTCAAGACCAAATACACAAGATTCACAGAAGCAGCCGTTTTATGTTTTTAGGGTTTCGTTCCAAAGGAATAACGAAACACTTATGGAATCACTTCGGTGTCTGTCTGTCGCCTTTTACATATTTGACTATAACTTATAAGTCCTTTGTAGTTAAGGGATGAAATTTGGACTGAAGGTGTATCTAGGCAACCCAAAAATAAATCATGCACCCTTTTTGGAATTAGTCGTAGATTAAAGAAAAAGTTAGTACTAATACTAACGGCCGCAAAAACGTTTACTCACTTTGATGGTCGATATGGGTGTCATTGGAAAGGGGGCGGTGCCCTGATTATGAAAATGTCTGTCTGTCTGTCATTAGGCCTTAACCTAGGTAATTGGCGAACCACTAAGAATTTAGAAATAAAACTTTGCTAAAAGACGTATTTCACTTGCCCAAAGAAAGTTCAGGAAAAAAATTTTAAGAAAATGTTATACTAGCGAAAAACTTAGTACCAATACTAAATTTGAAAAATAAATTTCTTTTACTAGTTCCTTGATATGGGTATCGTTGGAAAGAGGATGATAGCTAGATCAAAAGTTGTACTATAGTAATCATCTCACTCTTATTGGTAAGAAGTTATTAGCCAACAAATTGCCGAAAACTGACTTGTGTACCGTGTCCCCCACCTTACTTTCTAGAATATTTGACCAAAAAATCTGAAAAAAATTGGAGTTATGCAGCAACTCATCGCAATAGCCCAAAATTATCCGAAAATCGTGTGTGATTTTTTATTTGTACTAAAATAAATTAATTACTAACTTTTTTTGAAAAAAATTTCACGGCAATATATTAAGTGAGGTAGCATCGGATAGGTCTTGCAAAATGAAAGAGAGTTTTCATTTTGAACTTTTTATTTGGAAGTTAAGTTTTCGAGATATTAAGCTTCAAAGTCGAAAAAAAGGCGTCCCCCCCCCCTCGCATTTCCACACCCGTTGGTCTAAAAATCTGAAAAAAATCGAGAATGTAGATCTTGATGTAATCTTTGTGTTAAAATTAGTTTGAGCACTCTGGCTTTAATAGTTTTCGAGATATTGGCGAAAAACAACAACATTTGAGTTTTGAAGATCCGAAAACGCCATTTTGTAGATCTCAGTGAAAGAACAGTAAAATATTATGTAAAAAAAATTATTTTCATACAATAAATCGAATCAGTTATCGCAAAAAACGATGAACTGACGGCAGTCTCAGTGTCGCTTGCGGCATTTCATCCCCTAAATGCACCAAAGCAATTTTCACACGGCTGGCGGGATCAGCAAATGGGAAAGGATTTTCTTTTGTTCAGTTTCGTTCGAAATGAAAGAATTTTAGTGATTGAACAGTGAATTGAGTTTAATTTGATTTGACTATTTTAGTTTGTTGATTTCTTAGACTTACATATATTAAGTCTAAACCACTAATCTGTTTGCGAACGAAACCCTCGGCGGGTGAGTGAAACTCACACTTGACCAGTTTTTTTATGTTTCAATAACTTCATCATTCAACAGCAAAAAATTAGCAACTTTATTGTAAAACTAATGTACGGATTTAGATCGGTTCTGATTCTAAATCTAGAAAAATTGTAGGTTCATATAAAAGAGGTGGTCTGCAGTCTGTGTGGCAGCCATGTTGCTGTGCTTGCGTCTGTCAAATCTGTTAATTAGTGATAATTTAACATGCTAAAATGGAACGTCTAAATGTAAACAAAAATATTATTGAAATGAGTGTTTGTTAACGCAAAATGTAGCATCCATTTAAAGCGATATGCGTTCAAGGCGAGCTCTGTAAAATTAGCTTATTCAAAAGACGAAACTGTTTGAAACTCGATGAATGCTTTTTATTCCTGCTTTTTCCAAAATATACAGTGGCGAGCTTAAATGAAGATATCTCATAATAATTTTTGGAAACAGTCAACAATTTGCTTAATCTATAGACATTTTGATAAGTTTTTGTAAGTTCTTATTTATTTAGAGTGTACTCCGAAGTGAACAAGCTGTACAAAACTCCTTCATCCAGATCGAGCAGGCGGCAAAAAACTTGGGGCTGCACATGAATGAAGGAAAGACAAAGTACATGGAGCCATCGTCTGCGAGAAATGTTGGAAAAACAGTGAAGGTAGCGGAGCACGAATTTTAAATCGTAAAATCTTTCAGCTACCTAGGGTCAGTAGTAGCAGCGGCACATGGAAGAAGAAATACGCGGGCGGTTACTTAAAGCCAACAAAACCTACTACAGTCTTACAAGGCTTTTCCAATCCAAGAACCTTACCATGAATTCAAAACTGCTGTTATACAAGACATTAGTTTTACCAGTATTCGCACATGAATTCGAGACTTGGGTGCTTAGCCAAAGGCACTCTGACCTCTTAATGGCATTGGAGAAGAAAGTTCTACAGAGAATTGTTGGCCCCATACGTGAGGAAGGACAATTCCGAAGACGGTACAACCATGAGTTGTATGAAATCTACCTCGAAGCAGATGTCAGAACGAAAATAAAGCTCGATAGACTCCGGTGGGCATCTAGCTCGTATGAGCGAAGGGGACTCTGCTCGGAAAGTTCTTTGCGGTACAAATCGCACGACGCAGACCGCGCTTACGCTGCAAAGATGGCGTAAACCAGGACGCCCGAAGCCTTGGGGTGCCCAACTGGATGGCGTCGGCAAACGATCGGGAAATGTGGAAGTGCTTGCTGCAGGAGGCTCGAACCGGACACCGGTTGTTGCGCTGATGATGATGTACTCCATCATATTAGCACTTTCATAAATCATAAGTCACTCACGATGCAAATTAATTACATTCGCCGCGTGATCTGTATGGCGAACAACAGGCTCCCAAAACCAGTGGCATTGCAAATTGTTCAGAGCAAAATTGTGTGGCTTAGAGATTGGATGGAGCTAGCAAGGGAATGCGGTGTAGTTCTGGGCAGGAACTAGTGAAACGTACCTGACCAACTTGTAAAATACGCCGACGAGAAGACCAGATGCTAGTTTTTCAAGGAAGCATCGGCCTGGACTGGATAAGAGTAGGACAGAACAGCTAATCTCGATAAGCAGAGCTAGCGCAAGCGGTCTAGTTAGTGTTCTAACTGATCACTGCCTCTTCGGCAATCACACCAGAAGGATAAGCGCCCCCTTCAATGAGTTCTGCAGAAGCTGAAGGGACGAACGCAAACTCCACGAATGACATCATAGTGGAGATCCGCAGTAGAATCATCCTCGGCAACCGCTGCTACTTCGGTTTGTCCAAACAACTAGGGTCAAAACTCCTGACTCGAAGAGCTAAGGTCATGCTCTACAAGACCCTTATACTGCCAGTCCTACTGTATGGAGCCGAAAGTTGGACGATAAGCAGGACTACAGAGCTGATACTTGGCTCCTTCGAAAGAAAAATTCTACGGTGGATATTCGGTTCAGTCCGCGAGGAAGGCGAATGGAAAAGAAGACATAACCGCGAACTTTACGAGTTGTACAAAGATGTGGATATAGTCCGAAAGGCAAAAATCCGTCGACTACATTAGCTCGGCCACATCGAGCGCATGGACACAAACGCTCCAGCTAAAAGGGTCTTCGAATCCGAGCCTCCTGGTTCGAGGAGAAGAGGGAGACTGAACCTCCGGTGCAGAGATCAAGTGATCGCGGATGCAAAACAGCTTGGTGTTCCGGATTGGAAGCAGCTTGTCCGGGACCGTCAATGTTGGAAGGCGGCTTTGGCTCAGGCACAGACCCTCAAAGGGTTAAATGCCTATTAAGTAAGTAAGTAAGCAGGGACGAGGAGGAAGAGGAGACGACACTTTATCTTCTTGGAACATGCCCAGCACTCTCACGTACTAGGAAACGCACTCTAGGTGCATACTTCTTTGAGGATCTAAGCGAAGTCGCTAACTTGGATGTAAGGAACATCAGCGGTTTCATCAACAGATCCATTTGGATATAGCCCAATGGATATCAGACTACGAACTTTGCACGTCAAACAGGTAGTATAACATGCCTACTAATATTTTGTTTGGTATATTTGCAAGAAACTTTTAAGGCAGAGAGTCCGAGCATTTTGAACAATCCGAATGTTTGACAACACAATGGACCAACAAATAGCCTACGTGAGCCTGCGGTTAACGCAGGCAGTCACTAATACCTAAGACCTATCGGCGACACTACATCACAAGACATATTGAGGGCTGAACCCTAATTTGGGGAGTCGCAACTATTTTGAAGATAGTAATACTATCCAGGAGATATCTACAGGGTTTAAACTTAGAGGCGAACTATTGAATCTAAACTTCGTATCGTATGGGGAGGATCTCTCCATACTCTGCAGCTTATGCAATCTCGGGTAGCGAGAAGATATCGGGCATTTCCTGGGTAAGTGTCCGATCTTAAAAGAAATATAGCGATCGGTTTTGGAAAAAACCTTCTAACAGAACAAGAAACTCTATCTCTTCTAAGCGAACCGGAAGTAGGTAGGCTGCTTATGCAATCTCGGGTAGAGAGATCTTAAAAGGACACTTGCCGAGGAAATGCTCGATATCTTCTCGCTACCCGGGATTGCATAAGCTGTACAATTACTGCAAGGTTGCAGAAATAATAATGACAGGGAAGTTTTTAAATGTGAAATTGTTAAATATCTTCAATTTGTTTATATGAAGTCAATTCGCTTTGAAAAAAGAAAAAAATCCTTCAGATCTAATCTGAAACTCATTGAGTTTTGACACCTGTAAAAAAAGAAATAAAAACCTACAAACAAAAGTCAGTTTCATATTTTTTTTTTTTGTTTTAAAAAATACTTTTATTTCAACAAAGAATAATAATATCACTACATTCTACAAATTTGTTTTACAAAAATATGACAATTAAAAATTAATGTAAAATTTACCTCACATTACTTCTTTTTAATTTCTGTCTGTTTATTTTTCTTGGTTAACAAATAATTTTGCTCTCAAAATGTTAAGCCTTTTCAATTGAATTTTATTTGCCCAAAACAAAAAAACGTACACATTTATTTATGAGAATACTACATTTAATAACCAATTATCATTTTATGTGTTCATTTTTTTTTTCTTTTGTAACAAGAATAAAACTTTATTACTTACTGTTAAATATTTTATTTTCATCACATTTAATTTAAATTTATTCTTCATTTTTTTATTTTTTTGGTTTTTCTTAGCTAATTATGCAAAAAAATTAGTACAAATTTTTTCTACTTGTTGTTGCGCTTGTTTAAATTTTCTTCTTTTTTTGTTGTAAAATAAATATTTCATTAATCCTAGCTACATGGCTAATTGGAAAGTGTATAAATATCTGTATAATACATTAATTAATACATGTTTAGCATTAAGATTAAATATATTGTATGTATATAATTTATTTTACTTGCCATGCACATCTTTTTTTTTTTTAACAAAGCAGCTGTCTAAAATTTAAAGTTACACACTTAGGAAATTTATTTTTTTTTTGAACATTTAACAAGACGCTTTTTTTTAATCGTTGATAAGCTGCCATCAGTACCGTCGATTTGTGTCTGTGTGAGTGGGGGCTAGGGATTTGTTTTTGAAAGTTTTTGGGGTATAAACAAACAACTTGACCTGGCAACGAGTTCATCGAACTAACTCGGCTGCATTATAGATTTAATGAAACTGAAATCGAAACTAAGTCGCAGTGGTGTGCATATGTGCGAGTGTATTGTTACGGCAATGGCGGCTGGGTGGGGTAGGCGTATTGATGTTTATTTCAAGGGGAGACAAGGTAAACAACCAGACGGGTGGGTTCATAAGGGTAAAAGGTATCGAGTGACTTTCGATTGTTGACGGCGCTGTGGGGTGGAATGTACTTTGCCGGTGAATTGTAATTGAGACAGCTTCGCCTCAGGTGAATCGAATTATGAAAATTATTTTCTCGAATAAAACAGGTGGTCCTGACAACCTTGATGAGATTGCAAAATGTCATTATCCTTGCAAAGTATGGTTTCCTTCCTTTCTATTTCCGGATGTTTTTTTTTTCTGGTGGGTTGATTTTTCTGATGCCCATGAGAATGGCTTTCGAACAATGAATAGGAAATTTACCTCCACTTCTTTGAAAAATCATCTCTCACCCTGACAAGACCATGAATTTCCTCTTTAAATTGAATCTTCCCCCAGGAAAACTGTTTTCCGCTCTCAATAATTTAGGTCAAGGAAGGATTTTCTCGTAAATTAGCTTAAGAATGTTGTTATCTGTGTTGTGCCGCTAATTGCAGCCCCCATCCTCCTTTTCAAAAACAATTTAACGAACACAGTCCCACCCCGTGATTAGTTTTCGGTTTAAACCAAATTAAATTCCACAAATGGATTTCATTTTCAACAATAATTTCCTCAAGTTAATTAACTTCTGCGGCCTCCCTCCCTCCACCGTGGTGATGTTTCCCTAATTATGCGACAAATTTCCTTAAAGCACGAACCACTGAGGACTGCCGGTGAAAAAGTCAAAGTCCTTCTGTGTGTCCTTTGCAATTAAAGGCAAACACAGTTCATTTCGACAGAGGTTAAGGTCAATCGCGTGTGAGTAGAGACCACTTCACAGGACGAGAGAATAACTCAACAACATCTCACCAGCTCGTGGCACGCAGGTATTTTGGATATTTATCCTTTTCCATTAATGAAATTAATTTCGTTATTTTGCATTTTCCTTTTTTTGCGACCCATCGACATGTTTGGCAAACACAAAATTTCACACAATTAGCGGAAAAAAAAATTAATTGAGCCGGTCTGTGGTGTGCCCTTCAGAAATATCACCTCATTTGGGCGGTTTAATCATCCAAAAAATGAAATTTCTTTTTGTAAACAAAACGGAATTTTATGATAAATTATCCTCGTAGCACTCTCGCTAATCAGAAATAACAAAAAAAAAAATGTTTGTCAGGTGGGCGACACGTTGGGTGCGGTCTAATCGCCGTGATATCACTCGCGGTTCAACGAAAAAAAAAAAAAATAGGCGGTGGTTGGAATGGATGCGATTGACGTGAGCAAAATCGTTTTTGCATCAAATGCAATTCAATCGAAGACACCACACCCGATCGGCGTTCGTGGTTTTTTCAGGGTCAACTCGTCGAGTCTTGTTCGATGAGTGGTTTCAATTCTGCAGGTGATGACGCAAGGTGAAGGCAGTGTGCGCGTCAGAGTGGTAATGCAATCCCTTCTTGGAGAGTCTTTCATGATTTGTGACTCATGCAATTAACTTAACTTGATGACTGAGACTTCAGCATTGAATTTTCTCATTCGTTTTGAAGTCTTGATTGGATCAGTCCTTACGACCAATCTATTGAATGAAAGTCTTTAGACTAACATTGCATTTTTTGAAATTATTTTAAAGTCTTTAGGACTTTTTTTCGAATTTTCGTTGAAATTTTGGGGATTTCAGTTTTGAACAGTGAAGACTTTGCGACTTCAACTTAAAGTTTTTAAGAATTCAGAGATTCAGAGATTTCCCAAACTATTAGGTGTACAACGTTGCTTTCGCCGTTTTTTTCCAAATTTCGAGGCTTTCTTGAAATAAACTGGTTATACATTTGTGATTCGTTTTGCGTTTGATTCGATTGCGTTTGAGTCTTGATCAAGTAATGCCTCCAATTCTGCATCTTCGAAAACTTTCTCACTTCCACCGCCATGCCGGTCTTCGACGTCAAAATCACTGTTATTGAAGCGTTGAAACCACTCTCGGCACGTTCTTTCACTAATAGCGGCCTCGCCATAGGTTTTTGAGAGCATTCGATGAGCCGCAGCCGTAGATTTCTTCATATTAAAGCAGAAAATTACCTCCCGCAAATGACGAGAATTTGGCTCGCAAGCTGACATGTTTAATCGAGAATAACTTCATTGTGCAGACATAAATCGATTAATATTTCGATGGCGTTATGTTTACAAATACCTCTATAAAATTCCATTCGATTGATTGCAGTCAAAAGATTGGTCGTAAAAACTGATTCAGTCAAGACTTCAAAATGAAGCAGAGATTTCAATGCTGAAGTTTATTTCCCAGATTTTATTTATGAATTGGAAAATTAAAATGTGAAGTCAATTCATTTTTAAAGTAAACAATTTTAAACTTTCCTTTTTCTTATGTTCGTTAATTTAAAAAATAAAGTTTCCTAAGTTGACCTTACTTGGTCGAAGTATATGCAAGAGAATTATCTCGTTAAGCTCTGCAAAAATGAAGTAAAATAAACAAATATTCGGCGTAACAGCCTATATAGGGCCAGAGCCCAGCTTCTTAGCGCGCAAAAATGAAGTGTTTGCCCGAAATTCGCAAGTACTCACAATTTGCATTAGCACTTTGCATTTTATTGTAGAATTGTATTTATTCAAAAACTATAATAACTGGCGTGAAAAAAGTTCAAAAATTAACCTAATTGTGAAATTAACATCTACTGCATATTTGCACATCGCTTTTATAGTTCTTCAAGTTCGAAAAATTATTTTTCATTTGGAAAGAAACGAAAATGTCACGGATAAATGCCGTTTAGCTACTCATTATTCATAAGTAGCCAAATCACATCAATTGTAGTTTAATAATCTTGACTCATTATATCGTCATTTTGTTTTCGTTAGAAAATAAAAAAACACTTCGAAAAGCTTGAATATGTCTACTTGAGAAACTATGGTGAAAAACTCGGCAAGTAGCAATGTCCAAAACATAACTTTTGTTTAAAGACCTGATCACAATTGTCAATTTTTCGGTGATTGTGAATTTGGACAATTGAAGGATTGCTTTCTATTTAAAAAAAACTTTTTGTTAACTTTTGTAGATTTAAGCAACTGAACGATTGATTTATATTAGGTTGTCAAATATCTCCCTTCCGCCTTTTTGTCTTTTGAATTTTCCGGCTATGTACAAAGCGCTACAGAGCTCGTATCTTGACATAACCTGCAAAACGACGCTTTACATGATTGGTTTGGATACGAGCTCTGTAGCGCTTTGTACATAGCCGGAAAATTCAAAAGACAAAAAGGCGGAAGGGAGATATTTGACAACCTTATATATACAAAAGATAGCTTGAGTTAAAATTTTGAAGTATTCCATGTTCAGAAATAAGATTTTATACATTTTAAGAGACTTGCAATAAATGTGAAAAGCTGGGCTCTTGGTTGTCAACGGGCTGTAATGCCACCCAATAATTATTATTATCGAACAAATGGGACATATTCGTAGTCAGACTGTAAGATTTGTTGCTTCCTACACAAGTTAGCAGAAGAGAAAAGGTAAAGAATGAAGACAAGTCAGACGTACCACGTTAGATGTTTGGGCATCTCAGGTTCAAGAGGATAACCTTTCACTTAACCTCACACTTTAATCTTAAATTAATTGTCAATTTTACTAGCTTGCTAGCTTGTGACCACAGTTTTACAGTATTTTTGATACAAACTACAAATCTTTACTCGAAAAAATTAAGCGGCTCGAGTACGGTTTAAGCATTTCTTAACAAAATTTTTGTTATTCTAAGTGTTTGCGAATTAGCCACAAATATCTTTTTCAGAAATTTGAAATTTATGTTTGCAGTTGTTATTTGTAATTCAATGAAATATTTTACAAACTTTTTTTTTTTGTAGAAATAGATAGACGAACTTGGTTTACAAGACATTTGAGTTTATGGTAAGTCATGGTCAGCAAAGTGACAAGCCACGTCAATGCAATATAACAGTTGCAACAGTTGGACAAAGTCTGTAAAAATGGTAACTATCAATCAATCAATTTGTTTATCAATTTGAATTCGTCTATCAATTTGTTTCATGTCTTACTTTTTTCAACACATTTTATGTTATCTATTATGCATTCATTCACAACAATGCAAAACTTTTTGCAAGACTTGCAATATAGTTTTAAAGTTTGTACAACTCTGCTATACTTTTGACTGCAGCTGTAAAAAACACAACAGCTGTTAATTTTTCAGCTCACACCAACGTTTTTCTCCCACAAAATTCAGCGAGTTCATTTACTTTGTACTTTAAATTGAAAGCCTTTTCACTGAACTCTTTCTCTATCATTATAATCGATGTTCAGAAGAAGAAAAAAAAGAAGAAAACCACAAAGGACCTCTCTCCTTTTTGCACACAACAGACACAGCTTTGCTGTAGTCGTGGAAATCACTCACCGGAAGTCGAGATACATTACGCTGCACGGAATTCCGGTTAAAAGAAAAAGAATCACTGAAACGTTATCGTACAATGCAACTGGAGTAGGCATTACACACCGAGAAGCTTCAGGTTCTTTTCCATGAGCTGACCATGACCCCCTAAAGCGGAAACATAGTTACGACCAAAAGACTGGGGGAGGGCCTGCTGCAAGGCAAAATTTAAGTATATGCCGAGTCCCTTTCGTTGAGTGCCTGGCAGCAAGTACACGTGTATATGTAAATAAGAATCATAGAATTCTCATGGAGTGGAAGTTTAAATTGGCTTTTTTTTTTGCTGACACGCGGGCGTCTAAGAGAATCGTGTTCCACGAAAGAAAAAATAAAAAATAAAGAAATGTACCCCAAAAGCTTTAAACTTTGCCTTTTACCTCAAAATGGATATTGTGAGTTTTTTTTGTTTTTTTTTTGGAACGGAAACTTCGTTAATTATTTAGATCTCATTGGGGGAATGAACGAGTGTATTTTTAGCCCCGTACACACACACACAGTTGGTTTTTTTTTAAACTTCTTCGTGGCGGTACTGACATTTTGACTTTTTTTTTTTAGCAAAAATATTCACTTTTCAGCTCTAAATGTCGTTTGCTTCGATTAACAACAGTCTAGTAATTGCACACATTGATTTTTTTTTTTGTTTTATTTTGTCATGACAAATTTTAGAATTTTTTCTTTTTTTTTTATACATAAATAAGTCTTATGAACAAGCTTAAAAACTATTTTTTTTGTTTTTTTTACAAAAGAAAAATTGTATCTCAATATTTTTGTTACATAAAAAATTCAGCTATGAGCTATTCTTTTTTTTTTTGTGTTGCGATTAATTTCTCATTTGTGTTTTTTTAAGTTAAGCGCGATTTCGTAATTTTTTGGTCGTACAGGGTGCTTCAAGTGTGAGTCTTACAAATAAAGTTCATATTTTTAAAGGACGGGTTTTTTTTTTTTATTTCATTCCAGCAGCTGGTGCTGATTCTGACCTTTTCCAGGTGGGGACGGATAATTTCAAATAAAAACAATGTTATGGATTAATCTTTTTAGGTACTGTGATAAAAAACAAAACAAATTTTCTTGACTGTTATTCGTCTACATGTGCCAAAATGTGATTAATGCATGTGGCTTTTCATTACAAACACGAAGAATGGTCGAGTATTTCTATGCCATTCTACAAAAAGGCAAACCTTCGAAAAATGTTTGACCCCTCCGAATATTTCGAGAGGTATTTGACGTACGACGCATTTTTGGATTCCAATTGGTTGAACATAAGCGGACATTAGAACGTCGACTCTTTTGCGCAAACATTTTATGGAATAATATTCCAGTTCCTGAATTTTAATTTTTAGACGTCAGAGCTAAAAGGAGGAGATCTTCAAATGTGAAATTACAAGGCCCGTGCAGATGACTGAGTTGTTTGCAGAGCGGATTTCGGAAGGCAAATTATGTTGACTACAAGTTGCTCTAAGTGTATGAAAAATACACTGATTTTCGTAAAACAGCAACAATTAGTAGACGTTCTGTCTAGCTTATACTTTTTGTGGTGAAATTCAAAGCAATTATGAACAAAAGTGTCATGACAGCTCACACTTTACCTGTTTAAAAATCGAATGACAAGCAATACATCATCAAAAGAGAACTGAATTATTTTTTTGAAAATGTTCTTTGTTTGTAATCAGAGCACTCAAAAAATCGAGTCTAATAACCCTACGAATTTATTGGACCTTTTCATGCTCCTGCTCATAATTTAAATGTTTGCTCTAAAGGCTTTTTTTTTCTCAAGACAGCTCGATTTACTGACGAATATTTCAATTTAAGTATTGCTAATGATTACTGTATAGCTGTAGATCAGGGCTTATCAGGGCCCTCCACTATCTCATGCTCATTTAATTGTGGCATGAAAAGGTTAACAATTCAATAACTATCAGTGCACTTTCCCTGCGGCCAAATCTAAGTGACAGCTTCCTCTAGAGAACTTCTGACCGGTCCTAAGTTACGACAACCCAACTGATTTAGTTATAATCAAACCTGACAGGCTAACATTTCTACTAATTACACTCAACGACCCCCAATTAATGCGGGTACATGTGACAGATTGATTACTAAGCACCTGAACGCGTTATTAAACAACTCCCCGATGACTGATGAACAAAACCAAATGTCACACTCAATGTCATTAAGTCTCCTCCTAATGGAATTTAACTCAATTTAAGATTCATTGGCAAAGTTATTAAGATTCCTTGTTCAAATTATCAAAATCCAACCCAACAAACACTCCATGTTATTGTTGTTTTTCCCACCAACAGTCCCACAACTACTCTTATGTATTTATCTATTCCACTGCGCACAATAAGGACCCACTCTCTCATCCACCTAACGACCATAGAGAGTGGAGACTATGTCTCCATAGATTCCTAATGGCACTCAATAACATCCCCCAGAAGAATAACAATTTTCTGTAGGTCATCATAAACTTACGCGAAATCGATTAGGCAGACAATAAACACGACCTAGAGTGTAATGCTGGGGAGGGCAACGAGGGAATAAAAAAAAAAGAAAAAAAAAGCACATTGTTAAGAGCAGGTGATGACAATTGAATTGTGTTTTCATTTTCAATCGGCAACTGCAACGCAATAGCTAAATGTCAAAATGTCCATAAAGTCGCGACATCGTAAAATGTGTATTTACTTTTTTTCTTTTTCATTCTTTCACCCTCCCTTTCATTCTTATCCGAAACTAATGAGATTTTACAAAAAAAAAAAAAGATTTTATAGAATTTCTTGAGTTACATAACAGATGTCAGATGATGATGATGACAGTAAGTAACACAAATAGAGAAGTCGTTTCAATTCTGTGGACGAGAGGAGGTACTTTAAAAGGGTTTTCTTCTTGGAAAGGATTTTTCCTATTTCCTATTTAATTTAATAGTCAACTGTTTCGTTTTATATCTCCTTTTAGGGGAATAGATCCTCGTATGGAGAAAAGGAAGTTAAGTTTAGGTCAATTTTACATGACGCAACGACTACTGACACTTTCGACTGTTCTGATGACGCAATGGGGATGTTATTTTTGTTCTGTTTTTTTATTCTGTGGCCAGAAATCTATAAACGTTTCTACGAACATATATTGACAGCCATGTGGGGTTTTGTACGTGTTTGGAGAAGTTTTTTTTTTTGTTTACCGAATATGTGTAGGATGGGAGTTAAATATAGTTTTACGAAGTTACTTTTGCTTTCAGTGTTCCGCAACGAATCACTTTTGATTTTCTCATGTCCATCCGTCCGTTTCTGTCTGTCACGATTCTATGATTTCCGAAGATATCGACGTTCGAACATGAAGAATGAGGTGCTCTCAAAGAAACTCTCCGAACGAATATTAGAAAAAGATTTTGTTGGTTCTTTGGGGTCATTGGTGGCCTATGTTATCAAAGCAATTGTGTATAGCTAGCTATTGGCTTCGACACGTGTCGAAAACTAACTTGTTTTTGGGTCTAAGAAATGTCTCTCAAAGTACATTCGATATAAAACTTTGTAGGGTAATCTAGGTTCCTTAGTAGCAGTGAAGTCAGAACACAATTGATAAGCAAACTGGAAACCTTTTCTTTTAAACTAAAATACATATTAAAAAGGTGAAAAAATAAAAAACAAAACAAATCTATTTTTTCATGGTACAAGTAACCCAAACAAACAGTTTAACACATTTTATTGCATTTTAGTAACACATTCCCATACAGAGCCCATACAGGGCCAGAGCCTACCTTCTTCGCGTCTCCGCTGTGTTGTGCGCGATATATTTTGACACATGTGGAGGGGACCTCTTAAAAAAGTTGAATCAATATAAAAATGTAAGAATGTGGAATATTTAAATCTCTGTTATTATATTGATTTCCTTGAATAGACATTTTGTTATAAAAAGCGGAACAAAATCCATATTTTGGCTTGCCTTTTTTTCAGTCTCGACCGAGAAATTGCTACTATATAATGAAATATAAGCAGGGCAATTTTCTTTATTAAAGGAGTTTGATGAAATCTGTATATAGTGCCTCGCAAAAGTAATTTGATTATTTCACCTTAAACATTTAATAAACAAAATAGTTTTAGGCCTAGGAACTTAATTTTGTCTTCTTATTTTTTTTTCTCTTTCTTATTTTGAGAAGAACTAAGCATGGTAGCCATTCTTACTGTGATCGCGTCAGAAAAAAACGCGTAAATGTGAAATGAGAAAGTAAAAAAAAAAATACTTTTTCTCACCACAAAAGAATTCGTAGTTGTTTCATTTACCCAACTAACGATTATATTATATATTGGTGGATCTAATATTGTGGGATAACCACAAAAGTTTGGCATATGCCTTCCAGTCTTCGGGGCATTAAAAATATCAAGATGTGGGCTCTTTCTTATGAAAGATTATACACAAGTTCCTTTAAGCCGCGACTTTAGTTATTTTTGGTTGTAAATTTTTTTTTTTTGTTTTATGGGACCGTAGCTTGATGGTTAGCTCAGCGGTCAAGAAGGACAAGGATAAATATAAGAAAAAAGAGTTAAGTTCCTACGCCTACAATTAGTCTGTTTATTACAATTTTACAAATTACGAATACTTCTGCGAGGCACTGTATGATGTTGTGTAGCTTAGTTACTGCGACTGTACTTTGATTTCTTTTACTGCAACGAACCTAGTGAACGTGTTAAAAAAAATTATCACAGCAGAATACAAAAACTAGTCCCTTAATTATAAAACTATATGTCTCATATCTCTCAAGGCTGAGGGTTAAATGAATTTTTGGAATGAAGTTTTTTGAATAACTCTGCATAACATCTCTGATCAAATTTTTGCTGCGATTAGGTCTTTCTTTGGGGTTTATTTTATTCTAGTTATATGCAAATGAGTTATAAAACCCAAAAACAAAAAAATCAAAATTCTTTCCGCTTTTCCTAACTTTGTTTATGTTTCACAAGTGTCACCATTTTACTAATGTGAATACTTTTCACATGAATTGCAACAAAACTGCCTTTATTTTAATGCTTAACATCTGTATGGCAATTGTTATTTGCTGTAAAAAAAATCCACTAAATGATTTACGGAAAAAATGGCAGCCTGTGTCAAACGACATAGCCCAAGGTGGAAATAACCGATTTGGTAGCCCCAACAATCATTTACGATACATACATTGTTGCTTTCGATGAATGGCTGACGGTGCGCCATAAAGTGAAAGAAAAAACTATTTTTTTTTTATTAAAATCCTGATTCGGCTACGGATTTACTTGTGTCAGTTTTCATCGTTTTCATGGAGCAAAGTTTATTTTCAGTTTTACTCTTTTTTTCCAGAACGAACCAAATAAAATGTGTCATTCAACAGAAAATAGAGATTTTTTTCTACCAGAGTGGGACACACAATAATTTTTAGATTTAAATTTTCATAACCGTTCAATGTCAGTGAAAATATAGGGTTTTTTTTATTGCCTTTTTTTTCACAAAAACTGAACTCACTCTGAACAAACAATCCCACCGTTTTTCAAATCGAGGCTCACACTGAGTGTTTTTGCGTATTTCTTAACCATGTTTAAATGCTTCACGCATGAAAATATTTGTAAACAGCATAAAGAATAAAGAAAAATAGTAACATTTCTTTTTGTATTCAAAAATAAACACAATAACAAGATGCAACAATACGAAAACAGCGGCAATGAAACAAATCACATGAAAAGTTGCATCCATTTAGCTCACAAATAAACGAGGGATACGCAGACAAACTTGGTTACAAAAGATTCCACATACTACATTGCGTTCCAACATGCACTTAATAAGTTTTTTTGTACTTTGAAACAGTCAGTGGGATAATTTGTGAGGAAAGTTTAGTTAACGTATGAGCATGTGGGAGAATAAGTTGTCATTAGGAAAAAGAACTCGCATGGGTGAAAGAAAAATGAGATTTTGTTTTCTAGAAAAAAATTACCCAGCTTGTTGGTAAGTGAAATTAATGCTAGTGAGTTTTTCTGTGAAATGCAATCGTGGACGTTTGGATCCTTTTTTTTGTTACAGAGTTGGACATGTTTGATGATTTTGTAAATCAAAACAAGAAGGCTTGATTGATGTCTATCTGAATTGTACATTAATTTGAGGACCGAGAATTTTGTAAATTTTTAAATGTTTCAGTTCACAATTAAAGTTGAGTTAACATTTCTAAAGAAAAATTAATAAGAGTGAAAAGCGATATTGTTTAGTTTTTTATATTTCAAACCTGATTGTGTTGTTCGATTTTAAGTTCTTAACACGATTGTAAGCTCTCAGCTTTAACAAAGTGTTTTTTGTATTTATCCTCAATCAGAAGTGAGTAATTGAATAGTTTGACGATATCGACGATTTCCTAAGCAACTGAGCTCCAATAAAAAAAAATGGGCATTCAATGGTTTATAAGCCGGAGATTTTAATAATTCTCTTTTGAAAATTTAATTTAGTAACGAATTTGTTGCAAGCAAAAAGATGGCAGGCGAAATTATTGCTTCATGAGCAATCATTTTCAAAACTTGCAATGCAATCTTCTGCAGATAAGCCCTTCAAGCTTCGCAGATCTATAAAACAATATATAAAATTAATTTGAATTAAATAAAAGAAAGAAAAGAAATAAAAGAAAGGAATAATGCGAAGTCTATAAAGAATTAATTTACTTGGCCAGGTAAAACAATGAGCCTGATTTGTCCTACGTGTGGCAATTTTTTTATTCTTTTAGGAATATATAATAAATAAATTTAACCAAAGACAATATGATGTGACAAAAACAATTTTGTAGACTTAGAAGAATGAGCCTTTTATGGTAAAAACTGTTGTAAAAGAATAATTACAAAGTGTAAAGCATTCCTAAGAATAGTACTAGATCAATCATGTACTTGTCTAATTAAATAAAGTTTCCTTTTCCTTCTTTGGCTAATCGTCACTGTTTGTTCGCTTCGTGGCTTGCTTATGTTATTTTATCAAAAATCGTATCTAATGCTTTAAGGGATTGTTTTTCTTGAGAAGAAATTGGCTTACATATTGAAAACCTACATTTTTCGAGTACAAACGTGTAACTGACTTATGATATAGTTGTCAAACTATTAAAACAGAACCAAAGAAACTTTTATTTTTATTGAAATTGTTTATTTAACTTTTAAAGTATAATTCAATTTAAATGGGGATGAGCAAGCAAATGACTGCTTCTGACTGTGGTCTGAAATCAAATCAAAATGGATAACTCTCCTGGAAATCTAACTGGTCACTGCACACCGAAAGACTGTTCGACAGGACTAAACCAACTACCCCCCCTTTACTTTATTTTTGATTTTTGTTTCATCCTCTTTTTGCACAGAAAGTACATATTTGAGTGCCCTCTCCGAGCCATGAAGTTGTCTGAATATTTTCCTAAACAATTTTACAACTGAAAAAAAAAAAACCCTCACACCACGCCTGGAAATTCCCACATTCACCTTAAGGTCCGATCAATAAACTGGGGACGGAGTTCGTCGTTGTGAAAACCTTTTAATGACCACATGCCCACAACGTGTCCCCCTGCAATTTGCAACTCCCCAGCGTGTCTTCACTTCGGAAACATTCACAACTGACAACAATTGACATTCTTTTTTTCTTTTTTTTTGCCCCTTTTCTTCCTCCATCCACCGACATCGATGTCTCATTGAAAATTGAAATTCGTATATCGAATCAGTGTCCACAACGACCCTGATTCGTAGCGTCGCATTAAAAATTCATTATTATTGCTGTCAGCAGCAGTTCTCAGTGCTCGTAGGTATCTCGTAAGCGGTTTCGCCTTTTGTTCGGAGATTCAGATTGATACCATCCAACGACGCGGTGGACTAGAACCTTAGAACGCTTTAAGGGAATAAAGAAAGCAGTCAGATCTTTAATAGTTCCACACGAATGCATGATTATAATAATTTCTTTAATGGCAGCATGCAGATGAATTAATATTTCACGCTTTTGATTGAAGAACGGCTTATGGGTATGTGTTTGTGTTTGTGTTTTTGAATTGCGCAGTCAGCCGGCTAAAATTGGAGCGTGTTCTGTGAATGAATACGGAATATTAAGTTGTTCTAAGTTTGTTTTGAATTCGAATTGAAGGACACATGGCTGACGTAAAGGTTTCTTATACCCCAAAGGGGGACACAAATGTGTGAATGAAGCCGGGACGGTAATCTCATTCGACGTGATCAGCGTATAAATTTGTTCTCATTGCGCAAATACATTTTTTTTTCTTGCGGAATGTGTGCACTCATCTTTTTGAAATGTACGGAAAGTTGAGAGAAGTATGAGACTCTTGAAACATCGGTGTAGCAGCTTCCACAAAAAATGTCCAAGTGACGTGTGACAGATGGAAAATTAATAAATCTACTCGGGGGAGTTTTAAAGTCTTGTAATGAATCTGCAATACACTGTTGCAGGACACAGGACACCATGAAATTAGTTTTTGGACTGTGCAAAAGTTTCAACACATTCTGATCTCCATTTAATATTCGAGTTAAAAAAGTGTACTCTGGAATGTGTGTCCTTGCAAAAGTCACTTCTAGGAACACGACAAGCAACAAATCTAATGACTTTTTCCGCAAACGTTTTGCTAAATAATTTTCTTGAAATAAATTCAAACCTGCAGTTTCTAAAATAAGATAGAATCTTTTGATTCCGTGATAGATTGAACGTATACAAGTTGGAGGAAGGAAATGATACCCCCAATTGCACAGACAAATTATAACACCTCCACTTTGCAATCCCCGCAGTTTGGCACTCAGTTTCGTTCAAAAAGGTGAGACGTTTCGTAAACAGCACGAAAGCAAAAATAACGACTTATTTCTCTTGGAATACTTAATAAGGTTGGCCAACTGTCATGGTGCATCTCTAAAATGAAGTGGATCTAACATCTTCAAATTTATTCAGAGGAAACTGGGCGCAGAGTTCAGTGACCATTTGACTCCGAGCTTCAATGAACAAAACGTAGATTATGTCGCCTACAATGACGATCGTAAATCTTAGTTGCGAAAAAAATGTCTGCAGCAGTGTATGGGCTTGAAAGTTAATGGTTATTTTTGTTGGCATAAAAACCACTTTTTTCTGTATGAAAATTTATTAAGCACTTCTTCACAATTTTTTGAAGTTTGGTAAGACAAATTTTTGGATTCTGTAATTCTTTTATAAAATTGAGTCGAGCGAAGTTTTTGATTTAAATATTCGTTTGGATGTAATTCTCTCAAAACTCTGCGCCTGAAAAACTTTTCAGTAAATTTAATAAAATTTAGTTCTGTGTTTTGTTGTGCTGTGGATAAAACTTAACGATGCATGTAAAGAGTGAAATAGGAATGTTGTACTCACGATGGATGGAAAAAGATACAGGATAACGTTTTTATGACATAAAACAGGAAATATACTGAAAAAGTGCTTAGCATCTATTTTCAAAACTAAAACTAATCTGCACGAGCTGTTGTTAAGTTAGAAAAGTCTTTACTTCAATTCATCGAGTTATTTTTCCATTTACTTCTCTTTTCTGTCACCAAAAAAAACACACATTCTTTCCGTTAACATTGCATCTAAATTACAGTTTAATACCAAATTCCTTGAACTGAACAACTGAATTGAATAAAAATTAGAATTTTGATGCAATAAAAGAGTGTAGATAATAATGTTGCTAACTTTTAATTTGTTATAAATGAATTTGTATGTAGAGGAATAAATGGAAATCTTGGTAAACGAAAAAGAAGATCAATTATTTTAACGATTTAATATATTTAGCAATTTTATATCGCGTCGATTGGTCGTACTGTGTAGTTTCGGTACAGCCTTGGTTTGAATATGCCGTGTAGTGTCAGAAACGTCGTGTTAATTATTAAAAGGATAAAACTAACAGATCAAAAGGGAGCAGAAATGATCTTTTAGCCCAAACAAAAATTACACAAATAAATTCGAGGAATAGCTTAGAAATACTTTGAAGAGCAATAGTTGCTAAGACCCGACTTCGCAATAGATGCCAAGATGGCGTCTATAGTGAACCAATGAGTTCTCTTGAGACTAGTAATAAATTCTGACCTAACAAAAACGAGGAATTATAGAAGTTCTTTGAAATCCAATACATGAAAAGAAATGAGTAATTTTTGACTGATGGGGCTTGTGTAAAGGCTGATGATGAAAAACAACATACACCAGTCAGTTTCATTCCTTTTGTTGATCAACACTTAACAACAAGTTTTTTGATGACAATTTTGGCAGAAAATTGTAAAGATTTGTTTTTGAAATTTGAAAAATGATAATTTTCGGCCATGTACATATATTGTTAATGACAGGACTTGTGGAAATGAAACAGCTGCACAAATTTGAGGCTCTATCTGTGCGTGAACGTTCAAGAAAGAGCTATAAAGCCGGCATTTTGAGCCACTTTACTCTTTTATGGTCGGTGTTGTACGTGTACAATAGAAGGCACGGTGCAAACAAGCAATTTTTCGAGGCTGCGTTGATGCGGCGGGCCCACATAAGCGTCATTCGATATTCATAGATCAATTGACCGGCGAACATAAGCGGGCGATTTTTAGGTAAAGTATAACGCTCAGGCATTTGATGCTGCATCAAAAAAAAAAAACGCTTGTGTACACCGAGCCTAAGTTTCATCTAAACAAATATTTGCACAATTAAAGCAAAAAGTAGATTCTTTACTTCGGTGCAATCTTAGCACGTTGAATGCCATGGAGATTATTAAGATTTAAAGGCTTATGAAATGAACTAAAGACTTGAATTTTTTAAATATTATTATCGTTAGTAAAATGGTTTGAAGAAATGAATGGAATATAGAATACACAAAAATAATTTATTTAAATGCGTCACGAATGATTAAAAAAATTAACTGTTTTGTGCAACCGATGAAGAGTTAACGTAGCATTCAACGTATTAAAATGAAAACTACATTTTTGAATGTCTGATATCTTGTACCAAAATTTTAAAAGGATTTTAAAATAAACTCCATAGTGTTAACAAGATCTGATTTTGTTATAAAATTATGAGAGATATTTGAAAACTCATATTTTAGCATGTTTTTTTTTTTTTATTGATAAATCTTTCCGCAAAAAGTAGTGACTTAAGGCTATTTGAAGCATTTTTTAGGCGAATATGTTTAAGTTTTCAAAAATCTTTGAATTTTTTTTTTTATAATTGGTGCGTGCTAAAGAGGTTGCGGCTACCCTTAAGTAACCTGTTTAAGACACAGCACGGGCCGAAGGTACCGAGCGAGAGATGGAAAGAAGGTACCGGTGCGCGTTGGTTTTAAATGTCGTCATGTTATATTCAGATGGGAAAACTGAGTTTGGAAGAGCATTCCATAATCTTGTGGTGCGGCTAAAGAATGAGTCTCTGAGCTTTACCGTACGTCCGAAAGCAGGCTTGAGGGCGTACTGATGAGCATTCCTAGCGTGGTGAGTATTGCGGGTGAATGTTTGAAGGTTGCTGAATTAATCTCTTTTGTGATTATAAAAATGAGTATTAAATGGAATAGAAACACACTGATAAAAAAGGAAGAAAGATAATTTTTAAAAGCATGTAAGTATGCTGAAAATTGTTTTCGGCTTTAGTCAATTTACCTGTTGGCTAAAGAAATGTTAATGCTGTTTGTGTACAACATTGGAAACATATTCCAAACATGTTTGCATGCAAACTGTACTATTATCGGTCTACGGGACTTACAAATGCCAATATGGCGTTTCTCTTAGAAATGAAAGTGGATAAATCTGATGATGATGGCGACGGTAATGGTGATTGTTATGAAACAAAAATTGGTCTTTTAACACGGCTGTAAAAATCAGGTTCACTTGGGAAATATCGATAAAATCAAATTAATCAACCCAATGGTAGAAAGTCACTAAGAAGTTGTTACTTTTGCACGTCAAAATTACTTAATTAATTTTTTGTAACCTTGTAAAATGTGTTACATCTTATTTAAGTTATAAATAATCTACGTTCAAAGTTTTTGTTCGTACTTTCCTCAATATCTCATTCTATTTTTATTCTTTTTTCCACAAATTAAATAATGCTGTAAACCATCAAAATGTCCCGATTCTCTAAAGGAAAAGACTGATGGAGATGAAGATAACGTAAAGAATGTAAAGAAATAATGCTGCGGAAGTAAGAAAAAGAAAAGATATCATTCTCTATAAACTGTGCGACTAGAAAATAAACTTAAACTTATTAAAGTTATTTGTTTCCAAAATGTATTAGATTAATTTACTTTAAAAATAAAAATACTTTCACTTGAAATGTGTGGTTTCGAATGTGATACAATTTTAAGAACCACAGATGACCATTGTTGTATTTATAAGACCAACGTTCTGTAACTTTTCGTCGTTTGACAGTTTTTTTGTGCATTTTGGCTTAGTTGAAACCTAATAATCTACATTCTAGCAAGAAATATTTTTCATAGGGCTGAATAAAGTGCAGTACTGAAAGGGTTAATGAATGAAACTATAGTCTCAAGTTGAGCACGTTATCAAATGGCGAGTATTTGCCATTTTCAAGACTCTGCCATTTTGGAAATAATCTATTCATACCCACCACAAGCACATTCCATATTCCAAAACACAATTTCTAAGTGCATTCGAAAAAGACTTGAAAAATTCAATATCCATTTTCTTAGCCCCAAAATAAGACCGTTGAGTGCGAGTCAATTACGAAGGAGAACACTCGACCCACTTCGGCGATGTAGACAAAAAAAACAACGTCAGTACCTCATCTAAAATTGAACGGAATTTAGCGCGTTTTCTTAGGACGGACTTTTTCACGCCTGAAGACACCCTCCTACGACCAAAACTCCCCACAATCGCCCCCTGCAAAGCACCTATTGTCTCAAAAACTCACACGCCTTACGTTGCACTGCTGCTATCGCTGTCGCTGTTCAGTGACCCATTGGACGCCTTCAGTTCTGTGCCGCACAAGCTCTTCGCGACTCCGGGCGAGCACGAGGCTCCCATGCCGTGGCGGCACGGCTGCGGCGACGTTGGGTTCGAGAGGCCCGACTCGTGGATGGGCGAGAGGGTTGGCGAACGCGTCCGCAGGAAGTGCTTCCTGCGCTGGCGCCGATAGACGGAGTTCAGCGCGGGCAGCCGCTGGGTGGTGGGCGAGGAACGCGAGAAGCCCAGCGTTTCGGCTAGCTCGTCGAGGTCCGTCGGGTTGGGCATCTTCCGGCGGGCGGGCGGCGGCGCCGACGGCATGGTCAGCCCGTTGGGGCCGCTGTACGTGTAGCTCTCCTCGTCCCGGATCACCGACGTCGGCAGGATGGTCTCGATCGACTGGACGCTGCTGTGGTCGCTCGACGGCGAGCTGCTGCTGTCGTACATCGGCGGATAGGGGATGGGCCGGATCTGATTCTGCTTGATGTTGTTCGCCGGGGCGGCGTGGTGCGGCGGATGCGGGTCGTTGTGGCGGCAGCGCGGGCGCCGGTAGCGGTTTATCATGCGCATCATGTGGCGGAAGCGCGCGATCGGCCACGGGCGGTGGAGTCGCGGCCGCTGGCTGGACTTGAAGTTGGCACCGTTTGTCTTGATGAAGTGCACGGGGATCTGCGTGGGGTTCGTCTTGTCGACCATCACGCCGTTGCCGTGCTGCTCGACGTCGGGCGCGCTCACGCCCATCGAGATGGTCGAGATGATGTCGTTCGGCACGTCCGGGCTGTCGGGCACGCTGGAGCAGCAGTTCCATTTTCGGCGCCAGCGGTGGTGCTTCGAGATGGTTTTCACATTCTCAGTCTTTAGGGGGGTCTTTATGCGGAAGGTGCAGAAGGTGCACTGCTCACTGAAGTGCAGGAACGAGCGGGTGGTGGCGGACGCCTCGATTTCACTAACCAGGTTTGCCTTGTTCGCGGCGGTGCTGAGCTTCCGGCGCCGCTGGGCGAACTCCGAGCAGCAGTGGAACGACTTGGTTTTGCACTTCTCCACAGCCTCGATGTCGCCGCCGGTGGCTGCGAGGGCCACCGCGTTCGTCGCGGTGGTGGCCACGTCCGCCTCGAGCATCGAACACATGTAGTAAGTCTTCATGGCAGTCTGGTGGTATTCGCGGGAGCTCTCGCAGCAGTGGAGTGTTGTTGGACGGTCTTCGGATTTGGCTTGGAAGAGTCGGAAGTCTTCGGGAAAACTGTTCGGGTGCCGCAGGCTCGAACAGAAGTACACTTGGCTGCACGGGTCCTTGGACGGATCGGGGCTGCTGCCCTCCGGACTGCTGTTGCTTTGGTAGCTTCCGTTCTTTGGCAATGTGGAGAGGGCTTGTTGCTGCTGCTGCTGCTGGCGGTGGTTGCGGATGTACTCGTAGGTGGTGAGGCCGAGGAACGAGATGTAGATGTGGAAGAAGCAGAGGTGCAGGAGCAGGCCGGCTGTGATGGCGGCCAGGACGCCCAGGAACCCGATGAACACCAGGAAAATGGTGTCGCTGAATCCGATGCCGTTGACGGCTCCTGCGTCGACGACTTCCTTGATCAGGGTCGATGGAGGCGTTGTGGACTCGTTCAGCGCGACGAGCGTTGCGTTCTCGAGGCTCTGATTGATGAACAGCACGGTGTCGTTCCACATTGTGGCGTTTTGGGGACCTACCGTCGCGTCCTCCAGGGTGGTGTCGTTGAACGGCCCCTGGACGACTGCCTTCGACACGCCCACCTCGGTTTCCGTGTACCAGAAGCTCAGCCACTGCGGGCTGAGGTGGTACAGAATGATCTGGGCCATAGCGGCGGCCACGATGACCAGCGTCGCTACAACCGCCGACACGACGCACATTAGGAACGCTACATAGTTTCTGGAGCCAATGCAATGATTCAGCCACTTACAGTGATGGTCGAACTTGCCCACGCACTTGTTGCACACCGAGCAGTGCTTCGTCCGCTGGCTGGTGGTTCGTATGTTACACAAGTGGCAGCGGCCGTTCTCAATGACATGCGAGTGTTTGGCACGATCGAACTCAGGCACGATCCGATCGTTGCGGTGCAGGCGGCGTAGCTCACGGTCCGCAGGATCGATCAGGAGCGCGGCCAAGTGAGACACTATATGGACAATGTATAGGCCCGACACGAGACCGTAGAGCGGGCCTTGCAGCTCGCTGGTGAACGACGGAATGAGCACCCAGAAGGAGGCGACTCCGAAGAGGATCAGCACAAACCAACCGAACACCTGGAGCGGGTGCAGCGGCAGCTGGAGTCCGTTTAGACGACGTCCCTTGCGGTGCCGAACTTCGGCAACATTATCCTGAAAGGATACACACTTTGAGAGATTGCACCTGAAGTGAAACAATGTTTTGGCCCGGTTATCGTCCCTGGCAACGCTATTCTTGTAATCGTCACCATCGTCATCTTCGTCATCCTCATCGTCGTCGTCGTCCTTGTAGTTGGCGTTTGTGTGCGTGAGTGCAAAGTGCACTATGTGGGCTTTTGGTGTGATGCTTCGATCGGTGGTTATTTCTATTGCCGTTGGTTTACTTAGACTGTGGCCGTTGCTACCATTCGTTTCGATGCGATTCGATGCGTTCGTATGCTCTGGGAGCATGTTATGGCGATTTTTTCAAAGACACGGAAACACTGTGGGGTTGGTTGGGTTGGCGCATAAACAAACGGCATTCCATGGAAGTTTTTGTTTATGCTTTCGAGATTTGTTTTTTGGGTTACTTTGGACGAAAATTAATAAAAAAAAGTGAAGTGAAATGAAAAATCACATCAAGATAAGGTTTTCTTTTTTTCCTTCACTTAGTTCGAGCTATTTTTTCAGTGGTTTTCACAAAGATCGTAAGGATAACTTCTCAAATACTCAAGCGATCACTTAATTTTAAGCACAGATAATTTTTGTTTTTCTTAAATCGATTCAGAAATTGCAATATCGTAAATATCGTATTTACGATATCGTGTCAAAAACATGTGATTTTTTTATATAAAAACACTGATTTCATATAAATTCGTGATGTATTTCACTTTTTACTTATATCGTAAATATCGTAAATCACAAACTTTTACTTCCAACACACAAAAACTAGTATTTCTTTCAATTGAAGTACGTTAAAAAGCACAAAACACTTTTGGTTTCCATTAAAAGATAAGACAAATTCTTTTTTTTCTTCTTCTTCTATATTCACAGAATTAAAATTAATCTTTTAACATAAGTACCATGCTTAAGCTTATTTACACTGTGCCACGGTAATTTAAAAAGTCACTCAACACCGCCGCCGACATCAAAGGATGCCACACCGTTTGAGATTTACTTCGTGAAAAAAAAAAAAAAAAAAAAATCACTTCACACTGTTCAAGGATTCGTTTTCCTTTCTATTTTGCGCTTCACTAAAAGTGTCCTTTTTAGATTATTGGCAAACTTTGCTCCTTTATTTTTCGGTCTGCTACTGACTTTTTCTTTTAGGGTGTGTTGGGAGTCTCGGTTGGTCGGTCGGTCGGTTGGTTAGTTAGTTCGGCTGGGTTGGTTGGTATTTTTCTTTCCACTGTGTTTATGTAACAATTGTTGATGGGAGAGAGAAAGAATAAAACAGCAATAGCAGACGGGGTTAAAAAAAAAGAAAAGAAAAGAAGAAGGGCAACTACGTCCCTTTTACAACTGGCTTTTCAATTCATTGAAAATAACTAAGTTTCCGATTGCGTGGTTGAAAACTAAAACATTCTGAGCGCTACAACAACAATGACATGAGATACATTGAATACACGTCGTTAATTGACAAAAAAGCACGTCTATTGTTCGTAGAAAGGGTTGGTTTCGCTCGATTCGACTCGCGGCGGTAAAAAAAAAAGAAGAACGTACTCTTTCTCTGAATGAGTTTGGGGGCGGTTGTCGTTGATTCTTTCACGATTTTTTTTTCTCTCAAATCAGTTGTGTTCTTTTTTTTTTGTGGAGAGATGGGGGAAATTTTTGTTTTCACTACAACAACACAAGAAAATAAACGAACGAAACGCTGTTACGGCTTCTAACCATCACGTACGGGATATAAACTACAACTGATTCGGAGTTGGTCTGCCAGTGAGTAAGTTGTGCAAAGTTGTGTTGTGTCTTTTGAGTGGTGGTGGGCTGGAAAAGCGCTTCTCTCTCACTGAGTTTTCAGGTGGGATTTTGAGTGGGAAAGAAAAGCTGCAGTTGAAGGTGGGAGACAGAGCTTTTATCTGTTAGATGCTTTTCGTTGGGTTGTGTTTCACGGGGGTGGTTGGTGCGCGTTTGTTTGGGAACATGTGCAGATGGTAAGTGCGACACATTCAATTGGGGGGTAAGGGTTTTTAATGTTATCTAATTAATCACTCACCGTGAGATTGTCTTGGAACAATTTTAAAGGTTGATTGTTGAGATAATGTTGATCACACGTAACCTAAAATAAAATACAAAAATGGTTGATAAAACAGTGGAAGTGAAAAAATATTCTTTATTCAAGCAATGGTCCGGGTGGAACTGAGTAACCTGGCCAACTGAATAGAAGCTAAGTCTTCTATTGCTCTGGCTAATGGTATGATATTAATTGCACACTTTGTTGTTAAAGAAATAAATAAGTCCGCTGAATTATAAATTCCAACCGAATTCAAAATGAAATTCTTATTCAAACAGACAATTATTAATGGAAATTCTTTTTGGAGCTCTTCAGATTTATTAGCATCAACCTTTTTTCTTTGCTACTTCCTTTAAACTAAACGTAAGACATGCCAAATGAATAACTTATCCACGAGAAAAATGACTTAAGGGAAAAGTAATTTAGCTGTGAGATATCTGACAATGTACTTTTGTATAAAGAGCGATTTTTTTTTTTCTGCAACGTGATGTTTGTTGACTAAAGAAAAATTGATATCCTATCCCAATCATCTGACCGAAAATATAAAAATTCTAATAATATAATAAATAAGAAGACTGGAAAAAAACTTAACTTTGCGTATTAAGCATCTTCAACACCAGACATGTTTACAATTTTAAACAGAGAACTGAAGTCAATAAAGCGGCACATTGTTTCGCTCCACCGGATCTCTGGTTACATTGGCTTGGGGGGAAAAGTTATAGGAAGCGAGTATTCGTTAACAAAGAAATATTAGCGCCCTTCAACTTGGCTAAGTGATTTATTAATTGCAAATAAACAATGGTGAAGGACTTTGATTGGTGTGTGATGACTAATAAACGGTTGCCTTCGATGCACAAAGAGAAACACCTTCGAGACCAGACAATGTAGTCTCAGAGGGAAGGATATTCAGAAGACTTCTTCAGTCTTCAGAAAAAATGTGGTAGCATCTTTAAGATAACTGAAAGGGTCTTGAATGTTAGGTTTTTTGCTCATTTATATTTGATTTTATTTAATATGGATTTGACAACTTTTTGTTTTTGAGTTACAGTCGAATCCCTCTAAGTCGAATTTTCACGGAACATCAAAATTAGTTCGAGTTAGAGGAAATTCGACTTGGAGGATGGTTTTTGTATGGAAAATTGGGAAGGGGAATGCCAAAATATGCCGAAGAAATTAGAGGAAAATTCGACTTAGAGGAAGTTCGACTTAGAGAGAGTCGACTATAAAACGCAAACCATTTCAGATATTTTAAAAACTTTACTATCGGCTTGAAGTACAATCAACATTTTTATGAATGGAACTCGACTTCGTTCATTTGGTCACCGCGGGCACGTTTGCAGCGGTCGACTCGTTGGATCCAATTTTCAATGACTTGGCCACATATTTCGGCCGAGACGGTTGGTATTTCGCGTTTAATGGTAATAAATAAATGAAATTAAATGAAATTAAATTAAATTAAGGTCTTCCAACGTTCTCTTCCAACGTCGTCGACTTGGCATAAACCAATCACTTAACGTAGCCCCAAAGAATATATCTGGAGGCATTAAATCTCACGAAAGAGGCGGCCAATCGACTGGCCCATTTCCTGCGATATCACGCTAAACTTACTTTTGAATAAATCGATTGTAACGTGTGCTGTGTAGCTTGTGGCACCATCCTGTTGAAACTACATGTCATCCAAGTCCAAGTATCTTCCAATTCGGGCCAAAAATAATCGTTGCGCGATAACCCTGGCCATTCACAGCAATGTGACGATCGTTGTTGCCGACAAAAAAATATGGCCCAATAACGTCAGCGGTATGCAAACCGCACTAAACGGTTATTTTTTGCGGATGAAGTGGTGACTCATGAAGCACATGTGGATTTTTACCCGACCGATAACGCATATTTTGCTTATTGACGAACCCATTAAGACAAAAATTAGCTTCGTCACTGAAGATGATTTTGCGATGAAATTCATGATCTTGGCGCATCGTCTTCAGAGCCCAATCGAAGAGTGTACGTCGCTTCAAATGGTCCATTGGCTTCAATTCTTGAGTCAGCTTGGTCTTGTATGGATGTAAACTAAGATCCTTATGCAAAATACGCCATAATGTTGTCCAAGCGATGCCTAATTCTTGAGAACGCCGTGGAATTGACTGATTTGGATCGTTTGCTACGGACGCTTGAACGGCAGCGATATTTTCGACACTTCGACCAACCCGTTGTCTCACTGACACGGCAACATCACACAACGATTATGTAGACTCAAATTTGCACTAAATTTGTTATTGCCTGACCACGTCTTATTCTGTACGTATATAATATTAATAAATTAAACTAAACTAAAACTAAAACTACTAGGCCGAGAATTACGACCGAAAATTTGGCTTAACTAAATTTGATTGGAATTGCGGTCACCGACTCCGAGTTTCGGAAGAAAATTTTTATAATTTGCAGACGTTGCTCGTTTTACCTTACCAAGATGAAAATGTTGAGTTTACCGAATGTCAATTTATTCAGTAAACTCAACATTTTCATCTTGGATCGATGATTAGTGAAAGGGTGCGTTCACAAGTTAAATTCAAAGTTGTCAAGTCCCTATTGGAAAACCTTTTATATAAAAAAGGAAATAAAAAAGTATTGCAAATAGTTTTATTAATATTAAAAATGGCTAAAAGGTATACTTCTCCTATTGACCTAAAATAGTTGTAACCCGGTTAGGATTCTTCATTTAAGCAATCTTGAGGCGGTTTTTTTTTTTATTTAGTTTGCGAATATTTGCGTCCAAAGTGGACCACAAATTTTTCAATCACTTTAAGACTTGAAGAATGTGTTGCCCGATTTAGAATGTCGTGACATGTGTAAATAAGCTCAGTTTTGACAAACCCGAAGTATTTTTCGGTTTATTTTCTTTGTTATTCCAAAAAGTGTCTTCTATTCCCAATAGACCTGCTTTTTGGAACTTTGGTAGCTTTTAGTATACAAAGATAAACCATTGTACGTTCTGTACGTTTACAAAATTTTAATTTCCGATGCCCGCTACTGACATATAGGCCCATGCTTCACTTTCTACTATATTAAGAAGGATTCAATATTCTGGGAGCGAGTCATTTTTGCTAATAAAAGTTTTCTTTTTTTTTTTTTCTTCTTCAAGTTTGTGGGCGTCGTGGCTTAAATGGTTAGTGCAGTGAGAGTACCCGGGTTCGAATCCAACCCAGGGACAGAACTCCACAAACAATTTTTACGAACCACCACCTTCAGCGAACGAATAACAATCCTCCTGGAGTAACCTCTGTCATGGCAAGCTTTCGCAATTCGCCGTTCGGAACCGGCATTAAAACAGTAGACTTGTATCAAATTACATCGCACACAACACACTGGAAGAGCGAACAAGATATGTTCTGGCCCTGTACCGGCTGTTAAGCAAATTATTTATTTATTTTTTATTTCTTCAAGTTTAAAATTCAATAAATCTTTCTAAGTTTTTATTTTTTTGATAGCTTTCTTCATTTAGGACCTATACTTGTTTAAAGCTGCAAGTATGGGTAGGATCAAATAAGCCGTGAGCCACTGTAATTCGTATTTTTATCTGCTCTACTAAATTGATTCAGAATAAAGTATATAATTATATTAAAAACGTATTTATAAGAAGAAAAGAATATTCAATTGATGTGAATTATTACAATATCATTAAAGTTGCACAAATAACAAATAAGAAAGAAGAAGACAAAAAAGAAATACATCAGTATTGGCAATTAATTCTTTTGGCAATGAACAGGAATAGTTTCCCATAACTCTGTTCGTCTATTAAGTTTGAAATTCCAAAAATAAATCACGCCTACACAAATGAGACGCGTGTGGAGTATAAGGGTTTTAAAAGCGCATTATTTAGAGTCTATAGAAACGCCTACAATGTCTGAATACGACATGTGAATTATCAACAAAAGCTCTAGCTACAGGAGGAGGTAAGGAAACTGCTGTTCCGTTCGTTACCAACGTAGGGTTGTTTTAGTACGCATTTTCTTTTGAAAAAAAAGGTCATCAATGGATTATAAAATTGCATCCAAAGTATAAATTAAATAATAACCCCATGAATCTGTAAATGACAACCATCTTTCATTTTAATGTTTTATTTCCTTAAATGCTTTCAAAATAGAGTGTCCTAAGTGGTAGAGAGTGCAGTTTTTTTTTGCCCAAGTTATAAATATCCTCGCAGACACCTCAAAGGGCATATTCAAAATAAGTACATGCGTATTTTCCAGTCTACAACCGTAACAAAAAAAAAAATTCCAAAAAAAAAACAAGAACCCAAAGTGTTTGCTGTTATCGCATGACCTCCTTTCCATTCAGTCAACTCCCCACCGTTCAGCAGGAGTCACACTTAAAAGTCACTTCTTCTCCTTTCCGACACATGTACTCCGAACAAAAATCTCTGTAATCTTATTTATTTACTCTCGTTAAGTTAGCTTATCATTATAGTACAATCAGCAAACAAGCCTGCCACCCACACATTTTCCACTTCCGCCACCCTAAAAAAAATACAAAAATAGTGAAGTACCCTCAAAGAAAAAAAAAAAAAACAGTCTCTCTCTTTTGCTGAGTGTAAACAGAATAAATTGTCACACATTCGTAGGTCCTTTGGTTGAATAATTAAATGCGCCACACCGCACACAACTTAACGACGGACACACTTTTGCCATTTGTATCGGATTGACTGGCATGTGTGAAACTCCCCACCGGCCCCATCTCCCGGAAGGGTTGCAAAAAAAACATGAAATTCTGATATCTCCAGCTACCCCGACTCCCACACTAGAGGCAAACAAATCCACTTGTAGACAGGTACTACAGTTGTAAAGTTAAGAAAAAAATCACGTCCTGTGCATTATCGGGTTGCACACTCCTGATAAAGGGGGGGATTACTCATAAAGGATTTCATCCATTCACCTCCTCCTCCTCCTAAGCCTGAGCCATTCAAAACATCGAACATTGTGTGTTTTTTTTTTCAGTTCTTTTTTAAAATGGTTCTTCTATCCACCCCTGCTCACACATACCACCTCCATCGTCTGCGGGGGTGGTCTAGGTTTTGTTGTTATTTTATTATTTTCGAACTTTCGTAGTCTTATGGTTTCGGTTCGGTCGGAAGGCCTCCCTTCTCTTCCTCGGAAACCAAAGAACAACAAATATCAAACAAAACAAGACTGTTTTTTTTTTTTCTTCCGCTCCCTCATCGTGACGTCGAACAAGGGAGTCTAGTCTCTCCGGAAGTCACTACGCATGTCCTACTAAGCCCTAGTGTACATTACGAGAGAAAAGTTGTAAATCGAATCCATCGAATTTTGAGTACTTTCTTGCAAAGCTTTCGCCACTACTCGTGGTCCAAGTTTGACTTTTTTTTTTTTCCTCTTTAATATTTGTTAAATCCTGCAAGAGATGGCAATCTGCAAATGCCACAAGTAATCGAATAATTAACTTTGATTAATTTACCAAAAGAGAACCAAACCGAAACAACAACAACAAACCGTACAGTAATCTAAAGCACACGTGTATTTATCGACATGGTTTCGGTTCGTCTGAGATGGTACAAAAACAAAAGCCAGTAGGACAAAAACTGAGTCATATGCTTCTATGTTGAAGCCAATTGAGATAACCAACCTCCCTCTGGTTTTTGGTTTAGGGTTTCCTTTTGAACTTTTCAAATTGAACCCTGGGGGGTACTTTTCGTTTAATGCGTTATATTGAGATGTGTGAATGATGTGATTGGAACTTGCCAACGAATAAAAGAAAAACAAAAAGGCAAACTGACTGAGTGGGAGTTTGTTTATCGGAGTCACAGTCGCAAACATTTTAGGCAATGGTTTGGAAATCTTTCGAAACAACACGCAACACAAAAGGAACTTGTTTACCTTTCTTTTGTGTTGTTTTAAATTCGATTAGAGGAGTGTTTGGTGCCTTAACCTTTTTGGGTTAAGCGAGTATGAAATTTTTGTTTCGGCTTTACGACCTCAGAACTGTTCTGAAGTTTTCCACGCTGATTTTGAGTGATTTCTTCAATTTCGTGTTGAGGCCGAGAATGTGATCGACATGTTTTAACACGTGAAATATTATATTCGGTTTATAGTCAGTCCAATTGTTCAGTTACTCGGACGATGGTGACATCATTCCAGGCGACATCATCGTAGAATTTTTAATGACGATTAAGGGACAAATAAAAGGAATTGGGCTTTATGTTAATGAGGATAAGAACAAAAACATTTGACTGACTAAATCAAATTGTCGAGGTGATTGTGTGCTGAAGCCCCTGCAATGAATCCTTCTTGGCAATCGCAACCACTTTAAAATGCTGAAGAAGTTGCGATCTAACTTGTTCAGAGTCGTACTTTACACTTTTAGACCAAGGTTTTAGTTCTTCAGACTCCAAAAAGTTGAGAGTGGCTGATCATGACCATAAAGTACCTCTTCTGCTAAGGTGGAAACCAGGAATGGTTACAGGCATTCGGTAAAAGAAACTACAGAACAGTGAGGTGCGGCTCCACTTTGCTTAGCACATATCCGAAGGTGTGAACAAATTCCCACTGTTCCATCGCATGTAGAGGAGGAATGGCGACTGTTTTCAGCAGCTGTCATTTCCTCTGTACGTGGTGTTCGTGGAGCGAAGCGGCTCGGTGTAGCGGATGGTATTGAGAAAAGGGCATCATTAGCGGCGTAACAAGGGCCTCAGCCTAGCTTTTCGCGCCTCCACTATGTTGTGCGCGTTATAATTTTGACACATTTAGGGGACCTACAGTTTATTGCCGGTTTCGAATGGCGAAAGCTTTCCGTGCCAGAAGTACTCCAGGAGGATTGTCAGCCGTTCGCTGGATGTGGGGCCGTGAAAATTGTTTGTGGTGGTTTTTTCCCCGTGATTCGAGTCCGGGTACTCTCGCTTAACATTCCGACGCACTAACCGACTAATCCATGGCGCCCACAAAGAAAAGAAAGAAAAGGACAGCGTGATTTAAAACACCCGCAGTTCAGAAGCCATCAGAGAGAAGAAGACCTATAGGGACATTCCTCTGGAGGGACTCTGCTTCTAGTGATCGTTACACTGAGGTGAAGAACTTGCAAATTGGCTGTTCGAGCAGTTCGGGAGTTCGGCGAGAAGTTGGAAAGCGACCTGCAAATAAGGCATTCTGGCAGACGATTCGCAGCCTCAGAGGAAGAAAATACATCATCGAAGGTTGCTATCCAATGAGATGCGCGGATGGAGCGAAGTCTTTTCGGAGTTGCTCAATCCCGAACACAACACTGAGGGTGGCAGACCTGTAGTCTTGAGTAAGGCGGAGAATAGTCTAACGGTGGAGGAAGTCACTTTAGAGATTGAAGCGCTAAAAGTCGGCCAATCCGTCGATGTGGATGAAATCTGGCCAAAAATGCTTAAGACTTTGGGTAAAGAGGGAATTTTATGGCTTTCTCGTGTCATTAAGGTAGCCTGGGTATGCGGCAAAACGCCTGGCGATTGACAGACTGGGGTTATTGTCTCTCTTTTTAAAAAGGGGAAGAGACTGCTCCAATTAAAGAGGCATGTCTCTTTTAAGTCTTCCCGGTAAAGCCTACGCAAAGGTGTTGGAGGCGCGCTCTAGATCTATGGCCGAATCCAGGATTGGGGACGAGCAGTGCGGCTTTCGTCCCGGCAGAAGTACTACCGACCAGCTTTTCACTCTAGGAATGGTACTTGTGAAGGCTTGGGAATATGCCAACCCGATCTACAGCTATTTTGTGGACTTGGAAAAAGCTCATGGCCGAGTCCCTCGAGGTAAACTCTGGAGTGTTCTGCAGAAGTATAGGTTTGATGGATCTCTGGTGAGGGCCATTCAGTCCCTATATACAAAGTGTAGCAGCTGTTTTCGGGTTAAAGGTAGTAAATCAACACCATTCACCGTGGGCGTTGGATTTCGCTAAGGGTGTGTCTTAGACTGAATACTACAACGCAGCCGAGGTGAAGAATGTTTGACATTAGCAAAGCTGAAATCAAGTCACCTCTTTTTTGCAGATGACTTATTTATCCTCACATCCTCTCAGACGAAGCTCCAACGTCCACTAGATAGTTTTGTGCTGAGATGCTGGGATCCAAGGTTATAGTTATTTCCAGAACGCCTGTTCAAGGCACTCCGCATGTTAGCGGAGTCCAATTGAAACAGGTTGAGAATTTCAAGTACCTCGGGATTTTTTTCACGAGTGATAGGAGGAGCAATACTGAGCTTTCCTATAGGATTGCAAACGATTGTTCAAGATGCGTTAATTTTAAAATAACTTGGAAGATCTATTTACAGGAAGGCCGATTTTGGTGTCAAGGCTAAGTTTACGGATGTGATTTGTTCCAACTTTCACCCACAGTCATGAAATTTGGGTAATGACCGAAAGAACGCCAATACAAATAAGCTGCCGAGATGTGATTTCTGCGTGATGTGGGGATTACTCGCCGGTGAAAAACACGACGGTGCGTGGATAGCTTAATGTTGCACAGCTGCTTCTTCGGACGAAAAGGGCTATACTTCGATGGTTAGGTCAGGTGGACCAAATCAAACCTCTTAATCAAAGAAGACTGTACCGATTACCAGGAAAGGACAAATGGACAATTCCACCACTTGTCCACTTCTGCCCTTGCCCACTTACTAAATTGATATGAATCTAAAAAAAATAGCAGCCCCTTTAAAATTTTTTTTTAAAAATTCTAAATTCTCGACAGAGACTGAACAATTTTAGTTAGTTTTTTTTTTATTTTCATTCCCTGGGTCTACATTGGTAAAAAAAAAAAAAATTATGTTCGAGTTAACAAGACGCCGAGGTCGAACTCTTGACATGGATAAGCTGGCAGTGCAGCTAAGCTTACCACATCACAGCCATAATCAAGTGTCGGAGGTTGAACGTCCAGCAGGCTTGCCAATAAATGCATTGCCAGGCTGGGAAGCTATTCCACTCCATTCAAAACTCCCAATGCTAAAATGTCCTGACAACCAAGTGATATTTACAAAAAATAAAATTGGCAGAACCGTAAAGACAAAGAAGTCTTCCATAACTCACAAAACCAACTAAACTTTGTCTTTCTTTCAGTTCGAAGAAACTGGACAACGTGACTTCGACTCCGTGTGCCTTAATGCTAAAATGGACTACAATCCACTGCATGATCCGCATCTGAGAAGGTTTTATTCAAATGAAAAACTTTTGAAGGTAAACAGAGATAAGTGTGTCCTTTTGATTTGATTTTATTCGTTCTTCCTCATCCCAGCGACTCCGAGACAATGGAGAAATCACCGAAAACAACGACGTTATATGCACTCTAAAGGAATTCAATGAACATCGAATTCCTCTGCACGAAACCTACCTATCCCTCATTCGTGCAGAGACGACAAGGCTTGACGGAGAAAAGATGGATAGGCAGATGATTGTGCATGCCGAAAAGATCGCCGAGGGAGAGCGAAAGAAAGGCCAAAAGAGTATAAGCGGTCGAAAGTTATGCGATGAAGTTCTTGAACGAAAAGCTGAACTCATGAAGAAACGAGCTCAGTTCATAGCAGCTCTCAAACTACGTAAACAGCGTAAGGCACAAGAAATTGAAGCCATGCGGGCAGTTCAGGAAGTTCTGCGAAATCACAAAAAAGAATTACATAACTTTAGAATACAACATCGCTTGGACGTGGGTCTGGATATAAGAAGGAAAAGACTTATAGCACTTAAGAAACATTTGCAATTCAAGTCCGATCGGCTTAAGAATCATATGAGAGTAATGAAAGAAGAAATCGAAAGAGACACAATTGCCAAGGCCAGGCAATCGTGGGAGATGCACCTGAAAGAGAGAGTCATCAAGCATGATAATCTTAAACGTATCGTTAAGGAACAGGAGCAACGTATAGCCGATTGGACTCAAGTGAGCGTTTAAAGTTTTTTGGTTTTTTTTCTTCCATACAACTAATAGGTTAAGACGTTTTTTAGACTCTCGACTTTGACTTTGCTTCGGTAGGACCATGCAATCCGATTCTTTTGTCTGTAACAAAAAATGTTCTTCGTTCTATTCGCAGATGTTTGCAACTGTACGAGTGTTTATTTTATATTTTCCTCTCCCAAAACACACATAAAGTGCAAAGCTACCAACTTGGCTTTGCACTTGTAATCTGAATTATCCTTTATTTCTCGTGCTTAGCTAAATTTTGTCTAAATTAGCCACGTACCAAACCAATCCCGAGTTAGGCGATCAAATAGACGTTTCAGAGAATCTTGCCCCTCAAATTGATTCATTTAATTATTAAGAAATCGGTGTTAAAATTAATTTCTGATTAATTTCTTCGCAAAACTGCATTAATGAAAAGACCAGATGACTTTAAAGTGACATTTCACTCGCCCGCCAATTTTGTTTTAGAATTTTGGTTGATTTTTAGATGTCAGAACACTCCTGGCCATTCAATTCGAAACACAATTCTGAAGACGATATCGTTTTTCTAATAAATTCCAGAAACACATGAATTTGATGAATATAAAATGGGAGAAGGATCGATTGGATAGGGAAGACATGAACAAGAAACCAAAAAAAAAAAGGAAAAGTGATGAAAAATCGAACGAAGAGCCAATTAAGACAGTAAAACGCAGACTCACGGGAAAATTTTAGCTGAAACAAAACCATAAATGGCGATTGAATATCTTAACGATACTTTAAACAGCTTACAAGACACCAATCTTTTTCTCATAACTTCCAGAATCACGTTGAAAAGTTAAAGAAGAAATGGGAACGCTTACATATGGAGCTCGAGAGTAGTCGATGTCATATTCGCCGGATTGTTCCTTTGACGAAAACAAAACTATCGGCCAAGAAGAGTAAAGATAGTGAGGAGCCATTAAAAGTATGTGTAAGAATATGTGGTTTGTTTTACAGAATTTACTAACAATCCTCTCTGCAGTCTGATGATGATCATCTGAAGAACCTCACAACAGCAGATCTCCATGATGCACTCTACACGGCAGTAGATATACAGAATGAGGAGCTGGACAAGCAATACGATGAGAATAATTACATTTACAAGGCTGCGAAGTACATTCTTGAGGGTATTTTAGCCAATTTCACAACCGACCTGTCTGGCCATTCAGGAGTCGAACAGGAACTCGAGTCACGTATTTCGAAGTTATTCACTGAAGTCCGGCAATATGTCCTCAAGGTGAGTTGGGACTAATTTCATTCGTTTTCTAATGCAAACGTTGTCTCTGTTTGTTTGCAGAGAGCTACTCAACTGATTACCACAGGCGGTGGATTGACCAGCAAACCAGGTGAAGTACAGAAGCGCCTCGCTGGATCGCTTGATAGAGAAAAACGCATTTCTCACCTCAAGTTTGTCACATTCAGTAATTTCTCGGCTCTCATTGGAAAAAGCAGCTATGCGTTGCTTGAAGGTGATCTGAAGATAACCGCGGAGAGGACTCCAACACCTGCGGTAAGTCTTCCTACACTCACAACAACCGAAGGCTTGCTGCTCACAAAAAAAGGGATGGAAACTGCCCTTGTGTATTCAAGTCACGTATGTTTACGACTTTCAGAATTCGGATACTTTCGTGTTTTCTTGGATTCGAATCCAAGTCATTTGCATCCACTTTAAGTGGTTTCGAGTTGGATATTTTTTTTTTTTTACTTTTCTGACCCTTGGGAGGTGTTTGTGTGGACGTTTGTGCTTGCAAAAGGGAGTTCGTGAAAGGAAACTTATCTCGTACGAGAGTAATTGCTTCTTTTTATTTTATTTACACCACCACAATGCGAATGTGGACAAGATGGACTTTATGCAGAGCCATAAAAGTCGTTACCCGAGTACTTGGATTTTATCGGCGAAAAAATGAAGTTGTGCAAACGAGTAAAATGTTGACCCGCGGTCGTCGTTGAGTTGAAAGTAATTTAATTAATGAAAAAAAAATTACAAAATTAGTTTTACAACGCAGTCTTATCTAATATATTGGTTTGCTGTCGCAGAAGTTTGAGCGTTGCCCAGGAAGTTAAATGGTTTCCTATTCGAGATGAATAAATTACGTACATTGGAAGGCGTAGCGGCTCTCAGAGGGCCAGAGACAAGCTTTTCGAGTGTCCACTGTGTTGTACGCGTTATAATTTCACAGGTGTGGAAGGAGTTTAATGCCGATTTCCTACTTGAACTCAAGTTAATTGCAGCGAAATATGAACGAAATGGTAGTTGATAGAGTTTTTTATCCTCTACCGGCAGAGTAAGTCACGCCAGATGTCCAGTCTGTAGTCAAATTTGTATTTGTATTTATTTTCTATTTATTTTCTTAACATGATGATAGATAAATGATAAAAGTACATAGCTATATGGTAGACAAAGTTAAGAAAAAAAGACTGCAATCTATAGTTCATAAGGAACTAGAAGCGAAAGCAGCTGCATTAAAAAACTATCACAAAAGATCGATATAAATGCATCTCCAGTTTTTAGTCAGATCCCCAGCCTGAAGTCAAAAATAATGACGACACGAGGACATTCCAGCAAAACTTTGTTGTGCACGAAGCGTGATTAAGAGAAAACTTATGAATAAAATCGTTCGCAACTTGTAGTACAATGTAAGGCAATTCCTTTCAAACTGGCTTGCCTCTAAGCTTAAACTCGTCTCAGAATCATCCAACAAACAAAAGTCACAAATGCACGGCTTCTACCAAATTATGTCCAGCACTCATTCTCACTTATTTTGCTGAGGTTTTTCCTTCCAGAAAATCAACCTCAAACACTCTTTACTTTCTTTACATCTTTAGTTCTTTAGTTTCCACTCAAGAAATTCTTTTTTTTTTCAGGGTTCTCTCACATCTGTTGTGATTGATGAAGATACTACCTCGGACAGCCCACATAAGTTGACACGTGATGAGCAAATCTTTATCGAGCATTTGTTCATCAAATTCAAGCGACAACTGATTGTGGGCATCGGGCGGCAGGTGCTTGCTGCAATTGAATGTCATCGCCACAACAAAATATTAGACGTTCGAAAAGAATTACAAGGTTTGTTAAGTCCCTTCCCATGCCATAAATTCATCTCAATCTCATATTTACTTCCTAAATTCAGACATAGACAGACAGTTCCTTGTAAAAGTGATGACACGTTCAATCCTTAGTTATGCCATCAACAGCTACAATTTCCAATCGAATGCACTTTTATGCATATACGCATTGGCTGGAGATATTATCTTAAGTTTACAGAAAACTCTTTTGAAACCCGATCGGGATCCGAGGTGTATTGCACAGCCTCGGTCGCGGTGTGTCTGTCCACTGGCCCCACCATTTTCAAAGTATTGCAAGACTTGCAAGTGAATGTGTGGACCTCTTGTGGCGGAACCATAAAGGATGGGATTTTATATTAATGCAGTTGATTACTTACCGGATAACTACAAAATTGGTAATATATACTTGTATATATTCGAAACCTTTATAACACCACTAACGTGTAATGTAAATCCATAACAATTTGTTATTGATGTAAATGAACTTGTCTATGTCAAATGGTAAATTTTTGACGTTTTCTTTTATTGTTTTGTTCGTTTTGCGCACGTGTGTTTTGTGCAACAAGAGAGATGGAGAATTTTATGTTGGTAACGCAAGAGAAATGTTCACGAAGGCGTAAGTGGAATTTATATTTGATTTAAGATGAAATTTTAACGTTAATGAGAAACTGAAATCGAGTTTATCTGATCAACAAAATGAAAGCAATCAATAATTTTAATGCGTTAGCTGAAAGCTGTAATGGAAAAGTCAGCAAAATGATTTAGAATATCTTTTGATTTGGCTCGAATCGATGTTTGCAGCTTATAAATTGCACGGACACGGTTGAATTTAATACATTTGGGATAGGGTTTTTGGCTTAAAAGTCTTCGCACACAGATTAAGTAGTATGAGCTTTGAAGAAAAATTCATTTGTCTTTTGCTTGGCCTTTTATATAAATTTGTTTGCTTCTAGATTGCTTCTAGACATAAAAATGAAAACTTGTGGACCTGATTCCATAAATATTTACTGGACCTTTCATATGTACAGTACTTGATATTCAACTAATACTGGAGGTATTAAAATTTGTCTGATTCCACACAGTTGTCCAAGATTGACATGAGACATGAGAATCTAAAAATCTTTGTTGAATTAACTTCACAAAATATATCGCTTAATGGAATCGGTTTCATCTTCATCATCGACGCAACAACCGGTGTCCTGTCTGGGTCTTCTGCAGCAAACACCTCCACCTATCCCGATCCATGTAGGCATCTCAATGCTCCGGTCTATAGTCTACACCATCCTTTCAATGGAAGCGCGGTCTGAATTGTTGTCTTATACAATGAATTGTACCGCAAACCTTTTTTCGGGGGTCGTTTTCCCTCACACGTGCTAGGACCGGACTCTACTGAGCTTTTTCTTCGTTATAATATCTGCTTCGGGATAGACTTCGTAAAAGTCATGGTTGTACCATTTCCGCTGTTGTCCGTCTTCATGTATGGTGTGAACTAATCTCCGTAAGTCTTTTTTCCCGAACACATCTAAGTAGGTCAGAGTGCCTTTCACTAGGCACCCAAGTGGATCTGATCCATACGTAAGTTCTCATAAAAATTGTCTTGTCAGCAGCAGTTTCGAATTCATGGTAGGGTTTCTGGATTTGAAAAGCCTTGCAAGACTGCGTCAGGTTCCGTTGGCTTTAAGTAGCCGCCCGCGTATTACTTATCCGTGGTTACTGCTGGCCCAAGGTAGTTGAACAATTGTTTCGTGCTCGTTTTCATGACAGTTCTTCCAACATTTCTTGTAGACACCTAGGTTTCGGCGCCTGCCTGATCTGGGTTAAGGAGTTAGGTACAGCTTGTTTACTACACCCGAAGATGTCTCTGTCATCTGCGTAAGGCGTTGAAATTGAATAAATGGATAAAATAATAAGTTCATTAAATACGAAAGAAGAAATGCCTACAAGTAGAGAAGCTTTTGTCATATTTTAGTCGTTGAGCAACAGCAATTTAAAATAATTAAAAACAAACCATGCAAAAAGTGTAGGACACAGAGTCAATATTTCTCTAGACGATTTCAAGACAATAAAAAAAGTTCCACTGCCAAAATCAGTTGCCCCTCGGTGAATGTCGGGAAATGAGTCTCGCATCCGGATTGCGATACTCAAGTTGAATTTAAACGGCGACTAAGGCAGGAGTTGGAATATAATAGAATGCAAAATTTCAATTTGGGAATCGAATTTTTGGGGTTAGTTTGAAGTTTTGGTTAGAAAGATGGATGGATCACTAGATCGTCTCACGGTTAGACCTAGAATTTCTTTTGCCTAGAAAGATACAATTTAGTCAAATCAAACTCTAACTGAAAGTTCAACAAAAAAGAGATAAATGTGCTCATCCTTCATCCGTTGCTCGGTCGCAAATTGGGGCGCGTTGTATCGAGAACATGCTCAAAATGCAAAAATTTACTTTTCAAGACTAACGTAAAAGATTGGTATCGTTAGAAAGAAGACAAAATTCCTCATCAAGTTTTTAAATTTTTAAAGCGCTGGGGGTCGCAGGCTTAGAAGGCTAAACGCTCAAAGGTAAGATTTTTTGCAAAAAGTACGGAATGTGTTTTGCTTGTTGGGCATAAAAAACTGAAAAAAATATATTTCGCACTAATTTAAAAAAATATATATATAGATTAGTATTCTATGAATATAAGAGATCAATTTAAAAGTATTAGCATCAAAATACAACAATAACTTTTTTTTTTAATTTGGAAATTCAAGAGAATTACCCAAAAATTTTGTTTACCGTCCTTTTTTTTAAGAAGAGCACGAGGCTTTCACTTCTGACTTATTTTTCTAAGAAAGGAATACGAATTACTAACTGAATTACTATAAAACACATTCCCTTTCAAAAGCCTCTTGCTCTACATGGAGAAAAAGTCGTTTAAAAAAAATTTAGACGACTTTTTTGATTTTCAAATTAAAAAAAAAAAGTTGTATTTTGATGTTCTTGCTCTTAAATTAATCTCTAATATTCATAGAATATCGGCATTTATTTTTATTTTGTATAAAATAGTTCGAAATATATTTTTTCCCGGTTCTTATGCCCAACAAGTAAAACACATTCCTTACTTTTAAGAATTATCCTACCTTTCCGCGCTTAATCCTCCAAACTTACAACCTCCAACGACTTAAAAGTTTAGCAGCTTGACGAGAAATTTTGTCTTCTTTCCAACGATACCATTCTTTCAAGTAAGACTTTCGAATTTCGATTTTGCATTTTGAGCATGCTTCCTATACAACGCACCCCAGTGTGGGTCGTTACTTTGTGAATCAAAATCAGTCTTATTTCTTAAATATCTTGTAGAGTATGAGATATGCAGTTTTGAAATTAAGGGACTAGTTTTTGTATGTAATTATTTTTTAATCGACCACTAGGTTCGTTGCAATAAAAGAAATCAAAGTACAGTCGCTTGGTTTAAAAATGACTTGAGGGACGAATGAAGGTTATGCACATTCATCACCAGTAATTTGAGTTGAGTTGAGTAGTTGCATTTGGTTTTAGGAAGGATGGTGACGAATGGGTTGAAACACATCTTCTCTAGATTGCTAATCTTGTTCACAAATCAAATAAAACACCGAAAATAGATTAAATCGAATTGGTATATCTCATCATATATCTCATCTTCACCGCTAGGCACTCACATTTAGACTGCGAAATAAAACACAATTTCATTTTTTTTCAGAGATTTACAAAAGAGATGATTTGTTGTTGATCTTTTTTTTTGTTCATTTTTGTTTTTGTTTAGCTTTGAGACATGAAACAAATATTTGATGTTTCGTCTTCAATAAACTTTTACTTAAAATTTAAATGCTCCACAAAGAAGTTTTTGTTTTTCCTATATATCTTGTTTTAAATTAAAAAACTAGAAGTGTACATACAATAATACATACAGTACCTATATGTTGTATACACATATAAAACAATAATATATATCGAATAGGTTTCTTTTTTTTTTTTCTTTGATTTGTGATTTGATTTGATCTTTTTTTTTGTTTTTTTTTTTTGCACACACAAAAGTACATACACGAGATGCTAGAGAGACAAAACACATAAAGCAATTTGTTTTTTTTTTTTTACATTATGCAAGTTCTGTCATTTAAATATCTATCTTGGGGAAATACACATTACATAGACTAATAAATATACATGTAGATTTTTTGTTTATACTTTTTGTTCATCTAACATTGGAGACTGAAACTTTTTTTTGTTTTTTTTTTTTGGAAACTGTCTCTCTCTTGTCACACATGCTGGACAGAGATGATTTATTTTGTTTTTCAGTCCTCAGATGGATGGAGGAGGATTGAAATTTGTCCTTTGTTTTTGTGAAAATGAAAATAATACTACGAGTTAAAAGAAACAAGAATAAATAAATTACAGTGCTTATTTTTCACATAATTCAATCGGTTTTTTTGTTTTGTTTTTATTGCACAAATTATATTTCCTGGAGTGAATGAATTGCTGTTGGTGCTTGTCCTTTGAATTGAAGTGAACCAATTAATTGAATAAATAAATATAAATAAAGAAACGATATTACAGGACGTGGTACAAAATTAAACACTATCATTCTCTTTGCTATACATGTTTTTTTTTTTTTCTTTTTTTGTTCTTGCCCTACACAAATTTGTATAAATACAGGATTTTTGTTCTAAGATTACGTGGGGATGTTTTCTTTTTTTTTTTAAGTACAAATCAAAAAAAAAAATATAATACTACTGATTTGATTTGAGTTTAATTCGTGCCATCGATAACATCCTCACGTCGACGTTGGTAATTTAGAGGAAGCTCACAAATTGGCGGGATAGAAACATTCACTCAACATTTATTTTATCTACATTAAAGCTAATTTTGGAAATTTTTTCTTATAAAAATTCAAGAAGTCGCATTTTGGGGAAAGCATATATGTGGCTTGGAGAGTCGATGTGAGGATGTTGACGGTGATGATGGCGGATCCGAAGGCTGTGCAGAGGAATAAAGTTTGTTTGCTGAGGTAAACTTTCGTATCGTTAGAATCTCACAATACAAATCATTCGAATTCGACTCACTTTCGAACGAAAACGAATTTCGGAATAAGAATGAATACAGTCGGGAGACAGTGGGAGAAAATTTAGAAGCCATGGAACAGTCCAAGAGGGGAGTTGAGGATGGAAACTGACTATGGCTGCGAATTAGTGTGTTTTAGAGGTGTAATCTGACTATAGCTGCGAGTGTGTTCTAAAGATGAAATCTGACTGGCTGCGAAGAAATGTGTTCTAGAAAGCTCATACTTCAATTCTAAAGAACTATTTTGTGGTTGCACAAAATATACTAATACAAACTATACAAAATATACAAACTACGCAAAAGATATAAATTTAATGGTGTCTCAGGCGAAAAGAATGTTTTTAAGACATCAAAATCAAAGCGCAATGGGCTGCTGTTTCTCAACTAAGATGGCTTTTAGTTCAGCTTTGGACGTGTACAAATTACAAAAGGTCTCAATTACTCTAAAGAAAGAAAACCTTGTCAGTTTTTTGATATTAAGCTGGCGCGCTGGAGCTCTAGTCACTTGCTCAAGGCTACGAAAAATAGTTACAAGACTGTTGCAAAAGAGTAAAGTTTCGTGTATGCTTTGTTTTTCTTTTCTTTTATTTTTCTGAAACTTACTGACAAAACATAATGTGCACAATTTTACGAAACTCTTTGCCTTGTCTGCAGATATCTAGTTTATGGGAGACTGAAATAAATTTCTATAATGAATCTTTCTACGTCTGATTGAGTATTTCTATTGCTCCTTTAGTATTTAACTTTTCATGACGGCATCTCATTGAAGTCAGAACGAAAATATTTGTTTGCACATCACAAAAAACGAAATAAAGGATTCCGAATATTATTTTTTTTGTTTGGAAAAGTCAAATGCGTAATAAAAATGAACCGAAATTGAGGTTTGGCATTAAAGTAAGACACTTTTACTGCAATTTTGACATTTGTTTGAAAGCAGATGTTGTACACAAACAACGCCGGGCATGAAAAGGGTAAGCAGTAATGCACAAGTGCAACTTTGGAAAAATGCAATTTATGGACTTCAAGTTGTTTTACAAAAAAGGTCTCACAAAGAGTTGAAGTCCGGCTGCTCTTTATTGAACCATGTCAACACTGCTACAAGTATTTGTAACGAAAAATTGGCCATTCGTTCCACGCATAGACACGGAAACTTCTATTCAAACGTACGCTACGAATGCAAATACTGCAAAAAATGAACTTTTCTCAAGATTTAGTGATACTTCAGTCTACTGCTGCAGCTCTGTACTTAACAAAAGCTCCTACTTATTAGCCAATGTCAAATCACACCTCACGCACCAACTAATTATCAGAATTAAGTGTACGAGTACGTTCTCAGCTATCTTCGAAATAATACTATTCTTTGCTGACAGTAATTCACAAGCCAGACGAGCATGTGACAAGCACGATAAAAGAAAGTCTACCCCATCACTTTGAAGACAGCTTATCATCAAAGAGTATTCAAGAAGTAATAAATCACCACTTAAGTAATTTTGCTTGCGTCAACAACCAACCACACAGATAACAAACAGACCATTAGTCGCAAAAAAAAAAGAAAAATACTAAAACTAATACCACTCAATTGATTGACTCTTTTTTCCTATCGTCTAAAAATACTATTACCCTATTCATCTGCATGCCTCCGATCCCTAGACTTAGAATTTCCACGTTAAATTTACTAATCGATAAAAAAAGAAAAAAAACATCGGATGCTCTTACACATTTATATGGTAGCTCTAGTCTGCCTGTACGATGCTTACATTTAAATACTTCGGAAATAATGTCGTTAATTAAATTAGTTATATAATATTATAATAGTTATTTACAAAAGAAACATATTTCCTGGAACATAATTTAAAATGCAGTAGATTAATCATCATCATCTGATTGATATCTACTTAGTCAAGAAAACAAATATCTTTTCTCTTTTGATACCAAGAGCTGTGGGTTAATTAACTTCATAACTACTTTATCCTTCCTACTTCCTACTACCATTACATTATGAGAATAAAAATATAGAAAATAAATTACAATATGCACCTAGAAAAAACTTCCTGATTTGAAAACTAAAGGAGTTTACTTTAATTTTTTGTTGGTTGGTTGATTTTTTTTTTTTGGAATCTCCAGTTGGTAAATCAGTTCAGTAGCAGTTTTTTTTTTTGTTTGTTGTTGTTCTTCTTGTTTGCTTACACATCATGACTTAGTAGCGGAGTATCGTATTTTCTCGTGTTGAAGTTTGTACACGGCATAAGCCAACAGGCTGGATGGCCACGGCCAAAGACGTCCGCCAGGAGGTTTAACTTGCGGCGATTCGGTCGGTAGGAGCCTTTTTGTTGGACTGCTTCAACTGCAGTCTCGTCATAGAGTATCGCATGCATCTGATCGACCATGATGGCAAGAACGAAGAGACCGAAAAGGGCCGATTCTAGGAGTAGAATCACACTGTGTAGCCTGTAAAGGGGGGAAAAGTTAGAGATTTGTGGGAAAAAGTTTTGTTGATCTGTTTGGAAAATTAGGCTAAATAAAATTAAGCTAAGCAGCTGATGAGTTAAAATCGATGGCAGAGGATCGAGTTGTCTAAACATTGCGTATTCACTAACACGACCTCCTCTAGAATGAAGCTAACGACATTTAAAAGCGAACACTTGAAGTTGTCTTCATTTACAACTCGTGTAAGGAATTTTCTTCCCAAACATTTGTCGACGGATGCAGGATGCAGGACTGATGGAACCCAGCTTATCTTTTCATTATACGTCTAAGTCTTTTCCTATTTAAGTTAAGCATGTTTGCTTAGTGTCAATAAATAGAGCCATTGGTCCACTTAGCTAAGCTAACTAAAACCATTTAGTTGTAAGCAAGCTTTGAGGATCAATCAATTTGTCTTCTACAAAAGACGTAAAAAAGAAAAAAACGTTTCTTGTTAGGACTCTTACTTGTTCTTCGAAAATAAAATTTTCAGGATTAGCCAAATCGAAAACAAAATCCAATGACTTACTAAAGCATATTTTGACGAACAGCGAACCTGACTACGTGATACCACACATCGACTTCCAAAGGCCATTCAAGTATCATTCTTCGGCTCTAGAGATGAATGGACGAAAAGGGCATTAAACTCTCGACATTTCCGTCCGAGCTGATAAAGTGGAAACATGCCGACAAGTCTTAACTTTCAAACGAAGCATAGAAACTATAAGACCTAGCAGATCAAAAGATCTATCCATTTATTTCAATTATTAAAAATTTCCTGCAGGAAAAGACTCTTAAAATACTGAACTACTGATAGCAGACAATACCACAAAGCGAATCTGGTAAAATTAAGAAATGTCTCCTTAACCACGATAACCAGTCAATGATTAAAGTACAGTCGAATCCCTCTAAGTCGAATTTTCACGAAACATCAAAATTAGATCGATTTTGAGGATGGTTTTTGTATGGAAAATTGGGAAGGAGGGTGCTAAAATATGGTGAAAAAGTTCGCATTAGAGGGAGTCGATTGTGGTTGAAATAATCACGGCTCACAACTGTTAAAGATACCAACTTTTTAAAATTGTACTCCCAGACGGCATTTTAGGGGCTGTGGCAACGAAGAGGAACGGAAAGAGACCATGCAGTACCTCAGTCTTAGCTCTGGCCAAAGAAAGAGGACGATTGGAAGACAATCTTTTCGAGAATTAAATGAACTAAATGTCATATCTCCTCAAAATATCGCAGATGTGAACGTGGGCGATGGGACACAAAATGCTAGCACACTGAGTAGATCAAAGGGAAATACAGAGGAAAGCAAATCCCCTGGGGTTTGCACAAGGACTGCACAAAGTCGTAAGTGAGACAACCCTACGTACCCAGTTTCAAGCAGATCAATAAAAAAAACACTTGGAGGTGCAATGCGATTCTTCAAATAATTAATTCTGTTTAAGACGTCTTTGTCATTAAGACTTGCTCAGATGGTCAAATATATAGTTTATTATCGGTGGAACTTGGCGAAAACAGACTTAACTTTAGTTGCATCTTCGTAGGGTTCTAGTGAAGACGCAAATCACACAACATCAAATTGCGAAGCCTTAAGGTAGCGACGACATAGGTCTTTGCTTTTTCCTAGCCCTTGGAATGCAAAGGTCACCGATGACGAAGAAGTCTTCGTGATAAAAAAAACTTTAAGAATTCACTGCAGCTGTTGAAATGCAAGAGACAAATTTTTCTTTGCTGAAGTTTTTAGAGTACATTGGATCTTTTCCTCCTTAGTCTTTCTGCTTGCGGTAGCCAAATACCACACGCCATGCTTGCTTTTAAAAACATATGCACATTCAAAATGTAAGATTGTCCCTTCGATTTCTTCAAACTCATTAGCCGAGTGAAAAAAGTCAGCGCCATAAACAGCACACACACAAAATGGCCCACTCCCACATTTAGGTGAAAGCATGCTTCAAGTTTCCGGGGGGTCTACACACCCACTTCCATTCTCTATTTATAAAAAAGACTTCAATTCAATTTAGTTTTACAGTCCATAAAATTTATTTCCAGAGGCATCAGATAGAAATCTCGCGCCTCGCCCAATGAATGCAAAAAAGTGACGTAAGCGATTTCTCCAACGTCCGAGAAAGCCACACGACTTGGCAGAAGAGACAAACTCGCTGAATGAAGTAAAATTTCTCAAAATCGAACGGGCGCACGAAATAATCTGATTACGTGCGCCCAAAGAATGACGCGCCAAATCTGCTAATTCATAAACAAAACCACGGGCACCAGCCAACCGCTTGTTTAAACAATCGGTCTAAACAAATTAACATAATTCAATTAGAGCCTAGCCAGGTTACACGTTACATGGAATCGAATGTGCGCAGTTGGATCTCCTGCAACGTGAGCTGCTTTACTTACATCCTTGTTTGTGACTCCACGACATTGGCGTTGCACTCCTCGCACGGATATATCCACGATCCAAGAACCAGACCGACCGAGTACAGCGACAAAATGCCCACGTAGACTAGAAACTGCAGAAAGAACTTCTGATTGCGTTCGCCGACGCAGTTGTTGATCCATGGGCAGTGGTGGTCCATTCGGCGAATGCATCGCTTGCAGATGCGACAATGATGAGCTCGCGGCGGACGGTATGTCTCGCAGCGCGTACACACGGTCCACTCACCGTGATCGTGGCTGGTGCCATTCTTCTGATTCGCATGCAGGTCGGAGAAATCCAACCGATTCAGTGGGAGTGGTACAGTACCCGGATCCGAGAGCACCGCCTTGAGGTGTGACATTCCCAGCAGGAAGACCACTGTGTTAAACAGCACCACATGCAGTGGGGCCCAAATGCTGCGAAACGGAGATGAGGGTGAGTGAGGCTATGCCTTTGGGTATTTGAAAGGATTCATACCTTGTTTGCATTGTTTGGAGGATAATCCATCGCATGACAACATAATCGGCGTAAAAAACAGCCAAATATGTCACTAACAAACAAACAATACCGCACGGATCACGCACGAATGTCATTGTGTTGTGGTGCCGGATGAGTTTTGATTTTGATTAAATTAAGCTCGCTGGTAGAATTGTTTGAAATTCATGAAAACATTGATTGGCTGGTCGACATTTTCACGGAAAAATTGTATTCTTGTTTTCCAAGTCAGTGACGTTTGAAATGTCATTAGTTTGGCTAATTTGATTGAATTGTGAAAGATTTGCGCAGAATGAGAACGACGAAGGTGAGAACATTGACGAGTAAATCGATGACAAGGGGAACGAAATGGAAAGATAGGGTGGAGAGTTGTCGTGGTGACAGTAGCGAGTTGGCGAGTGGAATTTCAAATGAAGTTTGGTGTCACATTGACAGTTGAATAAGTTTGACAAAATTTTGATTTAATTTACTTATCTTAACTGCCAGGAAATGCGTAATAAATGAAAAATAAATTTACGAATTAAGAGAGAGAATTAGAATGAATAGAAATTAAGCGAAAGAAACGTTTACAATCTCAGATATTGACAGGAGTATATTTGACAGCAGTGGAGTGCAGGTGTAGAGTTATGCATTTCCCATTTAATTTGTGTTTAAACAAAACAAAACAAATTCACTTTTTACAATTAATTTGCCTTACACCAAAAAATTATTTATCTGTCATAATCGCAGAAGTTATGGGGGTATGACTGCTTTTCGTTCAGCAATAGAATTCAAGGAATTTACAGCAAAACTGGATTAACATACATTGGGTGGCCTAACAGTCCGTTAAGGGCCAGAGCTTAGGTTTTCGCATTTTCCCTGTTCCATGCTTTGGCACATTTAGAGGTGACCTACTGTTCCGAATGGCGAATAGAAAAATGATAAAAGTACTTCAGGAGGATTTTCATTCGATCGTTTGTGGTGGGGCCGTAAAAATTGATGGTTAGGTTTTTTCCCCGGGATGGATTCGAGTCCGATTACGCTCCCTTAATACTCTTCGCATCAAGCCATGGTGCCCACTAGATTTACACACAGACAAATTTAATACATAGATGTAGGATTTTAGTCAAAATCTTTAGATAAGAGTCGAGATGATGCAAATGCAAGCATTATTGCAGAAGCTGTCATAAAAAGCTTGTTGTCAAAACGACGAACAGTGCCCACGAGTAGATTCCGTGGTAGAGAAGAGGATGGTGGCCCAGATGAAATTTCTCCTTCATCGTTTTGGCTCCATTTGAGACTCCGTAGGCGTTTTTTAATGACATAAAATTTGAATATTGCAAACATTTAGAAAAACTTTCATTCCTCATCCCAAGTGTAGCTACACCCCTCAATCGAAATGCAATGCATTCCATTCTCGCAAATTCTCAATGACACAATTTCTCTCGCATAACTCTCTTGCTGCAACATTTCTCTCATCGAAAACATGACAGCTCAATTTCGTTTCGTTTTCATTAGTCACTTTTTTTTGTAATTTGTATTTCGCTAAAGTTTTTGTCGTCGAAGTTATTTTTTTTCCCAACTAGCAGAAGAAAACACAAAAAACCCTACGAACTAGAAAAAAAACACAATCCCAAAAAACCGAAGGGATTCATTAACTCAAATTAAATAATTATCTCCTCAAAATTTCATGAAAATCTGCTAAAAAAAAAAAAAAGAAAAACAAAAAGAAAACCAACATCACCAAGAAAATGGGCCTCTTCGGACAGTCGACACCGTTTGATGCTGACATTGGTGAGTTTCACAAAGAAAAAAAAAAAAAATTTGAAAAGAAAAGCAAACCGAAGAATTTCCTCCTTTCTCCGGCTGCGGAGTAGGAAAAGAAAATTTCTGTCGCAGACGACAAAAGAAAACCGTGTGGGGCGTCCCACCTCCTCGTCAATTACTCGGACTTCTCGCCATTTGTCCATCAATTAGCGGTGGAAGAAAAAAAAAATATGTTTATCGATTTCCATTTCGTTTTATTTTGAACATCAAAAACAAACATATTTCTCGTTCTCCTTTTCCCCTTGAGCAGCTCGGAGATAATTCAATTAAAAAAAAATAATTCAACTCATAATTTTTAGTCGAATTCGATTGAGTGTGGTGAGGGAGTGGGGGAATTTTTCGAAATTTTATCGCCTCATCGTCCGCAGGGATTTGATGTCGATTTGCAGCTGATCGCCTGTCGCGTGACTCATCTTTGTGCGCGGCTGTCAATAAGCCCGGGAGCATTCTTATCACGCACTCTGTCGTCGTAATCTAAATTCGCAGATTCAGTATCAATATTAATCGTTGCTGCCTTTTGTTTCGATTTGTGTGACTGGAGCGGGGCATGCGAAGCGGAGGAGATGAAGTTCGCAGAGGTCGTTTAGTTGGGGAGTTGAATATCCCCTCGGTGACCCTGTGGTGGTGCTGTGGTCTTTTTATAACCAGAGTAATGATAAACGAGTGAATCATGAGCCACCAAATGTGGAGGTGGGCTTTGTCAGTCCGTGCGGAGATGTACTTTGACCTCGACTCTTAAGCAAGTTGTCTGGAAGAGCTGTGGTTGGCAGGGGAGTTGTTTGTGTTGCTTGGTTTCTTGTTTCTGTTGTTTTGCGGGTGCGTAGAGTCTTGGATGGCGACGCAGTGTGTGCATTTAGTAAGGAAAGTTGTTATCAGTTGTTGTCTGGTCGATTCAGACACCGAGTGCTTGTGTAGATCCAACTGAGAGTCGTTAATTGCAAGTTTAAATGCTTCTTAAGCCTGTTTATGGAAAAAAGAACAGATTGGGCGTGATCAGGCTCCGGAACATATCAAATAGTACACTCCTCACGAAATGGACGAAGATATGTGTCCATTTTCAGACACTTGCTGGTACTGGCAAATCTTAGGACAAATGCCAAATGAAAAGGCAGCAGCTTTTTTCTCCTGCTACAGCAGACTAGGAGACTCTGCCAATGATTTTGGTGAAGTTACTGGGCTGAAGGAAGGACGACTAATCCATTACGCACTTTATATGTCCATGCGATGCCTTAGTTTTAGTTTAGTTTAGTTTTAGTGGGGTAATAGCCCCATTTATTAGCTTGAGACAAGCAAGGAAAGAAAAACAACATAACTTAAAAACTAACAAAAAAGTTAACCTAATTTAAGAGCTATTGGGGATGGCGGTTAAGGCGGTGGGGATGGAGTTTTTGGTGCTTCATAGAAGAAGAAATCTCGGCGATTACTTCTCTGATCTGTCTGTTCGATCTGAGCTGCGTCTGCATTGGATGACTCCATAACTTCGTGCGAAGCTCCAATTGGTCATTCGTCATTCTAAAATGATTAACGCGCTGTCTCACAATTTGCCTAACCTGGCCTAAGTGCGGCTGTGGGTTTCTCTTCTGCAGCCGGCCTCATAAACCTAACCTAACCTAACCTCTCTTCCTGCTGTAAAATTGAGTCAGTGCTATTTTCATGGCTGCATACGGAGCCAGAGTCAGAGAGGCACATTCGGATCGATACCCAGGAAGTCAGACTGGACTAGCCTCCGAAGTCTTGAACTTTTCTTTGAGCAAATGTTTTTTTTTTTTCTATTATTGTAGTCTCTCTTCATCTGGGGAAGTATCGTTTTCTTCTTCGACATTAACACGACTTCTAATTAGACGGTGACTTGTGCCCAAGATCGCTGCTGGTTTTCCATTTCCCCTCGACGTGATCAGGCGATATCTTACCTACCTCCGCTTTCAAATTGTCCCTCTTTGTGCTGTAGACCTGCTGCATTCGAAGAAACTATGGTAGGCGTCCACAAATGAGAGAATACAAGATAACGCCATCGTGTGTTTTGCGAAGTCTTGTTTTCTATCGTTTTCGGTAGGCGTTGCCTTCTTCAGAATCTCCGTACTGGCAGGCAGCATACACTTCTTGCACATTTTGTGGAGGCATCCGTTGAAAGAGCCATGTCATAGGTAGAAGTTGACGTTTTAAAATATATCATCATCATCATCATCATCTTCTTTGCCCGCATGTTCCACTAAAGGGGTTGCGGGGGCAGTGCAACCTACCTGACGGAGTCGCATTCAAGGCACGCCTCGGAAGTCGTACTGCAGGGGACATTCGTGCCACGTGGCCATACCATCGAAGTATGGATCTTTCCGTTCGGAGAAGAAGCTGCTCAACGTTTAGCTCTCCCCGTACTGTCGTGTTTCTCACCCTATCTCGGCGAGTAACTCCTACAACAGCACGCAGAAATCCCATCTCGGTAGCTTGTATTCGCGATTTTATTCTTTCGGTCATTACCCAAATTTCATGACCATAGGTGAGAGTTGGAACAAATACCGAATTGAACACCGATAACTTGGCCTTCACCCCAAGCTCGGCCTTCCTGATGACAGACTTTCCAAGCTGATTCAAAATTGACCCAGCTTGGCCAATCCTACAGGAAAGCTCAGTATTGCTCCTCCCATCACTCGTGAAAAAGACCCCGAGATACTTAAACTATACTTAAACGTTTTAAAATATATGTATTCGATAAATTGCCAATTTGGTAAACAGCCTTAAGCCAAACCACAACCAACTTTGTTTTCGACTGTGCATAAAACTATACGAAGTGAATAAAAATTCACTAACTAACTAGGAGTTGAAATCCCTGTCTCTCTGCTCTTTCCATACAGGAACATTCTTGATCAGCCGCGCTGTCCATTCTCCTCTTGTTTCTGCGTCCCACCTGGCTCGTCACTGCTCACTCGTTCGTTCTTTCGCAGCTACTACCGCCACTGTAGTCTTTTTTCTTTATAATTAGCGCGTGCTAAAGGATTTGGAAAGGAAAGCTTTCTCGATTCGCCGTTCGGAACCGCCAAACTGTAGGTCCCCTCAACATGCGTCAAAATTATAACGTGCACAACACAGTGGATGCGCGAATAGCTAGGCCCTGGCCGTTCGTGGACTGTTCCGCCACTAATGATGATGATGATGGAAAGAGTTCAATTCAAGATACAGCACTAAGTGTTTAGTTTAAGACACAGGTCTAAGGTGACCGTTGCTTCCGTCTTTTGATCGTAGACGTACTTTTGTGCTGCGGTCAGCAGATGAATAGGGGCATTCGTGCATGGTCACTCCTGAGCAAATGCGATTTTGCTTGCAATCCTTGGACATTTTATGCTCAGCCTCCTTTTGCTTGCCAAACTAGTCGGTCGTACAAATACTGCCTACAGTCTTTACCGACAATTCTGTCGTATGTTCGCAATAAATTCATCTTTCGGCTTCCTTTCTCTAATGTCTTTACGCTAGCTTTTTGCAGTATAAATATGTTGCATTTTTATGCCTTTGTTGAATTTTATTTAGCATTTTACTAAACAGCTTTTATTTAGAAGGCCTAAAGATAATTTTTTTTTGACTTTAATTGATCGCCACAGATGTCACGGATTAAAGAATTTCGTTGATAACTTTTTCCAAAATAATCGTTATCGGTCATTCTAAAATGATTAAAAGCTAACGTTATTCATGCTCACAAAGGTTTTGCTAGACATGAGGCAGCAGTACGGACCGATGAAAGAGGAAAAAACATTTTGCTTACTCTAGTAAATTTCGCAGAGGTGGCAAACATCAGGCCCCCCCTTAGCTCCGCATAGGTTTTTTCTTCTGTATATTATTGTATCGTCAACAATGTTTCTCTGATATGGTGACTACTAACGATCTGCAGCGAGTAAATATGATATGTTAAAACGATGTGCCGACGATCGTAGTCGACACAGGTTTTTGTCAGAATGCTGACGTAGTCTGGTCCCACGGTTGTCTCCTACATCGATTGCATTGTAGTTTTTTCTACTACTTGAAGTCCAAAATACGACACAGAATAGTTAAGGTTTTGGCCGAAAGGATGCATTTAATCCAATGCATCAAAGTTAAAATATTGACTCTGAAGGAAGGAGCCCATTGAATACTTTTTCACACAGCTGTTTTGATCAAAAAAGCAGTTATTTGTTATTTCTGGTAACGAAAGCTGAGCTTTGCTAGTTATTGAGTCTTAAAATTGACAATTTATTAAAAAGGTTTAATGAAAATCCTCATCTATCCGAAGAAAATCGAGATACATGAAATTATCAAACGAATTATTACCGAGAAAACATGAATACACGAATCATTTGAACTATTAGAGCTATTGTTCTTACTATCGTAAATTTATTATTTAGTAAGTAAATTACATAAATAATTTTATAATATAATAACCGCTAGCTGCTGGGCTTTAGGCGCATTTTTTAAATATAATTTGCTAGGTAAAATGTGCAGTGATTCTTGCAAATGTACATATGTTAGTTATAATTTAAATAAAGTAAAAGTAAAATTTGCTAGGTTGATAGATTGCTATCAGTGCTAAAACAAGAAGAAAAGTTGAAAGTTGGTCAAGAACATACGTTGTTTCAGCACCTCCATGGGTCGCAAGCAAAGAATTCTAAGGACCCGGGCCTTTACTCTCACTGTATTGATTGCAAACTCGTCTGATCATTTATGCTTGCAGCTACATGAGCCGTTGTACCCAACTCGTTTTTCAAGTTTTCTTTTTGTCTGTTAGGACATCGTTCACGGGTGGCATAGGTAGATTTTAGTTCATGTGTAGGCGAAGATGTCGGTCTTCCACGTGTATTTATTCAAAAGACTTTATTGTCGAACTCAATACGGGCATGCGTATAAGAAATACTCGAACACATCAATCTTTTTTCGTTTGCATTTTTGTTTTTGAATTCATTGTTACTTAAATGCTAAACAAATATGCTTGAAATTAGTTAAACTAACTTACAACTGTCTAACTGGCTCTATACGCGTACTGTAAGCTAAACAGTTCACATAATCTGTCTTTTGAAGATTCAATTTAACCCTTTCATGACCACATCTAATTCCTGCCGGAGAAAAACATTTTTTTTTTCACTTCACCAAAAACGCAGTAAAATATCTCGAGTGTTCTTCTTGCACTAAGAGACGAGGATTTAGAATGAACTTCAGACACTTTTACTGCAACTGTGCCAATATTTTTGAGTTTTCGACAGACAAAATTCATGTTGTTCGCGAACAAAACTGAGCCAATAATCTAATAACTAATGTTAGAGATTACATGTGTACGTGGCAATTATATTCAGCAGTCCCACAACTTTTCCTAGCGTCACGATTAGCGGTGGTTGCGACCGAAAAATAGGAAATAATCCTGAACGAGCCACGCATGCAAAACCCCGCGGATAGCGGTGGTTGCAACCGAAAAATAATTTCGGCGACGAGGAAGAACCTTGTAATTGAGACAGCGATTCAGGCCGATCGCACTTATTGAATATAAAATATACACTTCACGATAATAAAAAAAAAAAAATAATAGGAAATATCCAATATTTAAATTCTTGTTTTGTACTTTGAGCTATCGAATAACTAATAACATTAGACAATCACACTTAGAATTTAAACTAAAAAAATAAAAAAAAAGGATCGAAGAGTTTAGGGTAAACTATCTATACATTAACGAATCAAATATTGACCTCTAATTATTATTACTATTATAACCGTCGAGGAGCTAAGCCTGCTCACAAGAAAATACAAACCTGCCTTCATTGAGCCCACCGAAATTCAAAAATAAAGACCAAGTTTTGCGAAAAACACCAAATACCTTGGTATCATTCTAGACTGCAAACTCAACTGGATACCTAACATCCAGAAGCGTGTTTCGAAAGAAGCAGTGGCACTATACATTTTATGAAAGTCGTTGAGTCCAAGTAGGCATTTCCGTCGTAAAATCATCCACTGGCTATATACCGCGATAGTAAGATCTATTTTGTCCTAGCATCATCGTCTGGTGACCAACACTCAGGATAAGTGATAACACCAGGAACACCCCGTGCTGGATCCTTAAGCACACATGTATTCTAGTCAATAAAAAGTCCAACGAATTGGCTACGGCAGTAGAAGAAATGGCTTTGAACAACAACCAGGAGAATCTATCACAGCTGTTTGCAGCATCTATTGCGGCAGCAAACTGAGGATAGAGTAATTTAGATTCCTGCAACATGTCTAAGCAAATGTGGACTAGATTAGAAGGGAGTAGAACAGAAAAGTTACTCTCCATAGGTAGATCTAGCATTAGCTGACTAGTAGGTGTCTTATCTGATCACCACCTCTTCCGCTGGCAGCTGGAAGAATGGATGAATGGATGATTTCTGCAGAGATGGTCAGGATATCCCGCTCCACCTTGGAACATGCCCAGGAGTCGTCAAGATTAGGAAACATTCTTTGGGAAGATACTTTTTTGGGAATTAGGGTGAATTAGCTAATGTAGATGTTAAAAGGATCTGCAGTTTTATAATTGGGTCCAATTTAAGGCAGCTTTAGAGCAATATACTACTGTTGCGTTTCTCAAATCAGCAATTAAGCAGGCTTGCTAACTACTTTTTTGTTTTGTAGGCAATTTTTAGGCAAGCGAGTCAAGGTTTGGAACAAATCGGAAGTGTGAAAACACAATAGGCCCACCTATGGCCTACGTGAGCCGAGCATTTTCGTGGCAGACACTTCGATTGTAGCAAAAAATTCATCGCATGCCGATTTCTGGCGAATATCACTCTATGAGCTTTCAATAATTTATCTGATTGCCTTCAAGCCTTCACACATGATGCAACCTCCACTATTCACGTTCTTTAAACAAGTTGAAAAGACATTCAATGTCGATAATGCTTGAGAAACCTGGTGTGGTCTTTTTTTGTGGATACTTATAAATGTGCACGATGGTTAAGAAACCAACAGAGCGAATATTATGTTAGATTTAAGAGATCAGTAAAATATTTTTTACTTCTAAAGAATGATTCACTTTGCTGCCCAGTTAACGATCAAGGCCAGGTAGGCATGACGAAAAACTTACGTAGGAACATTCATATTCTTTCCAGTTTTGGTTAAGTATTCTTGACAACAAAAATTTTGGATAGTTTGACTCATAGGAAATCAAATTCGTTGTACAACAGAACCTAGATAAGGTTTCTTCAATAAAATAAGACAAAGTTCGTTGCGGATTTGTTCTTTTATCTATTTCGCTCTATTTGGGGACATTGCAGCTCGGCGTTAAATACGAATACTTCTCTCTTTCTCATTGTAGTTCGTCTCCTTTATTGTTATTTACTTGAAAACAATGCCTTTGAAAACAATTCAATTAAAGTCAATTTAAAGAAAAATGTTTAGATCTAAAGTGAATTGCAGAATTTAACGAAATACTAGCACACATTGGCAGCCAGGGCCTTCCACCATTTATTTATTTAAAGCTAGCTTAAAATTTAAAAATTAAGATATAATTTATAACCAGAGCAGCAAAGACCTTCGGTTAACAACTACCGTCGAAGCCCTCCAAGTCGAAAAGCCCTCTAACTCGAACTTTTTCGTCATATTTCGGCGAAATCCTCTACATCGAATGCCCTTTAAGTCGAAAAATCCCTCTAACTCGAACCAATTTTGATATCCCGTGAAAATTCGACTTAGAGGGCTTCGACTGTAGTTTGTTATTAATCAAAGTCATTAACCACTCTGACGATCACATTCTCAAAAACCATTTCAATCTTACGGCGTTAGTTCGACAACTTTTCAAAAATTTCCACTTTGACATCGAAATAAATAACCTCAATTACATTTCAATTTACAGAGAAGGCAACAAGTGAAAAGAATACAAACGAGGACTGGACCCTGATATTAGATGTGTGTGATAAGGTCACATCGAATCCAAGAAATGCCAAAGAATGTCTAAAGGCGATCATGAAACGCATGGGACATCCCGACCCTCACGTCGTCATTCAAGCAGTAACATTGCTCGATGCTTGTTCGAACAATTGTGGTAAACCATTTCATCTGGAGGTGGCTTCAAGGGAATTCGAAAACGAGTTCAGAAGGCTGTTGTCTAAAGCACAACCACAAGTTTCATTGGTAAGTCCATCAGCTCATCATCTATTTCTATGTCTTTAAAAATTGTTTGTTTAATTTTAGAAAATGCGACAACTAATCAAGAAATGGGCGGAGAACGACTTTAAATTTGATCCACAATTGAATCTGATTCCTTCGCTGTACCAAAAATTAAAGAGTGAAGGATACGACTTCTCTGACATGTCACAGAAGGCGCCGAAATCTTCGTATCCAGCTGCAGCGCTTCAAGATCCAAATGTTGTTAGCAGTCAACAGGAGGAGGAGGATATCGCCAAGGCGATTGAGTTGTCACTAAAGGAGGCTAAGAGCAGTCCCAAGAAGCAGACTGCAGCTCCGACGACTTATGTAAGTGTGGAGTGAATTGATTTTTTTTACAATCCTGATAAAGCAAAGCGAGTGAAGTTTCTGGCAGATGTTATTTGTCTAAAAAGAAAGCTTTTAAATGGACGTCTTTGTAGGTACCTCCTTTTTGTCTAAGGGAGAGGCATGGGCAGCGGAAATTTGCCTTAAATTCTTAAATCCAGCTGCTGTCCAATGGTTTTGGACGCTTTAATTTCTAGTTTCTTCTTGATCTCTTTCTACCCACTGACATTTGTACTTCAAAAACCATGCTTAGTCTTATTGTTAATTTCTACATTCGCAAATCCATTAAACTAATTAGTTTTCCCTCCACAGCCATCATTGTACCCATCATTCTCGGGTTCATCCGGCTCGCTGGGCAGCTTGACGTCCGGCACATCGTCATCCTCTCAACCTGAGCCACGTAAAGTGCGTGCACTGTACGACTTCGAGGCTGTCGAGGAGAACGAATTGACATTTGTTGCCGGTGAGATCGTGCACGTGCTCGACGACAGCGATCCCAACTGGTGGAAGGGTTACAACCAGCGCGGCGAAGGTCTCTTCCCGTCGAATTTTGTCACGGCCGACCTGAGCGTCGAGCCGGAGCGCCTGGATATTAACCAGAAATCGAAAAAGACCGTACAGTTCGAGGACGACGCGAACACCAAAAATGAAGACCAAAAGACTGAGGAGAGCAACTACGTTGCGGAGATTGACGAACAGAAGATCGATCGCTTACTGCATTTGCTGCACGAAGCCAATCCCGAGGACTCGTCACAGGACACCGAGGAAATGCTGCGCCTCGAGCAGGAGGTGCACCAGATGGGCCCGTTGATAGACGCCGAGTTGGAGCGCGTCGATCGGAAACACGCCCAGCTCACCCAGCTGTCAAGTGACCTTGTGGACGCTATAAACTTGTATCACACCCTGATGCGGGACGACCGAGCGGCGTTCCCAGCGGCTGGGTACATGCCACCAATGGGCTACAACCCTGCGCAGATGTATGGGGGCGGTCCGGGGCCGTACCCTCCGTACATGGCGCCACAGCCACAGCAGCAGCAGAACTACCACATACCCCAGCAGTATCCCCCAATGAGCATGCCATCGATGCAGTCCAGCACACAGTCGCCAGCCAGTGTTCCAGGTCACATGCCGCCTGTGAGCAACGCCCCACCAGCCGGCGCTGCTGCTGTCAATCAAATGATCTACAGTCCCCATCTGCAGCACGCGACTCAGCCATCCCAGCAGCAGCAAATGATTCCGGCTCAGTTCCAGAACGGTCGCCTGAACTCACCCCAGCAGAACGGACAGGCACCGCCGCCGCAGGTCTCGGTCAACAACAACCCCCAGCCGAATCCACAGCAGCCCTACACTCCACCCCAGCATCCACAGCAACCACAGCAGACGACCCAGAACTTCCCCCAACAACCGCTACCGACTCAGTCCCAGCAGACGATGGCTCCGCACCCAATGATGCAACAGCAGCAGCCGCATCTCCCACACACACTCCCCAACAACGGGCCGCCCCTTCAGAGCCCCGTGCCAGCACAACTTCCCGGCCAATATCTCGCACAGCAAGCGTATCTTATGCGTCAATACCCAGTCCCGAATGGCGGTGGCTACGCCCAACCGCCCGTGTCCACGGGCTCAGCTGCCGCTGCTGCTCCTCCACTCGACATGATGTGCAATCAGCAGGTGCCAGGCGGACTCATGGCATCCGCGATGGGCCAACAAATGGCCATCAATCAACCTGTGACACAGAACTTCCTCGTTCAAAACGACGCGAAGACCAACATTCCTGTTTTCCAGCAGCAGCGGTAAAACTGCTCGGTACAACCAACAAATCCTTTTCTTTGGCCTAATGGTATAAAACTATTAAACACATATAAACAAAAATAATTATATTGTACGCAGATATTCGCATATATCGGGATGTAAACAAAAAAACAAAAAACGCAAAAAAAAAAAACGTATTCACCGCTTGCAGGCGAGAGTTATCATTATTCACTTTTTATGTTTCATTCTACAGTAAGATTAAATTCGAAAAAAAAGAAGAAAGATACGTGTATACACATGCATATATATAGTATATTTACGAAACGAAGAAAAAAGATAAATCCTCTGTCATATTGTGTCCTCGGCGCTAGTCTGAGAGTGATTTTTCTTCTTATTTCTTTTTTTTTTTATTTTATCTCCCATCCCCTCTTACTCTATTCTCTATTATTGTTTGTCGTCATTGTCTGTGAACTTTGTTTAGATTAATGTGGCTTATGTATATTTTTGTCAATAAAAAAAATGGAAGATAAACCAAGAAGAAATAGCATCGTTAAATGGAATTCAACTCGTCCAACAGCAATCGTTGTTGTTAATGCGGATTTGATTGTGTGCAAGTCAGAAAGAAGAAGTATTTTTCGGAGAATGAGGAACTTTTAACACAATGCGATTAGTCTAGAGTAATCATCCATTGTCCGCTTAAAACAGCAGTGAGCATGGGGTTTTTAACCACTTTTTTTTTGTGGAACAGAAGTTCTGGAGGATAAATGGGAAGTTGGAACCGTGCTTAACTGATGCACGATTGAAGATTATAAGTTTAGGGCTTAGCATGAGTTGTTTCGGGTGTAGAGATTGCAACCGCAGCGGCAGTTAACTGCTGTAGTTTCTTGGGTCTAAGCTAAAGCCGCCATTTCATGAGAAATTTGTTTTAGGTTAGAGAGCGAAATCACTTGGAATGTATTCTATCCACAAGCTTAAATTGGACAACAGCCTTCGCTTCAGATCAGTTGCGCTTGCCTAGGCTAGAAGTGGGTCTTTACCCGTGTCTACATTGTCGGTTACAAGAGTCTCTGTACCGGGGTATATGTAAATTGTTGGCTATTTCGACTTGTATTCTGATTAATTCATCTGCATTCCTGACGTAACATCCACTATTCGTGTTCTTTATAAAAGTGGAAATACATACAATGTTGATAATAGCTAAGAGTGTTCTGATTAAATCTGCTTGCATCGATTCTGAATATTTTTGATCTTTGCAAAGTTAAACTGGACTTTCAGTCCACAAGTAACAAAGGTGTTTGGTGTAGATTGGACGTAGGTTGCTGAGTTTTGTAAGCATCTGACGTAGGCTGCTATCGCAAGCTCTTCGTTTTGTAAGCATCTGACGTAGGCCGCTATCGCAAGTTCTCCTTTTTTTTCGCAAGTTGTCTGTCGATGTCAATTTGTTGTCCATGAGTCAGTTCAGGTTACTCTTAGACGGTACTACAAATTAGTTTTATTTTCGTTTCGTCGTATTTTGTGTATTTTGTTCACTTGGAAACTTAGCTCGTGATTTAGAAGTTATTATCAATTTCCTGAGGCTACAGAATTTCAAATGGCAGAACCTTTAACACCGGTGACCGGCACTAAGTGTGTTCCTTAATGGCGTGGCATTCAATGTGTTAAAAAGAACACCACGTTTAAGAGTCAAGACTTACATAGGAAACCCTAGGTAGAACTTTCCTTTCTTCTACTTAGAACTGTCTATTGCACGCCTTTTACGCCCTTCCTTCCTACGGCTTTAACACCTTTTCCTACATTTCTCTGACAGGTATCCTTGACTAATTTGACAGTCAACTGAGTGGCCCTTTACTCCCACAGCCACGACAACTATGACAAGGATAAAAAAATAATAATTTCTATTTCTACATGCTTCACTTCGCTTGAATTAGACTATTTTTTTTTGTAATTTCTTTAGTACAAAATCAAACACCAATAATTTTCTTTTCTTTTTACATTAAATTATAAAAACAAAAAACTAAATCAAACACAATAGATAACAAAATAAAAAGAAAAATAATTTACTTAACGTTCACTATACTCTCGTTTATACTAAAATAGCGTGTTGTTCTTTTTTTTTTTTTGTTAAACAGTTGCAATTTGTTAAAGGAAAAATAAAACAAGAAACTAATCAGAAAAATAATGAGTGGGAAAGATATAAGAAGATAAAAGAGAAAAAATTATTTAATAACATTAAGAAATTATTATATATTAAATTAATTAGAAAAAAAAATAAAAAATAAAAACAAGATGAAGTTAATGAGAAACAAACGATTATACATATAAATATGTTTACGATTATTTGTATACACTTATAAATGATATAAATAAATATAAAAAAAGATGAAAATAAATGCGAAGTTTGTTTGTTGTTAACTATGGGGGAAATGGTTGGATTGTTTGATTACTGCATGAGACTGTCTCTGGGATAATTTCTCTGTAATATGAAGACTCGGAACTTTTAACGAGACGTAAAAACTTAAATGGATATTTTATAATGTTTGCATTTACCTATTTTTGTTGTTAGGCTTGAAGTTGTTTTATAGAATGAAATGATTTCAGTTTGCTATCATCATCATCAGTATTGTCGCTGGCCGCATGTTTCACTAACAGTGTCGCAGTCACAATGCACGCAGATCTCCACGCAACTCTCCTTGCAACTCCGCCGCCAACTATGTCTACTCCACCGCCAACTATAACTCATCCGGAGGTATGCCCAAGCATAACCATGCGAGTTTTTTGACTTGGTCCAACCACCTCATCTTGAGTCTGCCTTCCTGTTTCCTGTTTCCTATAAACTTTCTAAAGTGATAAAAATGAGATATGAATATAAAGTTCATGTGTAAAACAATTTTTTAAAACATAAAATTAGATTCAGCAGTCTTACGTAAAGTGTTTTGTTTTTGCCATATTGCTGGCCATAGTTTAGGACAGCATTTGAGTCGTCAGCTTCAAATACAAATCAATGTTGTGTGAGACTTATGAGGTCTGTTCAAAAAATAAGGCAAATTTTCATTTTTCTCAAAAAATATTTATTTATTCATCAATTTCTACTTTGTCCCCCTTCAAAGTAGTCCCCCTCAGATATAATCCACTTGCGCCAGCGTTTTTTTTTTTTCAATTCTCGAAGCAGTTCTGATATGTACTTTTTGGTATGTCCTTGAGCTCTCTCAGCGATTCGGTTTGTATCTCCTCAATCGTCGCAAAAAATGGGTCTCTTCAATCTTGGGAACAGGAGAAAGACGCAGAGCGCCAAATCTGGTGAATATGGGGGCTGAGACATGATAACGGTGTTGCTTACGACAGTTTTTTTTTGGTTAAAATTCAGCAATTTTGGAACGAAGTTCGCTGCAACACGTTTCATGCCCATCGGTTGTTGATGTGCTTGGGCGGCCAGGGCGAGCGTCGTCATTCACATCTTCTCGACCTTCTTTTAAGAGCTTGTACTACTTATAAACACTTTCTTTGACTCAGAGTTCACCCGTATGAAACTGTCAACTGTAAGAGGCAATATGTTTTTCTATTTATAAAGTATTATATTTCAACATTTCATTAGGTTAGTTCTTAAATATAAAGGCGTCGGGAATCAGGTGGTTGAGCAACGCTTCGGTGAACTTGGCCGAGTCTGAAATAAAATAAAAACAAACAAACAAATGAACATCTGGCTCGCCATAATCTACTATAGTACTATCTACTACTAACTACGGCTGAACATTTGTTCAGTGAGATAAACTCACCCGAAACCACTATGCACCACACACTACTTTTACCACGCACTCGCAAGGACACAACTGAGGATGATTCCGTGAGTGAACAGCATTTTTATACTGCTCACAGGTCTTCAATCTGTCCTTCCGGTGCTCTAAACTACGGAAATACCCATACTCAAATTCTACCAGCGACCGAACCCTTCCTCGCGTCGCCACCAAGGTTCGGAGGGTTTTTCCCATCCTCTTCCTTTTCCGGTCACCCCGTCACAAGCCGGGGTGTCGCGCATGTATCCGCGCCGGCGTGTCGCCTGAAAGCCAAACAACAACATGCGTCTGGGTTTTCGCCCACGACTGATGGTTGCTTACACAACATTTCAAGCACTTAATTCCATTTTCACACAAAATTGAATGCAAATTCTTTGATCAATTTTTTTCGACAACAGGAAACCGCCGAACACGCAAAACACGTCCAACTTTTATGCCTCTCACAAACAAAATAAATATGCTATATAGCTGAAACTGAAAATTAATGTTCGAGACGAGTATACCAACATAACAAAATAAAAAAATCGATAGTCGAATGTACGTAGCGCGCGAAATTTGGAAATTCACCTTATTTTTTGCGCAGACCTCGTATGTAATCTAAAAACTCAGAAACACAAGTGGGTATTTATTTGAAATTTTTTTAGGATTAGTCTACCTTGATTTATCATAAATACAACTTGCATCGTTATAGGCATAGGGCATAAAGCCTTACAAATTTTAAAAGCTTAGTCTCGCGAAAAGTTGTTACTTAGATTTTATTAAACAACCTACATATTCTCCTTGTTTTGTTTTTTTTTATAAATTTTATAGTTAACTACTTTCACCCTGTTCAGTAGATCGCTTAAATCGTTATGCTTGTTCAGAGTTGAAGAAGAGAATTTAGAATGACGGAATCAACAACTCTAACCAGGTCTATGTCCGCAAATTTCGTGGTTAAATCTCCTTCACCACCTACCATCTACGCAGACACGTGCAAAGATCACTCGAAGAACCGCGAATTTTTGAAAACAACCAAGCAGGTCCCCATCGTTTTTTAATAGTGTGCAAACTTCTGCCCCATAGACGAGGATCAGGGTCTTGTACAATTTTAGCTGGATTGGCTAACAAGATGGCTTTACCACTCAAGTGATGGTTTTGCTACTCAATTGCCTTTCTAGCCCAAAGAAACAACGATTGGCAAGAGTCACTCTTCGCTTGATTTCCACAGTTGTTTTCTAGGATCTGATCATGCTGCCTACTTTTGGAATGGGAGTTGTGCTACATCAGAGCAACGCAAGGCCATGCATTGATAATGACTCACCAGAACCTCCAAGAGCTTGACTATTGCAAATGATTTTGATGATGAACAATTTTGCTTTCACAGTTTTTAGCTAGTGTGTAATTTTTCTTAAAACATTTTTTTTAAATTACATAAAGTAGCGCAATTGAAACACATCTTGTGCTGAAAATTAATTTCTTATTAAAATTGAAAATTGCAATTAATGATACCGGCATATTTGTAACTGCCAGTCCTAATTTTATCTCTTAATTGAAAAGGACTTTAGACGGACACCGAAGTCATTCTGTAAGGATTTCGCTATTCCTATGGAATGAAACCCTCAAAAGATCCGCAGCTCTATGCTAACGCGGAAATGGTCATCTATCAGTGTAGCAAATGGAATTCAAAGACTGAAAATGGCGAAAAGTTATTGAACAGAATCATGTATATACATGACTTAAATCAGACAGTTCTAACTAAAGCCTTTAATTTAATCTAAGAATAATGGATTTTAAGTACTGTTGATAAATGGCTACAACCTGATATTTTTCTGACTTTCTTGAAAGCTTACAAGTACTTTGCTTTATACTTTGACCTTTAAATTGAGTTGTTTTAACTGAACTACTAAAGTCAAAGAAGTCAAAGAACTAAATAGACTACTGAACTAAACGAATTACAAAATTGATTAATGTATTGAGTCCTGAATTCAAATTAAACAGGAGAAATTAAAAATGTGAACTAGTTCGCTTAGTTAAATTTTTGGAACTGTTTTTATTACTAGTACATTAAACACTCAATTCTACTTTAGTCTACTTTTAAATTCATAAGCGTCTTCCTAAAAGATCCACTAAACTATTTTCAAGGTGTGCTCTTCCAGACCAAACTCTATAGCATGTTGAAATTGTACCATAGATCCGTCTAAATTCATTTGAAGAATTTTTCACATCCAAAAGAAAACATCAAACTTACATCTATTTCCTCGAAATTCACTCTAGAGTTAGCATACTCGCTATCATTACCTCAATTTTCTTATACAAAACCACAATTGTCACGTAATGTGACAAAACTACGTAAGTACATGTGTTACAAAGTGTATCAAAAGAGATACGTGACATATTCGAAGGGCAAACGAGGACACCCACAAAGAAAGAAAAAAAAAAAAGCATAAGAGGATTCTTTGGGGATTGGTTTATTATGAAATGAAATTGTCACATTAAAGCATCCCAAAGGAAATTTAAATCATTTTATTTTGTTTGTGTGAGATGTTCGTAACAGCTGTCATTGTGAATTACTACGATGAAGACATTTACGTGTCGCTGAAAACAAGAAAACAAATCAAATGCAAATTCAAGCCCACCGATTGTGTTTAATAACAGCATGTGTGTGGGTTTGGAGATAAATTAGGGTAATTTTAGTGTTTATTTTAGGCAGGGCTTCTTGAATATAGGTCAAATTGGAAGGTTGCAATTACAGGTTAAATATACAACGAAAATGAGTTAAGCAATGGAATGTGCGCCCTTTCCTGATGTAGGTTTACTGTTGAAGATTAACTAAAAAGTTTTTAGACACCTGCTGCTCTTAGAAACTACTCAGACTAATAATTAAGAGCTAAGCCAAGTTTAGCGGGCACCGGGGCTTAATCGTTAGTGCGTCGGACTGTTAAGCGAGTACCCGGATTCGAATACAGCTGGGGGAAAAAACACCACAAACAATTATCACGGCCCTACCTCCAGCGAATGAGTGACAACCCTCCTGGAGTACTTCTGCCACGGAAAGCTTTCACAATTCGCCGTTCGGAACCGGCAATAAACTGTAGGTCCCCTTCACATGTGTCAAATTATAACACGCACAACACAGTGGAGGCGCGGAAAGCTAGGCTCTGGCCCTTCGTGGGCTGTTACGCCACTAATGATGATGATGATGAAGCCAAGTTTTAGATTAACTTTTGTCTCAACCAGTTGTCGCTGTGTGAAATACTAATTAGTCAATCCATCTCAGTCATCTTTCCACTAAAAATTTGATTGAAAAATCCTTCACAACGGACAGCCATAGATCATAAATTTATCCCTCAAAGGAATTTCCTACAAAGTGAAGCTCCCTCAGCCATGTTAACAATCCGCTTGGAGACAGAAAATTGCTACACTGTGTCAAGAGTCGTCCCCGCACACTCCTGTTTAGTCTGCTCTACTTATTAAGTGACCCCTTTGAGCATTCCTCAATTGAGACTCGCCGTCTATGAATTTCATTTCGAAGGACAAACCTACACCTCTTATGCTCGTCCTCCACACGCCGTAGGCCTTTACACGAATCACCCAAAGACAATCCATCAAGGTTTTACTGTCACTCCCCTCTCAAATCGTCTTTCCGAAGAGCCCTTAAATTTTTAAAAATAACTTATCCGCCCAAGGACAACCACATCCGCTCCCATCGAAGTTCATTCACGAAAAGTCAATAAACCGCCGACATACGATCGAATATCCTTTCTATCGTCTGCCGGAAGGCTTTCACTTAACCTTCTTTTGATTCACTTCAGGTTCCCTCGCCTGTGATTGATTTTGTAGGTTCCTTGCCGGAGTAAAATCCAAAGGATCTAATGAAAAATCGTTCTCTTGTATCTGTTTGTGTGTGTGGGAGGACTACACACAATTGCAGTGTACTGCAGAAATCTGAAATCTTCACCTCAGGCAGATAGCCGAATGACAATCGGATTGGTTAGTCGGCCTGCCTCTGGCTGTGTCCTGCTGAAAGGATGAGAAATTATATTCCTGTCCTGGACACATTGTTTCTAATTTCGAAACAAGACCCACATACTTCGTTAATTTTGAATAAATTGCATTGTTTATGGCTACCGGTCCAGGACCGGCACCGAACACCGAGAGCCGAGTTACGAATTTCGATTTCGATTTTGATATCGGATGTCATCATCCGCACTCGTCGGCCATTGTTGTCGAAGGAGGGAGATCTTAGATGGAAAATGAAGCCTTTTTAGGGCGCCCGGCTTCGGCTGTGGTTCTTGCCACATAAATTATGTGTGTGTGCAAATAAAATGGCTACGACCATGGTCGTCGGATTGAATTACCACTTAGCCGAAGGTCGAGTGATTGAATGCATTCGATTTTACACTAAATTGAACTGTGTCAATGGCCAGGACGGACCTCTGGACTCGGAGTGACTTGTGTTACATAAATGAATGAATTATTTGAGATTCTTTTCTTGATGCGGTCGTGTGGGTGGCGGTCGCTGGTGCGGAGCAAGAAAGTGGTCAGCGCTCTATTTACACGTGATTGATGAATGTTTGTAATTTGAGTTGAGTGCATTTGAAAGCACTTTTGGCAGTGGTATTTTATTTTTATGGCTGCCACGGGTACGCGAACTAGTTGTGCTGGCATTAAAAGCATCCTTCGGTGATTGTAGTGTAGTAATCTCAGAGGAGGTGGCCGCGAGCCACAAAGGACATGTATGGGAGGGGTTTACACTGGCGAGGGGAAGTTCTTAATTGAATAAAATGAAATTTATGTCACTTTTCACTTAATTAATGGACAGCGGGCGGAAGCCAACCACACATGTGTTTGTTGAGAGAATGTCAGGGAGAGAGCTGAGGAATTAGGTTAGGGTTGCGCTTTTGGAGTTGACATGGTTACAAGTTGTTTTTAGTCAGCAAATAGTTCTTCTTTTTTTAATGGGCTAACAAAGAGCTGCGAAGCTGATTTTGTGGAGTACTTTGGTTTCTGTGTATTGTATCAGGCTTCTGTCATGTACCTTGTAGAGTTTTTGGTCAGTTCAAGGCATTCAGCATATTGCTGAACTTCGTTTCAGTCGATACGTTGTTATTTATTTTTTCTTTCATTACTTCGAAATCCAGTTATTAATGTCTATTAACCCTTTCATGACCACGTCCAATTTTAGCCGCAGGGAAAATATTTTTTTTCGATTTATCAAAAATGAAATAAAAGATCCCGAATATTTTTATTGCACTTAGCGAATACCCTGTAGATAGGTCAGTGAAAAACTGTTTTTTATTGCTGCTCTAAGTTCTATGAACACGTAGGGACCTTCAATAGCAAGTAAACACAAGAAAGACTCCAAAGCATTGGGGATCTAGTATTACGATTAAGGACAGGTTCTCGTACGACGGTCTAGGCAAAATTTTGTTTACCTAATGAATAATGAATTAGACTTTATACACTGATACCTTAGAAAGTACTGTCATAGTGGATATGCCTAGTTCTTTTATTTAGCCTTTTATTTAGTACCCTAAATATGAAAATTTAGATTTTTCAAACATCAATGCTGAACTGAAGGGGCTAAGCAAGACCACGGTCTGTAATACACCAGTTTCAGGCAAATAAAACTAAAACCATGGGAAGGCCTGACAATATCCTGACCTGAACCGGAGGTGTTTAAGATTGCAATCTTTTGACTTTAAAAATCAATTGTATTCATACCCTTGATTTTTCAATTCATAAATTAAATCTGCGAACTAGGCTGCAGCATTGAAATCTCTCATTATTTTTGAAGTCTTGATTGGAGCAATATTTACAGCCAATCCATTGATTGCAAATCAATTGAATGCAAATCTTCAGATTGGCATTGCAGTCATTTTAAAGCCTTTGGGACTTCAAACATTTTTGTTGCAGTCTTTGAGATTGTAAGATTTTTCGTTGAAGTTTTTGGGATTGCAACATTTTTTATTGAAGTGTTCGGGATTGCAAAATTTTTTGTTGAAGTCTTTGGGATTGCAAGACTTTTCGTTGAATTGAATTGAATGAAATTGAATTTTTCGAAATTGAAGATTGCTGCAATCAAGACTTCAAAAAGATTGACAGATTTCAATGCCGAAGTCTAAGTCATCAAATAAAGTCGATTGAATAATTCACAAATCATAAAATTCTTTCCATGAATTCAGGGATTGCATTACAAAAGCTTGCAGTCTCTCTGATCTGAACCCAATGTTCAATCTACTTAACGTAATCAAGGTTTCTTTTTTTATTACAGTTATTGGTGCTATTATTTTGACCGCAGCTGTATCTAAAGGCTTTAGTTAAGGATAATTTTCAATCTAAAAAAAAGTCCTCGGAGTTATCAATTTGTCTTTCCAGAATTCCGGAATTCATTCAACTTGAATAGCTGCTGCTTAAGTAATCCTGGTTTTAATCTATCAAACTACCATTCAATTAAAATTTCTGCTGGACGAAAGGCAAAACGAATGCACTTTATTGATAAATGGACCACTACACTAGTTTTGTACTGCTCAGTTAAAATTTAATTAACAAATTAAAAAAAAAATGCTCGATATCCACAGCTTTGCGCATCTTGGACTCTTCGTCTCTTAGGAATCTTATAAATTTTTCATCTGACCATTTCCCGACCTGTCACCATTTTAGACAGCTAATTAAGCGAAAATACGTCAATCTAAAACACTTAAATCACCGCACTTTATTCAGCGTCGCAAATAGTCAATCATCAATTAATCTCTGTTTCACGTGCCAAATTTCCAAGCAAACCTCCTTAATTCTTAACCAGTATTTGTGTTTGTCCGCTAATAAGAAGTAAACAAAAACACTCCCTATTCACAGGAAAAAAAAGCAAATCTCTAACAAATCAAATCAACAACCTTAATTGGCGTCAACTACTGAATAATTACAACATCAACTTTCGCCAATTACAACACTCACGCACCAACCGTCAACAATAAATAAATAATCAGACATTTGATCCGGGAAACAGCCCGAGAATCTGCCGATCACATAAACACACCACCACCACTCCTCTCTAATTACGACTGTTTCGTTTAATTAAATTGTTGTCCAGAGAACGAGAGAAAAAAAAAACTTTTTAGCCCTCAGCCAAAAAAAAAAAGAAAAACAAAACACGCCCGAAACCATTTTGCGGACAGATGGTGTCTCCATTTCAAAGTGAAGCAAAACCTAACCTCAAAATGTTGTGTTATATTGAAACGAAACAAAATAGTTGCGTTCGCTCCACGTCGCCGGCCCTCGGTCCTGTAAGAGGTTAGACGAAAAACAATAAATTGAAAAGGACACACACAAACCCACATGGAGTGTTGAAATAATTGAAAAAGGACTCAAAAACTCAAAGTGACAGAACAAAAGATAGAATTTTACTCAAATCCTCATCCCCACAAGGGTCAGCGGGCTTAGCTCGTGTGTATGTAGTCCTGTTGTCCTAGTCGTAGTCCTTCTATTAATTAAAACCAACTGTTAGATTGTTTTCCCTCGTCCTTGACCACTGCCGACGCAGACAGCCGGGCTCGTAAACGAACATCAATTTCCTGTTGAAATACAGAAGCATTTGAAACATTTTGAAATACAATTTATTTTGGCCAGAAAAACCCTTTTCTGAGGTGGTGAATGCGCATTTCTCCTCCCCATCCTCCCGGTCAGAGGGAAAGGATATAAATTGTTTGTTCATTTCGATTGATTGTCAGAATATTGCCCGCGAACCCGACGCACGCAGCAGCCCGTATGTAAACAAAATCATTTGTCAATTCGTCTCAATAAATTACGACTCCCGATGTCCTTTTTTTTTTCCTGGGCCCTTGGTCCTTATTTCCTCCAGCCAATTGGTTTCGAGTGGGCCTCGAACGGTCCGGAGGATGAGGAATTAAAATTTCCTGATTGACGAGTGTTTTGAGTCTGGCGGAGGTCAAGCACGTGCAGGAGTCTCTAAGGGCGTGTGTGCCATGTGTTTTTTGGGGGGGCTCAAGTTCCATGCGAATTCACGACGACGACCGGCAAAAGTGATTTTCGATGCACGGAGAGTTGAATTTAGTTGAGTTTGTTTAACCGCAATTGTGTGCAGAGCTTGAGTTTCCATTGATCTCTGCCACAAACAACGAGAAGATTGAAATGAAGAGCTTCCCTCCACTTGGTCTTTGAATAATGGGGATGAATGTCTCGGATCAGAGCTATTCAATCGAAGACTCAACTAATTCCGATGCACATTGCTTGAGGTCTGGGGGAATCTTCGGTTGGGTTCTTATTCAAATTAGAGTTGTTGATTCGCATGGGTGTGGTTTTTCTGCAGTGTGACTTTGAGTTCATTAATATTCCGTTCTTTGGATTGTTGTAGACGGATGGGTCTTGTGGTTGACAGGAAGAGGCGCTGTTTTCTCCTCTTGTGCTTAAAATGTTGCTTACGTTGTAATGGACCCAAGGCAAATATTGATTTCGTCTGCCACAGAAGGGCATGCATCCTCCTAATCGTATTACGTATTCATCGATTCTAAAGTGACAAATTACAGTGGAGAACTACAAATGCTTTAGGCGCGGGACAGATAAATTCAATCACGATTGTTTGTTTAGGTCTGTTTAGCGTGATGTTAAATTTTTAAGAGTCTCGACTGGTAAAGGAACAGCCACAGATGGTCATTAAACGTGCGTTTGTTGAGCCGGTGGTCAACATTTCCTAGAGAGCATTTCCGAAACGCAAAAGAAGTTTTTTATCCGTTTGGTTTGGTTCGAATGGAAGTCGGATATCAAATTTTTACCACTTCTCTTTGGGTTATGTAATTGCTTGTAATCACAATATTCGCTCGTCATCGTCAGCGACTAGAAAAGATGTTTTAGCAGACGATAATATTACGTCATTTTTAATCTTGGAAGAAGTATCGTTAAATTTCTCAAAAGCTGTATGCTACTTGATCGGTCGTGTCTGCTGCTATTTTTACTATTTCTTACTCGTGTAAATTTACCTCAAATTCTGTTTTTATAGTCCAAAAATTGCAGCTTTTCGTATAAACTCAACTTCCAATATAAGCAAATTACATTACATTGGGTAGCGTAACAGCCCGTTGAGAACAGGAGACTAGCTTTTTTCGTGCCCACACTGTGTTGTGTGCGTTATAATTTTTGACACATGTGGAGGGGACCTACTGCTTAATGCCGGTTCCGAACGGCGAATTGCGAAAGTTTTCATGACAGAAGTACTCCAGGAGGATTGTCAGTCGTTTGCTGGAGTGTACATAGTCGCTAAATTATTTTTGTGGTAAAAGCCTTTCATGGTATTCATAGTGTGCGGATTTTAGTGGCAAATCATGACCTACTGCTTCGTCTCGGAAGACTCACAGGCCGATGAAAGTAACTTACACTGAAGCTTCAACATTTTACACTGCGACAATAAGGCTTCAACTTGCAATCAATATGCTAAACCTAATCAATTTATGAGGTTAGCCTATTGATTAAAATAATGAAATAGAGTTTTGAGCTTACGCCAAGACTTCACTGAAAGTAGAAAGAACTTCAGTCAGTTGATACTGTGTAGTACAAATCTGTTTGTGTTAATTTTGTGGTAGTTTCTATTTCCTTATGATTAGTCAAGCAAACTTTGAATATTCGAAATCGACTAGTAATAAATTCTACTAGTCGTTGGTTGAGAGAAAAATACGCGTATCCCAATACCGCGTTTGTAACATTTATTTTTCGATCCCTTCGCAAAGCCCAAGGTATGGCAATTTAGTAGTAAAAAAATTAGAACTGAATGATGAAAACTCTTGCTGTATTGATGTTGCAAACTATGCCAGGAGCATTACCTTCGAAATGCTGGGATAGCACTCAAAAACAGAAAAGAAAGGTTTCTCGGAAATACAAATTATTGGCTATTGTCCAGTAAGAGGAGAATCCGAAGATCCGAAATCCAATAATAAAAGCTAAGAATATCTCTGAACTGTTCGATGTATATTTGATGACCAATATTTTTTATATGGACACATGAGCTTGAATGGATGGATGATGTTTGTGAGCACAGGTAGACCGAAGACCCACTCAATTAAAGGATAACCAGACAACGGCTGGTTATCCTATCAACCCACGACGACAAGGGACTACTAGACGGCGGCTGGGTTTTCCCATCGACCGCAATAAACTAAAACAGACGAAAGACGATAAGACGGGGACGAGACGCAGATCCTGCCGATAAGACAAGGACCACTTATCGGCCAATGAGTATAAATGTCCTGATGGAAGGACAGGCAGAGAACGGAGAACCGCGATCGCGACAAGCCGCGTTAAGTGAACTACCAAGATATTTAGGATTAATAAGTGAAATAAAGTGGCTTACTTAAAATTTTTGTTTGATTTACAAAAGTGCATAAATTCTCGAAAACACAAACCTTGAAATCGGATTCTGAAGCAAAGACTAACACTAAAGAATAACTTTTTAGGGTTTTCCAATAAGAGATGTTATTTTGAATAGCTCGCTGTTTCGGTAGACGTCCCTTTTGCAGTTGTAATTTTTTAACATTTGACAAGTAGAAACTACGCCATTAATAAAAATGGAACGATACACGATTCAACAATGCAATGAAATTATTAAAATTCACTTATAACATGTCATTCACTCATAAACATGGTGAAAATTTGGCAGAGACGCGTCTCTAGACGGTTCGTAAAACTAAAATATATTTGGGTCGTCGTGAAGCACCTTGTCGGACCGCAATACAGAAATTGGTAGAAAAACTCGAGCTGTTGGGACAAGTTAGTGATGTGAAGAATAAAACGCGTGCAAGTCGCTGAAGAACAACTGAGAATATTGCTGTTGAAAAAAAAAAAAACCCAGGTTTGTCCCTCGTTCTTTGGAATAGGGCATTCCGCAAACGTCATTACACTGTATTTCGCATAAACACTTGGTTCTTAAGGCTTATAAAGTTCAGTTAACATAAGAACTCAAGCCGGCTGATCATCAGCAATTTCGTGTCTTTGCTGATTGGGTTCTTGAAATGTATGAAAATTATCCGGAATTTCATCGAAAAATCATTTTGACTGATGAGGCCCAGTTCCACCTCGGTGGCTACGTCAATAAGCAAAATTGTAGCATCTGGGACTCAGAAAACACAAGATTTATTGTTGAAAAGCCTCTCCATCCTTAACGTGTAGCTACCCCTCCCCAGCTTCTCTTCGACAAAAAGTTCACTCCCAGCATTCCCCAGCTAGCAGACTGGCTGGAAAGCCCTACGGCGCTGGAGGATCCACTAAAGTAAAACAGAGTCGGGAGTAGGTGCGGGAGTGTACTCCGGAGACCTAAACCTAAATATTTCCCTACGCCTCCCTAACTATTGTAGCGTCTTTCAGGCGGAGACTATGGCGATTAAGGAAGCTCTGTCTTGGCTAAAACACAATGTGGTATCCAAGAGGGATATCATCATTTGTTCAGACAGTCAAGCCGCAATTAAATTCCTAGACCTCTCTCAGACCGCCCTATAGTGTCGCCAATCTCTGGATGAGATGGCCTAGCACTTCAATATTCACCTCATGCGGGTGCCTGGGCATAGTGACATTCAGGATAATTGCCAAGCTGACGCACTCGCCAGGCATGCGACCACAATTCCATTACAATCCCGAAGAGAATTACCGGCCATGCTTCTAGCTACAACCAAATTAAACATAAAACTTCACAGCCTTAAAATCACCAATCACAGGTGGCAAGAAGGCTCAATGTGCTTGAACACCAAACAGATTTGGCCCGCGCTGGATGCTAAACGCACTAATTGCCTCCTTCGGATGGACAGACCGGCGATTAGGGTCATTATGGGACACTACACCATCGGCAGACATGCCAGCAGACTTGGAGTCCCTGCCAATGACTTTTGCAGAAGTTGCCAGCATGAAGAGGAGGAGGAAACCATCTTCCATCTCTTATATTCATGCGAGGCTTTGGCGCTTCGTAGAAGAACTCACCTAGGCAATTACTTCCTTGACAGTCTGAGCAATCTCAGTAAAATCAGCATCAATAAGATCCGTACATTCGTAAGAAGCTCCAACTGGTTCCATTAGGGTGTGGAATGGATCTCCGCATTGTGGTATCACAATGGGCCTAGTCTGGCCTAAGTGTGGTTGGGCCTCAAAAAAGTCCCAGCCAACCACTCTAACCTAACCTAACCTAACGTGTAGCTGTTTGATGCGGTTTATGGTCCGGCGGAGTGATTGGACCTTACTTTTTCGAAAATGAGGCTGAAGCAACAGTTACGGCGAATGGATTGCGCTAATCGAGAGGTGATTAATGGTTTTTATGGCCAGAATTGGATGGAATTGATCTGGACAACGTTTACTTTCAACAAGACGGCGATACGTGCCACACAAGCAACGAAACCATCGATCTTTTATGGGAAAAGTTTCCGGACCGTGTTATCTCTCGAAGGGGTGATCACAATTGGCCACCGAGATCTTGTGATTTAACACCTTGTGACTTCTTCCTTTGAGACTAAGTGAAAGATAAGGTCTACGCCAACAGTCCAGTGTCGATTCAAGGCCTCAAAGATGGAATTCGTGAAGCTATTGAGGGCAGTCAGAGTTTCATGAAAAGGATACGGTTCTGTAAGCGTAGCCGAAGCGGCCATTTAACTGATATTGTTTTTCATTACGAATGCCACAGTTTTCTCTTTACATTGAAATACACATACGACCATTTTTCTCAAAAAATGCCTCTCTTTGGAAAACCCTGTAAAAATCAATGTAAAGCTGACAGAACCCAATTGAACAAAAATGTACATAGTAATTTTTTTGACATTATGTTAAAAAGTACAATAATATTACGTGTACAACTTCGCTTCCTCCGTTTTTTCCGAAACTCGTGGCTTTATTGTAATAAACTGGTTAAACATTTATGATTCGTTTTACGTTTGATGCGATTGCATTTGACATGAGTCTTGATCAAGTAATGCTTCCAATTCTGAATCTTCGAAAACCGTCTCTCTTCCACCGCCATGCCGATCTTCGACGTCAAAATCACCGTTCTTGAAGTGTTGAAACCACTCTCGGCATGATCTTTCACTAATAGCCTCCTCACCATAGGTATTTGAGAGCATTCGATAAGCCTCAGTCGCAGATTTCTTCATATTAGAGCAGAAAATTAAAACCTCCCGCAAATGACGAGAATTTGGCTCGTAAGCCGACATGACTAATCGAGAATAACTTTATGATGCAGACACAAATCGAGTAATATTTCGACGACGTTATGTTTGCAAATACCTAAGCTAATTGTATGTTATCTACGATCAATTTATTTCGCCTACCACTTACCGCTATGGCCACCTATTGCAAAACGGCGGAAGCAAAGTTGTACACCTAATAAAATAAACAGGCAAATAGTTTCGTTTTCTCAGACGTACAGCAGGTCCTTCATAATGAAGAATTATAAATATTGGCGTCGAAAATAATGTTTATAAATGCAAACAATTCATTGATCTATTTTTCTACAAATAATAATATGGCATCTAGTGATACTCGTCATCTATCCTGTGAAATATCCGAACACCCTAGACAACTATCCGCCATCATGTAGATTATAGGTTCCAAACGTAGCTCCAATCAGTAACTCAACATTACAATTACTCGTCGAACTCATTAAACATGAGATAGTTATCAAACTTTTCTGTTTTCAAATCACCATAATTAAATAGTAGTAGTAACCTACATTTCGTAATGAGAGAATGCACGTATTGTTAAATCTATTCCACGTTCTATCGGAAATTGACACCGAGTTTTTTACCTTCCCCATAAATAAAAAATAAAGCAAAACATTTCAAACTAGGTCAATGAGACACTAAAACGTTTTACATCCGTTCCGAATGAAAAAAAAAAAAAAAATTCCCCGAACACCGAACAACTCTGACCGCGATTTCCGTCACTGCGAACATTTCTCATTAGCGTTAAACAAAATCATAATTGTGTACACACTATCAGCGAACAATAAAAAAAAAAATAAAATGAGCCAAAACGAAACACGAAACAACAAGCAAAACAAACAAAGCGAATATCCTTAGGCAATTTAGATTTTTCGCTCATAAAATTTAAGCGCCGAAAAATTCCACGAAAGAGGTTATAGCGAACGGCTCGAACGTCCCTAACGCTTATCACAGCCAATTCAAATGCGATTTAATTTTCTATAAGAAATCGTTGCCCATTCTGGGCGGTGGCGTTTTGGGAGGCGGGTGTCAAATGTAAAGCGCCACAAAATATATTTTATGCAAGCCAATTTCCACTTCCTCCCCACACCAAGGAGGGCGGAACAACCGCAGGATACAAAAATCCCTAGGACGGCATCCATCCAGTCCCATTCCTCGTCGAGCTCTGTTAAAGCATCCAATTTTATGGAGCAGCGCGTCATTTGCTTTTATTGATACTATTTTAGCGCGAAAATTTATGACCAAGCGAAACACTGTCAAGATGGGATTGATGTTTACACTAAGTGTCAACACGGCTGTCAGAAGGCGACTGAAGAACGTCAGACGGACGTCGATGGGGATGGATGGGGATGCAAAGGTTATCCGAGCTTAAAATTAAGATCTCATGAAACGGGTTGGACGGACAAATGATTTATTAGAAAATTATCAAAGATGAATGGTGAACTCGAAAATTTATGGGTTATCCGCGCTCAGATTCGCCGAGCAGTCGGAGACACGTGTCAAAAAATTCAAAGAATGGGCCGTCGGCGTTGGATACTTTAAATCAGTTAAGGGCTGGCAACGCGGCAAACGAAATTTCAAATTAGGCGTGGGAGATAAAGTATCGCTGTGAGCTGTCAAAAATCGGTTTGGGGGACTTGTTTTTTGGTGGGTGGTTGAAGGATTGCATTTGGGTGCGCTTTAAAGATGAGAGTATTCATCTTGGTTGTCATGATGGGATGCGTGGAGCGAAGCGCAGCCCATAAATCTTCATCTCGCGACGTGGACACTAAAACTACAGGAAATGGCAGAGCGGAAGACTAGGAGACTTGGTTACTTTGATGGATGTTGCACTTGTTTCGTGTTTTTCACATGAGAACCAGATCTGCATGCGCGAGTGTCAAATGAAGATGCCAGTCGTGGGAGATACTTCGTGAATAATTCTCCTCGGTGACAAAGTAATTGGATGGGGAACTACTTTGTTGCTCGCAAATTCATGAGTGAGTTTGGGAAATTTGGCTCTTGCGACGGAGACTTTTGGGTGCAATGGAGAAATGTGTGCAGTTCCCGTCATAATTGTGTGTCAGGTCGACAAAAACTCTTATCTTAACTTTTCAGTTTCTATGCACACTCTAAAAATACTTAGAAACAAAGATAATTTTATTTTCAAGATTTGTTAGTTTTGCACACACTCAGGGCAACCGGAAGATCCACTGAAATAATTCTTAGCTTGATGCCTGGAAGGATTCTTCTTTTGAAATTCAGAAATTCCTCTTATGTCTTTGGATTCATCTAACAATCTTGACTCGAGGTAAAAAGTATCCATTTCCATTCGTAATCCTTACGAACCACTTCCAAATTACCGTCAAGTAAAGCTCATAATCGCAATCCAATTCATTATCATCCCAATTAGTCAGAAGATTCCACCTGCTTATTTCCAAGAGGCAGGATTCATAACTTAATTACAATCCCGGTCGTTTTTCGTAATCATATTTCAGCTCCACCATGGATATCCTTAAATTCCGAGTACAATTGAAACATTTTTTGTTATGAAATCATCCTTCCCGTCAAGCTCATCCCCTCCTTCCGGCTAAATCAACAAAATAGAATACCTACTTCAGCAAATATTGTGTGTCCAGTGAGCAGGAAATTAAAATCAATTACACTTCCATTTCACTATCGGTTACCTTCATCATTATTTATTTAATTTTCTAAAAAAAATCCATTCCACCCGCCGTTGCACATGAATAGGCCAATTAAAAAAAATGGACGAAGAGCTCAAAACGTTATTAATTACATCACCAATTACGAGGTGGTTATGTTTGATTTTTCATTTTCTATTTTCTTTTTTTTTCCCATTTATTTGCAAACGTGCTTGCATTGAGTTTTTGACCAATTTGCTGAAAATGTAAAACGCCTCCGCGAGTTCGGTGTACGGAAGGTTGTTCTTCTAATTAGTTTGAAAATTATTTTCAATTTATGGAATTTATTTATTTTCCATATGGATTAAGCAGAGTAATGCTGGATTTTTGTTGAGAATTATTTATTTGATTAAAAATAGCGGTGATGTGGTGTGTGTTTTTTTGGGTGGTGGTGGTCTTGGACGGAGGTCAGATTAGTTTCTGCCTGACGTGAAATGAATGCAAATCAATTACTGCCATTTTTTCGTGCAAAAAAAAAATCTTTTTTTTTCTTTTTCATTTTTTAGTTATTGGCTATTTACGGTGTGGTGTGCATTTTGTTAATTAACTAAGTGTTCGTAATGAAGAATTAATTAAGTTTATTTTGATGGCTTGGTGTGAATTTGCTGATCAATACAAATTAACCTAATGGAATTTTAATAGGTTTGCTATTGTTTTTCTTTTTTTCGTTTAGAGTAATTATGTTATTTATTTTTATTGAAAACTAATTAAATGATGAGTTTTTTTTAAGTGAAAATAATTCATGCAATTATTCGTTGGAAACCGCCATTTCAGTTGCTCGTTTTAACTGAAATCAAATTAAAATTTATCTGTCTTGTTCTTTTATCGTTGTGCGCAAATTGGTTAATTTTTTGTTGGAGTGGTTTATATTTTTATGTCCTGTAGTTTATTCTGCAGATATTCTCAGATGAACCAAGAACCTCGTAAACAGAGTTGAGTGAATGTTGTTGTTTAGATAAAAACATCAGACGTTTGCAAGCTGGTGTGTTCAATGTGCTGCGAAATAATTTGAAGAATCAATTTTCTAATTTCAACTGAAAGAAAAATATTTCCGAAGCTGTTGGAGGAAATATTTCTGTTTTAAGCCCAAATTGCAACGGCGCATTTGGTCAGTCTGTCTTTGAAATTTGAAGCAGAATACACGTAAAAGCATTGTACAAATCGAAATAGCGTGGTCGGGCGTTGCAACTTCGCAGATCGTAATATCGTAAGCCCGACCGACTGGGTCTACTTTCTACTCGCTCGGGCGTTTGACAGATATGTGTATAGTTTTTTTTTGTTTCCAAACGAAATTTGAATGCGGAAAGGCGATTATTTGAGTAAATACGAATTGCTTTTGATTTTAGTTTCAAAATTAATATGTTTTCTTACAAAATTTGTTTCAGGGGATGGAAAATCTTGGGGATAAGCTGATTTAGGGAAAGCTAACGCGCGAGCTCCATTTGAAAAATTGAGTGAGGCGCGCGTTGACTTTCCTTTTCGTAAAGCCGATAAAACGCGTACCAACGTCTGTCAAAGTCAGACCGACCAAACGCGCAGTTACGATTTGGGCTTTAAGGTTGATTGCAAGACTGGGGAAGAAAACTAAGTTTTTTGATGATTAATTGCATTCACCTCAGGAAATTAGCTTGATAACAGAGACTCTATACTTAACTTCATAAAATCTTGTAGAACAACGAGGCTTCTCTAAAATACGAATTTGAAGTTGAATGCATGCGATATTGTTGAAGGAATATGAATGCATTCAATATATTTACCCCAGAGAAAAGAAAACGAGCAACAGGGCTAAAAAAAATAGTTTTTTTTTTCAAAAACTTAATTGGTTTCATGAAATGTATGTATTGGGCGGCGTAACAGCTCGTTGAGAGCCAGAGCCTAGCTTTTTCGCGCCTCCACTGTGTTGTGCGCGTTATAATTTTGTCACATGTGAAGGGGACCTACTGTTTAATGCCGGTTCCGAACGGTGAATTGCGAAAGCTTTTCATGACAGAAGTACTCCAGGAAGGTTGTCAGGCGTTCGCTGGAGGTGGGGCCGTGAAAAATGTTTGTGGTGTTTTTTTTTTTCCCCGAGCTGGATTCGAACCCGGGTACTCTCGCTCAACAGTCCGACGCACTAACCGATCGAGCCAACGGCGCCCACATGAAATAAAAATTATATTTTTCAGCAAAAGCTCTAAACTAAGAAAAACATGCCTTAATTCGATGCAAAAACAGAGATACATGCTAAGAATTTGAATTGAAAAGAAATCATCTTAAAGCTTGTCGAGTTCTCCGATACTGCGTTTCGAAAAAAAAAACAAAAAAGGCAAAAAGTTCTCTTAGAGCATTATGCTTAGTCATTTACAGAAATAATCGCTGAAACAAATCTATTTCTTGGTCCGAGAACGATATCGATGTGATATATTCTTCATAAATTACACATTTGTTTCAACTTATTTAGAATAATAATGACTTATTTAATAGAGGTCATTAGTGCTTGAGCGTTAAAGTTGTTGGAAAATGGTTGTAAAAAGTAGCTACATTCCCATCACTAAGGCATTTAGCAACTAGAAGAAAATTGACAAAACACTGACGACAAAAATGCCAAGTTATTGTTCAATCAATCTTTTCTCAATCATTCAATTCTTTGAGACTTCATGCAGTCATTTACACTTTGGGCCTTGCATTCTTTTGCTGTTGCTGTAGCATCATTCTCGGTTTCATAGCTTTTCAAGAATTTTGGAAAAAAACGGGAAGAAGAGAAATAGGCTCGTAGTTATTTAGTGAATACTGATAACATTTTTTGACACAGAGGTATCACTCTTTAACAATCTCGGAAAACCAATTTGAACTCACAGCCTTTTAGGGAGTTTAATGTACGCAATCTTCTAACTGAAGTAAGCGAACATTTCTTGATGATTGCATTCATAACAATTGCATTCTTTTTGCAGCGATTGCATTCACAATAATTGCATTCTTTTTGCAGCTTCTGCAGAGCTTGCAGTTAAGACGCCCAATAAAACTAAGTTAAAACAAGGTAGTAAGTTGCGGAGAGTTTCCAGGATTATCGTGCTGAAAGCACGGAAAAAGCAAAAAAGGATTTCAAGTCACTGTGCAGTTCGAGAAGCTAAAGCTATTCAAAAACAGCCTGACAAGTTGTCAATTGAGTTGCGGTAAACTCTCATTACCCTGCTGACCGAGTACCGGACACAACTCTTTTCATCAGAATGTTCCTGCAGACATCATCCCAGTCCCTCCACTGAACAAAACCGCACAACTTTAAAGGCGAACACCGATCTAATCCAGTAAATCACGTACCCCTGAAGACTTTAAAATGTCTGTGAATTCCACTCCCATCACATTCATCCTTCAAAACCTCAGAAACTCAACTGTAACAAACGAGCTGAGCTGGCAAGGACCTCGACCCAATTCGCAGTCAGCAAACATTATCAAAAGGAATTAGGATTTGAACGAATTTCAGGTGAATGTTTAAGGGGATTTTTATTACTCTCCAATGCGGTCCAGTGCTCGACATTAAAGGATTCAATTACACTTCTTTTAATCAACCGGATTTCATTCCCTCCTTCTGCTCCCTACCGCATGTCCTCATCATCCTTTTTTTTTTTTTCGTTTGAAACATATCCTCCCTCTGGCATACATCACTCGCAATCCCACTCCCACACAAACAAAGTTCCACCACACTCCCACTCACACAAGAGGGATTAATTGGTTTTCGATCACACAACCTCAAAGGGCCTAGATTACACAAAAGCGTTTATTCAACACACGGCCGGCGAGCACACCCAGGTCCTGCATAAGGATAACAGAGCAGCAAAAAAACAAAAACAGCAACCCGGCAAAAAACTTACACTCACTTGGACCAGAGGCAAAACGGAGGACGAGGAGGCAGTGTCCTGCAAGGGAACAACTTCTCCAGCTCGAGCATGGAACACCACCTTTCAACAATGGATTAGAGAGCCGTTTGCGGTGCGTTCGGACGTGTGCTGGCCGCCGGCGGTGTTGGGCAACACAAAAATTTACAGGGCTGTTGCTTGTTGGGCCAGATGTGGCGTGGCGGACACTCCCAGGGGGGTCGTCCCGAGTATTTATTGCTTATTAAGTGGAGACACACCTAGCAACCAAAGGTCTGTCGACGCACACTTGCAGGCCATTAAAATGCGTCCGCTAGTCCTCCTAACTGGGTTAACTACCAATTTAAGTTATAACCCTCAGACCCGTCAAACTTTAACGTTCCAATCAAAGTTTCCTAATAAATCAGAGTTGGGTTTGGGGTTGGGCGAGGGCAGCGACGTACATCATCGCCTCCGATTGTCCGGAGGCCAGCAATTACACGCTCATTACATCGCTAATATTTGCTCCAGGAGCCGGGAATGAATTCTCGAGACGGTCTATTGTTTTATGGTGTGCGCGTGTGGAGCGGGCTCTGTCTGAAGTTTTGGACGCCTCTTTGGCGGCAGGCGGCGTAATTAATATTCAAGGACGGTGCAGCGTCGTTCTTGGCGGCGAATTGTTTCAATCACGGGCGGGAAGAAAAGTTTAGCAGCGTGCAGCTCTGGCGGAATGTCAATTCGCTGACGTTCGTTGACTTTGGACTCGCGGTCTTAATTGCTGCTCAGGGGCGTGATGAAGTTTAAAATCCGAAATTACCACCCCGTCTCTTTCGGGTGGACTGCAATTGATGGATGAATGGGTGGAGGTTTGCATTGCAGAGCAACTTTGGCGTTTGGCAGTCACGAGTTTTGAGTACAGGTAGCTGAAAAGTTCTGCGGATCTTAGCGAAAAAGTTAGTCGAAAAGTGAGTTGGGAGGAAGTATTCGACCAAGTGTATTAAGTAATGTCAACAGTGAAAGGGTTTTGGCCAAGAATTTGTTTGGTTTCATTCCGCAGCTCTCGAAGGAGTTAAGAAAAAGTGAGCTATGATCCGGAAGCTTAATCTAAAGGAACTGGAACTTTACGTTTGCGGGTTTTTAAAGGATTTACAAATAGCTCTAGATTAAAATCGTAAAAAAAATCGTTGAATAGAAAAAACTGAATGGAAAATTTATTTATTTATTTATTTAAAGCTAGCTTAAAATTTAAAAATTGACAGCTAGGATATAGCACGAGAAACAAAGGCCTTCGGCTACTTTGAAAAATTATTGGTCACAAACAGATTAGAAGCTAAGCAGTAGACTTTTCTCTTACTGAGCATTCAAAGGATTAATTTGAACTTAACATTGCAATTCTACCATTTCAAAAACAGACTTTTCTGAAATAGAGGAAAATATTTGTAGCCAAGAATCTAAAGTGTCTCAATTCTGAACCGCAACGAGTTTGCGTGATACCGCACACCAACACCGCCGTTGGCGTTTTTAGCAGTTGTAATGAAAATGTTCATAGTAAATTTACACGATTTTTCAGTCAATTAATGTAATTTTTGTTCCCCGTCTTATTCACAGGGCGAGGAATTGCTCGAATAATATCAAGCTTAGAAAACAGGGTCCTTTTTGGTTTGAAGGTTTTAACGTTAGGTCAGAATGTGTTTCTTTTTTCGAGTTCATAATTTTTTCGCATGTTCAATTTACATTTGCAACTTCGGAACTTGGGAATTTCGATGCAAAAAACTCGCCATAAGACTTACTGCACAAATGAAATTGACTTTCACAAAATTTTCAGCATTTCATTACCCACACAAGTTGGCTGCACTGTTTCACAGAACTCCTCCCATGTATAACTCAAAGAAGACCTCCCACCTGAAGCTACAGCTTGCTCCAAATTCTGAGAAATCCCATAAATGAATTCCTTTTACATTTTTGAAAAATCAATTATCGTCGCCCCATGTTTAAAATTTACACCGAAACTGCTTTAAAATAAAAAGGAGAGTTTACAATTTCGCTTACCCTCGGTTTACATTCCGTTCCATTGCACAATGGACTGATGTAAAGTAAAATTTACGACAAAAAAATCTGTTGCCAAGAGGTCTCAGTAAATATACAAACGCCTTTTCGAAAGCAGAATGAAAGGCAGACACGTGACTCAAGGACAGACTTTTCGCACCATTTAAGCCATTCGTCGAGGATATGGCTCACAGTTGCAGGAGAGAGTTTTTTTTTTCCCCGAAAAATAATAATTATGGATATTTACTTTAGCTGCGTTGAGAGAGAAAAGCACTTCTGGCATGATTCCCAAATTGATCCTTTTTTTTTTTTTTCTTTTTGTGCAAATTTTCAACCGAATCAGATTCAAACGGCTGAAGGACACTCTGACGACGAAGATGACTGCAGGAGGAGTATTCTTAAAAATGGAATAAGTTAATTTTTATGTGTCAACATGAGGGATGCTATTGACAGACGAAGCGCGAATAACATCAGTGGGGGGTATTTTTTGGTGGTCTGCGGTTTAATACATTTCATTTTAAATTTGGCAGATCATGCATGCATTTTATGGTGAGAATAATTTCAGTTTTTGGTTTATAGATTTTATCTGTCTTACTTGCATTTTGTGGCAATTCGTGTGCATCTTTTCCAACGTGGTTTTTTTTGTGGTAATCAAAAAGAGGGACTGTATTAGTTTGTGCTACTATTTGGTTTTTCGGTGCTTATTATAGTTTGAATATTTTAAAAGACTTAGGTCAGGTTTCCATTTGAAATTAATAAAAGACGTATTTTTATGTCAATTAGAAAATTGGCAAGTGGAAATATAGAAAATAAGGTAATGGAATGTAAATGAAAACAGAGTTTACACGATACGTGGAAATAGCTGAATTGTCGTCTTGTCTTTAACCCTCTGGTGCATGGTGATTCATTTATGAAAACTTTCTTAACGATATTTCGTCAAATTCTTGCCAGAAGTAAGAACGGTTTTCTATTTCGTAATCCGTGAATTGTTTTATATTTATTTTTATTATTGACAATTTCTGCTTGCACAGATTCCAATGTATTTACTTGCTCCCTTAATTAGTTAGAGTTATTTAAATGGTCCTTATTGTGAAAATTTACTCGCCGTACGCAAACGTTTGTGGATTGATTTTGGCAATATTGTGTGTTGTTTGGGTTATAATTTCTGCATGGATAAGAGTATTGAATTAATATTAATTAACAAATTGTCACATATGGTTTGGGAATAAACGCCCTTTTTCGCCAAATTTCTCTATCGTACGCAAACTTTTGTGGAGCACTGTATATATATATGTATATATATTATTTTTTTAAAGGAAGCTGGAAAAGGTATTTTTATATTTTTTGGGCCTTGGGCAAATGATTCACTTTTATAATTTCATAGATTTTTTTTTTTTTTTTTTTTTTTATGGTTTGCGCCAATGGATGTGGAATCTTCGTAAGATACTGGCAGCCCGTGTTACCAGCATGCACGATTCGCGGGATGTCTCCTCGCGCCTACGTACTAAACCACACCCCTGCACTCGTCAACCATTCTCCCCGCGGGACTGCCGTTAGGTATTACTTCGCGGGGGCTGGTCAGCTATTAGGCTCGGTCTGCCGCCTCTTGGGCTCTTCTCAGGGCTTCTGCTCTTCTCAGAGCGGCCTGCACCCTCACGATGAAAGAGCTGATCTCTGTCCACTCGCCGTCTGATCTAGTCATTTGGCTAACTAGATTTTCCGGGCTTAGCATGTTGACCCTCTCTTCTCTAAATCGTACGCATTGGAATACTGCGTGTTCCGCGTCCTCCTCTTCATCTGGGCATACCGGGCACAGGGGCGAGCTATCGTGGCCAAATCTGTAGAGGTATTTCCGATAGCCGCCGTGACCAGACAAGAGCTGCGTGAGAATTTCATAGATTTAGAATAAATTATTTGAGTCAGAGTGGCCCTTAAAGCATGTTGATGAATGCATGTTTATAATTTCAGATCACAAATTTGTGAATTTTGCTAGATAAAAAATTATTTTGCTAATAAAAAATTATGCATCAGACGGATTTAATTGACAGTATAAACGAATTGAACCAACTCGGTGTACGTCACTGGAAGCAGCTGGCACGGGATCGTGCTGGATGGAGGAGATTGCTAAAGGAGGCTCAGGTCCATCCCGGACTGTAGCGCCGCACAAAGAAGAAGAAGAAACGAATTGGCATATTTTTGTTGTTTTGTTTTGGACAAGCGGAAAAACGTGGAACGTGAAGCCTTCAATTGATCTTTTTGGTATGTGAAATAATTTGAAAACCTTTGGAACTTTAACTCCAAATATTAGGTTGTCAAATATATCCAAACTAATCATGCATAGCGTCGTTTGGTAGGTTATTTCAAGACCTTTCAAATGATGTATTGCCAGATACGAGCTCTGTAGCGCTTTGTACATAGCCGGAAAATTCAAAATACAAAAAGGCGGAAGGGAGATATTTGACAACCTAATATTATAAAAATAGGGATAGGAATAGAAATTTATGAAACAGGGGCGGAAATGTATAAGCTGATAGTTGATTGTTGACTATCAACATTTTCGTTCTGCGATTGTGTAGTGTGATTATCACTTTGACAATAACAAAAATGTGACAGATTTCGTGTGACACCTAAATAGGTGTCATTTTCATACAATTCCTTGTCATTCGTATGATATTGTTTTGCTGAAATGTATACTGTACGACAGAGTTCCCGATGATCTCGCTGCACCAGGATAAAGCAAAAAGACATTAAATTAAATACAATAAGACATGCAACATTAGCTTATTTTTCTTTTATATTTTTATTGATAAAAAAGTATAGAATACCATTGGGAAAAGTTGTAAGGGAATTAACTGAAGAGAAGAGCATGAAAAGAAAAGTCATGGCCTCTCTTTCCATTTTTTCTTTCAAAATTCCTCCACAAATTTCTATCAACATTTTTGAAATTGAGGCACGGGTTGCTTTTCAAAATATGTTTCTTGCAGGTTGATTTGCTTCTGCAATGACTTCTTTTTCAAATTTATGAAAATCATTTCAATCAATTTTTGAATTTGACATTTCACAATTACAAGTGATGCCTACTTTTCACATTTTTTTTGTGATCACATTATACAATCGCAAATGGATTTGATAGTCAATGTTGACCATCAGAAATGTGATAGTCAACTATCATCTTATACATTTCCGCCCCAGCATAGTAGAAATATTAACATTCTAGACATGGAGAAATATTGATGTGGAATGCGTTTCGTGGTAGCTACCAAGTAAAAATAAAATTTATGTTTTCCCAATATTACATTTATTAAGTACTCGTGTTATTTTGGTCGAAAATGCCCACGTAACGGGAATCCATTGAAAACAGAGGGGCTCAATTGTATCTTTTAGTATGATCTACACGATACCAAGAGAATGTACCCCAAAATAGGTTGCCAGCATCTGGGGTTGGAAATTTATTGTTCATCGATGAAAAAATGGATCGGTTTGGTAACTTGAACATCTTCAAGACTAACGTGCACAAAAAAGCTAGCAAGTTTGGCTTGAAAGAGTCATTTTTTCCCGAATATTGTAGAGTAATGTCTCTAACTAAACTGCGCGTTTTTATTGTGTGTGTTATTGTCAATTTACAATTTCACTAAAATTCAAAAATGTTTTATTCGATTAAAATCAAACCAGTTGAAATGTTTTTAGACATTTGTTGGAACATTTGGACCGAAATTTCAGAAAGCATACAGCAAAATCGGGAGTTGTTCTGAAAATACTGCAAGAGGTCCAAAGTCACTCCAAGCTTTACAAAATTTGGTGAATTTGATGCTTTTTCATTAGTTTTTTTGGTAAAAAATCACAAAAGTTTGTCATGAAATAATAATTTCATTTATATTGCGTAAAAGTACTAAATTTCATATACTGCTTACTTACTCTTGTGATTAAAACTTTGACTTTGTTTTTGGTTTTTGCTGTACAGTTTTCACAGTTATGGTTTGATCGGCTTGATTTTTTTTGCTTTGAAAAGCTATTGAATTTTCGAATAAAACTGCTCCTAAGATTTCTTCGTGAAGGCTTTTTTGAGCTTTTTTTTCCATGAGTACAAAGCGCTCTTCATGGTGCTTACTTACATTAGTGACTTTTGTATATCCCTACTCTCTAGGTTGAAGCGTCTTTTATGCACAGACTTATCATTTCAAGTTTAGATCTGTCGCTTATTTAATAGAAATCCAAAAGTTATTGGACAATAATAAACTGAAGTCGTTCTATTAACAGAAATTTATGAACTGCTCTTCAAAGTCAGCATTTGTGAAAAATTGTACAAATATTTTTAAATCATTTTTTAAATATTCTTTAATCAAACTTTTTTTCATTTTGATTTTTTTTTCTTAAATCTTGGTAGTTCAAATTCTTGTTATTATAAATTCTTGATAATTAAAATTTTTTTTTCAGGTCACTTGGATTTCAAATTATCCAGAGTTGACTCCTCAAGCTATACTTTTGGGTTTGAAACAACTTACAAATTAAACTTACATTCAGTTCTTGTTTTTTTTATGAATTTTCCTTGTTTAATTGTTTTTCCCCGATTACTGCTGTTGTAATAAGTCATCAGCAATTACTTCATGCGACGGCTGGGGTCAATAACTTATCGAAAACAAGACGTCACAGTTGAGGTTCATCTTCCAGAATTGTGAAAAAAAAACACTCTAGAAACTCTACAACCTATAAAAGACTTGAATCAAGCTTGGAAGCCAAGAGTCTGGTGAGTAGATGTCGTTGACCATATGGAAAAAACATTCCCCAAGATTGAAATAAAGATTGATTGATTGATTGAGAACGAAAGTGATAAGTGCTTAAGTCTGCTGCGTCTCAGTGAAATAGAAAAAAATAAAATGTTGCACAAAGCATAGAGACAATCTTTTAAAAATGAGTGTGGTTAGTTCAGACGCGAAGAATGTATACTTCTCTTAAGCTAAAACTTGGATATCCAACCTGATTAACCTAAACCTAACCTAAAAACGAGAAAACTATATTTTACAAAAGTTTTAACCAGATTATTTTCACTCGAAGTAAAAAATAGAGACTGCGAAAAGTGAGTTTCAATGGCATTCATAAAATTTCCAGATCTCATCACATTAAACTCCTGCCAAAAATCGGTCACTACTACGAGCAGTAACGCTCCAGAATGCTCCATTCAAAGCCACGATGCTTTCCTGCTTCTAATTGGCAACTAAAACTGACCCAGATCCCTGCCACATTTTACATCCCATAAACGAGGAATGAATGGCGTACTCGTGGAGAGAAGGATGATGGTAAACATGGAATTTACCATTAACTGCAAAAATTGCCAAAGTTACACAGTTAACAAGACTAATTTTCATTGAAAACCCAGTGAATGTGTGAAAAGCATAAACGCCACCCCCGGACCGAGTCTCAGACTACCCTTTGAAATTTTCCCTTTCTCCAGAATTCTTTTGAAGGTACAGTACACAAACGATCGCTCCCAACATACCCTCGAACCCAATTCTTCTGGAAACGCTTTCCATTTTCCACTCTCTCCCATTCTCGTGTCCCTCTCGCAAAGGTACCTCACCTCGACAATTCCCGGATTCTGTTTGGGAGATGGAGAATGCCAAAGGATTCCTTTTATGGCAAACTCTCCCCGACCTCTCACCCCACACATTTATGAATACGATTGCTAAAGAGTTTCGCAACAAACGCCCTTTTTTGTGTGAAAGTTCCCTCACCCTTTGCCCTGATTAACCGAGCCTCTTGACACGGTTCTCGAAAACCCAAAACTATTACAACTCTCAGATACCCCGAGTGTTGAGGGTGAAGTAAAAAATAACAAAACTTGTAAATTGCCACGCAATAGAGCCGTGCCTTTAACGGCCAGCCATGCATGTGTTATTTAATTAAACGAGACAAAAAACCAGGTATCCTTTACAAAGGACGCGCTCTGAATGCACTCAATCAACTTTGATTGCACCGCAAAAATAGTCAATAGGCACATCTACGCGCCTGAGTGGTCCTTTTCAGGAGCAGCGGCCGACTGCCTCGCTTGTGAATTGAATATTCTAGGATCGATGTAAGTAATGCATTCAGCAACTTGTTACCTTTTTCGTGGGTGGGATTGTTTGGGCGGATATGAAAAATTCACAGGATGTTAGTCCTTTTTTGTGATAATCGAAGGCAGGCCAAACGAGGAAAACACTCCCGTTCGGTCTGCAGCGTGAATATTTCACGAGTTATTTGTTGGAATTATTAAAGGATCGAATGTTTTTGTGTTGTGTATTAAAATTGCATTCAATCTATTGTGTGGGAAATAAAGTTGAAAGGTACTGGGACTTTGTTCCGCACTGGCGGGAGTTGGAAGGGTGTTTCTGTTGTCCATGAGGGTGTTTTTATGCAACTAAATTATGGGTCTAGACATTTGCGGGTGTGTGCACGTTTTAATTTTTGTTTTTAAGCAATTGAGTGGGTGATTTAGGTAACAGGCATGTTGCCCTTTGAAATTTTAGGCAAATTGGTGATTTAAATACTGCAGCTTGACTTACAGATTACATTTTTAAGACTAAATAATCAAATTACGTATACTTTTGCGGGGCACTGTATCTAGATAACAACAAAAGAAAAAGAGTAAATTAAATGGTCCGTTCTGTCTTGGGCAAGATGATGCAATATATCATTTTTCTAGCAATAGCTTCCTAGAATACTAGCGTCGAGCTCCTTTGAACTATAAAAGAGCAAACCTTACGAAATATTTCAATATCTGGACGTGGTTTAGAGGCACTATTAGCTAACCGACCTAATATAAGTAAGAAATTGTCATAGAAAAGAAACTACAAGTCCTACAACATTCATATGTGCATTCTTTTATTCTGCGTTAAATACTGAATACAAGGACATTAACAGAAATACAATATCATGAGTATGGACAAAGCTACCTACAAAAATGTTCATTAATAGTTTTGAGCTATGCCAGATGTTATTCGCTATCATTTAGTACACAAGTTCATTGGTTCCATTCCTTAAACCGACTTTCAAGCCAGTTTTGCAGACAATCTCATGTTTTTTCTTGCATTTTCCTCCGAAATGTCTAAAAATTCTGTATAAAATATAACCTAGTGAGCTAACAGACAGTCTAAAAATATTTCGTAAAAAAACGAAGGATATTTTCCACAGGGAAAATATTGTGGACCGTTACATGTGAATTGTTTTTTTTATTTATTGTCTATCCCAAACATATTGCAAGTATGGCTTTAGATAATTTTTTTCGAAGTTACTTATTTACGTTGAGATTAGCAATTGTGACTCATATTCTTTATTCTACCTCTATTAACTCCTCCTCAAACGTCTGTTTTTCACTTTTCGAGTACCTAGCGCCTCCATTTGTCATGAACATAATTTTCGGCAGCGAGAATAGCGTTCGAGGCGGTTTATTATTAGCTGCGTGACTTTTATAGGAACACTAAATAACGAAACAAAAAAATAATGTCAAACTTACGCACATAAAAATTGTAAAATAGTCTATAAGCATGCATGTAAAAAATTAAACAAATAATCATAAAACAAAAACCTGGCGACAACAACGAGCGACAAGGGGCGCTTGGAGTGAATAAAACCCCCAACGCTTCGGGTGGAATAAAACCCATCTGTGCCATACTGAACAAAAAACAACAACGAAGGACATTGGTCCTGCCTTGATAAAGTACATTCCCTAAACATGTAATACCTTTATGAAATGTCAAAAACTAAGACAGAAAATAAACAATTTGGAAAAAAAAAAACTAAATAATCTGCAAACTTCAGTTCTGACAGGGTTTTTCGAATTGCTGCCTCATTGTAAGAATTCTTCGGAGTCCCTATATGTATTGTCAGTGTATATGATCGTGACAGGATCGAATTGATGAGGGAGCCCAGTTCGAATCTGCATCGGGAAACAGAAACCAATTTTTACGACTTTCATCAACAATCCTTCATCTGTCATCTGTCATAAAAAAGTTTTCCCAAGCCGTCTTCTCAAAACTGCATGAATCTAATCCATTTAAAGGGTGATTTTTTAAAAGCCATAGGAAAGTTTTTCAAAAAAAAAAAAACACATAAAATTCAGAAAAATGCATGAAATCTTTATTTGAATCGATAGTGCGGTCCATATAATTTAATGTTTGAAGATCATTTCATGCAGATGTTGACCTTGACTGCGCCTCAAATGGTCCATCCGCTTAGTCAAATTTTGGCATGCTCTTTCCAACATTTCGGCCGGTATCTCACGAATAAATGCTTCAATGTTGTCTTCCAATGCGTCAATTGAAGCGTCAATTGTCTGTATAGACATGAGCTTTAACATAGCCCCACGAAAAATAGTCTAAAGGCGTTAAATCGCACGATCTAGGCGGCCAATTGACCGGTCCCGAACGTGAAATAAAATGTTCACCGAGCTCGCCTCTCAATAAGTCCATTGTTGCGCGTGCTGTGTGGCATGTGGCATGTGGCACCGTCTTGTTGAAACCACATGTCATGCAAGTCAAGCTCTTGCATTTTGGGCAAAAAAAGTTGGATATCATCTCACGATAGCGCTCACCATTCAGAGTTACGTTGCGATTCGCATCATCTTTGAAGAAGTTCGGTTCAATGATGCCACCAGTCCAGAAACCGCACCAAACTGTGACTTTTTCTGGATGCATTGATAGCTCTTGCAATGCTTCTGGCTAATATTCACTCCAAAATCGACAATTCTGCTTATTTACGTACCCATTGAGCCAAAAATGAGCTGACCATAAAATGGAAGAAGCGCGCGATGAACTTTCTTAACAGAGCGCGCATTTTGATAATAAAATTCAATAATTTGCAAGCGTTGTTCGGTTGTAAGACGATTCATGGTTAAATTATAGACCAAACTGAAGATGTTTGAAAGTGAAACAAAACACGAAACGTGCGTCAGCTGTTTAAACCAGCTAACATAATCACCCTTTCAAAATCACCCTTTACACGTGTGTCAAGAATAAGAATCAGATATAGTGTGTCGAGATGGTTTGGTTTTTGTCTTCTACGGGGTCTTCAACCAAAAGAAGTAACTATTAGAACTACAATCTTTGTGAAAGAATGGCGCTAAAATTTCTCGAACAAGAAGTAGGAAAGGAAAAAGTATACGCAAAAAAGAACAAAATGTTCTCACTTTTAAAAGGTAAAACTTTTTACGTCCGATAAAAAAAACTTTTCACAGTGTATGCAAACGACTTTTCAATAGGGAAATACAAATTTTCATATTTATGTAAACATCAAGCACTTAACTTTTTTTTATGTTCTATTAATATAAAAATGGTAAAGCGAAATTTATTTTTTATCTTCGTGAAGATCTTGAATATGAAATGAAGGAACATTTTTAAGCATCGCCACAAAATTTCTGAGACGGTCGTTGCAAATTTAAGAGCACCGACGACCGACAATTTTGTGTCGTAATAATTACGAGGCAGATGATAGTTATGGTGGATAAATCGTTCTTAACATACTTACTATTAAACGAAATAGGTACTAATAATATCGGATTTAAAAAAAAAATTCAAAATAAACTAGGAATGTTCTCCTTGGTTCGGATTTGGTGTAGAAGTCTTCATTGGTCTGTCGTTTATAAAAACGACTGGTACTATCATTTTAAAAAGATTCTGATGCTTTCACTAAAGGGTTATTGATTCGTCATTCGTGCATTAAAAAAAAAATCCATGACGCTGTTGAAGGACGAAGCGTAAACAGTGTCCAACAACGTCATGTAAAATTTTATAAATTACACCGCTGGATTAGTTTTTTTTTTTTAAGGAAAATCTTTGGTTTTTGACGTACAAATATAGCAAACCAACTATGAAAGCCCAAATTGAACAAATTTTTTGTGATGCACATATTTTACACCCTCAATTTCTCGAAAGGTGTTTAAAAAATGAACGCCAAGAATGAAATTTCTTACACGTGTTATTGGGATCCACGTGTCGGGACATTATTTCCGTCAATGCAACAAGACAATTGTTTTCTTTTTATATGAATTTTAACGATACCTAGTTTGAATTTCTAAATTTCAGACCTAGATTCCCAAAATAATTGATTGCAAAGGTCAGGGTGTTTCAAATTTGCCGCATTCACCACAACAGCCCGTCACGTCTACTGTGGCAGATTGCAATAGCCGAATTCTGCAGACACTTAGAGCCATTAAAGGACCCTCTCGAGGGTTGCAATTTCCAAGGTCTCATTTCAAGTGCCTGCAAAACACCCACATACCCAAATGCCAGAGATTGATTAATTTTCCCAACATAGCCGTCACTTGTCATCTACTTCACTGCCCATCAATGACCCAGTTCAGCACTCCTAAAAAAATACCCCGAGTAATCATCTCCTGCGCACCTTCCCCTAATGACCTCGAGTGTTTTTAATACCCAATTTATTTGTTACACTTATACCCCTAATCATGAAAAAAAAACCCTAAGTAGAGCTCATTACCGCGCAGCTGGATATCGCTTAAGTCTTAAGCTGTCTTACCCTCATTATGATTCTCAAAATAATTAATCCACACAAAAATACAAGCACGAGACAAAAAAAAAAAAATAAAGAAGAAAATTTAATAAAAATTCATCCAAAAGACACATTTTTCATTACACGAAATTAAACACTCAGCCGCGTCGTCGTTCTTAAGCCCACTCGTACGTGAACCGAACTATTATCCGCCTGCCTCAAGGATACGAACACATCTCTGGTCCTGTCACATCGGCGAACTCGAGAGAATTCCATCGGCCTACGAACAAAGGTGCTATTTATAAATTGTCTGATGATTTTTCATGAAAATATCCCGCAGGATATATTTATTATCGTCCCTCGGATATAATTTCCACCACCGGGTCCAGATTTTCCCTCACAATAGATCAACCTTCACGTCTCTCGTCCCATAAACCACCGAAGTGATTTATTTAAATTGTTTCACTGATGAGATACTTTAAAAAAATAAATAAATTTTGAAACACTCCACCGAGGAGGCTCGAAAACTAATTTATCTAAACGGACTCGTGCAATCGCGAACCAAACGAACACGAAAGTGTCGCAGAAAAAAAAAAAAAGAAAATGAGGCGCGGTACCCCGAAGCTGGGATTATCTCCACCAATGAATGAGTAATTAACGAGTGAATAATCATCATTCATCGCAGATACAAACGCACAGTCGAATGAATTACAATTTACCGTTGAAGAAGGTTTAAATTATTTATCGCGGCCACCTGGCAGAGGGCGGCCATTGAATTGGGCATCTGAATTTTTTTTCGTTTTTTTGTTTCGTGAGGACGAATCGGCCACGTGCTGAAGGACTTCTGATTCAGCCCGTGTACTTGGCGAACATTCCTTTAACTTAAACCATTGGAAAAGTGTTTTCCCACACCATCCGAAGATATTTGAATAATTTTCCTGTTAATTTTCTCTCTCGTAATTCTAAATTAGCACTAAAAATATTCTTCGCGTTAATGAAATAAGTTCCTAAGCTGAACTCGAGTGGGTGAAATAAATTTAAGAGGTGCTGCGTGCCACTTTAAGGATGCTCACGTTGTTCAAGGATTCCGACCGGCAAGGATTCGTGACTCGTGTAAGAGAGGAATTTGGATTTTAATTTATTTTCCCAGTTCGATTTAAGGATTATGTTTGAAGTGGTTTGAGAGTGGGGTTCGAAAAATGTGGACGAAATTCATGGACAATTTGTTGAGATGATTTGTGTGAAGTTCTCGTAGGAATACTAGGGTATAAATAAGTAGATGATCCTTTAGTGGAGACGCGGTTGTAAAGTTCATGAAAAACCTCAAATTAGTTTTATTAAAGTTCACGAAAAATCCCAAATTAATTTTATTTACCTTTACGCCTTCATAAATCTTGCGAAAAATCCCAAGTTAATTTTATTTTCCTCTTTTCAGACACAAAAGAAAGTAAAGGGCTTTCTGTCAAAAATGTGTGAATGTTGCGTTGACAGTTTGTTGCGGCCATGTTGTCCTGACGATAGAAATGTCAGATTTATAGTTTCTTCTTTTTTTGTCAAAATTGTCATTCAACTTGGGGAATTCAACGTCGAGACTTGAGTAGTATGTATCATATCCAATCAGGTACAAATTAAGAACTAAGGCTGAAATCTGAAAGCTATAAATTCTGGAAAAGAGTAAAGATAGGCCACAGTTTGTTTAATAAATCTTCAAGACCACTGGGTCGTATACGTAATATTTTTGGAAAAAAAAGTTAATTTCTGTTCTCAGGAGCCCAATTCTTTAAGCGTGAATTTTTCTCCCGCGCACACATTTTGTTAAACTCACGCTCACTGCTCAGCCCAATCAAGTTTATGTGATTCCACAAGATTCTGTGAGTTTTGATGTACTATTTACATCGAACTGAATAGTTTTTTGTCAGCAAAGTGTGCTGAATTGAGTTTGACGTTCGACTTTTCATTTTAATTGAACCACGAATGTTGAAAGAAATTATTCATACGATTGTAGCTTGTAATTTTACTAGACAATTTGTGTATTTAAAGTGAAAATAAGGCCTGTATACAACGTAATTGTTGATAAAATAATATAAGCGAGCCACCCAGTAAACCAAAAAAGAACTTGATCGTTTGACGCTTAACCAAAGATGGAAAAGGAACCTTTATTTAACTATATAGGGTGATTCATCGTAAGGTTTGTTTTATATTGCAAAATAAAACACATAAATTTAAAAGTGAATTTATGAATTTAAAATTTTGACTATCGGTTAAAAGAGCAATTTCTGGCATTTACTCTACAGCTGCTTCTACGAGCTAGATGTGGTCTAATCGGTCGACTATCATCCACTTATGTAAACTGGGACTCAAATATGCAAATTGTGTTGGCAATAGTGTTTTCAGTAGGTCGTCTATGTGCACCGTAAGTTCCTCAAATCGCACGAAAAACATTTCTCACAGAACGCTGAGTTTCGTAGTACAGCTGAGCAATTTGGAGACGCTGTTGTAGTGCGAGCCTTTTCATGATGATTTGCTAAACGATTATTAATAAAAATGAAAAAGAAGTTTGATAGGAGTCACGCTTGGTCTGTCAAAAAAAACCTATTGAAAATCAAATCTCACGATGATATAAACTGGTGCATTGATCTAGCACAACTCTTAGAAATACTTCATACTTTAAAATTTTGTCTTTATAACAATTGTATGGAGGCATATTAGACAAAAAAAAACGGTCAAGTGTGAGTTTTACTCCCCCCCGAGGGTTTCGTTTCGTTCGCAAACAGATAAGTAGTTAGGACTTAATATAAGCTAAAAAAATTAACAAATCAAAATAGCTTCAAAAAATTCTTCATTTCATTTCGAATGAACCTCAACAAAAGAAAATCCTTTCCCATTCGTCAGTCATCGCGCCAGACGTGTGAAAATTGCTTTGGTACATTTAAGCAATGAAATGCCGCACTGAGACTGCCGTCAGTTTATCGTTTTTTGCAGGAAAATGATTCGATTTAAATCGTTAATATCTCGAAAAATTGTATGAAAATAATTTTTTTTACATAATATTTTATTGTTCTTTCGCGAGATCTACAAAATGGCGTTTTTGGATCTTCAAAATTCGAATATTGTTATTTTTTGATTTTTGAACAAAATCTCGAAAACTATTAAGGCCAGAGTGCATAAACCAATTTTAACAAAAAAATAACATCAGATCCAGATCCAGATTTTTTTCAAGTTTTTAGACCAACGGCTGTGGAAATGAAAGGGGGGCTTCGACTTTGAAGCTTAATATCTCGAAATACTCAGTTCAAAATGAAAACTCTATTTTATTTTATTAGATTTATCCGCTGGTACCTCACTTATTAGATTCCTAGTAAAAGAAATTTGTTTTTTAAATTTAGTATTGGTACTAAGGTTTTTGCTAATATGCAATTTTCTTAAAATTTTTTACTTGAACTTTCTTTGGACAAGTGAAATATATTTTCTGGCGAAGTTTTATTTCTTAGTTCTTAGTGGTTCGCCAATTACCAAGATTACAGCCTAATGATAGGCAGACAGACATTTTAATAATCAGGGCACCGCCTCCTTTCCAATGACATCCATATCGACCATCAAAGTTAATAAAAGTTTTTTCGGGCCTTAGTATTAGTACTAACGTTTCCTTTATTCTACGACTAATTCTGAAAAGAATGCATGATTTATTTTTGGGTTGCCTAGATACACCTTTAGTCAAAATTTCATCCTTTAACTACAAAGGACTTATAAGTTATACTAAAATATGTAAAAGGCGACAGACAAACAGACACCGAAGTGATTCCATAAGGGTTTCGTTATTCCGAAGAACAAAAAAAAAAAGTACTAGAAAAAAGAAAAACTAGTCAGTACTCTTTTTTCACAAAAAGACCAAACTTTCAAAGACAATCTTCACCTTTACTCCACTTTACTACAACTGCCCTTAGGTTAACTTTACAAAACTTACCTCTTCTTATTGTGCTTGCTCGTCAGGCCTTAACAGAGGACTTTCTTTACTCTATATCTTATTGTGCCTTTTTTTATCGTGTTTTTGAAGACTTAACACACTTTCTTAGCTACATCGTGATTACTTGCTGTCTTTTTCAAGTTCACAGGCATCTAATTATTTTTCAGCTCTCTGGCACGTGCTAAAGGTTCGTTAACGATCAAACTTATACATATTCTACGTTAACATAAAGAAACTTCAATTTTTCTCGTAAGTTGTGACAAACTTCGAATATAAGCTTCTTGTGAAAAACACACATGACTCTAAGCAACTGTAGCCTTGGGCTGCACTTAGCTCATTGAACCGAAACAGTTCCAAAAACACATGGTCTATGAATATTCCCAGAAATTGTAATAAATCAAATTCAGCCATTCCAGGAAAACCAAATCAAACAAATTCCGATGAAACTCACCCCCCAAAAGCGAAACAAACACTTATTCCTCTTAAAGGATTCTGTTTTCGAAGCCGATTCACTCGATCAAAGGACAATATTAGTATAATCATCTCGCCCGTAAGGCCCCGACGACACAATAAACAACGTCTTCGAATCGATTCGATTTGGAACGCCCCTCCACCACGTGATTACATTTCGGTTGCATTCTTTGATTTAGACTAAAATCTAGGTCATCATCCTCGAATAGGGGAGTCGTCTTTTCTTCTTCAATTCCATTTACGACTCGAACCAAAGACCCTTTTTTTTCTTGCCGCTCCTTAGTGCTTCGGTTTACACTGAGAGTGCAAAGGAATTTATCCTTCCATTTGTGTGGGCGTGTGTGTGTCTCGTCCTTTGCATTCCATTTGAGCCCGGTCCGGTGTTTTGAGGGTTTTTTTTTTTGCGAGTAAAGTCCTTCATGAATACTCCAGCAGCACATGTCTCCCAGCTCATGATTATTGGCACTCGAATTGTTGGTTATTATTGCCCATTGGCTGGGCGTATGAATCCTTAGATGGCCATCAACGAAAAAGGCAAAAAGCAAAACAACGTCAGAAGAAAAAAAAAAGATGGAGGGCCACCTCCTCTTCGGCCCGGGAGATGGTAATAAAGGAAAATTGCCAAGAATACCTGGAAGTGACATTCACCATATTCACATGGGCCAAGGACGGAAATGAGTTGCACATAAATGGATGCCATGGGCACAGCAGTCTTCGTGACTCTCTCAAACTCGGTAGGGGGCTTTGTCATTTTTGCGGAAGCGGGTGTCGATGGGGTTGATTTAAAATTTCTGCAAAATCATTGTATGCCATTTGGCTTGACATTGGCTATTCGTCATTTTTCTGTTCGGTATGGAAGCGGAGGCAAGGAGCTTAAGAGATTGTATGCTTTGGCAGGGGACCATTTCCTGTCTTTGATGAACCGAGTTCGGGTGGACGGGTGAGAGTTTCATAGGCTTCATTGAGTTTATTTACTGAATCATTTCATCTGAGTTAATGGATGTGTGTTAGGCTCATAACCACTACTAAAGAATCAACTGCTTTTAGGCTCTCAGTTGATGGCCTTTTTTCCTGGTAGTTCATGCAAGATTCTAAGAAAATCGAAGTTGAAGCTCTGCATGTGACACTCTAGTCATTGAAAATTTAAAAACGCATCAACTAAATGGACACTTCATTATGGAAATTTGAATAAGTACTCGAGAGGCTGTGTATGTAATCTAGGACCTTTAGACATAGACACAAAGCGTTCTCAGTTCCGAACTGTTGACTCTTGCATCAACCTTATTTCTACTGGTTCGACGAGAGCGGAAACTCAATAAAAGGACTTATAAAAAGAATGCAAGCTTAATGTGTGAGGATAGTGTTGGTTATTTTACATCCAACGTATGTACTGCTTCTTTGCACGATGTTTCAGATGTGAGAGGTCAAATTCTCAATGACGCTTTCACGCAGATTCGGTGTAACTTGAACTAAGACCTGAGCATCTGTTCGTTGTGATTTGTAAGATCTTCGGAAAACTTACAACAAAATTTCGAATTGAATCGAAACGCAGGGTTTTCGGCGACTCATTCACGATATCTTTGTGAAAGATAATGTTGTTGATCAGCTATGTCCAAGACAGTGCAAAATGCCCTTCGTTCTTGAATGTGAGAAATTTAGTTTTCAAAAATTATATTTCTCAAACAATCAGTCATAAGGTCTCAACTTTAATCAGTCGCTAATTTTGGATTGCTAAATCACTTGGATTATATCTATTGTCACAAGGAATAACTGCTAAAGTCAGTTTTTTCACACTTCTAAATAATCTAAATAAGAGTCAAGTTTAAGATCACATAAGAATCAGAAAATAGCAAACATATATTCATCCGGGGTACCTCGTTGAGAGATTTAGGGAAGGGTCTGCCTAGAGTTCGTAACCTTGCCCTGGCAAGCGCCGTACAGAAGCAGAGGAAGTGTGTCAGAGATTCTGTGTGTGTGCGATAAGGGATTCCTAGTCTGGCTGCATGATTCCCTATCGGCCAATGACCCGTATTAATCGCTATAATTTTAGCAATGTCTGTGCGAGTCTTATTAAGAAGGTCATTGGTTCGTGATAAGTTGTACTCTGGCCAAGTATCCCTAGCTATTGCGCAGTTGGTCAACTGAGACCATCTGAGGCTAGCCATTTCCAAGAAGTGAGTTGAAATTTGTGCCTTGACTAATCCCTAGTGGAACGTGTACCTATAAAGCTGACGAGCTATGAGGGGCAGCTCCTTGTTTGCTTGTTACCATAGACGTTGGTATGTCCTGGGACCCATACTATGGCACCTTTCGGCGACGTCGGAAAGCTCGTTACGGCATTCCTGCACCAGTTTTGAGGTAGTGGAAGTTGACTGCTTTGATAGCAGATTGACTGTCAACGAAGATCGCTAAGCTGGCGTTGTGTTAGAGTGGGATTTGAGTATACGACACGCCTCATTTTATGAATATTCGTTAAACTTCTTTTTTAAATTGACTAAATAATTAATTTCATTAATCGTATAGATTCAATGATGCAATAACCAAAACAATCTCAATTCTGTCTTAACTCGACGCACGCAAATAATTCTTGGTGGCCAAAGATATGGGAAGGGGCAATCCAAGTTCGAATTTTATGGGACTAGGAAAAAACTGCGAATTAAGTAGGTTTCAGTAAAAAAAATATTTCTCTTTTAACTAACGGTTGTTTAAGAAAAATAAGTAAACTTGACTTCGAACAATAGAGGTAAATAAGACATCATCTTCAAAGTATAAACAATAAATTCGATTTACAAGGGGACCGAATTGCACAGGTTTTCTTCGATTTACAGAAGTTTTTTCAGGGACTGTGAGAATGCTTCGATTTATAGATTATCGATTTCCGAATTATCGAGAGTTTACCGTATATTTTTCCGAAAAAAAACGTTTAATAGAAATTAAATTTGCAATAAATATTGGGTCTATACCTTAATCCGTGTGGTTTGTTATTACTCCATTCGAACATGCGTTGGAAAGCTACTGTCATTGTACATCATTTCAGTATATGACATTCATTTGAAGCGTAAACAACAATAATTTTTATTCACTCAAATATGTCGAACTTTGTGTCTGAAAAAGTGTTTTTGCGGAGAATTCTTTTGCATGTGCTGCTGGAACACCACAAAAGGAAGTCGTTTTTGCATCAGATTATTACTGGCGAAGAAAAATGGATCCACTACGACAGCCCCAAGTGCAAAAAATTATATGTGAAACCCGGCCAACTAGCCAAATCAACGGCAAAGCTGAATATCCATGATGCGAAGTTAATGCTCTGTATTCGGTTTGATCAAAAGGGTGTGTGTATTATGAGCTGCTAAAACCGAGTGAAACCATCAATGGACAATGCTACCGAACACAATTAATCCGCTTGAAGAGAATAGTAGCCGAAAAATGTTCGGAATATGCGACCAGACACGAGGCAATAAGTTTCCATCATGACAACGCTCGGCCCCACGTTGCTATTCCGGTTAAGAACTATTTGGAAAACAGTGGATGGGAAGTTTTACCAAAACCGACTTATAGCTCAGACCTTGCCCTTTCTGACTACCATTTGTTACGGTCGATGCAGAACGCCGTCACTGAAATACGGTTCACATAAAAGCAGAATATCAAAAATTGGCTTGATTCATTCTTGGCGGCGGCGCAGTTCTTTTGGGATGGGATCCACAAATTCTTGCCAGAAAGATAGGAAAAAGTCATAGCTTCAGATAGGCAATACTTTGAATAATGCTATTGTACATGTTTTTCTTAAATAAACGTTCAATACAATAATTTATTTTGTGAAGAACAAATTCAATCTTTTTTTTCTTTCAACATAAGCGCCAGGAATTTTCTTAGTTCATTTTTGGTAATAATAATATCGTGCTAAAGGAAAACCGTAAAGTAATTTTACTAAGTTCATTGCGTCATACAAAATAACGTCGACGCACAAAAACCGGAAATAATATAATATTATACTGCCATGTCCAATCGAGAGTAAACATATATGACTAAGTAGTTCGCATTAACGCCTGTAAGTGTAGAGCTAACAGGTGGTCACGCCTGTTTATAAATCGTGGCATATATCAGCCTAAGACGCCTTTATGCCTACGTTTTCATAAGCCCTGAAGTAGAAGATATTCAAATATTTCACCCGGACGATTTTTGACGTCGAAAGTTTCTTCCACAAAGTGTGCCAAAAAGAAATTGTAACTCAAAGATGAGAAATCCCAATGAAGAGTACGTATCAAAGTGTGGTTTGGGGGTGGGTGCTGCTATATCTACCTACAACAGCACTAAATATTTGACAAAACGATCGAAATGATTTAAATTTATCAGTAAAAACCATAATGAAACAACTATAACATGCCGAAATTGCAGACCAGGTAGTTTTTGGGCCAATTTGATCCACTAATGGCATGTGCGTTATTATTTTAGAGTACAGGATAAGGCTAAAAAATTAGTAAGTGCTAATGAATTAATTGGGAAATATTCAATTTAAACTATTTTTATCAAAGTCACAAGAGAATTAGACATAAAAATCAATAATTCCAAATTGTAAAATGTGTCCCGCCCGTCTTTCCAGCTTTAACGACATGTGTTCTTAGCTTGCTACCTTGTGTTTGTAATTTATTTGTAAAATTAAATTTATCAGACGTAAAAATCTTCAGTTTATTTTGTTGAAATGTTGCTTATCGATTATCCAGACGTCTCCGAAGTTGAAGTGCCAGCTTCAAAGATCCCCTGCATCAAAGTTTGCAACAGAGAATATACAATTTTGTGATTAAGTGTGTGATGTGACGCTCAGACATGTTATTCGGCATGAGTGATTAAATGACAATAAATGAATTTGAAAGTTGCCACCAAAAAGTAACAATAGATTGTCAACACCAACATTATACTTACTTTCGATACTGTTCTGTGAATTTACTTCTCCACTCTTTTCAATATTTTATTGTACATCTTTAAATCTTCAAATACCAAGTAAATTATTTATTTTTCCTTTACTTACAAAGTTTGAACATTGAAATCAATCAAATAAATTCAATTTCCGCAAAACCCTAAGACTGTCACCGGAGGTTGTTCTTTCTCCATGTCTTCTCGTTAATAGGATTCTCGTTCAATGACATTCTATCAAATCTAAATAAATTTTTCATATGCACTTTTCACACTCCGTCAGAATTTAAAGACCCATTGCCCCAAATAAATTCACTGACTCCCTTACCCAGTCCGGAGATTCCTTTGATCGTCGTCCTTCTCAAAGTGACTTGGCATGCAAACCACAATCTCCAACATTTCCTACACACGTTAAATTTTTTAATGACTTCCTGCCCGCGATGGAGCAACTGCCTCCATGCCCTCCACCATGTAACAACACACATTTAAAACGTAAGCCACACTTTTTCGATTATGAATTTAATTCCTAGGTAATATCCATAAAAAAAAAGAAGCTAGAGGTCCTTAATACCACAACCGCAATTTCCGATTACTTAAATTTTAATACAAATTAAATAGCAGACTACTATAAATGTGCCTCCGAGCGCTGGGGGTATTAATTCTTGAATTTATGTGCACGTGAGGGTGAATGTGTGTGTAAGTACATCGCATCGTAATCTAAGAGAGCAGCGCTCGAGACCTCATCCTGGCACGATTCATTCATAAAGTTGTCGGAAGGGGGAGCAGACCCATCACGACGTAATCAGAGATGTTAAACATGCAGAAAGCAAATAATCGTTCGCTTTTTGGGCGAGTTGGGGGTGGGACACCTGCAGGACTAATAATAATAATTAAAGTTATCAAAACGAAGAACTTGGTGTGGTTTGGTGTGGAGCTTGCTGTTGGCCACATCGTCTTGGCTTGTGAGTAATGTCCGAGAAGGTGCGGTCCTTCGGGGGTGGATGCATCATGTGGTTGCAGAGATGTAAAATGATTTTGCAAACAGTCAGACTCGGCATTGGATGAAATAATTGGGCGAATAATAAATTCATTTCATTTCATATGAATGACTTAGTGTGATGAGTTGGGGAGGGATACGTCTGATAAGTAATTGGAGTTTTGTGTCTTGTAGGGATGCCTGTAACCAGAGATTTAGCTTGTGAGGAATGTTATTTCAAAGGGCGGTTGTATTTAAACATTTGGGACATGACCGGTTTACCTATGGTCAGAGATGTCACAAATTGATTAAAATAAGTCCTCAAGTTGATTGGCCTTGACAATCAAAGGGATGACTTATGCAAAAGTGTATTCATAGCTTCGAATTTAATGCCAACACCTCCTATTTTACAGGCAGAGTTTGTAGAACGATGTAGAAAAGGAATTTCTTGTAATGTCCTTTATACTATATTATCATCTCCATAGGAAGTTGTGAACTTATTGGAACCAGTTTTAGGGCTTTAAAGCCTTAGATGTGTGGTTACATAAACAAAGAAACCTCACAATTTCAAAAGTTACTACTTGTTTATCACCAACCATCGACATCGAATTACGTTTTTGGGAAAAACATTTTAATGACATGAAATTTACCAAGAGCATAACCATTCTGATCCATAGAAAAAGTTCTATGAGGAACCTTTTTTGAAGAATTCTTTGTGTGTGACCAAAAATTTGTCGAATTTTGATTTGCCCCTTCGATCCTGGTAGCAGTGTGAATATTTTAAGGATAAAGGCAAACCTAAGGTAAGTTTATGTTGAGCTTGGTTGATGCAGAAAACGTCTTTCTATATTTATATTGAAACAGCTCTTTGCAAATATTTGTCATAAAAATCTTCTTCAAACTAATTGAAATTTTCAACTAAATGATGATCTAATCGACACTAATTTAATCAGATTGCTCAGATTATCGTCATATCTTTCGCATCTGTGTATAGCAAAGAAAAATAATTTTCTATTTTTTCTCATTTTGTGGAACTTCGACAATGGCCTCAGTCTCTTGACCTCCATCATGAGTCATTTCTTTATTGAATAGAAAATTGCTGCAAATGGTTTTGCTTGGTTTTGACGAAAAAACGTTCGTTAAAATTCACATAATTGACAGATTATGGCAGTTAAAAATAAATTAAGTGTTATAGCTTGCTGAAAAGTTGACAGTTATTCTATAGAAATATTGCTTTAATGTTGTTGCAGGAAAATTCATAGTCACTGATTTTTTAAAGTAGCTTCATAACTCTGTTGTGGGTGCCTTGGCTTATTCGGTTAGTGCGTCGGATTGTAAAGCGAAAGTACTCGGTTTCGAATCCAGCTCGGGGAAAAAAACAAACCAACACGTAGAGTTTTTAGTGTCTTGGTATATTTACGTTTAGGTCATTGAAGAAGGTTGTTGCTCCTAATCATCTGTATACATGGCGACTTTCGCTGAATAGAAAAATGTCTTACATATGACTTTTTGCTTTAATGAATATCAAACAATTTTCATAGCTCCATTCCTCGTGTAGAACTTCCTTCAAAAGTGTTTCTGCCTGAAAAAGCCATGCCTCTTCGTTGTTCAAAACAGAAGCAAATTTTTTTCTTGTCGGCACTATATATCTTCTCAGCAACAGACTGCCTTAAGGTATATAGAAAAAGTAAAACTGTTTCAGACCCCTTGAGCTTTTTTTCCTAACCTTCTAGTAAGATCATTAGGTGGCAGTCTGACAAACGATGTCTTTTAACATTACAAACACTTTTTATTGATTTTTGTGAGTTTTCTAACTCTTGTGAAAAAAGTCATAACCGCGATGACGGTTATGATTTTAATTATGATTGAGAAGTTCTTTTGCAGTGAACCGAAAGAAGGAGTATCCTTTGAGAAAGGAAAGTAATAAACGAAGGAAAGGAGAATTGATGGAAGATGGAGATGAGAATTTTCTGAGTTAATAGTTCAAACAACAGGATAAAACGCGCACAAGTCTGTAAGGACGTAATTAAATTGGTTCAGTAATTGGTCGAGTTCATTAAATTGCCAGCTGCTAAGTTGATTGAAAATGATTTGGTATTTCAATCATAACAAAACAAAAACCTCGAATGGACTAGATTTTTTCTATCGTTCCCAGATGCAGCCGATATTATTAAGTTGTTCGCCTTTAACGCATATGTGCCCAGAAAACGACCCACCTATTATATTCTTGCTCTTGGTTTTACGTTCAAATGGACAAAAAAATACCAAAAATGATCAGTTTCAAAAGGAAAAATAGTTATCGGCATATGTATATGGGTTAAGTGTAGAGAATATTTGTTTACGTAATTTGTTTGTTGTTTTAAGGACGGTTTGATGTTTAACCCTACACTGCGCAGTGTAGCAGATCTGATACAACTCAATTCTTACTTCTTTCATAAACTATAGATCACAATTTTATTCTGTTGAGCTTTGTAGATGATATGCTTTATACATTTTAAAGGGAATAATCATGCCAAATTATGTAGACTAATGGTTTCTTCAATTGTTATTCTGGAATTTGCAGCTATAAATTATTTAAGAAAATATATTTTTTTTGTAAGAAAAAAGTGTAGGGTTAGAGTGAGTTTAAGTGAGCGCATATTCTAAAAAGAAACTTTCTGCAAGGACTACTCAGCTACTTAAGAGTGAATATTCTGACTATGTATCGCGACTCTGATAATATTGACTACTGAATTTTAGTTCAGTATTGGAAACATGATTTAGCTGCGACAAGAATGTAGTCACAAATTGCTTATTCCATTATTTTTTTTTTCAACATCTTTTTGTGACTGGTAAATATTCATATTGATGTATTTGACTCAGCGGCCTTATTAATATTTTAAAGACTCATGGGTTCCATGAAAACCTCTACGTTTTCTTTCACATTTTGGGGTAAGTAGTAAGTAAGTTCAATACTCCATTCAGGAAATTAAATGGCCTCTAAATGAGTATTGGATTCGATAAAAGTTGTCCATTAATTGTACGTAATTCGAGCAGCTAATTGTAATGAAAATGTATTTCCATTTAAATTAATCAAAACTAATGTTGGATACGATAACTTTGGCGCCAAAAAATGATAACGGTATTTTTTAGAGGGGTAAAAAGCAAGCATTTCTTACTATGGGAGGGGGATCTATCTATCTCGTCCCATTTAGAATTTAGAGGCAATTTAAGAAAAATTAATGAACATGAAAAAGAAATTATTAAAAAACTCTGAGAGGCTCACAATGGAAGGACAGGACAGCGATCGACAGCAGCACTGTTCAGAGTTAACTTCATACCCTTAAAAAGCCTATGTTGTCAAACTTTGATTCATTGCCTGATTCAACGTCGAACTCGCAGTTCATTCATTTAAATCACTTTAAAAGATCCCTCGTTTTCTTCTTCCTGAATAACGTGAACATCATCAATTATATCTCCAACAATGTGGCAGCTTTCACTACACAATCTCTTCAGCGACACCCCCTACCGCGACTTCTCGCATATTTGAGTGGTTCGACATCGAATCCACCCCAGACAAATGCCATCTCAGCGCTTCCCAACAAAGAGATTATTTTTAATTAAACAAATGCCACCTTCCTACCCACGGGAACAATTACCCGAACCATATGTCTTCGCCTTAAAAACCGAGGAGCACGATGCTGGGACAGCACCACTCCTTATCACTTGTCGCCATATTCTCTTGTCACTTGGCGGTACACGATTCAACTGTACCGCCCGCGCTCTAGTCCCCACTCCTCAGCACCTGCGGTTAATTCCGCGTGAAACTGATGATATTGTGATGTATTCCAGACACACACACGCGTCATCAACCAGGAATAATGAAGTCGTATCCTTATTGGTTATAAAGCACCCCCACGGAATTCGCCGCACCATTTTTCCCGATGGGGTGGTGGATGCCAACCCCCGGCGTGGTTCTATGAATTGATGGCGAATATTACTGACTCAGGCACACGATTGAATGTATTTATTCTGCTTCTCTAAGCGTAATTATCCTGCCGATTAGGTATTTGCATATTTAATGAAAAAGATAGAGCAAGGAGCACAGGTTCCCGCTGCCGTGCCTCTGATGAGTAAATAGAAAAACGCCGTGCACAGCGAATGCAGTCGTGGCGGTAAAGTTCTTAATGAGTATGAAAATTGATTTTTGCTTGTACTGCAGTTGATTCGGAATCCTCACTGCAGTATTGTCAGATAATTGGCGGTTGTTATTAATAATTCAGCGATTCAATTGTTTCGTCGTGTTTGATGTATTCATTCTGCGCGGGAGGGCGGGAATAATTGAATAGTATTTGATTTTGTACTTGTTCAGTCGTCCTTGGGTCTGGGGATTAGGATCATTGGTTTAGGAGCTTAGTGGACTGATAAAAGTTTAGCAAGCCTCGAGGTGTGGTGATTAGAAATGAGAGCGTGGAAATCCGACGGTGGTTTAGCCATTGAGATTCGGCGGATGCTACTTGTTTAACGGCGTAACACGAAAAAGTTGCTATGAGTTGGGAAGATTTGGTTTTTAGGTTGGTTCTATGCTGACGCCTAAGGCGCTCACATGAATATTGAATCCACAGAGTTTTGCAATCGAGGTTAAATAAAACAAGCTGTGTGGGGGAATGAGCGAGACTATATCTTTTATTTGAAAATATAATACATGCCGCTATGGAATACGACATCGTTAGAATATCCGCTACAAGCTTCCACAGCACCAAGGATACGAGAGATCCGATTTCTAATTATTTTGCCACACGAACCCGGTTAAACTTGAGCGATGGTTTGTACTCTGTTTACATTGAGGCTGATAACACACCCATCGACTTTTGATGGATGTATTGCATCATCTGGTGAAGCTGATGTTGCATTATTCCATAGGTGGCAATTTTAATTGATTACAAATCTTTGGTGACTTTCGAATACAGTTTTGATTTTTTTAAAGAGCCGTCTTTAAATTATTTAGCATCTACCCAAACCACTTCAGCAATTTTTGAAGTTGTGAATCTTTTTCCATCCCATGATCTGTCACCTTTACGAGGTCTGTTTAAAAAGTATCAAGAATTTTGAATTCGAGATATATTCGTTTGCGGGTTATATTCGCTTTTCGATTTTTTATTGGCATTAAGTTAACAGAGTAGGGCAGGGCTGGTTGGTCAATTTTCCACTTAAAGTCTCATAAATACCAATCTAATCAGAATACAACTACGATCAATGGAAAGAATGAATATCTGGGTTTCTTGTGAAAAATTCTGAAAGTATTTAATGTATATTCTGAAAAATTAAAAGTATGTAATCGCAGAAGAATAATATTGTCTCAAAAGCGACAAGTCCAAGTAGCCAAAACTTTCCGTGGTCGTGGCCCATCTACTCTACTCATGTCTTTAACTTATACCAGCAAATTCGGCCATGTTGAATGTTCAATTAATTTTTGACAGCTGCTTTGCTTGCACGTATTTTGGTTCGTCTACGATTTTTGCCTATTTAAAAAAAAAATTTATCAATGAACCTGATTAATATTTTAAGTTGTACCTTTCCTTTCCGGGCTAAACCATACCAAGGCGCAAAATCACGAAATAGACTCTAAATTTATTTATTTATGTATTTATTATTATACTATCTATCAAGTTACAAAACCTTAGTAGATAAACAGATCCAGCAAAAATGTAAAACTAATATCACAGAATGAAATATAAAATATAAATACACTCTACAACCCGCGAAACACAAACTGTGAACGTTTGAGGGGGTGTTAAATTTTTTTTTTTCTGTTACGATTACAAAGGTTTATTATAGAATAATAAACCAACATAGAACAACAATTAAATAGCAATCAAAATCACTGCTTTGCACAAATTTCAACTAAGATTAAAATCAATAATGTTATCAAACAAATTGTAGTTCCAACAAGCGCTGTTTATCGGAGTAAACCAGGCGTAGTTAGAGCTTTGTTTGGAAATAAACAAAAAATCATGTTCTCTAGGTCTTAGACCACAAGATGGGGAATACACTTTAAAGCACGAGAGAAGATCAGGACAATCTATATGGCCGGTTACAACATCTTTCACGAACATAGCAGACAAATCAACCCTACGTTTTCTTAGTTTCTTCAAATCTAACAAAGAGCTTCGTACCTGATAAGAAGGCAAAGACGAACTCCAAGAGAGTTTACGTAAAGCAAATTTGGAAAATATTTTATGGATTTTTTCGATCCGATTGGATTTAGTAAGATAAAGGGTGATTTTTTAAAAGCTATAGGAAAGTTTAAATAAAAAAACACATAACCTTTATTTGAATCGATAGTACGGTCCATGTTTGAAGATTATTTCATGCAAATGTTAACTTTGACTGCGCCTCAAATGGTCCATCCGCTTAGTCAAATTTTGGCATACTCTTTCCAACATTTCGGCCGGTATCTCACGAATAAATGCTTCAATGTTGTCTTCCAATGTGTCAATTGAAGCGGGCTTGTCTGTATAGACATGAGCTTTAACATAGCCCCACAAAAAATTGTTTAGAGGCGTTAAATCGCACGATCTAGCAAGTCAAGCTCTTGCATTTTGGGCAAACAAAATTTTCCACGTTGTTGAGTAACAGAGGCCCAATTGCTGCGAACGGCGACGAATCGATTATTGATGGTCATCATTAACACTGGCCGATACAGCTGCGATATTTTCTTCAGTTCGCACTCTACGTAAGCGTGTTGGTGGTTTAATGTCCAACAATGTAAATTTGGTGCGAAATTTAGTCACAATAGCCCGAATAGTCGCTTTAGTGGGTCGATTAAACTGACCATAAAATAAAAAGAAGCGCGCGATGAACTTTCTTAACAGAGCACGCATTTTGATAATAAAATTCAATAATTTGCAAGCGTTGTTCGTTTGTAAGACGATTCATGGTTAAATTATAGACCAAACTGAAGATGTTGAAGACAGTGAAACAAAACACGAAATGTGCGTCTGCTGTTTAAACCAGTGTTGCCAAAAAGATAATAGCTAAAAAATCACCCTTTAGAACCGATTCCAAACAACACAGCAATATTCCAGTTCAGGTCGGACTAACGAAACATACAATGATTTAATAGAAGAGGGGTGTTGAATCGTTTGTATTTCGAGAAAGGAAACTTTTGAGACAATAAAATCGATGTGCATTGAGAAGTCTAAATGCTTATTAAATAATACACCCAGATTCTTCGGTAGATCTATTTGATTTTGGCATAATAAGTCTGTTTGTTGTTGTTAAAAAACGGCTGAGATATTGCAAATTCAACGTGTGGCGGGTGTTTTTCTTGGTTTACTGAAGGTTGAAAGTCACTTCTGTTCTTCTTCTATGAAATTTTGTGAGATCAAAAGAAGTTTTGTAGACCTGCTTAGAAGTGGTAAGGGAAGTTGATTCGTAAAAAAATATAAACAAAAACATGAAACAGTTCTCCACCATTAAGCAATTTTATGTGAAGTGTTTTTTACCAGAAGTTTAAGCTCATTGAGGCAAATATTAACAACAGCACAAATATTAACAACAGCACAGCTGACTGACTTAAGGACATCTTTAGTTTAAACATTATATGTATAAAGGGAAAATAATTATTTATATACTTTGATAGGTTTCACATATTTTGTTTTTGTGTACGCTTGCTACTGGTACGCTTGCTACTGAAGTACATGCCCAGCTTTGCTCCATAGGATTTTTTTTAAGACCTATGACTAGAACTAAAGTAGATTCGCAATTTGATTTTAGGATATAACAAATCGCAAGGTTTTGCTAAGGCGTTTCTTGAACCAAGCACCTTAAAAATCACAAAATCAATCACTCAGCAAGGTATCGACAGCTTTTGTGTCAAGATTTATTAAGAATGAATAAAAAGATTAACATGTTATCAACAAAACATAAATTTTCCCAATAAATTAAATGAATGAAGACTATAAGAACGCACTTTGAGGACACTTCTGATATACACATTGTTACCGTCGGATTTGCCCCCCCGTTCGCGACGTCGACCAAAGAGGTGCCAGACCAACCCTGGAGATGGGAGTGGGTGGTAAACAAAGAAAAGGTGTTAGTTTTATGGGCGCCACGCGATTGCCCCCTTGGTCGAAAACTCCTACTTCTTGAATCGCGACAAGAAATGAAGCTCGCATAAACGTTATAAATTTTAATTCACCAAAACTTAAAACTAAACTAAAACTAGATACAAGATGTCCTTAATCTATCTTACTTCTAAGTTGAGAAATTCAATGAAAAAAAAAACTCCACCGCTGAGACTCGAACCCGTACGATTCTCTGACCTTCCGTCGGCAATAAAAAAAAAACGTTCTCACCCTGAGACTCGAACCGCGACTACGACTAATGCTCGATTAGCCGAAGAAAGAAAAAAAAACAACGAAAGCTTTGGACCGGCTTCGAACCCAGGACCTAAATGGTCAACCCGACGTGGACAACGCAGCAACCCCCGCGGCTATCGAACCCGTATTTCAACTTAATGCGAAAACGCTAACTGAGCTCTTTTGACACTCTGTCCTCAGTTCGAGCTCGCACTCTTTCTGTTTGCCTTTCTTCGACACGAGGCTTATCTACGGTACGATACTTAAAAAACTAGGACTTGCGATTTCTGGTTTCGGATGCTCCGTCTGTTGGGGTGGTTGGCCGCACTCTCGGGGATGTGCTCGTAACTCTTCCTCTGGTCTGCTTGGTTCAGGTTCGGCCTATCAACGGTCCTGCTTCCATGCGGTCGAAAATTGGCCAGCTTTCTTGTCGGCTCCTTCGGAAACCTCGTACCACTAGCGATAAAGCAAAACGCTCTTCGATAAACACAGTTTCTTTTGCGAATTTTCTAATATTACAAGAAACCTACCTTCTGCGTATCTCTGTTCCCTAACAACAAAAAAAAGAACCCAAAACCTCACTTCACTTTTCTTTTCTTATTCACTTTGTTCTCTTTGTTCTTCTATAACTTTCTCTGGATGGAGGGCACTGTTCCGCTTGACTTTTGGAGGCGAAGTGCCCTTGGGATCTTTCGTGGTCAGCTCGAATACCGCACCGTGCTCTTTGGAGACTTACAGATTCTCCTCTTTCTACGGCCAAGACATCTGCAGCTATCTTTCAGCCCAATATCCGGTATTTGGCGCATAGAAAAAGGAAAAAAGAAGTCTAACCAGACCGCTCGGCATGGGATTCGAACCCGAATCCGTCAGATCCCGAACCTACCCCACAACCACTAGCCCACGGCAACTCTTGACAGGCGTCTACCAGAAACCCCATCTGACGAGTTGAGCTCGTCCACCCCCATCGTTAAAGATAAGGGTGGTCTACTTTTAGGCGAAAACCTTTACGAAAAATACCCATAACAACATGTCCCCTTAAACTTGTAAGCAATATTTTCACGAGGAGACGATTCGGGACACCTAATGCATCGCACGAAACACGAAAGCAGTCATTCTCCTGCACGAGGTTAGTGAAACGAGAAGATTTTCTCACCACTTTACTCACTCACTTCGAGGATGATTTTAGACGCATGATAGTACAAGAGGCACTTATCGTAAAGCATCCTTGTCTACGGATCGAAAGTGCTATTTTGATATTTTTTTCCACATGAACCACGAGTATCCTTATTACATCGTCGAAACGTCAAGTAAGTGACCGTTTGACGTGCGAAACTTGAATCAAGTGCAACTCCTCAATTCTCTTCCGTATCACCCGTAATGAGGTGAAAACTTTAGTGGAGTCCTCGTGTGCAGTCAACCCAGGGAATCTCATAAGTAGTTGAAGAATAGGATGCATGTTATCGCGGTCTTTAAGCAATTTACTCAAATTGTTGGTAAGTTTGGTGCGTGTGCATGGATCTTAGTGCAAAACTTGAAAATATAAAATTGAATCAATAATCAACAATTCATATGAAATTGAAGGAATTTTTGAAAAAATGAAATCGCCTTAAATGAGAATTTGCTTGTCTTAAATAGTTTTTAGTCGATGGTCATTTGAAGATAAGTTCGTGTACCCTCTGTGGATGTACACGAACCTATCTTCAACACAACTCAAAATGTTGGTTGTTGTTCAGCATTCGGTCAGCTTTATGCTGGTTGTAGTTTTCTCATCATTCAGTCAGCTTAATTTAGTCAAAAAATAAAATGAAAACGCTGTTATATAATCAATCCATTCAACCAGCAACAGAAACCATCCCAAAACCGACTGATTTTTTTGTAAACACGCAATGAATTTGAATACAATAACCTCAGCCAACTTTTTTCGAATTTAAATTTTAGTTTTTTTCCTATTCTATCTATACACAACCCCCACTCTACACAGAGAAACAAACTCAAAATTCCCATGTTAAAGGTTCACAATAAATCAATCTTATCGTTGTCATAGATATCCGCATTCAATTTACTACATCCACCAAAGCCCGTCCCCAAAGATACACAAAAAAAAAAAAAAGTGAAATTCATAAATAAAAATCCAAATCCGGTTTCCCGTCGGGTCTGACTAGGATGGAATAGAAATGGCATTTCAACAGCTCACGCTACGGATGACTAGGCAACTTCAATGCCGTAACATCGCCCGCGCTCCAATTCCCCGGGTGGATATCGTCACTGTAGTAAAAATCCATCATTCCCTTGTAATTGGCGGAACTGGCAAAAGTTACTAACACACATAAAACCCAAAAAAAAAAAAGGAAACCATGATAACTACCTCCCACCATCGAAACAGGATACAAAAGACCTACGGTAAAACATTCACAAATCTGATTATCCTGTGTGTATAGAGCACTGAAAATCACAAAATTAAATTAATCTCTATAGCAAAGAATATCATGATCAGAAAGGACGAGCACACAAACAGACATCGACAAAAAAATGAAAGACAAAAATGCAAATTAAATGACGGATCATGATTATCCTCAAAATGATTTATTGGTGTATTTATTCCGATAGAAGCAGCGTGTGGTTGTTTTTTTTTCCCATCGTCCTGTTCTAAAACACAACCAACCGTCCGATTTCCGATTTGATTTCCTTTTTTTTTTATTCACGCGCTTTTTTTTTATTGCCGCGCGTTTATTGAAAAGGACAAATAATTCTTTTTTATTTCTGATCGACGAACACAAGTGCCACGCGAGTGTATCCTTAATGGGTTAATCTGATTTTGGATATTTGATTGAATGGATTCGAAAGAGTGTCCTTTTTTGTTTCACCAGAACATACGGTTGGATTTTAATTTCCGGAATGTGGTTTTTTGAGGTGGTTGTGTGTCTTTTTTTTTTTGCCTTTTAATATAAATACAAAAAAATAATGTTAATGAATTGGCAAATGTTCACGAATATTTGTGGTGGATTTTCCAATTTTTATCGAAGCCCTTGTGGCTTGAAAAGAAAAAAAAGAAAAACACAGAAACGAAATCAGGTCACCGTGTGTGGTCGTGTTGCTTATGGAATGCATGAAACCTTTTTTTTTTGGCACACTTTACTGGTGAAAATGAATGAGTGTAGGAATTCCTCTTGGTCCATTTAATCGGACGCTTAATTATGCAGATTTTCAGTAGATTATGCATAAAGAAGGTAGTTCATTTGCTCGTAAGTGACGAAAGAGCTTTGGCGAACAAATGTTGGCCAGCCAACGAAGAGAGTCGAGGAAACGCATTTTTAACAAAGTGCTTTAAAAAATTCATAGCTGATAGTAGATTTGTTGAAATGGTCCCTTAAATAATATTGCGGACATATAGAGGACTGGTCTTAAAGCAAGGTCACTTAGGCAAATGTTTTTTTTTTTTGTCGTAAAGCTACAACTTTTTAACCATACAATGGATACAATATACTAGAATACGAGACACTTCGGGTTCACCAAGAAAATGAGCCAAAAAATACATCGAGTTTAGTCCCAATTCGACTTATTTGCAATTGTTCCCACGTTCTGAATTCATCGGTGTCTCCAGGTATTAATGTGATTGAAAATCGGTGGTCCATTTTGGACGCTAGTATTTGCAAACGCAAAATTTTGGAGAAAACCCACATGAAGACTGCTAATTTAAGAAATGGGCAAACAAATCTTGTGTAAAGATCAAAAGAGCTAGTGAAATTATACCCCAACCAGCTTAAACATTAGGAGGAGTACATCAATAAAAATATTTCTTGTTCTTTCTTATTTAATTTATTTTAAAAGTGGGTCAAATAAGCTGTGACATTGAATTTGAAATTTCGCCTAATTTGTTTGCATAATTTTATACAATGTAGGTGTCGTAGCTTAAGTGGTTAGTGCGCCGGACTGTTAAGCTAGAGTACCCGGTTTCGAATCCAGTCCGGGGACAGAATACAAAAAAAAAAAAATGCATGGCCCCACCTCCAGGGAACTAACTACTGACTGGAATAGCTTCTGCTATGGAAAGTTTTCGCAATTCGCCGTTCAGAACTGGCATTAAGCAGTAGGTCCCCTTTACTTGTGTCAAATTATATCGGGCACAACACAGTGGAAGCACGAACAAGCTATGCTCTGGTCCTGCATGGCTGTTACGTAAATTATTTATTTTTATTTATTTTAATTTTATACAATGGTGAAAAACGTAATAAAAACAATCTTAGAAACAAATAGAAAGTTTTTTTTTTAGCGCAGGACATATACAAAGCAGCTACATGTTGATATTGTTTTGCTTAGAGTTTATTCTATGACCCATTTTCGCAAAATTTCCATCTAATTATTTAAACAAATTGTCAGAAAAACACTAGCATGTGAATATTTTACTCAAATAAGATAAAACAAGACTGAACTGTATGTGAAAACTATTGCGAATTTTCCTTGTTTCTATTATTTTTTTCTAGGCTAAAACTGTTCAAAAATGGAAAATCATTTCTTTCCACCATTTTTGTAATTTTTCTAAATAGCTTTTGTTGAATATTTGCAATTCGTTATAAATCATATTGTGCCCATACCTCAAATTTGCAAAATGCAGTTCGATAGTTTATTCGATTCCTCCTCTTTTTGCATGATTGATTTTTTAATAAAGCATTCCAATTCTAAATAACAGGAAAAATAAAATTTTTCGTAAGCGAAATTTACATGCTAAAAAGCATTAGACCAAAAACAAAATAAATCCTCTCCTGCAAAATGTTCATTTTGTCGCTTACGATTTAATGAACGCTTGCGATTAGGGTGCAATGAAATATAAACTGCGCCAAATAAAATTTCTATAGTTTATTAATGCCACGAAACAACATTGCTTTCATTATTTTTTCCATCACTGTATTTAAAATAATAAATAGGCCTTTAATTTAATAAATCTTTTTGTGTTCTTACTTTTTTGTAACTTTTTTTTGTTTCGGAACCATATTCATTTGAAGTTGTAAATGTGGAGTAGATCACAATTTTCTGGTTTTCATTTTAAAAAAACCGGTCAAGTGTGAGTTTTACTCACCCGCCGAGGGTTTCGTTCGCAAACAGATTAGTAGTTTAGACTTAATATAAGTCTAAGAAATCAACAAACTAAAATAGTCAAATCAAATTAAACTCAACTCAATTCACTGTTCATTCACTGAAATTCTTTCATTTCGAACGAAACTGAACAAAAGAAAATCCTTTCCCATTTGCTGATCGCGCCAGCCGTGTGAAAATTGCTTTGGTGCATTTAGGGGATGAAATGCCGCAAGCGACACTGAGACTGCCGTCAGTTCATCGTTTTTTGCGATGACTGATTCGATTTAAATCGTTAATATCTCGAAAAATTATATGAAAATAATTTTTTTTACATAATATTTTACTGTTCTTTCACCGAGATCTACAAAATGGCGTTTTCGGATCTTCAAAATTTGAATGTTGTGGTTTTTTGGTTTTTGGCCAATATCTCGAAAAATATTAAAGCCAGAGTGCTCAAACCAATTTTAACACAAAGATTACTTCAAGATCTACATTCTAGATTTTTTTCAGATTTTTAGACCAACGGGTGTGGAAATGCGAGGGGGGGGGACGCCTTTTTTTCGACTTTGAAGCTTAATATCTCGAAAACTTAACTTCCAAATGAAAAGTTCAAAATGAAAACTCTATTTCATTTTGCAAGACCTATCTGATGGTACGTCACTTAATATATTGCCGTGAAATTTTTTTCAAAAAAAGTTAGCAATTAATTTATTTTAGTACAAATAAAAAATCACACACGATTTTCGGATAATTTTGGGCTATTGCGATGAGTTGCCCCATAACTCTGATTTTTTTCTGATTTTTTGGTCAAATATTCTAGAAAGTAAGGTGGGGGACACGGTACACAAGTCAGTTTTCGGCAATTTGTTGGCTAATAACTTCTTACCAATAAGAGTGAGGGGGTTACCATAGTACAACTTTTTGATCTAGCTATCATCCTCTTTCCAACGATACCCATATCAAGGAACTAGTAAAAGAAATTTATTTTCCAAAATTAGTATTGGTACTAAGCTTTTCGCTAGTATAAAATTTTCTTAAAATTTTTTTCCTGAGCTTTCTTTGGGCAAGTGAAATACGTCTTTTAGCAAAGTTTTATTTCTAAATTCTTAGTGGTTCGCCAATTACCGAGGTTAAGGCCTAATGATAGACAGACAGACATTTTCATAATCAGGGCACCGCCCCCTTTGACACCCATATCGACCATCAAAGTTAGTAAACGTTTATTCGGCCGTTAGTATTAGTACTAACTTTTACTTTAATCTGCGACTAATTCCAAAACGGGTGCATTATTTACTTTTGGGTTGCCTAGATACACCTTCAGTCCAAATTTCATCCCTTAACTACAAAGGACTTATAAGTTATAGTCAAATATGTAAAAGGCGACAGACAGACAGACAGACAGACAGACAGACAGACAGACAGACACCGAAGTGATTCCATAAGGGTTTCGTTATTCCTTTGGAACGAAACCCTAAAAATGGTTGAGAATATGCGAATACCCGTCAGATGAGCCGGGACAGATTAAATGAGCTGGAAGCATTTAAAGAACTCGATTGTTAAAATATTTCAACGTATGCATTCGTCAGAACTAGGCGTCGGAGGTTAGTGGAGGACCTTTCCGGTTTTCAAAAAGTTACAAGACGACATAAATAACTAAGAATGGCCGACATTGATGTAAATGTTCTCTCAGCCGCTCCAGTTATTGGTGCTGCCATGGATATGCACACAGCTCTTCAAGAGGTGTTGAAGAAATCACTGATTGCCGATGGTATGGTCCATGGCATCTATCAAGCCTGCAAAGCTCTTGACAAGCGTCAAGCAAGTGTCTCTGCATTTTGCCTGAGTCTTTCGAGGAGTCACTGTACAAGAAATTGGTCACAGCTCTCTGGCATGAACACCAAATTCTATTGATCCGTGTCGACTCACACAAGAAACTCGGTGACGGTGACTCAGTGGTCGTTATTAACGATTTCGGTGAGGAGACACCCACCTTGGATGTCGTCAAGGAGCACCGTGCACTGAGCTGAACGATGAACTATATGAATATTAACAACTGATTCATGGAAGGATACAATAAAAATTTTACATACACAAATATAAGGAGGAGTGGAACTAAAAGATCGTGCTTCGGAAAGGACTGCTTAACAGAATAGGAGCCTGGATCCCGCCCTAACGAAATGAAAGTAACTAGACTGTATAAGTGCTGCAAAATTGCTCTAAGATACAGAGAGAATATTCTAGAAGGCATCTTTTGAAAGGAGTACTGTCTTATATACTTTAACAGACATAAATACAAGCTCTTTGTTAGCACTACAGTGAATGGGACACGCCGCAAATCCATGCTGTTTTTGATTTTGTACATTTTATTGTACAAAAAAAAATCTTTTCTAATCTATTACTATCTCAAAAAGAGATGACGTAAATTGACCACCAATATCGTGCGAGTCGAATACATTCGAATTTGTTTTGTCTTGCCAATTAATCATAATCAACGAATGCCCTAATAATGGTGTCAGTCAGCAATTAAGCTCTACACTCTGTTTTATATTTTCTGGGAAAAATGAGAGGAATCACAAAAGGCCTAATTCAAAGACTCTTTTTATTTGTAGTCACCCAAAAACTAGGTCAACTGTCCATCAACCCAAGGTCACATGCGGCGTAATCAAACCCATCTCCTCAGATCTTTATCTCTCGAAAAATTAAATTAAATTCCACGTCCTCCACTTCGAAAACCACTCCAATCAACATTCGCATTTATCACAAGAATTAAACTTAAGTAACGACCAAGTAACCTAAGTGCCACCCTAATGCCGGTTCATTGGTTAAACTCGAAAACTCGCAATCTATTCATAAGGCCACAGCCGCCGTCCAAAGGACACACTTATCGAGGTCCCAGGCGAACCACCCGCTCCGCGACCATTTGCTCACAATCCCACAAATCCCAACCAAAAAAAAAAAAGAAGGGAAAGAGATCCTCCGAAAAAAAAAGGCCAGCGAAAGGACGACGAAATACAAAAATGAATCTATTCACCGCCTCCATCCAATGACCTACATCAACCCGAGTCACCCGAGGGAAGAACGCCCGCGACAAGGACCATCATCATTGTTAAGCTGCAACAGTTTGCCTAGGGGACATTGGAAGGCGCAACGGCATAAATCCACTTCCGATAGAGCCCCCTGCAGGAGCAGGAGAGTTGTCAGTGTCACTTGCCACACGAGAGATAATGTTATTCCAGAGGTAGGCGCCGGGCTCCGAAGAAGTTCCAAGTGCCAAGTGGAACAAGACCTACTACGGAGCACGAAAGGAAAGTGATAACGAAAATAAATGCAAAAGAAAATATCGACTGGCACTTTTCGGTCGGGGCAAAGGCTTATTTATAGCTCCGGGGCTGGACACACTCACAGACACACATGTCCTTGTCATCATCGCGTATTCCTATTTAATGATTAACTTAACTTTCCTCCCCCGCTTTGAAGGAATAAATCTTTGTGCGGCCACTGGAAGCAGTACATATCAGCTCGTGTTAATCATGATGGTGCTCCATCATCTCGTGGTCCTTGTCCGGCGCTCCGAAGTCCTGCGGAGAAGAAAATTTTTATTTGCAGTTCCTTTCGTCCTGGTCAAGCTCATAGATTTCATTTCATCATTGGGATTCTCTTTAGTGGTGGTGTGTCCTGTAAAGGATTGCTGCTGAGGAATCGGAGAAGCAATTAGAGATGAAGAGCGATGGGTGTGGGCGATGGGTGGAGGGCGGTGATGAGGAGAGGGTAAGAAAATTTAATTAAATTAACAACGCTTGCTTAGGATAAGGTTTCAGCAGAGATCCACCGCCGCCGTTTCTCGTTTTCATGGCATGGCGCAATGTCCTTCGTCCTTTTGTCCATTCTGAGACATCATCACGACAGACAGCAATTAATTGAAGGACAACAAATGAAAGGAGCTAGAGGAGCGAGCCTTAATTTAATAAAAACATTTCAATAAAATAATAATATAATTGAATGCCGCTGAAGAGGCGGGGAGGTCCTTGACGGCAATGGAAGTGTAGTGGATGATAAAAGTCCTGAGTGTGTGCGTTGATGGAGATTGTTAGGAATTCGCGGCGGGTGTACCGCGAATAAAATTGAAAATTTATTGTTCGGGTTCATTGAACTTTATGCCGATGTCGAATTATGATGTCGTTGCCGGTGAATTGAATCGATCTTGGGAGGAGAGGGGATAAGATTGCTTGGGGCTCCTGCGAGAAATCGATTCAACCATTAATTCGTTTTTTTCGCCTCAGGATTTGGATTTGGTTTGTGGATGACATTGAACATTGTCTTTCTTGTGTGTGTTAGGGGTGTGTGTTGAACATAAAGACCTTAATTCAAGGCCACATCAAGGGGCTATAATCGAAGATGTTCGAGCTTAAGTGGATTCAAATGTGGGTTTTCTTTTCGGCTTTTTATTTTGGATCATCGGAATTTACCCGCAGTTGTTGTAGAATCTCATGAAAATCATTTCATTGGGATTTAAGAAGTGGGTGGTAACAAGTTGCACGCTTTGTTTTGTTAAAGTGGGTACTTTTTTCGAATAATTTATGGCTCTAGGGGATATAGAGAATTTTTAAAAGTGAGTTGAAAGATTTCAATTTATTTTATTATTGATCTCTAAGAAACGTTGCGTTGAAAGAATTCAATTCGTTTTATAGTTAATTACTAAGGACCGTTCTACTGATGCCTTTTTGTATTCATGGACAAATCAACACATAAAGGTTATATATTTATTATCTATCAAGTTACAAACTGTGCTGGATTCTGTATGAATATCCAGCAAAAAATAAAACTGCTATCACAATTTAAAGCAACGAATCTCAACTCTCTTTATTGAAGATGAAAGTTACCATTGCCTTTGGTATTTTAGATCTTATAAATTAAAAATTATAAAATTTAATTTAATTATAAATAAATTTAATTATAAATTAAATTAAACATTTAGCTACGGAAAATTGAACAAAAGTGGTTTCATGTGTAACAAGCAGCCAGATTTGCGGACAACAAAATTTATCGAAACTCTGCGAACTCTAGAAACAGGACAAATTTGTAATTTTACTTAAAAAAAAACAGAAAATTATAGGCGCAGTTTGTAGGACTTCTCGAGAAAAGAAAAATCCGTTTCGGAAAGTAAAGCTCATAAGCGAATGGCCCACAATTATTAGGACAATGGGTTCATGGGAAAGTGGAAAACTGATACTGAAGTTTTAATCTAGTACAATTTAAATTTTCCAATGGCTAGTTCGGCAGCAGACATTAATGAAGTAACTTACTTACTTAATAGGCATTTAACCCTTGGAGGGTCTGTGTCTGAGCCAAATCCGCCTTCCAGCGTTGACGGTCCCGGGCATGCTGCTTTCAGTCCAGAAGACCAAGCTTTCTTGCATCCGCGATCAGATCTCTGTACCGAAGACTCAGTCTTCCTCTTCTCATTGAACCAGGAGAACCAGGCCCGAGGTTATAGCTGTCGACTGTCACATTTTGTTCTAGGCGGTGGGCGACGGATTCTTTCTTCGTCAACAGTATACATTTGGTTTTCTCCTCGTTTATCTTCAGACCAGTTCGTTTAGCCTGTTCTTTAATTGCGGTGAAAGCATCCACAATGGCCGGCTGGGAACGGGGGATGATATCAATATCATCTGCGTAGCCCAGCAGCTGGACCGACTTGTGAAAGACAGTGCCTTTCGCGTTGACATTGGCCCGCCGCACTGTTTGCTCCAGCATGAGATTGGAGAAGTCACATGACAGCACGTCGCCGAAATCCGATGCATGTTGCACCGAATGTTGTTGACGTGGTTTGACACAACCAGATCAGTTTTGCCGGGATCCCGAATTCAGCCATCGCACTAAACAACTCCCTGCTATGAATGCTGTCATATGCGACTTTGAAGTCGATGAAAAGGTGAAGGTATTTGATGAAGTAATGACTTTCTTAATGATAAAATTACAAAGGTTATTTATAGATTAAATACACAGGGTTTTGGTCTTAAAACTTTTGGCGTGCTAAATGCGTTCTAAACTGAACCCCCACTTTTACTAACTTAGCAAATAAATCTAAGCAAATGACACTAAGAATCATATCTGGACTCATCTCATTTCTGGAAGTTATTTTAACTCAAATTTTGCCAGCGTTACTGCATAGACCGATGTAGAGGAACTGTAGAAAATTGTGATATGTCGTCCACTTAACCCATTCGTATTTTACGAAACGAAAAAACGAATCATGAAAAAAAAAAAAAAATAGTTATAGAACAATTCGGTTAAGAGACAAATATGCGTCAATTATTTTTACTGTCTCCATATGGCAAACGACACTATCAACCTACCATGACAACGATTTATATTTAAAAAGAACGATTTCTATCAAGGCTTATCACCTTCACTCAATATCCCCAAACTAATCGTTGTATGCCATTGTAATTCAATTCTAATGTTAGTATTTCGGTACTGAATTAGGACTTGGATTGCCACATGCTAATAGTTAACTGTAGTGAAATACGGTACTTCAACAATTTTACCTTATCATTTTACCACAACACATGCTAATGTACAAAAAAGGATACCTACATACATGTTATGAACCGTATTTTGTATTGTTCTTGGATTTCAATTCAAATTTGAAAATGAAATTCGATTGCAAAACGAGTTTGTTTTGCATAATTTTCGTATTTGGTGTCGACAGGGAAGAGTGGTATTTCGTAGTCGGTGTTAGTGGTTACAAAATAAATTTTTTCTCTGTTTATTCAGTTTCAACACCTACTTAGCCAATGGTGATGACAATTTCTACATTGAAACAAGAACGTTTATTTGCCTATTTAGACCCAAACTTTTAACAAATAACCGGGGAAATATTAAAATTTCGGTTTAGTTGAAAGCTAAAGGCAAAAAGGCGAGGCATTTGCCATTTAATCTTCGACAAATCCTTGCCTCTTGCTGTCGCTGAACTGAAAGATCAAATTTTTAACGACTCTACTGGAAAGGCATGGCTATTGTGGTGTAGGATTTAAGACATTTTAACAAAAATATTTATATTCTCGGATAGCCAGGCACTACAAATTCAAAGGCTGTATGGGAATGCAACAAACGCCTAAAAATCTACTGGCAAGAAATAAGACTAAAATTAATCTTGGTGTCTGGACACAAAAACCACGAGGGTAATGATAAAGCAATAAATAATGAAAATTTTCTCTAACGAGGAAAATAAATTTGAGCATGGGGCTACAGTTTGACAAGTCACATGCACACTGGACGGCGACTCTGGCGAAAAAAATAATTTTTGTGTAGCGTCTGTCTAATTTCTTGACTTGGGAAGTTCCTTATGCTTTATCTTTCCATAAAAAAAGTCGCAGTCCTCTAACGAGGAAAAGAAATTTTAGCATGGGGCTACAGTTTGACAAGTCACATGCATACTGGACGGCGACTCTGGCGAAAAAAATAATTTTTGTGTAGCGTCTGTCTAATTTCTTGACTTGGGAAGTTCCTTATGCTTTATCTTTCCATAAAAAAAGTCGCAGTCCTCTAACGAGGAAAAGAAATTTTAGCATGGGGCTACAGTTTGACAAGTCACATGCACACTGGACGGCGACTCTGGCGAAAAAAATAATTTTTTGTGTAGCGTCTGTCCAATTTCTTGACTTGGGAAGTTCCTTATGCTTTATCGTTCCATAAAAAAAGTCGCAGTTTTTTCTTATTGCCATGAGATTCTGGAAGCATTGAAATAAAAGACAACTTACTTCATTTTAACTTGGTTTATGTTTTCTATAAATGTTAACAATATTTAATCAAAAATCTTAAGACAATTTTAAGACTATACCTCTTATTCTACATTTCCGTTACATAAGAGTCTTTCATAGTCCATCAGATACACTCTCGACCAAAAATAGTCTATTAAAACTGTCTTCAAGTCCCATTCTAAACCTTTGGTCTCCCATCTAACGCTGTCAAAACTTCCAAAACACAAAAGCCTCAAAAGAGCTGAAGCCTAAAACAAAAAAACAAAAAAAAAACCTCTCAAGAGATTTGTCAAAATTTCCTTTGAAATTTAATTTCGTTTGAAATTTAAATACAACAAAATAGATCTCCCTCCTGTTCATTGGAATTATTGATTTTATCGTTTTCCAAGTAAACTGAAGACACGTCATACGCAGCTTTTTAATACGTCAAACGGAAACAGAACTAATGCCACGTTCTGGCTTTATGCTTTTACAAAAGGAATGATGTTCGATTGCCCGTAGGCAAGATTCAGTCAGTCAGACGATACTCAAAGAAAAAAAAAATAAAAACGTTTTTGTGTACTTTGAAATCGATCTCGAGCTATGAGGGAGGATGTTAAGTTGAATCGCCGACAGAGTTGAATGCTTCGATAGGATTCTTTTGAAATTTATTCACAATGTTTGTCGTGGAAGTTGTTGAAGAACTAGGAGATTTATTATCTTCTTAAAGGTATTTTCTAAAGGTGCGAACAAGCTATGCTCTGGCCCTGTATAGGCTGTTACGCAGATTATTATTTCTTTTTTTTTTTTAAGATGCTGAAAGTGACGTGTCGCTATTCGATTGAAAGAGGCCAACAGCGTGGCTGACTATGTTTTTTGTATTGTGACTTGAAGTGAATTGTTATGAAGAGAACACGTGCTTATTTTAGTCAAAAATGTTTTTTTTTTTAAGAATATTTTTCACGTGATTGTTGCTGACTACAACTTTCGTTGTTTATTTTCTGGATAACTTCGAACGTTTGAAGAAAGTTAGAAACTACTTCTACGTCAAGGATGGATAGAGGAAATGAGAAGTCTCACAGAAGCTATTTTGTTCAGAAAACGCATGAAAACTATCGTATTTTGAAAAGACACTTAGTTAACTTCACTTTAAACAAAATATTAGGTTGTCAAATATCTCCCTTTTGCCTTTTTGTCTTTTGAATTTTCCGGTTATATACAAAGCGCTACAGAGCTCGTATCCAAACTAATCATGCATAGCGTCGTTTTGTAGGTTATGTCAAGATCTTCCAAATGATGTATTGCCAGATACGAGCTCTGCAGCGCTTTGTAGCCGGAAATTTCAAAAGACAAAACGGCGGAAGTAATTTACAGTAATAACGGTACAAGAAAAAAATCTGGAACATAATAACATAAAACATGGAACATCAAATTCTGAGATTTAAATTGTTTTCTTTGTAACTTTTCAGTGCTCGGAGAAAATTATGCCAACCATTGAAAACGGCGGATCGATTGCGGCAGGAAAATTATATAATTTCCGTATTTTGCTATCATTGAAAACGCAAGTGAATAAACATAACAGTAAAGAAGTGTAAAAATAAAAACCTTGATTTGTTGAAGTAAAGAAGTGTAAAAATACATAAATGAATACACTTACGACCAGTATTCTATTCAAATTCTGACGTTTCTTAACCGTAAAGAAATTGATGCGGATTCAAGTTTGCAAAATGATGAAATTGAAAAAGTAAGTAAAATAATTATGAATATTCCATTTCGTAATTACTAGAACAACATGTTTTAGCTAAACAAATCGTCAGCAGTTCCAGGTGTTGGTAGAAGACATGAGGCGAGATCCGGATATCGCCAGAAATCTGTCGAAAAAAAAGTCTAGAGTTCATCCAAAAGTTTTGGTTGAAATTACACCAAGAACTGTTTGATAAACATATAAGTACAAGTTTACTTAGATTCATATTGAAAGAGAAAATCGTTCTCAACTTAGCGAGCATCGGATAACGAAAAAATTCCCTTTCTCCTACTCCTTATTTTTTGGCGAGTTTGTCGACAATCATATCATATACCTTTTCCTTCAAATTCCGAAAAATATGCAATTGTGTCCATAACTCGAAATTATTTTATTTTGCAATTGAGATCAATAAAATTTGAAAATTATTTAATGACAGAATTAGACAGAATACAATTGATACTAAAGACAGTCGGTAAAAATGTTCATCCGATCGATAATGTTTTGCATCCGTCGTTTTCAATGATTGGCATGATTTTCTCCGAGCACTGAAAAGTTACAAAGAAAAAAATTTAAATGCAAGAATTTAAATGCAGTTAGGGAGCTTATATCACTAGTCGAATTTTTCTAAGTCGAATTTCCACGGGATATCAAAGTTCGAGTTAGAGGGATTTTTCGAAAAATTCGAGTTAGAGGGATTAATATTTTTTTTATTTAAAAGCCTTTATTTTATTCAAAAGAGTATACGTGTAAGGAAAAAACGAGGAAATTACTTAAAAAAGCTTGTAATTTTGGATTGTGTCTTTAAATTTGGTGAATAAAGCCTTTTAGAAAAGGACTCCATTTTAAAAAGGCAATGTTGGACTTCATCCGGGCTCTGAAGCAAAGCAAATTGTTTGAGGCCAACCAACAACGCAATGAATAAGCAGCGCAGTTATTCATACAGAGCCGAGCCACAGTTGTGTGCACAAATAACCTGTAGGCTATAGCTCATTTGTGGTTGTGTGTAGACGACGATTATTTGGCCCTAGACGACAATTGTGTTCGCCCAACATGATTGTGCTTCGAGAACTGTTGGCGAATAGTTTCGATTTTCTCATCCTCTTTGGGTTCGATGTTTGCCATATCATCGCCACGCAAATCCTCATTCTTGCTGTAATACAATAATAAGGCAATACATTAATAAGTGCAACCAGATGCGCTTTTTTCTCCGACGTGTTTGCACTAAAAAATTAACATGAAATGAAAGATGTTCATCGTCCAGTTCCAAATTGAGATAGTATAGTGCGTGCTTGATACAAGTTCTGAGAGGAAATTTTTTGTTTATATTTTTGCAATCAAAAAAAAAATTTCGACTTAGAGGAACTGAAAATAGACCAAGAGTCGAAAAAATGTGTGACGTTCGACTTAGAGGATGGATTTTGTATGGAAAATTGAAGGGAATGCCAGAATATGGCGAACAAATTTTAGTTAGTTAGAGTTAGAGGGCTTTTCGACTTAGAGGGCGTTCGACTGTATTTAATTTTATGTGAACTTATTGAAGTTATCAATGACTTGTCTCCCTGGTTCGGCTGTAAAGGTATCGAACGAAACCGCGGCCTCAAATTGCATTCTGATGTTTCTCCAGCAAGCCTAGAAAACGTAAGCTTAAAAACGAAGACATAATTGAATACTTAAAACTTTTCAAATCTACAAATGACAAAATTCTTAACTCTCGAAGGTCGATGTCTATTTCCAAAGTCGATTACCTACCATAAAATCCATCTGCAGTCTTATGTTGCCATATCAGTTGCAGCTGTCTCCCTTTTGCTGGCAACTGTTTGGCTTAAATAAATAAGTGCACACACGATTACGAATTTAGCTCGAAGCATAATCATTTGTGAACACTCCAAGGAACCATAATCCTTACGATTACGTCTTAATTCCCGAAACTAAGCCCCACCCCTCCAAGTGTTAGCGAGAAAAGTATCTCCCCATTCGACCAAAGTCGTCCATGATCCGCTCCTTCCATCTAATATGCAAATCTCTGTATCTGTATCAAAATTTCAGCTTAAACAGTCGTCCACAGCGATTCGGCCATTTCATTGCACATGCCAACAAGACCCCACTGCACCTCCTTCGTCCACCCAGAAAAAAAAGGATAACAAAAAACATCTGCATCCAGTTGAAAGTCAACAAAATTGAACCTCCTTCCCCTGCAACGAAGAGCGAGTATCATCCCTAATGTCCACAATAAGGACACACACAGACGACGACTCACCGCCGGCTAAAATCGATGACCTTGTTCAGCACTTCTCTTTATTACGTAGCAGCAAATCCTCGATTTGATCGCTTTTTAAAAACCTCTGCAGAGCCACCGACCCCGCCGGACGAAAATCGAAATCCGACCAAGAGCGGGTCCAATCTGTTGCCAGAATTTGTATCCTTGTTTTTTTCCTCTCGCCCGGATTCCGTTTTTTTTTTGTGTATCTGCAACTTCTCTGCCATCTCTGCCCATCCCACGGCTGCATCCTTTGAAAGAATTGTATTTTGATTGCCATGTCTACTGCTCGTGTTTCGTGCCGTACCGTGCCCCGCGCCACCATTCACCGCTCTGACTGGAATTTCAACAAATCAAGGTTCCATTCCACACATCAAGGATGTTGCCTGGCACGGTAGTCCTTCGTTCGTTCGAACGCTCGTTCGCTCGCTCGCATATAACAAATCCTTTGCCGTTGAACCGAATGATTTTTAAATTGTTCATTTTGTGCACACAAAGCTGATGGAGAGAACGGACGAAAAGGACGAGTGAGTCGTAAGTGACTGGCAGCAGCAAGGATGCGAACGCATGGATCATGTTCGCGTGCGGAGGGCGAGAGAGCAACAAAGTTATTAATTAGTTGCTTCGCTTGTGTTCACGGTGCACGGCTTGACAGGACGGGTTAATTGCAATCCAAATCGTAAATCAGGGTTCAGTCTTCGGCGGCTTTCGCTTTGTTTTTCATTTTTTTTTTAGTTTGTGGCGGGACTCTCACGAATTAATTGGGCTTGAAATCTAATTAATCATTAAAATGGTTTCACCGGGTCGTTCAATGAACTAGTGTTCCTGTTTGTTGAGCGTGTGGTGGGTGAGGGGAACGTGGGTAATTGACGTTTTTAATTATACGGAAGCCGCATTGAAAATGAATCCACGCTACCACCTGTCGGAAGTGGTTGCAGTGGATAATCCGACATATGTTTCGCGGTACTGCGGAAAATGAAGCGAAAAGTTACGATCTATCTGACAACAAATGGTGATTAATAAATTCGAGTGAGGTATTCCCGGGAAGCCAAAAATTTGTGAATTTTTCATGATGATGATGGAGTGTCATGGTTAATTTTTAACAATCATAATTATCATGGTTAATTATCAGGCATGTGGGACAGTCTTTTTAATGGATGGGGCTTTCATCAAATCAAATTGAAATTACTTGGAAATTACAAAAAAATTGTCAGCAATGTGGGTTCAGGCAAAAGGCTCTCTCGCTGTTATTAGGTCTGCAAGTTGGTTTGGGACTATCTACATTGATGGATAGTTCTGATTCCAGCAATTCAGTTTGGTACCAGTGGTAGGTAGAATTTGAAGTCTAAAGGACCATTTTTTTCTCACGAGCTACGAACGATTATGTACAGTCAGTCACAAAAGTAAGTAGACTACATGAGAATTGCTTTGTATTCATGCACAACAAATTGGACAAAGACTCTACCCAAAAAACTTAAAAGCAGTTTGATTCAAAAATGTCATAGCTTTTTAAAGCAAAAAAAATTATTTCGATCGGATAGTAACTGTAAGAACTATGCAGCAAAAAAAAAACAAAGTCAAAATTTAAATCATAAAAGTAAGTAAGCAGTATACGAAATTCAGCAATTTTACACAATATAAATGAAATTAATATTTTGTGGAAAACTCTTGTGATATCTTAATAAATTACAAGTGAAATGGAATCGAATTCACCAAATTTTGTAATACTTGGAGTGATTTTGGATTTCTGGCGGAGTGTTTTCAGAACAACTTCCGATTATGTTGTATACTGTCTGATATTTCGGCTCAAATGTTCCCCAAAACGTCTAAGAACATTTGAATTGGCTTGTTGTTAATTAATGAGCACATTTTTGAATGAATATTTTTGGCGGCCCCACCTATAGCGAACGACTGACAATCCTTCTGGAGTGCTTCTGTCATGGAAAGCTTTCGAGATTTGCCTTTCGGAATCGGCATTAAACTGTATGTTCCCTGTGTCAGAAATATATCGCGCGCAACACAGCGGAGACCCGAAGAAGCTAGGCTCTGGCCCTGTATGAGCAGTTACGCCGACTATTTTTTTTTTTTTTGATTTTTATTTTTGGATCGTGGTAGAGTTGTGAATTGGCTTCGTGCATTATAAACCAATCGTTTGTTCACTTAAAAGCGCAATTTGGTTAGAGTCATTATCCTGTTAGTGCATAAATGACCCTTTAAAGCTGATCTTGCTAACTTTTTTGGGTAAATTAGTCTTGAGGATATTCAAATTACCAAACTAGCCCATTTTTTTATCTATGGACCAAAAATTTCCAACCCCTGATGCTAATTAATTTAATTTGTATTATTGCTAAATTATTGGAGCTAAACTCATCTCACTCTTTTGAGAGAATTTTTTTGTTCGTGAGTTCCCATAATGCTCATAATCGCGTTACAAAATTTTCGATTTAAATTTTTTTGCCAATTTGAAGTTAAAACTTTGTCTCTGATTTATTCACATCTATTCTTTAAGACTGTGTTTTCAAATTAGCCAGGAAATGATAATTTCTAAAAGCCCTAACCACAAATCATAAGGACAAACATCTAACATAGCCCCAAAAGCCACATAGGATGTTTTTTTTTTTTATAAATTACTGCAGGCAGACCCAAGGTATTTTTCTAAAAAGCCCAAAGTGGCAGCTATGACTTCTTATAAATTGTTATGGTAGATTTCGGTGGGCTGGGCACCTAGCTCGTATGAGCGAAGAGGACCCTGGAAAATCCTTTGCGGTACAATTCATAGTACAAGACAGCGATGCAGACCGCGCTTCCGCTGGAAGGATGGCGTAGACTAGAACGCCCGAAGCCTTGGAGTGCCCAACTGGATGGCGTCGGCAAGGCACCGGGATAGGTGGAAGTGCTTGCTGCAGGAGGGCCGGACCGGACACTGGTTATTGCGCCGATGATGATGATAATGTTATTTTGTTTTTAAAAGGAACAATTAAGAATCTTAAAGAAATGTATGAAGGCAGTTGGATTATTAATTTAGAAACGCTTTTTCTCTAAGTAGCTTGGTTTTGCAAATCTAAATTTTTCAATTGGAGAATACGAAGTTGATTTTCAATTATCATCAGTCTTACATGCAATAACGATGTTAGCTCTGGTAGGGTTTTTGTGAAACAACTACCTAAAACTGATTTTAAAGACTGATCCGATTGCTTCTTCATTTACATTGTTAATAAAATCTCACCAAAACTATGATTGCACGATTATACGTGCTTGAAAGTTGAAAGTGGATGATGGAAGTGTACAAAGGGCTCTTTAAATATATCTTTCGAAATACTCTAAAACCCTATCTCCTGTATCTTCTACATACTTACAAATTTGTAATATAAAGTAATTGAAAAAAATAGACCATACATTTAGCTCTATAAGAAATAATTTTTGGATTATTTAAATTTCTGTATTCGGGTTGCAGAAAGCGATTTAGTAAGTTCCTTTTTAACTCGAAAGTATGAAAAAGGCAGATAGGGTCTTTACGAGATTATGGACAGCATAAGAGTTTATTCTTTTTAAACTCTGGCACCCAATGCACAGTGGTCGAATTCGTCAATCTAGATGGACAAAATTATTTTGCGCAAGAAAAACATTGCAACAAGAAAAACATTGCATTGGTCTCATTGATCGTCAGAGGCAGACCAAATTTGTTTCAGAAAAACCTAAAAGTGGTGGCACCAGAACAAACTGTTTTTTTTTTGTCTATGCAGTCGAATCCTTCTAAGTCATATTTTCAAGGGACATCAAAACTAGTTCGAGGTAGAACGAGTTCGACTTAGAGGATTGGATAGAAAATTGGGAAGGGGAAAGCCAAAATATAGCGAAAAATTTCAAGTTAAAAGAAAATTCAACTTAGAGAGAGCTCGACTTAGAGGGAGTCGACTGTATTTGGATAAAAAGGTTTTTGTGCGTGAACTGCAATCGATTCTTATTTTTAACGAAGCGATAAAAAAAGATACAAACCGTCGGTTTGACAGTTTACCCTTATTTAGAAATCTAAGCATTTTACCTTCAAAACATCTTTTTTGCTTTAAAGTTTTAAAAATGTTTTTCGTAAGATCAAGTTATTCTTTGAACAGATGTTCTTCTAATTATCAACTAAGAGTAAATGAAATGAGTCTTGTGAAAGTTCCACACCAGAACCTGCAAGTTTTTTTTTTTAATTTTTGTACATCGATTGTCCCCAGACTTTTCAACAAATTGCCGTACAGCATACGATGTACTCGCCATAAATCCATTTTCCTCAGAGAAGTAAAAGCATGGCTGTTAGGTTTAAATTATAAAGACATTCTTGATCTGCTTTGTGTTTTGATCAAATTACATTTTAATTCTAACTTTTATTTAAATGTCAAAGACCCCACTCACTCTATTTCTTTGATTTTTTGTTTACCTAATTTTTTTGTCTCATTTCTGTTTACGGTTCTAGCCCCTTACGAGCTATGGATTACAGATATTTGTTTTTTTTTAATGCATTTTGTACTTTAATAAATTAATTTAATATTTTTTTGTTCATCTTACATTATTGTAATTCATAAAAAAAAATATTTTATTTAAAATCGCCAGTCATCTTACATTATTGTAATTCATAAAAAAAAATATTTTATTTAAAATCGCCAGTTTCTTGACGCGAAATTGGGCAGATCATTCTAAAAATTGAAAAAAAGTTGTATGGCGGTCGAAAAAAACTCGTAAAAATTGCTTACATCGACAAAAGGATACCACCTAACAGAATCTGATTTTTCAAGCTTTGAAACCCGGACGTGATTTGTTAAACTTTTGCCCCATTTCAAAGTGAATTATTTTTTTAAGTTAAATTTTCAACATTTAGCTAATTGTACTTTAAAAAAAATACAATGATACACGTTCACAACAAAGTTCTGGAAGTTTTTGGTATTATTCAGAAGCAAATGAAAATGAAAAATATGTGCTGTCTGCGGATGTTTTGTGCCCAGAATAAATTACGACAAATTGAAGAGAACTACACAACACTGTGTACCATTTTTCGATTTTATCACGCGTCTGGTACTTGTTGAGAATACAATAAATTCGGGCAGTTTTAAAAACTCAAAGCATAAATTGGTTCGTGATTTGTTGGTTAAAATTCGGTGGGAAGCAGTCAATGAGAGAGGAACTGCACAAAATTCCCTCTGCTTCACTTAAAATAACAAAGCTTCTCACTAAGACTAGGATCTCTTAGTAATTCTTTTTTTCATTTTAACATCCTGGCTTTCATCAAGTGCCCACTCCCTCGGCCAACAAATCTCCAGCTCGTGCCTCATCTCACAGATTCCCGACGCTGATCCTAGTGGCTCGCTGAATTCCGCGAAACGAGAAGAAATTCCATCGTACTACCTTCTCCATGTTGCTTCCGCCGGTTAATTCCTCAATTTCACTTAATTTCATCTCTCTCACTCAAACAACACAATTCCGAGTCATGCTAATTAAACAACCTTTCATAGTCGTAAGCAGCCATTGTTAAAGCATGCCCATTCGTAGGTTAATCCCCTTTACCCTAGATAGTTTGCTGCGTTCCTTCATCCTCTCATTTCCGTCTATTATTTTTTTTTCTGCTAAATATTTGCTTCTTGCTTAATTTTCTTTACCATTCATTAAATTAGCTTGTATCTCTTCTTTTGTTTTGCACTTACACTAATTTGCAGTAATTCGCTGCTGCAACACAAAAGATATTCGCTCGCTTCTTCTTCGCATCTACTTCTGACAATTAAGAGTTTTGTTCTTCTGTTTTTTTCTTTTTATTTTTTCATATTTGTAAATTAAAAACAAACCAAAAAAAAGGGAGAAATTAAAATTCTAACTTTGGTAAATCTATAAATATATTTTTTTTTCTTTTGTCTTGAATTGCTTTATTGTTTCGTTGCATTACCGTCTTTGTGTTAAGGAATTCTTTGTCTGAAGAGCTATACCTCCTCTAACCTTGTTCGAGATTAATTTTTCAAACAGGGTTGATTCTATTGATGGTCGGAATGGCTACCTCGTCAGGACTTTGGTACAAAAGAAGTTAATTATCAGTTGGGGATGGCTAATGTACAACGAGCATTTTTGTTTGGAGTGTTGTCTGGCCTGAGAAGATCTCTTATAATTTCCTAATTGCTGCTCGGACTTCTATGGAGGAAGCAGGCACTCTGCTGAGAAGAAACCGGCGTTTTAAGGAACTTCATCTGCAAAAAAAAGTAGCTTGTAGTGATTTCTTTCTTCTCGAAAAGTGGGTCGTTGGACTTGGCCAAGTATTTTCACTGAATCACTTGGAAGTCGGAAAGATTTGAAAGTTCAGTGGCCTTGCGGTCGATGAACTTAAACAATCAGAACTCAAACTGAACTCGATCTTCCTGATTGAGGTCTGCGTTTCAAACTAGCTGTTCCTTTATGGTGCTTCCTATGTATTCTGTCTGAATGAAATGACAAAATAAAAAAATTAATTGAATGCTTCTGAAAAGCCTCTAAAACATGTGTTTAGGTCAGGGTTATAATCCGTTCTCATAGAGATGTAAATTCAATCAAAATGACAGCCGATGGCCATTTCGAAAGCAGATTTTCGGCTTCCTGGCTTATTATTGTGTATAGTAGTTTAAGAATATTGAATAATAAAAAACAAAAAAATTAGCATCCACTTAGACACTTGAAGGATCAAAGACATCTATCTGCTTACCCCAAATGATAATTGCCACCAAATTAATTGATCTTTTGAACCGCTGTCCTCGCAAACTCAAAAAGTCAGCCCCTTTCACAATTCCGCTTTTGTTTGTTGAGATAAAAAGTTTTTTTTTCAGCGACCTATGTACCAAACACTCTTCAACCTCATTTCCCATGCCTAAAAAAAAAAGAGACCCAGCCTTCTCCCTTCACAAAGTTATAAACATTTCTCATTAAAAGAAAGATAATACCCCGGCAAAAAGGGATATTCTCTAAGGCGTTTAAAAAAGGAAAAACAAAAAAAAAAAAAGAAATCCGCTGTATCCTGCGGACACGCAGTCTATATCCGGGCATCGACACCCGTGCCGGCACGATGGTGTTGAAATTCAAATTAATATCTGCCACCTATCATCTCCTTTTATTTCGAATTTTTTTGTTTTCATGAAATTTAAAAAAATAAAAATAAATTATGTCCACGCGAAAATAAATGCCGGTTGTGCAATTCGTTTTTTTATATTCGTCCACTGCTCTTAACTTTTTTTTTTTTTCTATCCAAGAGAAAAGTATGACAGGACTATAAAAGGATATTTATTTTTTCGATATTGTTGTTACTGTGTTTTCTTTTTTTTATGTTCTACTAAAATAATAAACATCACTTATTTGGAAGTATTATTTGTTGGTTGAATGCCGAGGTTCTTCTACCTCGTCGATAACAAACAACAAAAAAACAGGGAACGGGTGAATGAGAGGAGAAAAAAGGACTCCTTACGCTCGAGGACATAGAAGCGTTTGAGAATAATTTTTTAAATTAAAAAAACAAACAGACGGTTGTTGGAAATTTTATTTTTTTATTCCAATGACTTGGTTTTTTATCAGCTTCGTTTAGGTGGACATTATGGATAAGGAAAAAAAATATATCCACGAACTTGGGTGATGTGGTGAAGAGGAGTTGCTGTGTTGAGTGGGTTGGATTAACAGGAGAGTCGATGACGCGATTTGGTCAAGGACACTGCGGTTCTTCGTCTGCAATTCTAATTTATTTTTGTTCCGCCTGCATTTCTATCAATTTAGTTGCCGGTGGAGATTCTCTTTCTATACAATACGAGATGGAAATACTCTTATTGTACAGAGAGAAGGAAAGATCTTTGAAGTTTGTAGAAAACAGAAATAAAAATGATAAAATATTTTATTTTCATTTGTGAACGTGCTATTCATATTAGTGTAGGTCAATAGAAACTGGTTGAATAAGTTCAACTAATTAATATTTCCACAATTTAATTAATTCACATACCTAATGGCTACAAGACTTTCATTTTCTAGAGAAAACATAGAAATGCCTGATACAATTGAATAAGCTTTACCTAGTCTGTCTTGAAACACTTTTTTTTTCTTTACTTAGCTGTCTTTAATTTACTGTCCTTTTCTTTTCTGCCTTATTGCCGTTTACTTCAATATTTTTGCTTAAATTCTCGGGGAACCAAGATTTTATTAAAAGTCTGCACTCTGTTTTTCCAACTTGAGGGACTCTCACTAAATTCTGTTTTTCTTAAATTAAATGTTCTTTTATGGTTTTATGCGTAACAACCCGCGGAGAGACAGAGCCTAACTTTTCGCACCTCCACGGTGTTTTGCGCGTTGTAATTTGGCACATATTTTAGGTTTTTAAACTATTGCTAAAATTTTGTTCGATTGCTGAACATCAAATTTGCAAAATAAACTAGTGGAGACTTTTCAACATCTATTGAATCTATCAAAGTTTCAGCGCACAGTGCTTCCCCAGCAAAAAAAAGGCGTTTTTGTTTTATTTTGTAAAGCTGAAATGATTTCTGGATTTAACATATTGAAAAACTAAGAAAGAACATTTTTTCTGAACTTCGATGCCCTGTTTCATTGTACCATTACCCCGAAGTTAGAGTTTTGAAATTTTTGAAAAAGTATGAACTTTAATAAACAAATTTGATGCTTAAAAAATTTAAAGCACAATCCCTATCTTAGAGATACATAAGCCTTTTTTAAATATTCTTTACAAAACGCACAAAATAGATTTTTGCATAAAGGAACTTTTCTGGATGAGTACTCCAGTGATTGAGGGCCATAAAAAAATTGCTACAAGAGGCTCCAACAGGAGATCTATATTTTCTGAAAGCTTGAAGTATTTTATTTCGATAGCTTAAGAACTAAAAGTCACTTCTAATCAATTTTATAGAGCAGCACGTTTAACGCTTTTAAACTAAACTAAACTAAAATCGTACAGTTTGTTACAATATGAATTTTATTCGCTGAAAACTGATAAATATTAGCGCAATTGCAGAAAAGTGTCTTCATTCATAAAACCATTCATGAAACCCAATTTCTGTCCATTTAATTCTGCGTCAAACGTCTCTTAGAACGATAAGAATACTCGAGATCTTTTACTATGTTGTTTTTTTTGGTAAGCTTAAAAAAAAGTATTTTCCTGTGCATAATTAGGTGCAGTCATCGTGTTAAATACAACGATGTCTAAAATTCTAGTACAATTTTAACTTATTGTTAGTGGGAGGTAAATTTTGTGGAAGAGCTTCAAAGAGTTTCTGTTGATGTGATGTCACAACATGCTTGTCTTAAAATACTTTTTACTGGTAATTCTTTTCTTTTTGACTGTTTTTGGTTTTCTTGGATTATAAAACCATTTCTAGGCAGTGTCGCAACAGGAATAATATGTGATATTAGCCTCATATTGTCAACACAAGTGATTGATGACTTGACGAATTGCAAATTACTTTCCAAAGTACTTCGACCTCAAGTGTGATAGTGACTAAAAAAAAAGTTGCTAAATTTCAGAGCTATAAGTTGTATATAAGCGTTATCCTGCTCACTTTCCCAATAAACGCCGCAGCTTTATCAGAAAAAATACTCCAAAAACTTGTTTCCCGAGCACTTCTGAGAACTATTGATTGTTCTTCACTAAGAGCATTGAACTACCTTTGCTGTTGCTCTTCTTCTTTTCTCCTACGTTACAATGTTAATACATCCAGGAAAATCGAAAAACGTGCGAACCTCCACATGTGTTCCTCAAAAAAAAAAAAAACAAACACTTCATCACTTCACTCTCGGTTTCTTCTGCATTTGTCTTTTACCACTCCTTTGAATAGTTCTAATCTGTCAAGGAAAACATCGATTCCAACACCCCCACTTGATGAAGCTGCCAACAAGACAACAAGTTCAGTTTTTCCCTGAACTCACATAACACGTCACTTTGAACTTTCTTTGACCTTTCCGAGAATAAGTCATTGACTGTCATTTGCATGATGCATTGCAATTCGATTGCATGCTTGAACCATGAAAAAGGTAATCAGTATCGTATGCAAAACTAAACAGTCAGCGGTGTTTTTGTTGGGTTACTTTATTCAGCAAACAACAATTGCTATCGAATGCTTTCAAATACCTAAAGTGAGGGCGCTATTAGTGAAAGAACGTGCTGAGAGTGTCTTCGAAACGTTGAACGAAAGCGAAACACGGTGATTTTGACGTCGAAGACCGGCATGGCGGTGGAAGAGAGAAGGTTTTCCAGGATTCGAGCCATTATTTGATCAAGACTCGTGTCAAACGCAATCGAATCAAATGCAAAACGAGTCATAAATGTGTAACCAATTTATTACAATAAAGCCTAAGTTGTAGCAAAGTGGTAGTTGATTTGATTGAAAATTAAAACACCTAATAATTCGATTTTTATCGGACCAGGGAACAACTTCGAATTACAGAGGTCTTGGAATTATGGAGACTTCAGAAAAAAAAATATGGCTTACTTTTGTCAGGTAAAATAAAATAAATAAGTAATCTGCGTAATACCCCATCAGAGCCCAGTCATTTTGCGCCTCCACTGTGTTGTGCGCATTGTAATTTGACACATGTAATTTTCGTTACGTACGCATTTCAAATAGGGGTTGTCAAAGAAAAACAAATAAATTTGACTTTGAGTTATCATCATCATCATCTTCTTGATCAATGCACTCAGAAGTGATCTCCAGGCAATTCGATCCTCCACCGCCGACTCTAACTCAGGAAGACTTCGAATTAAATGGCAACATTTTCGAATTAGAGATGTTATTTTGCACAAAAGTAAATTGGAATTAATAAAAGAAACAAATTGAATAGGCTTTCTTCAATTTACAGAGGTTTTTTTCATGAGACTGTGAGAATGTTTCTTATTACAGAGGTTTTCAAATTATGGAGATTCGATTAACAAGAGTCAACTGTATGTCGCACACAATACAATGGAGGTGCGAAAAACGTAGGCTCTGGCCCTCTATGCGCAGGTTATTATTATTTGTTACTTTTGCTACTATTGTTAAAGAGGCTGCTTTACCAATAAGTTCGACAACTCTTGGCCCATTTTTTTTTATCTAAGTCAACACTGGTAGCTTACGATTGGAAAAGAACAATTGCTTTCTTTGTTCTAAGGAATTGCTCTCAGAGTATTTTCTTGGTGTTCTTCCAGAGTGACAGCTGTTCACAAGTTTTAGAATATCAGTCGGGTGATTTAAACTCTGTGGTTATCTACTAAATGGAAAAGATTTGATTGGAAATTTAAAAAATAGATTGAAAGTCCCATTTCATCGAAATCTGAGGAGTCTTATGAAAATCGAAATCCTTTTTTTTAATATAAATTTTTAACTCTCTGCAACATTAAGCATAAAAAATCGAAGTTAAAAATGATCCACTCACCATTCAGAGTGGTCATTCTCATAAAGGATTAATGCCTTGCGTACGATTTAAAGAAGCATCCTTCGCTTCCATTATCCCACTTCATCCGTCATTATGGACTCACCGAAGTGATAGCGTCCTCACACACTCAGATTTCAGTGATTGCATCTCCATTCAGTGGTCACTAGCGCAGAACTTCGTCGGGATTGGTAAATTGGTTTTCTTTGTTCGCTGACGTACTTTTGTGTGCGAGTGCTCCTCCGTCGCCTGTCATTTCGATCTTCGACGTGGCGTGGCGTTGTCCCACGGGAGCATTTACCTCCGTGGTTCTGCATTCGTATCTTGTGTGGTGGCGATGTCATTGTTCACGAGTGTGTCTTCGTTTGAAGCTGTCAAAACAATACCGCGTTGATCGAATGGCGGATGTGGATTGCCACGACAACGTACCACCCTTGAGATGACGTTTGAAAATTAAGTGTTCCTTTGAAATCGTCGTCCACTGTGAGCTGAAAAAAAAAATTATTGCCATTGGAATATGATCTACGACCCGGACATAAAAATCTCAATAACGTCTTCACACACCCGCACCGAATTGGCAAAACAACTTTGTTGCCAAACACACGCCTCTCTCCTCCGTGCGGATAACTTGAAAGGACAACCAAACAACCGGGCAACAAGGACAATAACATATTTAAATTGGAATTCTATAAAGAACACATGGTGACCACTACAGCTGACCTCTTCAAAAGACAACAATATACAAAAAGCCTTCGAACAAAGGACACGGACGCAGATGGACACATGCCATCCTTCACACACACCGACACACAAGAAAAACCAACCAAAAGTCTCAATAAAACTTTTCCACTCGAGTCGAGATCGAAAATTATATTCCTCTCCTCCGGCGGAGAGGAAGGGAAACCATCCGCCATTGTTGCTGCAGCTCGTAATGAGTTCCGAGGCGGTGGGCTGTGTCTCGCATCGACTGGCCTACATCCTAACAGGACATGCGGTTATTGTCCATTATTTTAAGTCTATTTATCATTGTGAGGGCTCGAGTGGAATGTCCTCCAACACAGAGTTCGTATGTGACAGTTACGTGAACTCCTTGCGATAAGCAAATGCCAAAGGAGTGAGCCGCTCAAAAAGGATCCTAATGAGAGTCCTGTTGCGGTAGTGCACTGTTGCAAACAACAAAGATGAGGAAAAAGTTTATAACTTATCACCGTTGTGAATGGAGCTCGCCAATGCTGCCAGATCGGGTTCATTTGCGGTGGTGGCGTGTGCATAATCTGGGAAAACTTTCCATTGGTGGGTGATGAGGCACACGCCTTTCTTTCGGTCGACCGGACCAGAGCTTGTTTTGGTAGTTAGCTCGGCATTGCAGAGGTTGGAGATTTATTCTGGGCGGGAGGGGTTCTCATTTTGTGGCCAAGAGAAAAGTTTTCCAAGTGCCTATTTATCAGGAGGCTCGACACTGGCGATTGTCTTAGAGGAGTGGAATTTATTTGGCAGGTCATCAAGGTGGTGCTGGGTATTTTTGGAATCGTTAAATCAAAGTTTTGGTCATAAGCAGTGAGGTTTAAGGGAGATAAGAGCGTGTGCTAGTTGGCTGAAGGGGGGTGGCAGGATAATGACAGAGTTGAGTCGTTGACCGATAACTCTAGGGCATCCTGTCCAACTGTCAACTGTCGGTTATTGGACTCTCTGCCAAAGTGATTGTCTCTGTGCAAATAGGCCGGAGGTTGTCTCTTAATTAAGAGGTGTGTTTTAAAATGGTTTTGTTTCATTTTAATGGTGTTGAAAATTCAATATTTGTTGGCAGTTGACACTTGTTATGGTCTACACCAGTAATGCCATATAGGGTCTGCAATCCGTGTTTTTTTTTCTAGAAAAATACAGTCAATTGAATTTAGCTTCAATGATTCGGCTTTCAATCAAAATAAAAAGCGTTTAAAAAAATGTTTCGAAGAGTAAGTTAGTCAGTACTAAGAAAGATTGAGGTTTTTAGGTAGGTTTTTGTTTCTATAATGATATGAACTTGTTTTTTATATTTTTTCTTATGAATGCGATGTTTTAATCTTAAATTGCTTCAATATTGCAAAATTGAAATGGAATTTGTACATTTTGAAGCTTAAATGTTATATTAGGTTGTCATTTGTATCATTTGAAAGGTCTTGACATAACCTACAAAACGACGCTATGCATGATTAGTTTGGATACAAGCTCTGTAGCGCTTTGTACATAGCCGGAAAATTCAAAAGACAAAGTATTGGCGGAAGGGAGATATTTGACAACCTAATATTATAAAAGTGTGAACACTGTTTCGGGTGGCAAACTTAATTTAAATAAAAAAAATGAATACTTAATTTTATTTGGTAGTAAAACTTTAGTCGTTCCCATCTTCATTTCTGTTATTATTCGAACCATAATCTGATATTTCTCACTCATTTTCTCTGTGACTTTGGCCATATGACAAAAGAAATTGAATAATTTCAAAATTATTACAACGTGAAAGAAGAAATCCTTCTAATCGCGTTCATTCCATTAATCCAAAAAGAGCAAGAAATGGTTTCCTCTCAAAAGTACGCAGAGCATTTTTGCACAAGTGAAAAAGTCCCTTCATACTTGAACTTCCTTAATTATCCAGAAATAATTTCAAAAGCATAACTTCTCCTGAAATAGACCCCCCAGGCCAAGACGTTTTGCAACACCAAAGGCGTCTCCTTCTTTGACTACAACCGATTACTGGAAAAAAAAAAAAGAAAAAAACACTCCCGACTTTCTTGTAATTATCCATCCTTGACCCTACGACAAGAAACAGAAACGAAACGTTTCGGATCTCCTTCCCGTCGCTTAATTCTTTTAATTTAAATAATGGTTTATCTCCAGCAAACAGGACATAAACCTAGCAGCGAGAGTATTTGCATTCCGAACCCGTTTCGTTTAACTATCTTTTCCGTCGTCGTCGTCTCCTGGAGCCAGCGCATCCCATAAATACTTCAAAAAGTTACCCGGACTCGTAATCTAATTCTTGTTTTAATAATTGCCCCAGTTTCAGTCGTACTCGACGGTGTTCCCGGAACAAAGGATATTTTCACTTTCCACACCTTGACCTTTTTTTTTTTTTTGTTGGTTGGTTGTAGTCCTGGCCACCGCCACCACGTTGTGTGGTGCACCGATAGAGACGCCTGGCAACGGCGCTGCTTTAAACTATCAGCACGGGGGTAAATTTATATTCATTCCCATTGTGCCGTGGCCGTTGTCCTGTGGGGGATTCGACGAATCCCTGCCGTGTGGGTACATTAAATTTCTTTCGCTTTTCTCGTGTCCTCCTGAGCCCGCCTCATCGATTTACTGCACGAGCAAAAAAAAGGATTCATGCCCGACACGAGCGCGAAACCACCTCCGACGGCGGTTGGTAGACAAACGACTGCTGGTGCCTTAAGTCACACAGAGGAGGACCAAACTCCGTATATCATTCTGGTGCAGCGTGCTCCTTCGGTGTCGTTTATAATAAGGAAGCAAAAAAAAAACAAAAATTCGGAGAATTAAGTTTATTATTTTATCGTCACCGTCACCGTCGCCATTGTTGCCGTTACAGGTGGTTGGCAGGATACAGAGATGGTGGTTTCTTCTCAAATGTGTCGAGCGGAAATAAGTAATTTATTGTTAAGGCGGATTGCCATTCTGTTTGTCTTTTTTTTTCACTCAACCCTCTTGATTAATCGAATTAAATGAGGATGCGGAATTGTTTTTTTTTCCTCAACCTCGCTTCCCGATGAATCGAAACAAATATTTTTAATGACTTCCGTTTGTTACTCCAAACGAGAGAAAGAGAATAAGGCAAAATCCTGAAAATCAACAACAAAAAAAAAGGGAAATTCGGGTAAAAAAAAAAAAGAAAAACGAATGAAGGACTTTCTCTGCGGGCTACATTTAACGTTTTCGCCCATTTTCAATGGATTCCCTATCGATAATTACTGACGAGAGAGACGAAAAAAATGGCTGTGTCCATCGTAATGAAGTCGCCATTGCCCTACGGAGAGTAAATCAATTTGTATTTCGTGCATAATTTGGGAGGTTAACAGCATGCCTAAGGGAATAATCATTTAAAGGACAAAAAAAAAAGAAAAAGGACGAGGTTCGCCTTGGAATGAGTGGGTGCTTTAATGACTTGGACAAAAAAAAGGCAGTGAAAAAATGCGATGGCTTTAAGAGTTAGTCAAATACAAATACGAGGGCTTAAGTTAATCGGTTTTGGAAGAGACCTGAACGTTTTTAATATGAAAACGAAGTACTTTCATGATAGTTGGCTCCAGCTAACTGAGATCAGATCTAGATGTAGGAAGGAGAATGTTTACTTACGAAACGTATGGCTAAGTTAGAGCAAGTTCTCCTCCTTAGCTCAATAATCACACTGAAGAGCGTAGAAAGTGTTGCATCCAACACTTTACAACACTCGCCATCAAGTGAACCGAATCGCCATGATTTAGAACTAATGTCAAAAGAATTCCTGTGGATTTTCTGGTCGCCGCGCCGGACACGTTGTGTTCGAAGCCAAATTTCTTTTCCTTTTTAGGGTTTCGTTTCAAAGGAAAAACGAAACCCTTATAGAATCACTTTGGTGTCCGTCTGTCTGTCTGTCTGTCACTATTACTTATTTTTAAATCAATTTATTAATAAGTCACTGAAGTTCATTTTATAGTAATCATTCAGTTGGTTTCCATGATCGTAACAGATAGAGAACAAGTTCGGTCGGCTTGGAATCTTCAAAAGAATATACGATTAGAGTCAAAAGAAAGTCCACACTCATGTTTCGATTTTCAAAGACTCATAAAATAGGTTCTGGTGCTCCGATTTCGGGACTTTTTTGGTTGGTTTTTTGGATGCCTAGGCAAGTAAATGATTATCTAATTCGTGGTAATTCGTGGAATATTTCGCTAAGTAGGTCTCTAAACGGTAGATTTCAAGAAAAATATCTTCGACGTTGAATTGAGTGGATGATTGGTATAAAATTCTTGTCGGATTGGCTTGATCCCAAACTGCGCGACTTTTTTTTACTAAAAAAATATTTTTTTTATATAATTTATGGCAGCAAATACCAGAATGATATAAGGTTGTCAAATATCTCCCTTCCGCCTTTTTTTCTTTTGAATTTTCCGGCTATGTACAAAGTGCTACAGGTCTGAAAGGTCGCTGAAAGGTCTTGACATAACCTACAAAACGACGCTATGCATGATTAGTTTGGATATTGCGTTCAACAGTTATAGAGGTGTAAACATGGAGTTCACTAATGCCGAGATTCGCGTTATTTTAAAGTTTTCCTTCGTTAAAGGCAAATCCGCTAGAGAAACGTTCCGTGAGATTAATGGTGTTTTGGGTGATGGTACTTTATCATTTCGAACCGCGGAGGAATGGTTTGGACGATTTAGAGCCGGTGAAAACGACACCATGGATAAGCCAGCCAGAGGAAGACCTGTGACGTCGAATCATGGAAAACATCGAGTTAGACCGGCATGTGGCATCTCGTGACATCGCCCAGGAGATGAGAGTTAGTCACTAAACCAATTTAAAGCATCTGCAGAAGGCTGGACACAAGAAAAAGCTTGATGTTTGGGTGCCGCATGATTTGACGCAAAAAAACCTTCTGGACCGAATCACCGCCTGCGATATGCTGATGAAACGGAACAAACTCGACCCATTTTTGAAACGGATGGTGACTGGCGACGAAAAATGAATCACATACGATAATATCAAGCGAAAACGGTCGTGGTCGAAGGCCGGTGAATCGGTGAATAGTGGCCAAGCCGGGATTGACGGCCAGTAAGGTTTTGCTGTGTGTTTGGTGGGATTGGAAGGGAATCATCCACTATGAGCTTCTTCCATATGGCCAGACGCTTAATTCTACCATCTACTGCGAACAACTGGACCGCTTGAAGCAGGCGATCGACCAGAAGCGTCCAGAATTGGCCAACAGGAAGGGTGTAGTGTTCCATCAGGACAACGCCAGACCACACACTTCGTTGATGACTCGTCAGAAGCTACGGGAGCTCGGATGGGAGGTTTTATCGCATCCACCATATAGCCCGGACATAGCGCCAAGTGATTACCACCTGTTCCTGTCCATGGCGAACGCCATTGGTGGTGTGAAGTTGAACTGAAAAGAGGCTTGTGAAAAGTGGCTGTACGAGTTCTTCGCAAATAAGGACGGGGGCTTCTACGAGTGGGGTATTATGAAGTTGCCGTCTAGATGGAAACAGGTTATCGAACAAAACGGCGCATATTTGAACTAAATCCGATCACTCTAATACTTTTTATGAAGCATTGGATGAAGAGCAAAAAAGCGGAAGGGATATTCGACAACCTTATAATAAAAAAAAACCTTATTCTACGCGAATTGGCATGATTATTTCTGCAAAATATATAAAGCAGATTATCTACAAAGCTTTACAGAGTAAAGTTATGATCCATAGTTTATGAAAGAAGTAAGAATTGAGTTTTATCTGCGCAGTGTAGAAGTTAGTAGAATCAGCGTTTGGATACTTTAAAGCTATCTTTGACACAAAAAAGTGACAGGCTTCGTGCTTATTGTTTTGAGTTGTTGGCCTTGTTATTAAGGTGTACACTTTCTCTTGAAGCTAAAAAAATGAAGTATGTTTGGTTACCTTTCTGTTAAATTTTTTCTTTTAGATCTATTGTTGTCTTTTAATCAGTTTTACAGAATTAAAAAAAATAACCTTTTTAAAACTAAAAAAAAAGTTCTAAGATCGGAGCACAAGAACCAATTTAATGAGTCAGAATGTTCGAAATGTAGGTGTACACTTTCTTTTGCCTCGGACTGTAGCTGTACGTATAGTATTGTAAAAAAAAGCAGTTGTTTGTGGACTCTATTTTAGCCACTGTTTGATTCAGTTGAAACCCCAAACTCAGAGTAAGATCGTTTGCGTCTGTCACTTTATTTAGTTGACTTGCAATAAATAGAAAGACATTCTAAAATTTGTCAAGTAAATATTTTTTTTGGAAAGAAAGCCATGAGTGTGTATGGAACTTGCAAGTAGAAGCTCTCACAATTTCCAAATCCTTCTATAGGCTACGAGAGAACAAAAGCTCCAACACATTGAATCGGTTTTTGTGGACAAATTTCATAGAAACTCGCCCCACTACAAAACGATTTCCCATTGTCCCACTAAAAATTATCGACTCCAATCTCCAGAACTCATTCCACACAATCCGCCCTCCTCCGAACAAAGACCCCAAACCAGTCCAAGGTCCTTTCTACGAAGTATTTACACTAAGCCCCGTCGTCGTCGTCCACAGAAAATTAACATCGATTCGCACCTCCTAAAGGTGACCACCACTTGATGATTTCGCCCCTCACTCATCTCACGAAGATCTCGAATTTGGAGCAGAAATTTATTCGCTTTGGGAGCGAACCTGCTCCGAAGCAACAACATTTCTCACCGTTAATTAGGAGGTTGAGGGAGGACACTCTAAGCCCACCCAGGCGGTCCACCGGCTGACAGCCTTTTATGCGACATTAAAAATTCAACATCGCAACACAGCAGGGAATTAAACACCAAATAGCTTTTTGCTTCGCGAAATAATTGCTCTTGGCGAAGCGAAAGGACGAAGGACACTTTTATGTGAATATTTTATTTTTGGTTTTGTTTTTTTATTTTTGTCCTTTGCTCTCCTGTCCCGATGTTATTATTTTCCAGACCAGCTCAATGTGTGGCATTGTGTCCTTTGTTCATTACCAAAAAAATAACCAGAGAGTGGAGAACAGCAAAAAAAAAAGAAAATTTCTTATTAAATGGTGTTCCGTGGTAATGTTGGCACAATGCGCCCGCGATGGAGGAGCTAGAAGCCAACCCCTACTTGGCGGGTCCCGTCTCCGTGCGTCTCCTGGTCGGTGGGGTAGCCTTCAGTCATTTGCGCATTGTGCTCTGGATTTCTGAGGTTTTTTGTTTTTTCGAGCATCCTGGGAATTTAGTTTGTTTGCCGGAGAGGGAGTGAGCTCTTTCACAACTTAATCAGATAATGAATATATTTTTCATTTGCGTGGAGGGTTCTTCAGCCCCAGCTGAGGGGGTGGGAAAAGCATGTGGTAGGCCGGATGGTTTATGTGGCGGAACAATGCGGAGAGAGGTGAGATCTGGATCTCGTTTGGGGTATAGGTTTCGGGATTAATTAGCTTCCTGTGAACGAAGACAAATGAAATGTTTTGAGGAAGTATTCACCGCATCGCGAGACGGTGATGGGTTTTTAATTAGATAAAAAATTCTTTCGGCTTTGTGGCACGCATGTGGAGTGGTTGTACACAGCAATGTTGTTGAGTTGATGCTGTTTTTTGAAAGTAATTACTCTCTGTCGGGAAAAGTAGGTCAGCAGTAAAATGAGAGGTCGTGGGTGTTCCTCAAAGAACTCTGCTTGATGTCACAAACGTTTGACAGCTGAAGCTCACACCCTTGTGACATTGCATACTTATCAGAAATACAACCTACGAAAAATTCCGCGGCAATATTTTTATCGCGTTCATCTTTTTTTTGTGGGCCTTAACTTTATCATCGAAGCATGTTTAAATGAATACTGGTGATTAACAAAAACATGTCCAGCCATTTAAAAAGTTTTTTTTAACATCGACTTGATGGCCGATGCAATTCCTCAAACAAAAAACCGATTGCTACACGACCTTGGCAAGCGTTTCCTTCTGGCAAAAGACATTATGTGTATCCAAAATTGAATCCATCCTCTTTATTTGTATTTTTCTGCTTAACTATCACATCGGCTTAGTATTTAATTTTAAGTTTCTCATTAATTGTATCAGTTATAAACGCGGAATAGCCACTTTGTAGCGTTTCTTTTCTTGCGATCGTAAATACTTAACAATCAGTAGCAGCACTTTTGTCATAGATTTTGCTTAAAAGTTTGTTACTTTATTGAGCTACAGTCGACCACTGCTGTGGTTTGTGTAGTGAAACCAAAACCAAAAACCGCACGTCAAATCCAAGTAAACCTGATTTTATTCCGTATTATTGCGTATACGATCGAGTGCACATTCAAAAATCAAAACCTCATTAAAATCTTTCTCACCACCTACCTCTTCACACCATTTTCAAAAATTCAAATTCAAATCCTGAGCACCTCACCCCAACTCAGCCCACAAAATTAATCACAAACACTAAGAGCATGTCGCAGTTACCTAACCAGTAGAAAAAATAAAACTTTTTCACATGCAAAACATCTGCCCCAAAGTTATCCCATTTTTCCCGGCGTCACACTATCAAAGAAATTATTTTTCACCCATTTTCCGCTCAAGTACCTCATCGTCACACATGTGACCTCATTTTCCAAACGCGAATGCAATCGTTTTCCATATCCATCAGAGCGGAAGGGTTGTTGGTATGGTCCTTCTGCAGGACCCGTTGCAACCGATATTTTTTTTTTTTTTTTTGTTATATTTTCTTTTTTTTTTGAAATCCCACAGTAATTTCAGTAAATGGCCATTTTTCGTGGGAGTCCACGTTTTTCCGGGTACCGTCCAGGTGCATTGGCGTTTTTTATGCCGCCACCTGGGCAATCGTTTTATTCCACTTGAACACGCACGTACGGAATTACGCTTCGCCTGGCGTTGGACGAGGTGACATTTGCAATGCGGTGGGGATTTGTGGTTGGATGGTGTCCTTTTTTTTTTCCCCTTCAGTCGGGAATAGTGGGATCTAACACACATACACACGAGAGGGGGGATGGAATCAAATCAGCGATAGATTGAGGGCGTGCTTTTTGTTGCGGTCGATGGCTATTTGAAAGTACGGGCATTGTCCTGGAACCGGAGTAATTGTTTTTAATTCTCGTCAATGGACGGTCATCAGAGGTTAAGTTTCACTTTGCGGTCGTTGAAATTATAGAGGATCAAGAGGGTGTATCCTCATTGACCTGCAATTTACAGGCGAGCTAAAAGGTAACAATCTTTTTGCGATCAAAAGCAGTTGGCGACGGAAGACGATGTTGTCGTGAAAATACAAGAGATTGGTTGTCAAGCAATCACATTGCAAAAAAAGGCGTTTTGGAAGTTGTTGACGTTCATTATGAGGCGGTGATGTGGGCATTACTTCTCTCATGGTGTCTTCAAGAAGGCAGGGCTCAACGTTTTTTCTGCCCTTTTGTGGCATTTAAGAGCTGTGAAATATTGCCAACGTACATAAAATTGAGGAATATCCTTAGGGGAACTTGAAAATCTACTGCATATTTTCTTTGATCTCTTTTTTTAGTTCGACAAAAGGTCAAATAAACCGACATCAACTTCGCATTTAAGCCCAACACTACGCCTTTTTTTTACTAAAAAAATGTATATAATTTATTGCTGCAAATACAGAAATAATAATAAAAAAAAACATTAGTCTACTTAAATATACGATCAGAGTCAAAAGAACGTTTGCACCCTTATTTAGATTTTCAAGGACTCATTAAATAGGTTTTGGTGCTCCGATTTCGGGACTTTTTGGTACAAGCTGATTAGTAATTCGTGGATAATTTTGGTCTCTAAACTTTAGATTCCAAGAAAAATATCGTTGACGTTGATTTGAGTGGATGATTGGTATGAAATTCTTGTCGCATTGGCTTAAATCTACATTGCGCGACTTTTTTTCCTAAACAAATATGTTTTATATAATTTATGGCTGCAAATACCAGAAGAATAATAAAAAAAAAACCCTTAGTCTACGTAGAAAAATGGCATGATTACTCCCTTCATGAAATATAAAGTAGATTATTTATAAAGCTTTACAGAGTAAAGTTGTGATCCATAGTTTATGAAAGAAGTAAGAATTGAGTTTAGCAGATCAGTGTAGGGTTAATGGCGTTTGTAGATGAAGAAAAAATCAGCTGCGAGAGTCCCTGAACGACACCAAAAGTTCTGCGTGGCTCTTTTGCTTCAAAATAAAAAACCCCCTGAAAAGTTAGTAATTTGCCATTCAATTTCCATCTTCTTTCTGACACCTCGACCTCACATTAGTATCCACATGTCACACACCCCGGTGACCCACGCACACCCAGAGCATGTCTCATATCAAAACATCCAACTAAAACAACTCCAACAATAAGCCACTCTGAAATGCACACAACTCCACCTCACCCGAAAATATCAAAATAAAGTTTTTCCCAAGGATGAAGTTTCATGCAACTTCTTTCTTTTTTTTTTTGCTTCCCTGACGAGAGAAGGAGCATCATCCAATCTATTTGCAAAAGGCATGCTGTGCGAACTCGAAAGAAGTATCTGTCAGCGACAGGCGTCAGATAATAATTGAAACTTCGATAACGCGCAGTCGGTGTGGGTTTTTGGGCGTTGTGTGAAACTTGTTATTATACAAAATAAATGGGCCATCGTCAAAATGTTGAAGTAGGAGCATACAGCTCCTTCAACTCTTTTATTTGATTTTTGTCTACGAGTTCTCTGTAAGCACAGGTCATGACACTTTCTCGGAAGAAGATCCACTCCTCTACGGAATTACAATTAAAAATTCAACAACGACACGGGTGGAGTGGGATTTTTCTTTCTTAGTTTCGTTGTGTCCTTCCTTTCAATAAGTACAGTTTTATCTCCCCGGCTTAGGGTAGCGCCATTGAATAATTTAAGAGTGGAAAGAAAGTCAGAACCGAATCCGCTGAGTTCAGGGTTTCGGTTAATTGCGTGAGAATTTGAGGACTGAAATTCATTTCGTTTGAGTGGTAGGAAATATTCACCATCCAATCGAATGACAACACTGAACCGCTGTTATGCAAGTGCAAGGACTCGTTCTCGCCCCAAGTCAAGGACGATTGAGGTTGACAATAGAATTTGATGTGATACATTCATGTCCTTCTTTTTTGAAAGATTTCTTTTTTCCACTGGAGGTGGAGATGTTTTAATTTACGGTTCTCGCTGAGGACGAGTTGAATGACTTTTTGACTAATTTGCGAGTCAGAAGGTCCTCTGAGGATTCGATTCGGAATTCAAAGTTTGGTTAACAAGTTTTTAATTAATTCATAGGAAAGTTTTGTTTTAATTGGGCGGGTGGTGAGGTGGAATTTTTTTTCTGTTTCCTTTGCAATTGAATGGATTTGGGGGGGATTTGGTAATCGGGAAGCGCTTGTTGCTAGTTGCGATTGGAGTGGAAATTGTGCGAGTCTTGAGTTGAACGAATCTGTTTGTCTGAGTTGGGAGTTGGACAAAAAGAAGTGTGTTTGTTAAAACTTGGGAAAAACTTTTAGTTCAGTGGACAGACTGTTCATGAGAATGTCTAATCTAATCAGTGGTGGATTTTTTTTTGGAAAACGCAGAAACTAGACAAGCCTCAAATACAATGAATGCCGTTTCAAAACAGAGAATAAAAGAAAATAAAAAGAAGCGCTACCACCCTGGAAAACAGAGAATAACGTAAATAAAACCGAATTAGTTAATCAACCCCAATAGTTTGAGTAGATTTAAGGTAAAAAGTGTTTGATTCATGGAGTTATCCTCGAAACCTAATCGAAAAACAGGTTTTGTGTAAAATAGAAAGTGATCTACCACTGTGGAAGAAGTTCGAATTGAGCTTTCAATGACGATCCTGCATGGAACCAACTAAATTTGAGCATAAACCAATATCATAAACTGCCTGATATACAATTTTAGAAAATCCCCTCAAAATTTTGCTTCCTCATAGCGCTAGATTGTTTTGAGTACTTTCATAAACGAGCTCTTGCCTCCAGAATCTGTTAAACGAGCTAGGAACTTCACCTCATTTGTGGCTTTATTCAAAACATTTTCATCGCGCTTCTCCGTCTAAGTGCAAATGTCCCTCACTGGTTCGCAACAATCTCGAAGGGTGGAATGTGTCCCTTTGTGTTTTCGAACTTCGAGTAGGATATGAAGAGCCATTAACTTCCAATATTCCTACTGTTCCAACATAAAAGAGATTTATTAAAAAGTAAAAAAAAAATTGCAAGCACTTTAAATGTCAGAATAGCAAAAAATTCTAAAACCTCGTAAGAGGCGAACTCTTTTCAGCTCATTTTAAAAAAAAAAAATATATAAAAATATAGAAAAACCATAAAAAATTTTAAAAAATGGAACTACAAAAAGTCAGTACTGACCTCAACAGATTCGGCATGCCACGCAGCTACCACCGAAAACTTTCGTGGCCATCGGGCTCCTCAATAGATGTGCCTCTGACCACAGACACACAATTAGTTCCGCTGCACAAGAAATTTCCAGTGTCCCGATCACGTTCAAAAGTCCAATTTTCCAAAAGTAAACTTGGCGTGGCTGTAAGTTGCCGAAAACCGCCCCTCAACTGTTATGTCACGTTCACGTCTCCTCAGTGTCTCAGCGGAAAGCTCGCCTACAATGCCCTCCACGATCCCCATCTGAAGCACTATTTTTCGAAGAAGCATATGTTGAAGGTGAGTTGATAGAGCTTGCCCAGTTAGAGCTTCTATTTTTGAATTGTCTTCCCCCAGCGACTTCGCGAGAATGGCGAGATAAATGAGCAAAATGATGTCCTGTGCAGTCTTAAAGAGTTCAACGACTACCGCAACGGTGTCTACAACGCCCTAATGTGTCCCGAGAAGATGCGGATCCGTAATCAGATGAAAATCGACAAAAAGCTGATCGCACACGCCGAGTACATTGCCAACAAGGAAATGCGTCTAAAGAGACTGGCCAAGGTGGGCCGGAGGTCGGTCCAGAGTATTCCTTCGACGGACAACAAGTCGCTGGTGCTGTCCAGCTATATAGCGCACAATGACTCGAGATCCAACCTCAACGGAAGCCAGCAAGCACTGCCTCCAATCACCGGCAGTTACAACCAAATGCACGGCGCCTTTCCATCAGCGCCATACACAACCGACTTCCACGCGGTCTTTGCTGAGACCGCCGACAGAATTCGATACGCGATCTTCACGACGATCATATCCACGATGCCCAACGGCGCCTTCAATCCGTAAGGCGACGGTTGAACCTCCGGGGTTCTCGTCCTGGGCAAGGATCCTCTGACATTCTCACTTGTGTCAGATAGTGGTCCTGCGAGACCCCTCACATGCCCGCCGCTCAACCTCTACCCGTAACTCATGTCAATCGAATCCTTCCATGCATGCAGCCAGGAGTGGGCGTGTGTGCTACGTGTCTTCGTGAAAGGTCAAAGTTTCGAAAGACCGAATACATGTTCTCTTGGTGGCTGTGTGCGCATGGGGAGGGCGAGGAGCAGACCGAGTTGCTATAGACTTCGCAAAGGATATCAACCCAACGGTCTCCCCCTCTATTTTTCCATCTCTCTGTATTTCGTAACCGACGAAACTAGTTTGGACGATGATGATGACTAAATGTGGTTTTGTGAATGTGATCTGATTTCGGGCTTTATTAAATAAAGTCGAGGTCTCAACATAGTTCCTTGTGTGTGTTCCTTAATTAATTAGTGTAATGATGTTTGAATACTGAGGGTGGGTAATTGGTCTGGATATTTATTTGGAGTTTGAATGAATTCGAATGTCGAACAGGAAGTTATCTTCCGGGCAAATATTTCTCTGAAGACAATGAGTTGCATATCTTCGATTGTGAATTTTCTTCAAAATCACATTTTGCAACATCTATTGTGTTATGGGGATGCTCCTACCTCGAGGGATGAATTTAAGAGATGTTTTTGTCAAATTACTTAATCCATCATTCGCAGGGAAAACAATAAGTAAGAATAAATAACCCTCGGCATCCGATAGCATCAATAAAGTCGATACAAGTCTTTGTAGAATGGGCTTCTTGGAAGTGAAAGGTATAAAGGTTAGTAATAAGAGATCAAAGAATCTTTTCAGGTACCATCATGGAATTGGAAGTTTTTTCAAAAGTTGGTAGAAACAATTCAAATGCATGCAACACAAATAATTTTCTTGATGTACTATTGACTTTCAAGACAACACATTTCGTAGAAACCAAAATTGTGTCCCTAACAATGAAACCCATATTTTAGTTTAGGAAGATGAGAATTTATTTAATTGACTTCAAATAACAGATTTTTTGGGAGGCGAATTGGGCTTCATTAAGAATCTAGTGGGGTTTATTCTTCTTTTCCTAACCTCTTCATGTTCCCTTTTCATATCGTATGCAAGATTTCTTTGAATTTTCTAAGTAAGTCTGTAACTATTTTATATTCAAAATAGGGCAAGGTTTAATCTGCTAGTTGTAGTAGACTTTCCCACCTAAACAAAATGAGGATCATTCTAATCTAACCATGATTTTATCTCCGTGCCTTTATGAATGGAACCTTTAAAAAAAAGCCACGAATCTTAAAAATCTATTTTAAATTTAAAGTGACAGAAATTGTCATTTAACAGAAATTACAAAAAAGATGATGCCAACAATTAATGATACAGATTAGTCTAATTTCTCAGACTATTCGAAAGGAACTTCTAAGGAAGGTCTTCTGCTGTACGGTGGAGTCTGGGATTAACAAATAGGGAGATTCTAGAAGATTCGTCTTTTTAACTTCGTTAATTGCTTTTAGCGTCAATTGTCTTTTATGACGCCTGATAGGCCCGTCAATTTTAAAATTTGATCATTACGCTTTCTTATATGCAATGAAAGGTTTGAACAGTACATCTTGTGAAATTCAAGTTAAATATTCTTACACACAAAAATGCAAACTTTATACAATTTACAAGAATATATTTATTTAAAGAAAATCGCAGTTCGATGTGCAACAAAGTTTCATAATCAAACAAACCCTCAACCATCCACACACAAAATAAGAATAATCAAATCTCAATGTTACAAAATGTAAACAAACGAAATCTGCATATAATTATCGAATTTTCGGCAGTAAAATAACACACATTGTTTAGTTTTAGTTTTCTTTTTAATTTAATTTCCACAGCAATTTCTTTTTACAGGAAATCTTCAGTGCAGTTTTTCTCATATTTTATCCCGCTGTTCATATTCCGAGCAATCACACTTCGCCAATGGATTACTACACTTATGCATTTATGCAGCATGACAATGCTCGACTCCACGTTGCGAAAGTGGTCAAGACATACTCGGAAACGTTGAGATGAGAAGTCCTACCCTACTCGACGTATTTTCCAGACGTTGCTCGAACTCGGACAATCACTTGTTTCGATCAATGACACACGGCCTGACTGACCAGCACTTTCGGTCTTATGAAGAAGTAAAATAGAAAATTGGTTTTGGAAAAATTCGAGTTAGGGGGATTAATATTTTTTTTGTTAAAAAACCTTTTTTGCACTGCAATGTTTACGTCACTAGTAGAGGTCTGCTTGTTACTCTTCTTAAAGTAGACTTCCAATAAACACACTAAATGAAGCAAGAAAGCACATCAGATACCTAACTATTTTTAGTTTAAAAGCAGATTTTTTGAAGCCTAACCAACAGTACAATGAATAATCAGGCAGATGTTTATACAGAGGCCCGCGGTTGTGTGTGCGATGCGGCTAAAGATGGCCCTACACGACGACCATGTTCGCTCTCATGTTCATTGATTTCGATGTTCGCCAGGAAAGGCCATGTTCGCGAGCATACTCATTTTTGTTGTTAATATCGTATGCTCCTTCTTGAAAAGGGAAACAATCACAAGGGAAACCACATGTGTTTTTTTCTCCGACGTGTCAATCAATACGAAATGAATATTCTCGAAATGTTTTCATCACAAATGAGCTAATACAAATACCCAACTTCTACTTCTCTTGCCCCTTGATGTTATTTGACAGCGTTTTTTATAACATTTTGTATCTGTGAATACGTGTGAGAGTTTTGAACAACAAATCAAACAAATATGCGTGAAAATAATGAGCTAGTGTTCGGTGCTTCCTGAATTACTGTCAAAATGCTTCCTGTATTTCAGCTACATTCGTGAATTACTGTCAAATTCATCGATGGGCAAGGGGAAATAGCAGCTGCTCAGATGGATGTCTATATTGGGTAGTCTGTGGTTTTCATCGTCTAGGGCCACCTTAAGGAGTCAGAGGATACGACCGTGCGTACTTGATGCAAGTTGCGAGAGGACATTTTTTTTGCTTATTTCTTTGCTTATGTGCAAAAGAAAAAAAAAACAGACCAAAAGTCAAAAAAATGTGTTCAAGTTATAGGGATTCTCGACTTATAGGGATTCTCGATTTATAGGGATTTGACTGTAGTTCAATTTATGTACAACCACTTGCAGTTAAGCACTTTGCTTTGCAGTTAAAACATTGTAAAACAAAAAATTATTTATGTACAAATGAAACCTTCAGTCAATCAATCAATAAATCTCTATTTGAGCATTGTTCACTTTCCACCTATCACCAAAAAAGTTTTCCAATGGAATTTATCTGGTGACCAAGGATTTCATTATATCTTTTGCTAAAGGCTGATGCTTAGCCCCAGTTAAACATTACAAATAATAAGAGTCCTTAGCAATGAATATAAACTTGCTTTTTTATTGCTGTTCTCATTTTGGTTGGATAAATAAAACAAAATGAGCTTCATTGCTAAAGACGGTTTTTCAATAAATGTTAAGCTTTTTTTTCTAACTTTTTTACAAATTTTTGGACTTTTTTTAGGTTTTAGTTCTCAAGTTGGTCTCGTTCTAGTCAAAAATGAAACTAGAATCTTATGTAAATTCCTGTGCTATGAACTCGAAGGAATCCTTTTTGTGTCCAGTATGAAAAGGTCTTAAGAGCGCTTGAAAAAATAAAAACCTAAATGAGAGCCTCAATTTGAAAATTTGTGAAACGTTGTTGCGAAACCAGTAAAGGTCAAGAATTTCCTAGAAGAAATCTATTCTTAATGTACCATAAAACATTCCTTAGCACACAGGGTGCGGTTTATTGAAGCCGAATAAAATCGAATGTCTTACAGTCCTGGTAAAGTCCAAAGAAAGGCGATTAGGAACTGGACAAGTGCTGAAAATTGTAAAGGAATTTTCTTTTAATCTCAGATCGAGTGTGGAATTTTCGGAAATTGAATATTTCTCACTTCTCTCACTCAATTTCAGTCTTGGACTTCGTCGAAAAAATCATCAAAGAACCGATGTTCCAAGAATAAACCCCAAATAGACCTCACAACGTCCAAAATTTCCAAGAAAAGCCTTGTGACAGAATCTCTCGTTATGACAGTCCATCAAATCCTCCACCGCGTCTTCCTTTTCTAAGAATTTCTCTTCCTTCCTCAAAACCATTTTCTTTCATTTTTTCCTTTTGGCAGCCGCTCTCAGAAAGTTTCTGTCTTAAAACATTTTTTTTTTTTTAATTTTGGACTTTTACGACACAACCAGTCCGGAATAATAATTTCCCGCCAGCATACCTCCACAATAAATCGATAATAAAAACTTGCTGGACATCGATTTGCAATTCAATAAGTTACCAAACTCCATCTCACCACTTAAGTATTTTATTCTTCGTCGCCAGCGACGAGGACGTGTCCTTGACTGAAGGATTTTCTCCATCATGGATTATTAGTTCATGTGCAGTATGCAAACTTTCTCCTCACTGGTCAATGTCCACTGGACTCTCGAACTCTCGGACATGGCAAGAGATTAATTTCACTTCCCTCTTATCGACACTTCACTGGGTGTGTGCATATCGAAGAAAAAAAGAAAAAGACCTCCCCTATCGGCCCACAGGTAAAAGAATCGGAAGAGACATTCAGGTTTCTTTTTCCCCATCGCCTACCGGTTATACTTTCCGGACCGGAACGATACTTTATCCCTGAATGTCATCATTTAAGGCATTAAGGTAAGCGGGAAGGACGTTTCGTCGAAAGTTTTCCCTCGGCTCCTTGCAGCGGCAGCGGCAGCAGGAAAGATGAGTTTTCTGTCGAAAAGTTTCCCAGCAAAACTTCCCTCGTTTCGACGCAGCGCATCCCCCACCCGCCTAAGCACTCCAAACTACTTGAGGAAACTATGTCGCCCCCTATGCCTCAGCAGCAGTAACTTTAAAATGACTTTTCCCATTCATACTGCATGATCTTGACGCGTGTGTGTGCCTGTGTCTGAGGGTATCTTTGGCCAAATATTTGACCCAGAAAAAAAAACAGGAAGAAATGACGTAACTGCCACAACCAACAACGCGATGCAGGACACCGCAACCAACCGCTCTCTCCATCCGTAAGACTTCTTGTAATCCAGTCCTCTCGTTGGCGTCGCTAATGCAATTGTGTTGTCATTTTCTTAAAATAAAACTTTAAATCAGATTCAATAGCCGCACAGCTGCATCCTTGGGGAAACTTCAATTATCCTTGCGAGGGATAATTAAGCACAATTGCGCTTCGAGAATCTCGAGAAATGAAGCGAAAATAGTTTTCTGAACCGATGCCAATTCTTTGTCACGCCATTTTGAGCGTCCCTTGTCCGACAGGATGCCTTTAAACCAGCCAACGTATATTTACAGAACTTTAATCGAATCCTTTATGCTAATATCAACAAATTAGGAGCGCTTTAATCCGCGGGGTTGGGCGGAATACTTATTAAAAACCGCTACGGCAGACCCAGAGAATTTCATTCGATTCGCTGGCCAGGATGAGTGCTCGACCCCCGCTTAATTCACTGGAAATGCATATTTCCACTGCAACTTTTCATAGCAACTTGCCTTCCGGTTGTTACTCTGTGCAGTTTTTTTGTTTTTTAGTTTTGCTTTTTCTCGTTTCTGTGGCTCTGTATGTCGAGGGGGTGGTAGAAAAGAGTCCTTTTTGAGGATTTTATTTCGTTTTGTGCAGCTTTTGGTGGTGAATTGAACAAAGAACCGCTAACCACACACTAACTGCGTTGCATGGTTTTGTGGAGCTGGATGGAATTTGCATTGGTGAAAGGACGAAAGGCGGAGGGGCGGAGTTCTTATAAATTTGCCGGAAAGTGAATACCACTTCCGGTGGTTATTTGGTGGACGGAATGCGGAATTCTAATTTAGAGTCATTTCAGAGCCTCGTCGTCGTGTGGCAGATGATAAGCGGAGTCTGTTTAAAGACGGGGGATTGTTTAGCGAGTGAAAGGCTCTCGCCGGGGGCTTTATAAACGAGATTGGTTTGTGTTGAATGCAGCGAGAGAAGATGAAGACTGCAAAAAGAAATGGATCGATTGAAGGTATTTTGTTTTTGATTTTAGCCTGACACATGCTTTAAGCCGGAAGTACCTTTAAAAGCACTAGTCTAGAGAAGAGCCTCTCGAGTGAAACGTTGCTCACCTTTTCTAAAAGATATTTCAATGGTTGACAACTTTTAAAATCTCTCAGAAGAAATCTCAAATTATTTGAGACTTTGTTAAAGACTGTGGAACAGATCGAAAAATTTAAAACAAAAAAAAAAGGGCGAACATATTTAGGAAGACTTCTAAGCACCGATTTTTTGGTAAATGTGAATCCGAGCTACGAATTTGAATGCCGTTGGTGTTTAACTAGACTTTTCGGTCGGATCTTAGAATCAATTATAAAGGTTTGTGGTAATGAAGACCCAATGCAAACTGCCAAATACCAAAAGAGGCATAAATGTGACATTTTGTACTGTTAAAGTTGCGGATATTGGTTAGCAGGAGTTGCTACTAAAACAACTACTTAAAGTGGTTTTATCCAAGTGCATTGTATTAAGGGTGGGCCACCTAGCAGTTTTACGTTGTTATTTTGACGTAGACGGCTGTTTCCGGAGAGCATGACAGAAAGTCAGTCAGTCGCTGAAACGAGCCATTTGTACATTTAAATAACATTGAGAAATATAGAAAACGCATTTTCAAAGTAAGAGGTCTACAACACAAACAGTGAGTTTTTTTGAATAGAAATTGGCCGCTTCGGAGCTATGAGCGACTTCTTTTGACTTTCTTTTGTGGGGAACCGTAAAGGACCGATGTAATGCCAATAATCCGGAAGCGATTCAAGCATTTAGAGCTGCTTGAGAAAGCAATTAAACAATTCATGAGCTACAATTCTAAGCCATCAAGATCGGGGAAAATTGGTGTGACAGAATGCACTACAGTGAAGCTAGCCGTTGCAGCCACATGAAATACGCTATGTTAAATAATTAATGGGAATGTTTATTCTTACTAACAGAGTCATATTGTATAGGGCGGCGTAACAGCCCGTTGAGAGCCAGAACCTAGCTTTTTCGCACCTCCACTGTCACATGTGGAGGGGACATACTGAACAGAGTCATATTGCGTAGAAATTTTAATTTTATTCATTTCATTGCATTTTTAAAAAGAAACCTGTATTTGGTCCCCCTTGCACATGATTGATTCATGAGGCCTTACCATCATAATTTAAAACCCGAGTTGCAATCCTAGACAAGAGCTTACTTCACTTTGATGGAAACATAAATAAACTAATATGTTGCCATCATCTTCATCTTCTTGACCGCGTGTTCCGCTAATGGGGTCGCGGGGTAATGCACGCAGAAAAGATCTCCAGGCAACTCGATCCTCCGCCGCCGACTCTAACTCACCAGGAGGTATGCCCAAGGGTATCCAGGACAGCTTTTGGACTTGGTCCAACCATATCTTCCTCGGTCTGCCGAGCGGTCGCCTTCCTGACGGAATCGCCTCAGATGTCGTGATGGGAACATTCGTGCCACGCAACCAAAACATCAAAATATAGTCATTTCCGTTGGAAGAAGCTGCTGCTTAACACCCACCGTCGTGCTTGTCACTTTATCTCGGCCAATTAGCTTCTACAACAGCACGAAGAAATCGAATTTCCGCTGCTTGTATTCGCGATCTTATTCTTTTGGTCATTACCCAAATTTCTGTAGGTGAGAGTTGGAACAAATACCGATTTAAACACCGATAACTTAGCCTTGACACTAAGCTCAGCCTTCCTGATTATAGATCTTCCAAGCTATTTCCAAATTCACCCAGCTTGGCCAATCCTACAAGAAAGCTCAGTATTGCTTCCCCTCCCACCACTCGTGAAAAAGACCTCGATGGATGCTAAACGCAGTACCTGCCTCCCTCCATTAGGGTCATTATAGGCGTCATTACGGGACATTGCACCATCGGCAGACATGCCAGCAGATTTGGAGTCCTTGCCAACTTTTGCAGAAGAGGAGGAGGAAACCATCTACCATCTCTTATATTCATGCCAGGCCTTGGCGCTTCGTTGAAGAACTCACCTGGGCAAGCACTTCCTTGACAGGCTGCGCGATCTGAGTAAAATCAGCATCAATCAGATCCGGAACTTCATAAGAAGCTCCAACTGATTCCATTAGGGTGCGGAATGGATCTCCGCATTGTGGTATCACAATGGGCCTAGTCTGGTCTAAGTGTGGTTGGGCCTCTGTTGCGCCAACCAACTACTCTAACCTAAGCTAACAAATATTATTTTGTTCCTGTTGGTCAAATATTTTACTTTCAATGAAACTCTCCTGATATTTCAATTGAAATTGAAAAATCTGAACTCTAATGTGAAAACTCTGAAAAACCGAAATAAAATACTTCAGAACTTGTTGATGTAAAATTAAATTTTTTCAGCAAATGCGAAACCGACGAAATTCGTGTTGTTTGACTGGAAATTATTTAATTAACTATTTTGTATTCAGTCGGAAATTAAATTTTAATAAAATCCGTGAAAATCGTAAAATACCGAGTTTCAGATTTCTTTCGTGAATTCCCAAACTGCGGTCACGATTCAAAAGTGCGAATTCTGTTAGCTGGTCGTAGTTCTGAATTCACGGCATGAAAAGATCAAAATAGATTTTCATTGAAATAATTGAATGGTCTACAAACTATTTGTGTTTCATTATAATAACCAAATATTCTGAAAGTGGATACATTTTGAAAACAAGAAGTGCTTCACCAACGTTAAAGAAAATCCCGTGCAATAAGCAGCCCAATTTCGTTATTTGCTCTTGACTTTCAATGCCGTTCGTAGTAAGTTATGATCCCATATCTCCCTCAACGAGAAAACATGCCTTAAACGGCACATTATCCTGTCTTCATCCAAGTTGATTCTCCCGTCAGTTATTTTTATCCACCCTTTTTCCTCTCGCCTAGAATCTAACCCCACAGACAAGAAGGGAAGAGAAATGAAAAGAAGAAAGAAAAATATTTATTGAGCACTCAATAAAAATGGATTAAAAAATAAACGCATTTATGTAAACACCCGCTCAGAAGCAACATCGTATCCCTGTTTTGCATATTTCCCCGTTAGAACAGGTAAAGGAGCCGACAAGGACCTTTTCTTCGCTTTAGAATATCACAAAACTTTTCATATTTACCTCAAGGGTGAACTTCTTCCTCGAGGCAATTTGAGTTCCTTTTACTTTGCCTCCTGACAGCATAACTCTTGTTCTTTTCCCATCTCCATCCCTCGATGTCCTCGAGGAGGCTTGCTTGCTCAAAAAGATTCCTTCAATAGTGCGCGCCGAGAAATGTTTTAATCTGTTTCTTCAGAGTCCTTTACCTGGAAGCTCTCCTTTTATTCTAGCTCGTGTCCTGCCAATATTCATTCCATCCTTCCTACAAATAAGTGCCAAGAGTGATGGAAAAAAAAAAAGGTGGACACGGTTCATCGTCGACGAGGACAACCAGCGACGAACGTGTGCTCAAAGAATAAGATGTAAAATCTCCTCCGGGCACAGGATGCCATATCCTTTTGAGTTGTTGCGAACAAAAAAAGGATTGTTTTGCCCTTTTGGCCTAAACTATGGCAGTACCCCGTCGCCATTATTCCCCCGTACCTTTGCGATTAAAATACTTTATCCTCCCCCCGCGCTGGTACAACACCTTCCCGGTCCATCCTTCAAAGGATATGGATATGCTTTTGTGAGGAAATGAGAAAAGAACAGAGTACGTATTCTGTTTTGTGTTCCTTTGCATCTAGGACATGTGTACATGGAACGACGAACCCTTGTGTGCTGGCCGTATCTTTTCTCTTGTTATAAATAATTCATTTCAAGGTAAACGACGATGCGGGCGGGTAAAATGCTGATGAAAGCCATTTTGTGATATTAAACTATTCCTAAAGGCCCGTCTGCAGTCTCTCTGACGAATGACGTCAATTAATGATGTTCAATGTCACCGTGGAATTTTGTCTGTTGCGGAAGATGCTCGAGCAAAAAAATATCCTCCACGGAGAACAGAGTACTTTTCAATTTTTCGTGACGAAATTACTGAGACACGTTCAAGCCGTCTCGTCCTGGAAATATTTACTTTCCTCCTTTTCGGTTTGTTTGTACCCGTCTCCGGTGAAGATGGAGCATTTTATTTTAGCGAATTAAAAAACAGGACGAAGAAAATAAATTTTGATTACCGTGGGACTTTGTTTGGGTGTTTTTTTTTTTGCGGATGCTCTTCGCAGGACTCTTTTCCGGCAGATATCGCGAATTAATTGCAAATATTTGAAGACAATCAGTGTTTTTTTTTTTCGTTTGCTTGAAAGAAGGAAATTTAATTATGTTCCACAATGTTTGCGATGAGGTGTGGAGCGTTTTCGATGCGTGCGTCGCACCTCGGGCAAAGTGGATCCTGTTGAAATTGTTTTACTGCGTTGTGGACTGAAATAGTAAACTGCGTTGTAATTTAGTAGAAAAATAAATAAAAATCTTTAAAGAAAGTGCATTTTCAACTTAAGAATTTCCTTGAATTCACACTGATTTCCATTTAATGTAAAAAACAACATTCTGAATACAAATTTCTCTCGAAGAAATTTCCAGTTTTAGAGAAGACTTCCCCACCATCTGTTTTTCGTGATTTCACGAACCAGCGATCTTCTCAGTGATTTCCTTCAGCACCGTCTCCAACTACCACACCCCACCTTAGAGTTCTCATCAAATTAAGTCCAAATTAATGCACGTTGCCAAGGCACGGCCCATCCTACGTCGATAAAAATAAATTCCCAGCCCATTCTAACACAGTTTCCACCTAAAGTCAAACAGCAATTAAAAATGAAAATCCCTGCATCGCTAAGTTCAATTTAAACCAATCCCGTGCCTTAATGCCTCATTGATAATTCCCCTTCCTTCAAGAACCACTCAGGAAAGACTTTGCCTCTCCATCGTCGCCGCCAAGTTGAAAAGTCTCTCGAACGTCTTAATACACAACAACCGACCGACCGTGTCCTTCCACCAAATATTCCTGCAAACACAACACTCTTCATCTAATGAAAATTCTCAAACTATCACTTGGCATTAAGTCCATCCTCGAGAGTCCTGCGTGTGCCGGAGGAGGTACTTCAACAATGTGCACAATTAAAATATTTCCGAGAGTTTCTTTCGGCCCTTGTGGTGGGCCGAAGGAGTGCGCGGCGGGGAGGTCCTTGAGGAGGAATTCATTAGCAGGGACTTCGCTTCGATAGCTTTGCATGCCTTAGACAGCTTCTTCGTGTAGGTACATTTGCATCCGTTGAATATTCATGGTCTCGCACAGGAATGAAGGTCCTTTTTGCTAAGACGAACCCACAGTCTATTGCAACTTAATCAATTTATCCTTAAAAGTCAGTTTGGTTTCTTCCGTTTCTTTTTTTGCCTGAATGTCCTGTAAACAAAGGACACTGGATTTGCATTCGATGAGGGCAGCAGTTTTACAAGTCAAAGGAGACATTCGTCGGTGTAGTTGTCGTGCATTATTGCAGTAATGGCAAGGAGCAAAGGGAACCTGTCACAAAAGAAGGTGAAATATTTTTTTGTGGGGCCCCTCACAGGCATGCCTTTCAAAGTAAATCTCAAAGGATTCCGAGAAATTCCTCGAAATCACACACACGATGGCGGAGACATCCTTTGATGCGAGCCTCGCGGGTGAAAGCACAAGGACGCGTGGGGGTTCACACAGAGAGGCAGAGAATCTCATTCCCGTCAACTCGATTTAGGCACACAAGGTAAGTCGCTTGGAATCAAGTCCTGGCGAATTGGAAAAGAAATCCCGGGGACCGAATCGGAACGAATGAATTGCGAAATTACACCAGGAAGCGAGGCATCCGCACCCGGTGATCCATTTGCGGGTGAAAACTTATGGCTGAGTGAACAGCACAGTGCACTGATCCCTTCCGGCACCCCAACCGCCTGGGGACGGCTCCAAAATGTTGATTCATGGACACTCCACTCTCCGGCTCTGTGGTGAACTCACCATGGTAATAATGTGTGGAATGATGCACACACATTTGCATCCGAAAGAAAAACTTTGAATGAATTAATTAAATTCTGCAGCACTTTGACGAGAATGATGGCATTAGTCATGTCATGGCAAACACGGAGTTATGACGGTGGTCCCTGGCGGCGGGAAGGACGATTCTGGACGACCTCCATCGATCTTCCTCGTGACGCTCCTCTGTCGTGGAGGTCCTTCTCGGCACGAAATATTCTATCACTCACTCGGTCGATTCATCAACTCAAGAAGTGGATGGCGGTTGGGAGTTTTGAAAATCATGACTTGGTAATGTTAGGGGTCAACATCCCTGTGGTGAATTGATGAATTGGCCATAAGAGTCTGGGCAATGATGAAAGCCGCTTGCAATGGGCTCTTGGTCCTTTCAAATGATGCTGAATACGTAAATTGGTGAGTTATGCTTTACATTTGAATGATGAGCAGAGCATTGACTATTCAATAAACGAATTAGGAACGGAGTGGGTGAGAGGTTTTCCCTCTCTTCGAGTGTCCTTCAAGCTGAATGAAATAGATTGGGCGAGATTTGAAGAGGTGGAGATGGCGCATGCTTCGTACTCATTAATTTTCTTATGACAGGCTCTTGAAAGTTCCTTTTTTCGAGGACATTTATTCTTCATTCGAATGTTTAAGAGGGTAGAGGAATTTTAGGACGGTTTCTAAAAATAAAGCAACAAGTTAAGGAAGCTAAAAATGTACTTTTTGAATAGATCTTAGCATTAGTTTCGGTTTTATTTTACCAATTGGATCGCGTCGGATATTTTTATAAAGAGTCTTCGGATCTTTTCACTGTTGCTAACAAAAAGTAACAATGCCTTTGTAAAGAGTCTAAAAATCTGGTCGCATTCAAAAAGACTTTTGGTAAAATGTTTAAATGAGTTCCTGGTAAAATAAAAGAGCTAATATCCTCTGAAAATTGTGCTATGGCAAATTGAAAACAAAATGATTAACAAAATGAATAAAAAATCGGAAGAGGTACAGTCAGAGTCAAAAGATAGAGTACACCCATATTTCGAGCATTCAAAGACTCATAAAATCTCCGATAAAAACTTCGATTCTGTTTTTTTTTAGTTTTAAGAAAGTTTATTTACTCTCCAAAGCTGGTAAAATGAATTATAACAAAAGATCCAACAACAAAAATTAAACAAGAAGGTAACCAAAATTACTCCTTTTTTTTTAGGGTCAAAAGAAAGTGTATAAGTTAATGATAAGTAATCCAGAAGCGAGTCCGTAACCCAAAACCTATTTCCTTTCCCAGCCAACTCAACTACGACCGCTAACATACGCAATAACATTCGCAACCCAACACCTATTTCGTACCCAAGCTACAACCTTCACCTCCAATCCATAAACACCCAGTTCATTCATCCAACCATTTCCTCCAATATTGCCTTCCTCAGCATTATGCGAAATTAGAAATTAAGTAGTGAGTAAGAAAAATATGGAATAAAGAAACCAGTCGTTGACTGAACACGAAAGAAAAAAGTATTATTTTTTGAGTGCAATTCACTGGCGCCCAACTCGCTAGTCTTTTTTTAGTATTGTAAAGCTCCAAAATTCTTAGTATAAAGAAAATAGAGCTACTTTTATTTACAAAAAAAAAAAAGGAAAGCAGCCCACTGACCCACCCTTCAACCAGAGAAGAAACGGAAATAAAGATGCTGATAGTAACATTAATGTAAGATAGTAAATAGATTAATTTAAGTGATATTAAAATTAAAATTGTGTGAAAAGAAAAACATATTTGTCATTGTGAAATTTGTTTGTGTGTGTAAAAAAATACAATAATGGCAGAGCTGGCTAACACAATAGCGGCAGCCGTACAAGTAGCTGTAGAAACAGCATGCCAATCCATTATTAAAAAAGTCGCTGAATTATCCAGCGATAATGTGCAAAACATTAGTGTAGTTAGTGCTAGAATTAGAGAACTAGAACAAAAATTAGAGAATGTTCGCATATCTTCTGAAGTAGTTCCATATAAGCCCATTGCAATAAATTCTTGTGTGAAATGTGAAATTTCATTAGAAATTATTAAATCCGTTCCCGAGTTTTGGGGTGAACGGGAAAGATATATTTCATGGCGACAAGCAGCCAAAACGGCAATTAAATTATTCGAGCCTTATGAAGGCTCAGAAAAATTCTATCAAGCTGTTGCCATTATTAGAAATAAAATTGTGGGATCAGCTGATTTAGTCTTAGCATCCCATAATACAGTTCTTAATTTTGATGCAATAATAGCACGTCTTGATAACACTTACGCTGACAAACGACCATTACATGTTTTGGAAAACCAAATGAGTGTGTTATGTCAAGGTAATTTGAGCATTGCGAAATTCTACGATAAGGTTGAACAGCACCTCACTGCTATAACAAATAAAATTTCAATGGACTATTCAGGGAATAGCCAACTGATTGACTCGCTTGGAGTTAAATTCCGAGCAGATGCGCTACGAGTATTCATTTCAGGCCTTAATAAGCCTTTAAATGGTATTCTCTTTTCTGCTGGATGTGAAGATTTGCCATCTGCTTTGGCAAAGGCGGAAGAGCTTGAAGCAAACCAGTATAGGTATAATTTTGCTAGAACCTTTGACAACAACTTAGACACTAGAACAAGTTCTAATACAAATGCTCGGAGCAATCCCCATTTTAAACGAGTTTCTTCCACAATGCAGTCAAATATAAAAGGTATTCACCACACACAAGATCAACGCGATCAAAATAATACAAATAATTTAAATTTTGCGAGATTTCGTCAAAGACCTCAAAATATAGATGATCACATGAGTGTTGACAACTCATCTAGATTTCGATATAATGAAAAACCACATTCAAGTAGGAAAAACGTAGTAAGGCAACAAGCAACAGAAATAGAAAAAACATTTAAACGACCCCGCGATTCGGATAGGACGCCTTTAGCAAAAACTCAGCGAATAAATTATATTCAAGCTAACACTTTCAATGAGAGTGAAAACTCCTCTATAGATGAATATGGCGACCAGATTAATTTTTTTAGGGTAAAGTCGGCTCTACCATATGTTGAAAAGAAGCTCAATAACGAAGTTGTATTGAAGATCTTAGTAGACACTGGTACAGCCAAAAATTATATTAAAAAACTACCTTGTTTAAAAGCAGTTTCAAACGATAAACCTTTTAAAGTAAAGACCTTAAACGGTGAGAATACGATAACTGAAAAATGTAGAATTCGGTTTTGTAATACAATTACAGATTTTTTTGTCCTCCCTCAGTTAAAAACGTTTGACGCAATAATAGGATACGACTTTCTCGTAAAAATTAAAGCACAGATTGATACCGAAAGCTCTCTATTACTTCATGAAAATGGTGATATGCAAATCAAATTCTTTGAATGCGAGCAGGTAAACAATATTGAAATAGATTCTACAACAGTTCCTGAAAAAATCAGGAATGAGTTTCAACAATTAATTGAAGACTTTTCAGAAGTTTTCGCTAACCCCGACGAGAAACTACCCTGCAATACTGATATAAGAGCAACTATAAGAACAATTGACTCAGAGCCAATTTATTCAAAACCAAGACCATACAATATGGCAGAAATCTCGTTCGTTAATAACGAAATCAAAAGACTTCTAGATGATGGAATCATACGCCCATCGCATTCCCCGTACAACACCCCCATCTTGGTGGTAAGGAAAAAAGCTGTTAATGCAGGCGATGCCCCTAAATCTAGATTAGTGTTTGATTATAGAAAATTAAATGAACGAACGGTACCAGATAGATATCCCATTCCTGAAAGTTCGATTATTTTATCGAATCTTGGAAATTCTAAATATTACTCTACAATAGATTTGAAATCCGGTTTCCACCAAATCCTCTTAGAGGAAAAAGACCGTGAGAAAACAGCGTTCTCCATCAACAATGGAAAGTACGAATTTTGCAGACTACCATTTGGATTAAAAAATGGTCCTAGCATTTTTCAAAGAGCAATCGACAACGTACTGAGAGATGATATAGGAAAACGCTGCCACGTCTATATTGACGATGTAATAATCTTTTCAAAATCAGAAATTGAACACTTAGAGGACATTAAAATAATAATTTCTAAACTTTTAAATGCTAACATGAGAATATCTGCAGAAAAATGTAAGTTTTTCAAACAAGAGTTAGAATTCTTAGGATTTCTCGTGTCTGCAGACGGTATCAAGACTTGCCCTAGTAAAATAAGAGACATAGTAAATTTTGAAGAGCCAAAATCATTACGTGCTCTTAGATCATTTTTGGGTCTTTCCGGGTACTACCGTCGTTTTGTTAAGGATTACGCTCAGATTGCGAAACCCCTTACAAAATACCTGAGGGGAGACAATGGTCACTTAGGGACAAATAAGTCAAAAAGTGTGAGAATTAGTCTAGATTCAGAAGCTATATGCGCCTTTAATAGAATAAAGAACATCTTAGCTTCGGATGACGTTTTACTTTTCTACCCAGATCTACGTAAGCCGCTAGATCTAACCACAGATGCATCATCACACGCGATAGGAGCGGTTCTCTCTCAAGCTGGTAGACCTATCACAATGATATCTCGTACCTTGAGCAAAACAGAAGAGAAATACGCAACCAATGAACGTGAGATGCTTGCAATAGTCTGGGCATTTCAATCGTTAAGAAATTACTTATACGGAGCCCCTGATATTCACATTTATACAGATCATCAACCCCTTACTTTTGCGAGATCTGAGAAAAACCCTAACACCAAACTTAAACGTTGGAGGGCATTTATCGAAGAATTTTCCCCAACATTTCATTATAAACCTGGTAAGGAGAATAAAGTTGCAGACGCACTTTCTCGGCAGCATATTAATCTCCTTTCTACTTCGGAACAAACTGTTCATAGTGAAGAATCCCTAACTGCAATTATACGTTCCGTAGAAAACCCTATAAACTGTTTCAAGAACCAAATATTTATAACCCATGGTTCTGAGAAAATCAAAAAATTGAAAGTTATTTTCAAAAAAATGGTCAGACATTCTATTGTGTTCAGATCTAATGCAGAACTGATTGAAATGTTGCGTGACATCCTTCATCCGGATATAATTAACGGAATTTATTGCGATCTAACAACTCTGGGAAAAATCCAGAATGACATTGTCAATGCCTTTCCCAAAATCAAAATGAAATATACAAACAAATACGTACAAGATGTTTTTAATCCAAATGATCAAGAGGAAATAATTATAAATGAGCATAATAGAGCTCATAGAGGACCTCAAGAGAATTATAAACAAATTATAATGGAGTATTTTTTTCCAGATATAAAAAAATTATGCAAAACACTTGCATCCAAATGCCAAATTTGTAAAGAAAATAAGTATCAGCGTAAACCAATACAGCACCCGATAGGGGTAACACCTATTCCCAAGTATGCAGGAGAAATATTGCACTTAGACATTTATAATACATGCAAAAAATATTTCATTACTTGCATTGACAAATTTTCAAAGTTTGCTGTAATTAAACATATTCCATCAAGAAACTCTGTTGACATAAAAAATCCTTTGATTGAAATAATATCACAATTTCGAAATCCAAGATTAGTCGTTACAGATAATGAAGGTGCTTTTACTTCAAATTCTATACAAACGTTACTAAGAAATGAATTTAACATTTCAATGTATTCAGTACCAGCCCTTCACAGTAAAAGCAACGGACAAGTGGAACGTTTTCATTCGACTCTTGCTGAAATTGCAAGATGTACAAAAGAAAACTACACAGATCCTATTGAATTAATGCTTCTTGCTACATATAAATACAACAATTCAATTCATTCAGTCATAGATCATAAACCTTCAGACATTTTTCATGGCAATTTGAAAGAAAATGAAATAGTAGCAAAACTGAAAGATAAACAGATTAAAGATTTAAAATTTCACAATAATAAGACTACACCCAAAAACTTCAAACCAGGTGAAAAAGTATATTTAAAAACTAATAAGAGAATTGGAAATAAATTATCTAAGCTATATAATCAGAAAACAATACAGGCAGATCTAGGGACAGCTGTCGTAATTGACGGAAGACAAGCGCATAAAAATAACTTGAGATAAACCTCTACTTTTAGGTTCTTGCATATATGGCTAGGCGCTGCAAAAATTGTTGACTATTCCTCATCACTATTCATCCCCATTCCTGTAGGAGACGTTGCCATTTTTGAAGACTATTTTTACTTGAAACATTCTACTAATTTTTCGAATATTGAAGAAATAATGTCGGAAGGTAGAAACATATTAAACGATATAAAAAACGAAAGATCCAAAGAAATACTATTGCAAGACATTAATGAAATAGAACGTTTACTAATGCTGCTTAAATTCCCCATCAGAAATAGACGGTCGATAGATTTTATAGGCTCCGCAATTAAATTTATAGCAGGCACTCCGGATCATGACGATATGGAACTGCTTAAAGCACAAGAAGATGAAATTGTCAGGGCTAGCAACAGACAGATCGACATTAATGCCGAAATTCAAAATAAAGTAAACCAATTAACTGATGTAATAAATAACATAGATAGAAATTCAATCAGTAAAAAGGAAACGGATGATAGCTATGAAAAGATAATAGAAATAATGTCAAAAAGAAATAGAATAATAATAAACAATTTAAACAATATCGTTTATTCTTTAATTTTAGCCAAAAATAATATTGTAAATCCCTTAATTCTAAGCACAGATGAAATAGAAATAATCAAAATAAAAGAAAATGTTTTAACTGAAATAAGTGACATCTTGAATGTTGCTAATGTAAAAATGTATTACCAATATGACACTTTAGTATATTTAATTAAGATTCCAAAAGTTCGACAAATCTGTAAATTATTTGAAATCATCCCAGTAGTTTATAACAAGAAAATCATAGACTTAAGTTCAAATATCTCAGCTATTTGTAAGAATAACCACTATCCCTTAAGTGCTTGTAAAAAAGCTCCCTTATATTCCTATTGTGAAATTGATTCCCAAAATTCCTGCATTTTCCAACTCCTTAATAACAATACGGCGAATTGCCCAACAACTAACGCTGACCACATAAATAAGATTGAAGTTCTCAAGGATGGCCTAATCGTCGCCAGGGACAAAAATGTAACAATAGAAGATAACGAACAGCGTATTGTCTTAAATGGAACTTTCCTCATAACATTTGAGACTAACATCAAAATCAATGGAAAAGAATATTGTGCAGACAAGATTTTTGAAGTGGACCACCTACAAGCTCCAAAGCGGACCATCCTAAAGGAAGTCATTTTCAACGAAAAGATGTCGCTACCGTACTTGCATAAATTGCACATCATCAACAATCAAAAAATAAAAGAATTCGCTGTTACTCTGGAGACAAGCAAATGGATGTGGTATTGCATCGTAGGAATACTTGCGTTCGTAATACTTGTTCTACTCTATACAAAAGTAAGATCGAAGACTGTGAACATTACAACAGAAGTTGACAACGGCTTATCAGCACTAGATAAGGACCTTATAAAAATGAAAGTACTCAATATTATGAACGAGGACGTTCAGTCTTAAGGAAGGGAGGAGTTAATGATAAGTAATCCAGAAGCGAGTCCGTAACCCAAAACCTATTTCCTTTCCCAGCCAACTCAACTACGACCGCTAACATACGCAATAACATTCGCAACCCAACACCTATTTCGTACCCAAGCTACAACCTTCACCTCCAATCCATAAACACCCAGTTCATTCATCCAACCATTTCCTCCAATATTGCCTTCCTCAGCATTATGCGAAATTAGAAATTAAGTAGTGTGTGAGCACAGGTAGACCGAAGACCCACTCAATTAAAGGATAACCAGACAGCGGCTGGTTATCCTATCAACCCACGACGACAAGGGACTACCAGACGGCGACTGGGTTTTCCCATCGACCGCAATAAAGTAAAACAGACGAAAGACGATAAGACGATGACGAGACCAATGAGTATAAATGTCCTGATGGAAGGACAGGCAGGAGACTGTGAACCGCGATCACGACAAGCCGCGTTAAGTGATTAATAAGTGAAATAAAGTGGCTTACGACAGATCAGAAGTGAGATACACCCTAGCCCAAGTAATAGTGGGAAAAGGGATCTGACAGATGAGTTAAAGTGAAAAGAACTTCCCCCTGAATTGGAAGCGGTTCCGGCGCAAGCAGTGATTGAAATGTGGAAGAGAGCCAATATTAATAGTGCGAAAGGTTTTTTATTGAGTCTTGGTTTTGATGAAGACGAATTAAACATATCACAATTGACGAAAGTTCTTGAGGAAGAACTTCGTGGATTAGTTGGAGAACGACATTGTTAAAAGCATCGCTGGGACTGCAGCGTCAAAATTGGCACATAGAAGCATGGCTGTGAAATGTACCGGCAAATCCGTGCCGATTCGACTCTGTGCTTCGTTAGCCATGTCGGTCCCGGTGATGACAGCGCTCTACCAATGAATCCGAATAACGAGGATGATGTTAATTCAAAACACGAGGATGCCGATGAGGTCGATGATGATGGCACGGCAACTAAAGACTCTGATTCGAAGCAGGGTGGTGGTGAAAGCAGTAAAGATGCTGACACAGATCGCCCAAGCCCATGTTTAGGATTGGACGAGGAGGAGAGTGGCACTAGCAGTTGCTATACACCGACAAATATGCCATCGGATGATACTATTTGGCCATCGATGCAAGATTTAAATACTCGTCTTAGACGTGTTATTACGGCCTATCAGAGGAATTACAAGAAGGAGGAGTTGAAACAACAACAGAAGGCTAAGCTACAAGCATTGGTCTCATCAACACCACCGCTGTCAGTGCCCAGCACTTCAAATATGCAACAAATGATGCAGAATGCCGCTGGTAGCTCACAAAATCAACAACAATCACAGAGTACAATGCAATCAATGATGCGAAGTTCGAATTCATCGAGTCTTATGCAATCGTCATCGAATGCGGGTTCATCCGCTGGTGGCCAAATGCAATCCTCTCAATCTCAACAGCAACAACAGCAACAGCAACAACAACAACAACAGCAACAGCAGCAAGTTCAAATGCCAACCCCAGCTGATATCGGCCTTATGCTAAGCCTGCTTAATTCAGTCGATGCCAGCCAATTGGCCAACTTGGATTTCAATAAGTTGGCAATGTATTTGAAAATGGAGCGTCAAGGCAAAATGGAGATCGCTGCTAAAGAGAGGGAACGTCAACGACTGGAGAGCATCCCGAAGAAATGGAATCGTCGCGAGGAATATGAGTTCCTTCGAGTACTCACAGGTTATGGTATTGATTTACAGCAATCGATGAATGTGCTGGCACCGGATTGGATCAAATTCAAGGCAATGGCACATTTGGAGCGCAAGAGTGATGAAACATTGAGTGACTACTACAAAGTGTTTATTGCGATGTGTAAACGTCAAGCTGGTGTGAAGTTGACTGATGGTGAGCGTGGATTAGAAGGAATCATTGAGGACATAAGTGAAGATCATGCAAAGCTTATTCTGGATCGATTGGAATTGCTGTCGAAGCTTCGTGAAGTAGCGAGACATCATCTCTTGGACGAACGTTTAAAATTGTGTCAGAATAATGTGGATACACCAGACTGGTGGGATCTGGGGCGACATGATAAAGAGCTCGTGTCAGCTGTCCTAAAGCACGGTCGGAAACGTTCATATTCAGTGACCCAACATTCAGTTTCCTTGAGTCGGAGAAGAGATTCTTGCGGGAGTTGGAAGCTCAAATACAACGCTTCAAAATGGAACCGCATTTCATCAAAGCTGATGTCATTGACTTGGACGGGGTGGTTCTTGTCAAAGAGGAGCCGAAGAAGGAGACCACGCCAGCGCCTACTCCAGCCGTGAAGGCTGAAGTAGTCGAAGTAGATGTGAAGCCGAAAGTGGAGGAAATCGCTGAGCCAACGCAGTTGCTCTTTGGTTTTAAACCAAGAAGTATGGCCAATGCTGCGGTTCTGAACACAATCCAGGAGACATTAGACGAGGTGGACTTGAGAAGTCTTCGCCAGCTGGCCAAGCATGCCACTGACGCAGCACAGGAACAGCAGAAAATGGATTCGATTCAAAACGCTTCAGACCTCCACAGCATGCAGTCGATGACATAGTTTTTGTTGTCACTGAACCACCACCAACAAGGACAAGTAGGAAGCTTGTAGCGAAAGCGGAAGGACCATTCCGAGTCAGCGCGGTCTTACCAAATGACCGTTACGAAGTAGACGACCTGAGGGAACCACAGAAACGACGTGATAGAAGGGCCGTAGTAACTATAGGTAAAACGAAGAAGTGGATTGCTTTGATGCTACCCAATAAAGGTAAATCGTTGAGTAAGTTATTAAGCACACTAGAATAGTTTGCTGTTGCTATCCGTTTTACTAATATTAATGTTGCCTTACAAGCAAGTTTGTATTTCAGAATTCGGAGATCTAGGCACTCGCTAACCGCGACTGACGGTGACGACCGTTGTAGGTTATGCGAGGTAAAGCCCTAGCTCCGGCAGCCCGGTGGTCTAGGCACTCGCTTTCCGTGACTGACGGCCGACTATATAGACCGTTGTAGGTTATGCGAGGTAAAGCCCTAGTGCTATCAATTTAGATGCCTAGGCACTCGCTCTCCGCGACTGACGGCCGACTATATAGACCGTTGTAGGTTATGCGAGGTAAAGCCCTAGCTCCGGCAGGCCAGTGGTCTAGGCGCTCGCTTTCCGTGACTGACGGCCGACTATATAGACCGTTGTAGGTTATGCGAGGTAAAGCCCTAGTGCTATCAATTTAGATGCCTAGGCACTCGCTCTCCGCGACTGACGGCCGACTATATAGACCGTTGTAGGTTATGCGAGGTAAAGCCCTAGCTCTGTCAGTTCAGGCACTTAGGCACTCGCTATCCGCGACTGACGGCCGACTATATAGACCGTTGTAGGTTATGCGAGGTAAAGCCCTAGCGCTATCAGTTTGGATGCCTAGGCACTCGCTTTCCGCGACTGACGGCAGACTATATAGACCGTTGTAGGATATGCGGGGTAAAGCCCTAGGGTCTGTGTTTGTATATTAGATTTTATTTTAGGTTGTGAACATACGTGTATTGGAGTTGATTACTGTATTTTACCCTGAACGCTCCCCTTTTTATTTAGTATCTCGTGGGTAGCGTAAAGCCCAAGATAGCTTCTAATTGCCTGTTTCTATTATAGGAGTCGAGGACGCCTCTAGGTCAGGAAGGCCGAATGTGAGCACAGGTAGACCGAAGACCCACTCAATTAAAGGATAACCAGACAGCGGCTGGTTATCCTATCAACCCACGACGACAAGGGACTACCAGACGGCGACTGGGTTTTCCCATCGACCGCAATAAAGTAAAACAGACGAAAGACGATAAGACGATGACGAGACCAATGAGTATAAATGTCCTGATGGAAGGACAGGCAGGAGACTGTGAACCGCGATCACGACAAGCCGCGTTAAGTGATTAATAAGTGAAATAAAGTGGCTTACGACAAGTGAGTAAGAAAAATATGGAATAAAGAAACCAGTCGTTGACTGAACACGAAAGAAAAAAGTATTATTTTTTGAGTGCAATTCACTTATACCTCAATAACAAGACCAAGACTTAAAAAAAAGAAGAAATAAACTTGACCTTTCTTTCCTAAAACTTTCGTAATTCGAAAGTCTTTTTAATTCTAAGTTTTTTCCTGGTCCCATGAAATTCGAAATTATCCTCGAAATACCCTCGAAATTATCGAGAGCCTACTGGTTTGCCAAATCCTGGACTGATGACACAATTCATCCAAATAGAACAAGAAAGACTCCTTTAAATTAACCACAGAAAAAAAGAAACATATTTTATAGAAGAAATATCCATCAATTTCAAAAGAGAAACCCCGCACACTTCGAAACAAAGTTTTGGCTTCTTCGCCTTCATGTTCACAATTCTGCATTTCTCCCCACGACAAAGTGACTTTCCTTACAAATCACCAACACATCAAATTCGAGAAAAAGAACTACACATCACCGTTATTGATGAATACAGACAAGTCAATGACATGACAGAATCCAATTACAACTCGAAGCCCCACTTACAAAGACGACTGAGCTTCTAGGCTCGTCTGCGTGTAACAATCTCGACGCCAATGGTTTGTTCTTTTGTTGGTCATGTCGCCAGCTCTTAGGATGTTGACACGACTGTTTACTCGCCAACAATCAAGTGCTACGACTGCACTCCGCACGAGGACTCTGCTGGTCGTTGGCTGTGACTACTTCCTGGCGAGACTCACCACCCACACACTCTTTTGTCCACATGCCCGGAAGGCGGTGACAGGAAACAAATACAAGCACGACTTTTTTTTTTGACAAATACAAATGCCAACGTTTGCAAATGTCAATTTCGGGCGTTGGCACGTCGCTGCACTTGCAGTTTTCCAAGGAAAAACCATGCACTGGAGCAGAAACAAGAAAATAAAAAAAAAAAGCAAATAACCCTAAGCTGGCAGAAATCGTTTGCAATCACCCTGAAAGGCGAAAAGTCAGAGAGCAACAACTTCGCAGGTACAGGTTGACTGACATACAGATTTTGGGTGAATCCATTTCCTTGCGTAATCGGATCTGTCCGAGCTCCTAAAACTAAATTCGATGACTTAATTGGAAGCAGATCCTCTCTAATTCATGAATTTAATTCTTATAAATTCGGATTAAGTCGTCTTAAGGCGAAGCCTGGCAACGCATGCAAAACAGATTCAATTCGGCTTTGTAATGCAATCTACCGACTGAGTTTCGGGTGCAGGATGTAATCCTTCATGGGAAATTTCTCTGCAACAGGATAATAGTGTTTTATTGTTTTGTTGGGAAAATAGTTTAAAGTTCTCTGTGTTTTCCGAAAAAGCGTTATGGATACGAAGTTGTTGTTCGTTTTTTGTTTTTTGCGGATGTGTCTGTGTTGCACACACCCGTGGCATATTTAATGGAATTGAATAGTTCGAAACTGAACTCTGGTGAATTTATTAAATTGAAACACTTTTTATTGATCCGAGTCATGAGTTCAGAGTACAATGTGCATTTTTTGTACCACGAAATGGTTTTAAGCTTCGAGGCTTAAAGTATTCATTTCAGTTCGACATACGTTACAAAAGAGTGAAACTTTTTTTTGGTGGGACTTTAAAAGAGCCGTGTGATTTTACCATTTTTAAAAATTTTTTTTTTGTGACTGTTTCATAAGTCTGTTTTCTGGACCTGTGAATACACCATCAAAGTGCGGATATTAACAGGAATAAGTGGGGCGAGTATTTTTATTCGTACTTAATCAAAAAAATGAACATAATTCTTGTTGACGAAAAAGATTAACAAGAATTCTTGGAATGCATTTTTGACAGAGTTGCTGTGGGCTATTGAAACGAAATTCCTTTAGGTTTATTTCGATTTTCTTTATAGTGAAAGTCTGAAAAGGTTTTTTAGCACCGCCAGCACTAGAAATGTGTACTTTTTTGATAGACTTTTAAAGCTCGCGGCAATATAGGATTAATGCTTTAACCTTTATCGGGGCATTCCAACGAATGCAAAACCGTGGCAATCGGTTTGTGCGGTCTAGAGTTATAGCGTCGGGAAGGAAAACCCGACTTATTTTTATATAATAGATATACAACATCTGACTAACTCCGCTTTTGAGCAGAGCGTTCCAACAAAAACACACTTGAACATCAAAATAATTTGAATCGTTGCTCAACTCTTGGAAGCCAGTTCTTCTCCACCAGCAGGACTAAAGCTTTTCAAGCGGATTAAATAATAAAGAAGCGGTTCGTGCAAATAATTACCGATTACTGTCAAAGCCAGGGACCAGCAAACCCCCCTCTTACTACAAAAAGGATAGCACTACTCTCCATTTCACAGAAAATTAAATGAAAATTCCCCCCTTCGATGGATTAAGGTGAAGGGGACCGACGGGAAGCAGACTATTACTCGCTGTCATCTCCTTCACTAGAAAATAGTAATTCCAGTGCTACGCCCGTATAAGGACCTCTCACACCCATCACGGAAAAACTTTCTTCTGCGCGATGAGGAGAAAAAAAAAAAAAAAAAATAAGAGCAACCCTCCTCCTCTAGGATAACATTTTACAATCCACCAACCTTAATATACTTCCAGCTGCGAGTAGGTCCACTCCATCAACAACGTCGATGCCTACCAGCTCCGGATGACTTATCCTGTCTGCCAAAAGAATGTAATTCAACGGGTGGAGGAGAAGGAGCGCACACCCAGGCAAAGAAAAATGTTCAAATTTCTAGAAAATCCTCTGCAAGAGCTGCGTGTACCGAATTTTTGCGGATTCTAATGCTCGTTCATAGCTAAGCGGGCGGGGGAGGACTACATTCCGCGACGTCCTCGTTGTTGTCGTCATCATAGTCCTCGATAACCCGGCTTGAGTAAATTTCTGGCGGGGAATTATTAACTAAGTACCGCCATCCAAGTTGGTAATGGCAAAGTATCCTGCATCATGATAAGTTCGCATAATTAATTTCCATCCAACGAGCCGCTTTATCACCACGCCCTCCCTCTGGGGGCTGATGTGGCATTCTCTCTGTCTCTGTCTGCTTCACACTTAATAATTGCTTAACAATTCGTATCTTTGGTTTTGATTGTGTGGCCAGGCGCGCGAGCATCCTTTTTGGACAATGAATGGATCTCTGTTTACGAGTGGCTGCACAAAGTGAGAAAAGGGATTACCGGGCGCCTTTGTGCGCTTTGACAGAGCCGACGGTGGATAGAGAGATGGATACCTTTGTGGGATTTGTCACAGTTTCGAAATAACGCATTGTTGTTGGCTTTGTACCTGTACCTGGGAGGCGGAAAAAACGTAGGACTCATTTGGGGCATTTAATTAAAGTTGATGACATCCTTTCGGTGGGGTTGGTCGGACGAGGTGGAGGGACTCGATAGGAGTTGCTGCTGTTTGTCTTTCATGTTTTTGTTGAATAATTAAGTGCTCCGGAACTTGAATGATGGAGGGGAAGCGAATTTGGAGTGTCCATTAAATCACGAGAAGTGCGCATAAGAATCGGGGTTGCGAGTGACATTGGATTTGCATGCTTCAGTTGGTTTTGGTTTGGAAGGGTGGAAAATAATGACTGTTGAATCCTTTTTGTGATGACTGCAGACTTGTAGTGATGATGAATCCTCCATTTTCTATGGAATTTAGGAAGTTTACTTGATACCAAACACAAACAGCAGGGCTGGTTTTTATTTTAATTTAATTAAATTAAATGAGCACTGACTGAACTTCATTTAAGGAAAAGTAGTTGAGAAGGCCTATTTAGATAACACCATTTTTTTTTTTGTTTTAATTTTCAATATTTAATTTTATAGAGACTTTGCTGACTCAAAACAGAATCTTTCTCTTCTTGAAATGGCGCGTGCCATTCATAAAAATTCTAATACTTGGTTGAAGTCCTTGCGTCTTTATACCAAATTTTAAGCGACTTCCAATAATTGCATCTCCACATTCTGGCGACGAAAAAAGTGCTCAATTTCGGAACGAAGATTAATGTACTTGAAAACGATTGTGAAAGGAACGAAAGGCAAGAAATTAAAGAGAAGCCGTTTTTCTTTGACGGGATCACCTGTCTAGTTTGCATGTGACATAGCGAACCATAGCCCGATGCTAAACATTTTTTTCCTCGTCTGTGGAACCTTTCTGACTCCTCATCTATGAAGTTTGACATGTAGTAATCGGCGACAGACTGTTTGAGCACTGACAGTGATGCCAATTTCTGTGGAAATCGCCTTAGATGATGGGTCACTTTTTGGCAATTTCATTATACGGCGATTATCCACTGGTTTCGTCTTTTTTGGCCTTGAATTTTTTTTTGGAGTGTATGTTTAAAGCAGCACTTCGAATGGAAAGCGCTGTACCTCGATGGTCTGGTCACGTGCGCTCAATGTCCCTATCACGACTTCCGAGGCGCACCTTGAATGCGATCCCATCAGAAAGGCGACCGGTCGGTAGACCCAGGATGAGATGGCTGGACCAAGTCGAAAATCTCGCCTGGATAAGCTTTGGCATGCCCCCAGATGAGTTAGAGTCGGCGGCGCACAGTGGTGCGCTAGTGAAAAAAAATCATAAAATTGTTTGTTTTTGTTTGGGAAACCGATATGGTTTTTGGATTCTACATATATAAGAACCTAGAAAGCCAAAATATTATGGAGTTTGGATCTTCCGTTCGATTGTACCGTCAGCTTAAAGTTGAGATGTTAAAATGCATGGAAAAGTATGCATTTTTTTAAGCATTTTTGACGCTAAATATCTTTGGACATATCATGAACACAGAAAAAAGTTTATATTCATTTTAAAGGGTACATTTTTACCTTTCAAAGTGTATTTTTTTTTTTTTTTTGGCATTTCATATCATTTGCATATTCCTTGCCAATCTCACAAACTAGGCTTTTGACTGAGGACGCTTTTTTAGAGGGGTATCCCAATGTTTGTTGGTTCATAAAAAAAAGTGCTCCAAGAGGCTCCGACGGGAGACCTACATTTTCTAAAAGCTTGAAGTATTTTCTTTCGAAAATTAAAAGCCACTCTTAATCACTTTGGGAGAACGAGGCGTTTAAAGGTAGCGATGCCAGAAATTCTAGTACAATTTTAACCGAAATAAATTCTGTAAAAATATTTTGCAATGCTGTTTGGCGTGAAATATTGTATTGGGGCAATCGCAAATTACTTTTTTGTGTTAAGAACGCAGAGTTCTTCGACTTTTGTGTTCTTATACAATTCATATGTTTCATACACTTCTTCGTTTTCTTCATTTTGATCTTAGTAAATATATTGTTATTTTGTTATTGCGTTACTTTGTTACTTGTTCGTTACTTTTTCGTTATTTTGTTACTTGTTCGTGTTTTTTTATTATTCGTTTCCTTGTTTCTTTTCTTATTTTGTTCTATTCGTACCTTCACGATGGCTAGTTTTGAAACTGAATATGAAGTTCTTTGTGCTTATTTTCTGAATGGAAGTATTTGTAATTTCTCAACATTTTTGTTAGCGATTTATAGAGACTTGACGCCATGTCAAAATAATGAAATAGTGATAGAGGTGAAGAGGAAGTTCTTGCCTTATTTTTACAAACGATGCAAGGCAGTTCGGTATATAAAGTAAAATTTTCTTAGCTAAATATAGTGAATGGACTAAAGGAAAGTTTTCAGTAATTTTTTAGAAAGGTAGAAATCAACCTATGCGTATTTATGTATATTAGTATTAAAACTAAGTCCTAAAACTAAATTTAGCAATATTAAACATAATAAGACACATATTTTCTAAGCCAACACACTAACTTTTTTTTTTAATTATTCGACCTACGATTACTCCGTAAATACGTATATGCTGCGTATATGAAATTAGACGACTTAAAAAATCGCAGCACACATGCTATATTCCAAATTTCACCAAAATCGGTACACGGGTTCTCAATTTACAGATTTTTTTTCCATCGCCCCATACAAGTGCGGCGGTGGATCGACCTTCCTGGAAATCTCTTTTGCGTGCATTGCGCCCGCGATCCTGTTAGTGGATCAAGCGGTCAAGAAGATGATGATGATGATGTTTTAAAGTGTTTTGTACAAAAAGAATCGACCATCCCACACATTTCGGAATTTTCCGGAGTAACTTCTGTTTTCTTTAAGTGAAAGAACCAAAGTTCCTTCGTCAGCAATGCTGTGATTGTCTTGACCCATCGCAAACCTAAAATTTTATGTTTTTTTAATTGCTACCAAGTAATTGAAATAAAAACATACAAAACCTTTTCGACAAAAATTCGTAAGGAAAATGTAAAAGATGTAGATGAGTATCCGACGTGCAACTATTTTTTTGATCATACAATTTTTTTTGCTTACGAACAATTTGATGATAGTAAAATAAAATAGATGACATGAAATGTGTGGTACTGTATCTATTTTTTTTATCATGCGAGTATAATTTAGTCAAAAACAAAAACTGTGGGAAACTATTGATTAACTCGTAGTTTCTGAGACTGGAAAGATAAAGTTGCGCAAGTTCGTAAAAGTTAAACTGCAGCCGTTTATTGCGTTCACACAGTGAGCAGCAAGATTTTTGCTACCCTAACTTGTTTTATAATTAAGCTAAGAACTAATATTAATAAAAGGTTTTCTCAAATAAATTTTGTAACAAAAAGTTAGTCTTTTCGTTGCAGTCTATTAAATCTAACAAAAAGGTTTGCCTTATTTCTGCAAAATTTATCCATAACCTAAAATGTTCTGCATGTTTTTTTAAGGTGTCAACACTTCTGCTGTGTTCATTCTCAAGACTGTATTTTATTTTTATTTTTATATTTTATAAAGTGAAGTATGTCTTTAAAAAATACAAATACACATAAACAAGTATTTTGTAATGCAAATTATTTTTGTGGAAAACTTTCATTCAAATAATTTCATTATCTTAGCATAGAATATGAGAGAGTATTAAAACTTTTGCTCTTCACTGTAAATGTAAATAAAGTATTTGAGCACTTGACCACTGCATTCATAGAAACCTTGTGACTGTCAAACGGCAACAAAACTTGCAGTGATTTTTTTCATGTTGCTCCCATTTCATTAAACAATTGTTCGTGTCGCAGAGCAGCAAAGAATATGGCTAAACAATTTTTTTCTACCTGTCTATGTTGTTTTTATGAATTTCTATGGACTACGCTAAACAGCTGCAAATTTGCGGCAGTATCCGTGTTCATATCTGCATTGTAAAATATTTTGTTCAATGCGGGGACTAAATGTGCTGCAAATATAAATTCACGCCCTCTAATATCTGGTCCAAAAACGGCAACAAGTTTTTAATATGCGACCAGAAACTTGTGTCGTTTTGCACATTTTGATATTCAAGTGCACGCCGTGGCTTAATCGTCCTGATTCTCGACCGATCTCATTAAGTCGGTAACCGAGTGTTGTGTTTTCCTTCCTCTATCACGCAGAAACGAGTTTTCTCTTCATCCAAACAGTCTTAAATGGACTCAGTTTTCTAGCTCAAAGTGCACTCTTATGACGCCTCAACTAAACATCCCAAAATTGAAAATAACAATTAAGCTGAACTATCAAACTGTCTCCAGGCAGAGATCCCTGATTCCTGATGTTTTCAGTAAAAAAAAAAAGATATTTAGGTCACAACCAATATCCTTGCTCAAGCCTTGTCCTTAATCCCAACACCACCACCCAACCAAGTCACCTGTCACCTGCATTCATGTGGAGGTGGACCAATTGAAGACATTGCTCATAATGGGAAAATCAGATTCCGTACATTGTTTAGAATTAATTGTACGATGTTAATGTGGTCGGCTACAAGAGAAGTCACACTGCAGGCAAGTCGCAGCACAGCTTCGGCTCGGGTAAGTTTTGAATGAGAGGGGAAGGACCAGTCAGTGGACGTGAATTCCTGCCGAACGACAGTGCAGTCAATTTTGTGGTTCGTGAAGCATGTGTCTTGCAATGGATTTGTGTGCACAAACTGCAGCATGATTAAGAAAACACAGGCAGTACGCAAAATGCACACGTGCAATTGATGGTGTGTGAAGGTGGACAGTGAATGGCAATTAGGTTATTTAACCCGATTCCGAAAAGGTAATTACCATAAATTAAATCTTTAACTGAACGTTTGTTTGTGAATTGATGATTGGATGCAGCACGAGTGGTGATAATGTAACGAAAATGGATTAAAAGAGGTTTGAGAGTTATGTGACAATGGACAATGGTTTGAAAGGACGGAGGAAGGGAGTTCTAATCAGACGTTATGACAGGAAGGTGGATGAAGAATGACGAGAGAAGACTATAAGAGATTTTCAGGACTCCAAACACGATCTAGAGAAAACATCTTCCGTCGAAGTTGATGCATGCTTCTCTGTTTATCAACAAATGGAATGAAAAAGTAGAATATTGCAAGACAACTCTCTTGCGTCTCTCGAATGTGAAATTTATCCTTCAAAAAAATGTGAATCCGATCCGTTTAGTGGAACACGAGGGCGAAAATGTTGAAGATGATGATGTAAATGCAATGAACTTGTGAGACTTGTTTGGCTAATTGTACCTTAATGTGCAGTGTACAAGAGAGCTTTCAAAACAGTCCATAAGAGAGCCTCTAAAACTTACATTGAGATCGGATTTGGTGGGCAACTTAATTAAAGTCAATGAGGATTGTTCCTTGAGTAGGAAACAATGCTTTTTTTGAAATAAGGACAAGATCGCTTTATTGTAGAAAACAATTAGCTAAAAAACCAAGCCAAGTCAGAAAACCAGGTGGCTAAAGAGAGAATGAATGAATAATCTGCGGGACAGCCCATACAGGGGCAGAGCATAGCATTTTCGAGCCGCCACTGTGTTGTGCGCGATATAATTTCACAAAAGTGAAGGAAAACTACTGTTTAATCCCGTTCCGAACAGTGAATTGCGAAAATTTTCCATAAAAGAAGTTACTCTAAGAGGATGGTCAGTCTGATTGAACAATTGAGGTCGTGAACAATTTTTGTGCTGTCTTTTTCTTCCCCGGGGTGGATTCGAGCCCGGATACATCAGAATCACTAACCATCTAATCCACGGCGCTTACAAAATCGGAACACCAGCAAGAAAAATTCATGAAATTGAACCCACAAGTTAAGAATCAAGTCAAGAGGCATTCCAAAAGACCCTTAAGTTCGTCTGCCTTCTTCGAAAACACAAAGAATCTTAAGCGAAAGTCGTAGTAAAAATTCCAAGGTTCAGCTTTCAGAAGCAAAAGAAGACGTCACCAAATTAAGTATTCAAAGAGTCGAAGAAAGGTGTGGTAGCACCCATTAATCAAAACATATCCTTTTTTAAGCTCTCACACAAATCCATTTCTAGTTTGAGTTCAATAACCTGCAGACAAAAGGACAATTCATAGAATTCACTTCACAGACTCCCTGTCGTGGTCGCCAAACACGTGCCTTGACTCCATGCAACAAAAAACTCGCCGTCCACCATTCACAGAGAAACCTTCACATCCTGTCATAGTCTGCATCACCTCACGTATTTATTCAACCATTTTGACAATAGAAATAAAGACTTGCAGCAGGACTACGCAAAAAAGAGGACGCCACTCCCGACTTCCCCCAACCGACAAAGTGCTAAACTTGAAAATTTACCACAAAAAACGACTACGTGTGTCGTTTCGAGAAACGTGTCGCTTTTACCCATCAATTAATGAGACATTCACATCTGAATACCGAGTCTTTGTCCTCATAACACACGTGATATACACGAATTCATTTGAATACCTGCCACAGACTCCGATCCCTTTTGGCCCCCTCACAGATGGAGAGATAGGAAAGTTCCCCAAAAAAATCGATTTAACAATCATCTTCATCGCCAAAGCAGAAGCACTCTCTTAAAACCCGTATAAAACAAAATCAAGGGATAAAACGATACTACGAACAATGGCCTGACACAAATTACCAAATGACGAAGGCAAGAACTTGTTTAGAATTCACACACAGAGTCGCAAAAAAAAAGGAAGAAAAAACAGAAAAAAGAAGGACCTTCTTCCATCCTTACAAATTCTCATCATCCTTTTTCCTCTTTTACGCTCAAATTATTTATACTTTTGCTAGCCATTATGCTCGCTTCATCAATCCTTTCCTACGACCACATCCACATCCAGCACTATTGTTATGATTATGATTACACTGGGCCCTGGCAGAGGAGAGATGGTTCATCTCTCTAAACTGTCAGGATGAATGGGGAAGCACAAGGCAACAAAAAAAGGACACGACGAGAAACAATTTAAAAAAAAAAAGGAAAACAGACACACACACACTCAGACAAAAAAAAAAAGAGTCTTAAAAACAAATTTTTGATATGCTTCCATGAGGATGGGGCGTCATCGTTGGGCTGCACTCCCTCCCAACTCACCCGTGGTTTTTAAAGGGACACATTCTGTCGAACGAATAATGCTTCCTGTGTGTCATAATGGAGGGCAAATATTTTCTATGGCTTGATACCGTAATGATTGAACATGTGGTTGATGGTAATGGACTCGGTGGCAGGGGCGGAACTATTGTGTGGGCCTGTGCCTAAATCTACAATCCTCATCCTTCCACTGATATTGGACTTTTCGGATCAGTGTGCCAGTAAATTTCGGGGACGGGGTTAATCGTGCTTCCATAGGAAAAGTTTAAAATTAAAATCACAAAAAAAAGGCAGAGAGGAAGAGTAATAATGTCCTGGTGTTTTCGGGGAGTCCCTTTTTTTAGGGGGAGTGTTGTAAAATGTGTTGTCCCCTTGTCGTGGCGGAGTGGGAATTGATTTAGTTTTACGGATAATGCCGTTGCTGGTGAAAAGTTTAGTCGCACTAAATGGTTTACATATTGCAGGAGTTCCCTGCGGGGGTGAGGAAAACTATTAGTCCTGGGGAGAGAGTTTTTTTTTTTGAGTCGAAAGTGTCGTGTGCAGTGATGACTTTAAGCACGGTATGCCATCGAGTTTATGGCGTGTTGTAGACAAACGGGGGGGTTCACAAGATAGATGATTTTTGCCACAACGAATTTTGCTCCAAAAAGTTACAATTTTGATGACACAGACATTTTACTAAAACAAGAGCTAGAGAAATTTAGTAAATTTTCCATGTGCGTTTATTATTCACGTCGATATGGGTTTTTTGTACTTTATTGATCGTTCACAAGATTAGTGAATGGTTTCAACATCCATTAAGCGCGTTGAAAATAATTGAGGAGAACTGCAGAGTTCACTGACACCTAATTTTTGTTGTTTAACGACTCGAAGGGCTGAAACGTGTTCTTTGAGTTAAATGTCTGTCGTTTTCATGTGTTGATTTGTTTCAATAATATTCTTTCTTTAACACACACGATATACACTCTTAATCTATCAAAAAAATAAGTTATTATTAGAAGGCAATGCCTTATCAGTAGTTTATTGCAGAATGATGACGACGATCTTGCTGAAATAGGCATTTGTAAAGTCTTTACAGAACGAATAAACGAATATTTAGGTTTTAAGTTGGCGTCTTCCCGTCAATGCTATCAACTTGACGGATTTCGTAGGGATCGTCGGAGGCTGAAAATAATTTAGATCTGTCTTTCAAAACTTCGGTCAGCTTTGAACACTTAAACTAATCCTTAAAAGCTGAAGACACTAAATCTGTTTCGTGCCCAATAAATTTACACGTTCGTCGAACTTTGACAGTTTTATCGACTTTAGGAAAAAGAATGTAAACGCGCGCCTCACTCAATTTTTTAAATCGAAATGAAGCTCGCGCGTTAGCTTCCCCTAAATTAGTCTTTCCTCGAAATTTTGGGATGGCTCCCATTGAGGTGACGTAGGCGCTGACATTTAAAGTTCGCCTGATCCTGTCGAGTGATATATCAACCAAAAGGTCTTTGAAAATGAGATTGAGCTTTCTTTCGGGTTTTGTCGATAAAAACCGTTGGAAAGTTATGAAGCTTCAAAGTTGGAAAAAGGGTGCTTTTTTGGAATTTTAATTATTTTATGCGTAGCAAGGCAAGGGTAAAGCTAGTTTGTAAATAAAAAAAAATTGTACACACATCTGCCAAACGTCAGAGCGAGTAGAAGGTAGATCCAGTCAGTCGGGCTTACGTTATTATGATCTGCGAAGTTGCAACCGCGCTATTTCGATTTGTACAATACTCTTATTGTATTTCACTTCAAATGTCAAAATCAGACCAATCAAACGCATAGTTGCGATTTGGGCTTAAATTTGTGCACAAAATAATATTAATTGAATAAAAAACAACAGATTTTACAGAAGATATCAATGCATGATGGCCACTAGACACTGATGAAAATGGACTTGTTGCTATTGATAATCTTTTATATTCTCTAGCTCTCGAAAAATGTCTAACGTTTTGAGCTTGTTTAATATTCTATTAACAAGTTCAAAATTTTACAAAAAAGCGGAAAGTTAAAAGTAAATTTTTTCTGGAGCTGATCAAGAGAAGTCGAAGTTTTTCGGGCTATGTATAATTCTGTACAAGCGAAATATTTATCCAGCTCTATCTCCATCGGAACCAACATCCTGCATCCTGCATCCTACATGCCTTCATCCTCTTTTCACTTTTTCTGCGATTACGCCTGTTAAAGCATTTAAAGGGTAATTAATTATGAAATAAAAACAGCAAAATTAAATGATGATGGTTGCTTGTAGCGAATTTTTTCTTCTTTTCTGTACATTTCCAATTAATTTTTGCCCACAGCTTGCAAACTTCAGAAATTTGACCAGAAAATCATTGGATTGGTTATCCACTGTGCAGTGAGATGGAATTAAGCCGAATCAGGATTGGGAAATACCGAGACATGCAGTTCGCAGTAAGGAACGAAGGCAACAGGTGCACCTTCTACGGAACAGACTGTCTGTGTGAGTAATCGAGCGTATGGAGCATGAGTATTTTGATCACTTGATATTTTTTTAGCTCTATGGAAAAGAAGTCTGGTGGCCATTTTTCAATTTTAGTTCCATGTTCACAATAAATGAAATCCCCAAAAATTATTTCTCTCTGTTGTCGTTTCTAAGACTTTCTATGACTTATAAAGGTTTCTCTGTCAAAATAAAATTCGGGTTTAAAAATTCGGTTATTATTTATTTATGATTTTTCTACTTTTGAAATTTGTAAGCATTTGTATTTATATTTATTTATTTGCAATTCATCTCACATATTGCAAAAATACTTCTCTCAGTTTTAATGCAACCAATTTTGCTGATGGGTTCTAAAATAGCGTCATTTCTTTTCGTAAGAATAAAAAGGAAGAACTTAGCATCTTTTGGTCCTAATTGCTACTACTTGTCTCCTGCTATTAAGGATGTAAGGCTCGTCGATGGTATTTAAAAGAAATCAAGACTCATGACTCATGTTGTTTATTCACAAGTACAATTTTTTTTGGGCAAAATTATTCACATGTGTGTCAAAATAAGAAACCTTGCAGATTGCTTGATCTTGAGGCTAAGGCATATAATCTCTGGCTTGAGGCTTAAGGCTTATAATCTCAGTTGATGAATGTGAGCGCAGACTTTTGTTTATCACAATGTTGTGGTGGTTTTTTCGAACCTATTTAAAGGGGTTGCGTGAAAGAGAAACACATTTTTTTTTATTTTACTTTAAGTCTTAAAACTGTTTATATATATTTCGCAGTCACGGTTTTCAAAGTTTTCTAGAATAAAACGACCGTCGACAACTGTATAGGGGATCTCGTTTCTTCCTCGTTCGTGAAGAGCACCAGCACATAAAAAATTCCCCAGTACTTCAACGAGTCTCTGGCATCGGGTCGATTTATCGGAGTTATTGGTCATGGAACGAACCTACACTTTCCTTTGTCGCCAGGCGTTCGAATGCAAATGAATAAAGAGGGTCGTATCTTGCTCCAAGGTAATGCATCGTGGAGTTTAACAGGAATTATACCCGCAAGGTTGTTAATGGGACCAAGATGCTCACAAACTGCGATGACGATGTATAGGACTATAATTTCGAGCTAGCTAAGGAGTTCTCATACCTTGGGGCGAATGTAAACGCCACGAATGGCATCTGAATGGAGAACTGAAGCAGCCTCGGCAGCCGCTGTTACTTGGGTTTGTCTAAATAGCTAGGACCAAAACTAGTGATTTGAAAAACTAGGCTTATGACAAAAATCTGTCGGCCACTATGGCTCGGCCACATTAAGTGCATGCACACAAATGCTCCACCTAAAAGGGTCTTCGAATTCAAGCCTTCTAATTCGAAGAGAAGAAGGAGTTCAAGCTATAAAAAATCGAAAAGGATTGAAATGCAGCTATATACTCAAAAGCTCGGTTTTAAGATGCCATACTTGAACGCAATTTTTTTTGAGGAAAACATCAAAAGTTTGTCAAGTGAGACTTATTGATCAAGCTTCTAAACGGAATCAATCTAAGGAACCTTTTTCAATGTTTTGATGGGTGAATTAAAATAGACTCTTGGATACTAAAGGAATAATTTCTAACCTTTATGATTCAAGAGAATTTCAGTCGAATTAGAAACTTGGGTGGCCGATCTCCTTTGTTGATTTGGCCATATTTACCAGTGCCTTTAAATAGCTCATAATTTTCAAATTTGTTGGTAGTTTTAAATAAAAGAATAAATAAAAACTTGGGAAAATGTCGAACCGTCCCATAACTTCGTTTTCATTCCTTGATGTCCACGGCCATCACCATCCCTTAAACACTCACTTGACACCGCATCCTCAACATGTTTCGTAGGGCTTCTCCCTTTCAATTCCCACGAGATGCCATGATCCCTGCCCGACAGAGCGTCCCTAGCCACTTAAACTACACCGCTTTCAGGTGTAATTGCTCTCCGCCATGGTGACAACGATATCCTTAAAAGCTCCACAACGCTTTAAAATGAATCGCTTGTTATGATTTTCATCAACTCAATCCCTCCCCCGCCACAACCACGCGGTTCTATTTATGTGCGACGTGAATCCCCGCGTGTACAAAAAATTATACAACGCAATGCACGAGTGGCGTCATTGTTCGATGAAATCAAAAAAATTTTCCACGCCTCATATATCCGGCAACAATTGCATCCAGTAGCATTGTGAAATTCAACGGAAATAAGTTGAAGAATTATTTAATCAAAATTTAATCCCGCCAGTCGTGATACTCGGTCGCATGAGGGAAAATGGACGCACGAAGGGCAGTAATTTAGGCGCCCTACACTGGTGGTTATTAATATTCGAGAGCTTTTCACCCGGACGCGAGTGAGCGTCAAATTGCACGCGGATGTGACCGGTGTTTTAGAGCGCGGGTTTTAATTGATGTCGTGTTTTTTTTTTTGGGAGCACGTGCTGATAGCAGAGGCGTTGATAAATTGATGTTTGAGTGGGCGGTGGCTGGTTATTTATTATGTGAGAGAATGCAGAATAGAATATTGCGAAAAGCTTTTAAATTTAAATGGAAGCCATGAGCTCTCATTACTTTATAGAAGAAGGATGACGGGTAAGGGATTAGGGTGAATGCTCCAGTGTGACGTTTGGGACTTTGTTTTTGTGTACATGTGTCCGACTGTGACAATGCGGTTAGATTAGTGAATCGAATTTGGAGTTATATTCAGAATATTATCAATGAGCGGCTACACCAATGATTGGCTTAAATTTTAGGGTTTGTTTGCCAGAAGGGCTTACACGTCACTCCTCTGTGTGGTTAACTGAGTCCATGCCACTGCACTCACCGATGTCACCGATGGGGCTTACTTAGCTTAGGTTCAATTCAGACTCGATCGTATTAACTTTTCAGGTACCTTAACCAGGAAACGATTTTCTCATCTCTCTTTTCTCTAAAGCCTTGTGTCTCCCTCAAGACTTGAAAAAATTAAAAACCAGAACAGCCGAAAGTTGTGAAATTACGACAGACTAAATATTTCAAATGGCACTTAAAGTGTACGACATTTTTTTCTTTCTAAAAATAAGGAAAGTTTTATGGTTGCAAATATACAGGGAAGGCAGAATTGTTGAGGATAAGGACAAGTTGTTGAAAAATTCATGTAGATTTCCTTTAGATTTGTTTTTTAAATGAGATTTTTGTTTCAATAATTTCTTTTACAAAATCAAAAAACAGCATGGCCTTAGCGGGTTTCACACCTGACTACAAATCGTACAATTTGCTTGACAACCAAACTTGCCTTAGCGTTCACATTTGACTACATGCTTGACAACTTCAGTTCAAAAAACACCAGCCACATTTTTTTTTCTTTGCTCAACGACATTTTTGCCATTCCGCTGAGATGCTCAGCCATCGATATCGCAAAGAAAAATTAAAAATACTACGAAATTGGACGACAAGTGTTCACACTCAACTACGAATCATTCAATCGAGACAAAAAGTTGAAAAATATTAAACTTTCTGACTACAAGTATTTCACATTGACGATTTGCAGTCGTCAAGTACGATTGTCAAGCAATTTGTACAATTTGTGGTTAGGTATGAACCCCGCTTTTGCTGTGCTCCAATAAATTTAAAAACGTACAACCTAAATCTTTTCTTTTCTACTCACGGACAACAGACGCATCTTAAGGCGTAATGGACATTTTTTAATCACTTATCGTTAGCATATTTTAAGGAACAAAGAAAAAAAGGACTACTGACGTCTAGAAAGCTATCGATTTTTTGGAATTTAAAATTTATCTCCTTAACTTTCAACATGAGCAACAAACAAGACAAGTCTTTCTTCGAGAGCCTGCAAAGTTGTGAAAGTATTCAATAAAAAAAAAACACTTGCTTAGTGCATGATGCTGCTGCCCAGGAAGCCCTCAAAAATTCGACTGACAGTCCTTTTTCATTTGAAACAAAACCCATGAAAGTTCCCCCTACATTGTTATCCTCCACACCCGACCACCCATTACTCATATCTTTCCTAATTACACCATTACAATTAAAAGCGAGCAAAAACATGCTCATAAAAAGGACAAGCTGCAAACCAAAAAAAAAAAAAAGGAAATTTTAATTCCATTCGAAAATATGTTCCACTCAGTCGGCTAACACATCTCGTAATTAACTTATCCAATTCGTTTGTGTCACAATAACTCAGAGCATATGTCCTTCTACACACACACACACACATTTATACTCGGACTCGACTGTGAGTATCCTTTTCTATAAATTGAGCACCATGAATGTTAACTACAGAATATAAATCGACCAGATAGAGGCGAGAAAGGATACATACGGACATCAAGTAACGCCATTCTACACTCCCAACCAGCAATCCTCTTGGGACAATTTTATTAAGTGCGGTCCAGTTCCCATTTCGTGATGAGTTATGGCGTCCTCGAAGTGCCGTCTTAAATTTTTTTTTTTTTTTATTATTTCCTCTTTTTTTTTGGTGAGCCTTTTACAAAACATTTTTGTCCCGATGACGAATGGTGGTGAATTAAAATTCAAACCAACCAGCAGACAATTTTAATTCCCGACGCCCTATGAGTGGGTGTGGGTGGCTTTGGGACAGGTATAAAGGTTTGTAATGTGGCTTATTATTTTAGCTTGCGGTTTGCAGTTTATGGCGGTAGTTGAAAAGTGAAAAGTGAAAAGTGTTATTGATATTAACTCGTGGGGCTTTCTAGAACTGACAGTGGAATAAAATGTCGAAGTCATAAACAGGGGCTCATTTTCTAATTAAGAAAACGCATTTTTTACGGTCGTGGGGTTTGTTTTTTTTGTCACGACTGTGCTACTTTGTTGTCCTTTTGGACCATATTATGGGGGAGGAGCAAGCAGAAGCGGGAAATTAAAGTGTTTTATGCACTTCGTGCACGTTAAGTGCTCGTAATGAAACCAAACGAGTCTTAGCGAACGACCGGTTGGGAAATTTCAAGGGTGTGCTTTGTGTCGTTAAAAAAACTAGATGGACCTTGTTGTCTTTTCCAATTGTGGTTTGCTTTTATTTGGAGTGGTCTTAGCAGCTTTACATCGGCAGTTTTGGATGATGAACTGAAACACATACAAAGTCTTAAGGCTGATTTGGATTCGAAAATGAGATGGGATGATAAATTTTATCTATCTTGAGCTCATGACCAAAAGGAGAACTAATAATGATGATGAAGATATTAATTTTTCTTATCGAAATAAATCAAAGGGCTCGGATCGAAAGAGGCACAGACAGAGTCAAAAGATAAAGTGTGTCGAACATTCAAAGACTTATAAAATTGGTTGTTGTGCGCTGATTCTGGAGATTTTCTTGGTTTTAAAAAAATGTGTTTGCTGTTCAAAACTAGTAAAAGAAATTATAACAAAATATCCAACAACAAAAAGATAACGAAAGCTACTCCATTGTTTTAGAATGAAAAAAAAAGGTAATGACAAGACCAAAAACTTAAAATAACTTTTCAAAATCAAACTGTGGATTTTATTAACTTTTTAGTCAATCTAGCAAGAATTTTAAGCCTTCCATCCACTAAAATCAACGTCAGTAACATTGGTCAATCAATCAATCTGTCGTTTACGGACGTACCTATCAAAATATTCCCACAAACTAGTGAGTGAGTTGTACAGTGAGAGTAGATGATTATTTATCTTCCTAGGTGTTCAAAAAAGCAACCACTCTTTATCAAACCAAGGCCCATGAATTGCATGTGCAAGTGGGCCAAATACAGGTTTCTTTTTTAAAATGCAATGAAATGAATAAAATTAAATTTTTTTTACGCAATATGGCTTTGTTAGTAAGAATAAATATTCCTATTAATTATTTAGCATAGGGTCGTTCATGTGAGTGCCACAGCTCGCTTCGCGGTAGTGCATTCAGTCACACCAATTTTCCAAGAACTTGCTGGTTTAGGATTGTAGCTCACGAATATCTTAGTTGATATCGGCTCTTAGTGATTGAATCGCTTCCGGATTGTCATCGGTCCTTCACTGTTCCTCCACCAAAAAAAAGTCGAAAGGAGTCAAATCGCAGCTCCAAAGCTGCCAACTGACATCGCCAAGACGGCTGATAACTTGATTTCCATTCAAATCACTGTTTGGGTCGTACAGCTCACACTTTGGAAATACATTTTCAATATTCCCCAACGTTATTTAAGTGTACAAATGACTCATTTCGGTTCTCGACTAACTGACTTTCTGTCACGCTCTCCGGAAACAGCTGCCCATATCAAAATGGCCTATAATTTAAAAGAAGACAGCTAATTGGCCCATCTTTTATGCGATGCACTTGGATAGAAATTCTTTTGGTAGTTGTTTTAGTAGTAACTGTTGCTTACCGATCTTCCTAAATTCGAGGAATTCGAGTACAAAATGTCACGTCTCTTCTGGTATTTGGCGTCACCACAAAACTTTATCACTGATTCTAATATCTGGCCGAAAAGTCTAGTTAAACATCCACGGCATTCAAATATGAAGCTTTGATTTACCCTCCGCATCGTTCAAAAAGTCGGTACTTCGAAGTCTTCCCAAAATTGTTTTTCTGACTCGACTATTTTAAGTCTGTGATCTACTGTAAAGTCTGAAATAAATTGAGATTTCTATCTCAAAAGCTATCAACCAAACAACTTTTAGAAAAATTCTACAATGTTTCGCACGAGAAGGTCTTCTTTAGACAAAGGCTTTTAAAGACACTTCCGGTTTAAAGCATATGTCAGGCTAAAATCATAAAAAAATGTCTTTAATCAACTGCATTTTTGTCAGGTTACTTACGCAGTCTTGTTTGGTTCAAACCGCTGGTCACTTTACCACCAAACATGTCACGTTACTGTGAATGGCCAGCGTAATCGCACCATGATTACCGATTATTTTTTGCCCAAATTGGAAGATATGGACTTGGACGACATGTGGTTTCTAACAGCATGGTGCGACAATCCACACAGCACACGTTAAATGGATTTATTGACGAGTAAGTTTGATGAGCGTGTTATCTCAAGAAATGGGCCAGTCGATTGGCAGCCTCGCTCGTGCGATTCACCGCCTTTAGACTACTTTCTTTCAGGCTTATCATTAGTTTATGCCAACAAGCCGACGACATTGTAAGAGCGATCAAGTCATCGAAAATTCGCTCCAACGAATTGACCGTTGCAAACGTGCCCGCGGTGGCCATAAGAACGAAGTCAATTCCTATCCATAAATGTTTTGATTGTATTTCAAGCCGATGATAAAGTTTTTGAAATATCTCAAATGGTTGGCGTTTTATTAAAAACAAAAGTTGTCAAGTCCTTATTGAAAAACCCCTTATAACCATGAACATAGAATCTAATTGTAAGACTCAAAAACTTACAAGAGATTCATCGACAAAACTGCTGATGGGATAAGACCACCAATTTAATTCTAGTGTAAATAAAACCAAATCTGTCAAGAACATTTACCCGTTGGCAACAAATCCCCAATAACTACTCTCCCTCTTAATCCAAGAACTGTCCGATTTAAGAAGAACCAATGCCAAGACCCCTCGAAATGAACTCGCTAGTATGGTTGACCCACTTCACCTCACCCCGAAAAAAAGGGCTTTCTCTATCAAAGTCAATCAGTCAATGGAGATCCCCCGTCCGGAGCAACAAATCTACCCATCGAATTTGGTCGAAAACTAAAAGTTTCGACTGCGGAGTAAGTACTTCCATTAATTTCTATAATGTCGTCTGCTTAAGTCCTCTTTTGTGGTCGAACCAAATAAATTTCAGGATAAATCTTCATTTGAAGTACTCCCCCCACACAAGCGGCACAGGACTACAATGTGTACAACATTAAAGCAATGATAATCTGAAATTGAATGGCTGCTCTAGAGCGATTCCGGTTCAATTCACTAAACGTCACAAAGGACTCAGAAATGTTTCCTACATTTTTTTTTCTTATATCGTTCGTCCTTCCAAGTGAACTGCGGTGCAATGTAGTCGGAAGGACCTAAAAAAAGGATCAAGATACAATGTAATCGTTGGGAATGTGTCCATGGCGGACGGACGCATTTTCGACCCGAGGTCCTGCTCTCTCTCTAACAACACCATCGAAAGTATTAACATGTCCTTTCGCAACAATACGCTGCTTCAATGGAATGGAATCCTTCGCAGTGCAGCAGTAACTGTTTTTCTATGTCCTGACACACCGAGACAGCGATGAGATGTCAGGAACTTGTACCATTATCTCGAGAGAGGACGAGGGAGAGATTATTTTTGTCCAGGACGAAAAATTTCCATCCACTGTGTGTGTCCGACACACAGACACACAGAGAAGCTGTCGACAGAGACCGGTCAACCCACGGGAGGGCAGCGGTGTCAGGCAAATTATCAGTCTGACACGAGACATGCTTCCCCAGGATCTACTTGTCTGCTTGTCTGCCGCCTTTTTGTGCTATTGACAGTGACAGTGGCCGGTTTGATAGGTGTCATAGTGCGCTGGTTGGCGATGGAGACATCCTTGCCAGGGGATTAGGAATTATGTTACCCGTTCAAGGATGCGCCACAGCGATGTAGGGTTATGGAAAATATTAATTTATTTACTCTCTTCGCACTTTCGTCCTGCGACGGGGGTGGAATATTCATAATTGGTCCGATGTCATGGCGCTTTATCCGCCAGCGGCATAAATCACCTTAACTATGGACTGGAACGTTTTTTTTCTCTGCCACTTTTCGAACGGATGCAGCAGAAATCAGTACGAAGGGCACGAGCTCGTGGACCAGGAAGCAACTCCCACCGATGAATGCCGGCAAAAAGGACGACGACAACGACGAGCACTACTCGCGTGTGCAACAATCCAATCTGAGTGTCACGTACTTTTAATGGATTATTATTTTGAGTTTTTAATTTTTTGTTTATTGTATGCGATGGCACGTGATGTTGATTTTATTCCCAAGAGAGAGCTCGTGCGAGCCGTTTCGGCACCAACCGTCGCTGTCGGTCGAATATCCTCCCACACAGGATCGACGCGAGCGACTACTAATTGTAAAGGAGACTACCAGGCCAGGAAGCGTTGCAGGTAAATATTTTGAATTACATATTCAGTCGACGGAATGTAATTGAATTGGGTTGATTGGTAGCATTTTTTCGTAACATTGTCCGTCGTGGTGCGTCGTCCTTTTTACCCCTTCCGGTCTCCACTTGAAACACACGTTCATATACGCTTTGACCTGCATCTCTCGAATGTAAACTGCAATCATAAAGTTTTCATTTTTGAGTTTCAATTTTTTTTTTTTTGCTTTTTTCAGCTGAAAAGTATCCGTTTAATGAGAGGAGCTTGTGTTCGCCGGGAATGTGTGGGGGATTCCAAGAAATGGCGCATATTTTCCTCGGATAATGAGAATTCAGTGGAAAAATATCCCACGCATTAATTTTGGGTAAGTTTTTTGTAATAAAAAAAAAAAATACCTAGAAATTTATGTTTTAACGAAATCAGTTTGCGAATGTTGTTTTAAATGATTCCGAAAAGAGTCTTGTGCAATTTTAATTTATCTGGTAGTTTCTGGTTTATGAGTTGGTCTTGAAATTTAATGAATCCAAGCGGGATTGTCTTATGGGTTTTTTGTGGAACAAACTCAAATCACTGCTTGTGAAAATTTAGATATAGGAGATATATTCGACAACCTAATATCTTCTCTTTTTTTCAATTTAATGTTCGGAATACTGCATTTTTGGAGAGTGGTCAGTCCTTTGCAGTTATCATTTATAGCAAGATAATCTTTTCAAAAATCGGCATATTCAAGAGAAACCATGAATTATGAATTTTTGCCTTTTCTTTTTAGGTTTAGTAAACTTTCATTTTGTTTTCTACTTTTTCGGTGTACTACGCTTGTTCTTGTTAGCTACTTAATCTTTTAAATATTTCATATCATTTGGCGTTTTTGTCTGCTTTATGTTTAAGTACTATGGAGTTCTAGAATAAGGGAATCTTCAGTAAACAAATAGATCGTTATTGAGGACTTTGGCACAATGCTGCCAAAATGAAGCAGCTGCTGTTTTCTAAAATCTGAGTACACAGTATTAAAATTCAATCTGCTGACGTTTCTTTTTTTGTTTTCAAAACCATTTATTTTATTATGCTCGGCTTTTGACTTACACTCAGAGTCAGAAAAATACCCATGCTTTGAGCATTCAAAGACTCATAAAATGGATTCTGGTGTTCCGGTTTTAGAATTTCTTTTTTAGTTTTGAAAAGTTTTATTTATTCTCTCAAAATTGTCAAAAGAACTATAACAATAGATCTAACAACAAAAATTCAACAGCAAGATAACCAGAACTAGTCCATTTTCCAAAATTAAAAGAAAGTGTACACCTTAATAAATAGACCAAAAACTTAAAATTGGCACGAAGACTGGTATCTTTTTGTGTCTAAAATAACTTTCACATATCTCTAAGCGTTACTTCTACTTACTTCTTTAATAAATTCTTTAAATTATGGTCTCAAAAAAATCAGCAATATGTATTAACATTTTTGATGAACCAATGTACATACTAAGAATGTTTGTACATCGATATTTTACCACCATTTTGTTTTAATGGTACAGTAAACTCTTGACAATTTGAACCTCTATAATCCAAAAACCTCTGTGACTCTTCTCACAGTCCCCCGAAAAAACCTCTGTAAATCGAAGGAAATGCAATTTGGTCCTCTCGTTAATTAGAATTCTGTGCAAAACACATGAACATTTTTATAATTCGAAAAAGATTGCTTGTTTATCTCTAAATTCGAAGTCAAGCTTCCTTTTTTTTGCTTAAACAACCGTCAGTTGAAATGCGTACATGACGAAAGTGTGCAATATTTTGTTTTTCAAACCTCCGTATTTAGAAAACCTATGTAATTCGAAGTTTTTTCCTGGTTCCATGAAACTCGAATTATCGAGAATTTAGTGTATTTACATCGAGTTTTGGTGGCGTGACCACGATAAATAAGCAATTAAATTGATCAAACCAGAATATATTTACTTCGATTTCCTAACAAATGTTTAGCAAATATCAGCTTTTAGTTTTTCTCTCCCTCTTCATTTGAACTCTCTCTCATAAAGAAAATATTTTTTGAAGAATTTTTTTCACATTCTTAATATTTTATTATTGCCTTGCATTTTCTTTTTCCTCTTTTTCATTTTACGTGCAATTCCCTGTATTCTCTGCTTAAGTAATCTCTTGCTCTTTGTTCTTAGAATTACTTCTCCTTTACTGAACACAGATGAATGAAATCCTTGCTTGTGTTAACAGCATTCGAGTTAAGGCGACACATAAAACTGCTCTCTCAAAAAATTGTGGAAAACATTACGTGTCGTTGCGAGTAGAATTCCTAGAAGTCTCTTCCTGACTGTATGCTCTTACTGAAAGCTTTTTTTAATTCATCATGCAGTATCACTGCTACCTCTGAGTCTTAGTTTTTTCTATAACAAAGCAAACAAATAGTTTTAAATTGTTTCTAATTAATTTCCTCAGAAATTGAAACTTGTTTACTTATGAACTGCGGCAGCAGTTACTGTAGAATAATGTCATATGTCTTTAAGCCATATCAAAAAAAAAAACTATAGCACAATTCGGGTTAATGCCAATTATTTGTCTGTAAATACACTAAATGAGTCAAAATTCAAAGCAAGAAAAATTTAATTCGAAGCAGAATTTTGCTCTCAAAGGAATTAAGAAGAAGCTACATTACTTATTAGATATCTATGGCTGGATTGGCACTGACGGTGGAGCATTATCATAGTTCTTTGAGTTAAGAGTCTTAGACCCAAGGTGTTAATAAACATAGAAGAAAAAAAAGTAAACTTGACTTTGAATTATAGAAGTAAACATGTCATCATTTTCGAATTGTAGAGATTTTCATGTTGTGTTGCACAAAAAATAAATTCGAATTAACAAAGAGATTTTCTTCGATTTACAGAAGGTTTTTACTTGCTAGATTTTTTCACATGAAGGTTTTCACGTGGCTTTTCCTTCATAAAGCTGTCAATTTGATTAGTGATATTTCCTCAAATTATCTGAATATTTTAGTAGTGAGGGTATTTATACCATATCTCTGTATGACAAATTTTACATTTCTAAAATTATTTATTTCGCCACACTAAAATATGTAAATAATAAAAGGTTTTTCAGGGGACTGTGACTATGCTTCTATTTACAGAGGTTTTGAAATTAAAGATGTTTGAATTATCGAGAGTTTATTGTAAAGGGTGATTTTTTAAAAGCTATAGGAAAGTTTTTCAAAAAAAAAAAAACACATAAAATTCAGAAAAACGCATGAAATCTTTATTTGAATCGATAGTACGGTCCATATAATTTAATGTTTGAAGATTATTTCATGCAAATGTTGACCTTGACTGCGCCTCAAATGGTCCATCCGCTTAGTCAAATTTTGGCATACTCTTTCCAACATTTCGGCCGGTATCTCACGAATAAATGCTTCAATGTTGTCTTCCAATGTGTCAATTGAAGCGGGCTTGTCTGTATAGACATGAGCTTTAATATAGCCCCACAAAAAATAGTCTAAAGGCGTTAAATCGCACGATGTAGGCGGCCAATTGACCGGTCCCGAACGTGAAATAAAATGTTCACCGAACTCGCCTCTCAATAAGTCCATTGTTGCGCGTGCTGTGTGGCATGTGGCACCGTCTTGTTGAAACCACATGTCATGCAAGTCAAGCTCTTGCATTTTGGGCAAAAAAAAGTTGGATATCATCTCACCATTCACAGTTACGTTACGATTCGCATCATCTTTGAAGAAGTACGGTCCAATGATGCCACCAGCCCATAAACCGCACCAAACTGTGACTTTTTCTGGATGCATTGATAGCTCTTGCAATGCTTCTGGCTGATATTCACTCCAAAATCGACAATTCTGCTTATTTACGTACCCATTGAGCCAAAAATGAGCTTCGTCGCTGAACACTTTCTTAACTTTCTGAACTTTTTTAATAGAGCACGCATTTTGATAATAAAATTCAATAATTTGCAAGCGTTGTTCGTTTGTAAGACGATTCATGGTTAAATTATAGACCAAACTGAAGATGTTTGACAGTGAAACAAAACACGAAACGTGCGTCAGCTGTTTAAATCAGTGTTGCCAAAAAGATAATAGCTAAAAAATCACCCTTTATTATGTTCGGCATTTAAATGAGTTGAATTTCACTTTGATTGAATTTCAAGCCATTTAACGACTGTTTTAAGTTCACTTGTACAAATTTTTCGGAGCAATATTTTCCAAATATTTTTTATTATTTATTTTTTATTGTGGCGTAAATTTACAATTGTCTTTGTACAATTTTTTATATAGAGACTTGGCATTTAAGCTTACTACTTAAATGTTATATAATTTTCAAGTAATATATCACAGGAAAAGATTATTATACGGCTTCGATAAGCCGGCCCAGTTCACCCAGGTCAAGCCACAATTTGTTGTAAAATTAGGCTGCAAACAAGGCACCTTGTTGTGTTCTTTTATAAATTGTATGTTTTATTAGTTATTTGATTGAACGGAAAGGCCAATGAGATCTTCCTAATTGATGAAAAGACATCACCGGCTCCTAGGCTTCTATTTGAGTGATCATTTTTTTGGAATTATTGAATCGTAATATGGGGTGTGCTTTATTTAATTAAATGTTTAGTTTTTTTAACATTTAACTCCTCTTTGGAGAACGATACACATAAATTTAACTTGTCTTTGAATGCCAAAAGCCTTAGTTTTACTTCTTTAGTAGCCAGAGAACGAAAAATGAACCATCCCATCCAGTGATCAGGAAGACCTAGAAGACATTTTGATGGTTACTCCAGCGTCCCCGGCTACGATTGGTCGTTTTATATTTTTTATTTCCCATGCAGCATAATAGTAAGTCTCCTCTCATCCGACCTCCAGTTTGAAAATGCAGCTGCAAAATTCAAAAAGCTAATTGTAAAGTTCTAAAATTAGTTGACTATATTATGCGGACTCATCCTTTATTATGAATCTTGATTTCTATGCAGTTCTTTCATATATAATAGACTTCTCGAACTCTGTTGAAAATAATCCTGTCTAACACGCTACTCGCTACAGGATCACAAAAACTCTGAAAAAAAGAAAAAACAAACAACAAAACTGACAGAAGTAAAAACAAAAAAACAACTCCTCAAATTACACACTCTCCCGCAATAAAACCACGACTTCTCTAAAACGCCTCGAACAATCAAAAGTATAATAAAATAACAAACACCCCGCAGACTGTTGGCAAAAACCCAACAAAATTACTCACACTCCTGCGGTCTGCGTTTGTAACTCTAACTCTCTCTCATCCACGAAATAGATTTTTGGCAAAAGTGAAAACCAATTGCCAATCTAATTCAACTTACACCTCAACCCTTACTCGCTCATTTAATTACCCGAGTATTGATTAAGGCTACTGCATGATACCTCCGGACCCTGGCCACAAAAATTACATCAATTAAAAAGCCATGAAACCTCCCCCATCAAACCTGAGTCACTCTGTTCTCTTTTTTTTTATATCTACACGCAAAGAGGACCACGGACCACTGGTTTTTCAGTTTGAACAAAAAACTTCACACACACAGAGTGAGATCCTTTCGAGGACTTCATCCCTCGGGACAGGTGAGTTCTGTGAACATGTTTCACCGCATTACACGTGTTTATTTATTTTTTACTTTCATGTACTCGGCTCCTTTAAAATCTTCTCTTTATTTTTATTATTTAACCCTGCAACAATGCAAAAGAGAGGGCGGAGGTATGGAATTTCTGTAAAAGACCAGTCCTTAGGGATTCTAGAAATCAGTACGCTCTGGCGCCCGCTCACTACCACCGCTGGCAAATGACTGTTATTATCTTTTGAAGAGGAGCAAAGCGCGCGTTTCGTTCTTTCTGCCTTCGCCAACGCCGAACGAGGCCCGGCCCGTGTTTTATGTAATGATATTAGCAAATACGTTTTAAAGGATATTTCTCTTTCAATTATACGCACACTTCCTGCGGGGTTGGGTATTCCTTTTTTTATTTATATTTTTCAGAGAAGCCCAACACACGACCACAGGAAAAAAAGCGGATAAAAAGGAGATCCATTTGAAAAGGAATCTTGGGCTTTTCTTGTGAAAAACGACCTTTCGCGGCAAACGCCTTGTGGTTCATAATTTAATTAAATTGCCTTGTTTATTTCGCGTGTCCTTAGATTTAATTGCAAATCCTTGCTGCAATTGAAGGGCAAACAGAGTTCTCTGTATCCGTTCCAGAGCAGGATATGTGAGCAGTGTCCTCACATTCTTTGGAAGTAATTGCAAATACTGAGATTGTATTTTGTATCTCGTCTTTCGTCCTGGGCAGGGGAAGAGAAGCAGATCTGCATACACCTCCTTTCGTTTCGTTTTTTTGGAGAACTGTCTGCTGTGTTGCTTGAGTGGAACATGAGGATAAAGATTTTGGAAGCTGAGGAAGAAAAGTTTGCTTTTTCTTGAATGACAGACGAGTGTGGAACGGAGGAAGGATACTGAAGTGAATCGTATTTGCATACGTGCTGTAAGTTGTTTTTTCATTATCCTTCTAGCGTAGGGTGTGTGATTGTTTGGTGCTGCTGAACGGAACGTATTAAGTGACAGGAGTTTGTCAGAGAACCAAAGCTATAGCTTGAGGTACAGAAAAAATGAATTTCAGAATCAGAATTTGGATTATGAGAATGTCAGGTTGGGACGTATAAACGACAGCAGGATTTTTATAGAAGAAAAAGCCAGTAGAACGACTTTAAGACGTGCCAAATTTAAGTTTAAGTTGTGAGTAGGTATTCTTTGAATTGGCTCATTGTGTCCAAATAAATTTTTAAGGTCTACATGTGGTTGTTTAATGACAGAATAACATGCAACAAACTTGTTGCTTTTGGATCTCCCTTAGACTTAAACGTTTGAAGGACAAACGATGAATATGTGGAAGGAGAAATGTCAGTTCGTTCACTGTACCAAAAATGTTTTTTTTTAACATTTTTTGTTTTTTTTTTTTTTGAATGACGGCTTAGACCTTTGTAAGAAGTTGAAAGGTTTTCTCATTTTCATAAAAAAGGAAGTCCTGGACTCTTACTACCATCCACGAAATGAACGTTTTTTTTAATTTATTTAAATAGTGTTGACTTCGATTGAATTATAAACACTTTAGTGGATGAGTATTCTTTGAACGGACGATTTTGAACCTAGAAACTGTGCAAAGGGTTTGTAATCGATGGTTTCAATAACATTTTTTTTGTTCTCACAGTCATTAGTTGAATTTAATTCAGAATACAGTCCATACATCCATACAGAACAGTTCCTAGGAAGTAACTTAATAAGAAGATTTTGTTGAAACATCTGTGTCTGTCTTTAAAAATAAATTCTATTTAAGATCGCCACACAGTAGTAAAAATAAGAGATTTATAATAAACTTAAATTTTTAGCCCAATGATTTCTTTTTGTTTTGTTTGAAAGCCTGGTCTACCAAAGTGACTACGAATGTTGAGAATTTTTTTTTTTTTTTTTTGCTAGCATTTTTTTTCCTAAGAGTCACTGATAAGTCGAAGTGTTCGCAGTTTCGTTGATGGTAAAAAATTCCTTTATACCTGAGCTGAAAAATATTTTGATCATGACGAAAATGCGTGAATCCATTACGAGCTATAAAAAATTTTGAATTAGGACGCGACCTCAGCTATGCGAAAAAAAATTTTTTTTCTACGAATAGTGTTATATTATACCTACCTTTTACTTGATAGCCCTTCTCTTTAACCCATTACCTGCCACTGTACTCAATTGAGTACAGTATTTTGTGCATTGTTATTTTGATTTTTTTTTAAAAGTAGGTTTTGATTTTGGTTTTTTTTGATTGGGAACAAATTATTAAGAATTTTCAGCATCAGAAAAGAGAAAAGAAACAGAAAGCAACAGAAAAGAGAAAAGAAGTTATTTCTCAGCCAAATCTTCTGGTTGCATACAATATAGCCATGAGTTGGGTCGATCTTCACGACCAATTTGTAAATTGCTACCGCAAAAAAATAAAGGGTAAAAAGTGGTAGTGGCCTTTGTTTACACACATGCTAAGCTCAATGGCAGTGAATGCCTTGCGACCATTGCTTGAAAAATAAAGACAACCATGATATTCTTTCATTTGTTAAGACCATAGCCAGGACTTATCTACGCTCAGAGTCATCTAAAAAAGCTCCAAATAAGCCAAATGTACCAAAAAGTTTTGTTCGCAGTGATGGAGGACATTTCCCGAAAAAACATGATAATTTAACTATGGTGTAAAATTTATCACCGCAGAGCTCGATCCATTTATGAGCGGTGTCAAACCACTTTTTGCATCGAAAAAAAGTGTTTTAAAATTTTTCATAATTAGGTCGAGAATGCACCCACATCTGGCCAGTGTACTCAAATGAGTACACCCTTCTAAACACCAAAGTTGAAATTTTTTTTGAAAATAACTATATTTTTCTGCTAATATAAAGCTCAATAAACACCATTTCAAAGATTTTTGACGAATCTCTATTTTGAATGTCCCTGGTCTTTAATGGGTTAAGAAGGCTTTGAATTTTATCTCTATTCGTCGTCTTTTAAAGCAATTTTAAAAATTGGTTACATATAAAATCCTTGCTTCTGAAAAAAATGAAAATAAAATAAAAAAGAAATAGTAAGCACCAAACCAAAAACGAATTCGATCAGATTAAATAAAACACGTGTTGTGAACATTTTCATTCATTTTTCTATTTTTTTCAAAAGAATTATGAGTTTTGTAAGTCACACAGCGTTCAATTTGACATTTTTTGTGGCATCAACCTTTTCTTAGTACAGTGTATATTTTTTTTTCAGTAGAGAGTTTTGACCACGCATCCACATATTTCACTCGTTTTTTCCACTTGTTTTTCCACTCCTTTATCCATCATTTTAGATCATCGACTACCGGAGTTTTAGATCGTCAAGTAAAAATGTCTTTTTGAAAAACAACTTATGAAACTTCAGTCACAAAATCTAAAAAACTTGTAAACCAAACCGTGTTTTCCATGTATTTAAAATGAATTTGATATTGTGGTCCTTAGTAGTTAGATTTTGTTTTATGTAATTTAAATTCGAAGCCGATCAATGACAACAAAATTTGGTGCAAATGATGTCTTGAAAATGTTAATTTTTTCTCACTTTATATAGCAGACAATTTGGATTAGTTACAGCTTTACTACTCCCGATAATCAGTTACATTGACATCAAATATAATTTTGATAGGCAGGTTCGTAAACGATAAGTTACAAGAAATATGTCGTTGACGGTGATTTTAGTGGATGAATGGCATACTGATTTTAGTGGATGAATGACAAATGCTGAATTGACTTAAGAAGTTAGTAGAATCAACTCTAGATATTTAAGACACAAAAGATGACCGTTTTAATGCTTGCTTCGAGTTTTTGGTCTTGTTATTGTGGTGTACACTCTCTTTTGACGCAAAATGACACAATGAGGTAATTTGGTTAGCTTTCTATCTCGTTTTTGTTGTTGAATCTATTATCTATTATTATAATTTTATGTACCACTTTTAGATAAAAAATAAACCTTTTTAAAACAAAAAAAACTTCCAAAATCCGAGCACCAGAACCTGTTTTCAGAGTCTTTGAGTGTTTAAGACATGGGTGCATTCTTACTTTTTGACTCTGGTTCTACAAAGAAAATCTAAAAAACGGATTTTTAATGGATTTTCCACTTTGCTTACGCCCAAAGTTTGATTCAAAATCATAACTTGAGATGTCTTAAATTATTTTAGATTCTAATATTCAACATTTTTCATGGAATTACTCACGAACTTTCATCCAACCAACTGTCAAAGCCACCGTCCCAACTATAAAAATCACGCTAGAGCTTACAGTGCTAGGTGACATCGTCTCAGAAAAAATCAAATCCCAAGTCTAGACACAACATTATGTCTTTTCAGCTCACCCACGCATAGGGTACACCATCACGCGCCTGCACACTCACCTCAGCTTTTCTATCTGTTCACAAACGTTGCAGCATTTCATCGGCTCCTTTTTACACTCATTCTCCACTTCCAAAAGGATGTGTCGATGAGTTCTAAACGACTACAGAAAAAGGATGCGAGGGCACGAGTGAACACACGACCGAGTGTGAGTAAGAGTGCTACTAATTAAATTTAAATCACTTTAATGATGCAGACGATTCCTACTCTCTCCTCATGTGTTGTCGTATCGTCAATGGGAGTGCGTGAGTGTGAATGTCAAAATTAAAAAAAAAAAAAAAGGAGTAAACTCTTTTACGCGCTCCACGCCGAGAATGTAAAGAGTTTCACATCACATCCTTCCTCTCGCAAATAGCTGGCGGTTATTTCAATCATGGTGTTTGTGGATAATTTATGATAACGTGAAAGTATTTTCACGAGAATGTGTTTCGTTTTTTCTTTTCTCACATACAGATCTGTGGTAATTTGCAATGAAGACACGGGCACAGTCACTTCGTGGTTGCAGTGTGAGGAAACTGAAAATAATTTACAGAAGAATTTGTAATAACGCACGGGAGAGTTTCGGGGTGGTAGTAGGAGTGTGGGATATTGGAAAAGTTTTTTGTAAAAATTTTCCTGACTTTTTTGAGATGCTATCACCAGCTAAGGATTAGCGTCAAGAGATGTCACAAAATTGAATTATTTGATCAGTGGGTTTTCGGAAAAAAATGGGATATAAAAAATGAAATGATAATCGAATTAGAGAGATAAGTATCGGGCCCAGATTAAGGTAGGAGGCGGGGATGAGAAGCTGCCGATGGATAGGGAGTAATTCACGTGGTGATCGAGAGGGAGCTGGCTCCAAGCTTCCTACAGAATTTTGGACACTAATTGTAAGTTGGACAGTGTCTGTGGGCAGTCATTATTCTGAGTTTTTAATGAGATCTATAAGATTCCATGAATTAAATGCCATCGATGTGGTCCCAGACAAATAATAAAGCGGATTAACAAGTCCAACTTTTAAACCACGTCTTTCTTCTCTATAACCAAGTCAAATTGTAAACCAGTTGGGGCTTTGAATTTCGAAACTATCTGATTTTATAAAAAAACGTTCTGAAGATGTTAAGTACGCGTTCAGTAAGACAATGAAATTTGAAAATGATTTCTATAAATAGGATTTATATAATTTCTAGGGGTGATCTTTTCTGGGAAAATTTCACAAAATTGAAAAAGAAAAAAGGCTATTTTGAGGGGATTTAGGTTCTAAGAAATATACATCTGACTTAAATGAGGATATGCGCTTTCTATTCAGCTCTTAAATTTTATTCTGGGACAGAGAAATGTGAGTATCCTTTTTTTTTTAAAGAGGCTCCTTCGATATCTGAGAATTTAGGGTCAAAATAGACACCACTTTTAACTTTCAATAAAGTTTAGAAGCATTTCTTGTCTATTTCCTCGAATCGCTTACTTTTTCCTTAGTCACTTTAACTAAAATGTTTTATTTTTTTTCCAGCGTTAATCTCTCAACTTCAAACTTATCTGTTGCAGCGTTCAAAAGTGCACTCTATGAGTTTACAACAGAAAACAAACTCCTCCAGCAATCCTTATTCAATGAAATTTTATCCCCGCTTTAACTCAAAGTGTTAAACACCGTCTTTTTTTTTTCCTCTGAGATCCTTCCCTAACACTCTTCACTCGTAGAAAGCTCCGCCGTCCAAAAGGTTACGCGTTAAATTGTTCGTGGTATCCCATCGCCCGCGAGCATCTAGCACTCCTTCCCCTTCTCGATCTTCGGACACTACTAACTATGAAAGTCCTTTTCCATTCGGTTCTTCGTGATATTTAACTTAATTGCTTTGCGGAAGTGCTCCTTAAATCCGTTGCCTCATTAAACGTTTACGGCTCCACTTAGCAGATTCTTTTTGTTTTACGATTTCTTGATTGGGGCGATTTTCATGGCGGGCAAGTTGTCGTTTAAAGTGAACTCAATTAATGAATCGGTCTCGGAGCGTGTGGGAAAAATATGTGCCGAAAATGAAACTTTCAATAAACGAGCACCCACCTGCTTTGAAAATTTCCGAGCAATTAATTCGAAAGTAAAAGGTTAATTCAAAAGTTTTTTGTTTCCCATTTTTTTTTTTTGGCAATTTAAATTCCATAAAGTGTGAATTATTATTCGTGGCGGGGAAATCATAAAAATATCAAAATGGAAATTCTAACCAAGGATATCCATTAGCACAGCACGACGAAAACATTTTTACGATCCGACAAACAATTTCACAAATCGTTTGTTCCGCACGAGAATAAAACGCTTAAGCACGCGAAGATGGTAATTAATTTGATAAGGAACCACGCTTTACGATGCTAACCTTTGACAAGAGTTTCCCATCGCAGGTCCTACTTTCGACAGCAAAAAAAAAAAGCCCCATCACCGAAAAGGACGAAATACAGAAGCAGTTAGCAAGCAATAAACCGGCCCTCTCACACACTCACCGGCAGAGACAAAAAAGGACATGATGACTCCATAAAAAAGTGTAAACACGGGTTATGGCTTTATTCGAGAGCCGGCCTCATAAAGGGCGCTGTCACTTACACCCGCAGCTGGGAATTCACATCGAACGCCGAATGTGGTCCTCTTTAGTCGTAGCCGACTTCCAATTACCGTGATGTGCGTTGCCATTGCCAGTATCAACAAGCAAGGGATGCATGTTGGAGTTAATTACGCGAGTGGCTGAGTCCTGCGTCCTGAATCGTCGGCCTTTGCGTGTGGGTGAGTGGAAATGTTTTTTTGTGGTACTCTTCTTTTTTTTTTTTTATTTTCGTTATTGTTGTTGGGGGTAAGTAATTAGCAGGTTTTCTGTGTTTGTTTCTTTGTTTGCGGATGAACGCGAAAGTAATTTCGGATTTGCTCTGCTGCTGGATTGAGATTCAGTTTTCTGGATTATTGGCAGTTCGCCGTTCAAATTTGTATTTTCATCGATGAATGTGAAAAGTTTTATGGCAGATTGGAAAAGTTATAAGGAAATAACAATTGATATTGATGAGATGTGGGTGGTGTGGATGGTGTGGATGGTGGATTGTTCTCATTCTCGTAACGAGATAGTTTCTTCGTTACTTCATAATGAGAGAGAGAAGTTGATTTTGGCTTATGAATTGCAGCACTCACAGTCTGCTGAACTTATGCTGCAGGTTGTGTTCGAGAGGATGGAAGGATAATCTCAAGTTATTGGACTCACTGACTGGGGCGATGGAAAAGTAATTTCATCGAGTCATCAGTAATGAGGCTGTGGCTTTCCACGTCAAATTTACGCATGACATTAGCCTTTAATTGTTAAATGGATTTTTTATTTAGCTGTGGTTATCGGTCTCCTAGTTTCTCAAGATCATTAAGCCAATAAATGTCGTTAAGTGGATAGAAGGTTAAGTTTCCCCATGACATCCTAAATGAATTCAACTGGCCGTCAAGGAATCTAAATGGTTTTTATGGTTATATGGGGCCAATAACGTACTTAGGAAAAGTTTTTAAGTCTGGAGCAGATCCGTTGTGAAATGTGTGTAGCTATTTTGGATACGAACAAAGGATGATGTGACGTGTCTCCGAAGTTAAATGAAAAAAAAAAAAAAAAAAAAGAACGGATACTAAAAATTTTATTATAATATGTTTTGTTACCAAATGTTATATAAATAAAAGACAACCACCTTAGAGTGGAAAACGCAAAGAAAAATCACTTTTATTATTTAATTTAATAAATTGAAGACTAAAAAGTAAATTTTCTTATAAATGCAACAAAAATCCCTCACAACATAAAATACATCGACTGCAAAGTTGTAAACTCCTACAGTTTGATACAAAGTAAACATTCGTTTGATTAGGTTTCAAATTCGTCTAAAATGCTACTAACTATTTCAGATTCGTTATGACATAATAACTGAAGTAATACAATTTTGTCTTAATTCGACCTAAGCGGTTATCCTTTGTGGGTACAGATATATTCAAAAGCGATCTAATAATGAACTATATACACAGCTTGTAAAACAATTGATTTATTAAAGAAAACGTTTGGTAACCGCATAGTCTTAAGTTCGGACCTTTAAATTGACCTCCAAGATTGTGCGATTTAACGCCGCTTGACTATTTCCTAAGCTGATAAGCTTGAAACGAGTGATTACTTGGAGGACAACCTTCGCCGCGTTTTTATCGATAAACGGCCACAAATTTTGGAAAATGTCTTCAAAAATTTGATTAGACTACGTCTGAGCCAGCATTGGCGGCCATATGTCATTTTCTATTCCACTTCAAAGTTCTACACGTTTTAAAAAAGTTTCCTATATAATTTGTGGCTGCAAATACCAGAAAAAAAAAACCATTATGCCCAGTTTCACAGTTTGAGCTTAAGCTAATCTTTTGGTTTAAGCTTCCGTTTAAACATTTTTCGGTTTCACAGTACTCGATTAAATGTGAAGCGGAGATTATTTCGACGTTTAAATCAAACGACAGAATTTAAACTTTGGTTTAAGTAGTGGTGTCAGTTGCGGTGATTCGAACCACTTTTCAGATTAAATTCTTTATTTTTTCCATATTTTTTTTTTAAGTCTCAAACCAATTTCAGATACTAGAACCAAAACACGTCAAAAGCCGTAATTTGGCATTTCATAACCCTAAAATTTCCTTAGACACAACTTCCAAAATTGCGTTTAGTTAGCTTGAAGTTTATTTTTGACTGTAAAACCGAACCAGTTTAACTGGTTGGTTCGGTTTCTAACAAAGCTCTTTGTACATAGCCGGAAAATTCAAAAGACAAAAAGGCGGAAAGGAGATATTTGACAACCTAATATCTTTCCTTAATAAGAAAAAAATGAGCACTATTAAACGACAACTATTTGAAAAAAAAAACGTAGTGTATTTCTGAGGCGAATGATAATTATCTCATTGTTTTTCTCAAATTTTTGTTTTATGGAGTTAAACAATATGTGCTTAAATATAGAAATCAGTTCACGGTGACTTGCACAGAAGAGAGTGTACTAATAATTTTCTGGCATTTCTTCTTATATTCCGTTCTCAAAATGGGTAAATGTGTTTTATCATTAGAATTCTACTCATTTTCATCAGGAACTTGCTTGATGTTCTTTATAACCTATTTCCCTATTCTGCTTATCCTCAGATTCAAGGATTTTATCCTCCCTCAGATTTCGGTCGCTGAGAATAACTTTTTCCAAAGAAGGCGCTCATTTTCTTACTGCTAACAAATCAAATGTATGAAATTCATATCGTCGTAAACGGATAGGAGCCATATTTGGGTGCAAGCAAAAACCCGCCGTGTCTTGAATTCCACATCTTTGAATTCCACTTACCACTATTAAATCTACCTAAAAAAAAATAAAAATAGATCAGCCCTTAAATTATTTTTCAGCTAGTAATAAATTGACTATTATTTTTTTTTCATATATTTGCACTGCATTCTCGCTACGTGAGGACTGCGTTAGTTTGACTACGCTTTTTTTAATAAGGTAAATGAAAAAAAAAAAAATTATAATAATAATTAAAATACATAAACAAATGTCTAATTTAAATAGCCTGAATCATATTTCTCTAGTAGTTACGAAGTAGTTGGTAGTTTACGTAGTTGTACTAGTTGGCGTTCAAAAATCAAAAGCCGTATAGCGCTGTCTGTGCAGTAAAGGGTTAATTATTTTAAATTGAATTCATTGAAATGCTGAAAGGTGATCGTTTTAGCTATGAACATAAAGGATGTTAGATGAAGACAAGTTAATAAAACACGCAAACGTCTGTAGATGACTGATGAAAGCTTATCAGTTTGGGAGGGCTTCCATTTGCCGTCAATCGCTGCTCTGTTGAACATGCTTACATTTTGATTACCGCTGATTAATTGCTAAATTCACGTCAAGTATTTGATGTTACCTGAAAAGGATTCTGCTAGATTCCTAAATTATATTCCGACGTGCACCTAAGCAGTTTTCGATTTGATAGTTAAGGCAAGATTCTGTTCCATGAGATTTTTGAATGAATTTAAATGATGAAAAATGAAAAACCAAATTCAGCTTGCTGAATTTGTATTGAAGTTTGCAATTTCAAAGGAGAAAGGAAATGCAAACAGTGAGAGTTTAAACTTCTGTTCAAAAATTTTTCGATTTCACAGTACCCGCTTAAACGAAAAGTGTGAAACTATGCATAAGAAATTTAAAAAAAAGAAATATGATTTCACAGAATTTTTCTTGAATCGAGAGGTCGATTGTTTCTATTTTGTCTGATCTGATTAAATGTTAAAAAGAAAATCGGATGGTAAGTAATTATTGCTTCGAAAAAAAAAATATTGTGAAAATTTCCGTATCAGCAGAACTCTATCTCTTTAGTTCTTGGTGGATTACGCCAATAAAACTATATGTAATTCAAAGACTTTTAGCGGAATAGTTCTCATTCCTAAAATGTTTTAGGGTCAAAGGGTGTAATCGTAATCGATTTTGCATTTTGGTTTTTTTTTTCTAAATTTTTAGTTCTTCATACAGCTTAACTGCACGATAAGGAAAATTGGTATTAAATGAACTTATACATAAATTCTTTCATCTTTTGGATCAAAATGATTGCAAACGTGCAAGCTTATTAGTTTCTATGAAAATTCATGATTACATTTACACCTGTCTAGAAAAGGGGGTAGATGAAAACAAGGAACTCAGCCTTCTTAGCTTCACTATATGTAGTACAGTACTTGAATTTATTACGCACACATTTTTATTACGTACAAATTAAGCTCATGGTGGGCGTATCTCTAAAATCCAAAAGGCTTAAGTAAAAGAGTATACAATAAAAACTAAATTAAGCAGAAACGAGGGGATTTAGACAACAATATTACATGTTCACCACCGCACTAAATATTTCCTCCTGTGAATTCAAGACTATTTTAATTTACGAGTGTGTAGGAGAAAAAAAGAAAAACTACTCAGCCGGTGCTTAAAATGATTTACAACTCGTTAGAGTTCCTCGAAAGAAGCTTAGCTTTTTACTGCGAAATAATAATCTCTCAGGACAAATATCATCCTACGTATGATATAAAGCCCTAGTCCTTCTAGGAAGAGAAAAGGGAGACCTTCTACCCCCTCCCTGTATTGACTTAACATGGCCAACTATGGATTCATGGCAACTTGTAGCTTAGCTACCCAAACGGATGTCGTCGTTTGTTCTTTTTTTGCGCCCCAAAAAAGTTCGAAAATAAAAACGATGTAGTTGTAGTGCTTTGGAGTGGATGTAGCCCGCAGAGCAAATAATTGACTTTTCAGCCAAAAAGCCATACACACCTTAAATATATATTTTCCGCAAAAAACCCCTAAACACCGCAAACTTTTCTCTCGTCGGAGGAACAACATTTACTTTTCCGGTTTCCCTCGCCCAGGTACAAGGATCGACACCTCCTCTGTAAACAGAAAAATTCTCACGAACATGCGGGTTGTTTCTGCTCTCTCGACAGGATTGTCCAAAGCAACCACACATTAGACGCATCCTTCCGCTCGCATTGTTCACTGACTTCCCGAAGCCATCGCCGAGTGGAGGACACCGCAATGCAAATATCCGCCTCCATCTCCGCCTCATTGACACGCTCCCATTCGCTCGGAGATGATCCTTAAAGCCTGCAGCTGTTAAACTTAAATATGCACATTTATGCCCAACTGATTTTCCACACCACCCGCACTCTATCAGTGCTCTTATCTCGTACGCATACGGTCCGCATCCACTTCGGTCGCCGGGATGCGCGACAAGCACTTTCAGTTTTAACAGCTTCACCTGAATACGCTTAACTGATGCACTCATGTCCTGCGACAACATGAAAATCAAGTTCCTCTCTGCGTCCCTTTTTATTTTTATGTTTCCTTTATTTTTAATTAACGTCACATGCAGGGCCGTATTGGAGCGTAAAGAGGGGCTCACCAGCCCACCAACCCACCCAACCCCGGTAGAGGTGTGATAAAACGTGATGCATTTCCTTAAAATCTGAAAATATGAGGATAATTTTCACCGCTAAAAGTTTAACGAAATTCTCCTCTTTTTTTCGCGTTTTTCATTTGCTCGACTCCCTCCTGGTAGTGTTGGGGGTGTAACAAAAGCAACCGCACACACATCAAGGGGCGGACGGCAAACAAAACGAGTCATGGCACATACTTACCCCACATGCAGCCACGTACAGATGGCCTGGTTTTTATGGGTGCTTGCGTGAATTTTATTGTAGCTCCTGTTTCTGGGAGTCGTCGATTTTGTTGTTGGTTTTTGTTTTTTGCTCCTCTGTTTTTCATCCTCTTAACGTTCTTTTCCCTTTTTATTTTTTTTTTTATTTTTCTGTGCCCACCCGCTTTGTCATAAATGAAACTTACGCTTGTATTTATGAATACGGTATTTGTATGGGCACACATATTTATTATTTTTTGTACTAATTAATATCATGAGCACACATACACGCATACAGCGGAAGGATTTAAGAACATGTTATAGGTAAGTCCTTTTGTTTTGATAGCAAACACCCTGTGGAAAATTAATTTTCAGTGGGTGCGCGAATTGCGGTTCTATGACATGGTTTGGTTTTCTCTGGTGAAATTTAATATTGGCTCTTATGCAAATTTGAGCAGGACGAAATAAAAGTGTAGCGGAAAAGTGAAACATTGCTGACAATTAATTTCAATTCCGGACATTTGGTGGTCATTGATTGCTGCATTTGATTGGGAGCCAGAGTTTTCGTGGATCTTTTGTCTGCCGGGGTGGCGGTGGAATAGTGAATTTGCTGGGTTTTTTAGGCGGACACAAAGGACACACAAAAGGCACGACGTCCTGTGTGGTTTCATTTCGGTTTGTGTAATGAGAAGTGGGGAATTTAAATCTGTTTGATGATTTTTAATTTAATGTCGTCGTCGTGGAACTGATTGAGAGGAAGGAGGAGCTATAGCAACCAAAGGGAGTGGGAATGAGATCTCGTCTTTCGGATAAAATTAATTTCATTCCTTCAAGGACTCGTTTGGAGCTGTTTGATCATTGAATGAGGGGTTGTTGGAGGTAATTAAAACGAATGAGGGATTTGTATCAGTCAAAGAGAGTGCTGCAAAATAGTTTGTGGAATGAAGAACATGGCTGTTCTATATTTGAAATTGAAAGCTATTTGCCTAATTTGTCGTAGGTGTCACTTGGATGGTATCGATTTATGGAAAGTGTCATCGAAATTGGTTTCTCTGTTTCATTTATTTTTCCTTGCATAGAAATTATTAAGTTCGACAATTTAAATAACCAGTAAAAAAATCGTTAAATCAAAATGAAGCTTAACCCTACACTGCGCAGTGTAGCAAATCTGATACAACTCAATTCTTACTTCTTTCATAAACTATGGATGACACTTTTACTCAGTTAAGCTTTGTAGATGATTTGCTTTATATATTTTGAATGGAATAATCCTTCCAATTTACGTAGACTAACGTTTTTTTTATTACTATACTGGTATTTGCATCTATAAATTGTATAAGAAAATGTATTTTTTTTTTTTTGTAAAAAAAAGTCGCGCAGTGTAGGGTGAAAGGCCTGCTTATGCTGCAATCGAAGAAGAACTTTCTTCTGGACTTTTCTAGGCTTCCTTTTAAAATTTTAATTTTAACTGTCTAAAAGGGGGTTGCTAAGAGTTCTTGAGGCTTACTTCATAATTGTTAAGTTAGAGTCAACGGCGAATAATGGAGTTGCCTGGAGATTTCTTCTTCGTGCATTGCCTCTGCGACCCTTTTAGTGGAACATTCGACCGAAAATGATGATTCAAACTTCATTAAACAGACACAATTTTTTAATTTAAACTAAACTATCAAACGAAAACCAACTACGTCGCTGACCTCCAATTAAACTTTAGCACTCTATCTCATGAATCTACTAAAGCGTTTTCCAATAAGGACTTGACGGCTTTTTTTTTTTTAAATTACACACAAACCATTTGAGATATTTAAAAAACTTTATTATGGGCTTGAAGAACAATCAATACATTTATCAATGGAACTCCACTTCGTTCATATAGCCACCGCGGGCACATTTGCAGCGGTCGATTCATTGGACCCAATTTTCGATGACTCGGCCACACATTCCGGCCGAAACGGCCTCTATTTCACTTTCAATATTTGCTCTGAGCTCTTTCAATGTCGTCGGTATATTGTCATAAACGAATGACTTAATACAGCCTCAAAGAAAATAGTCTAGAGGCGTTAGGTCGTACAAACGAGGCGCCAATTGACTGGCCCATTTCTTGAGATAACACGCTTATCAAACTTGCTCTTCAATAAATCGATTGTAACGTGTGCTGTGTGGCTTGTGGCACCATCCTGTTGAAACCACATGTCATCCAAGTCCAAGTATCTTCCAATTCGGGTCAAAAATAATCGGTAGTCATGGCGCGATAATGCTGGCCATTCACAGTAACGTGACGATCGTTGTTGTCGATGAAAAAATATGGCCTAATAGCGCGGCCGGCATGCAAACCGCACCAAACAGTTATTTTTTTGTGGATGAAGTGATGATCTATGACGTACATGTGGATTTCTACCCGACCAATTGCTTATTGAGGAGCCCATTGAGCCAAAAATCCGAATTTCAGAAGAAAATTTTTATAATTTGACAGTTCGATGATTAGTGAAGGGGTGCGTTCACAAATTAAATTCAAAGTTCTCAATTCGCTATAGGAAACTCCTTTATTTCATGACAAATATGGACAATTTTCAGTTGAAGTACCTCAAGGGAGTGTCGGAAGTCCTGTTCTTTTAATTACAAAGAAACAGAACACTCCCACTCAACTGTGAGGACATACTGACAGTCTTCAAAGCTTTTTCGAAAATGCTCGCATCTGTATTGATCTAAAAAAGAAGACCCTCAATTTGTATTGCCATCTTTTATTAAAACCCACATCATGCAATGTCGATTCAAACATCCATATCCTTCCAAAAATTCTCATAACTACATCAGTCAAAGCAAACTCCATGCCAATGTAATAAAATTCAACCAAAAAACCCCCATCGACCAAAAAGACACAAAAACTCAAAAATTAATTAACCCACTTGCGAGCTAAAGCGAATAACTGAAATATAGATCCTCCCTCCACTTTATGGATGCAAAGCGTAACTAAAAAGTAGATTAAATTGTCATCCCTTACACCAAATAAACTCTCCTGCGCTTCTCTTCGTCATAATCCCTTAGCGATGCTTTCACAGATTTTCATATTCAATCGAATCCCTGGAATGGGAAAGAGTGGGAAAAGTCCACAAGGATAGAACTCATTTGGTTGATTGTCATCTGCAATTCTGTGAAAAACAAATACCAAATCAAAATACAAACAGACAAATATTGTCCGTATCCACAGATGTCTCTGTACATTAGAGAAAGCATTGATACCTCAGAGGTATCTCCGGATAAATTTCCATTACATCGCTTCCCTCACCTCTGACGAGATGAAATTTCGAAAATCCATCAGAAATTTCTGAAAATATCACATCACGTTGACGATACACACACTGGCCTGAGGGGGAAGTCGAAGAAAATAAACCATCTCGATGGTGCACGTCGACAGAGCCGTTTACAGGACGATCCCTTTTGCTGCAGAAATCTCTTAAATGCGACCTTATTACAGTCACATGAAGGTGTTGGTAGCCGCGATGATGACAAAGGGAAGAGATTTGCACTTTGACGCATTTTAGTTTTTTTTGCTCAAAGAAAGCAAAATTCCGTTGACGGCATTCGACGGAGGGGAACTGATGACGGTGTAAATGGTGCGACAGGATGTGTTATTATTATGTCTGTCAAATGCCAGGACGATAAAGAGATTTATTGCGATGGAGTTGCAAATGTCTGGTTTTTTTGATGCAGTCACTGATATTGACTGCAATGAAAGTCACTCAATATTACTTCTTGGAAATCTTAATGGTTTTCCAAAAGTTTGGATCTCTTTTCAGGGAAACGAGACTCATCTTTGACTCAAACTTCGTCATCGTGGGACCATCTCTTGAATATGAAACTATGATAACTAAAGATCAGAGTTGAAAACAAAACAGGAGTAAGAGGTTTTTCAATAAGGGGACTCGACACTGACAGTTTGTGGCGGCCATGTTGTCTAGGCGACATTTTTTTGGGTGTTTTTTTTCAGTTGTCAAATCACCACGACAACTACCAGGCATGTGTAAGAAATAAAACTCGAATAGCAACAACATCGTTTGAAGTTCGTCCTAAACGCAGCCTTAAATGAACCAGTTCAAACTAAAAACCGTAACCTGAATTCAAACTTGAATATGCATGAATAGCCCAGTCAACCAACAGCCTCGATTAAGCTTTCCTTTCTCGCCGTTCCAGACTTTTATTACCAAGAATTCATATTCCTGCAGGAGTAAAAAAAAACTTGAAAACTAAAGAGACAACTTTTGTTTTTAATTCTTTTTCTTCAAGCCAATTATAATAGTTTTCTTTCAGTCGAAATGCAACACAACACAACATAAAAAAAGTTTTTCATTAAAAGTAGAAGTTTCATCAGACTCACAGATTATATCGTCATCTTTATTTTCGACCAGCTGAGCATAAATCTAACCTAAGTGCATGACACGTTTTATTACGACACTCGTCTTCGCAGAGAGATCAACAAAAAGCACTTCCCTCCAGCAATCAACTTCGCACTACATGTTGCCAATGCAAAAGTGAAATGTCCTTCAACTTCCTTCAGATTATTCGTGGATTGAAAGCATAAAGTCCCCAGAGGTTATGATTTGATTTTCTGAGAAGGATTATTATGTCCCATTGGATGCCAGGACAAAGGAAGATCACCTTCGAATCGAACAGAAAAAGTTTATTTACATTTCGAAGATTAGCCGTGTTGAGTATTATTCTCTGGATAAGTGGCGAGGAGAAGGTTTCCTTTTTTTATTCGTTGGTGGTATCAGAGACATCCATAAAAGGCTTATCATTTATTCAAATCGAATATTCTAGTTGCTGTAAAAGTGAAAAAATCACTAGAAAGTCCTCTTTGGCCGACTGTTGAGTTGAGGTGTCCTCGCTACTTTTGTGGATTTAGAAAGCGGGTGGTTTTTAAAGTTCTTGGGTGGTGTAGAGTTTTAAAAATATTTCGTCTTAAATGAAATCTTTCCTTGAGTGGAAGACGATTGAAAAGAAGATTATTTAAAGAAATCTGTACCTTCAGGCGACAACTTTATGAATGGCAAGCTGTTTAGGTCGAAAGAAATCTCGGCTTCAATGCTTACGATCTTTTGAGATGTCAGTAAAGCTCATAAAATTGTGTCTTTTTTGGTCTGCCGTTAAATCAGTGTCCTTACACATTTTTGGAGACAAGGAGGAAGAGTTTTGTGGTTAAGTTTTGGTGCATCAATAATTCAGTAAAACTGTTCTATGAAAGAGCTCCCAATAAATGCGGGCCGATGTTGAAATGGAATAAAACAGACGATGGGTCAAAACAAGAGTATATTTGTATTCATTATGTCCTGGTATGCAAAATTATGAGATGTTGGTCATGACCGACCATTAAGCCGAATTGTACCACTGTGACCCTGAATAACTATAGAATAATGTCTTACACTAAACCTGGTTAAATTTAAAAAAAGGGTCATGTCAAAAAAAATTATATGAAAACTACGATTCGAGTTTGAAACTTTATTCAGTCGATTTTTGTTCACGAACAAATGGTAAAGTGAAGGAATCTGCTGGGAAATAAAGTGAAATAAAAATAATTTGACTTTTTCTTAACTTGTTTTTTTCTGAGCTAAAAAATGTTCATGTCGCTTGTTTTCTCTGTTATTTTTGGCTGGATTGCTTTATTAAAAAAAAAACAGTGATGCAAAGACGTACAATCGAATAAATGATCGAAAAGCATCATTAACTAATTTTTGCTTAAAATGTCGCTTACAGTAATTTGCCGGTTAGGGCACGATATTCTTATTCAAGAACAATAAATTTGTGGAAACGATTCCAGAAAGTTTAAAACATTTGGAGCTCATTTTCTCATTCCTAAAATGTCTTTTCGTAAGATCTCGCTGAAATTTTCATATGAAATCTTTAAAATTTTTTCACAAAACAGCTATAAGACTTTGGTATTTTATTAGGTTGTCAAATATCTCCCTTCTGCCTTTTTGTCTTTTGAATTTTCCGGCTATGTGCAAAGCGCTACAGAGCTCGTATCTGGCAATACATCATTTGAAAGGTTACGAGCTCTGTTGCGCTTTGTACATAGCTTGAAACTTCAAAAGACAAAAAGGCGGAAGGGAGATATTTGACAACCTAATATGTTTTTCAACGTCACATATGGTTTGGGAATAAACGCCCTTTTGTGCAAAATGTCTCTATCGTTGGCAAACTTTTGTGGAGCACTGTATATAGCTTCTCGCATCGCATTGCTTTCACTTTGCGCGAGGCCTTACATTGTCGGAAAAATTTAGCCCAAACCTTGGGTTGAGACAGAGAAAGCATGAAGAGACAAGCATTTTTCGCTACACCAAGAAGAATGAACATTTTTGGTAAAGTAGTGCACAGAGGTTTTACCAAAACTTGGTGAAGTTTATTCTCCAATCATTGAACAACATTAGCATAACTATTACTGCTTTGTGAAATACTTAAGTTTTAGCTCATGATGTTTGAAAAGTTAACGATTTCTTATGAAATTCACTGCGTTTCTAATTATATGCACGATCGGCTTTGTTCATTTTTGCTCTTTGATAGACAAACGCCTAAAGATGTGGTATTTGATGCCAAATTCTGGGTTTTTTTTTTGCCTGAATGGTTTAATCTGTACCTACAATAAAGACTAAAGAGTGAATTATGATGAAAACAAAAAGATCATTTTAGGCGTTTTTTTTTCCACCCACTGGGTCCATGTTCTTTGCTCAATCATCACCAACCTCTTTGTTGTGTTTCATATGTCCGTTTCCATGTCCTGTAAAATCCCATAAAAAAAAAAAAAAAACACCTCTGAAACCAAATCATCGTCATCTCTGATGGACTTTGCAGTGACAAACTTGAAACACCAATCAAAATGTTCCTCGTCATACAGTTCCACTGCTGGCTTAGTTATCACTCACTTGCATGTCATCCGTGAACGCGCGGTGCACAAAGGAAAGTTATTTTCGTCCTTTTTCAGAGCTGCTTTCCTTGTTTTTTTCCAATTTCTAAATACGTCCGCCACCAACGCTACTGAGCTGCTTTCTGACTTTGAGTGCCGACACTCTGCAAAAAACAGAAGGTGGTGTGTTTCTCTCGAGGCGAAGTTTATTTTCTTTTTTTCCCTTTTTCAGTGAAGATTATTTTTGGCGTTGGAAAGGGTAACATTTTCGTGGTCACATATTACAGTTTCACTTTTAGTACAAAGCCATTATCGAATCCATGAGGATTTCACGCATGTTTTTCATTACGAAAAGAGCATTTTGGATGAAGATGTGCTCTCGAAGCACGTCCCTTACGGAACGCATCATCCTCATCTTATCAATCCCCGGTGGTGTTAATTAGTTTTCTGTCGGATGCGGTTCCTTTTCTCGTGATTACTTTCCTTCGTTTCTGTGGAGTGTAAAAAAAATCGTCAACCACTGAGTACGGAATAGTTTTTCGAAATTGCAGTGATGTCATCGCTGACACAATAAATGGAATCAGAAAAGACTCCTGGAGGACGAGGACTCGCAGTCAAGTTTGCTGCGTGGAAGCACGAACGAAATTGTAATAGAAGATGCCCGTGCTGCTGACATTGCATTCGGTTTTGTGGGTGTTTTTTTGAAAGATCTGCTGGAGGAGATGTGGCTTTGGATGGATGGAGATGTTACGCAGATGGTGCTGAGGCTTAACAGAGAGGGAAGCGTTGCGTGAACTAAATTAATGGAAAGGTGTTTTTGCAAGGAACACAGTTTTAGGCACAGAAAATTTTCGTTCTCGTCATATGTCAGCTTTTTTGAAAGAGTCGGTATTGATTTGTTTTAATTTGAAGAAAATTTTGGGGTAAGAAAAGTTGTGGAACAAAAAGTCTAGGATCGGGTTAAATATTGGACATTTTAAAAATAAACACTTTTGTTTCAAGACTTCTTTTCAAAATTTGTGTAGATTTGTTTTAAGAGTTTTATTTCAAAGGAAAAATCTGGGTCCTAATATAATTTACGGATAGTACGAAATGTGGACTGGCAATTTGTCGCTTTTGAGTTGCAATCACAGACAGTCCAATATAGACACTCAACTGGGCAGCTGCCATTTCCCCTCGCCGATCGATGAATTTGACAGTAATTCACGAATGTAGCTGAAATACAGAAAGCATTTTGATAGTAATTCAGGAAGCACCGAACACTAGCTCATTATTTTCATGCACATTTGTTTGATTTGCTGTTCAAACCTCTCACACGTATTCACCGACTTAAAATGTTATAAAAAACGCTATCAAATAAAATCAAGGGGCAAGAGAAGAAGAAGTTGGGATCTGTATTGGCTTCTTTGTGGTTGCAATATAGAGGCTAAAGCGTTTTAGTGTTACATATTGCAAAAGAAAAATCTTCTGTTGGGCTGAAGGCAATGGACAGTGTTCAATGATTATGAGAATCGTGTGTTGGTGAATTTGTATTGCACTTAGATTCAAGAAAGCGTGAAGAAAAAAGGTCACAAGGTTTGAGAATGATTGCTTGAATAAAAAACATTCATCCATCTTATTCCGGCGATAAAATATCAGAAAATTTTTATTGGACAACATTTTAAAACAATTAACAAAACATTTTATTTTTTCAGAAATCCTGTACTCACTTGACAAACCATGAACCAGTTCCTGAACCTCGGTTGACTCCAACAAAGAACTGATCTCATCAACGAATCTAAGAACCTAAACAATTTCTTGGAAGACGTTAAATTGAGGTTGTTCTTTTTATTGGCATATCATTTGTGGCTGTAAAAGTTGTGGCTAATCACAATCAAATAAAGCCTCTGAATGGACTCACAAAAACCACATTTTATCACGTCAAGGTATTTTAGAAGCCAAGGTACAACAGTGTTCGAAAACTAAGTTTAGATGTTTGTGTTTGATGAATTCATGTCACAAGGATGTGGTATTGGTTCTGGGAATTGGTCACTGGCTTGTTGTTGGTAAACAGGAGTCGCTTTAATCAATCCAAGTCAAGTCGTTGTTTAATATTTAGAAAGCCTTTCTGATATTTTTCTTGAAGTGAACGATAAAAATAGTGCTGCATGAGAAGTGGTATTTTTACATAGAGCTGTTATCTATGTAAAATAAAATAATGCATTAAGCTATATTATACTTTGGATTTCAGACTTTTGGCCAGGCTTTTAGGGTAAATACTCCCATGTGCGCCCTATGATTTTTAGCTTTTTCCTTCTTCTGGTGCGGGTGTCAAACATTTACTTTGCTTTTGGGTAATTTCAGGCGTCCGGAAATTAACTTTTGACATTGACAAACAGGTTGTTTGTTATTTTTAGCACGATTGATGGTGGTCTCTTTTTGAATGAACTCAACGCGCTTTAAAATTTCCTCTACCAGAACCTGCAACATTTCATGTGGCTGTCAATGTGACTCCCAAAATGTCACGCAAATGTCAAAATTACATCCACTTCAAAGTCCCATAATTGAGCCACCGTGCAAAACATTTCAAATTATTTAATTCAACCACTAACGTGGTAGGTTAACTCGGTCCTACTCGTATGCGTCATACGTAACAGAAATAAATCAAATCCTCCGTCGCACCCCGGAGACCACTGTTAATTGAGTTGCACTCCCACCCACCCTCAAAAAACTGAAACCTCCAACCACCAACCGCCAACCACCACCCCTCACCAAAACCGAATCAGAGATAAATTGTGTCCTGTCCACATCGCCAAAATACATTACCGCTACTTCTGCAGTAAATTCCGTCGTGTTTTTTTTTGCGGGGATGCCGGCGTCGATATGCAAACCACTTGTTCATCCTTGCTGCCCAAAATGGAGCGGTTGATATTTTCCACCAAAACGCTCACTTCACGCAGAAAAAACCCCGTGAAAGCCTCTCATTAATTAGAGATGAGGCTCGATGATAACGCGCCATCATGCGCGCCGTAGTCTGCGTCAAAGGCTGCCTCCGCTACCGAACTATGAAATTGATTAAACGCCAATTAGTCGGATGTAATGGTGACTAGTTAAATCGTGCGGGATGTCAGCCATTTGGCGCACAGCCACCGGAACTGCCACCCCATCCCGATCCCAATTTAAGTGTGTGCAAGTTTTATTTAATCCCTTTAATGATCATCGAGATACATACGTATCCAGACTGGAAAATTGGATTCAAAGTTTGATTAATAGTATCTTATCTCATCAACTAATTACCGCTGCGTCTGAGTTTGGAATTTATTTTGGGCCGACAGGTTTGAGGGTGTGTTCAAAATTGATTCCATTCACTTTGTTGCCGGCGGGAGGATGAGTGAGTGGGTCGATGGTAATTCGTTTTGGGTAATCAGAGATCAGGTGCCTGGAGAGGGGAGTAATTAGGTTTTTGTGGAAGAGCCTTGAACAATTTTCCAGTGACAATGTCCATGTCCTGCCTGGAGTCGTACACACACGCCCAGGGGGTGACTAAAATTTGCGCTGTCATTACTGTTTGTCGGTAATCCTGGCAACATCGTTTGTCATACTCGAGTAAGGAGCAGGCAACACATGTTGGGCTTCCTGCATCCTTCGACCGGAGGGATTGACCTTTATCGGCAGGATTAACTACAAGGCGACGGACGGGTTGAAATTTGACAAAAGGATACTTGACTCGGATTGTGTAGTTTTTAGTTGTCAAGCAAGATGCCGATGTCGGGAATGTGTCTTTCGAGTGCGTGTTCGGAGTTAAATGATGGAAATGGGTCACGATTTTGTGGGTGGCTTATGAGAATTGAATGTTGGAAATGTTGTTTCCTGTCAAATACACACGTTCAGAATTATTTGAGTACATTTGCTGGCCTGGGGGTGTTGATTATTGAAATGGTTATTGAAAATGCGCTCCATTGTCAGTGTTTTCCGCTGCGCTTTGGGGCAATTTCGGCGTTAAACACGCCTGAGTACGCAGTTAACACAGTTTACACAGCTTACGCTATTTAACGAGTCAATAGTGCGTGTTACTTTCCCTTAGGAGGATTGGCAACCAGCAGACAATGGCTTACAAAGTGCAAGGCTCTTCTGGGCGGTTGGCTAAAGTTATTAGGTTAGGTTGGACTGGCTAAAGTTATTAGTTCACAGAATTTCGGAAATGTGCATAACATTATATGTGAATTCTCGAGAAATTTAACGTAATTTCAAAATATTTTTGCGGCATCATCATCATTAGTGGCGTAGCAGCTCACGAAGGGCCAGAGCCTAGTTTTTCGCGCCTTCACTGTGTTGTGCGCGTTATAATTTGACACATGTGAAGGGGACCTACAGTTTATTGCCGGTTCCGAACGGCGAATCGCGAAAGCTTTCCGTGACAGAAGTACTACAGGAGGATTGTCAATCGTTCGCTGGAGGTGGGGCCGTGAAAATTGTTTGTGGTGTTTTTTTGCGGCGTATTTTTGCTTAAATTTGACAGCTCTTGGACCATCGCTACGTGACGCTATGCTTTGGTAATAAACTGAGTTTTTTGTTTCCTGGAGCGCCTCTGATGACTCTAAGACTCATTTGGTTTTTTCTTAACCATCGATTCCAGTGAGTAAATTTCGCTTTATTTTGGTATCGTTTCTATTCTTTTTTTTTACGAGTACTTCCTTGCTTTTAAGATTATAACACCCAATGTCTTATTACAAAATTACAAACCATAGATAAGCCTTTGAATCTGCAGGTATACAACTTGTTAATTTCTGTCTGCAATCTGCAAATTACGAAAAAAAGTTGCTGTTATTATTTGAAGCAAATACAAAAATATGCTTGACCAACTTTGAAACTTACAGAAGTAGATCAAAAGGATATAATTTTAAAGAGTTTTGTCTTTTGACTTCCTCTCGCTTAAATCTTTCATAAGTTCCATCTGAAACAGTTTAGATTCAGGCAACATGATTCCATACAAAAGACGAATTCCACGTTGAATAAAAAAAACAACAGATTTTACAGAAGCTATCAATGCAAGATGGCCGCTGGACACTAATGAACATCGACTTTTTCCTATTAATCTTTTTTTTCTCTAGCTCTCGAAATGAGCCTGAATTTTGAGCTTATTGAATACTAAGCTCAATTAAAAAGGACAAAATATTAAGAAAGCAACTAAAAATACACTTTTTCTGAAGCTAACCAAAATAAATATAAGTCCTATTTTTAGCGAATTACGCATATTCCATAAAACAAAAATATTTATCCTGCCATATCTGCATCGGAGCCAACATCCTGCATCCTGCATGCTTTCATCCTCTTTTCACTTTTCCTGCGATTACGCCTGTTAAAGCATTTAAAGGGTAATTAATTATGAAATAAAAACAGCAAAATTAAATGAAGGTGGTTGCTTGTAGCGAATTTTTTCTTCTTTTCTGTACATTTCCAATTAATTTTTGCCCACAGCTTGCAAACTTCAGAAATTTGACCAGAAAATCATTGGATTGGTTATCCACTGTGCAGTGAGATGGAATTAAGCCGAATCAGGATTGGAAAATACTGAGCTGTGCAGTTCGCAGTAAGGAACGAAGGCAACAGGTCCACCTTCTACAAGGAAGACTGTCTGTGTGAGAAATTGTACTGTATGAAACATGAGTAATTTTGATCACTTTATATTTCTTTAGTTCTCTGGAAAGCAAGAGATGTCGGATGGTCTTTTTTTGAGTGAAGATGTTTTTTTTTTTCTAGTTTTCGTGATACTTCTACCGAAAATAAGACAGACGAGGGTAGCAGATTATTGCTGATGTAAACGAGACAGACGACAGGACGATTGTCCCTCTTCTTGATGTGTCAAAGTCCCGGCTTGCTTTTTCCAATGCCAGGTTAAAGAGGCCAGCCCATTATTGAAGATCTTGACGGGTTAGGGTTACCTTGGTCTGAAATGTTGGTCATGGTCAGTCTCGTTAATTTGATTTTGATGTCGAATTTTCTCTAGGCTACATACATTCTAATGTCCATAAACAAGTGGCATGTTGGAATATAAAATTCTGGACACTTTTCAATAGCCTGCCTAAGGGTGAAGATCTGATCAAATGTTGATTTGCCAGGTCTGATATTTCCCAATTATGGTTTCCGCGTATGGGGCTATCCCATCTTTTACAATAGAGAGGATTATCTTGAAGGTAGAGCTAAACAACGTTAAACCGCTGTGATTGCTGATTCTGTGACATTCCTGTATATGGAGCAAATAGTGCGCTTTTGCTAGTCTTCCAGCATCTCCTTATGCTCCCATATCTGAGGTACAATCTGATGAACTGCTTGGTGTAGTGTTGGATCTCCACGTTTGATAAGCTCGGCTGATATGCCGCCAGCTTCTGAGGAGTTGTTGCCCTAGAGTCGACTTGTAGGCTTTTATAATTCCTCAATGCTTGGTTGCAGCAACATGAGGCTGTCTTCTTGTAATGCTGGACCCGTCATTTTTTCGGCTGAGCAATTCATTGAAGTGCACGTCCTATCGAACTAGCTAAGCAGGATCAGTGATCATATTTCCCTCTACGTGCTTATAGTATTCGCGGCGTAATGTTCTGGGCGGATTGGTAGAACTTCCGTGTCTGGTGCAGACCTCGGTCTCTACTGTGCACCATTTCGTCCACAATTTGCTTCTTCCAGGTTGCATTTCGTTCATTGTTGAGCACTTTTCTCTTCCTTTCTGAACATTTTGTATTCCTTTTCGCGTGTGCGCGTTCTTTCGGGTTGCTGCATTGCTCGGTACATTCTTACCTTCAGTCTCCAGTTTACATTCTTGATGAAGATCAGCCGCTCTCATCTTTACGACTGCTGCTTAAAATGGAATCAGCAATACTAATGGCTTTATTTTTAAGATGAGTTTATATTTCTTCTGCATCTGACACTCTGGACTCAGGACTTATTATGAAGAATTCACGTGACTTTTTATTGGGAAATTCTTCTTCTTAGTTTAAGCTTTGGAACGAATAAACGTTAACGAGTGCTTTCCATTCTTAGAGTTATCTGTTTTGTTATTTGTAGTGAAGCATCGAAGTCATCGTCTGCATTCCATTTCCGACAGACCATGACTATCTTAACTATCATCTGAATTTCTAAGTACTTCGGGTGCAATTTTGTTTTGAACGTGGTTATTCAAAAATATATACAGCCGCCTCTAAGTCAAACTCCCTCTAAGTCGAATTTTGCTCTAACACAAATTTTTTCGACATATTTTGGCATTCTTCTTCAAATTTTCCATACAAAAACCATCCTCTAACTCGAACTAATTTAGTATATCGCGTGAAAATTCGACTAAAAGGAATTCGACTGTAATAATATTCTCAATAAATATTTACTATTTGAGCCGTTCAAAACACACATCAATTAACTCCATAAAACAAAAAAAAAAGAAACGCGACGAAATAATTTACGTTCTCCTTTGAAATACACAAACTTTTTTTTCGAATATTTATCGTTTAATGGAGTTAATCTTTACTATCCAGGAAAGTTATTGTAAGTATAAAAAATATTGACTATACCTTGTGCTTTGGCACTTAAATCTAGATTTTTCAAACGTAGAGGTAATCAATCTCTATACTGACCGGCACAAGATTCAAGTACAAGAAAATATTTCGTTTGTTATTGTAACATTGAGTTACACTGAAAATAAAGCAGGCTTCCTTGTTACAGATCAGAGATTAAATCTAAGAGTTCTCATCAAATACAATTAAATTCGATGGCATACAATTTTTTTTTGTTTCGAACTCCTAAGGTAAATAGTATTTTCATAGAGATCTTATTTGGAAGTCAAAATTTGTATCAAAACATTCACTTAGAGATTTTTCTCTCAAATCATCTTAAAATAATGGACTCTGAAAAAAGCCTGAACTATAAAAATCTCTTCACACTTGATTTCCAGGCTCATTGTCATCCTTCCTTAATTGCTTCTATTATCAAAGATGATCGTTCATACGATCCCCAACATCGTACAACAAAATTCCTCATAAAATCAAGACCCCTTGAATTCTTCGAACTCAGCTTTCTTCCTCGTCGATTCGAAATTAGATCCACAGTCATAGTCAGCAAATAAATTTTCCCCACAAATATAATTTGCAGTCAATTTGCTTTGGCAATTCAAACAAATTACTCGTTCGATTACCAAAATAATTGCACATCTTGACTCTTTTTATACGGCTGTTATCCTAATTGGCATATCTGTTCGTGAGATTGCCATGTCCTGGTTCTGACTCGGCATCACACCAGAACGTTCTCGTTCGATGTCAAAGTCGTAGCCGTCCCCCCTGTAATAAATCATTACTACCCTCCACCCTGCTGGCATCGTAGTCAACTTACAACTTTTCAATTTACCTCTGAACACGCCCGGGAAACGAATCGGGTCGAAGTCATCGTCTCCCACACACGAGTATGTATCTCGCACCGAAATGTTTTCGTTCTCCTCACCAGATCGGATTGTGTGTCCAATTCATCATTGAATTATGAATCTAAGAAGTATCTCAAAGATTCGAAAATGCAATTTCACCGAAAATATACACCCACCTCCAAGTCCGCCCCAGGCCCAGAGTAACATTTGTCATGTTTGCACATACAAAATACGGAAATGAGATTTTGTTCCTCTGCAAAATTTTCAATTGATTGAAGCTAAGCCGAGTGAGCGAGGGACGGGCTGGGCGAATCATCTCCCTTCCCAACCGAATCGAGCGAAAGGGAAGTAGTATTCAATTGGCCCGCCAAACATTCCACCGGAGGGGTGCTCCGAATTCGGTTAATTCAATTGTGCGCTGCTTCATATCGATCGGAGCAGACCTCCTTTTTCAACACACAGAGAAAAAAAGAGGAACCCAGAACTGGAACCCCCCTCTTAGCTTCAATTCCAATATTTACCCTTGTTTACATTACATCGAATGCTATTAAATTGACGGAGGGAATCCTGGACTGGGATCTGGGCCGGAGCACGATGAGAGCTCAGCTGGAAGTTGTGCAAGTGCAGGCGGTTTTTGATTCCGAGTCTTTCATCCTTCGTTGTTGAGTCATTTCACCACAAGTGGGCAGGTGAGGTGTACCTCACAGGGACATGCTGGCTCGGCAATTTTTGCTCCTACCAGGAAGCGTGTGTTCGAAATTTGATTGAATCGCATGCATATTGCATGCCTCGGACATGAATCATGTGCATAGGCACGAAATGAAGGAACACACTGCACTCTGGCGACGATGACGACGACATCCTTTGTCCTGTTGTTGACCGGAGTCATCTATTCACTCCCCAGTCGGACAAATCAGAGCCAATTTGTTGGTTTACCCCGCATCACACTTGAAAGCAGGTGCCGTCTGCCTTAGTGTGAAGGAGCTAATTGATATTTCTTACGCCACGACAGGACCAAAAAGCAATTACTTCCTATGGCTCCAAATGCATTCACCGCAACAAGTTCTTTGGCTCGGGTTAATCGCAGTCCGCAGAGTCTGGGATGGTCGTTATTGGGCCCATCATCGGCATCATCACAAATTTCCATTCGTCCGATGTCGTTTGGACACACAAAAGGCGCCCAGCGGGCCATACTCGGAGGCTCCTTTCAGGAGATCAATTTTTAAAAAGGCATTGTGTGTAACTTTGGACCGGACATCGGTCTGCTACAAAGCACAACGTCAGGAAGACGTTATTGGTTTGCAATTATACGGCAGAGAAATGAGGTGGAAGGGCTGGGCTTGTGCACTTGTGGCAGGGGCTCGTTTTGAGTTCATAGATTAAGGGAGATGAGGGATTGTTGCTGCCGGTGCAATGTCCTTTCTGGTTTCAATTAACAGCGGATGATGTATTCTCGTCGTTCGTCTTTGTAAAATGGTCTAAAACCAGCTCTGGACTGCAGGAAATTGAAAGAGATCTGCTACCGGAATGATGTTCGAAAAAAAGGTTCGGATTTAGGTCCTTGTACAATTGTCTGTGGCTCATTAATAGGCTTGGGGCTGTGCTTCCGATGACAAATTGAACATGACATCGGGGTCATGCAATGATTTTGAACCTAAAGTCGAAATGAAGAGATTTTGTGTCACATCATCGTAGGATGAGATGAAGGTTCGCAAAGAATTCTTGCAAAAGGCCAGGCTCTAAAACTCACAGAATTTCATTTCCTGTCAGATTCTCTAAAGAATTTTCAGATAAAACAGATTTTTTAAGACTCTACTCCTTCCAGACCACCTTTATATGACTCTCGATAGAGTCGCGGCCATATTGATTCCGATTTTGATTTTGACATTTTGCAAAAACCACAAATTAGACACGAGGGAGATGAATATCTCGTTATGTCTAATTTGTGGCAAAAACTTCACTTTATCTAGTCCAGTCGCAGTATAGACGTTTAACCTTCATTCAAATAAACTTATACTTAACTTTCATATTCATATTTGTGTTTCATTTATAATAGTATTCATTTCCATTGGTCGATATCACTGATATTTGAGTCGAGAATTCGCTTTCGGAACTACATTATTTCATTTTCAAATCTCTTTCATTTAAAACAAAAAAAGGAACAAACTTTGACGAGCTTTATTTCGGATGTTGTTTTGAAATATTATTCAAAAATACAGCGCGAGTACTGCTTACAAATTGAATTTGTCGAATGATTCAATTGATTTTTTATTTTATTTATGATCCAATTTAAGTCTAGTGGAAGTTCAGTTTTGTGGAAAATGTGCATCCGTTTTGTTTATTCTTCAATATTCCATGGCACTCTAATTAGAGAAATATATTTTTCTGTTCGTCTCTCTAATTTAATTTTGAAGGCAATTCATTGAAAGGTTTTGATGTTTTTTTTTTTTTAAGAAGAGTTCTGTTTGTGCGTCATTCTCTTTTGTTGTGAGCCGAAACAAACAAAAAAAAAAAAACAGATCTACATAATTTAAATATGGTTGAGGTCTAAATTAAGACGTCAACCATATTTAAATTTTATCAAAACAAGGATGAGTCCATATTGGTTTGTTCATTATTTCTTTTGTAATGCAATCTTTCATAATTTGTGAATATGGAATAAAAAAAATTATCATCCATTGACTGGCATATTCGTTTATCGTCACGTAGAAGCGATGGATGTCCTGCAATCTCGAGAATGTTATCACCTTTCGATGGGGGCCTACTAACAAGCACAGTGCATTGAACAGGCGTTCTGGAAATAACTATAACCTCCGATTTGTCCACATTAATCTTCATTCCACCATCGGTACAAATGGCAACAAACCTTTCTAGCGCACGTTGGAGTTCCGCTTGAGAAGATGTGAGGATAACTAAGTCATCTGCAAAAAGCAGATTTTAAACCCAAAACTTCTAGCGAGGAACTGAAAATCATCGAATGTTATTTCTGCTCTAGAGAATATTTAATAATTCATCTTTTGTAGCCTAATAAATAAAAAGTAGGTCTCTTAGATAACTCAAAAGCACCCAAGGACCTGCCGTCATATAGGATCACAATATGCGTTTGTAAGTAAATCTATCAGTCTGGGATCAGTGATAATTTTTTCGTTAATTTTCTAATACTATGCGCTCTGAAGCTATAAACTCAGGCTCTTTTCGGTGTCCTGATAGATTCTAACTCGCTTTAACAAGCAATGACATTGGTTTTGTACTCCATTGTCTGTATCTGTACACTTTTAATTATCACACATTTTTTTAAGTTAAACTTCACACTTTAAATTTTATAAAAAAAACTTATTCATTTCTTTTGTAGTTAATATTTTTCGAAGGCAGTGTGAGACAACAGATAAAACTTCGCCATCAACTTCCATTAGTCGGCAACTCTTAGAAGAGAAACACTTGCAAATGACAGATCGGATTCCCATTTCCACGTCCACGTTCACATAACTCTAGCGAGTAAGTGAAAATCAATTTACTTCTCGATTGTCTAAAAGTCGATTAGTGACACACGTTTCCAATTACTTCGACATAATTTGTCTGCATCGCTTCGGACGTTGGGAACTGCTACCGGAACACAGCTGCTCACAACTCAGTGTTTAAATTCCTCTTTTCTTTTACAAAAAAAAGGACTTCCATAATTGGTTTTCTAATTGCTACCTTGGAAGGTTTAAAACTGGCTATCGCCTGCAACTGCACATCCGCCAATCGTTGACAACGTGGCTACATCCTCAACAGGAAGTCCAAAAAAACACCACTCGCTCTAAAAAAAAAACACTCTTGTTTAAATTTTTATTGGTCATCTGTTTTTTGGGGGGAGTTTTCACGTTTTCATTGTTTCGAAACCGTTCTCTTTTAATGTTGTACATCCTGTTGGGTCATGCTTTTCAAATTAGTTTTTGGTAAACCCTTTTTTCGTTTTTTTTTTTTGAGTGTTCACTGCTGATGGTGTGTTAATCGAAAACTTGGAATTACTTGAGTACAGAAGATTAGACGTGGGAAGTGGTACTTAACCCTAATACGTGACTCGTAAGATGTCCTGCTTTTTTGGTAGCAGGATGTAAAATCGATGAGGCATTAAAAGCCAATCAGTTGGGTAAGTGCAAGGCACTGACAGTTTTCTAGGGGAGGAAGGTCATAAACTCTGAATTCAGTAGTGGCACTCTTAAGTTCCTGAATGAAAACGATCGTGTAAAGCTTTCCTGGAGCCGAGAAATGCTTGAGATGAGAACTGCAGTCTTGAAGAAATATGGGATTTAATTAGACTCACAAATTAAAAATAAAAAACTTATCTCATTTGCAGAGTCAGAGTGGCGCATTTAAAAACGATTGCTGTGAATTCATTTCACAACGATTCGATTTTATAGAGCAAGGTTTTATGGCACTGGAAAAAGTTTACGTCTCGTCTTTAGAATTATGATTTTATAAACGCCACACGTCACATATTTTAATATTATTATTATCATTAAACTTAATTGAAATATAAATAAATTATAAAGACAATGAAAGAGATCAATCTTTACGTATATTTTGATAAATTATTGTAAAGCAATAAAATACATTTTTGTTTGTTCAAAGCTCGTCTTATGAGACCTAAGTTAGACTTTCAGGGCAAGCAACAATAAAACAAGAAACTGTTTGAAAGCAGTTTTCCTAAGCAAATTTACTTTATGAATAGGGAATTAGGAATTGTACCAGGTTGGATAAGAAGCAGATTATCGCTGTACACTTTTCGCTCATATTTGGTTCATATTAGGCTGTTAGGTCTTAATAGAAATAGAAAGAACTATAAGACTGCTTCAATTGCTTCAGTTTTTTGTAAAATGAAATTTGTATTCACGCAATTGATTTTCTCAGCAAGTCATGATCAAATGATGATAAAAGAGTAAATCAAAATAGACTCATTCCTCGTTTTGCGCGGTCTCGTTTTACGCAGTTTCACCTTTGCGCGATTTTCAATCGAATTTGCTTGACGTTTAATGTTCAATGAATAATGGCTCACTATAATTTTTCTTTAATTCGCTTAGATTTTATCAAGCCAAGTCAAGTTTTGGAATTTTGAGAGTCTAGATTTTTCTGATGATGTAACTTATTCGGTTTCGAGAAAACTCCACGCTCCACTCCATTCAGATCCAAAAAAAAAAAAAAACAATTTTTAAGTGACTGCGCCAAAAATGCATAGCTACTCGCTTAGATCTCACCGTTTGTTGAAATTTCATTTAAATTGGCTCGCAAGCCAATCGTTTTAAATGAAATCCTTCAAAGACATCTTTTTTTTTGAAGGTGTTACTCATTCTAGTGGAACATTGTTTCCCAATTTCATTCTCCATAAGTCCACGAATCCCCGAAATGGAAAACCATCGTTCCTTTATTTCAGCATAAAAGAAGAATTAAATTCACGCTTCACGCGTTAAGCCGAATCCTGCGCTCACTGAACCAAATAAATATCCATCAGTTGATTGTCAAACCGTAAAAAAAGGACCTCACATGTGTTATACATTTTTTTTGGTTCGCACCGTCGGAGACTGTGCTGCACCGCGCTCAGATCGCTTCCTTCGCGGGGTAGCCCACAAAGCACTTTCTCGTAACGCCATCGAGATTTACGCTACGATAAATCATAAAATCCTATTTGCGGATATCCCATATGCTCGGGCTGTCGTGGCTCGCCAGCTCTGGGGCGGTTCTACGATTTTATTATGTCCCGATTATGGGGCGGGAACCCAGACGCCCAGTGTCGGTGATTGCAACAAAGTGCACTCCGGCAGACTTTGGCGCGTTTGTTGCGCAAACAAAGTAATAACCACCACCGCAGGGTGGCGCTCGGATGATGTATGAATGCGGTCTGCCGCGCCTTTTGCCGTCTGTGTTTTTGTATGTCTGCATATCCGGGAAGGTAAATATTTGCGTTTAATTTATGGCCGAACAGGGCTTTTGATTTGCATCCATTTCGGGGTTCCAAGTTCCGTCTGACGCCGGCGCCCTCAATCATAATAATTTCTGTTTGACACAAAGATTGAATAATTATCCTCGTCCTTGTCGGGCGGCTCCACGCCGCCGTCATCTCGTCATCATCATCGGCTCTCCAGAGAGCCGCTCCCGAAATGAGATGGATCCGGATTTGTTGCTTTGATTCCGCATCCGGGCGGGAGTGTGTCACCTCTGGCTCATTGGCAATTTTTCTTAATTAAATCGAAGAAAATTATTGAACCATTGAAGAGGCAGCCTGCGTATGGGATTCTCTGGGGAAATTACCCGGGACGGTGTGTATCCTGCGTAAATGGAAAAAGAACGCTCGCTGGGCTGCTTATTTGTCTTGCGTGTTCAGTCAATGTCGGGCGTATCACTTGCACGCCCTTGTCCTAGGTCCATCCGCCAGAAGTCCAAGGAGGGGGAAATTTCTTCATTTTCCTGCGCTCTTTTTTTTTTTTGAGTGCCTTGCCTGGTGATCAAATAACTTTAAAGGTACAAGGGCGTTTGCTGTTTACAACGAGATACTTTCGCTTCCTTTGTGCTCTATGTGTGTGTGTGTGTTTTTCTTTTATGGTAATCTTTAAGTTTACTGGCAATTTGGAACGTCCAGTGATGGAGTACAGTGGGATTCATTTAGCGAATTACTAATTTATGGCCGAGGAGCAACACAAAGGAACGAGATGAGTGTGGGCTGGCCGTGGAGAAATAAAGCAATAGGAATGCTTGAGGAATGATTGCCTCAAGTTCTGTTTTTTGGTGGAGTGGTGGTGTTCCTAGAAGGACTATGTTTGTCAAGAGGAAAATGAATTTTCTGCTTCGTGGTAATAGGGTTTCGTCAACATCGGTGATTGGTGCTCGGACGAGGTTACAATTGAGCAAATATTAAATATTTCCACCGAGACTTTTGTACTTTTGTCGGGGACCTTGTTCACTAGGGGTGGTTACTTTTTTTTTTGTTCGATAAATTTTTTTTATGGTGTTCCTGGAAAACATATCCAAAAATTAATTACGATTTTCACGACCACTCATGACCTTGGGGCGTAGCCGTTTCTGGGTAAAGTTTTATATAATACTTTCAATATTGACGGCTCTTGTGGCTTTTGACAGTCGAACCAAACAGGCTTTATTGAGATTTCTCGAAAGCCAAGACTCACATTTGTTTCTGGACTCGATTTCGGATTTAAGTTCACTATAAACTTTAAGTGAATTTTAATTCTAACACTAAAAAGTGTTTTAAAGTATTTAGGGAACTTAGTTTATGTTGTGATATCGTTTGTGGTAAAACTGAAAAGCGCAGACACTCACTTTACTGCAAGTTTTATGGCAACTTTTGTTTTATGTGGCATAATTTTTGTAATTTTGTGACTATCTCAGTGAATAGTTTGTGTTAGTTAGTGCTTTTGTCGGTAGTTTCAGTGTAAGATCAAAAGTTTTGATCTGTTTTACAGCTCTTTAGGAAAAACGACTGTTTATAACTTTTTTATCTGGCTGTACTTAATTTAAGAGCGCAGGCAAATTTTTCACCAAAGTGTGTTGAAATCTGTCAAAGACCTTAAAATCTGCATAACTATTGTACCTGATTTCTACCTCAATTTAAGTCCACTTGGCTGTAAAGAAAATTTTGAATCAGAAGTCACTAGCTGTAAGACTATATATTTCAAGTAGAGCTGTAGAGACTATATATTTCAAGTAAAATTATAGAAGAAGAACTAAAGCAGGTACTTATTAGAACGAAAGTCTGGCCAAGTCTATTCCGGGTTCCATGCAATGGAATTAGTCGCTTGAAGGAGATCTGCTGAATTAAGCAAATGTTCCTCAAAATTGTATGAACATTAAGCTCAAGCATCTTCATTGATTAAAACTTAGTATAAATATTACAGAATCGGATTGGAACTATTCGTCTGCGTTCCAAAATTAAGGTTATACTTAAAACTTGAAGATTTGCCTATGACATAACAATAAACAAGTTGTTTGAATGTTAAAAATTCCAGATTTATTTTTGGGTTGCCGAGATTCATATTTATTCCAAGTTTCATCCCTTAATTACATATGGCTAGCAAATATGTAAAGGCGACAGACAGGAGGCTTAATCGTTAGTGCGTCGGACTGTTAAGCGAGATTACCCGGGTTCGAATACAGCTCGGGGAAAAAACACCACAAACAATTTTCACGGCCCCACCTCCAGCGAACGATTGACAATCCTCCTGGAGTACTTCTGTCACGGAACCGTTCGGAACCGGCAATAAACTGTAGGTCCCCTTCACATGTGTCAAAATTATAACGCGCACAACACAGTGGAGGCGCGATGATGATGACAGACAGACATACAGACACCGAAGTGATTCTATAAAGGGTTCGTTATTCCATTGAAACGAAAACTAAAAATCAAAATAGCTAAATACTGAGTATAGGAAAGTCGTGCTTAAGTCACGGGTATGTGGGCAATTCATCGCAGCCAACCCTATATCTTTGTGAATGGTAAATCGTCAGTTTTAATTTACAATAAGTCAAATTTTCACGGGAGCAAAATTAGTTCGAGTTAGAGGGAGTTTTGGAAAAATTCCACTTAGAGGGATTGATGTTTTTTTTTGTCAAAAAGCATTTTTTTTTGTTCTGCAATGCTTACGTCGCTGGTAGACGTCTGCATGTTACTTTTTTTTAGAGTAAACTTCCAATATACGCACTAAATGATGAAATGAATTAACTTTTTATTTTATTCATTTATTTATTTATTTGTAACTAGCTGAAAATTTAAAAATTGACAGCTAGAAAAATGTAGCCAGAGCAACAAAGCCCTTCGGCTAAAGCTTTTTACTTCTTTATAAATGTTGATTTTCTTTTCTATTTGTAAAGTCCAGAAAGCACACATTGTTGTGTTTCTTTTGTTTAAAAAAAGTTGAATAATATTTTAACTGTGTTCCTAATTTCATTACTAAATGAAGCAAGAAAGCATCTCAAACACCTTACTATTTTTAAATTAAAAGCAGATTTTTTGGAGCCCAACCAACAATACAATGAATAAGCAGCGCAGTTGTTCATACAGATGCCCGCGGCTTTGTGCGCGATGCGACTAAAGGTGGCCCTACATGATGCCCATGTTCGCTTTCATGTTCGTTGGTTTCGATGTTCGCCATGTAAGGCCATGTTCGTGAGCAAATCCTCATATTTGTGTGAATATCTTTCTTGAGAAGAGAAAGACTTGTTGCACTACAAAAATCAACATGAAATGAATATTCGCAAAATGGTTTCATCGTCTAACGCCTCTTCAAGAGTTAGAGGATACGAGCGTGCGTTGCTAGAGGACATTTTTTGTTTATTTTTGTGCAAGAGAAAAATTTTCGACTTAGAGGTATTGAAAATAGACCAAGAGTCGAAAAAATGTTAGAGGGAGTTTGACTTAGAGAGATTCGGTTGTATTAACCTTTTTATGCAAGTAAACAAATTTGAGTAGTACTATCTAGCTTTTTATTATATCTTGTGCTATTACTAATCTTTCTCAATTTTCTTCCTAGTTATATTTTCAACCAAAAGCATGCTCTTTTAACTTTTTTATCGAATATGTGATTGTTTTTCTGATAAAATTATTTTTTCTCTTTGTTTATTAGAAGAGAGGAAATTCTCATTCTATTCTGTGGAAAAAAAACACTATTTGCCTTTTTGTGTATTTTTCATCTGGTTTATCTAGAAAAGTGATTCTAAAGACAAATATGGAAAAAAATTCAGTTTGACTTATGCCTCAATATTTACAGCTTCCAAATTTTTGTTTGTATGGACAGAAAAAATCTGGCGCCTTACGTTTCCCAGAGTTTATTTGATGCACAACAAAACTAAAAATATATTTCCTTTAAGTCGATGAATACTTTTACCATAACAAATCTCAAAGTTGCTCTTATTTTCTATATCCTTCGTAAATTGTGGAATAAAAAAATTGTGATTTTCTTAAACGAAAAAAAAAAAAAAAAACGTTACCCAACGCCTTTCCAAATTATCCTGAATAGGAATGGCGGTTTGAATCAGAAAATTATGCACAGAGCCATCAATAAAACAAAAATGAAGAACTTGTCTCCATTCGCATTATTCAATTCATAATTTTATGTCGAGTGTGGCTCTTAACGTTCGTAATCGTAATCTTTGGACGTAAAAGACACCATGCACCTGCCAAATCTGTTGTTGCAGTCATAAATTCGTTTATAAGGAACTACTCAATGAATTTTCTAACCTGAGAGTCAAAAAATCAAACTTTAAAGTTTCGTTATGCTGTAGTGCCCTTGCTCCAGTATTTTCAAATTCCTTACAAACTTCGCCATCTAAGTTGCTACAAAATCTTTGCTTCTGTATTTTTAGTCAAAGCAGGTGATTTGACACCGTGCCGTCCCTTTTCGTCACCCGATTCTTCTTGATCAATAGATCACAAGGAAACTGGAAAACATTTCAAAGTTCAAAGGAGTAATCATAAAACATCACTTGATAACTATCTACTTAAGAAAACTAAAAATCAAACTTCCCTTGTCATCAATTAAAAGGCCGACGAGAGACGTTGGTCTCCAAAATTGTCATAATTAAAGAAACTTCACCCAAGAAAATTTTGCATAATTAGTGCCTCATCCCCTTGAACCAACACTCCTTAAGAAAAAGAGCAAATTCCAACAAACCTCTTGTCAAAATTCTTTTAACGATAAATCCATATTTAATCTCCTAGCCAACTCATGATAAACACGGATCCTTATCCAGGGTCAAAATAATAACACCATTTTCCTCGGCAAGGCAAGAGAAAAAATAATTACCAACTCAACCGACACCGATGCGCGTTGGGCCTACACAAAACCCGCAAGGACGAATCCTAGAAATGTGGAAACAAGAGAAAATATTCTCCCACTCCCTCTCTCTCTCTTGGTGTATTTATTCTGGTATTTACTTTCCCTTAGTAATTAGTGTTGACTTTTGAAAGCAGCAGATTCTCGAAGCAACGCTTCAAGGATCCCAACAATGGTTACATTGGCAAAGCACGCCAATGGCCCAGTGGCATCATCCTTCCGTTGAGTAAAAGTATCTTTGCTCTGTCTTTACTTTTTTGTTCGTGTTCTCTTCACTCACGCAGATTGCTCGTTAAGAATAATAAATCGATGGGAATAATTGAATTAGCATGTCGGGTGGTTGTGGGTGGCCTCACGATAGTGTGGTCTTTAAAATGTATCTTAAATCAGAATGCATAAGAGATTCGTGTGGTTTTCTGTTTTGTGTGTCTTTTGGAAAACCACAAAATTTCTATTAAAAGCTCATAGGCAAAAAAGACCAACTGTTTTCGTGTTTGCTTCATTGAGTTCCAAGGATCTACTCATCCAATCGATATAAAATAAATATTGGTTTACACAATTCTGTGTGAGTGCACACTCTCTCTAAGAACAGATTTACAGAAACATTCGTTATTATTATCCAATTTAATACAAAATTACACTCAGTCGAGGCACAGATAAATCCTTTTGAAGTATTTATATATCTGTTAATTATTTTTATTTGCTAAAAAAAAAATCACAGTCTGTGATTAAAAAATTCATGATGACTGCAAAATAAAAATTTATTTTATTCTACCAGACGAAAAAAAAAGGTTAATTGCATCATTATCATGGCAACTTTGGTGATTTTTCGAATATTTAACAACAATTTTGATTAAAACGAATTCATTTAACGATATCACACATTCCAATTTGAAGGGAATTACTTTGTAAAATAAATAGCACGGTTATCCTGCAGAAAGCTGTTTGTGTTATTTTTTAAAATTGAAAACAAAAATTGTTTGGATTGATCTGACATTTCGAATCTGAGCTGAGCTATTTTTTTTATTTGAAATATCAATGTGATCGGTTACTCGGAAATCCTGTGGGCACAAAGGACTTATTATTGCAGGTCATGGCGGCTTAAATTTAAGAAAGGTGCGATATTAAATAAATTAATTAAATGGGTGTGTTTTACCTTTGGCCTTTAAAATACAGATTAACCGAAATAATTTTATGTATAACTTGATAGATTGACCGGAATAATCTTAAAGCAAATACAAATAAATTTATAAATTTATTTACTGTTTGTGGGCAGTATTTAAGAGCCTAGGCGAGATAACTGCAGCGGTTAGAGTCCATCGTTCAGTTTAAGCAAAACTTGTGTACAAAATGTGCACTAGAAAATCCTATGGGCAAATAGAGTTTTACAAAAAATCAAAAAATTCACCTTAGTCCTGTTGGATATAAAAAACTAATTACTCGTGTTGAACATACATTTTATAGCCTGTCGTAAAAAAATTATTACTTCCGCAAAATGTTACCAGTCATGAAACTGACCTAACTTTTTTTCTAAACTCCCGAATCTCCTCAAACGACGAACAGAAAAGCATTAGGTCCACTTCTAAGGTATGCTTACACAACATTAAATTGAGCCAAAAAGTTCTTGAAACATAGAAATGAAATCGTTATTTGATGCCTAATTCAGTTTGGGTTTTTTATTTTAAACTGGAATAAGGATTTTGTTGAATATTTTTATTTTTTGAAAAATGTACGAAGTGCGTCTGAAAAATCCCGATTTTGACTCCAATTCTTTGAAAAGAAAGTTCATGCAGGTTATTGAAGTTGTAGTCAAACGTCGTTTTAAAATAGTAACCACCCAAAAAACTTATATAAGCCTGTGAGCATGGTCAACGTAAATATTTCAACAATAATCTCTATTAGATACATGAGCCGCTCAGTGCACAGATTGATTAACTCCTTTTTTGAAAATTTTTCGATTAAAGTGTCAAAGCATGTGGTATAGTCATAATTTCTTATGTTTACAATATCTTTACTTAATAATGAAGATTGCCACCATTAAACGACAGCTATTTGAATAAAACGTAGTGTATTTCTGACACGTATACAAATTATTGCATTGTTTTTCTAAAATTTTTGTTTTATCAATGTGTGAGCGGCTCATATATACGAGATCTGGGCCCCTACTCTGTATTTCGTTCCGGTAGTATTAATTTCCGAAAACGTATATTTTGTACTCTTTATTTCTAAAGCGGAATGAAATTTACTACTTTCGAAATGAAAAATACCTGGCATTTCATACAGAGTAGGGGCCCTGTTCACAAAATAAGGTGAATTTCCAAATTTCGCGGGCTACGTACATTCGATTATCGATTTTTTCTTATTTTGTTATGTTGGTACACTCGTCTCGAACATATGTTCATAGTTTCATAGTTTATAGGATATTTATTTTGTTTGTGAGAGGAATAAACATTTGACGTATTTCGCATGTTCGGCGATTTCCTGCTGTCGAAAAAAATGGATCAAAGAATTGGCATTCAATTTTGTGTGAAAAATGGAATTAAGTGGTCAAAAACACTTGAAATGCTGACAGTGGCATACGGTGAGTCAAAAAAATGTTTAAAAGTGGTACAAGCTTTTCAAAGAAGGTCGACAAGATGTGAATGACGACGCTCGCCATGGACGTCCCAGCATATCACCAACCGATGAAAATGTTGAGAAAGTGAAAAAATTGTTATGGAGAGTCGTCGAATCACTATTAGGAAAGTTGCTGAAGATTTCGGCATATCGGTTGGCTCATGCCATGCAATTTTTTCGGAAATTTCTGGCATGAAGCGTGTGGCAACAAAGTTCGTTCCAAGATTGCTGAATTTTGACCAAAAAACATGTCGTAAACAACACTGTTATCATGCCACAGCCACCGTATTCACCAGATTTGGCCCCATGCGACTTTCTCCTGTTCCCAAGATTGAAGAGACCCATGAAAGGACGGTGTTTGGCCACGATTGAGGAGATACAAACCGAATCGCTGAGAGAGCTCAAGGGCATACCAAAAAGTGCATATCAGAAAAGCTTCAAGGATTGGAAAAAACGCTGGCACAAGTAAGTTATATCTGAGGGTGACTACTTGGAGAGGGACAAAATAAAAATTGACGAATAAATAAATATTTTTTGAAATGAATGAAAATGAAAATGCACTTTATTTTTTGAACAGACCTCGTAAAATTGATTCGAAGCGAATGTTCAGATGCTTTAAATTTTTAAATGACGAAACGAAATTGAGCAATTCTTTTTGCGCGTTTGTTCGTAATTGCTACGCGAATTTTTATAAAAAAAAAAGAACATGTGGAAACAATCATTGGCCTATTCTTTTTTGTAGATTTCAATAAAACTAATAAAGTTCAATTCCGTCAAGTCAGTCAGTACTTCATAAGCTTTAATAAAAAAAAAATCATTACTCACGTTCTAGTTGAAGTGGAAAATTGTGAATTTGTCACTAAAAACCTTTTTTAGGCTGAATTTTGAGAAACAAAAAACTTGTTGACCAAGTTCCACCTTCACCACAATAAATCAATCAATGAATGGACAATTAATCTAAAATTTAAGTTTGAACAAATGACATCGTTCACCCCGTCAAAATTTTCCTTTCACCTGATTAGCACATTTGCCCTACTTCCAAAAATGCCACCTTCCGCAACCGCGCACTCACTCACCCGGAACGGCGGAACCTGAGCCTGGCCTAATAATTTTAATAACCATCTGAACCATCGGACCGGAGAAAACTGTTGATGCCCAGGCACCCTGCGGTCGTTATTTATGCGTCACCTGTCACCGGATACACTTTGATGTGGCGATGACAGATGACCGTTGACGTTGATGGAGATTTTGGTGTATCGATTTGTTTTTTGAAGAGACGTTTGATTTTGAATCGGAAAGTTTGTTGGGGTTTCGTGGTTGACGTCGAACTTTGTCCGCAAGTTAATGTTTCTCGATAATCGAATATCAGGTGACCGTAATGCAGTTGATGCTTCGTCTGAGACGACGTCTTTTATGTCCAAATTGGTGCAGCGGATCGAATTAAGTGCGGGCACTTAAAGTAATTTGATTTTATTAACGAGAAACTGTGTGATAGTCGTGTCCAGTCTTCAGATTCTACCCAATCCTTTTCTCTTTTTCTCTGATGTAGAAGAATCTGCATGACCCTTCGCATTTTTGTTGCTACTTAAACCTTTTTATGACTTAAACTGTACTCGTATGCAAAGTCCTTGTTGTCTATGGAAAATAATTCTATTTGCGAATGTTTCTGGGAGGATGTGGAAGATTGGGGTAGCATTTCAACGATGCAAGACGATCGTAAACAGAAAGCAACATAGTAACCAGAAATACCAAAATTTAAGGACGACTGCTTCATTCAGTATTCGCCATACCTAATAATGCAAATGAAGCGTCAGCAAAATGCAGTTGGAATGTTGGGCGTAGGAAAGAAATAACTTAAAACTTTTGAATTTCACTTGGCGTTGAAAAAAAGGAGAACGAGCGGAATAATAAAGATACAGAGTGTGATGGAAAAATGGACAATGTTGTTATTTTGGTTATTTTGTTGGTGATTATTTTCCTTTTTTGGTGCGGATGTCATTTTTGGAAAGAGAACTACAAGCAAACTCTGTCTTTGTGAATGAAAGAAAAAGTTGTTTTTGATGATGCACGCTTCAAATGAGAAACGTAATTAAATGTGAAACTTTGAAAAGTTTCATAGTTTCAGAGACAAAACTTGCACAAGCAACGCACACATTTGTTTCAACGAATACTCAAAATTTAATGAGAGTGAGGTACACGTAATTAAAAACACCCTTAAATTATCTTTTTGTTTTGTTTTTCTTAAAGGTTTTTTCTAAAATCCTCGGTGGCATAATACTGATTTTCTGTTTAGATTTCGAGTGGGAAACACCTGTGAGTTTCAAAACAACTGTTGATTTAAAAAGAAACCACTAGATGGTCCCCTTTTATTGCCCAATTATTTAGCAAAAAGACGAGCGACTTGGACGAAATTATGGCTGAAATGGTTTATTTAATGCCTATTACTATCGAAATAAATATTGCTGCACAAAGAAACGTGCGACGAACTTGGCGAAATCCATGAGCGCTACAGGCATCGGGTTTTGGAACTCGAAGACAGCATTAAGGGCATGAGAAAGAAGCTGAACTCGCTGTGGGATCGCCTTAACACCAGTCCGGCGACCAGACACAAATTCAGTCGGTACACTGACTGCTCCCAATCGGTCTACGACGCTCTGCACAAAGAGGTCTACCGCTGTGAGACATCGAAGAAGCAAAACATCAAACTGATTGTCGACCAGATTCGCAAGGAGATCCTCGAGTGGTGGAATAAGTACATGAGGTCGGAGATTCAGAGGAGTCGCTTCTCGAACTTCTACAGCGGCTGCTATGATCTTGCATAAGATGGAGCTGGACGACCTGAAGACGTTCTATACCAACAACGAGAAGATCTTCCAGTTGTTCGAAGACCGCCGAGTGCTCTGGGAACGAATGACGGCCTTGGAACAAAAAGCGTCCGAGCCAGGGCGCTACAACAACCGCGGCGGACATCTGCTGAAAGAAGAGAAGAAGCGGAAAACAATTGCCTCGAAGTTGCCCAAAATTGAGGCTCTGCTCACCGAACTCGTCAGCGAGTACAAATAGAGAGAACACAAGAAGTTCCTCATCTATGGCGAGGATATCCTGGACGTGATATCCCGAGATTGGGAGAAGAAACGAATAGAGAAAGAGAAGCTCAGCAGTGTGCGGAAGAACCCACAAACACCTCTGGTAAACCGCACACCGATGTCGCTCAGAAATTGTCAAATGTCGGCGTCGTCAATGAGAAGGATGCCCTCTGCTACCAACGTGTCGTCCGCTCTTGTTTAACCTCTATCAATGTAAATGGCTATCCACTCTGCAGCGTTAAAACAAATGATGGTAGCACCTTTTTAAGTGTTATTTCTGGTAAGCAGTCTGTTTTGTGCAATTTTTATTATTCAAATGAGTTTGTAAGAAATTGGGTTTCTATTTCAAAAAGAAAAAAATAAATTAAGCTGCATGTTAGAAATTTACTAGCGTGTTTTTTTTTTATTTAAAAGACTTTTGTTTGCCATTATAGTAAACTCTGCTAATTGTGACATTCTACAATCGAGACACTTTTCTTCGGCCCCGAAGGTGGTCCAATTTATTAGATTTTACAGGTCTTACTGTAATTTTCATCGTTCTCATGTTTTAAGCGGCTTTGCAAAGAGACACGGGTCTGAGACGTTTAATTTTTTAATGATTCTGCCGCATTGATCCAATGGAATTTGGGTATTGACCGCGGATTGTTAAATCAAAGGAGATCTTTCAACAGCGATTGGCTATCATAGACCTGTAACTTCAGCAAACGTCTTGGGGAATGCTTTACAGGCAAATCGCACGGTTTAACTTGGTGCTTTTCCAAAGATTGTTAATGCCAGTCAGTCAACAAACACCGCAGTATGTTGTAATTTGGATCTTGTGCAGATTCAGTCAAAAATCTTCACAGAAAAACAGGATCTTGTAAGAAGCAAGATTCTACGTTTGTGAGCTCTCCTTCACATTTCCAATACTGGCGGCAATTTAGTCGACGGATCTCATCTGTTGCACCTTTGGCGCATGAATTTGGCCATTAAAGCTTATAGACTCATCTATGAAATGCAACTTAATCCTACACTGTGGGTTTTTTTTTCTAAAGAAAAAAAATATTTTCTAATGTAATTTATGGCTGCAAATACAAAAAAATATAATAAAAGAAAACAAAACAACAATACAAGAAAAAATTAAAAAAAAAACATTAGTCTATGTAAATTGACATGAAAAATCCCTTTAAAATATATTTAGCAGATTATCTACAAAACTTAGCAAAGGGGAAATTGTGATCCAGAGCTTAAGAAACTAGTTCGAACGAATTGATTTGTATCAGATCTGCTACTCTGCAGTGTAGGGTTGAATCCATAATTCGCATGCACTACCAAAAATCAAATTTTGAAAACCAGTCAAGCAGCATTGAGTCTCAATCGTAAAGCTTGTCATGAAAATTTGGCATAAATGACTGAATAAACTAAAGCACAGACTGTACACATAGACCCGTCGCTATAGATCATTCTGTTCAGCTAGTTACCTGTCACCAATAATTGCCCATTCTTCCAAAGTCATCTTAAACATCGTTAAAGTATTGGTACCACTTTAAAAATGACAACTCTAATGTTCATAAGCATCGAGTCATTGTGCCAAAAAAGCTTACTTTTGTTTTGAGAAGACTTCCTTGTGAAAAAAAAAAAAATCACTTAAAATTGTGGTCACGACTGTCGGAGGAATCTTCTTCTTTGAAACACTTTTCCTTGTTTGTGGTCTCGTTACTGTTTTTAGATCATGACCAGGCATATGACACTTTTGCCAAAGTCAACCACATCAATCAAACTAAACCGAGTGCTGTCCCAGATTTCATCTTACATCATACGTTTTTTTTTCCAAAGGCTAAGGGTCAAAACTATTTTCGTCGATTGACCCAAATAGCCTTTTGACACCACATTCGCTAACCACACTGTGACAACAAAGACAACTTTTTATGTGAGGCAGCTAAGGGAGCATCCATAAGAAGTCTTTCCTCCTGTTGTGACTGAAATTCGGCATCCTCCCTCACTTCTTTACAAGTACGTCATTACTTTTCGCTTTCACATTAAAATTTTCTTTTCAAATTAAAGGATATCAAAAGAAATGCTGTGGAATGGCATTCCATCAACCGGATTCGTCTATTCATCATCGTAAGCGAGCATTTGAGGACCGAAGCATCCACACATTTGTGTCGCCAAAAGCATAAGCCTCCCTCCTCCCATGAAAGAGGGCAAAAAAAAAAAAAGAACTCCTTCCCAAGAAGCTTATGATGCTCTTTCCCTGCAGGACCACTTCACCCGAAGACGACTGCTCTCGCTCCTTTGCATGCACACACAAGGATCCAAGAAGTTTGTGAACGCAAGCAGCTCCTGATACAGCGTCAGTATTTCACTTAAACTTTCTTCAAACATAAATTACGCATTCACCGCCGAGAAGCCGGGTGGGCGGATGCAACGGTTGACGGGACAAAAAATCCGAACTTCTTTCAAAAGGACTTATCCCCAGGACCTCGATTGCGTTGCCAAAAGGCCAACGAGGTGGCTCGTCCCGTCGACTCATACAATCTAATCAGAAGCAGTCGTTGAGATTTTTTTTTGGAGAGAAAGGATAAATAATTGCTCATTCGTATATCTACAAAATCAGATTGAGATTCAGATACATTTGAAAGTTTGCATGCATATGTGTACTTCGGCAGCCAATAACCTAGATGATAATTAAAATTTAATTGCACTCTTTATTCCGTATCTGCTCAATCAAAAAGTTGAATGGGACGAGATGCAGGGGTGGATGAAGTGGATGCCTGCTTGGCAGGGCCACTAAAGACGAGAAGGGTTATTAACGCTTCTTAGGAGTCGCTGGAGTGCCCGGCGCCGGCTTTTCTCTGTGCCGCCCTTTGAGGGAGAGTAATTCCATGGAAATAGTAATCCTCGCGTGGCCTCGCTTGCCTTGAAATAAAACCCTTAGGTCGGTGTGAGGAGGAGAAACCTTTGCTTAAATTTATGTCTTTTGTCAGGTGCGTCTGTAGTTAAGTGAGAAAAGAGAAGGACATTCAAAAGTAATGAAGAGGCAAAAAAAAAAAAAGAAAACCTGCGAAGAATGCTATTTGGGAATATAAAGAAGTTAAAAATTAACGAGAACTGAGGGATGGCGGATGCGTTAAGTGGATTAATATCCTTTTTTGAAGTAGTCCTTAATTGTGATGTGTTGGAATGCTTTTGACAGACATTGTTAAGTTAAGAGAGAGTTGACGAGGTAAAAGAAAATAAGGAGCTAAGAGGTCATGGGATAATTTTAACCTCGCAGTCTTTTAAAGAGACATGAAAAGAAAGAAAGCATTTCGTCAAAATATTCTTTGTCTCAAATGAGATTATAGTTCGTGCAAGTAAAATTAGTTTTGTGAATCAAAGTTACACGACTTTAAGAACTTTGTCCATTTATTTCTGCATCAGAAAGAAGTGTGACGCAAAATCATGCAAAAGATAGCGAGTGCAATTTCAATATAAATACACAGATTTTTTGCATTGTTCCGAAACATTCTGAAAACATTTTACAAAGCAATGCGGTCTATATAAAACTATTTTATTTATTTATTTATTTATTCGTCTTATCGTTATAAACTTTAGACTACTTAAAATCTTAAGTTCTGAGGAACATACAGAATTTTAATTTAAATATGGGACTGAAAATAACTAAGCAGTTAAATTCTGTAGTAAATGGCGACTTGAATTGCAACCTTTCAGAAAATGTCTAGTCTGGTTGAGAGCTTTAAAGGCACTCTCAGCTGAACTAGAAAGGCCATTTATCTCCTTAATGGCGCTTGTAAGAGACAACCGGGGGAGATTTTTACAAGATAGATTTAAAAATAATATTCGTATTTCGATTTTGCTCTAACTTAATGTTCAATAATTTTTTAATTTTTTAATGAATGGCGTTTTCCTATTCTGATTTGCCTTGTTTTACTTTTTTGTATTAGGTGTACAACTTTGCTTCTGCAGGTTTTTTCCAAAATTAGAGGCTTTATTGTAACAAACTGGCTATACATTTACGATTCAAAGTACTGTCCACCGCTGACATAATTGCGTTCGATAACGATCGCCTGTGATTGTTTCAGTCGGTTTTAACAGCTCGTAATACATTACACCGAGCTGGTCCCACCAAATACAAAGCATTACGTTGAAACCGTGAATATCCGGTTTGGCCGTCGACGTGGAAGCATGGCCGGGATATCCCCATGAATTTTTTGGACTTGAAATTAACGTAATGAACCCATTTTCTCACAAGCAAACGCCGTTCAGCATCTCTCGGCTTCAACTCGTACAGCACCCAATTACCTTGTTTCTGAATCATTCCCATGGCCTCAGACGTTTTGAAATGGCTTGTTGCATCACTCCCAATCATCCTACCAATTCTTGTTGCATTTGGAACGGGTCTTGATCAAGTAATGCCTCCAATTCTGCATCTTCGAAAACCTTCTCACCTCCACCGCCGTCAAAATCACCGTTCTTGAAGCGTTTAAACCACTCTCGGCGCGTTCTTTTACTAATAGCGGCCTCACTATAGGTTTTTGAGAGCATTCGATGAACCTCATACACAGATTTCTTCATATTAAAGCAGAAAACTAAAACCTCCGGAGCGGAGCGATATTGTTTATCAATAGCTCAAAGAACTCTATTTTCCAGTAGTTATATCTGATAATTATCTAAAACCAATGAAATCAAAAAGAGTAGGTGCTCCTTATCACTGAATCAAGTTTTAAACTTCTTAGTGAAATGTCATTTAATCTTATAATAGCAGTAGACGACTGGGTTCAAATTCAAATGTCTTCTTTTTCTCTATTCCAGAGTCAATGCAAATCATAAGCAGAAATTATTTTCAAACGTAATTTCAGGCCTCATACTGAAAAATGAATGTTTTTTTTTTCCTAACTCTAGAGAATCATTTGATTTCTAAATGGTTGGGGTAGAGAAGACTTTTGATTGCCATAATTTAGTCCAAGAATCATGAATCTCGTGGAATCTCATTCAATTGATCAATTAAGACAAAACTTCTCCATCCAATTGTTTAATATTATAGGAGTGACTTGAAGACTAATTCGAAAAAAATTTAAAACCATGTCAATCCAGTGAGCTAACTGGGAACTAATTCGGCACTACTAGATAACAAGCCAAGCTTAAAGGCTTAGGGTTGAGTAAGCCAAAGGCTACGATAATTTGACTCTTGAGTACCTCAATTTTTCCCAATGTGTTGCCATGGATGTCCTACCTATTCTGTCGCATATTTGCAAACAAAAACTATATTGAATATTATTTAAATTGTGTACTATTAACTAAGCTATTTGTTATTTTTGTTTATTCATGAGCTAAGCAGTCCTTTATTGTTACGCCTAAACAACTATACTCCTTTTTTATTTTAACGCGAGCCCCAAATCAATAAAGTTTCAAAATTAATGAAAAACCTTAGACTTATAATTGACAGCCCTAAGCAGCTTGTATATGAAAGAATGGAATATTATAAGCAAAACGAAATTATCTAAAATTTTTCAAGAGAACGGAGGTTTTCATTTATGTATAGCCTTCTTTCAACGAAGTAAAGAAAATTGTATCATCCCTCTTCTCATGTGTTCTAGTTTTATTACAGACAACACAAAATTGAAAAAAAAAAATTGTTTTCGCTGCATTTTTCTGTGGGGAAGTCCAGCGCACATAATTACAAATTTAAAATAACAAAACACCTTAAAAATGTCAAGCACTTTACTACTACCTCAAAATTTAAATGATAAATTCTGACAAAACAAGCTTAGAAAATTGTTAACTTCTTTAATTTCTTTTTTCATCCTCAGATTACACCTGTAACTAAATACTCATTTGATTTGTTATTTGTTTTCGTATAATGTACTGCTGAATGCATGTGATTAAAAGATTAATTCACTGCCAAGACTTTCTTTTGAAGTCATTGTGTACCCATTTCCAATGAACTCTGAAATAAAAACAAATCCTGTCTGACAAATCTTACAAAACCTTTTCCAACAAAAAAAAAGTATTCATAACATATTACGAGACCCCAAGGTCATCGTTCTTTCTTTTGTCTCCTTTCCACAGCTAACATCCAACTTTACTCACCTTAAACACATGAAATCACTTTCAGCCACGAGTGAGTCTCTCAGCGCCAAGGAGCAAGACATTTTTTTGCTTTTCTGTTTTTTCCAGCATCAAATTTAAACAAAAGCAAAGAAATCAATTACTACTCCATAAAAGTCAAACCAAACAAAGTTTAGTAAGTCCTTAAAAAATTCATCATTTTTTCCTGTTAACTTTCCTTTTTCGAGTTCACCTCCCCCACACTACTCACACCATATCGTATCTCTTAATGTGTTAACCCCCAAAGATGTCCTTAAACTTTCTCTTTATCGCTTCCGAGAGACAATACCCTGAAAACAAACAAAAAAAAACGAACAAAAACAACAGCAAAGGTGGGAACTTTAGTCTCCATTTTAAACAGCGATTTGGTTATAAAGTTTTAGGCAGCTCCAGACACGAGCAAAAAGGACCTTAATGTCGGGATCGCACAAAAAGGGAAAGAGATAAACACAAAAGTCCTTTTTTTTTTTTTCTTTGCAGCCTCTCGATTGGAATGTGCCCAGGTTAGGATTACATTTTCGTGTCCTTGTCCTGTTGTGGAACTTGAAGCACCAGAAGATTGATTTCGTGTTATGGCTGTTTTATTGCGATACGTTTTGTTTTTGTCCTTTACCGGTGTTTTTGCTTGCAGAAAATCGAAATTGGTCGGTTAATTTGATCAGTGCTCGTCGTTGCGTGTAGGGAAGGCATTCCAAACAAACACACACGTCGTGTGAGAGAGTTTGAAGATTAAACATTCGCAGGACTTTCTTCTACATTTGCACCCAATTACATGGGAAACTGTTTTATTCGGTCGTAATGGGAAGTTGAAAGGTGGATAAGTAAAAGGCAAGTATGCCCTTAAGCGGGTAATTTATGGGTCTATCCATGCGGGGAATTGTTTCATGGGCAATGGACATGGACGCAGACAAGTCAGGTGAAAGGTTGTTATTTGGATAATTTATGTGATGTGCTTCTTGTATGTGAGTGTGGTGGTGGTATTTGCAACCATTGTCATATGAGTGTAATAAAACTGAAATGGACTCGAAATAATGAATTTACGAATTCAGAAGAATGTGAATTAATTTCTTTTTTTTTGTTTTACAGTTGTACACGAAAGCAAGTCCCTTTTCTAGTCAAACCTCATTACTTTTAGTTGGAAAGTTTGGTTGCTGAAAACCAAAAAACTATCAAACATTCGAACGTTTTTTAATATTGAATTGAGCATAACTTGTTTTCAATTATACATTGCCGCTCATCTGAATAGGTTCACATTTTTTTGCAACTTAAGGCTAGCCCCTCTTTATATATATTGTAATGACATAATTATATAGTTAGTTTGGGCCACTAACAATCTTAGTCAAATGCATTCCTAAAAACAAAAAAATATGTTGGTTCATCTGAATAGGTTCAGCAGCAAAAATTTAAATTTATGTGTAGTTGCGGCGGTAAATTGTACTCAAATTTTTGTTCGTTCAATAAACCTTGCTGTGTTTACCAGTTAACGATGAAAATAAGCTGCAAAAAATCTTTAATCGTAGAACGAAAAGGTTGCGAGAAAAGCATTTCAAGAATTAGGCAAAAGCAAGCGATGAATCGCGGAAAAAGTTGGCAGCAGTCAAGATGAAAGTAAGCGATTACTTTCGAAATGTCGAGCAGTATGAAAGGTGTCAGTTATAGGGCCACATCTAGAGCTGATATATAGATAGAGATAGATTTCCTTAATTAATAAATTTAATAATAGTTTGGTGGACCACCAAACAAGATCACCAGCTCCATAAAAATCATGAGAATGATCAACAGTGTAAGAAATTTATGAGTCTGAAGCACAATCCTAAACGAGTCAATGAAGCTCTAGAATAAAACAATACTGACCTGAGGGGGCTATGTGGGGCATTTTCAGGATTTACTACACTTTCACGAAATAGGTCTCATCAGCACTAAAATCTGCAGACACTTTGGCCAGGCTAAGGAAATCACGGAACACCTTTTAAGCGATAGTCCAAGCGTTGACCTAGTAATATTCAAAACAATCAACAAATCAAATTAGAGAGGATCTTATTTGGGAAAATAATTAAATTGATGAGGGCAGCGTTTAAAATTTTAGACATCGTAGGTAGTACAAAGATCTTAAGATCGCAGTACTAGTGGCTCAGCGACACTAGCCAACTTTTTCAACTCAATTCAATCTTCATTTACTTAATCAAGTCTGAATTTGATTTGAAATCGGGTCAAGCTCGTCAGGCGGATCAATATCTTACTTTATATCCTTCCATCGTTTATAAGACAAAAAAAAAAAGAATAGCGAAAGCCATTTAGAAATGATTCCACGTGAGCGTGTGAAAAATTTTAATGCTGAGCAAACAATTTTTCGACGTAAAGGGTACGCCATCTAGTCCTTTGTTTGTAAGTCATTTTGAGGCTGACATTTGTTTCTCCTTTTCTAGAGGTAGAAGAATGTCAGAATGTCAGCATTATACCTCCACTTAACGACCTCATTTCTTTACACTTGAACTAGAAAATTAGGAATTACGAATTAAAATTGAGTAAATTCGGGTATTGTGGAATACCCATTTTATTTTTACATGTTTCAACCAGATACCATGCATTAAATGGAAAATTTTAATTACATTTTGAACATTGATATTTTGGCTAACGTTAGCAACAAACTCAGACGGTCAGAGCTGATTTTTATGTATTTTTTATTGATACCGCCTCGAAAATCGGGGTTTCTAAAATTGGAGGGTAATGTGGAATACTATTTCCGAATCAAAAATATCGACTCAATTAAGAAAAAATTATTATTACATATATGCACTCTACAACCCGCCAAACGCAAACTGTGAAAGTTTGAGGGGGTGTTAAATTTTATTTTTATTTTTATTTTAATTATAATATATATAATGTGCATCATAACGTCCGTATTGGCTTAAGTGCAGGAGTTTGAAAAAGGATTCTGTATTTTCCTGCATTTAAAGTAGAAAAGCGATACGGGGTGCATTCTTTTTTTTTGTCACTTCACGAGAATGAATGTGACTCCTGGTCAGAAAAGCAAAACCGACGCTCCATCGCCATCCCATCGCCCTATTTCACCTTTTTTAGCATCTTCTCAAGCAGTTTGAAACTAAAAAGCCGAAGAAATAATAAGCGGGTAATGTGAAATAGTATTCCACATTACCCTCCTCAAGGCATTCCACATTACCCGATTTGGAAACTATTGCAAACTACGACCTATAACACAAAATAAATCAAAAAACCCAATGATTAAAAGTGAAATAATTAAACTTGATACGTGTTTGACTACAACTAGACTTGCTATTTTTACTATTTTTACTCGGAAAAAAACTCATACAAAAACGCGAAAAAAAAGTCTTGTAGCCCTAAATAAGAACTTTGAATGACTCAGACACACCGGTTGGTAATATCAATACGGAGAAAAGCTTAACACTTATTTTATGCTATTTACTTTTTGAGAAAATTAAGACAGGAGCCAGACCTTCTGCGGCTTAGAAAATAATGGCAGTATTCACATTACCCACATATTCCACATTACCTGATATTACTCTACTGAAAACTTATTTCCAAAACTACTGCCCACATAGTGCCTTTGTGAAAAAAAAAAAAAAATCGCACCTCAGCGATGCAAGTTGGTCGCCTCTGACCTGCGATTTGACACCTTTGGACATATCCTTGTGCGAAACCATGAATGACCGACGTTATGCCAACAATTCGGGAATGATTTAAGCACTTAAGGCCAATATATCATCCAGGCATACCGTGAGCAATCTGAATAGTCTGAAACCACCAACAAAGTTTTGGAAAAATTCAAGTGACAGAATGTGCTACTGCGAAGCCAACTGAAACAGCCAGTAAAATGACGTTGTATTTTATAGTACAACGTAATTCGAAAACCTCTGTAATTCGAGGTTTTTCCCTGGTCCCATGAAATTCGAGTTATCGAGAGTGTAATTATTTGGAATAAATTTAAGTTTGTTCATTTTATTTATTTAATATTTATTATTTTTTAGCTTTTAAAAAAAGAAACTTGTATTTGGTCTATCGTTTACCTATGTCGAAAGAAATGCGCTGCGTCTATAGCTTGAACTGTTACTCGTTTCTCAGCCTAAAATAATGATAGCCCCTCAACGAAAAAAAAAAATCAATGGTGCGATATTATAAGACATTGAAGTATGGGTCCATATTTACGAATGATATCCCTAAACTTAAGCAAATACTGCCTGATCATGTCACAAGCCACACCAAAACCGCGCCTTTTTAGATCATTGACGCTATTGATAATTGCTTTGTTTCAATTTCTTCATCAATTAGATTCTTTAAGCATTTAATAGAAAAATCCTTCTGTAAAATTTTTCATAAAGTCGATGGCTTTTGGAAACGACGAATTCATAAATTTGGTTGGCCTGCAACATTTAAAATGTTTTGATGCTCTCCCCCCACAGAGAAAAATCTCGGCGTGATTTTAATCACAAAATCTAGCAAATAACATAATCATTTTTTTTAATAATGATTGATGTTTTTTTTCAATTTTGATGCAAATCGTCGTCTCATTTCGTCGATTATGTTGATCCCAAAAATTGCTCTTAAGCACTTACTTCTGGAATTAAAATTTTCGAAGAATTGTTCTAGTATAAGTCCTTGCCAATTAATAATGATTACAAAAACAAAAAAGAAAGTCAGAACACATTCTCTATAGCAATTTGGGTCAATATTTCTTACCATTCGGATTTAATATTTCTGTTCCGAGAATGCAACACTTCGCATTCATCTCTAAGGTTTATTGAAAATAATGATGCAGGGTTTTGGATCCAATATTCAAGCTTTGTTCATAAGGATTTCATTTTGTAAACCTGTAGGTCGTTTGGTTGATAATAAATCAAAGAAAACTATTTGATGCCCGATAGACACAGACCAGCTTTGTTATGTCCTCAAATTGACTCATTGATGCACAGCTATAAATTCAGTAAATTCCATTTAAAGTACTCCTGTGTCCAGAAGATTCTAGTTCGACTTAATTTTACATCTATGCTCGCATTTCATCAGTTGCAGTCTCTCTTGTAATATTCCAATTCCCAACATTGATTTTCTGCAGCATTCTTTGACCACTTCCATTAGAATAATGCATTGTGTGCTTTCCCCTCCTCTCAAAAACTACATGTAGCAGCTCAAAAGCATTGTCTTCGAAGCAGACACATGCATTCATCCGAAAATCGTGCACCATGTTCTCTCACTTGTTGCCCGCAGGGTGAACATCATCAGAATGTCGAATACCTTCCCCATCTTCATCATCATTATCGTGAAATAGAAAAAGGGGAAATTCTTATGAAATTTAAAAATCGCTTTATTATATCCTTCGCTTATACAAACTCTAATTAAATCTAAATAACAATTGAATATAGTACATATGTTACAACTGTCCCCTCCATCGACTATCATGACGGCAGCAGGAGTTTCGCGATTTTGATAAAACACATGATGCGAGCGAACGAAATAGTCGACGTTCTCACGCTCCCATGCCATCCACCGCCGCTGGCGTTGCTCTTCTGCATCGCGGCAGGATTCTCGTCTGTGAAATCGAAATCCAATCACGGAGAGAAAATCATGGAAAGGAAAAAAAAAAATGCAGAAAAAAAAACAAGGATCAGCATTCATTCAGAGACAGGACACACATCGCTGCGTGTAACTTACCGTTGATTACATGAACCATAACGCTGGCTCCTTCCGCTGTCGTGGGCAAACAAGTGTAGTTCCCCGAATCGGCTGTCTGGGCGTTCGCGATGCGCAGCCTGCGGGTGGCGTATTGGATTTAATTAGGATCTACACGTGTTTGTGCTTCACTTACCGTGATTTAAGGATGTCACCTAATTGCGATTCCATTGAGATGCGTCGCGATAGATCGATTGCTGCGTCGTTCGGATGCACAACGAATGGCGTGATTATGTAGGGTCCCCGGTACCAGTGGATTGGTCCGATATCCTGCGATGAGGGCTGCTTCACGTGGCACGTTAGCGTGATGGCACTGCCCACCTTTACGTATAGATCTGCTGGTCCGGATATAATTGCTTTAGAGTCGGCTGGTGTTACTGCGCAATAGGAAAAGAAGATGAGTGAATTTACAAAAAAAAAAGTTTTAATTGATGTGGTGCTTTAATGGATGTTCAATTTTATCGGACAGGATGCGTTGAAACTCTAAGGGTGAACATGAAGCACATTTGTGGATCGCGGGGCTTTGCCTTTTTTTTTTTTAAACAGAAAGCGACATGGTAATTGGTTTTGAGGCATTGATGATGGGTGGTAATTTGATTCTGCCATTAAAGGACAACAGAGTGTTCGCAGAATTCCCCTGTGTATGTCTGACAGCTATAAAATTTTTCGTCGAAGGTCAGTGCATGGGTTTTTGTGGCTTTAAGTAGAAATCGGTCTGTCTGATCAATGGAAATTACACAGAAAAAAGCCGATTTTGTATGGACGAATTTAAAATGCAGTCGGAACATTTACTAAATTTGTTTTTTTTGGAATTCACTCAAATTATTTTCATTGCCGGTCTAGAATTTGTGTTCAAAAACACGTATGAACAAAAATTGTGTTCATAAATGTAAACCATTCGTACATTTGACTCATATTTTGATATTTTTTTTTATCAAATTCTTGTATACATGCTGGAAATATTTAATAAACATGATTCCTTGGCTTATAACACACAACAAAAGCTTCTGTTGTAATAAATTCATTACTCAATTTTTGTTTATTTCAAACCTTGTTTATTTCGTCCTAAAAATGACAAAAATGGACCTACGAGTCAAGTCGCAATAGAACACTTATCCATGTTTACTCATTTAAAGAATATCCTATAAATCGTCTACAATATAACCTAGCAGCAAATCAAAGCTAAGAAAAGGCCACCTTATAGTTTCTCCTATAAAATAATTCATTCATCACAATTAGCTTTTGCTTCAAGTCTTCCCAAAAACAAATTTATTCCACTTAATTGTGGAAATTTGAAGAGATTTTTTGTCACAACTGACTCAATTTTATTCAAGTGCAGCCAACCACACGAAGTTAAAACAGTTTTAATCAACGAACTTGTTTCCTCTGCTTTAACATCCGAAAGTGTTGACCATAAGCAATTTTGAGAAATGATGATTATCTTTTCTGTCTGTCTATTCAGTTCTTAAGGAGAAATACAACCATGCGGATTTCTATATAAGACCTTCATATTTAACTTTATGAAAAAGGAAATTTCAATTTAAAGCAACTATGTGCGTATTAAATCGGATGCAGGTATTTTCATATTTGAGTTATATCATCAGACTCAAACCCATTGAAAGATTTACAATGACCTAAATTCTCTTTCATTTATTTTCCATATTCTAGGAAATTGAATCGGAAGATCAGATGAAAAGATAATTTATTTATTTAATGTATTTTCAATATGAAACTTGAAGTTAAGATATAATCGATATCGGAATTTAATATTTCCTGAAAATCATTTTATTCTGTTTAAGAATAATTGACGAATAATTGTGCGAATATAAGTGAGTGGTAGCTGTTAATGTACAGTGGCGTGCAAAAATGAATACATACTCAGCGGTTGTATGATTTTGTTGTAAATAAAAAACCTCCCATTTGACCGATTTTAATGATTTTTGTGCTATTTTTTTGTGTCTCATTTTCTTTGGCGATGAAGCAAATTTTGGACGGTTTGATCGATCTATTTGAAATTTGGAACGTAAACTCCTTATCTTGTAAACATTAAGCTATATTTCTATTCGATGCATTGAGTTTGACTGCAGCTAAAGAAGTCTTACTTCAGTTGTGTGGTCTAAAGCACACTCTCTTTTTTTTTGTCGAAACAGAATTTTATTTAACTAAATGAATAAACCAAGGTTAATCTACCAAAATGAAAAGTGAATTATATTGATAAATGTTTAACCTAAACTAGGGGACATTACATTTTAAGATCTCATTGTATTTAAAAAGAGTCTTGGATCACGTGTATGGCTCCTTTGAAATAAACTTTGTTCCCTCAATTTCATAATCAGCGTCAGCATTTTACTTTTCCTTCTCGCTTCTTTAACGCATAAGTCCTAACAATTTACTTTGTAGCTAAGTTGTTATTTGAGTTCGTTTTTATGCAAATCACTGATTGCATCCCAATTAAAGAATCAGATGACTGTTTATTTCTTGGAGTCAATCGAGAACGACACCAGTTAAAGAGTCAGCGACTTGGAAAATAAATTGATTCACGTGGAGAAGCTTTTTAAAAGAGCAACCGATTGACAAGTTTTCAGCGTTTTTTTTCGAAAGCATTTTGTCACTGACATGTGTAAATGTAAAATAAATCAAACAATGCAAGGATACTATTTGGTCTGGTTCGCACAGCAAAAATCCATTAAATTTGATTCATGGTAGTAAAGCATTTGTTCATTAAAATAAGATTAGATTAGATTAGATTAGATTCATATGTAATATTTTTAAATTCAAATTAATACAAAAACATAAATAAATTGCTTTGGCATTGCCGTCAGCTGCGTTGGCGATGTAAGTTTTTTTTGTTTTTTTCTTCTTCCGAAATACACCAGTCGATAAGGGGAAAAGATTTGGCATATACTTAGAAAATAGAACCAGTCTTCTTTTGATTTGAGCTTGCATAAGGAACAAAATTGATCGAATCGTTCTTTAAAATAAAATGTGTCTTTTTAAATTGAAAGGATCGGATTAATTTTAGTCCTGGAAGTTTTTTTAAGAGATTGCTACCAGTTTGGAGTGTATTCATATTCGGAATCTGGAAATCGGTCAACGCAATACACGGGCGGGCCATGTGGTGGTTTTTCTTTAAATCATAGATTATTTCGAGACTGAATCTTGGCACAAAGATACCTTCGCGGAACGAAATGACTTGCTTTACGCTTGAACAACGTTAGGAAATACTGTCAACTTACTTCTAAACTGAGTTCGGGTTGCCGAAACTGCTTTTTGAAAAGAAAACGTGTTATCAGCCGTCATGGCGATATCAATTGCCCACTTCGGAGCTGCGATTTGACTCCTTCAAGGAGTAATGTAATGGAAACTATTCAAGCACTTTATGCCAATATCAACCAAGTAATGTGCTATAGTCTGAAACCATCAGCAAGATCTTGGAAAATTTGAGTGACAGAATGTACTACGGCGGAGCTAGGCGAAACAGCCAGCTTGAACGACGATGTATTTCATTATTAATGTGAATGTTTGCTTTTACTAATAAAGCCACTATACATGGAAAACATTTTTTTTTTCATTTTATTGCATTCTTGAAAAAAAAAACTTGTATATGACCCACTGTGTATATTCTAAGAACCGTAGTCTACTGCATGGCATTTGACGGCCTAGACCTTTGGTAATACACTTCTCCTACCATTAATAAAATCAAAGACATTGTCGACAAAGCCTTGACTTGAAAGCCTCCATTACCACCTCCTTTCGACACACATGACCGAACATCTCATAATTTCCTCCTCATAAAGAAAAAAAGCCCTTAGGCCTAAGTCACATGGCGTATAGTTCAGACTCAGTGGTGGTATAGTTATGAATGTCATTTGTGTCGTCTTAAGTCATAATCTGTATTCATTATCCCATCGCCTCTTAATTAAACCATTAACACATTCGCGTATGAGGCAAAATCCAATTAACGCATTCCTTTCGTCCGTATCGCCCACCAACACGACGGTAATTTGCCACTTGCCACTTGCCTCCCATGCGTGCACATTACTACATCGAACCCTGTCCTTAATGTCCTAATTTATGATCGCCGCAACTAGGAAAAAAATTGCCAAAAATAACTCCACGAGTTACAGCATCTTGCCCAGCTGACCGTTCAAAATTAGAATCCTCGGAAAAAGGAGAATAAATCCTGGTCCATGATAAACATCAGGCGCAGTGTTCCTGGTTCATGTCCTCAGACCGGGCAGGAGTTTACTTAGTTTGATGGGATTTGATGGTTTTCGGATCATAAACGTGGCCGCAACTGCCATTCGTCGCAGTGCCACAACTTTACGGCCGCTGCTGCTGCTGATGAACAAAGGCGGTCACCGACGTCGCAGGACTGTAATGGTTTTTGATTTGTCCTTAAACTCCGGTCGGCAACTTGTTTCGCTTTAATCCGCTTAATTAGCGGGCATTAGCCGAACAAGGGAAACTCTTCGAAAATCGGCGGTTCCTCCGGAGCATCTGCGTGTGTATCCATTGACTTTAAGCTCTTTAAAACGTCGGGTTCCTGCAGCGACGCAGGTGTAGGCACGTAATCGCATAATGAAAATCCGGTTTTTTTGTTTATCGGATCCCTGAAGCGCATGAGAGGTGCGGCTGTGTTCGCTGACAATGACGCAACAACGCGCCGGGAGAAGCTCCCATCTCGTCAACGTTGGTTTCCAATGGTTACGCGTGGCTGATTTCAATGGCGCTGATGACAGTAAAGCGAGTCCTTTGTGAATTCGGCTTGCGCTCGAGAGGATTGCCGTGTACATTGCCGTTTTATTAACCTGTTTCAGGTTTGCGGAATGAAGGATTCAGTCGTATTTTCATTTATTCACGACATTATCACAATGGGTTGGAGGGAGGTTTTTCTTTTTATTCCGTTCTTGATTTTTTTTTTCATGGTTTGGAACGTGGCACAGTCTGGTTGGCAGCCATGGATACGGATTTCGAGTTAAATGGTTTCTAAGCGATGTAACGCAGTCTTATCTTGATGGGTGTTTTCTGTGTGACGAAATCGTGGACATTCTGGGAGAATGGAACTTGTATTTCAGAAAGTTTAAGGGGATTATTCGGGCGGGTTTGTAGGGAACTGTGAAAGTAGTAAGAATCTAAGAGAGATAAACAGCAGATGGGTTTTGTCAAGCCTTTGGGTAGGAAGATAAATCCCGAATTCGTCCTTAAATCATATAGCACTCTTTTACTAAACAGGTTCCCAATGGCCGGTTAATTTCACTTTGAAGTTTTTTGTAAGACGTGTGAATATTAAAGGAAGAAAAATGAGGTCATGAGGTGAGGTGTGGATATTAAAGGAAGAAAAATAAGGTCAAAAATTGTTTCCAAGAAGAAAAGCTTCACCATTTACTCAGAAATTCTTTTTTGTCTCATGATTCTCATGATTTTTTAGTACAATTTTATCTTCTTAAAATTTAAGTCGACAAATTGTCCAGATGTGTTACAGCAATTAGTGATATGCGAGGGGTATATTTTCCACGCGCAAAACAACGCTGGTTGGTTGAAGATAAACGCAGCAGCAATCTACCATTGTTAGAAGCTGTCATTGTCCTTTGTTTTGCATATTGTTTTAATCACTGAAATGTTTCACGAAACAAAGTAGTGCCAGGGTATTTTTGGTTAAGACTCTCCGGAAATATGATTAGAAACACTGTAACTGTGGTCTAACTTTCTGGTAAATATTTAACGAGGTGTAATTGTTCTATTGCATTTCCTTAGTTTACGTCTTCAGCAAATAGTACCTAACAAAATGGTTAAAACTAAAAGCTGCGCATCACAAATATGGAGGATCGTAATCGAAAAGTATTGCCAGGAAAAGGCTCCAATAGATCCGACCCGAAAATAGGCAACATAGAAAATTCCAAAAGAAAAGCCAGAGAAAGGAAAACCGGAGTCAGCGAAGATGAGGTGAACTAATTCTTGGTCAGTAAGGACATTCCTTAGCTATAGCTACTCAATTATGTAGTCAAACAACACCTGTTCGAGCCGAAATTTCCCGCTTTATTGAAAAAATCTCAGAAAAATTGTGAGATATATTAGGTTGTCAAATATCTCCCTTCCGCCTTTTTGTCGTTTGAATTTTCCGGCTATGTACAAAGCGCTACAGAGCTCGTATCCAAACTAATCATGCATAGCGTTGTTTTGTAGGTTAGGTCAAGACCTTTCAAATGATGTATTGCCAGATAGAAGGGAGATATTTGACAACCTAATATTTTCTCTAAGGATTTTAATATTGTTATGGAAAATCACGAAGATTGCGCGAAAAATAAACGACGAATAGAAAATAAACGTGCTCGGAAAATCATGCTTAGGGATAGAGAGAAATCGAAGAAACGAACGAGAAATGATGTATAAATGCGAAATAATCAAAATAGTGTGTAAACAATTTAGCAAGAGGAAACGATGTCACAGTGTGACAGTTCAGAGAGAAGAGCGCTATATTTCGTGTTCCGCCATATTTTTTCTATGGCACAGAGTTCCTAATTTGTAAGTGAAATAGGTATTACAGTTCAATTTGTTCATTTCATGTTGATGTGCGTCAACAACGCCCAATAAGAACAAAATACTTTAGAGGCGCGCAAGATGCTGCATGTTTAAAAAAAATTAAAACGTTTATTAATTCGCAGATTCCGAGCCCTTAAAAAATCTATAAATCATTCTCCTGTTGAAAAAAAAAAAAAAAAACAATTCTGGAGTTACGAATATAAGTTCAACTTGTTTGGGTCTGATGATACTTTATCAAGTGCTTTTGCCCGTGAGGCCTGCAAACAGAGAATTCAATCCGAATGAGCACCGTCAAGCAAGAGGGTGGAAGCGTCATGCTATGGGCAGCCTTTTGCTGGTACAGCGTTGGTCCAATTATATTAGGAGTACAACTTGAAAGACGCGTATTTTTTTGTTAAAAAAAACCATTTATTTGAATATGAAAACAAAACTTGTGTAAATTAACTTGTGTATACTTTGACAGATGGAATTAACTAGATTTTTCGACGCTCTTTAACATACAATAGTTGTCACTGTCAAAAAAATAGCGCGTGTGAATATATATGAAGTTAGTAACAATGCGCGTCTTTCAAGTTGTACACCTAATACAAGAAATTGGATCAGCATGTTTATAAAAAATGTTGGCTGAAGCCATACGCATCAATTACTTAATTCAATTATTTATTAAATGTGGATTATTCATTTGCCGAACACTAACATTTTTCAGTTAATAGCAATAAATGCACTTTACGACTTTTGGAGAGATTGTTCTAAGAATAAAGTGTTTTGCGTTAACCAGCGCAGAATCTTGATTTCATATGCTTATGTGCGGAGAAGTGTAGCGTCAAAGACTGTAAAGAATTAGGAGCGGCTTTTAAGAACATCTTTTGGAGAATGTTCCGCCAAAACGATGCCAAGATTTGGTGACCAGTTTATGAAAAACGCAGCTTGACTATTTTCACCAATAAGGGTTATCTCACAAATTATTATCTTCTTTTGTTAACAAATTTGAATAATAACATTTAGTTTTTTCTTTTCTTTTTTTCCTATTCTATTAAGTAAATTTCTTAGCTTTGTTTTTAATTAAAAATAAAAAATTTTAACTAAAAACATACAGCCTTGGCCTTTTATCGTGTATGTGATAAAATCCTTTGTTTATTAGAAGAGAGAAATAGGACTCTCATTCTATTCTGTGAAAACAAACTGTTTGCCTTTTTGTTTGTAACCACAAATTCGGAAGAATTTTATCTCGCTGTTTGTGTATTTTTCATCTAGTTCATCTAGAAAAGTGCGTAAAGTAGACAAATATAAAAAAAGTCAGTTCAGCTGATGCCTCAATATTCATTGCTTCGAATTCTGTATTTTTATGAACAGGAAAAATTTAGTGCGTTACATTTTTAATGTTTATTTGGCGCACTGGACAAAATTAAAAATATATTTCCTTTAAGTCGATGAATACTTTTACCACAACAGATCTTGCTCTTTAAAGTTTTATTATACTACATTAAATTAGAAACTGAAGCACAGCGCACATAATTTTCAAAAAAAAAGAATCAGAAAAAAAAGTAATAAAGAATCATCTAAATCAGAATTTCACGTAAAGTGTAGCTGTCAATGTACTGTCTGTACTGTAACCGTAACTGCAAGTCAATGAAGTTGTTTGACAATGTTCGACTACTTTCAATGACCCAAGTACATATACAAAGCTCGTCAAAATTTAAACGTTTCACTCATAAAAGTAATTAAGATCAAATAACTCAGTTTGGATAAGTCAAGAAACAATGAACCAGAAGGAATGCGATTGATATCTAGTTTTTTATTGATGTGATGAGTAGATATTGTAGTTTTTGTTAAGATCCTAAAAAATAATGTTTTATTTTTTTTTTCTTATTCACAAGGACTCTTTTTTGGGGTGGGGATTATTTAGCTCTTGAGCATACCACAGTTGAAATTCAAAAGTTACCACAATTTAATTGTAAAGTCGACAAATTTAGTATAACTTTATTCAACAGGCCATATTTTTATAAATAAAATACAAAATTTAAAATTCAAACCACTTTGCAATTGATTTTTAAACCACTGTTTACCTGAACAACTCATTTTTCTTTTTATTTGATTACATTTATTTTGATTAGTTCCATACAGGTAAGGTTATTTTGGATTCCCTGAACTAGCTGAAAAATTAGTTTGAAGTAAATACTAAACTGAAAATTGTTTATGCAGTTTGGAAGATGTGAACAAAAAGTGAGAAAACAAATTCCCAAATTGCCAAATTAGGTACAATACCAAATGGTAATGAAACACAAGTAATAACTCTTTGATGTACTTCTGCCAATTTGGTTTAAAAACATAAGAAACGTCCAGATTTACGACCAACGAAATAAATCTTCTCCTCCCTCCTTTTTCAACATCTATAATGTGACTTCGGACTGCACTCAAAGCCTCGCCTCATCAGAATTGTCCTTCTAGCTGAGTGCCTCATTATGCTGATCCGAAAATAAAACCCAGAAAAAAAACACCCATCAATTCCCCAGTGACCTAGAATTCGCCTCACCCCAACTCTCAGATCACCTCCAACCACCGACAATCAATCAAAAGCAATGCATCATCACTTCAACCAACTGAAATTTGTAATTTTTCACAACCAGACACAAAACATAATTCCCCGGCAAGTATCCAAGTGATTTATTCGCCACTAAACCGCGCACAACTCTTCAATAAAAACAAACAATCACTTCCACACACACACATCCAACCGGCTGCCATCATTAATCCAGCTTCAGTCCAATACTTGCTCACTCACGACAACTAGGGGCGGGAAAGGAGAGCCAGCCACTTGCTAATCCCTATAAAACATTTCCACAAGCCACACAAACGTAAACATCTCCGACCATCGCTGCACCCTGGTTACCCTCAGCCACCAGCTACCAGCCACCAAAGACAATGACTAATGGACTGCTCGGTGGAAAAAGTGCCACGTCGTCCTCCAAATGCATTCTCACAGATGTAGGACTAGCACCAGGACGAGCTTGCTACTTCACAACCTGTGTGCTGCACCTCAGAGCGGATCTCTAAAAACGACAAACAACAAAAAAGGACCACCCATCAAACACACACACAGATACAAAAAAAATGTGCCACACGGAACCCCAAGGCTCCGCGACAGCGCCACCACACCTAACATAAATTCCTGTCGCAGAATATTTTCAGATCATTACCAGGAGAACTTTTGCCCTAGATGTTCACCGCACCACACCAAAGGAGTCGCATAACCGGCTAATGATCACAAGTCAACATCCTGGACACATCCTTCACTCACCTATGACGTTCAGCCGGAATGCCATCGAGATTTTTGGCTCCGTATTCACTTGGCACTCGTAGATTCCGCTGTCTCGGGGCTGGGCGTATTTCACCTGCAACGACCAATCCTTTGAGTCCTCCGTCCGTATGACCTGCAACGAAAGGGACACCCGTTCACCGTTGAATATTTATGCATACGGCCATCTTCTTTTTTTTTTGTGCGTCTGTTTTTTTTTAATTAAGCTGGAGAAAGGGAGAACCTACCTTAAAGCGCTCATCTGAAGTGTAAGTCAGGATGCCAGCCGTCAGGATATGGAGATCTCTCTTCCGTATCCAAGAAACCTGAAAAAAGAAGGACGAACGAAAAACAAAAAAAAATGAATACGACCCGCGGGCGTGGGTGTCGCAGGAGCGGCGAAGCAGAGCGGAGCACTACAAATTTCCTTTTTACTCGTTCTTTCTCGTCGGTGTTTTATGCGTCAGCTTCGTCATAGCCCCCCGAAGGGCAAGTAGGCGATAAACATCAGTGTAAAAATGAAAAAAAAAAAGAGAAAGAAGAAGTTCGGTGCCGTGTCCTTCGGACGATGTCGTCATAAAAACACACTTAATGGATGGGTAGAGGGAGAGTAGAGGATTTTGCAGTGCTGCCTCTGGATGTGTGTCACCGGAAGAGGATATGACGGTATCTGGATGCTTACCGACTTGTCACCCAAGTGTTCGACACGACAGTTAATTGCCGCCGTTTGTCCAGCCCGGGCGGTTATGTTCCTTGGCATTCCGAAGTCGAATACTGGTTGTGTTGCCAATGAGTTTAAGTGTTCCAAGGTGTTGTAGTCGTCGGAGGATAAGGCAGTGGGATTATCGTCTGCTCGTGCTGAAATGAGATGGAGGAGGGGGTCTCGAATTAGTCAGGGTTGTAGTGATTGCTGTCATTAGGGTTGATTAGACGAAAGTCATAGTGGGGTAGAAGAGCCAGAGGTAATCGTATAATTTGCAAATGAAGTCAGGTGGAGTGGGAGTGAACTGTCAGAACTGCTAGGAAATGCGTCGTAAATTGGATTGCTTTGGCTTTATGACGCTAGTGGAGTTATGAGTCTTATGGCCTACGGATGACGTTTGCTTGTGAATTGCACATTCATGCATGGCAAGATTGACATAAATTGTGTTAGGCCGTCAAGGATGATGATCGGAAGCAATTGCATAATCAAATTCTCAACTGAATCCTTCATAGTTCCTGTTTTCTAGATTCTACAAACTAAACGTGAGATAGGATAGTGATTGATCTGCCAAGAGAATAATATATGCACACTGCATGTTTAGATGTCTAGAGAGGTCTTTTAGAGTAGGTCTTGACGCAATTCACGAGCGCGTATTTCAGTCACGACGAAGCATGTTTTTTTTCGATTGTTTAAGAAAAACTACAAGCAATTTTATTGGGGGATTTGTAGAACAGTGTTTGGCTTGCCAACGAGTCCCCGTAATTTCTGCTGGTATCCCACGAGGTCAGGCCAAGCCAAGTGTGTATGATCCCTATACACACCAACCATTAGGATGAAATTCGCCCTAGATACGACTGATTGTAGAACAAATCTCTAAACCAGATCCCTAATACTAGAACCAGATCCCTAACTTTAGAAGCAGTGCTGCATGTAGATTTTCAGACGTGACGAACGTGCAGAATTTAACGACATTTCGGCATATCAGTTGCTATGACAACATACAGTGCCTCGCAAAAGTATTCGTAATTTACTTCAAATAATTTTCGTCTTAAAAATGAAATAAACTGATTAATTTTGGGTGTAGGAACTTAATTTTTTTCCTTGTTTTTTTCTCCTTAAGAAATACTAAAGACAATAAGCCTTCCTAATTTGATCGTATCAGAAAAAATAATGAGTAGATATCGTCACTTTTGTAAACCGCAAAGTTATTCGTAATTTTTTGAGACCAACCGATACAACAAGTGCGATGATGGGCTTTTGTAGAGGGGTCAAAAACAAGCATTTTTAAATGTGAGGGGTTGGTCTATCTCGTCTCGTTCAGGAGGTAGGGACAATTCCAAAGAAAAATCAATCAACATGAACAAAAAATTAAAAAAAAAAAAACAACGGCAATACAAACATTGAAGTACTATAGCAGTTTTTGGTTTTCAAAACTTTGTTTACGTGTATTCAGCTACATATAATCTCGTACATTCAAATTACGCTGCACGAGAAAGTCTGCACATCTGTTTCTAGCATTAAGCTCTGAGTCGCTCAGATGTATGTAGGGTTATTTTTCATTAATAGGTATTATTGTATTAGGCGGCGTAACAGCCCGTTGAGAGCCAGAGCCTAGCTTTTTCGCACCTCCACTGTGTTGTGCGCGTTATAATTTTGAAACATTTGGAGGGGACCTACTGTTTAATGCCGGTTCCGAACGGCGAATTGCGAAAGCTTTTACGTTTATTTTAAAGATAACAAAATATATAAAATACCAAGAGAACAAAAGGAGTAATAATTCAATGGAAAATATGGATACGTCTGCACTCGACGACTGCTGAATGGCGACTCTCTCTTTTTTAGGATCCTACATGTATAATGTTAAATCAATCAAATCAAATCAAATTATTTTCTAGATAATCTATGAGTTAGAACAAAAAATGACGAATTAATTAAATTTCACAGCTTTTAAAAAAACGTGGACATTTGTTGAGAAACAGAAAGTGTGTTAATTTCCGCGATTGCTATATTTTTGCCTTTTGAGTTTTCCTACGACACTCTTTTTCGTTCTGTTGCTACAACTAAAACTTCTACTTTTTTAAATCAATCCGATTTGATGTAAAGTTGGAGTTGACAGAAAAAAAATAATTTGTTGTTTCAACGAAAACGTATTTTAGTTTAACCTAGTGGACTTTAACTTAAACAGGACTGGTGAGGAAATGCGATTATTTGAACCAAATTATGGTGACTAAGCTCCAGGCAATTGATTTTTTTGTAACTCAGTCAAACCAAACCAAACCAAACCAACCTAAGCCGGTGACCATGATTCATGTAAATGACGCAGTTCATGTTTTTGGAATTAATCAAATTTCAATAAAAAATCACTTAAAAAGGCTTTACACCAAGCAGCAGAACAAGTACTTCAAGTGAACGTGAAAAAAAATTATGTCAAATATAGGGTGTTTTCTTTAGAGGTATAGAACTTTGAAATTGAATAAAACAAAGAGGATTTTTTTAAGTTGATATGGAACTAATTTTATTCGAAAGATAAGCTTTTGGCATTATATTTGAGTTTCTTTAAATCACATTCTGAAATTTAGGTACACTTAGGTCAAAGCTAGGCCCATTGTGTTGTTAATCATCTCTTGGGTTCTCCTTGGGTTTTTATATTTAGTTTTTTTTTCAATAATGCCAGAAAATTTTAAATATGATTTCTGGCATATGACGTAGTCTAATCTAAAGGTCCAATTTCCGATGATTTTTTCCATCATTTGTGGTTGTATATCGGCAATAACGCGGCGATTGTTGTTTTCCAAGTGGTGAATCGTTTCGGGCTTATCGGCGTAGACTAGCGACTTCACACACCCCATAGAAAATAGTCAAACGGCGTTAAATCATAAGATCTTGGAGACCAATTCACGGGTTCGTAACGTGAAACAGTGCGGATGCCACATGTTTTCTTCAATAAATCAATGTTGGCACGAGCTGTTTTACATTTTCCGCCATCTTGTTGAAACCGTAGCTCCTGTACATCATGATTGATCAATTGATGCACGAAAAAGTCAGTAATTATGGGTCTTTAGTGTTCACCATTGAATGTAACGTTCTGGCCAGCATTGTTTCTCAACAAGTACGGACCAATTATTCCACCAACCCATAAAGCACACCAAACAGTCAGTTTTTGTTGGATGTAACGGTGTCTCAACATGCACTTGAGGATCATCATTACTCCAAATACGGAAGTTTTGTTTATTGACATATCCATTCTACCAAAAGTAAGCTTCATTGCTAAACAAAATTAGCTTTCGTTTGAGCAGAACCCGGATTTTCAAAATAAATTTGCACTAAAAATAAATCACTTGACAGCTGACAAAATGGCAGGAAGTTAAATATTGTGTTGCCAACTTAAAACTTAAAACTTGTATAAGCAATTTCGTTATTCCAACATAATTTGACGAATAAATAACTCAACCTTCCTATTAAGTGTGCGTTTCTAGTTTGTTATTCTTTGTAAGTCACTTTTTCCACGTGCCCATGCGCTTATTAATTCAACATGTTAATGATGGATAAGGCATGGATCCTTTTGTTTCCTTTTCACTCACAGAACTCTCCCAGTCAATTCTACATGTTACATCAGCTAGTGCTTTCAAATTTGTGCTACAAAAATGCCTTATTTCTTTTTCACAATCCCTAGTTACAGTTTCTGTTCTTCGACATAGAATCTTAAGGCAAATTCAGACTCTTGTCTTAGTTTCCGAATTAGTTTCCATCAAACAAAATTGTTTACTACGATCAGCTCTCTCTAAATTATCAACAAAAAACATTCACCATGAAAATATTCTTCATTTTGGAAGTGAAAGTCTCTAAAAGCTTTCACTTCGCTTTATCATTTCTACATTCAAACTTCTTCTCAAACTTAAACAATGAGTAGACTTCTAATACAAATAGCCTTCTGTCTAGGTTCACAAGGAACCGTAAGTTTCACCAACTTCTTCAGGATTTGCAAAATTCCAGAGTAAAACTTTTGTTATCTCTTACCGCGTCTTGGGTTTGCTTTTGGTGGAATATTGGCAAAGACTCAAAGCCAATGTGCAAACACGGGAATTGAAAATGGTCTTACACACACACACTTACAGGACAATGCGATTTTCAATTAGAAACGAACTTTCGGAATAAGCGAAAATTATTATTTTACATTTAATGAGGAAATAGAGATGTTGCGACAGAGATTTCGAGGGCTTCGAAGTGCAAGGACTTGTAGTTTCTTTACTATGACATTCACATCGTCGTTGACATTCACATTGTTGATCGAATAGTTTCTGGAGGCACTGTAATTTATTTGGCTTAGTAGCTAAGAATCTACTTCAGAAAGACTAAAGCAATGGTATTATAAATGTTTACGATAATTCGAACGTGGTTTAGTAATTAAATTTATTTCTTAACTCTAATAATTCAAATGTGGTTTGTAATAATTTACTCAAAGTTTGTCTTAGCTTCTCAATCTATTGGCAGATTCCACGTGCATCGTGTGAACCTGTTATTGAATTTTTGTTAGAATAATTCATTTCAATTTATGGAAAATCATAAGTCCTATCCACTCTTTGAACGGTAGAATGCCTTAAATAAGGTCACTGAGAACTGAGAAAATCAAACGTCTGTCTTGGTTGGAATCCTCTTAATAGAATACTATTAAAGTGAAGAAGCATTTCCTCAACCAACCAAATCTAGGACAATGTGATACCGAACTATTTACTTGTCTTGCATACAGCTCTTGTTGCCAGAAGACCTCATATTTTGTGGATATTAATACGGTCACCTTGACTCAATATTTAAACAAACAAAAATAACAAATTGCCTTTAAATTTACAAAGAACGTTCTCGTAGTAATAGTCTTGTGGTCTAGACATATCAAAACTACTATTGCCAGGAAAGTGAAACAATCCAAACAAGAGAAGTCTTTCCACAAATTTACCGAGAATGAATGTAAAATATTTCTGATTTCAATTGACTTATATGGTCTAGGGCAGAGATGTCAAAGACACTCCACTCATTTGAAAAGCAAAACTTTCAAAATTGAAATTTTCAGATATGTTTGCTTTGAGTGTGTGGAATTTTTAGTAAGATGATTGCTACAGAGATGTCAGGACTACACCATGATTTCAATGCGACGTTTGGTCATTTGTTGTTCATAATCCTTTTGTACATATTGTCAGAGATATTTGAGAACTCTGTCGAGCTAAATTGAAGTGCAAATTTAGGTCAGTGATCTTTATGAGAAAAATATCAGAGAGCAAATTTAAACCGAAAGGACTTCGGTAACGTCAGTAAAGTTTGAGCTATATACAAACTGATTAAGAATTTTCTTGTCTTTTACTGAGTTAGTTTCTTAAAAGGCTTTTGAAACTTTTGAGATAAGAAAACATATTATTAATTTGCATGCAAGAATTTCTGTCATTCTCTGGGATTTTTAATTCAGCCTTGTAAATTTATGCTACCTAGTAAATACATCTTTATCTTTATCTTTTAATTCAGCCCTTGCCTTAAATAAATGCGAAAACCTGGGCTATGGCTTCTCAGGCAATCGCACAGATTATTTTTTTATTGCTTTAAATAGGACGCAACAATAAACCTGAAAATCGATAAAATGTTGGTGTGTATCCGTTTAAATCCTCTTTGAAACTGCAAAAAAAACTACGAGAAACGCCTATTTGGTACATTTCAACGAACTTGTCATTCTTTTCCGACCTTACTAATTTCCGCTTCCTGTCTATTTTGACAGACAGCTTGATTTGATAGGTCATCGGTTAATTTCCCTCACAGAAGTTGAAAGTATGTTCATAAATTAGATTTCCAAAAAAAATGACTCATTTTTTCGAACTGTAATTTTAAATTAACTTGAAAGGTGGGAAAGGTACAAAACTGTGGTATCCAACAACTCGATGATGTGTTTATTTGTCTTGATTTGCAATAAATGCATTTCGAGCCAAAAAAAACGGATCCAATCAAAATGAATTCCCAACAAAATGTCAAATCTCAGTTAAATTTTTAATCATTCATTTGTCAGACAATTTTTCCAACCATTTTTTTTTTTAGATGTCCAAATGGCTGGCAGCGTAGTCCTTCCATCCAAATCTCTGACTATCCATAAATTATTTGTCCAGCTGCGAGTTACACAAAAAAAAAAGGGATATGACCCTTTTGACGGCTCAGTTATGACATTTAACGCACACTACTCACTGGTTGGCCCTGCAGCCATTCATCACCATTCATCACAATATCTGTCTGGCAACATTCCATTGGCCATGCCACTCACTCGCACAGTAGGTGCGGTTGATGTTTTCGGGACATAAAACTCAAAATCGATACCAAAATTAACCACTTAACGACTGAGTGGAGTCGTAAAATGCCACTAAAATTCGCCCATTCGGCGTGTGCGAATTACGAGCCCCAAACAATTGCACGGACCGCAGCAGGCAACATTTTGTGGCACAGTGTCTGCCCGCAATTAAGCAACCATGTCGCACGATGTGTGCCACACCATCACGTATCGCATGCAAAAAAGGATAATCGAATGTAATTTGAGACGTGATGCGCGCGATATGCATCACAGTTGCTGATGGCATCAAGGACTTCGCTGTCGTATTTTTTGGGACTCCAATGAGAAAAATGCGAGATCATCGGGGCATAATGCTTTTTGCAGATTCCGCTCAACCCCTGCGTGATAGACTTAATTTCTTATGCACATCTGTCGAAAGCATAATGTCCTTCATAAAATACTTTTCCGGGGTATCCTTAGCGCAGCTTCTCTTCCGCTGGAGTATCCTTCCGGCAGTGACTCGTTTTTGCCTCGTGGCGCTCCCTCCGCCAGGACACAAGACTCTCCACATCACTCCTCGTCGAGTGGATTAAACGAGAGATTTGATAAAATGGAAGAACGAGAAAAGTTTTTTTCTGCTCCTTGAAAAATCTCATGCAAATAGTTTGAGCACACTTTTGCGAGATTTATTTCACGGAAATGTGATCTCGTGGAGACTTAAAAATAAACGTCCTAAAGGACACCCCCTCGACTTCGGACTTAATTCAAATTAACCTTCAAGTGTTCTGCTAGACAATAAAACACATGTCGATGCGAATAATTCATCCGACAATAGCTGCGATATAATTTATCGCGGTGAGACGCCTTCGCGTGCAGATGGTGGTAAAAAAAAGCTCGACGCGTTCTCATGGCGCAATAAATCGCTTGGCGCGATATCAGATTTTGAAGGAAGGACAAGAAAAACGAATCGGAATGCGAAACAACAAATGCGTTAATAAAATAAAAACAATTTGTTTGCAATTTCCTTAAAGTGGTACTTTATCTGATATATGGCCGGGGGGAAAGTCAAACGGTGGGGGGATTACGACAACCGCAACCCTTTTTCACAAAACGGAATATAGGTCAATAAAAATGGAAACGAAGACGTGAGGAAAGTTCCGGGGTCCATTTGAACCCCTGTTTTTGGTCTTGGACGAGCGGCCATAAATTTCTCGGAGTATGATCGGTTTGACGGCGTTGAGGGTTCGAGTTGAAGGCGAATCTAGCTTCAAATTCGATATCGTTCGGTTTATTGGTTCGTCGTTTTGTTTTCGGAGGGGAATCCATGTTGTTGTTGTGGTGAGCAATCGAATTTTAGATTCACTCGACTAGGGGGTGGTTGATTGAACGCTTTTTGAATAGAGAGAATGAGTCAGGGGGTTCTGTTGAAATGAAAAATAACAAAGACGAAGGAAAATTTAATTTTAAGCAAAATACTGAAGAAGAAACGTAACCGACTTTAAGAGGAATATTTTATCCGCGATCGTTGAGATTTCATCACAAAATGGCATGTAATAAATTAAAATGAATATTGTAAACAAAGCAAGGCAAGCCGCTTGCTAGCTCCGCAGACTAAAACGATGCAATTAGTTTAAAAATTATTCAGATGCCACAATTTTCTTTTACAATGGAGAGATTAGACAGCGAAAGTGATCAATTTGGTTTTATTCTTGCATTTTATGCCTTTTAAATTTCGTATTTGATAAGTTTACACATTGGTTTTTACACTCAAGATTTGGTCGCTGTATTTTCAAAGAAGAAGACGTTCAACTACCGACAAAATTAGAGTTTGTTCTTTGCTTTCTTTTGTTTAAACCTGAAGTCACAAAGAGATATAATTGAGAGGCTAAATTTTCGTACAATTTTTAAAATTGACTAACCCAGAAATCTTCTACTACTTAAGAAATTAACAAACTAAAATAATCAAATCAAAACAAACTCAATTCGCTGCTCATTCAGTAAAATTCTTCTTTTCATTTCGAATGAAACTAAACAAAGGAAAATCTTTCCCCATTCGCTCATCGCCAGCCGTGTGAAAATTGCTTAGGTTCATTTAGAGGATGAAATGCCACAAGCGACACTGAGGCTGCCGTCTGTTAATCATTTTTAGCAGGAAACTGATTCGATTTAAATCGTTAATATCTCGAAAAATTGTATGAAAATAATTTTTTTTTTATATTTATTTGTTCTTTCGCCGAGATCTACAAAATGGCGTTTTCGGCTCTCAAAATTTGAATGATGTTGTTTGTTAGTTGTTGGCCAATATCTCGAAAACAATTAAAGCCAGAGTGCTCAAACCAATTTTAACACAAAGATTACATCAAAACCTATCTCGAAAAATTAGCTTCCAAATGAAAAGTTCAAAATGAAAACTCTGTTTTATTTGACAAGACAAATCCAATGGTACCTCATTTAATAAATTCCCGTGAATTTTTTTTCAAAAAAAGTTAGTAATTAATTTATTTTAGTGCAAATAAAAGATCATACCTGATTTTTGGATAATTTTGGGGTATTGCGATGAGTTGTCCCATAACTCCAAATTTTAGAAAATAAGGTGGGGGACACGGTACACTAGTCAGTTTTTGGCAATTTGTTGGCTAATAACTTCTTACCAATAAGAGTGAGATGATTAGCTTAGTGAAACTTTTTGTTCTAATTATCATTCTCTTTCTAACGATATTTATATCAAGGAACTAGTAAAAGATATTTGTTTTTTAAATTTAGTATTGGTACTAAGTTTTTTGCTAATTTGAAATTGTTTTAAATTTTCTTACCTGAACTTTTTTCGGACAAGTGAAATACATATTTTGGCGAAGTTTCATTTCTTAATTCTTTGTGGTTCGCCAATTACCAAGGTCAAAGTCTAATGACAGACAGATAGACATTTTCATAATCAGCGCACCGTCCCATGACACCTATATCGACCATCAAAGTTAATAAACGTTTTTTCAGGAGTTGGTATTAGTACTAACGTTTCCTTTAATCTACGACTAATTCCAAAAAATGCATGATTTGTTTTTGGGTTGCCTAGATACATCTTCAGTCCAAATTTCATTCCTTAACTATAAAGGACTTATAAGTTATAGTCAAATATGTAAAAGGCGACAGACAGACAAACAGACAGACAGACACCGAAGTGATTCCATAAGGGTTTCATTATTCCTTTGGAATGAAACCCTAAAAAGAGCTTCGAATGACTCTGGATATTGGAAGACTTCTTTTACAATTTTTTACCAAAAATGTCTTTTATGGTTTGCCATATTGGGATTAAGCAGAAATATCACGTCGGACTTTTCTTTCACAAAGTGTTCCAACAAAAATTGTGGTTGAAATTTTAGAAAGGAGACATTCCAATGAACAGTACGCATCTAAATCTAATTTGACGAGTAGAAGCTTCTGTATCTGTCCAAATCGTTCGAACAGTACGAAATAATCGACAAAATGCTCAAAGTTCTTCAAATATATGAACCTGTAAAAATCACAATGAAACAAATATAACAAGTCGTTCAAATCGCAGTTCTTCTTTTGAGCAAAACTGACCCTCTAAAATCGTGGATAAATTGACCAAAGAAAATCTTCCCAGTGCACATCTGCTAACGTCAAATATTAAGCCGAAATTCTTATCTGAATTGTAATTTATGTACACTTCCCACAAGCTAGGTGTCGTATACGTAATATTTTTTTTAACTCAAAAACTGTCCTGCTGTCTCTTAAAATTCAACATCAAATTCTTATTGAATGAAAACGGTTGAGACACATGACAACGCCACTTTTTCCGGCTGTTACTCTTACAAAGCTACTCCGAGTCCCTTTCAGAGTCACGTTAAAACCACAATTTCTTAGCAACCCCCATCTTTCTCACCCCACTTGAGTTATTGTTATGCTCTGTGAAGAAACAAACACTTCACTTGTCAAGTGTAGTGTGCCGACAGAACTCAATTGTAAACAAAACTCTTCAGCGATGTCATTCAACTTATCACAGCCGCACACATGCCACCCCAAAATACCAAGAATATCCGTCTCACCACAACAGCGCCCACCACTTCAACACCCAAAAGTAAGCAATTCTTATCTTTCCCCCAACCCATTTTCGAATCCACTTTAACCTCCCTCTTTCACGACAAATTGCCTCGCAAATTATAAAGCCTTTCAAGTGCGAAATCTTCTTATTGATCATCCACATCTGTCAGTCTTCAATCCACCCACGAGGGGGAGAGCGTGCCTCCACTCCCCGAGCGAAGAAGATAAAGGATGCGAATTGACGATTGAACAAATAAATATCTTATTCAAAATGTTGACATTTCGGAGGCAAAAAAATTAATGTCTTCCAATCATTTAGTCTCTCCCGTCTGCTGAGCGATTTCGTGTCACTTCAGTTAACCCGCATATGGCTTCACAAATGATGTACATCTGTCACCACTACACGACCCCAGAACGTGTGTTACCCGCCGTCTCCGGCTGTCAACCGAACCAATTAAACATTTATTTTTTTGCTCTTCTCCTGTGCGGAGGCATGATTTTACCATCATCCTAAAAGGACTCCAAGGATGGCTGCCAGGATTGGAACAAAAAAAAACGGTCGAAGATAAACTCTCCCCCGGAGAAAAGGTGCTTCCGAAAGACGACGACGGCAGTGTGCGCTAAATAAACAACCCTCATCACGTTCGTTGATATATTTTCTTGACTTTCATCCGCTCTCCCGTTTCTGTTTTTTTATGCGTCGTCATCCTAAATCACTCGCCCCCGCTTGTCGTTCACTTGAAATTCATTCAAAAATTGATTATCGCCAACGTGTCGCACCGCAATCATCCCTTTCAAAGCCGAACACGCTAGTTGTGGTGTTGTTAATGGCATTGCTACTTGAACGCGTTCTCCCGCCCCAACGCGTCGGCAGTGTACCCCGCGAAATCGATTCAGTTTGGTATTCCACGTACGACGGCCAGCCTGCACATATTCATCTAAATATTTACCCTGTTCCTGTGGGCAACTGGGTTAAAGGGCGGGCAGCCCTTTGCCGGGAATATGCTAATGCCACAGACCGCCATTGCCACGCCCATTAGCAGGGCAAACAGCGTTCCGGTCGTGGTGTGATTCCGAATAATCGCTTTTTCCATTTAGGAAAATGGAAAATTTGATTTCCCGAAAATCGCAAATTATTCCAACGCCAACCGATCGGTGGAGAGGTCTGCGACATTTGGCCACAAATGTGTCAGAGTTTCGGGAATCAATTCTGCAAGTGAAGACTGTTTATTTGCTAATAGGCGGCTGTGGTCGTCAAGCCTCCGAATTGTCCTGTGGAACGGCTTTGATTCGCATTGCCACTTGATAGTTTCGATTCAATCCGGGAGGGTGGGATGGCGGCTTATCTCTGCGTTCCTCAGGGAGGAATCTTTTTTACGACCACTTGCAGGGGGTGGTGTCGTTTGTGGCAAACTTTCGCTCGATGGGACGTTATCTCGTGTGTGAGACCTCCTCTGTATCGTAAAACTACGGAAGCAATGTAACATGCAACTTTTGGAAAGTGTACACTTTTAACCTGCCCCCGGGCAGGGCTCATTCGACATCTCGTTCGTTCTAGGGTGAATGGATCGCTGCGTAGGCATATATCTGTCGTAATGTCGGAGCGGGAGGCGATTGTTTGCTTCGCTTGAAGATGGATTTTGTCATTTTGTGATGCTCTTTGTTATTTCGAAATAGAAACTCCTCACATTATCTATCCGTCAAGTGACACCCTCGCTTCGGGCGAACTTTTTCGGGGTGGGCGGGAGAGAAAAACACTTAGGCACTGCAGACATGACAAGTGGAGGATGACTGTGATTCGCACCCTTGGCATAAAAGCCAAACAAATTGACGTGGCGTTGGCGTCTTTTGGAGTTGTGAAAATGATCTCACTGATGCTTTTTGTGTCTTTGTCAATTTTTTTTTGTTTGATGGTCCTTTCAGATTTAGGCATTTATTTCTTCTTCGTTTCGACAGTTTTTCTTAGCAAATTCAAGATACTGACGACTAGACGAAAGCGTATTAAAGTCTTGACGGGATATATTTGAAACTTGCCAGAGGGCGTATTTTTTTTTACTTTTGATGATATTTAAGTTTGGAGTAAAAATTTAAGACAGTGGTCTTTAAGATTTAAAAAAAGTTATTCATAAAACAAAGTCTGCAAGACTCAATTAAAACTGGATGAAACGCACATAGCTCGAGCTGTTACGCCACAGTATGAAATGCAAATAACTGCAACCCCCTTACTCGATTTTTAGCTAAGTCCCTCTGTGTCTCATTAATATCTCCATTCTTCTGCATTCAACTTCCAAATTCAGCCTTAATTCCTCCTTAAAAACTTCATAAAAACATTCGAGACGCATAAAAACCTCCAGACACATTTTTTTTATCATCAAAAAACCCACCACAGCTTCGAAAACACACCAGAACACCCGTCCCCAGCCAATTAAGACCACCAAAGATTTGAAAACAAAACTCGCCACACAACAACACGTCGCAGAGATTGCAGCAAATGAGATAAATAAATTCCCAGACTTCTGCAGATTGATAGACGACTCGTCTCGTCGTGTAAATCCAAACGATAAACATCCAAAGACGGCTAATTAAATTCGAGTTAATAATATTTTCTCCGACATTAATGGCCGACCAATCGTGACTTTCGGGAGTAATCGCTTTCCCATTTGTTTTCAAAAGATGAACTTCGGACAGAGTCGCGAACGTGGCTACAACCAAAAATGATTGACGGCCAGACGAAAATAATAAAAAAAAAACAATTTTTTGTTGTGTCTACTTCGGGGTTGAGTTGGTTTCCCTTTGGGGGTTGAGGTGGAAATGATGATGAAGTGCTGAATGTCCGTCAAATCAACGTGGCGAGTTTCGAGGCTGTAAAAATGTTTGGGCAATGGCTTCTTGGAGTTTTATTGCCGGTTTATTTTTTTGTTTTTTGTCAGAAATGAAGTGTTTTTGTGGAGAAAACATGACGTTTTATGGTTGTGGTCAGGATCAGTGTGAGTAATTAGTCTTTGATGTCCTATAAAAAGTACAACGTAAATGTTTCATCAATTTGATAGCCACCTAGGTTAGGAGTGATTTCCACAGATTCAATGTCATTCGTATTTTATTGCAAAGAAGGATGTCCTATGAAAATTGAATACCAGTCTGTCTATACGCAATTCTCTTATTTTGTTGAAATTTACTATTTTCTAGATCTTACTCAGAAATTTAGGCAAGAAAAGTGTACAAACCTGGAAAGAAAAAGAAAAGTAAATATAAATAAAAGAAATATCTTGAGTTAAAAAATTTTTACAAATGGAATTTTCATTTTAAAAGCTTTTTTTTTTTCAATTTAATTAATTATTTTTTAATTTCTTTCTTCAAATTTATTAACGTCCTCATAACTGAAAAAGAAATTCTATATCGAATCAGTCAGTAGACGCGCACAACACAGTAAAGGCGCGAAAAAGCTAGGCTCTGGCCCTTCATGGGCTGTTACGCCACCAATGATGATGATCAAATCAGTCAATCACTAAAATTCATTTGAGAATAAAAATATACCAATTAAGTTAATTTAAATAAAATACTCGCATATAACCACAAAAGATCTCAAAATACTGCGAGTACTTTCATATTTCTCGAGGCATCGTTTGCAACTCCACTCACAAAAAATTCGAGACTCCAAAGAAAGAAAGGATATCCTCTTGGATATGTTGAATTAAATTCAGCAGAAGTTTTACTTATTAATAATATCTCTGTTAATCTCGTTAAAGGAGAAAGAAAAAATTGGGTCAATGAGGGAAATTTTCCAGATTTTATTCGGGCTTGAAGGGTTGGTTGTAACGCAGACAATTTAAGGGCAATATGATTTCAGAGTTCTTTTGTGGTTAGAGAAGGAAGTGGAAAACAAAGCCAGAGCGGAAGTGGACATAATTTGAAAAAAAAAAAATGTTCCACCAATTTAAGACTTTAATTTAAAAGAAAACTTTTCATTGGAAAAGGCTCTGACTCTGGAATTAAAAAAAAAGGTTAATTATACGCCATTTTAACTAGCCCAGTAGACAATCAGAAAATGAAAAAAAAAAAAAAATAAGTTTATGCCGTGTTAGCCAGTCACTTGACTGTGCTGCTTAAATGAATAAATTCGTTTAAAGGTTTCGTTCCATGGGAATAGCCTCTTATACAATGGCCCTTATAGAATCACTTCGGTGTCTGTATGTCTGTCCGATTACTAAAATTTTACATCTTACGTAGTTAAGGAATGAAATTTGGACTAAAGGTGTATCTCGGAAACCCAAGAAGAAATTTTTTTTTGTCGGGTCTCTAGACTTTGTCTTCTTTGATTTAATTAAACATTGCTTAAGAAATCTTTTTCGTGAATAGTCCAGGTACTAAGACTAATAGTAAGCGAGTGTGTATTAAATTTTTTAAACTTTAAAATGTTTTGGTTTTTTTCCAAACATTATAGAAATTTTCTATGAACAAAAATCGCGCTGAAAAAAAAAGAGATATGCATTCTTAAGGAGTTTCTGTGAAGCCTGTAGCGCTTTGTACATAGCCGGGAAATGCAAAAGGCAAAAAGGCGGAAGGGAGATATTTGACAACCTAATATTAAAGTTAGCGGGTTTTTAGATTTTTTTTTTAATTTACACATTTTAACGGGGGGCTGTCATCTTATGCACTCGACAAAATTGTGCATTTCAAACTATGATAAGCCCATTTATGCACAAACAACTTTTGCAGAATGCTGTAAATAACTTTCAAAAGTGCTGATTGCAGTTTATAACTCGAAAGTTTGAAAGGTTTTTTTTAGTTAAAACTTATCTTCCCCCTGGACTATGTACATTGTTGGTTTAAACTAAAGCAATTCGGCTTGCTTCATACAATTTCTTAATTTTTTTTTTTTCGCTCTCATATTTTATTTTTTTTTCATAAATCCTCCATGCCTTAAACAAAAAAGAAAACACATTAATACAATCCTCCACATTACTTTGGAGGCTAGAGCCTCCGTTAAGAGCCTGAGCCTCATCCACAGGGTGATGTAAAAAAAAAATAAACTCAGACTAATCCAACCTTCATTCTTGGCTGGCCAAATCTAAAGTAACAAAACATAGAAAATCATAAAAATGAAAAAAACAAATGATGTCTCAAAATTGATTTAAAAAAAAGATTTAAAATAATTGACTGCGGAATGCCGTTTCAAGATTCCTTAACCTGTTGGAAAAGTATAGCGATGATTTTACAAGTCTGATGTAAAATTCTTCTTTCTACAATTTTCCCAAGGTCCTCAATAGGATTGAGATCGGGGGTTTTTGGCCAGGCCATTCTAAACCATAAGCATTTTGTACCCTAAACGACTCCTTGACCACATTTTCGGTATGATTTCGGTCATTGTCCTACTGAATCGTCCATCTAGAGTTTTGAATCCAGTCTTATTGAGCCAGATCAGATCACAGCGTACCTTGAAGATCGATGCTATTTTAGTCTGAGTGTATTTATCAGTAAAATACGTTTGACCTTTCGCATAATGGAGTTGGCAGTAAATTCTATTTTCGCTCATTAATACATTATGTAGGAAACTTTGCCATCTTTTTTGCTTGCAGTGGACGTCAGAATTGCAGCTTGCCATTGTCACTCAGAATCCGGTCTAAGCTTATTTATTATTTTAACCGAAAAAACATTTTTTTTTTTCACTGTTTCTTCGAAAATCTGCTATCGTCATATTTAAACTTTATTTTTATTATTATTTTATTTTTTTTTTTTTAAATGTAATGCAAATGTAGCTCTAATGTGTAAAAATGTCCGCAATTAATGCCTGTTTCTATATACAGGGTATAACTTGCCGTAGCTTCAGCACTCACTTGAGGAAATAACACAGTGTAGTTTGTGAGAATGTGACGTAAAAATGACTGCTCTACAGACTACTTAGAATGGTTCTTTCGATTTCGAAAACATTCCGTTTTTACCCAAAAAATTTGTCATGTGGCGTTAATGCTATTTTCTGCTGAATTGTTTCTGCATTCAATATGCTTAGAAAATAACATTTTTGACTTCAAAAATGTAGTTTTTATTTACAGACTCTCCAATGTTATTCGGCAAAGTGAAATTACATTTTTTGCCGCCTGTTGTGAAACCAGTAAGAACTATAAGACCAATGCTGTTGCAAAATTCTAAATATCGTCGGATCTTTGAATTTATTACCGAATCTTTTGAGCATTTTCTAACAGTGCCAACAGTGTACGAAAGAAAAAGGAACAGAGATCGAAAAATATTCATATACACATTCACAACTGTTTGAATGTCAAAAATGAGTCAGTTGTCCCATATTTTAGATCAAGTATGTCCTTATACTCGTATCTGTTTCTCATCAAATTTTTTCCACCAACATTTCAAATCCTGAGTTGAGAGTACAAAGTGTTCAAGATTCTCCACGTGAAACGAGTTTGTCTCCATTAAATAATTTTTGTTGGAGTTTTTTTTTAAACCCAAAAGGCAGCCCTTTCTCCTTTCCTACCAATCCACCTCAAAGCAATTCAAAAGAAAATCTTCGGATGCAGCGCGTGTTTTGAGCAGACTTAAGAAGACCTTGAACCCAGAGAAAGAAAAAGTCAATCTCTCCTTCATTTGAAACTCTTTGGAAAGTCATTGAAAACTCATTTTCAGCCTCAACGTGCAGCGTTAAGTTTTTAAAGTAACGCCAGCATCGCCCCCATGACGCGACAACACAACTTTTTTTTTTCTTTTTTGTATTCCCTTAGAGTCATGTTCTGCAATCAAAAACCTTCCCATTATCCTTTCCATTCTTTGAAGCCAGCCAATTTCCCTGCAGAAAAAAACCGACTTGCGTATGTAGGCCATCTCGCTTGAAACAATGTACAATCACCGAGACTAGTGCCCTAGAGCTCTACAAAGGCGCATAAAGCATTTAAGAGTATATCATTTCCTGCCTATTTCCAACGCAGACTTCAGGCAGATAAAAGTATGATAATAATTGTTTTATATCCTCAATTTGAACAAATTGCCACCAGCCTTTCATGTCTGCATTCGTTCCTGCGCGTAGGCGTCGTCGACCGACCTCGTTTGCTTGGGTGCGAGGCAGAGCCTTGACTTTTCCCTTTTCTGTTTGTCGACTCGTTATTTCCTCTTTGTAGCTGTACATAAGGCTGAAGGCACCATTAAAGGATTACACTTAATTGCAATAACGTCAGTCTGAGCTTTGCAAACGCCACCCTCCCATGAGCTTGGAATAGCGCTCCCTCTAATGCAGGCGGCATTTAGTTCTTAAATCAATAAGACGGAGATAGTCCGGGACGGTGCGTGACTTTCAGGCAATTACGGCTGACGGTGGTAAGGATATTGCGTACACGCACATGCAATTAAAATTGAGCTGCATGATGCACATAAATTTGAAAAAAAAAAAAAACGACGAATGAAAGCATTTTAAGTGGCTTGTGTAGTCAATTAGGAGGTTATTTATGTCGGGTAATTAATTTAAGCCTACTCAGAGTATTCGCGGAATGAATTGCGAATCATTTGTCGTTAAAAATTGTTTATTGCCACCCCCGTATGCTTTTAATTTGATTCTGAGCATCAAAAAGGGCTCTCCCCCTCACACACACGTCTCGTCGGTAGGGAGATCTAACTCCTAGGCTGTAATGGCGAAACCGTGGCAATGTGGCTTTTGTGGAACATAAAAATAAGTAACGTGGATTTTTATTGTAGAAAATAAAATTTATTCACATCGTCCAGACAGGCAGATCGTATAAACTTTACGACCGACAGAACGGAAGTAATCCTTTACCGCACCAGCCGCCGATAAATAGGCAGCTGGAAGGATGTTTTGATGAGGATGGCGGCGGTACAGGGGGCTCCTTGATCGGAATGTAATGATGACCTTTATTGGGAAATCAAGAGAAGTGCTTAAAAGGCATCAGAAGGTCATTACACTCAATAATAATAAAAGTGGAGAACAAAACACGATGCGAAAATCCACGCAAAGTGAAATAAAATTATCTGTTTAGGGATTTAGCGGTCGAGGACCTGTCTGTGTTGGAATCTAAATTTAATTGGAGTATGATTATGAGTGATTTTTGGCGGAAGCCAAGTTACTTTTTCGGGGATGCAAATGGTAGTGGAGGACTGAAAGGCTGAGGGTGCAAAAGGTTTAGAGAAGCTATGTTCCCCTCACAAATGCAAAGTTCAAAGCGCATGTTTCACGCATGTTTACGTTTTTTCTAGTTTTCATTCTACATTTTTGGAAAAAAAAATCCCATCATTGCAGTGATTTTAACCCTACACTGCGCAGTTTAGCAGATCTGGTACAACTCAATTTTTTCTTCTTTCATAAACTATGGATCACAATTTTACTCTGTTAAGCTTTGTAGATGATCCGCTTCATATATTTTGAAGGGAATAATCACGCCAATTTATGTAGACTAATGTTTTTTTAAATTATTATTCTGATATTTGCAGCTATAAATTATATAAAAAAATATGTTTGTTTACTAAAAAAAAAGTCGCGCAGTGTAGGGTTAAGTCCATGACGGCGACTAACACATGCCGGTAGCATGTGGTAGCAGTTTTAAGTCCGTAGCATAGGCTTAAAAGATTAATAATTCATTTTATCGCAGCATAAATTATAGGCTTTGAAAGAAAAGAATTAAATCACCAACAAGGATATACGCAAACCTAGAAAAGCCTTATTGACAAAAATTTAATACAAATGCACCAACATAAATCAATGGTTCCAGAGCTGGAGTTCGAAATACATCCAATCAAATAACAAGAAGTAAAGAGATGTTCAACTTTGTCCTGGGAAAGTCCCCTCACCTTTTCACGACCTGACTTTTATGACTCAGGTGTAGTAAAGAAGACACATTATTTTTTTTTAGCTTTCGGTGTCTAGTTCTCACGTTGTAAATGTCCAATTGACATCCATTAAATTACGGTAGCAAAATAGGATTTTTTATTATCAAGACAATTTGTGTCTTCATCTTGTGATTGAATGATTCAGTTTTTTTTGGAGACTGGAAAATAAGAAAACAAAAAACGCCACATTTTGTAAAACTGTAAGACATGCGAAAGAAACATAAACAATAATTTTGATGCTGAAAACATGGCATAACTGAATTGTAATATAGTCTTTTCAGTGATCAGTGATGCTTGTTTCTTTTTTTCTATTTTTATGTTTTAGATCAAATTGACACGACTAAAGTACTGAGACGTGATGAATTGCACCACAAATGAGCATATGCAATTACGAGTGTGTCAACCAATCACTGCATGCTTTTTCCAAGGATTGCCATAAACCAAGTTTCTTCCCTTTTCTTTGTTTCACCTACTTAATCAACAATCACAGACAATATGAATTAACACTTTTACGTGACTTATCCTTTTCAAGGAGCCGGTCAAAGAATATACAAAAAAAAACCATTTCCACGAAGTAGCGAGTGAATTATTAATCAAAAGGCAAGTAACTCGCACCACAGCCACGAAACCAGTGAAATGGATGAGCTAAACGAGAAAAAAAAGGGGAAATGGAAATGTGGACAACGTTAATGATGTGGGAAAGGACGAAGCAAAAACAAACTGGATTCATGTTTCCTTTTGTTAGTTTGCAGTCCAATGCATGGTTGAAGTGACTGAGAAAGAAAAAGAATGTTGGGAAATGAGAAAGTATAATATTCACAATTTTTTTTTTTTGAAAACTACTTTAATTATGGAACAATAAGTTCTGGAGTAAATTAAGATGAGACATGATATGTGCAGAATGTTGATTGTCCTTCTGTTCTTTTAGCTACGCAGGAGTTTTTTCCAGGAAAGGAATCTTGGAACGAATTTTATTTCTGAGGTCAGTTTAGTAGTTTAAGGGGATTTAATGAAGAAACCGAGAACATTGCTCGTTTTGTCGACTTTCTCGTTTAGTTTTTTTCAAAAATAAAAGTCAATTACATGTTTTTCTTAAAGGGATTAATGTTCAATTGAAAAAGAATCAAAAGTAGTTTTCATTCATCGAAAAAATATTTTCTGTTGTTTTTGTTTTTCAAAACTAAAATTACAATCGTTTAAGGTCAAAACCGAAAATAAAGTGCTTGCAAATCTGCTGTTTCTATTAAATTTTTTTTATAGAGACTTTTTAAATCTAGCAACTACTTTGACAAATGTTACTCAAGGATATTACTTACTGTTTGCTTAGCGCAAAGTTGTGTAACAAATCTGCGCAGTGTGGCAGATCTGATACAACTCAATTCTTACTTCTTTCAAAAACTATGGATCATAATTTTACTCTGTTAGGCTTTGCAGACGATCTGCTACATATGTTTTGAAGGAAATAATCGTGCCAAATTACGTAAGTAAATATTGCAGTCATAAGTTATATAAGAAAATATTTTTTTAGTAAAAAAAAGTAGCGCAGTGTAGGGTTAGTTCGTTTTATTGAGTAAAGCTGACAGAATAAAAAAGATTTATGCTGCCAGATTGCTTTGGTTTTCCTTTAGAGGGTTTGAAAAAGATCACAAAGAGTTTACATACAAGAACTCGACGATTTCTTAGTCTTCAATTTGGCTCGTTTAAAAAACAACGAAAAAATAGAAATTCGACGGATCTGGAAATACAATTCCGACAAAACAGTTTAAATTCCTTTGCAAGGACTTTTGAAGAAAATGTTCGCAACCATTTGCATCTTTCAAGTCATAGAAAAATTTGCTAAGATCTGATTAACTCACGGACTGTTCTTAAGTCTTTGACCCAACATGTAGCTACCAGAAAAAGAATAATCTGGAAAAAATATTCATGAATAACAAACATTTGAAACAAAATTCACAACGTGATTTAGGACTTTGTGCAGACCACAAAATCAAATCCAAATTTACTACGCCCAATCGTGGAATACTGTTTTTCCACAAAATTATTATGCATATAAACTCTCCGCCATTTGTCTGGAATTCAAAAAAAAAAAACTTACATCAAAAGCCACTACTCAAAAATTGCAATTTTATTTATAAATACCTCCCCCTTTGAACGACGACAGAAAAAGAATTCCATTCCAGCTCAAGGTAAGCCTCCATTCCTCATCCCATTAAGCCAATTGCAATAGTTTGTGGTACTTTATCCCAATTTATTCCCTTTCCCTACAAGAGGATTTATCCAGAACAGACCTTTTCAGCGTAAACACAGTGCAAATTCCGAAAAACACACTCCGATAACCTTTGTGTGCAAGAGGCCTTATTAAGGATCCAACAGTGGAATCCCATAAAGAATTTTCCACGAGTTTACACAGAAAATAAATTCAACGAGATCCAAAAATATTCAACCATTCCGTGCTTTTGCATTTTATTACAACACCCACCGCCCAAAAAGTTACGTGAGTAATTTGGTTTAAAGCAGCGATTCTCAATTAGTTGTTCGCCTATTAATCACTTTTAATTCATAAATTATTGCCTTCCATTGCTTGGGGTAGCTTATTTCATTTCATAATTCAATCTTCTCAGAATTTATCGTATTATCGTCGAGTCTAAGTTGCCCATGGCAGTAAATTAAATGTAATTTCAATAAACCAACTTACAGACATGGAACATCTGCTCCCCAGTGGCAACAAAAAAAATGAGAAATCTTTCAAAAAAAAAAAGAACAAGAAAGTATACTATCAACAGTCAGCAGAGTGGTAGGTAGCTACGCGTATCAGAATTCCAAGACTAATAGACTCGTTTTTTGCATTCCGTCAACAGAAGAGCGTACACAAATTTTTGTTTTATGTTTTTCTATCTAAATACTTCTTCTTCTTTTTCTTTTTTTTTTCTCCCTGGTGTACTCTGCTCTTCTTCGTCGTCGTTGATTACAAATTTCATTTCATTTAAATCACTCGAAATTCCCTCAAACCATGTCGACCGTCGCTGGGTGAGATGGGCAAGTCCTTTTCCACATAATATGAAAGAAAACAAAGTATTCTACTGCATTGCAGTGCGCCAATGGAACATAACAACCACCCCCAGCCCAGCCGCCCATCTCACAGGATAAATAAAATAAAAATGTGGATGCAGAAATATTCAAATTTCGTATCCCTCCCTCTGTTCCTTTTTTTTTTCTCTCGCTGTTGCTTGGTTTTTTTTTTTTTTTACTGCCCATCTGAGGAATACAAAATTTCCCACAACTAGGGATGTTGGTGGGCGGTAGAAAGTACACGAACAAAAAAAAAGGATTCAAAAGCAGAAAAACACTATTTGCTAGAAGGTACACACATAGTGGAGATAATAAAGTTGTTCTAACAGGCAGGTCACCGGTGAAATTGAGCATGGCACCCCACTTGGATTGGACAAAAAATTATGAAACTCCTGGAATGCCAACATACACATGTGTCTGTGTGTCCCCAGTGGGACGTCTTCCTTTCCCAAGGATACCCTATCATTGTATAACGTGACACGAATGCGGTATAAATTATTTTGTTGACATCTGCTTTGATTTCATATTTACCCACGACGAACAGTGCCGCCTTCGCAAACGAAACGGAAGTGAAACTTCTTCACCATAAAGTTGATCCTAGCGACACGGTAGATATGAAGAAGTATCCGTTTGGGTAAAAGGACATTTGAAACAATCAACATTGGATCCGTATAACGATTAAGCGTGTCTGGATAGCTTGATCAGATACACAACGACGTTTTATATCGACCCTCCCCCCCATGGAACGTTTGTGTCTGTTCTTCGTTAAGTAAATCAAATAAAGTTGACACTGCCGAGGAACTGACCGTCCGGTGGTGTTTGCTTTTGCTCTGTTCCGGGTGTTGTCTGTCACTTACAGTGGGGGTGAAAGGTTTTTCTGCACATTGATTTCTTGTTTTCGTTTGCTGTAAGTTGGTTTGTTTTGCTATGTCAACGGGTAGTTATTGAATCTAAGGTGCGGGGAGCACTCACTCTTATTGAATCTTAGAAATATCTTCTATGGATCGTTGTTAACGACTTTTAGCAACAAAAGTGTTGACTTTACTCGTGACTGATAGGATTTGTTTATTTAAAAAAGATTGCCGATTATCACTGTGTAACAAATAATTTTTTGATGTTAATTTTTGCAAAAGATGAAGTAAAAACTACCTAAATGGGTAAGGGATGGTAAAAATTTACATCACAGAGTAAATGGGATGTCAATATCATGGGTGACTAAACCATTACAAGAGAACAAATTTGAAGAGCGTACAAGAAAACCATGAAAATCTATGCACTTTGGAATGCTTATGGGATGATCAATATATTCTTTTTTTGTTTTTGAGACATGAAAAGGTAAAATAACTTAAACTAACATTTTGGATGCTGTTGATAATATTTTTTTAATTGACAAAAGTCCATAAATACGCGAAAGCACGCACTTTGGGATCGAATTCTGAAGCAAAGGCTAACACTTAAGAGAAACTTTTGGTATAATTGGGAAATACGCGCTACGGTACTCAACATTCTTGTCAACTATTTCTGAGTAAGCTTAGCACTGCAATTGCAAAAAAAATTGTTTATTTTAATGTAAACTAAGCATGAATGAGCTTCTAAATGGTAAACCTTTTCCTCAAACAAAAACATGAATTCTCCAGGTAAATTCTCATAAAACTATAGAATATTTTAATTGCAAAGAATAATGCTATTTTTAATTTCCTAGATTTCGTGTAGTAAATGAAACTAAACAAATGGTAATGATTTTTTCTTAGTATTCCTAACCTACACAACATGAACTTTATCTACTCAAAGAAGAACTCAAAGAATATTGGCGCAATAACAAAAGGTGTGTAAGATTCCTGCTTAAAACTATTTTAATCCACTTCAGACATTTTTTGGTGCAATAAGAATATTATGTTCGGGATCCATTACTTTCGTTTTGGTGAAGGGCAATCTCAATAAAAAGTCACATTTCAACAGATCCCATATTTTGTTTTACGTGACGATCATTGTTGTAGACGTAAAAATATGGTCCAATAACGCCGCCAGCATGCAAACCGCACCAAACAGTTATTTATGTGGATGGAGTGGTGATTCATGAAGCACATATGGTTTTTAAACGACCAACAATGCATATTTTGCTTATTGACGAACCCATTGAGCCAAAAATGAGCTTCGTCGCTGAAGATGATTTTGCGAAGAATTTCATCATCTTGACGCATATTCTCCAGAGCCCAATACGTTCTCCAATTGGGTCGATGGATTGGGCTTCCACCCCAATGCTTAGTGGATTGGGCTCCAATCCATCGGCTTCACTTTTTGGGACAGCTTGATCATGTATGGGTGTAAACCAAGATCCTTATGCAAAATACGCCATAATGTGATCTGAGCGATGCTCAATTCTGGAGAACGCCGTGGAATTGACTGATTTGGATCGATTGCTATGGATGCCTGAACGGCAGCGATATTTTCGACACTTCGACCAACCCGTGGTCTCACAGACATGGCAACATCAAACATCAAGTATGTAGACTCAAATTTTTGCACTATACTTGTTTTTGCCTGTCTACTAGGAGAGAATTAGTCAACGAGAAAATGAGTTAACGCTCTTAAATTTGAGGTAACCAACTCGGAATTTTGGTAGAACATTTTTATAAGTTGCAGATTTATTGCTCATTCGTGTACTTTGCCATGATCAAAATGTTGAGTTTACTGAATAAATACAAATCGACAAGTTTGAGCACAAATTAAAGATTGAAAAAAAGGCACAAAATATAAGACAAATACAAAATAGAGAAAAAAAATATTCTCACTACTTGTCATTCAGAAAATATAAACAAATCTCGTCTTACAGAAAATGCCATAAAATTTACGTAATATTTAACTCTCAATAATCATTCGATGTTTATAATCTTTAAAATTAATAGATCTTAATAAATTTATCTACTTGTCTAATAGTTTTTCTATTTTTATATTCTTGCGATAATATTTTGAATTTAATAACGTCGGACCAATGAACTCCACGACTTTGGTGATACACACGCATTTTCTTCGAAATTGTAAATGAATATTTGACAAATCCTAAACTGTCAACTGTGAAACAAAAAAAAAAATATCACAATGATAGTAAACTTAGATCCTGCATGAATTATGAGAGATTCTATGGAATTGCTGTTTGATAAGTCAACGATTCAAGAGGCTGTTTTGGGACAGCCATTTTGACATTGTTGCTGCTATCTGTGTACAACAAAAAAAAAAAAAACTAAGCAGGTCCTTGAAACGCGAATTTTATAGCAAATAAAAGGACTTTGTTTGATGAGATTTATCTAAAATAAAGGGGAGTGAGTTTGGTGCTATGAAAAACGCATTACTTTTGTACCTCACGAAAAAAAAGTTGCCTTGAAAAATGAGGAAAATCTTGGCACAATGAATGAAGTCTTTTATTTTAAGGCCGCTGATTTATTGCTAGTGAATTGCAATTGATTTGCCTTTAAATTATTTTTGTATTGGCAAATTTGCTGGTAGAAAATGATGTCTACTTTTCATTTAAGGTCAAGTGCTAGGTGAAAGCCTCATTTTACTATAAACTGTCGTGTATGGCAGTTCATTTTCTTGTTCATTTCTGAGGCTTTTTTAATCTACAAAAAATTTTTGAAAAGTTATTATTAATTACTGAGGAGCAGAGAAACAAGCTGTTATTATTATTATAACTTGACTAATCTTAAATTTCGGCACCAGCTTTGGCCGATTGGCCGAACGATTCTAGGGTTTCGTTATTCCTTTGGAACCCTAAAAATGCTATTGAATTCGTAAAAAAAAAATTAACAGAAATTATTTCCTACTGTGTGTCGTAAAATTTAACAAACACCTTTCCTTATTGAAGCCTCTGTGCTCTTCTTTAAAATCTGAAAAATCTCCAAAAGACGAATATATAGCCACAAATAGCACTGCTCTCTTGCGAGCGTGACGCATCATCTACTCCACATAAAATCCGGATGGGTACTGAACCTACTCCAGCATTCACTGTAGAGCCCTTTAAATCCCCTGCAGCATATTTCCGCAATCCTGTACGTGCACTCTCGCCCACAACTATGCCTGTCCCCGCATTAATTATGCATACCCCACCGCACACACTCGGACGACGTCGAAATAGTTTCCCGACTGATAATTACAACGACATCAGTTTACTCTGTTATCCGAGATCCGAGATGCGAAGCATTTGGGGTCCCCTCTCCTCCGTCGGTCAAGTGTCACATGTATCCGTCAATTAAGACGATAAAACTCTCCAAAGTACTTCGTAAATTTATTCCAAGTCACGACAAAAGCCGACATCTCCTCATCGTGAAGGAAGAATTGAATATCAAACGAGTGGATTGGGGGATTGGAATGGTGGTTGGCCCACCCCCACACAAAAAGATACGATTTCTTTTCATTAAGTATTGATAGAATGAAACGGACTAGAAAGTAATTTATAGTTATTTCGGATTTCGGAGATTTTTTGGGGGAGAAGAGAAGAAAAATTCGACAACAGAGTCGTTAATTGGGAACTTGTCTCAAACTACACACGAACACTTCCCGAAATCCAACAAATGGTGTGGGATGAATGGAAATCCTACCCCATTGGGGTATTCGCGTTGTTATAATGAGTCGAGGAGACTCAGATGAGTCGATTGGTTGATTTGAGTGACGGGTGGACGTGTGGGTGGGACAGAAGGAATTAGAGCAGAAGTGGCAAATGCTGTTAAGATATTTGCAATCGGATGCGATAGTAAAATTGATTTAATTGGACCATTCCACTTCAGGGGTCTCGTTGTGTCTGTTTGTTTTGTATTCATATCCTGTGAAGTGGATTAATCTCAATTGTTAGGTCTTACCTAAGCCCAAACCCAGATACGTTTGTTTTCCGTAAAAGAAAAATAGCAGTCCAAGGACAAGTGGAATGGTGATGGAGTGGTGGAATTTGTTGCGACGCAACTGACTTCTTTTTTCGAGAGTGTGTGTGTGCCTTTTCTTCTCAGCAACGTCGATGAAGCAGGGGAAAAATTTGATAAAATTTGATAATTCAAGTTTAAGAACTTCAAAGTTGAGAAGGATTTGGATGGAATTCAAGAATGAGGTTACGAGTGGTCTCAGGTGGGGAGACTGTAATATTTTTTTTTAGAGGGGAGGCATTTCTTTTTAAGCAGATGAAAAGAAAATTCGTATCTCTTGGCTGTCTCTGGTGAAATGGAAATTAGAGACTCAGACAAATTGATTACAGTCGAGACGATTTCAAAGTCAATGATAGGGAACTATTCATGCATTTGAACTGAAAAGCATTTGAAACGAATAAATTTGGATATCTAATCAGCAGGAGCAAGTCTTCTTTTTCAGGACTATCTGTTTTGGCGATTGTTTTTTAAAATTGTATAATAAAGGAACTTTACTTCTACTTCGAAAATGAAAAAGACAGCAATTTTCGACCTGAAAGTTTACCATAAGCTCTTTCACAAATATTAGGTTGTCAAATATCTCCCTTCCTCCTTTTTGTCTGAATCATGCATAGCGTCGTTTTGAAGGTTATGTCAAGACCTTTCAAATGATGTATTGCCAGATACGAGCTCTGTAGCGCTTTGTACATAGCCGGAAAATTCAAAAGACAAAAAGGCAGAAGGGAGATATTTGACAACCTAATATAAATAGAATTAACTTTGAAGGTCGTGCTGTAAGCTTAAGTGAAAATGAAAATAAAAAACTCAAAAATTCTTTGCACATATGTACTTCATTTCTGCTTAGGTTTAAATTACTAATTATAAATTGACTTCGCATCGATGCGAAAATACAGTCAGGGATGTTCACTCTAATAGGATCTTCTAAGCAGTCTCCATTTTCATCAAGCTGAAAAGTTGCCGAGCACCCAAACGAAAAATTTCATGAAGTTTCAGTGAAACTTTCAGCTAAACAGGTTTTCTACTTATTTGCAAAATTCTTACTTTCTCTGCCATAAAATCCAAATTTCAATCGGAAACCATTGAAAAAAAAATCTCTCAGAAATCTTCATTTGTCTAACTAGCTGTTTTGTTGCTAGTTTTGTTATAATCAAATTACTAAAAAAAAAGAACTGATTCTGTCATTAGCTTTAAATCTGCTAAGGCACTTGACAAATTTTTCACTTGGCTGCGAATTTGAATCAGTTTTGGTCTTAAATTGAATCGAAGAGCTGATGAAATTTCTTCGGCAAATGAAATTCTTTCAAGTTACTAACAGCAGCCTTAGCCCTTCTCGATCTTCACATATACATAGATTCAAAATAATTTTATATTTCCCTCTGGTCTCAAAAGAATCTTGAAATTATAAATCACAGCAGAGATAAAGATTATTTGAATGAACTAGCTCTTTCACGGTTCTTCAGTAAATAAAGGCAATCTGTACAGCAAAAAGTTTGACAATAAAATTTTATTTATTAATTACTCTTATATTCTTGATTGTGAATCTTTTGCGCCTCGGTGCGGGAATGCAGTCAGCTATGTACATCCCTGTAGTGTCTTCAAAACAATCCAAATTATAGTCCACAGCACTGATTGTATCCCAAAAACCGATGAAGGCGAATAAAAAGAGCAACCAAATGCACAGCTTCATGGTTTTTCGGTGATTTCAAAGTTTTCCTCCAGACAAATGAGACGATAGATAAGAACTGAAATCTTTCGGTTTATAATGCGTCTTTTATTTGCAAAATTCGACTTGTTTCGTGAAGAACTTCAGTTGAACAAATAATTGCTGCTTGTTTTGCTTTTTTATTTGTGCAGAAAAAAAAGACGTACAAATTTGCGCAGAGACTTAAATCTGCGATTATGAAAGAAGTTGTACGAACAGTCGCTACGAAGAAGGAGTGCTCAAGTGTTCTTCAAATGTTCACTAACATAAAAACGATATGAAATAGCTTGAATTATTCTTTTAAAGAAATCGATTATATAATCATATGAATGAAATTGACTCCTACGTTTAAATGAATCGACTGAACTCTTTTTCGTCCATTCTGGAGGATAGACTGGCAATAGACACCGTCAATAAAACTTGCTCCATGTCCCCGGCGTCACTTACCGGCTTCCTCGACTACGGACGTAGCTGCCCTCGATCTGGTGTCGTTTTAACTCCACTTCAGTGGAGCATTTGTACTTTTCAGCTGCAATATTTACTCTCCTCCTCCTCGTTGTCAATGTTTATTCAATTTGGCTGCCAGTCCAGAATCCTTCGAAGTCATTTGCTTTCCTCTAGCTCACTATGCACGCTTCATGAGCGACGATACAAAATTGCATTATCTAACATTCTCAAAATGAATAAATGAAAAAAAATGGAAAGAGAGGAAAAAAAGAATAACCTGATTCAATGAAAATTCCAATCTCAATTGTATCGCTGAAGGACCCGTCTGTCCGCGTCTCTTGCAAATTTCTTTTGTCACTGTAACTACTACCACCACAACTACTGACAGCCCGTTTAGCGTCGCTGCTGTGTGTGTCTGTATGGGTGCTTTAAGGACTCTGAGTGACATGCGACTTTTCAACGCTGTCAGAATACATTACGTGGGCTTTGTGCAGTTGTTGGGATTTGCTTTTTCCCGCGTTGTCCTTTATCCTTGCTGCAGACACAAAGGTAAAGGATGCGATGTATACTTTTTTTCATGCTTTATGATTTCCATTTTTCTACACAGAGTTTTTTTTTTTAATGGAGGGAGTGACCTTCTGAAGATGCCATGAACAAGCGGAATGTCACGTAAAGTGGTCAAATTGGTTTTTGAAGAGAAAGTCCTCGTGGCAATCATCTCCGTCATTTGAGGAATGGCATTTCACTTTGTAACGCGATTTTGCCACGTGGAGTGTCTGCTTGTGATTCAATAAAGAGGAAAATATTTCTTCACACATCTCACAGCTGGAAAAGCGTGAAAAGTCTTCCAGGGGGAACACTTCTCAACTTAAACAGCTACAAATCGTGGCTGAAAGTGCATCCACACCACGCTCCTGTTATTTACTTTCCTCATACCTGACACCCATCAAATTCTGTTTTTTTCAGGCTCTTTAGAGAGTCAGAGGAGTTTCAGCTGTCATCCAAGCTGATGGACGTGAAACACGTTTCCATTTCAACGCGACTTGGTTCACAGAAAATCGGCGCCGTGCCATGTGGATTATCCTGTGCTCCTTGTCTCCTGTGTGTGCTTCGTGTCATTCGTGAGGTTTCATACTCAGAGTTGGTTTCTGAAGCACCTCTCCATGTGCACCTCTTTCAAGTTGGCAGAGGTTTTCAATTAACGACAGTCTGAAAGTGGCAACATTTACGGAGATCTTATGGATATGTGGTCACGTACGAAGCTCAAACTAATAGGAGGTGCTCGTTTGCAGAAGTCTCCTCTTGGTTGTGGCTGCATCAATTGATTGGCGTGCCATGCAACTTCGATTATGACTGGCAGTCTCATCGGAATATATTCTTATGGGGTTCTGGCATGTTGGGTTCTTTTTAGGTGTTATGTCGGTGTAGACGAGGGTCTTTTAAAATTTGACCTGAATTTAATTTAGTTAGTCTGATAGTTGTTATTCTGAATGAGGAAAATAATACAGGACATAAAATGAGGGAAATAAGGCTGAGAAAGCATTGAATAAAACATCTAGAGGCCCTATAATGGACAGAGCGTTGAAAATTAAATCATGTACGATTCTAAAAGATTTTTCAATAAGGACTTTACAACTTTTTTTTCAAATAAAGCGCAAATCATTTGAGATATTTAAAAAACTTTATTATCGGCTTGAGGTACAATCAAAACATTTGTGAATGGAACTCAACTTCGTTATCTTATCCTTGTGACGCCCTTATGTCGTCGTCGGTTCTTATGACCCCCGTGAGCACATTTACAGCGGTCGATTCGTTGGACCCAATTTTCGATGACTTGGGCACATACTTCGGCCGAAACAGCCGCTATTTCGCGTTCAATGTTGGCTCTGAGCTCTTTCAACGTCATCGGCTTGTTGGAAGAAACCCTTTGAGAGCAAAATATATGTTTTACAACAAGCTCTCCAAAAATCAATATTGAATGTCAAAAGAGGTTTCAGCAAAACCTCATCTACTGAAGGAAACCTGCGGTCTGACGAGTTATTAGTGAGAAGATTTTGTAAGATGCGCAGAATAAAATAGAGTAGTGCTCCAAATGCCATATACCATTTGTACAACGTTTTTTTGCTCGAAGGTTGCCAATGACGAAGTACAGTCGAATTTTCACGGGACATCAAAATTGGTTCGAGAGAGAGTTGGACTTAGACGATGGGTTTTATATGGAAGAGGAATGCCAACATTTGGCGAAAAAATTCGAGTTAGAATGAAATTCGACTTAGAGGACAGTTTTTGTATGGAAAACTGGAAAGGGCAATGCCAACATATTTAGAGGGAAATTCGACTTAGAGGGAGTTTATAGTCTTAATTATTAGGTACAAAGCGCTACAGAGCTCGTATCTGGCAAAACATCATTTGAAAGGTCTTGACATAACCTACAAAACGACGCTATGCATGATTAGTTTGGATACGAGCTCTGTAGCGCTTTGTACATAGCCGGAAAATTCGAAAGACAAAAAAGCGGAAGGGAGATATTTGACAACCTAATATTTTGTGAATTCAAAAGTACCTATTTTAACATTCTTTTTTCCAAGTTAATCAAAACACAGATTTTATTATTTCGTTTTTACTTTACTAACACTTCACAAAGAACGCGAGGTTCCTACGACTGTTCACAGACGAATGAGTAGATACAGTAAAACTTGCTAATCGGGATACTCTATAATTAGACCATCTCCTATTCGGACCGCCTGTCATGCATACCTCGCAATTTTTCATATAGATTTCCCTCTATAATCGGGATACCTGCTAATCGGATCATGGACTACGGCGTATAACATCGGTTGCTATATGAATTTAACTGAAGTGAGTAATACAAAAAAATTTACACAACATGTTTCATTTTTTTTTCAAATTCTAGGTATGGAATAAATTTAAACTCCGCTGCAGCTTACTTCTATTTTGTTCAGGATTTCCTTAGGTGACAAATGAAACCATTTGAATTTTGTACAGCGAGCTGATCAGATTTGTTTGTTTCTCATGAAAAAAAAAAAAACCTTTGTAAGTGGACCGGTCCAATTTAGAAGCAACCTCTATAATCGGACCACCTCCTAATCGGACCACTTTTCTTCCGGTTCGACGGTCATCAGATTTGACAGGTTTTAATTCGGTAGTTCTCCCACATTCATTGTTCTTTTTCTCAAAAGAATGTTTGAATTAACAGCCCATTCAGGGCCAGAGCCTAGCTTCTTCGCGCCTCCACTGTGCTGTGCGTGATATTTTTTCGACACATATGGAGAGGACCTAATGTTTAATTCCGGTTCCGAACGGCGAATTGCGAAAGCTTAGTACTTAGTAATTTAAAAAAAATCATTCCTGTAACATAGACCAGAAAAAAAGATGAAACAATTTAAAATTGATTTATACGAGAATTAATAAACTAAATTGCTTTATTTTTTTTTAAAAAGATTAAGAATTTTGTTTGGAGTCCCCTGAAAATTGCTTGGCGTTTGACCGCGAGCGACAGTTTGTCAAGTCCTGCTTTAACAAGTCGTACTAAAACTTTGGGACTATTTTATTATGGAAATTCTTCAGCGTCATTGTAAGGCAATGGAAAGTCAAAAGAGCAGCATATGAGATTTGTCCTCATTTATTACCAAAGACACTTAAAATAAAATCTTGAATGTTTGGTTTTATCTATAAATATTATAAAACAAAGTCGAAAAAAATGTTTGGGGAGTGTAATCTCAGGAACTACTGAACGGATTTGCATGCGGTTTTCACCAGTAGTATTGTTGGGTATCTATTATGGGTATGGACTACATTTTATAGACATTTAGGCACAACAAGCTAACGGTATATTGAGATAAGTAAAAAAAGTCGAGAACTGGCAAACTTCTAAGGCGGGCGCTGTCTAAACAGTTAAAGATACGAAAAAATAATGTACTGGGAAATTGATCGTCTTAAAAAGTTCTAAAAAAAAGTCAGTGGTGCCATATGTGTATCTCTTAAGGTAGACTCACAATAACCAATTTTATGGTTCTGAAAAATTTCGAAAAGCCAATCCGCCCTGTAACTTCCACACCGCTTTGTCAAAAAATCTGAAAAAATTACAAAAAATCGGCTTCCATGAGTAAATTAAAAAAAAACTAATTTCAGCATTCTAGCCCCAATACTTTTGGAGCTTTTGGCCAAAAACGATAAAACGTAAATATGCGAATTTCGAAAATCTAAAAACGCAGTTTTATAGATCTCGGAGCAAGCACTAAGAAATAATAGCTATAAAAATATCGATTAGTTGGTGAAATCCGAGAAATCGTTGATTAAAAGATTTTTTTAATCTATAAAATTCTGGCTGAAATCGATGCGAGTCTCAGTGGTGTTTTCTATGTTCATTTCAACCCCTATTTGCTAAACTCAAATTTGCACACAGCTGGCATGACGATGATCGCGCGGAAACGGTGTTGTACGGATAGAGGCATATGAAATGTGAAAAATGGATATATGCATATATGTATGTGTATAGGTTTACATAAATGTATACATCAGAAATACAGGCAGCGATGAAAGAACGTGGTATTTTTTTGTGGGATATGATAACCAATGGGAAAATAACATATCTGATGCGTGTTCTGTTCTACAGGAAAATAACAAGGACACTTATTTACTTTAATAATTTCGTTGTGTAAAATTACTGAACCTTTCTTGCCATGGCAAAATTACCGCAAAATTTGATTGAAGATATGTTGTACCGCAGACAACAACAACTGTCATCCGATTATGGGAACATTGATCAAAGTACATACAATCGAATCATTCTAAGTCGAATTTTCACGGGCTAGAGGCAGTTATGGAAATTCAAGTTAGAGTGTTTCATATTTCTTTTTTTTTGTGTTGAAAATCCTTTATTTTGGACTGTAATATTTACAATTGGAATTATACTGACATACGTCTTTATGCTTCTCTTCTAAAGTAAACTTCCAACACACACGCTAAATGAAGCAAGAATGCATCTCAGATACGAGTACATATCCGTTTTTAGATTAAAAGCCAATTATTTGTGTGTGCGCGATGCGACTAGAGATGGCTCTCGACAACGATATGTTCGCGTGGAGGGCCATGTTCGCAAGCAAATCCTCATTTTTGCTGTGAACTTCGTCTGCTCTCTCTTTTTTGCATAGGTAAACAACAATAAGGGCAACCACTTGCGCTTTTTGTCCGACGTGTTTGCACTACAAGAATCAACACGAAATGAATGTTCTCGAAATGTGTTCATCGTCTAGGACCCCAATGGGAGAGTCAGATAATGCGAGTGGACATTTTTTTGTCTGTTTTTTAGCGAAAGAAATAAAACTCGACTTAGAGGTTTTGAAAGTAGACTAAGGCTGGAAAGAATGTATTCGGGTAAGAAGGATTTTCGACTTAGAGGGATTTTCGGCTTAGAGGAATTCGACTGTATGTTCTGTGAAATTTTATTTCAAGTAGCCATATAACATCAAACCATGCAGAATACATGCGAGAAAAAAACTATGATCATTACTGACTTATTGAAGAATGATTTAATTATGCTATTAGTTTACAATAACAAGGGGAATATTTTCTTTTTGAATGCTACTGGAGGCAGCGGGAAGACTGCTTTTGCTGTGGCATCGTCTGGAATTGAACCCACACTTTTAGATGGCGCAGGAACTAACTCCGCTAACTCTGCTTTTAAACTTCCATTAAAATTTTGTAGTACCGATGTTTCAAGTGCTTGCAATGTTTCCAAGTAGAGTAATACTGGTAAATTGACGATGGATTGTAGTTCAGTAGCTTAGGACGAGACTTCAATGCTCCACAAAACGTCTAACAAGACGCACTAAAGCAAAGTCTATGCTTCACTGAAAGCAAAGTCTATGCTTATTTAACTGACCGCGCTTTAGATGTAGAAGAAGCGGTGCATTACCCCAAATTATTTCTAAATTCAATAACACTTTCTGGTATTCCATTGCTCGAATACTAAAAAACTTTAGATATAGTGCTGCCTGCGCGAAGCCAGGACGGGTTGCTAGTTGCTTTAATAAATAGGATCACAAGGATACAAAAATATTTTTTTTTTTTTACAAAAAGAACATTGATTTTTAAGATCACCTAATCATATACATTTCAAAAATATGTATGTTACTGTTTCATATGAAATTTTATAAAACATTCTGTTCAATTTTCTGTACCCAAGCAAGAACATTGGTGTACAAATTTGCTAACATCGCCTACGAATTTTTATTCTCTAAAAAAACGCAAATCAATTCCAACACATCAATCACACTCAAAAATAAATATAGAAATCAACATTTTTTTTCAAACTTTTTGGCATAAAGTCACCAGCAAATAAATAAAGCAAAAACCACACGCAACTATTTGCTCAGCTGAATTTTTTTTGCAGAGCAAATAGAAATTTCGCAAATATAAGACGAATCTGTTTCGAAATCGATTTTATTAGTTATCCGTTGCTGAAGACGAATAAAGTTGAGATCCAAGTTCAGAAATAAAAAACCCAATGAAGCTGTGCCTTTGGTTAGTCTTTTTATTCGCCTTCATCGGTTTGTGGGACTCAATCAGTGCCAGCGATGCCAACGGAGATTGCTTAGATGACACAGGATTGGGATACATAGCTGGCTGCATTCCTTCACCGAAACGAAAGCGATTCACTATTAGCAATCTGAATTGGAACATATAAACTTCAAAGTTTGATTGACTTCGAGTAGATATTTAGTTTCGGTAATAAAACGTGTAAGAGTCTTGGGCGATGTTTTATTTGCATTTATTTCAAGGTGAAAGAAAGATTGTCTAAAGATAAACACTGTGCCAGTGGCTAAGAGGCTTTCGAGGATTATTAAATGATAACAAGTTTTTTGTTTTCCAATCTTGGTGCTCAAAATAAATTCAAAGCGATTCCCACGCATCTGTCAGACTCAATTTTCCTTCCTCTGTAATCCCGAGAATACATCAAAGTCTTTCGTGAGGATTTTTGATTTTCAACAAAAATCCACTCCGCCCATGGTGTGCAGATCATTAATTTCGTGGAAGTTATTCAGTTCCAAGAATCAGGTGAAAAAAAAATGTTTTTCTTTTTCCTTTGTCCCTTGCCAAGTGATTGGGGGTTGCTGTCAAGGACGCTCAGTGGTCCTTTGGAAAAATTTAGGTTTCAACTGTGTGTATGGGGGTTATGATACATAGTGTAGTCACCCAAAACTGGTTAGCCTGTGTTACGTGCAGCCATTGGAATTCAAGTTGGTCCAAAGTAGTTTCTACTGTCGTCAGAGTTCCGTCGATTTTCGTTTCATTTTAGATTCGCTGCGGATCACAACAAAGTGTGTCCCTTTCACCACACCACATTTGGATCAAAAAATGTTTCAATATTATCGAAGGATTCGTTGATTTTGCCATCTGCTCAACAATTGCAACAACATTATCCTTGCACTGTGCTTTTGGTGTATATTGTACGACAAGGGTCACAGTACACGAGTGCAATGCTAACACAGGAACCCAAAAAGAAAAAAGATGACAAGGACACGATGAAGGGAATCATTCCTCTCGCAAAAGCCAATGGACTGCAAAACTGAGAAAACAGACGAAACGCAAAGTTGAACATTTTCAAAAATGGAAATTTGACCGTCAATGTTCGTGACAAGGAAACAGCTGTTGAACGGAGTGCCACGAAGTTGCGAAAACCCTGCAGTCGACTGCAGTGGAATCGAAAGTTTTTCTTTTTTTTTGGCAACTCCACCGAAAAGGACAACAACTCAGTTGACTCTGATAGTATAAGAGCGTCATAGAGCGTCAATTTTACGGCTTGAGGACGATGGAGGATGTGAAGCGAAAGAATCAACATGAGCATGTTCGTAAAGGGATAAATGGTATTTTTTTTTAGCTTAGTGGGATTTTAGCAGCCAGTTATGGTGGGCCGGCAGATGACACGTTTAGTGAAGTTGATGAGGTTATGTTGCCCTTAAGTGGATTGCGGGAGAATCGTTTGAAACACTCTGTTTCAATAGAATGTTTTTCATCATCATCATCGTCTTCTTGACCGCGCATTCCATTAATAGAGTTGTGGGGGTAATGCACGCAGTAGAGATCTCCAGGCAGCCCAATCCTCCGCCGCCGACTCTAACTCCCAAGAGTAGCCAGGTGAGCTTTTGGACTTGGTACAATCATCTCATCCTGAGTTTAAGTAAGAAGCTGAATTTGACTTCAGATAAAAGGCAAATAGGAAACTTCAACCATCATCATTAGTGGCGTAACAGCCCACGAAGGGCCAGAGTCTAGTTTTTCGTGCCTCCACTGTGTTGTGAGCGTTATAATTTTTGACACATGTGAAACTACTGTCTATTGCTGGTTAGGAACGGCGAATTGCGAAAGCGAATTACTTCAGGAGGATTATTAGTCGTTCGCTGGAAGTGGGGCCGTGAAAAATGTTTCTGGTGTTTTTTTCTTCCTTGAACCCGGGTACTCTCGCTTAACAGTCCGACGCACTAAAGGAAGGTTCAAACTTTCCTTCGTCCAACATTCTGTAACGAGATTTTTTTAATTCAAAGTCTGACACCAATTTAGATACTTAAAAAGTATCAAAAAGAAAAAAAAAAATGAAAAAAATGTGACAAGGGCTGGGGAAAAATGATTCACTCACTTGTTGGTGAAGGCCACCTTAGCCATAACGCCTGGCAGACACTCGGACAGTGAGTAAATTGCTCAGTATTTGGCGATATATCACGAAGAGCAATAAACAGATATGACAGCACCCTTTCATCTTTGCCTTTCATCATTCATTTATAAAAAAAAAGTGTGCAGTAGTTTCTACAAAAACACATGGATATAGAAAACTCCCAAAAATAAGACAATAACATAAACCGAAGAATGGAAACAATTCTCTGAAAAACTTTTTCATTTACAACCCTGTCGTCTTTCTTAGAAAAAGAGGAGCAAATGCAAAATCTTAGAAAATGCTACTCCCTGCAGAAGATTCCCAGTAAAACCCCACATTCAAAGACTTGAATAACAACCGCCCAGCTCTCTCCCAAAACACAATGTAATACATGATCACCCCCAACGAAGACTGACCCCGATTTCAGAAGCCGACAAACAAAGCCAAAAATATTTTCCCCATACCGACCAAGAGAAAAAACGACCACGACCACACATCTTATACTTCATGCCCACAACCGGAGTTTGAACTACATCACAGCTGAAAACACAATCTCCGACTGCAGATTATTTCCTCAACATATCTCAGAGAGAAAAAGGAGGTAAACAAAAAGCACATGCCTACCTGAAGTCTTTAGAGATGCAAATCGTATTGTAGTTCAAATTCCAATCTCCCAGTATAACAGCACACACGTTATTTACTCAGCCTACAAAAAAAAAATGAAACCCGACCTGCAACCTCAAGTAGAACTTTTGTTTTTTTCTTAGATACATAAAAGTATCTCATAGAGATTCGATTTGACACTATTGTGGCTTCGACTCGGTTTCACTCTTTCAAAGATATTTTGTGGGGATCTGGGGATGTGGTGTGTGTCTATTAAGAGAAACCATTTTTTTTGTGGGCTTGCAGTTGTACTTCCTGATACTGACGACGACTGTGTGCAGCCTTAAAGAATCGAGGAGTCGTTCGATTGTTTTGAGTGGGAGTGGGGTGCACTTGTTTGTGGGCGTAGAGGGTTTTTGGGGTTAGATGTTTGGTGCTCTACGAATTATTTTCGGTTGAAGTCTTGTAGAGGAGGAAGCAACTCATATTTTTGATTTGTTTTGAAACAAAATTGATTCCTGGTTCTTCATTTGGGAGGTATGGACTTTGTTAGAAGGAAATTAGTTCTACTTTTTGTATAAACTGGTCCAGGACGTGGTTGATTTCGAAGTTTTCAACAGACTGACACTCTTGTGGAGTCAATCAGCAAATAAGAACGGGCTTAGGGTTTCTTATGCTTCATTGCAGAATAAACCATACGAACAGTAGTTGTAATTTCTTTGAATTTAAATAAAGAAAACAGAGTAAATTTGAAAAGAAATATTATCTGTAGGAAAATGTTACGCCACGAGCAACCATGAAAAGGGAAGGCAAATAGAATTCTCTAATCAAAGATGAGAGTGTTTTTCAAGCTACGTAATTTCAATGAACTGCCCGGCGCTACTTTGTAATTTGCAGCAAATTTATTGAACTGTATCTACTCAATCACAGTGGACTAACAAAGAAAGCTGGTTGAATGTTTTCAAATGAAATGTTTTTGCATTCGTCGAAAGAGAGAGATTCCATGTGCTAGATGACATCTTTGAAAAGCAAAACCGTGGATTAAAAGGAATTACAATTTATTCTAAAAGCCAAAGTAAATCTTTAAAATCTTTTCTTCGTTCTTACTGCACTTGAAAGTCCTTTTATTGCTTTTAAATATAAAAACAAACGAAAAAAAAATCACCTAAAAGCAATAAACAGCTGTGCTGAAAGAAGTTCAACACCATTCCACAATTTTCAGTGACATTTGCATTTTCATAATAATTGTGGCCGTCTTGCCATAGAACTGTACTGCGTTAAACAGATTATTGATCAATCTTTCTACATTATCTAGATTGACAAAAAAATAAAACAGATGTGATTAGCAAGCGACGCGTCGCTACGTGACCTAGCACAATGGGAAAAATAAGAGATCTAGGTGGACATAAACTAAAATATTCAGCCTAACGAGTCTTAAGAAAAAAAACCTGATATTCCAATTCCACAGACTGTGAAATGTTGAGAAATTGTTTTTCAAAAACTTACAGATTTTTCGAATAGCTTTCGTAGCTTTGTTTGTGGTAAAAAGTTGACCTGAAAGATGTTTTAATCACTTTAAAGATTTGCAAATCCATTACAGGTTTTAAGAAATTTTACTAAGTCGTGGGTGACTTCGGCCATGCGACAAAAGGATTTTGTTGTAAGAAGAATTTTATCTTATAACTTATATTTAATCACCCTATTCTCCGTCGACTTTAAGACGGATAGCTCTGTACGGCTCTGAGCTTTATATATTAGGTTGTCAATACATCATTTGAGAGGTCTTAACATAACCTACAAAACGACGCTATGCATGATTAGTTTGGATACGAACTCTGTAGCGCTTTGTACATAGCCGGAAAATTCAAAAGACAAAAAGGCGGAAGGGAGATATTTGACAACCTAATATATGCATTCGCTACAAATTATGCTTTCAAATGCACCAAAGCAGATGGGGTATCAAGGTGTGTCAAGAAAGTTACAGCTTCTCAAACATTTGTTTGTAAGAAAAAAATTAAGCAGCCCTAATTGAAGAGCTAACTAAGTAGTTTTTTGCATCTAGGCAAGCTTAAGAATTAATTAGCTCTGTAAAATAGTTACCAGTGGACCAACGTACACGAATTCGATCAGATTAAGTATGTGTTGTGAACATTTGCATTTATTCTTTTTTTTCTCAGAAGAATTATGAATTCCGTAAGCGCTACTGGTAATTGTTGTGGTTTCACTATCATCAATTATTTCTAATAGCAGTATATGGTCCGAAAAGTATTTTTGTCGACGTACAATTTTAATCAAATGTCTACCTAATTCACTCGTTTTTTCCACTGTGCTCTGATTGTCAAATCGCTTAGTGCTCGTGGCCACCGTCATATGATTTCATGTATTTTAATTTGTTTTGCGTCGCTCTGCCGCTCTTCGCACATTGCCTGGCCACAGTCTTAAAGACATTTTTTTCTATTTATTTAAAAAAAAAACTCTTTTTCGTGTATCAGTATAGGGTCTCAATAATTCAATACTATTTGGTTGACTATTTGGTTGTTACAACCAGTCAATGATGTCTAACAATGTTCTCTTCCATTTTATTGACACGATAGAAATAAACGTATAGAGCTTTCACTCTTATTTCATTAACGTCAGCATTTTATTTTTCTTCATGATTCACGTCGGGTCTCTTTAAAAGTGTCACATTCGTAGAAATTGGCTACATATGTTGACATGGCCCGCTTGCGGCTTGAGATGACATTTTAACGGGTGTAAGCATCGCCTAGCACGAGGTTTCCTTGATGACCGCAATATCTCTTTTCGCGCCACCCACTCACCGATGAGTTGTTGTAAGTATTAACTTGAAAAGCACAAACTATTAACTCAATAAACACACGCACGCGCGAACTCGTCAAGCGCCCGTATAGTCAGGTCCGTCCAGCTCGACGACTGACTCACTTGACGAGCTGCATTGTGCAGCCCGTTTTCCCTTTCCTGAGTAAGAGGGATTTTCCTACTGTTCAACGGATGGGTTACATCGGGTAACATAAGTAAGATTAGTCCGTAGTATTTCATTAATAAAATTGAATTTGCTAATTGTCCGTCTTTTAATTTCTGCATCAAGATTAAGCTAAGCTACTACAAATTACACAAAAAAAAGTGAAATCAAATTTAATATTTTTAATTTAAAGATATCAAGCATTGAGCCGTGACGGAGGTTACTTTGAAATCGCTCTGTAGTAAATTCATTACAATTCTATTATAAGCAAAGAACTCAGAAACTGCAAAAAATAAACCATTGAGAAAGCTGACCCTCTTCCTTTTGTAGATGTAATCCACAATTACGACAAAAAAAAAAAAACTTTTCTCTATCACGGTTACAAAAATTTTTCCACATTGAAAGTACTGAATTTATCGGAAAACTTATTTTATGGTTACAAACTTATGAAGTACTAGCGACGAGAAACTTGTGTTTGGAAAATTTAATGATGGCACTTTATCATTTCTGCTTACATAGTCAAATAAAGTAAAGGGAAGCGAAATTTAATAGTAAAAAAAAATTGATATCAATTGGTTGGTTTAATGTTGATGTATGTCTTTGTTCCATTTTTGTTTCTTAGCTTCTTCATTCTATTAAAGGCCTGTAATCCTACAAGCGTTTAATAGAAAATTGACGGTCTTATAAAAAAAGGACACTTTTTTTTCAAGTAGACTGTCTAACACTAGTAAGACGGGCAGGTATCATTGCAACTGGGTCAGCAAGCTTTGCGTTTTATAATTTTAAACTTAATTATTCTTATATACGTTTAAACTCATTAAGATAATTAAATTATGGGTTTAATATTTGTTCACTAGTTTCTTAAATTATTTCCTAGATCGAAATCTACATTTTTATTGTATGGACCTTGCTATCTTCAATGACAAGAAACTTTTTCAGACGTCTAGTGTTAAAGTCTCAATTAATTGAGCTAATTGAATTTATAGCAAAATATTTAATGTGGGCATAGAGGAAGAAGGGTGTATCCTTCCTCTTTGTCTGCAGGTATTTCAAGTTATAAGAAATATGTAAGATAAATTGCAAAAAATAAATAAATAAATAAACATACATCTTCTTTTAAACCCAAAAAAGTCAGAGCCTTTCTCATAAAATTGGCAACATTTTTTTTAATTGCATTTCTAGCAAGGCAACAAATTAAGTGGACGTCTCAATCTCTGTCTAGTTCAATGGCCACTTAAGGACAAATGACTATCTCTCCAGAGAGTAGCTTCATTGAATTTTGGTGCTTAATTATGACCAAAAATATCTCTTCTTTCTAAAGCAGACATAAAACCTTGACTGCACAAAAAAAAAAAAAGACTTAGAGAAATCAATCTCCCATCGAAAGGCAATAAACTTCACGATAACCCCATCTCAAACTGAAATTGCTCCCAGTTCACTTTCAAACTCTAAGCCGCATCCCAACACGACACGCTTCTCTAATTTATGTTCAAACTTGTAGCCAGCTAATATACTCCGCTCGCTAATCCCTGAGCACTACATTTGTTCGACGTCCGAAAACTTTTCACAAGCCATCACTCACGTTGAATGTGAAAAAGTTTTTCCTGTACTTCTTTTTTTTTTCGATTTTTATCCCCCCGATAAGCACACTCTTGCTTTCTGTTCCCCTCTTCAAAATTGCTTCATTTTAATTTCATACCATTTTATGGGGCAAGCAATTTCAATCGACAAGCATTGCGAAGCATATGAATACTCCACTAAATTACAACGCACTCAATGTCTTTTCGAACCTTGCCACGTCAAAAGCGTTCCCCTCGAATGTAAATTTTCTCATCCTTCGCCGGAAAATTTTGGGGGAGCAAACAACAAGAGGAAAAAAAAAAAAAACTGAGCAACAAATCTACATAAGTACACAATGGCAGAAGTAGAACTCTCCCCCCAAAGTCCCTTTGCACACTTTAACACATTTTATTGAAAACCATTTGAACAAAAGTTTTCCCCACCGTGCAGGCGTTTGAATATTTTCCAAAAAAAGAAAGAAAACTTCATTAACTACCCTCGGGGTGGTGGAAACTAAACGTGGCCAAGCGGGGGAAGCAGGCGACTCCAATCTATTCAGGTAAAAACAACATCGGCCCTCGGATGTTATCGATAATGTTATGGATGTTAAATATCGGATATCGGAGACTCCGAGCGAGTCCCAGGAGCGATTTAAACAAAAAGTAGAACCACCCAACTAACAGCAGATAAACATACCCGAGGAATGCCTTTTCAATCGAAATTAAGAACCATTCGAACAAAGGATACAGATAGAAGGACACAAAAGTTCCCAGGGACAGAGGCTCTGCGCTTAACTCAGCATTTTGTCTTGAGTTTGTTTGCCAAATGAACGCGCGCCAAGCGTGTTGAATTTAAATAATTGAAATTGTTCGACAAACTTCGAGAGTCCTGTGTGACGCTAAGTCCTGCAGAACGGTCTCTGTTGCCATTGCCCAAAAGGGATACGGTTCTACTTACTTCTCGAGGTATTTTTGTAAACGAATTAAGCGAAAGGGGTCATTGCGAGGATGTTAGGCGACGTCATAACAATTTTTCGTCTGTTCGAAAGCGGGGGTGACAGGCAAGGATGGGATTTTATTTCTCTTTCTCTCTGATTTCTCCTTTAAGTACTTTTTTATTAACTTTGCGACAAGTTGACATCCATTGAGGGAACAGAGAAAAAAAAAATTAAAATGAGCTTCTTGTCTCCTCCCGAATAATTGCGGCGAAAGGGAGTCGTAGTCGAAGCAATTTTCGGGAAGTTATTTGTTGTTGAGTCGATAAAATGTGAGAAGTTTTTTCTGACTTTCGGGCTACTGGGTATATTTGTTTTCGGGGACTGAGGGCATATTAGCAATGAGCACCTAATGAACTGTGTCACGACACTGGGTTATGAGCGATGAACTGCCTGTGGCCATAAACGGGGTGGATGGAAATCTAGAGGACAAGAAAATGGGTGTTGGAAAGAATTTCTTAACCGAAATAAGTATTTTTATACAACATTGTTGAAATTAGTTTGATAGAGGAAGAAAGTTATTTCAGTCATAAGACTTCATAACTTGTGGTCAACTGAGAAGGACTCGACTGTGAATGAAGTTTGTACTCGAAATTGGGAAATTTGTTACCGTCGGATTTCCCCTCCTCGCGACTTCGATCGAAAAGGTTGCCTAGCCAACCCCGGAGATGGGTGTGGGTGGTTGGACTTGATAGTTTTTTGTAATATGGGCGCCACGCGGTTGCCCTCCCGATCGAACACTCAACCTCTCTAAACCGCGATAAAAAGATTAAGTTCGCTTTCCACGTTATAAAGTTTACTTCAATTAATCTTACACCTAACTTATAACTAGATACAATAGATTTTCTTAACCTAGCTTACAACTACCCCGAATTCAAAATAACAAAAAAAAAACTCCCACTCGGGATTTGAACCGTGTTCCACCCGACGGATTAAAATGAAAAAAAAAAACAAAAGCTTGAATAGGACTCGAACCCACGACCACGGTCTCCTCAAGTGGCGACGCGTCGACCCCCACCGCTATTGAACAGATTATCAACCAGGGACCCGACAAGTTATCTGAACGTTCGCCTGTTCGTACCGGCGACCTCAAACCGACCCCTATTCGCTTTCTCGGCTTAAACACGAGGTGCGTTCGGATCTGAATACTTCATTTGCACTCTACTTGCGGTTTGCTGGCCGAATTTCTTGTGGATGGTTTGATGGAATTGTGGGGTGTCGCTGCTACTCGTAGTCCGCTGGATGGGGCCTTGGTTTTCCCCAGGCTTTCGTTTCCACGCTGGCTGCCGCTACTTCCTCTGAACTTGATCGGCTTCCCCGGAAACCTCGTAACACTTATGAAAAGAAAAGCCATTCAACAATCTATCCATTTTCTTGCGATGACAACAAACCTACCTTATATGTGTATATACATATTATACATATTAAAAAAAGGAAAAAAATCACAACCTCAATTTTCACTTTAATTTATTTCCAGTTTTCCTAATCTCCTGACTGTGGCACTGTTTTACTCTACTTTCGGAGGCGAAGTGCCCTGGAGATCTTCTTGGCTCAGATCGAATGCCGTACCGGGCTCTTTGTAGACTTACAGATTCTCTCTTTATATGGCCAAATCATCTGAAGCTATATTTCAGTACAGTATTCGATATTGGCGCATAGTAAAGAGAAAGAAAAAAAGATATCTACCCAGATGCCCAGCAGAGGATTCGAACCTGAACCCGTCAGGTCTCGAGCAAGCTCTACAACCACCAGCTCACGACGACTCTTAACGGCAGCTTGTCAGGATCCCCACCTGACAAGCTGGCCTCCCCCACCCTCATCATAGAAGAAAGCGTGGTATACTTCTAGGCGAAAACCTTTAAAAGAATCACCCATAATAAATTGTGTACGAACTCTATTCGTTGTAGACAGAAAAATCGGAGTTAGAAAATTTCAAAGTCTTCTATGCCTCGTAGTTCGATATTTCATCGCGATATTAACAGCGAAGTTGTTAAAATTAGATTTTGCCTTCAAATAAACGACGCAAAGCTAAAGTGATTTTTTTCTGTATCCTCTTTTAATATTCCTCTTCAAATTTCAATATTCCTATTTCTACTGACAAATCAAATGACTAAGCACAACACTCCACCATCGTACTTCAAAATGTCCGAATGTTGATTGAAAAATATGTATGTGATGACTCTCGAGCCATGACGATACTCTGCCTTTCAGGATAATTTAAATTTTTTGTCCACATACGAAGGACACATTCCAAAACAAAGTGATGTGACATTTTTAGGAATCATTCAGATTGCCATGACCTTTGACTTGCAAAATAAACAATCATATGAGTGACTGCAAAAATATTTATTCCAAAAATAGTCTTTTCAATTTCGCAACATTCGCAGAGTAATAAAATCCCACACAATTTTTTCCACAGCTCTTTGAAAGGATTTTTCTTCATAAAAGGTTTTTTTTCCTCTCCTCTGCACAGCGAAAAGCCGCATTGATTTATTCCGAACGAACTGTAAGCGTATTAAATCCCAAACCAGATGAATGTGTTCACCTTTAATTCTACTAAGAATCAGAATAAGTATTGTAATTAATACTTCATGACAACAAGCACAATGAAAACCATTTAATAACGAACTCAATGAGAATTTGAAATTCGATTTAATTGGACTCTACCCAGAATTTTGTCGCATTAATTCATTTCTGCTGTCCTCTCGGTCTGTTCTGCTTCAATTATTTTTACTTTGTCAACAAATTTTTGTTTTGTATCGATTTGCACAACAATTAGGATGAAGTAGAGCTGAGAGCAGACAAAATAATAATACGAAGTATTTCTGTGGAATGTTTTTTGAAATTGTCGGCTGTTTTGTTGAATAAGTGATAAAGTTGAGTGTACAATTCCTTTTTTTTTTTCTGTTTTCCACTGTATTTTGTGCTCGTGCATGCCATGGCTGCGGAAGCTATTATTTCGTTCTGACGATGGGAACTGGCCTGTGGATGCCCCCCTGCAGTCTATTCACATTCGAGGTCCACTCGTGTGAGTAGAATTGCTTCAAAATGGGTACAGAAATGTTACGCGTTGAAATGCACCTGTTTCCTGAGAGACAGCGGCAATCTGTACCCACAAATGGCCTTTTTTCAAGAGACTAACGGGCAGCTTGATGGCTTCTAAAACTATTTTGTGGAGCCGTTTCAATTTGTTTTTGGTCAATAAAAATAAACATTTTCTCTTTCTATTTTTAAGAGTAGTGGGGTGCTAGGATTCTACATAAAAACTTTTCAAATGTTTGCCATTCACTTCTGACCTGAATTGTTTTTGCCACAACTAAACCAAAACAGTTCAGGCTTGGAAATGGAATGATAAAAATTGTAGAGGAGCTTAAGTTTGTCGTAGGTAAATTATTTCACTTAAATATGAAAAGGTTCAATAATCAGAGGACACTGGTGTCTTCTGATAGAAAAGTTTAATAACACGGTAGCCACTCTAGGGTTTTTTTTTTGCAGAGATTTAAGGCTCCTCTAGCTTCATGATCGACAATTCCCTATAAAACTTGGCAGTGAATTTGTAACTCGGTGTAATGCGACTCCACCTAATTTATTTATTTTTTTATATCTGAGCCGTTAAGATCACACAGCGATTAACAATTTGAGAAAAGCGATGAAATAATTTACATTCGCCCTAGAAACACACTACGTTTTATTCAAATATTTGTTATTTAATGGTGTCAATCTTTATTATTTATGAAAGTTATTGTAAACGTAAAAACTTCTGTCTGTACCAAATGCTTAAATCTAAGATTTAAAAAAAAAAAAAAAGAGTTAATCAATCTGTGCACCGAGTGGTTAGTTTATTTATTCGTCTTTCAAGTCTACTACTTTGTAAGACTAAAGAAAAAAAAATATTTGGTGAACATTTAAGTTATTGGTCATTTTGTTAAGAGTTAGGTAACACCTTATGCAAGATTGAAGTTGTACTGAAATATTGTTATTGTGTTTTGCTCTCGCCCGTTTCCATTTTACATGCCACCTCAGATCCATCTGGTCAAAATAAATGCATTTTCATACTATCGTACCCCTCGCCTAACCATATTCTAGTATTGGGAGTACAACTTGAAAGACGCGCATTGTTACTAACTTCATATATATTCACACGCGCTATTTTTTTGACAGTGACAGCTTTGCATGTTAAAGAACGTCGAAAAATCTAGTTAATTCCATCTGTCAAAGTATACACAAGTTAATTTACACAAGTTTTGTTTTGCGTTTAAAATGTCGAATTTTGTGTCTTCAAAACAACATTTGCGGGAAGTTTTAATTCACTACTTTCATTTGAAGAAAAGTGCAACAGATGCGCAACGTTTACTCATTGAAGCTTACCCTGACTATTCTGTAAGTGTCAGAATGTGTCAGGAATGGATTGCACGCCTTAAAAGTGGTGATTTTGACGTTAAAGACAAGGAACGTCCGGGCCAAGTGAAAAAGTTTGAAGATGCAGAATTGGAGGCATTACTGGAAGAAGATTCATGTCAAACTCAAGAGGAGCTTGCGAAATCATTGGGAGTTACCCAGCAAGCAATTTCCAAGCGTTTCAAAGCCGCGCAATCAAAGAAAAACGGCCAGAATATACGACTAGACACGTATCGATAATTTTCCAAGATGACAATGCTCGGCCACATCGCACTCAACGGGTTAAAAAATACGTGGAAAATGTTGGATGGAAATCGCTACCCCACCCGCCGTATAGCCCAGACCTGGCCCCTTCCGACTACCATTTGTTCAGGTCCATTCAGAATGCCCTGGCTGGAATACACTTCACTTCAGTTGACGGTATCAAAAATTGGCTCGATTCATTCTTGGCCGCCAAGCCGGCGCAGTTCTTTTGGGACGGAATCCAGAAATTGCCAGAAAGATGGGAAAAAGTTGTGGCTAGCGATGGGCAATACTTTGAATGACATGTATTTTCATTTTCATATTCAAATAAATGGTTTTTTTAACAAAAAAATACGCGTCTTTCAAGTTGTACTCCGCATATAATTTAGTAAACTTTCCAAACAAACTTTCCAGGCAAAATTCAGTTTTCCAAATTGAAAAATTTAAATTATTTTATTTCCTACTAGCTGTACCCGGTGCACCTTGCTACGCATAAAATAAATCAAATTTAAAAAAAGCACCCTTTTTACAACTTTGTAGCTTCATATCTTTGCAACAGTACTTTTTACCGGCAAAACCTGAAAGAAAGCTCAATCTCACTCAATCTCAATCAAGACCTTTTGATTGATATATCACTCGACAGGATCAGGCGAATTTTGAAAGCCAGCCACTACTTTACCTCAATGGGAGTCGTCCCCCTCCAAAGAAAATTGGTACCAAAACCCTCTTGACAAAATTCTGAACGTAGTTGCCAAATATATAAATGCTCTATCTCTTACTTATATAGAAGTCTATAAAGGACAAAAAAAACAAACAAACATTGATGTTTATATATAGAGATTCATAGTTGAATACCGAAAGAACAATGCGCCACTATAAATCTATTTTTCACCGAACGCATTTTACCACGATTTTGGTGAAAAATAATCGATTCTTTAATGTTCGATGTTGGGGAATTTTATTGTTCCATTAAATTAAATTGAATGCTTTAAATTTGATCAATTCAGTTAATTTTTCAAGATGTATTATTGCTGAATTGAAATGTATTTACCTGCTCATCATTTACCATCAATCAATTTGTTAATTAGCATTCTTTTTTATTCATTTTTATTTGCAAGCAAATTATTTTGCAAGAGCATTTTGATCATCCTTTTATTTCCCATTTCATTTTTCATTTAACAAACAATTTAATGAAGATTAAATCTGTAATAAAAATCATTGCATATTTGCGGTCTTAGTTTTAAAAAGCTTTTCTTTTTCCTTAACTTTTCGTCCTCGGCCGTAACTTTTTGAATCAGAAATTGTCTTATTTCTGAAATATCTTCTAAAATATGAGACATTTACAGTTTGGAAATTAAGAGACTTTAGTTTTGGTAAAACAAAATTTGTCAAAGAAGTAAAACTACAGTCGCTAGGTTCAAAATGACCCGATGGACGGATGAAAGTTAAACAACGACTGTCTGTCTGATGTCTAAGACACTTTTAATAATACTTTTAAATTTAAAGTTGATTGGGGCAACAAAATTGATTTTTGTTTCCACCCTTGGCAGACGGAGTTCAAACGACTACCTTTCTGCTGAAGATACAGTCAGAGTCAAAAGGAAGTATACACTCCTGTTTCAAGTATTCAAAGACTTGAAATATTCAAAGACAGGTTCTAATTCTCCAAAGTTGGAACTTTTGTCAGATTTGAGAAGGTTCATGTATTCTCTCTATTGGATTCTCCAAAGTTGGAACTTTTGTCAGATTTGAGAAGGTTCATGTATTCTCTCTATTGGATTACGAAGTTAGTGTTAATATGGTCTTTAAAATTTCAACAGGACAACGATTTGAAGACCACAGCGAAAGTTGATAAGAAATGGCTGCTTTTTCGGATATCTTGGTAAATGAATCTACCCTTACCGCCTGCTGTTCATAGCACACATCGACTAACTCCATAAAACAAAAAATCGAGGAAAACGATGAAATAATTTTCATTCGCCACCACTACGTTTTATTCAAATAGTTGTCGTTTTATGGTGGTAATCTTTAGTTTTAAGGAAAGATATTGTAAACATTAGAAGACTTTACTAAGTGCTCTGACACTCAAATCTAGAGTTTTTCGAAAAGTGGAGTTAATCAATCAGTGCACTGAGCGGCTCATTTATGCCTAAATAATTCAATCATAAGCCCTATTGAAGTTATAATTATTTATTAAACCAACTCAACCAGACATAGATTGTAGTCGGCTTCATAAAGAAAATCACTCAAAATTATACCTCTGTTCAATGTCTCAATAACGAAAACTGAACTGAACTGAGCCCAAACCAGCAAAATTTGCTTAATTTGAAGAAAAAACTTTTAGAGAGATTAAATTCAAAAATATTCTCGAACAATTTCTCAACCTTCTTTGCCTCAAGATGTTTCAAATGAAACGTCCTGTAAACTAAATTTCCATGAGGAGATATTCCGAGAACTATCTTAGGCGAAAATTGAATTCTCCAACGGGCGAGATGCCCCAGGGGTCGTTACAAACACGATTCGCAGCCTCAGACTCCCACCGGCAATCGCTTCCCCGAAATTCGAGTTGAAAATCACTTCAATGCCTTTATCTCTGAAGTTGATACCATTATGACGTCGATTAGGAGACTATTAGATACTTATCCTCCTCCTGAAAGCAGACAACGGTATGTAAAAACGAGATACACAAACTTTTCAAACAGCTTTTCCCAGCGACAAGACCAAATGATGCTAATTTGTAGTGGCACGGTCACTGGCGGGTCCTTAAGACCCGTAATGAGCACAATTAATGATGTTAAGTCAATCCTTTTCAAACCGGCTACTCAGCGCTTCGAAGGAACTGCTAAGCACACACATTCCGGCATCGTTTTACGCCAGCGACGCGCAAAACGGTCGAGCTTGAAGGGTCAATTCGTTGGATGTCGAAATCATACAGATTACAGTCACGAGCTGCAGCAATCTTCTCTAATCGCAGGCATATCTTCTTTTTTTTCTCTCTCGAATTCCTCAGCACGTGCCTGCTAACTGCAGAAATAAAAATATCCCCAATCCATCTGAGAGCAACCACCCCCACTGTCCGACCGTCAAATAAACTGCACCCAGAGGATACGACTTCCACGGAAATCGGAGAAAATCTGCAAACGAATAGGAAGCATAAAACAAATAGTGAATTCAATTTCAGTTGAAATTCACGTTCTGTCTCATCCAATTTATTTCCTCGTCGCTCTCCGTGTCCTTGTGATTCTTTCATAAAAATTTTTCCCAATTTTTGTTTTTGTGTCCTCGAAGGGCTCAGCGGCAAAAAAAAAAGAATAACAATAATTGAGTGCGCAATTCAATTTGATTGTTGAAATGTTTCTCTCATCTGTAAACTCATTTCAATAAGCACTATGTCATCGCGTCCACCTCCCTCTGCCGCCCAAACATCCTGTGTATATGTCCTGTGGGCTTCGCTTCGAATCTTAATGGCTCCCAGAGCCGAGTCTAGAAAAATATTGGAATTATCATGATTGTGAATCGTAATCGGATAAAAATTATAGCGCCTGCGACCCGCTCCGAAAGAGGTCAACTAGAAAGTAAATCGATAAGCAGTGGACTGAGCAGGGGAAGGGGATTGTAAGAGACACAGAAAACACACAGTTGAAATAATGGCAGGACTATTATGAGGCGCCACGTCGTTTGTAGAGAACGTTTTTGAGTCAGTGGGACTGGCGCGAAGGACGACGCGTATAGCTTAAACGTTTTCGTTTTTCCGGATGATTTTCTTTTAAATGGGCGAAAGTGGAGCAGGGAAAACAAGAGTAAAAATACGAGAACCGAATTCGCCGTGATGATTTGCGAATGGCGGCCTCACAAAACGGGGACAAAACAAAGTGATAAATAAAAAGTAAAAAACAATTTTTTTATATTTTTTATTGAAACGCTGCTTTGGTCGGAAATTAAAGTAAATGAGGTACAATATTTTTCTTTGTTTTTACTTTGGTGGAATAAATTGAAAATTGATTTTTTTTTTTTGTGAAAAGAGAGTTATAGAAACTTGGGAGTCATAAATTAAATACTGTTTTTTTTTTTATTTTTTTATTTCAACAGAGAGTGTGGTGAGGCTTTAAATTGAAAAGTTTACTGAATGAAGGGTTTAATAGAGCCCGCCATTGACTGTTGAGAGAAATTGTGTGTACTGTAAAGCTACTGTTTCAAAAAAGTCATGGCCAATTCATGAAAGTCTTTTACATTCAGTAAATGAAGCCTTGAATTTTTGATGGGAGGCAAATATGTGTTTAACTTTGAAGAATTTCGTAAATTTTAAACTTTTGCAAAATCAAAGCAATATTTTACTAAACAAAAGGCATTTTTTTGAGGCGTAAAGTTCATTTTTTTAATAAACTAAAGGACAAATAGATTTCACTTAAAGTAGGGACTGAATTTTTTAAATTTTTTGTCAGCCTTTTCAAAAATAAAATCAAAAGGTTGCTTAGATTTATTATCACCATATAAAGCATATAGTGGGGGGCAGACATGAGTATTTTTATTTTCAGTGTAATTAACGCTTCATAAAAAAAAACGGAATAGAGCAAGCTCAAAATTTTACATTTGATACTACGCTTAAAGACGAACAAAATGGTCTATAATAAAAGACGGAAATCCTAAAAATTTAAGAAAATACGAGCAAAACAAAAAAACGAATCTCCATGTATTCAATTTTGCACACAAATGTTGTTCGATATTTTAGCCCCAAAAAGTAAAAAAATTACCAATATGATCGCATTTTTTGGCTTGTTCATTTGTGCCTTAATTTTTTTTTTTGCAGTGTGTTCAATTACGTGTAATAGTATTTTTTTCTTTTCTAGGAAATTTTATCCTTCAAATACGAAAAAGGCATAAATTTCGAAACATTTTTAAAAAAACTGGTCAAGTGTGAGTTTTACTCACCCGCCGAGGGTTTCGTTCGCAAACAGATTAGTAGTTTAGTCTGATTATAAGTCTAAGAAATCAACAAACTAAAATAGTCAAATCAAATTAAACTCAATTCACTGTTCATTCACTAAAATTCTTTCATTTCGAACGAAACTGAACAAAAGAAAATCCTTTCCCATTTGCTGATCGCGTCAGCCGTGTGAAAATTGCTTTGGTGCATTTAGGGGATGAAATGCCGCAAGCAACACTGAGACTGCCGTCAGTTCATCGTTTTTTGCGATAACTGATTCGATTTAAATCGTTAATATCTCGAAAAATTGTATGAAAATAATTTTTTTTACATAATATTTTATTGTTCTTTCACTGAGATCTACAAAATGGCGTTTTCGGATCTTCAAAACTCGAATGTTGTTGTTTTTTTTGTTTTTGGCCAATATCTCGAAAACTATTAAAGCCAGAGTGCTCAAACCAATTTTAACACAAAGATTACATCAAAACCTACATTTCAGATTTTTAGACCAACGGGTGTGGAAATGCGAGGGGAGGGGGGGACGCCTTTTTTTCGACTTTGAAGCTTAATATCTCGAAAACTTAACTTCCAAATGAAAAGTTCAAAATGAAAACTCTATTTCATTTTGCAAGACCTATCCGATGGTACCTCACTTAATATATTGCCGTGAATTTTTTTTCAAAAAAAGTTAGTAATTAATTTATTTTAGTATGAGCAAAAAATCATACACGATTTCTGGATAATTTTTGGGTATTGCGATGAGTTGCCCCATAACTCCAATTTTTTTCAGATTTTTTGGTCAAATATTTTAGAAAGTAAGGTGGGGGACACGGTACACAAGTCAGTTTTCGGCAATTTGTTGGTTAATAACTTCTTACCAATAAGAGTGAGGGGGTTACCATAGTACAACTTTTTGATCTAGCTATCATCCTCTTTCCAACGATATCCATATCAAGGAACTAGTAAAAGAAATTTATTTTTCAAATTTAGTATTGGTACTAAGCTTTTTGCTAGTACAAAATGTTCTTAAAATTTTTTTCCTGAACTTTCTTTGGGCAAGTGAAATACGTCTTTTAGCAAAGTTTTATTTCTAAATTCTTAGTGGTTCGCCAATTACCGGGGTTAAGGCCTAATGACAGACAGACAGACATTTTCATAATCAGGGCACCGCCCCCTTTCCAATGACACCCATATCGACCATCAAAGTTAGTAAACGTTTTTTCGGGCGTTAGTATTAGTACTAACTTTTTCTTTAATCTGCGACTAATTCCAAAAAGGGTGCATGATTTATTTTTGGGTTGCCTAGATACACCTTCAGTCCCAATTTCATCCCTTAACTACAGAGAACTTATAAGTTATAGTCAAATATGTAAAAGGCGACAGACAGACAGACAGACACCGAAGTGATTCCATAAGGGTTTCGTTATTCCTTCGGAACGAAACCCTAAAAATGATGAAAACATATCGAAGAGTGTGCAACAACTATGACAAAAAGTGACTCCTAGACGCGAACGATAGATAAGCAGCTCAATACAAGCCAATCTGTGACCATTGGAAGTCAGAAACGCGTGGAACTGCATCCAAACCATAAGCTAGAGTCCGTAAAAGGACATGAACGGAAGTAGACCCACGTCTTATGATGATACAAGTGAAAACCCCATGATTCACTTAAGCAATTGTTTTCTTAAGTGGCATTCTCCACATTTTTATCTGTACTAAAACCGAATGGGTTTAGCGCTACAGAGCTCGTATCTGGCAATACATCATTTGAAAGGTCTTGACATAACCTACAAAACGACGCTATGCATGATTAGTTTGGATACGTACTGTAGCGCTTTGTACATAGCCGGAAATTTCAAAAGACAAAAAGGTGGAAGGGAGATATTTGACAACCTAAAATGTTAAAATAAAAAAAAGTTTTCAACACCGAAGGATGCTTTTATCGATTGACTTGTGAACTTTAAGAGTGGTTATGCTTTTAATTTCTAGTTTTAACCAGACATTTCTTCTAAAGGTTTGGAAATGGTTAACACAACTTGATGAGATGATTCTGTTGATCAACTGTTTGAGGAAGCCTTATAATGTTGCATAATAAAAATCTTCCTTTCGAAAACAGTTTACGTTCTACTGCAGCAAAACAATTTAAAAACAGATAACTGTATATACATTTTGCTTGATGGAATCGCATGCCAAACTCAGGAAGAACTTGTAAAACAGTAAGGCATTACTCAGAAAGTAATTTCAGACCGATTGCATGTAATGGAGAAAGTTGAGAAAAGAGTAAATGCGCTTCTTCTGCCTTTACTGGAGGGAATAAAAACCATCTGCATGAAATTCCTTTCTGAATGCAAAAGAATATTTTTTTTTTCACAGCATCGTTATGGGCGATGGAAAGTGGACCTTGTGTGGTAATTTTAAATACAGAAAACCAGAGGTTGGTCTAAGCTAGCCACCCCCATTGCAGTTGCAGAATTTTAAGAAAATGTTTCCTTTCATTTCTCCTGTTTTGGAGTAGTGAGGTTAAAACGAATCGTCTTCTAACAACTTTCTAACCCGAATTGTGATAATATTATTTTTTGACGTGGTCTGTTTTTATTTTTAAAGGAAAGATTTGATTGTGTGGAGGACATATTGCATTATTTTGATGACCAGCGACCACTGTGCGACATTCGTTATCTTCTTTGAAAATGTTGAACTTAAAAGGTGCGTTTTTGTATATTCTTAAACCTCCTTTTAGCTTTTACAATCCAAACGTTTTCTCTTTTTATTTTCTTATTTTACTAAGCATCTGTCATTTTTTTTATTTAAGTTTTCACAGTGTTAAGAGAATGTACATTAACCAATGTCCTTCATTATTGTTCCTAGCGTATTATGCTCTGGCCCTTTGTAGGCTGTTACGATACTAATGATGATGAGAAAAAGAATGACAAGATCCTTCCGCAAAATCGAACTGCGGTAAAAGCTTAAGTCTTAAAAACAAACACCGCAATAAATGCTGCTAAGAAACTAAAAATAACTATTTTTGAACGTTGTGCTTATACGTCGTCTTCAGCCCGTGAAAGTATAAAAGCGTCGGCCATCAGACTTACACAAGAATAAAACTGAGGGCAAGAATTCGTTTCTACAGTAGAAACCGCCTTTAAACACTGAGCATATCACACAAGCACACAAGGTGTATTTTTTTACAGCTGGCTATTCTCAAAAATTTCATTTTTTATGAGCAAATTTACCACTTTTCTTTCTCTTTGTTAATTTCTTCTCAATTTCCTAACACATTTAAATATATTTTGAATATAAACACAAAGCAAAGAATAAAATTCAATTACACCAACGCTCTGGACATCAATGGTCGGTGATTTCCACAAAACTACCAAACCACCCTCAAAACCCCCAATAACCACATTCAATGGCTGCCGCCGCCCTTTCAAATGAGCACGCCATTTGCCAGTTCCCTCACTTCACAAAAGCACCTTTCATTGGCATCAAATCAACCTACCCACAGAGTCCTTGACCGAAAAAAAAACCAATTCGCTGTAGTGCTGCTAAAATCTAGCAAACTCAAACGCCTTTTTAAGCCTCATTAATTAAATCAAATTAATAATCCGCTCAAGCGGTTCTACTTGTCATAAATTTTCAAATTACCCACAACAATTCAAATAAATATCCAACCAACCCCCCCATCAAACAGAAAATTCCAAAAACAAAAAAAAAGAGCTTCAGGAAAAACAAATAATTACTCAAACCCTCTATCAGCGAGCCCAACCCCTCAGCGCGAGAGCAATTAACTGAAACACCACTAACATCAATTTCAACACCCTGAAGTAGGGAGGAGAAGAAGGTCGGCCTATCGCCGCCCCGGCACACACAAGTGCCCAAGAAAAGAGTCCTGTTTATATATTGCGTGCAATTATCCGGTTAAGAGTCCTTCAGCGAAATCCATAAATATTGACTTTTGTTAGATTGAACCGCAAACAAAGGCACAGCATTATCGGGCCAGGAGGACGAGGAAGATGAGGAGGTGGGGTTGCTCTGATGTGATGTGATGTATCCCTGATGCTGTGTGGTGAACATGTGTGGATAGATCATGTTCGTTTACACATGAATTAAGTAGTAGATAAGGATGTGGGGGATGCGTAAAAGGATCTGCTCGTCATTTAGTATGAATTGCGCGCGTCATCCCCCTCGGCGGATAATTTACGAGCGTCATAAATCTACGATCTACGAGTACTAGCCGCAATCCGCCAAATGAACTGATGTATCGGTAGTTCATTTTTACGAGGACAATAAACGCATTTTACGCGAGGCCGTGACCACCCCGAGGACGCACTCGAACGTGCGATAATCAGTCGTTGGCGTGTCCTTGCGGCTTAGGCGCGACTCCCATTTAATTGTGAAATCAATGGGAAATCATTCTTCGGTTGATTTATGTAACGGGGACGTTTGACGCACGAGCCACAAATTCTCATCTCAGGACGATATCATTAATTTCATCGGTGATTACGTTGTCGTCCTTTATATCTTCTGCTCACTCATCCACGCTTGCCACTCTTTCAATTTCAGTGATTTGCGTGTGGATTTAAGGCTTTTCAGTGTTTATTCGCCTCGTCACTGGGTGTGACTCGCAAGTGTCTGGCAGAGAGACGATGTCTCCTTCGTATCCTTGTCGCAGCCGATGGAAAATGAAAAGTTTAAAGTACTTTGTCGCAGATTGGGCAAATATTTGCTTCTCTTTCTGTCGTTTCCTTTCTTCGTGTGTCAATATTTAATGCGTTTGTTCAAACATTCAGTACGCACATCCGTACATCTGCAGTCCTGCATGTAATTTCCCCTCTTTCTCTTTTTTCACACCCCGAAGACGATTTCCTTTTACACGTCTCGTCGGAGAAGAAAGCTCCTTTATGTGACATCACAACCGCCAATTGCGGCGGACGCCAGCAGCGAATCTCTTCTTACGCGCACGAGTGCGGCCAGGATTATGCAGAGCTGTGTTCCGCTAGCTCGGATTCAAACCTGCACAGGATATCTGAAAGTAAATCGAGCATGACAACGATTGGGAAGTGTTTACCTATGCACATGGCAGTCGTCAACAGGAAATACGTTTTTTTTTGTTTGGTCCTTTATTTGCTGATGGATGTTGGTGGGTGGGTGGAATCCTTTTGAAGGATTGATGCACACGTGTGGTTTTTCTGCATGACGAAAGGGATAACGTGAATGAGTTTGTTGAGACTTCTTGAAAGTGCTGCCGTTTTGTGAGACTTCTCTATGTGATGCAATTTGTTGTCAAATGGATTTAGAACTACTTTTCTTTTGTTGGATGGAACTGAAGAAGAAATTCAAATGCGATGGAGTGGCTGGTAACTCTGAGTCAGTAAAGACGCTCATGAATTTTAGGTCTTTCGTTAGTTCCGGTAAATGAGGTGTGTGGTGTATTAAGGACACACTCATGTGGCTGGACAATTTAGAAGAGAAAAAGTGTCGGGTATAGACTGCAACTAAGTTTTGGACGGTTTATTAAGGCATATTTTATATTAACTCGTTATTCAAATGGGAGACAAACTTCTGTGTGACTAATTGGAGTTTTTACGCGAGCTCAAAAGGACCAAAATATAATTTTATTCAAGTTCAATTACGTAAATTACTTTGGAATAAAGGTTTATGCGAAATTTTAAAATCGTTGACAATTGATGGTTAGTGAATTGGATTACTGAACAATGATTCGGATACGGCCCAAAGAAACATAAAATTATTTCGTCGCGTACGACAAAGAGTCATCAAAAGTTTTTGTGTATTTCAATGCCATGAGAAGCTTGGAGCTGAGTTTTTAGTGAGTGCCAAAATTACAACCCTCTAAAAATGCAAAAAAAAAAATTCATAATAATGAAATAAAATCAAAATTGTAAAATATCATCTTTGATTAATAGAGACCATGGCTTGCTGGTTAGTGCACCGAACTTGATAGCTGAGCAGGTTCGAATTAGCCCGGAGAAATACCAAAAATATTCTTTTGCAGTGAAGGACTGGCATTCCTCTTGGAGTAGTTTTATCACAAAAAAAGCTACTTAAAACTAATGTTTAGATGAATAAGATTGTTGAAAAAGATCTAAATCATGCAATTTCAGAAAGTAGGAAGATTATAATAAATGAAGCACTCGGACAGAAATAAACCTCCATGCATTTCGAAGCGGGCCATATAAAGGGTTTTTCAAAAGGGACTCGACAACTTTAAATTTAATTTGTAAACGCACCCTTTCACTAATCGTCAAACTGTCATTGTCAATTTATTAAGTAAGCTCAATATTTCTATGGTAAAGTACATGAACGAACAAATTATAAAAATTTTCTACCGAAGCTCTGAGTTGGTAACCGCAACTTTAAAAGCGTTAGCTCCAATTTTTGGTCGTAATTCTCGCCCTAGTAGACAGGCAAAAACAAGTTTAGTGCAAAAATTTGTCCACATATTCGTTGTGTGATGTAGCCGTGTCAGTGAGGCAACGTGTTGGTCGAGGTGTCGAAAATATCGCTGCCGTTCATAGCAAATGATCCAAAGCAGTCAATTCCGCGGCGCTCTCAGGAATTCGGGATCGCTCAGACTACATTATGGCGTACTTTGCATAAGGATCTTGGTGTACACCCATAGAAGATCAAGCTGACTCAAGAATTGAAGCCGATGGACTATTTAAAGCGACGTACATTTTCCGATTGGGCTCTGGAGAAGATGCGCCAAGATGATGAACTTCATCGCAAATTCATCTTCAGTGACGAAGCTTATTTTTGGCTCAATGGGATCGTCAATGAGCAAAATATGCGTTATTGGTTGAACGGTCGGGTGAAAATCCACATGTGTTTCATGAATCACCACTTCATCCGCAAAAAAAAAACTGTTTGCTGCGGTTTACGTGCCGGCGCCGCCATTGGGCCATATTTTTTCATCGACAATAACGATCGGCAGGTTACTGTGAATGGCCAGCACTATCGCGCCATGATTACCAATTATTTTTTTTGCCGAATTGGAAGATATGGACTTGGACGATATGTGGTTTCAACAGGATAGTGCCACAAGCCACACAGCACACGTTACAATCGATTTATTGAAGAGTAAGTTTGATGAGTGTGTTATCTCAAGAAATGGGCCAGTCGATTGGCCGCTCGTGCGATTTAACACCTCTAGACGTTCTTTGGGGCTACGTTAAGTCATTGGTTTATGACAACAGGCCGACGATGTTGGAAGAGCTCAGAGCTAACATTTAACTCGAAATAGCGGCTTTTTTTTTGGCCGAAATGTGTGACTGAGTCATCGAAAATTCTGTTCAACGAATAGACCGCTGCAACCGTGCCTGCGGTTCGAAGTCGAAATCCATTCATAAATGTTTTGATTGCACTTCAAACCGATAATAAAGTTACGATAATAAAGATACCTCAAATGATTTGAATTTTGTCTAAAAAAAAAAAACTGTGAAGTCCTTATTGGAAAACTGGTTATAAAAAATATTATAAAATTTTGTAGTAAAATAAAATCGAATGTAAAATCTATTTATAGTAATCAAAAACTAAATGTTGAAGACTTTGTACCAATCAGAAGTTTCTGGATATAAATAAATAGTTCAAAAAACGGAGAAAGCGAATTTCGACACACCGCTTGAATAAGTTTTACTAAGATCTTTTGAATTTCCTAAGCAGTAATTATCTACACCACAAAAACGACTGACAATCTTCCTGGAGTACATCTGTCATGGAAAGCTTTTACAATTCGCTGTTCGGAACCGGCATTAAACATTAGGTCCCCTCCGCATGTGCACAACACAGTGTAGGCGCAAAGAAGCTAGGCTCTGCGCCTGTATGGGGTGTTACACTGACTATTTATTTTCTACTTTGAAACAGTAATTAATATATAATAGGAAAATTCCATTAACTTCAGCCTTTAAATAAACGACTATAAATTCTATTTTGTTGTTCAGTTTATATTTGACGGCCATGACAAGAAGACAACTTCGGAGCTTAAAGGAGAGTTATAATTTTATTAGGGAATGGCAGAAATCCAAAATTTAGATTGCGACCAGCTACGACTTCAACCCGCATGGCAAATAAAAAAAAAGTATCCTTTTTCAAAAACTTTTCTCACTTGTATTATTTTTTTAATGCTAAAATCTAATATGTAATGATAATTAAACAGGGGATGTCCTTGCGTCTGCATTATAATAGATGAACAACCAACTGCTGGTAAGGCTTTGGCTGGCAGGTAAACATCGTGTTAACTTTTGCATATTTGAATCCCAATGAATCTAAATCTTTATTTGTTCAAAAAGTTAGTGACCTATGAAACTCGCATGAAACTAGCTTTATCACTTCTGTAATAATACGGGCTTACTTACTTAAACTTGTCTTTGCTAAAGTCCCCACTGTGTGCTTTAAGAAAACTATCTTTAACTTCTGTTTACCTGCGCCATACCTGCGGGCTCTTCCCTAGATTACACAAAATGTTTCATCACCTCCACATTGAACAATCACTGCGCGATGTGTTTAGGCTCTGACACCTCTTTCCATTAACTAGGCGTATTAAATTCTATTAAAGTTTCCACATGAAGCCATTCATCAGCACCCCAAGGACCAACCTCTCTCTCTCTTGGTTTTCCGCAAAATTTACTTAGGTGATTTATCGTTCCGTGCCATGTGATTTTCCAGCGCTCAAGGCTCTCACGTTTGACATACTCCAAGGAGCACATTACAAGCCCCCCACCCAAAACACGCCCGCCTACACCGCTATTCTAACCAAATCTGCTTACCCGCTCCAATGCACTCGTGAGCATAAATCGCGGCATTCAAAACCCTCTCACCCTCCCACTTGAACTTTGAACTATTTCAAACTTGAGACGAAGGTCCTGCTGACAGAGTTCCTTTTTTGTTTTTGAAATCGCTTAATTATTGAGAAAGAATCCTTCGCATACACCCTTTTGGACAGATGAAGCAATTTTTATCAAAAGAAGCAGCCCCCAAAAACGCCAAATCCCACGACGAATTAAACGCGTTACGACACTCGGCTGGTGTGCGGCATACATACGAGCGTTTATTATTATTTCCTTCCTCCTCCGGGCCGACGTTGACGTCGCCGGGTTTGTTGGTCTATGACGCCCACACACGAGGGAGGATCTGCGATTATTGAGGTTGGGATATAAATAGGGCCATGGAGTGTATTTGAGGCAATCCCCTTCTCTGCTAATACTCATTATACGTGTTGCTACAAAAGTCCTGCATTTGATTCCTGTTTGCCATTTTGATGAGGCCCACCACACACGCACACACGTCGTCGCAAAAGAAAACCACAGCGAAACGAATGAAAAGGATACAACGGCAACGGTTTCTTTTTGACTCCTGGAAGGCGCGCATTTCAAATTCTGACTACTTTCATTGTTCAGGCCGGGCCGACATGTTGAACGCGTCAACGCCACTGCCGCGCCGTTCACCCGGCGGATTATATGGTTACGATTTAATGGGAACGTGTTTAAATGGAAATGTGGCTTTAATGACTGTCAGACTTTGCTATTATTCAGCTGAATGGTGCCAGGATACCTCCCATTCACTTCCATTCATATATGAATCCGTGTTACGTGAGTTGTCGTGTTGATGATGTCCCTTTGCCGGGGGAGGAGACATGGCGCGGCTCGGCTGTGGATTGAAGTGGAAAGCCCCCTGTGACTGTTGGTGGGAGTTTTCATATTTTTAGCACGTTCTCAAAAGTCAAGGGAGGCAACAAAAAAAAACAGAAAAAAAAAGGAGAAGGATTGTGTCAACGACGTCCTGCAATGATATTTAAATACACATGAGATTGCGACATCCATAAATATGCCACTCAAATCCGTAAACATGTGTTCCGCCGTCCACCACATGTGGTGATGCCGAAAACACAGCTTACCTGACTGTTTTCGGTTGCTATTCTCGGATCCGGTGAAGCAGGTGATTAACTCGGAATGATGTCGATGGATTTTCGGTGCGGGAAATGGTCCAACACACTTCAAAAGTGTGCATCTCTCGGTGAATTAAAATCGACACTAGACACACCCGGGAGGGTTTATTTTCTTCTCTTTCTCCCCTCTAATGGCTGAGCACACACAAAAAAGAAGAAAGGGCGTCAGTGTGGAAATATATAGGCCAAGAGATTTTCCCTTTTTTAGATTAGCATAATTTCCTGTTCATCGTAATTCAAACGAACGGGAGAGGTGGTGTCAAATAAAAGTGTTAAATGAGGTACACAGAGGAGTCTCTTCTGTGTGTGAATAGAGAAGAGCCGAGGCGTGAATTGTAAGGCACTGGCGCTCCGGGGGCCGTCGAAATGAAAGATCCTCTCGAGCTGCTAATGAGGATGTATTAAAATGATAAATGCTCTCTGATAGGAATCGCTTTATCTGGGCGCGCATAGTGTGCTCTGACGGAGTTAATGGTATTCGTAATATTTTTCATCATTAAAGTGTAATGACTGGAAGGGATAAGTGGGTTGGGTGGTGGGGCTGTTGAACAGGAGTTTCAGCTAAATTAGAGGTGTTTTTTTTTTTTTTATGAAGGCGAACCAGGTTAGGGTGTCACTAGTGCGTGGAGTTGTGAGACGTTTAGTTTGTGAAGTCGGCTGAAATAATAAAGGGGATATTTCAAAAAGCCAGCTCTAATTGTCAATAAACAAGAAGCATCTCGACTAGGGCAGGTTCCTTTGTCGCATTTTCATCTCAAAGAGGCAAATGATCCGTAATTAGTAGTCTTTGTTGGTTTCTCGTTATTTTTAGAAATATTTTCAAAGGAAAGTGTCTTGGACTTAGAAGTCCTTAGTTGACTGTTTAAGATGTGTTCATTTATTTAAAAGCTGAAGTTGTTCTACATTCAGTTACAGTACTTGTACTTAAAGGTCTATTTTGGACACAGCTTCAAAGACATTTTTAGTCTTGAAAATCTTGACCGATTGTTGAAATATTCAAGCAATCTATATTTGAGTCATATTTCAATAAAAAAAAATACTCCATCCCTCAAAAATAAACCACAATAAACTGAAATGGATGGCTACTTATTCGAACACATGCCACTTTTTCACTTCTCCGACACTCTTTTTGACTTTGAAACAAAAGAAAAGTCTCACACATGCCACCAAACTTTTGTTTCCAAAAACAATCTCAACAAAAACACAAACTCGTAATATAAACTAAATGAATTGAATAATCCATTCGTGGAAAAGCCAATTAAAAGGTTCTTAAAGTATCTCATTTCGGATAATTGCCATGAGACAACGTCGCCGTTGTCGTCGGCATTGATTTGGAAGGAGTTAAAATAATCACACGTTGCGAATTAATTGTCTGAAGTTCTCAAGGATTTGAAATTTGATTTTGTTTACCATTCAATCGTTAAAGAAGTTGAAACGTGGAATAAATTAGAATATTTTAATTTTTGTTTAATTTTTTTTTTAAGAAGAAATATTGTGTGACATCATAAGTGACACATGTAGATCGGATAAAAAATTGCCTGGAGGAAATAATTGTTTTGATATTGATGCTTCACTATCTAATACAGATTAAGGGGCACAAATAAGTGTGCTTGAAGGCGACAGCTTTGCATAGATAAGAAAAATAAAGAAAAACAAAGGCGATTACAAAAAATATTTTTAAAGTCGATTTTAACACATGATTGACATACAATTCCAGCGGAATGAACTTAAAATTTAACGAAATATTCTACTAAATTTAACTTACAGTTTTTGCACTTAATAACACCATTTTTTCACTCAACATTTACATTTTTCGGTGCTTTGAAGTGTTAGCAATGAAGTGTGCCGAAACTTTTGTTAATATAAAATGCATTGCAATAAAATACTTTAATTTTTTTTGCAAAATCGTTTCAACGGTATCAGATAAAAAGTTTAAAAAAATTATAAGTCTGTATGGTGTTTTATAAAACCGTAAGAAAAGAATCCTTGTTGTCTAATTTGTTTCTTGATACCGGGTGATTTCCTTCAGAAATCATTGCTATGCCAATATTTTTGTTTGCCATTGTATGTTTGCATTTTGCAAAATTTTCGGGATTCATTTTTGTAGTTAAATATGCAATTTTATCTTTTGCAAAAAATAAAGATCTAAAAACAATTTACTTAATTAATTGAATGGAAGATAACAAATCTTTGCTAATTTACGACATCATTTTAGTTCGGTTTAGCTAATTTCGGAACGCTGACGATTGAGTCTCGATTATTTTCCCAATTTAGTTTGGTATTAGTTTCACATATTTTTGCTTTTTTAGGTCTGTTTTTGTTTGTAGGAATCATGTTTTTTATTAAACCTAAACACATTATTCCAAGTTCATTCAATTATTTCTTTAAGGAAAGCTCTGGGAAAGGAAAAAATTAATGAGGCAAAGTTAAACCGATGAAAACAATATTCAATATTTCGAATATTTCGATCTGCGGCGGTAGGTAGCTTATTGTAAGAGCTGAAAAACAATACGTTCGTTTCAGCATTCAATCATTTTTAAAAATATTTAGTTTGAAAACAAAAAAATTGAATTTTATCTTTTTCCAATCATTTTGCAGCGTTCGTTTGGTTACACTTTTTAAGGCTGTGCGCATCTTTGCATTCACATTCTTCATAATCGTTTGGATTGTTTTCTGTTTTTATTTTAGTTTTTGTGCTCGTTTTGCTCACTTGTTTCTGTTGCACTCATCTTCCATCAGTCTATAATCCTTTGAATCATATAAATTTACCTTAATAGTTGATTGTTTAATTAAATGATAATTCATCAATATTGACCTTGCCTCGGATAAAAAGTAAAATAGAAAACTTCAATGAATGATTTGATAATTTAACCTTTTCATGCCCAGTACTGTTTGTGAACAGCATGAAGTCTGAAGCGAAACACATGAGTTGGGAATTTAAAAGAGAGTGTAACATTTATTAGAAGATTTTGGTCGTGGCTAATTTGACAATTCTGATGGTATGGCAGATGATGTGCCACTGCCTAACCTACACTTCGTATTTTATAAAATGTCTTAACAAAGTCCATCCACCGACAACTCAAAAATATTGGTGCAATTGCAGTGTCTTAAATTCATTTTAAAACTTCATTTGAGTTCATTTATTTACTTCGTATTTGGTGAAGTGAAAAGAAAATATTTTTGCTGCGGCTGGAATTAAATGCGGTCATGAAAGGGTTGAGAAAACACCGAAGCAAACGAATAGATGAATCGTTATCAAAGCATTTTGCCTGCAAGAGAAAGAAAAAGAGTAAATTCATTCACACAAAAAATACATTTAGGAAAAAGAACGCCCAAAGAATAAAGACTGCGTTAACTGAAAGTGAACTCTCACAATTCTTACATGAAATATTTTAACTCAATTAAAAAAATGGATTTTCCAAAACCAAAAAACAATCATCAGCAACTTGAATTTATTGTTTGATATTGAGATTTATTGCACATATCCTATTTATGATTTTTTCTCAAAATGCTATTAGAGCTTTACTGTTGATTCATTAAATCTACTTTAGCTTCAAATTTTTGGTTTTATATTCGTATTTATGCATTATATATGATTTGGGCTTAATAAGCTAATTTTTATTTTCCTATCAGTTTACACTTCGCCATAAATATGTGTGCGTTTCAGGTTTACTCTACAATTAAACAAAAAACATTTCTTTTATTTACGAACATACCAGCCATTGATATTCAACAAAAATTAAAATTCAAAACAAAATCAAATCATTTTCATTAGCTGTTGTTCGTATTCACAGAGAAAAAACAAAACCATATTAATCTAGTGGCCGACACATTTTTGTAGCTTCCCAAATTTCCGAAATTCACATAAACAGCTTTCCAGCTAATTCTCTTAAACACAAATATGCTGATTATGAAATCAAATTATGCTAAATTATCCGCAAATCAAATTAAATCGCCATAGGATACATGCAGGAATACACGTGGACAAATGCATCTGTATTTGAAAGACAGCCTAGAGCCGGTTATGATTTGGCGATCTGCAGCTATACTTAAATCGAAAAGCCGTCGGGCAGGTTGGCTTTGATCCTGGGGTTTTACTCGTACCCAGTCGAGTCGTATTCGACCAAAGGAGTTTTCCATTCAGAATTCACTAGCGGTGATGACTATCTTCCGCAGAGAAATATTTTTAAATAATCGTTTTTTTTTCAAGCCTCTTGTAGTCGTCAGCTAACGAGACAAACAATTTTAGGCTGAATGAAGTTCATTGCGAGACTTACACATTTACACTCATTTTTATAGGGTGCTCCTATTGTTATGAACACAACTGTACTCTACTTCAATTACCTCGAGTTTCTAGATGACGAACATTGTTGCTCTGGCTATATTTAGTAGCTATTATTTTTTTAATTTTTAACTAGTTTTCAATAAATAAATGAGTACCTCGTTCTTAAAAAAAGTTCACAATTTTTGTTTCCAACGTTGAGTGAAATTTCCTCTTTTTGAAGAGTGCTGAGAGAGAGAGACATATCCAGACTTCTAAGATTGCCGGATCTCTTAAGAAGACTTTGTTTATTAAAGCATTAACTTAGCAAATCGATGGATCAGAATAAGCTACTGACACATCCGTAAATCATTTAATGCAAGCGTATCAAGAGCTTTGCCCCTCTCATCGGCTTAGTTCCCGAAAATCCCAAAATAAACCAATTGAAAAATCGAACACCTACCTTTGAAGTAAAAATGCAAAAAAAAAAAAGAAACTCATTCCCACAACTTTTCCAATTTTCAAAGAATTCCATTCCCAGAAAAGCCACTTTACAGAGAAAAAATAAAATGACTGTGGCAAATCGATTGCCAATTCAAGCAAAGATACTTTGTTTCTATTTCTCAGGATCAAATTAAAAACACTCCTCAGTAGACGCGGACACCTCTAGGGCACGTGTAAATGACCAGTTTTAAGAACGATGCTCCGAGTATTCTTAAATCTTATTTCAAAACACCAAGGATACATTATTTCATTACGCACAGTTTGGCTACGTTATACAAACAAGCTGCCATAACCAACACGTGTCTTCGGGCGGATTCTCTTCCTGGCAGGACCTACTTTATATGCGCCTAACAAATCCCATCAACAAAATTATTACAATTCTAGGAAGAAGGAACACAGAAAAAAAAAAGCAGGAAGAAATAATTTAGTTATGAAAAGTCCCTCGAAATTCGAGCGAAAAAATGAAAAAGAAAAACATGCAAATATTTTCCTTCGCAGGTCCTTGAGCCAGAAGGATGATGGGATGGATGGAATCGCTAAGTCGCTTGTTAATAAACTGAAGTGTTCAGATGGAATCGACATAAAACGTATCATCCGATGGATTAAAAATTAATCCGCAAACATTATCGGTGTTTTTTTTTTCTCCTTTTAGTGTGTGCACACTGGAAAAGCATTTTATTGTGTGGCATTGTGAAAAGAAAACAAAACAAAAAAAAAAGGATGCCATGAATAGGATTCCAATTCTGCAACACAAAACAAAAGGACGCATTTACAAACACGCATGGAAAAGAGCTTTAGCTGGATTTAGAGCCCCAATGACACGACCACTTTCAGTGATGAGTGAAAGGACGAGTTACGACGCATCCTTTTCCAGTGGACAATGCGTCAAACCGCGACCATTGTTAGTTGGTCTTTAAATTTCAGCCTCCGCTCGAAATGCAAAGCGCGCGTGTCAATAAATCTAACTAAGGCTAATGGATGCTTTCACTTAAATCATAATTGTCCTTCGACGACGACGTTCCGCACACACTGTGTGTCCTCTGTATCCTGCTGTGTTGGATTTTATTATTAATGAGTCCTGCTCGGGCCTGAGTGGATAGCAATACCTACAATTTCCTGGAGTCATCGCATGATGACAGATAATTAGTCATTGTCCGAGTTGTGTACCAGCACAGCGACGTCGCTCAAGGCAGAGAGAGCATTATTGGCTTATGTCACAATAGTCACACGACAAATATTAAATTACAAGGATAATCAAGCTCATAATGTAGTCCTGAGTTAGAGCACATTATTGGATGGAGGACCAATTAAGTGTGTCGCAATAATTAATGCAACGGTATGAATCTCTTGGTCTGCCGGGACCGCCCTCGCCTGGTTTCATCGCAATGCAGACAGTTTAACGTACAATGTGTCTTTGGAATGAAGATTGATGGTTGGGTTGCATGCTTTTGAGGTGGTCGGTTAAGTAATTTCAAAATTTATCGGTCGTGTGACATACGAGTGTGGTGTTTCCTTTCTATCGGGTCGTCGCAATCATGGGAGCTGATAGTTAAATCCTGCTCTACTCTGTGGTTGGTTGCCATGGCGGTTGGCCCGGAAGTTAAACCAAAGGAACCAAAAACCGGTGGTCAGCATGTGTCATGCCATGGTACACTTGGGTCAGAGGAGCGTGACCTACGCCAATTAGGGTTTCGCTAATGTTTTGTGTACGGACGGCTGCGCTTACCGCGGCGGTTGGCTGTCAAACAGCAGGTCTATCTCCTGCTAATTTTCGACGCGAATAGAGAGACGGAGTGGACCATTGTTGGTGAGATTTCCTATTCACAAGGAGTTTTGGCTTTTTGGGTCACCGGAGTTTGGATCGGATTGGTTTTATGGAGACAAAAACTTATGTGAATCTTTTCACGAGCTACTTCGAAAGCTACGGCAGGCAAAAAGCTTGCCGATGCCGAGATGTCTTTATAGTTTGGATTTTAATGGGACTTTTGAAATAAATAAAAAAGTGAGCAGAAAACGGCAGCCATCTTCATTAAGCCCCTTTTAGACGCTCAATTCAGTTATCAGTTTAGTTGTCAGTATAATTGTCAGTTCAGTTAAAAAAGCCAGTATATTTAGAAGTAAGTCCGGTGTTCAGTTGAGCTTTCATTTTACTTGTGAGCAGACGAAAGCAACATAGATATTGTATGTTGATTCTTTTTTCATAAAGTTGTGATAAAAATGATTACTTTTTTTCCACAAACATGGCACGATAAATTTCAATGAACCTGGTTCTCAACCAACATGCTTCTCCAACTGGCCCGATTGTTTGCTAGTTGTTTCCAATTTCGCACACCAAGTTGGCTGAAAAAAAAAAATAGGTACTCGAAAATATCGATTCACCGTCAATTGGAATTAAAATGATGATTGAACTGACAACCGAACTGAAACGTATTTACACATCAGTTTAACTGATAACTGAATTGAAAACTTATGGGAATTCCATTCAGTTTCAATTTCAGTTTCAGTTAAACGCTTCAGTTTTTGCATTTAGACATCAGTTTAACTGAAAGCTTAACTGATAGCTCAACTGAAATGATAATCTAAAAAGAGGTTTTAGATTTGTCAATTTATTTTTCAAAAAGATAATTGAACAAAAATTGAAGAACATAGAGAACAGGAAAAAAAAAACACAGCATTTCAATTGAAATTTAACGAGTTTGAACTACGAGAAATCCAGAAAAAAGGGACACAAAGCTCCTTTGGAAATTACTTAAGGTCTTTTAAATTTTTTTCTTAAAATGCAATAATTTTTCGATGATACTGTGACTTTGAATCTTTCTAAGAAAATCGCATTGGTTATTTATTTAATTCAAGTTCCCGTATACAATTCTAGTGAATATTTCCCTTCCAATAAAAAATTGTAAATAAAAAGTAGAGAGCTTCTGAAAGGATTAAAAAAAAGTGGTAGTCCTTAAACAGTATTCTGTTTGCCGCCACATGGTTTCGTTTCCTTCAAAGAAAAATAGAGAATAAAATTTCAGAATTGTATAGGGCAGGGCGCGGCTAGTTGGGGCACTTTTCTTTGAAGGCCCAGAAATACCAACCTAATCATAATACAACTATGAGCTTAACATCAATTGAAAGAATGAATAACCGCAGATGAATAATATTGTCCCAAATGCGTCAAGTCCAAGTGGCCCAAGTTGCCCCACTAGCGGGACAGAGTCTTAAAAGTGGGAAAATGAGCTCCATAAAAGACACAAGGGATAAATTTATAATGGACAATTTTATTAGAAACAAAACATTCGTTATTGCAGTTAATTCAAATCAAAATGGCGTCAAGTTCAGGTAAGCACTTCTTATGAGCTCAATTTTGACATTTTTAGAGAATGCTTCTATGCACATAATAAACATAACAGCGTGCCTTATGAAAAAACTGCGCCTTAATGTAAAACGTCCGCTTTTTCGCCACTAGAATAATGATAATAATTTAAGCTTTGTTTTTACTTTTTCACTTTAAGAACATGGTTCCTTATCTGGTGACACAATGCAACTGAAACCGATTTGACATAACTTGGTTAGTGTGTTCTTTTCATTCCTATCTGATCTTATTCGTGTAGTGCTTCCTATTCTTGAGAAATTCGGGTGACACAACGGGCCCCCGCTCTACCCTACTTATTTTCTATAATTGAATTTTGTATATTTTGCAAAAATTATTTGTGTCTTAGGTTATCGTTTGAGGCAGTGATACGAATTGGCATATGGTCGTGCAATCAAAACAGCTTAGCATTTATTTTTGGAGGTTATCAAACAACCTTTTCAATTTAAAAAAAAAAAACTTTGTTAACTTGCCGTCATCAGAAGCAGTATGGCTTGATGTTAAGTGCTGCTTTGGTTGTCTGTCCGATCTAAACTGCATCAGCATCGGACGCCTCCACAGCTCCTTACGAAGCTCCAATTGGTTTAACGGGTAACGCGGGGTCTCCTCCGCAGCATGGCATAAAAATGAGCCCAATCTGGCCTAAGTACGGCTGTGGATTCTTCTTCTGCAACCAAACCTAACCTAATTGCTTGCTACTTAAATCTTTTTATGACTTAAACTGTACTCGTATGCAAAGTCCTTGTTGTCTATGGAAAATAATTCTATTTGCGAATGTTTCTGGGAGTATGTGGAAGATTGGGGTAGCATTTCAACGATGCAAGACAATCGTAAACAGAAAGCAACATAGTAACCAGAAAAACCAAAATTTAAGGACGACTGCTTCATTCAGTATTCGCCATACCTAATAATGCAAATGAAGCGTCAGCAAAATGCAGTTGGAATGTTGGGCGTAGAAAAGAAATAACTTAAAACTTTTGAATTTCACTTGGCGTTGAAAAAAAGGAGAACGAGCGGAATAATAAAGATACAGAGTGTGATGGAAAAATGGACAATGTTGTTATTTTGGTTATTTTGTTGGTGATTATTTTCCTTTTTTGGTGCGGATGTCATTTTTGGAAAGAGAACTACAAGCAAACTCTGTCTTTGTGAATTGAACAAGCAAATTGCAGGTTGAAGAATGAGAATCTGACCCGGAAAAATTACAAGCAATTTTGAAAGCTCCACTTCTTACCAACGACTGACATTTCTTCAATGAAATTCTTTTCAATAAAGAAGTTTTACAACTCATTTAGTTCTACGACAAACGAAAAAGACGCTACGGTGGAATCGAGTCGGTTTCCTGAGGTGACACACGTTGCGAAATGCACTAAAATCCACTCTCTCGATTGGCAAAGAGTTTGATGGAATTCTTTTCATTGTTTATCTTGGCATTAAGGTGGAAGTGAAGGTGGTAGGCGTTTCTCTGACGACTCTTAAAGAAAATCGATTTATTGATGGTCCTTTAACAGGTGAGAATTGTGGAATGTGCTGAAGAGGCTCACATTTAGTCATTGTGACTAAAAATAGTTCGATTATAAGCTTGTAATTAAAATTAGAATGTTGCTCCTTGTCTGACCAAAAAGGTAACTTTCCTTCTCAAGTCAAAGCTACTTGATGCAAAAACTGTGCGATGGTTAATGGTCACTAGAGTCAATTGAAGAAAAAAAAAGAAGAACTTACAGAATCAGTTTGAGGTTAAAATTAAAAATTTTGACTGACTGATGAATCTGATGATGTAGTGGAAAATTGTTATATTTAATTTGAATTGCTTGCTTTTTATACCAATTTTCAATATACAAACACTGTTGGCACTGTCGGCTTGTACGTTCGATGAAAAATAATTAATTCTTCAGGCTTTATGTGCTTCTTCTCTAAATCTCCATAGACAGCAAGGGACAAATTGGTTTTGTTTTACATCTTTTATATTCATTTAAGTTGGCACTAGAAACCTCATTAACTTTGATAGTATTGATCGTAAAATAAAGTAAACTTGTAACTCTTTAGAACTGCTACCCGAATAAAATCCTTTCCCAATTAGACCCCCTTTCTCAAAAACATGCCTTTTTTTTTCAGTTTTTCAATGAGCACCGTCTTAACTGCGTGATTACCCTCCATTTAGTTCGAAAACGAAAAAAAAAAAATAATTAAAACTAACCAGCTGTCCCTTTTTCCAGGACCCAATTGATTTTGAATTAAACTCAACAAATAGAACAACGAGCTCCATCTCGAGCCTCAAAATAACACAGAAAAAAAAAAACGAAAAAAACTTTCAGAAAAAACTGAAAAGAAAACTTTTTCCTGGTTTCTCTTCGTTTTGCCCTGGGAAGAGAGAGGAAAAAAAAATAAAACCAAAAGAATACGTATCTCTTCCATCAGCCGGATTATTTCCCTTCTCAAGAGAAGGGACTCTGCCACTCTTGGATAACATAATCCCAATTTCGAACTTTTCGAAGGTACTTTATCTTTAGATTAATTCTACCACCACCCTCCATTGTTTCTTTTGTTTCTCATCGCACAGATCACGAGTAACCAGGACCACTTCCGCGTGATATAGGTCGAGGGAAAGAACATGCTTTCCAAACACTCCTCACACCAGGATCCGGTGAATTGGTGCATTCGTTAAGCAGTTTGCACAAAGTGGGCATAGATGGCTTGTTCGTAGACAATCCTGGAGGCACAAGCGTTCCATTTGAACGTGCTAAGTACCATCCTCAAGCCCTAGACTTCTCAATGGGCGCTCCAAGTGGCAACCACTCTTGTAAACACCAAACGTCAAGGATATGTTTTGAATTTTATATTTTTCTTTCGTAATTTCTGTTTTTCCCTGTGTGTGTGTGTGTTGTTTCTCTAATTGGAGCCACCCTGTAATTGGATTGGTACAACGGTGATGACGATGATGAAGGGTGGCACGCTGTGATGTTGATGTTGAGAAATAACTCTACAGCAGCGGCCTTATCACATCCACGGGGGTTAACCGAAGAATACATTTCCACGACTCGAAAGATAAGCCGCGAAGTACACGCACATGTCCTGGCTGTGTCTTTCTCACGCATGACGTGCGTTTCATGTGTGCGTGAATTGTTGAGGATAATTAGCATACAGAAATGTAAATAAAAAGAATTAATGTTTGCTTTCCTCACTGGTGGGTGGTTGGGATGGAGCGGAAATGATCATAAGGCGGCTTTGCTCCGGTTGCGTCTCAAGGAGGCGCACTGTGGGTTGGGGACTCGCACTACAGGGTGGCGCGACAATCTACGCAAATTTAACAACATCGCTGTGTGTTTGTGTTTTTTTGTGGTAGCAAGATTAATATGAAGTGAAAGTAAACAGCCGCTGATGGAGGAGGCGAAGGAATTCTCAGCTTCAATTAAATGAATTACGCACTTTCGAGACCTCGCGTTGCTCATTCCCCAACGAAATTCTGTTGTCAAAAAGAAGGAGCGCAAAAAAAAAAAGCCTGAAGACCGTTAATTGAGTGTATTCGGAGAAGGATACCAGTTAATGTTGAAATGCAATTAAATTAAAACGAGTGCTGAGGGATAAGTGTAATTAGGTTTGTCATACAGACGACGTATGTACTCGCTCCGTCCTCGAATTGAACAGAACGTGTCAATTCAACCCCCGAAAGTGGTAACGCGTGTTTGGTATCAGGTAACATGATCTGATAAAGTACTTTGGCTGGAGTTTTGTTTTTTTCCTTCTTTCGTCCTTTTTCTAGGGATTAATCGGCAAACGAAAAAGACGCTACGGCGAAATTGAGTCGGTTTACTAAGGTGACACACGTGGCAGATTGCACTCCACTCCACTCTCTCGATTGGCAAAGAGTTTGATGGAATTCTTTTCATTGTTTATCTTAGCATTAAGGTGGAAGGTAGGTGGTAGGCGTTTCCGTGACGACTCTTAAAGAAAATCGATTTATTGATGGTGCTTCAACAGGTGAGAATTGCTGAACAAGCTCACATTTGGTCATTGTGACTAAAAATAGTTCGACAATACGTTTGTGGCTAAAATTAGAATGTTACCCAAACAAAGTTGACCAAAAATGTAGCTTTCTTTCTTAAGTATTTTGCTGGGTAAAAGATATTCGATGCAAAAACTGTTAGTGGCCATTTAATGAACTCTAAGGATATAATTGTTTTTATTTTTACTACCTTATCCGGTGCGGAAAGAAATAATATGTTACAACATACCTGAAAGAAAAGAAAGAAAATTTATTAAAAACATTCTCTAACATGATTATAATTTGAAAAAAGGATTAAGACAAGACAAGATTATAAAGAACGCTATGTATATCGAATTTAGTTGGAAGGAAAATTGTCTAGAAGCAACGCTCAATCAATAATCTGATTACTTGGATTAACTCTACTAAGTAGGGGGACGACAAAATAAAGTGAAACAAAATAACTTTTAGAAAAGCTGTATGAACCGAAAATGTTTGAGCCAATAAACTGCTAATAAACGTAATTCGTAAGAGATATTTAATATCATCGATGAAATATTCGAAATGAGAAAAATGATGATAAAGAAAGTTTAAGCTATGCATAAAAAGAAACAACTTCTTTTTCGTAAAACTCTCGAGGAAAACATGTCGAATTAATCAAAAATCAGACTCAACAAATTTATACATTTCTCTAAAAAGAGCTCAATTAATTTTATGGACTAAGTAAGATCAACCTCAGATCAGAAAACCTCTTCTTTATTTTAAATTATGCTTTGGTTCTTTTTCTATGGCTTACTCGACAACAGTGCGGACTGGCAATGCTTTCGAAAAGCTAGCTATAGGGGCCACAATATTCGCAAACAATCCTTTGTTAGAGAAATTGTTGATACGAAACACGCACTCGTGTATTTATTTTCTTACTGCCTCAAAAGGCAGTTTCAACAACGGCCACGACAGTATGAAATGGCTTTTCTTATATTATTAAATAGCCTTCAAAAGATCATGTCGCTCATTTGACTGCTTGCAGAACAAATAATCGCATTCAGCTAAATCAAAACCAGACAACTAATGATAATAAAATGTCTTTCCACTCCCAACTTTACCTGAGAGTACAAAGAAAAAAAAATGTTTGACTTCCAAATCGCATCTCATCAAACAGATCCGTCACACACAATAAAGAACGCTTCGCCGAGATTAGATGAAAATAAATGTTGACGTGCACCCTCGCCCCCTCAAAGCTATCGCTTACATTCCCCCAGCTATCTTTTTGAAGGAAAATTAAATTTACAACTTCTTTACACAACCTTCCAATGTAATTCAACCTCCCCCACCACGATCCCTCTGACAAGATGACAAAACACATTTTCTTCCAAATAAAAACCCCATATCCATCGCCCCCCTGCGGAGAAATGTTCTAAAATGCAATTACATCCCCCTCCTTGGCAAAATCCACGGGAGACCAGGAGACAAATGTCAACACGTCCTGGCCACGCAGCAGGACAGATTTTAGATTCCATCGGGAAAATATAAGTAAAACGCCGTTTTGCCAAAAGTTTTCTAAGTAAATTTTCTCGCACTACAAATTTCCTAAAAAACTTGCTATCAATCGTCCTTCGTCCTTTCATCCCTCCGTGCGTTTAATTGCACGACGGTGGTTTGGTTTCTGGATGAAGTTTATTTTCGTTGCCACCATCCTCCGAGACAATATCAATTTCACACCATTGATAAACCCAAAAGGGAAGAGAGCAGCGCAGGACCACAGCACTAAAGGACATCCAGTACAAAGGACAAGGCGATAGCATCGGGATATGGCCAATGAAAAAAACACAAACTGCAGATTTTTCATTAAGGATTTCTTTAAGAGCGGACCACAAAAGCTGTGGCACCTTTTTCTCTGGCCCAAAAGACCGTCTACCGGGCCTCGCTATTGTGTGTGAACACCCTCGCCTCTAACAAAGGCTCTAAAATGGGACAACAGGACACGAGTGACAAAAAGCATCACCACACGTACCACATGGGGTTAAGGTACATATGGCTTGTGGGATGGCGGCGGGATAAAAAAAAAAGTCAGGGACGATATTAAATTCGGCGTTGTCCTTCAACAATATGGCTCCTGGCGGTTGGGTGTTTTGGTTAGTTTTCCCTCTTCTTTTTTTTGCTAATATTTGGTCGGGGCTTTTGTCAGGCGAGCCTTTGTTCGGATGGCTGAGTGTGTCTGGACCGGTCTTTTTTGTTCTTCTCGAAAAAGCTATCAACGTGAAGTTCACGAGATTTGTTGGAAATTTAATAAATTTCCCCCCTTAGAGGCAGACGATACGTGAATAGGAGAAGGGCTTTTGTTGTGGGAGACAATGGCCGCGGTTGTGCTTATTCTTTGGTTTCAATCGATGGCCAGATATTGCGACACTGACCAAATTGAAGCGTAGGATTATTCAAAGGAACGATCGAGTTCAGGAGTTGAATTTCAGTGAGCAGTTTATGGAGGACGTTGGCAGAATGGACAAAATGGGTGCAGAGGTAGGTAAATTGGATTTGTTTGTAGTAAAGGAATAGCTCGAAGTGATCAATAGTCGTGGTTTCCGGAGACGACATCGAGAACAGTTTGAATTCATGAAGTTATTCAAACGCTTCGCATGCATTGTACGCACAATGGTTTAAAATCACGCACGACGTAAAGGGGTTCAAGATCATTTCATGATATTTGCGAGAGGTTAAAGCTAAAATAGCCCACAGATTGAAATCACTTTATTAACCAAAAACTAAGTTCCGTCTGTCTCAGCTACTGTCTGCACGTACCCTAATTTCCTTTTCGCTGAATCAAGAACTCACAAATTTTCTGAAGTGCCTTAACATTCAACTCAGCTGAAGCTAGATATATCACTAAGCCGACCAAATATAAAAATGTTAGAGCTAGAAGTGATTTTGAATTGTACTGCCTCAATAGAGGAAATTAATTAATTACAAACAACTTTTAGATTTGCGATATTCGAAGAGAAAATAGCACCAAAGGAGTGCTTTTATAGATTTTTGCTTGGGAACAGAACAACTCCAGCAGGCATTGTTAAAACAAAACTTAAAGACGTCACAACAAAACCACCGGACTGGACTGACAAATAATACAAATTAAAACAATTAACGCATGTAGTAGACCACAGACTCAAAAATTTGAAATTCTTAATAATAGCTGCCGATATACGCATAGAAAGGGTAAACTTATGTAAAGTCAATCGAAAAGAAATAGAGATCCAGTGCGGTCGTCTTCAAATAAATATTTAAAATTTTGTGTAATGTTTTAATTAACTCTTTTTGTACTATACAAAAAAAAATCATTGGATATCAATTTTTGTATAAGTCTGAAATAAAAGTATTATAAAATTAACTAACTACAAATTAACCAAGCCGGCGTCCTATTTTTTTCCACATTTGATCTCAGAAACACTGACAGTGCTTTCCAAAAACGTCGGCTTGATGTTGAAGCTCAAAACAAAAAGTACTTTCTTTAAAGTGTCGCACTTTAAAGTGCTAAGTTGACTGATTCTAAAGATAATCCTTTAATTAAAAAAAAAAAAACTAAGAAGTGTATCAATGTCATAAATCTTAGTAGTCAATTCACGTCACATCCGCAAAGCTTTAATCCTACCCTTAAATCATTAATATAGAATGTGTAATGCGGCGTTTGCTGTATGGCACGTAGCTCAATCCTTGTGAGCCCTATGCCAATCACGTCCATATCATATTGTTTCTCATTTAAACACTCGCTATTTTCGGTAATGGCACCGCAACTTCGTTTTCGAATAAATTTTGATTTTTAACGTGGAAAGGATAAAACTTAAATTATTTATTTTTCTATTTTTCTTGTAAATTTATGCTATTGTAATTTTTAGAAAAAAAAAATAAACTTAAATTTTAATTTAAGAATAATTTATTTTGACTGCATTCTTATCTGGTGAGCCTCGTGTAAGTGAGTACAAGAGATCCTCTTATATACAATTTATTTTCATCAAAGCCATTCATCCAAAAACAGTCACAATAGTAAGTAGGCGCCATGAAAAGCGCTTTGTACTCATGGAAAAACAAGGTCCAAATAGCCTTTACGCAAATATCTTAAATGGAGCTTTAGTCGAAAATTCAATATCTTTCCAAAGCAGAAAACAAAGCCAATGATAACTGTAAAAACTGCGCAGCAAAACAAAAACAAACTCAAAATGTACGTCACAAAAGTAAGTACAGTGCTGTGCAAAAATGGATACATACTCGGCGGTCACATGTTTTTTTGTAAATAAAAAAACCTTCCATTTGACCGATTTGTTTGATTTTTATGTTATCTTCTTCCTCACTTCATCACCAAAAATATAAGATGCACCCGATTTTGATTGCATCTAAAAACCGGTAAAAATTCACAGAAGTTCATTTTGACCCCAATGTATACCTTTCTGCACGCTTAAAAAAAATGTTTATTTTGATGTGCGGGGACAGTAAGATAACTTTGGCGAAAAAAATTGATGAAGGGTTTTTATAAAGCGTCCAAAAACGAGCATTTTTTGCTATGGGCGGGGGTCTATCTCATCCCCTTTTAGGAGATATGGGCAATTTAAATTCAAATCAAAAAAAAAATCATTAAAAACGATGGCAGCACCTTTTTTTTTTCTGTTATAATTGGCGTGTGCTAAAGGGGTTTGGGTATACCCTTAAGTATTCTGTTTAAGACCCAGGTCGAAAGTGCCGAGGGAGAGATGGAAAGGAGGTACCCTGAGTTTGGAAGAGTATTCCATATTCCTACAATAAAGATCTATACAAATTTGGAAGCCCAGAAACTTGTTCTTTCATTATACATGAAAGTTAGAAAATATATGTCAATAGTTTCTAAAATATTCGCAAACTCATAATTTTGATAGAAAACAATAGAAACAAAAGTGTAGTTCAATTTTTCTTCAAAACTTTAAGTCGCAAAACTTTAAGTTAAATTAGAACCTTGCCGTCAATGCTCACGTTCATTTTGAGTCGAACACAAAAAACCGAATGGTATTCTACTTGAAAAGAAAATGAATGGGCCATATTCCCAGAAACGTCCAATGACATTTAAATTGGTTTGATTTCAATAGATTAATACATTTTTGAATTTAGGTAGAGTTTTGAATTGGCTTCGTGCTTTAGAAAGCCACCATTCGTTCTCTAAAAGCGCTGTTTGGTAGGAGTCATTATTCTGTTTGTGAATGAATAACTCTTTTAAGTCGAACTTTCAAACTTTTCTGTGCAGATTAGTCTTAAAGATGTTCAAATTACCAAAGCAGTCCATTTTCTCATCCATGGTCAAAAAATGTCCAAGTCCAGATGCTGCATTACCATATACCTTTACATAACCTCCTCCGTGTTTTACTGTATACTATTTGTTCTTGACCGCATTGATCTTCTTATTGATCTTTTGTCAAACATTATAAAGATGATTTTAATATTTAATTCTAATATTTACGGATAAAATTAAATTTACTAACTTAGGCCTTGCGATAAGTCAATTAAAAGTTCCACGTTAAGAACAAATAATACACAGTAATAAATGGAAACCTCTCCTGGATGAGGAATGTGCTCGACTAGAAATGGGATCCTCTTCAAATGTTCCAAATTCTAGTCAAGGAATAAACAGTGTTTGTATTGGTTATCAACCATGTGCTTCTGCTTCTGTTGGATTTGAAAGTACAGCCCGAGGACTCACCTACAACTGTCTTAGCTTTCGATGTGCCGAGTTCTTCGTTATAACGAGGAATAGAACTATCTCTTTTTTCTGTCCACTTGAAGTTCATTTTCGGGTTCTAAATTCTCTGATTAATTATTTGAGAAAAAAAAAAATTATTTAACAAAACAAACAAAACGAATATTCAGCTTTACAGGCCAGGCAAGGATTACACTAGTGAAATCCAATTTTGATGAAATCTGATCAATTGCTCAATCCAATTTTGTTTTTCATGGAAAATTGGCATCCATTTAGAAACGACAGACTTGTGTTTATTGCAAAAACCTTCACAGCAATTTTGTTTTCCTTGAAATAGAGTCCTAAGCAGGAATCTTAAAAATGTTGTGATTTTCATAAAGTTTTGGACCTTTTTTCCCACAATCCCACGACCAAATAAATTTTAAAAAGAAATCATCCATAAAAAATTAGGCTTCATCTATCTCTACAAAAACCAACGATAAACGTCTTCGTCGATATCTTCATTTGAACTCACGATCCACGGTACTCGAATTTTTTTATTTTGTGTACCAAAAATTTGGCACTTCGTTGATAATTTACGACTCGCTGCAGATTTTTTTTTTCCCCAAATTCCTTTCCTCATCCGAATAAAAGGATCTGCCTTAAGAGGACCTCTGTCCCACACTCATACATCATTTAGGTGCCTGTTAAGTAGTCTGCATGTCATCCCAGGTCCATACAATTCCTAACTTGTATCTCCCACTTCCGAAACTCATAAATAATTTAAGACTTCTCCCACTGCAGCCCTTTACCCAGAGAAATAAATAACTTCCCCTGTTCAGACATGACTTCTGAACCGAAATCGATTTACCCAGAACACTGCTGCTTATGACAGCAGTTTTGTCCCCTTCTCCGAAAAAAGAAAAATCAATCCTCCATTCTGCAATTTGCAATGCAAGAGCAGTCTGTGTGTGAAAAGGACCATGACAACCACATTCCGGGGGACAATCCAATCAATCAAATTAAAAATGTGACGTTGGCATAAATTTTATTCCGCTGCTCAATGATTCGAGCAGCACCGCAGTCCGAAACGAAACATTTAATCCTCACAAATTAGATTTCCCGTCCGTCCAACTCGAAACAATGTGGACAATAATGACCCCACCCCATGGGCGAATTGATTCTCTGCCGTTGCTGATATATTACGTTAGATTGCCGAGGCGAATTCGGTCAATCAATTTAAATGGCCCGCCCCCACCACCTGCGCCTAATCCTTCATCATCTTAAAAAGGACTTCCGATTTCTTTTTCCTTTCAAAGATTTATTTGCGCACTGCACACCCGTTCGTCATTACGCGCCTCAATTTCAACATCCTTCCGGGAACAAAAAAAGGATAACACGTGTTCTCGAGTCCGCAATTTATCCCGTGCCATCAGAAACAGTGGCGGGAATTGCTACATTAGCCCCGAATGCGGTGAATCCTTCCTTAATTCAAAATTATCTGCCCAAACGCAAAGCCGTAAGCGTTCATTACCGCAACACCTCATCCTTGCGGTGTCCTTAATTCGTTTAAAATGATGAGTCCAACTTCAGCGTCCCCCCACACCGAGACGACAGCGATGATGGCCCGCAATCAGTGGTCTAATGTCGTGCAAAATGATATTTTCATTGTAATCCGCAGAGAGCTCGCCCTGAATAGCCGGCAATTTATGCCTCAATTAAGGTGGCCCGGGTCCTTTGTGGCCCAAGACCAAGGAGCAGGGCAACCTTCTACAACATTAGAAGGAGATCTAACTCATTTGACCGTTGCCATCCATCACAAGAAAGTTTTGCTTTAGTTGTGGCGGACCAAAGGAGCCAAAAAGGAAACCATCATGGTAATTTGAGCCGTAAATTGTATCTATACACACTCTCCTTTCTGTCGAGGTCAGCTCGCCCGCTAGAGAGTGGAAAGAGTTCCAGTTTTGGTGCGGGGAAGGATAAACGTACAATTAGAGTGTTATTTACTTCCGGTAGAGCTGCCGGACAAAAGGATTTCATAATAGAAGATGTAATTAGGCCTGATGCGTGAGCCATTACTGCGACTGTATTATTCTCATATTTCGGCCAGAAATACATTTTGACTCGTCTCCGTGCGGGCGGTGGGTGGTAACAATGACACAGCAGGGAAGTTCTGGCCAGCTCTCTCGCCAGGACGAGACCGCATGATATAACGATGACGACTTTGGGGCCTGATTATCTTGGCCGGGTAACGATGATGGCCTAATTGGGCACATTAGTGAATTAGCTGGGGAGGGGGTTGGAGTGCGGGCACTAAGAGCGTGATGTGTTACCTAATTGCCCAAATGATCGAGGGGTACGACCGCCTACACACTTAGCCGCTTAAATGCCACCGAGTGCGGGCAGGTGTTGAGGGCATTAAAAGGTGAGCCTCTGAGTACCTCGATCGCATGCAACGTGACACATTCATCACGGAGTGTTTGCTAAGGTGGCAATTCTGTGTAAACTTTGAACCAATTTGAGTTTCCTGTGAAGCTGAAATGTTCTCACGTCAAGAAGTGTTCTCTCCCGATGGGTTTTCCTGTTTGGAGAGGAGTTTTAAGTGGAGCAAGTCGTCAGCTAAGAGAGAGTAATCCTTAATCCTTGTTCGCTTGCGTGACATTTGGCAGATACCAATGATTTTGTTTCACATGTGTATTTCTCTCAAATCCCGTCAACCCTTGTCTGCTTTGCCACAAATGCACGCCATCTTCCATCTACTAGTAAAGTTATTCAGAGGTATACTTCGACGGATACAAAAATGGTACATACCTACCGAATGTCAAAGCAATCAAATTTGCGAAATATAATTATTTAAAATTTCAAATTTCCATTAGGCTTTCAGATAAAAAGAGCAAGGAACAGGGTTGGTCTTTTTGAAAATTTATTCTCGCCCATCAACTGTCTGTTTTTAATCATACTGATATACGAGTAAGGCTTTCCAATAAAAGGTGTTATTTTGAATAGGCCACTATTTCAGTAGATGTCACTTTTGAAGTTGTAATTTTTTAACTTTTGACAAGTAGAAACTACGCCATTAATAAAAATGGCACGACGCATGATTCAACAATGCAGTGAAATTATTAAAATTAACTATAAACATGGTGAAAATTTGGCAGAGACGATTAGTAAAACTAAAACACTTTTGGGTCGTCGTGAAGCAACTTGTCGAACCGCAAAACAGAAATTGGTGGTGATAATTCGTTGGGACAAGTTAGTGATGTGAAAAATAAAACACGTGCACGTCGCTCAAGAACAACTGAGAGTATTGCTGCTGCAGCCCAAAGTGTTGAAGAAAACCCAGGTTTGTTCATTCCTCGTCGTTCTTGAATTGGGCATTCCACAAACGTCGTTACACCATATTTTGCAAAAGGACTTGGTTCTTAAGGTTTATAAAGTTCAGTTAACACAAGAACTCAAGCCGGACGATTATCAACAATGTCGTCTTTCCTGATTGGGTCATTGAAATGCATGAAAATGATCCGGAATTTCATCGAAAAATCATCTTGGCTGATGAGACCCATTTCCACCTAGGTGGCTACGTCGAATTGTCGCATCTGTGGCTCAGAAAACCCAAGATTTATTGTTGAAAAGCCTCTCCATGCTCATCGTCTAACCGTTTGGTGTGGTTTATGGTCCGGCGGGATCTTTGGACCTTACTTTTTCGAAAATAAGGCTGGAGCAACAGTTATGATGAATGGATTGCGCTATCGAGAGATGTTTAATGATTTTTATGCCCGGAATTGGATGGTATTAATCTGGACAACGATTACTTTTAACAAGACGGCGCTACGTGCCACACAAGCAACGAAACCATCGATCTTTTACAGGAAAAGTTTCTGGACCGTGTTATCTCTCGAAGGGGTGATCACAATTCGCCACCGAGATCTTGTGATTTAACACCTTGCGACTTCTTTCTTTGGAGCTTCGTGAAAGATAAGGTCTATGCCAACTGCGCAGCGTCGATTCCAGATCTCAAAGATCGAATTCTTGAAGCTATTAAGGGCATACAGCAGCCACTTTGAGTGGCGCAACAACCCACGAAGGGCCAGAGCCTAGCTTTTCGAGCCTCCACTGTGTTGTGCACGTAATAATTTTGACACATGTGGAGGGGACCTACAGTTTATTGCTGGTTCCGGAAAGCTTTTCGTGACAGAAGTACTCCAGGAGGATTTCGATTTGGTGATGAAAAATTTCATGAAAAGGATACGGTTGTGTAAGCATAGCCGAGGCGGCCATTTGACTGATGTTGTTTTCCATTATTAATGGCATATCTTCCTCTTTATATTTAAGTAAACATCCGATCATTTATTATTCAAAAAATGTCATTTTTCTTTGAATATCAAAATAACATCTCTTATTGGAAAATCCTGTATTATAAGCCCTAAAGTCCCTTACCAGCCTCCAAACTCGGGTCAAGAATTAGTTAACTCCGTAGAAAAAATTTAACATATACGAACAATTCTCGGTTAACACCTTCTAGTAATCGAAATATTTGCCAGATAAATTTCTAAATTCTTGGAACAGAACTCAAAACACACTGAGTATCGTGAATTTCGCCTTTATTCAAACTCTTAGAAAAACAATTGTGGTGGAAATCATGAACACCAAGTTAAAGGCGATAAAATAAATTCTGATTTAAAATTGAAGAAATTACATTTAAAAACATCCTGCATGTTTCGAACATTGGCGAAGTGGATTTTATTTACTAAAATATGCTCTGATCAGGCGATAAATTCGACAGCCCAGCGTTTTTTATAAATACCACACACGAAGTACTTTTCTACTTCTTCTGGAATAAAGATAACGAAGAGTTACAACAAGTGGTTTTTTATCACCGTCCTCTTCCTTTCCCTTGCAAAGTGAAAGCAATATCAACTTCATAGTTTCTTCGGAAACAATCATAGATTATCAATCATAAAACAATCATAATCATTTGTGTATCAATCACTTAAAATCAGTGCAAACGTGTCTCAACTGTTTTCGATGAAATTTTTACCCCAAAGGATATAGCCACTTGCTTTAATGTCACCCTGAACGATTTCGAGTAGGAAACAATTTCTTTTTATATTTTTAGAGCATTTGTGACATTATTTACAAAATACGAAAACGATGCTATAAGACTTTTGTTTTTTCGAAATATAATTCAAAAAACGTGCGTTGTTAAAATTTTTGCATCGAACAATTGGACCTGGCTTTGTAGATTCTTCAAATGCTACAAATCTTTTGACGAAACTTTATGCCGTGTGAACTGCCTTTCAACCTCAGAGTTAAAGTCACACCTCACACTCAGACTCCTCAGACAGAAGAACTTTAAATCAGTCAAGACTTAGAAATCGTTTTAAAGCACCCACCGATGTCCCGCATTTCATTACATCCTCCTCAACGAAGCCCCATCAGCACAGTATCTGTCCTCGGCAGTCCTGGGATCCTCCGCTTTTGCGTAGTTCCTCCTCCGTGTCGTGTACTCGTCGACAGGGAAAAGCGCACTTCAACATTTTATCTGATTTACTTCTCGGATATGAGATATGTGCTCAAAGAATTCGTTTTGTCGTGTCTCACACACATGAGCGAGATACTCAGAGATAGATAAGTAAAATAATTCTCAGAAAATTGTATTGTATCTGCGTGTCTTTTACGTGTAATGAGATTACTCTTCCGCTGCTTCTGTCGTGGCATGCCTCCCCGTTTAATTAGCTGATTTCATTTAATGGATTCTTTTTCTTTGGTTATTCAGAAAAATCAGTTTCAATGATTGGCTGACATGGAATTGAATCAATTACGAACTTAAATCCAATGAAAACAGATTAAAAACGATCAAAAGTGTATTCCTGGTCGTCCTTTGGATCCTGGAAATTACGTGAACCATCTCATCCCTGGGAAGATGTCGAAGATTGCACCTCGACAAGTGCATTCCAACCAAAGGATGAGGTGGAAGTTATTGAATGAAAGTGAGGACGCTTTGCCGAACTGTGTTGGAGAACAATTGAAAGGATTTCGGTGGTGGTGTGCACGTATCGAAGGATACGGAAACGTGTGTCGATGAGTTGAGAAAATGCAGGGATCCGAAACCACTGAACGTTGTCGGGCAAAGTGGGACACTGAAAATGCATTCGATGAGATTGCTCGGAAAATTCACTTGAGCCTTAACCGCTTTTCGTGTGATGAGAACCTATTTTGCGTGCAGCGTGAAACATTCTGTGTTAGGAGTGAATGAAATGTGCTTCATTTACAGAGATTGGAAGGAATGCCGAAAATCTTCCCTTTTGTTGGGAGTGAGATATGAGAGTGTGCCAGTCATGGGCATGAAATGAATCCTTGCAATATTGAATGGAAAGCAATTCAATTGTTATCGAATTGAAAGAGGCCACCTGCATGGTTTCACCACGTGGCTATAAATCTTGCACCGAAGACATTTTCTGAAATCACAGACTCTGATAATTCGAAATTCGGAACAAAGCTTATTCTGTTATTATGATAGCTCAGCAAATAGGACGGAATGAAGTATTAATTGAAAGCCATTAAACTGAGGATTCATGTTGCCAGAGGAGTTCTTTTTTGTAACTTTGAGACACTTTTAGACTACCCTCCGATGTGGATTATCCAACTTTGGCCGGATTTTAGGTTAGTTTTTAGGTTACTAAAAGTCATTTCGATAATTTTATTAACCTTTTTTTCTTTTCTTTTTACTTGAAACCATCAATTTCTTATTTGTTTTTACGGACTTTTAATTATTTTCTTGGTCCTTTTAGTATTATATCGTACAGTTTTGTTATTTTTATTGAATATTCACAATCTTTTCAAGTGCGTCTCCATTCTTTTACTAGATTTTATTCCTTTTTGTTTATTTCCCCCTTATTTTATATAACTTCTACTGCCTTTTAAGTAAACATTTTAACGTTAAGAAAACAACTTCAAGTCCAAACGATGTTAAATCAAGTACCTGCTTTAAAAATCGCCCCTTTAACATGCCATACAATACTCGACAACGTGATCCTCATTTATTCAGCTATGAAAGCCATAAATACTCGTAATTGATTCTGAACTTCAGGAGGCAAATCTTACGACCAACTATCAAAGAAAATCTTCTTTTTGACACCTGAAAAATTCAATGCAACTACTCAAGTCCTTTTTGTGCGAGAAACTTCACCTCGAACCAAAGGAAAAAAAAAACTCTCTTCACAAAATTCCTTCAAGCTCAACCCCAAGAGCGTCCTTAAACGCTCTAAATCACTTATTTTCCTGAGGATACTTCTCCCTCCAACGAACTGCAGAAAAAATTCCATTACAGATGAAATATGCCATCAAAATAAGAACACTCGCAAAGATCAGACCCTCGAACGGTCGATAGAGAAGCAATGGATTATTAACCAGTTCTTTACTCGAAGAAAAATAAAAAGAAAAAAAGTGAAAACTCCATCCAAAGCTCTACTGTTATGCGACTACATCTTTCAACGATTTATCATGTCTTCCTTTCCTCCGTTCCGTACTCTATTCCAAAATCCTTTTAAAGTTTTGCAGTTCATTGGTTTGTATTCAAAGGACCTCCTCAACGTCCTTCGAGCTGAGCAACTCAACTGTCGGAAAATAAGTGTGAACACGACCGAAAAACGCGAAAACTCCTCGAAGACATGCACAACACACAGTGACAAGAGTGTGGACACAAAACGAGCTGCATGTTCAGGTGGGATAACACGATTTGTGGAAATGGCATCAAATTGTGGACAAACAGCTTTGGAGAAAATCCTCTGCAGTAAGATGCATGGAAACGGGCACTTCATGGATTTGCATGAATTTATTTATTTGCAAACGAGAGTTTTTAAGGACACAAACCGTGCCAAAAGTGCTGAGTTACATGCACACAAGGATTCATTCGATAGAGAGACCACAAAACGAGAACACGAAGGACATTCCAGAGGAAGAGGTCTCTCGTCGTTGAACTTTATAAGCTTCATCAAAATGCTTGAAATTAGTTTCTGCCACGTGGTGATATCGAACAGCAAACAGCCGAACTCAGAAACCACACGTTTGTGATGATGAACAACGAACATTTAATCTTCTCCCAGGATTCCGAGGAGCTGGGTTTTAATTAATCTTCGTTCAGCTTAATTGGAGCAGCAGGCCGGTGGGCGATGGGTAGGTGTGGTGAGATGGGAGAAGAGAAATCAATCAATCGACGGAGTAAGTTAAAAAGTAATAAATATCAAGGATATCGCTGGTTGACTGTGAAATCGATAAAAAGGAAATGGAAAAAAATTAATTTCGCCACGAGTCTGTCATCATTTTCGAAGGCCATTAGATGGGAGGTTTTAAAGTAGTTCTCGATGAAATTTAGTGCAGTGATTGGGAGTTAGTTTTTTGCCAATCGATCCACATGTGAAGCAGTTGATTTACGACTAAATTCAATTTGCAAAATTGAAAACAACTTTAGAGCTGAACATTTATGAATTATTATTGCATCGATTTTAAGGTACTGGGGTTATTTTTATTGCACCTACGACTTCTAATTTGAAGGCAATACAAAACATCTTCGTTACTATAAAATGTCTAGGGCGCAGAAAGCTAATGGCGATTGCAAGTTGTTGTCGCTTTAATTTAACCCGAATTGTGGTGTAATTATTTTTTGACATGATCCTTTCTTGATTTTAGCGGGTTGAGTGGACGACAAATACAACAATATTCTATTGTTCTTCTGAGTCACGCTAGCTCAATAAGGACTAACACACCATCGAAATTCGTTGAATTAAAGTCTCGGCCAAATCTAAGCTAGGTGGAACGGTCAAACTGAAGATTTAGCTATAACTTTTAAATAAAACGCTAATTAATGTTGATTTCCATTATTCATTCTTTTTTATTCTCTGTAAATTTCTTGTTTTATAAATATTTTGCGTAGTTGGGAATTAAATGCACAGCACTAAAATCCATCTCACGTACTACAAAAGGAGCCCCATTCACAGTAGATAGTTGTTAAAATCTACTTAAACAAGGAAACCACTGGAGAAAAAAAATTAATTGAGGTAAAACTTGACAAGCATTTGTATCGATGATTGTTGTAAAAAACTTAAGCTACATTTTTTTCCGGGACAGACAAAATGAAGTATATTTTGTGTTGCCGATTTCGCTTTCAAATTGAAATATGTCTTAAATATTGAATTGCGTCGTTTTTGCTCTTAACGATTTGGAAAAATTTGTTGCTTTCTTATGTTGTTTTAACAATGATTAATTTATTTGATTTTTTTTGACACGTACATATTTAAAATCCTGACTTGACAAAATCAAACTACCTGAATTGTTTTGAAGACTAAAAACATAATCATCTGCTTCGAACAAGTTTCCCACAATCCGACTATCATTATAGTGTAAGGTCACCAACTAAAACGCAACGCGTGTTTATTTTTTGGCCGCTTTATTGCAACTGCTCGTCTTTTATTTCATTTACAATTCATTAAGGCTAACATAAATTACTTATCGTAGCAATCGCTAACTTAACTAAAGCTATGATCATTCGATATCATATGATTATGCTTTATAAAATTAAAACAATGATTGTGTGGCTGCATCTAAAGTGTGCACCGGGTGTAGCGATTTTCAGGTTATTTAATTTACTTTTCATTTTGTTTAGAAAATGATCTCATACAATAGTGTCAATCTAAAACTATTGTGATGAGTTATTTTTCAAAAAATATGGAAGCAAAAGAAGGCAAATATTGCAACCCTAATCTGGTTTTGCGTAAAAGTTCGACATCTATACGAGCATCATGAAACACGCTACGATTGTTTCTATAAAAATGTAGAACCTAAGTACATATCCGGAACACAAAAAGAACACTCACAATACATGCATTTTTTAGTGAACAACTGCATCAAAAGTTTAATACTTACTCGCAATATAAACACGTAAAAGAAACAACTTTTAGGAAGCAAGAAACTTCGGAGTAATTGTCATGAATTACGAGCTGCTTAGTGAAATAGGAAAATCTGTCTTGCGGAAAGAACTTTTTGCTGTCAATTCTTTGGACGTCAAATTTTGAGCAGTTTTTTGTCATCATGGAACGATGAAGAACAAAATGCCGAACAACTGCACGTATTTAAAGTTCGTGCAGTGTCGAACATAACAGTGTAACATTTAAAGTGATCCTAGTCATAATTTAATGTTCTTTAACAGTTGCAAATTTTCGGCCTGCATTCTTCTAAGAACAGCTGTATTGAGTATAAGTAATCTTCTACTCATGCAATTGCATGTGCTCTTTTTTCAAAATTAAACTTGCCCGAACATTTTACTACCGCTTGCTTTTTTGAAGGAGAAAAGGAAAAATTTAAACATTGCTAATTTTCGATCCGAATTATGTGAATAAGTATGCGAAGGATTTTGGGAATAGAAATTGATGGGCATTGGCATTAAATTATTTTGCAAACACAAAAAAAAACATATCTTGAAAATGTAAGTAAATGACTGTCTCTTGTAATCCTTTTACTGCATTTTCTTTCTAATATAAAACAAAATTTTGTGGCGCCGTAGTATTTTTTCAACTTTTTGCATAGTCTTTGGCTACATAGTTGCATACTTTTAAACAAGAAACAAACGGCTAATCGTCCGCAGCATGCAATTAGTTCAAGAATCATTCCGACGCGTAGCGATATCATAACATTCTTTTTATAATTTTTTTTTTTAACTCCCGATTTGCATTACATCTGTCCTTGAACATTCAGTAATTGATTGTGGAGCATTTGAGGGATTAATTAAGTTATAAGACCAATGTGTTATACAACACAGATTTTATAATAAAGAGAAAAATAAGAGCACAGCTGGAGTTGGCAAGCGAAGCTAGCAGGGGCTTGCCCCTAGTAATCTAAAAAAATCCTTAATGGAAAATGTTTAATCTCCGAACAGATCTACAAAAAGTCAACACCGCCAGGGATGTTCTACAGACGCAATCGCTGTCAACTGTCAACACTTTAAGCTCAACGAATTATGAAAAGATTAAGATGTTGTTTTTAATGCCCTGAAGCACATTTTACTTAAAAGCAAATACGAAAATTTGCCATTTGTTTTTGCATGTCCTCGAAACCACCTTAAGGTAATTATAAGAGAGAATTAACAGAAATGAAATGGTTGCTGTTTAAATATGATGCTTCTGAAAGAGATTGAAGGCAAAAAAAAAACGACAGAGTAACTTTAAAACTTTTCTTTGAGAGAAGATGTCAAAAGACGCAATTTCAATAGACAAAAACACATCTAACTTCCGACTGCTGATCTGTTTTCCTTTTTTTTTTCTAAAAGCAAACACACATCAGATTTTTTTGTGTCGCATCATCTTCCCAGTCCTCTGAAAGCCCTACCCACTCGCCTCAAAATCGCAGCAATCAGATTTCTTCTCGAAATCGCATCAAAAGGTAAATCAATGACGACACATCATACATAAACCCAACAAAAACGACGAGAAAAACTCACAGCCCTCCGTAAGACCCACCCCACACATACTCAATCCCAAGAAGATTCTCTCCCGTCCCAATTCAATACGCCCTATCGCCCCACTTTGAATAAAACATGTAATCTAAAAAAAAACCCTTTTCCATTCAGATTTCCTATTAAGGACCTCAGCGCCTTAGTAATACAATTTGCAGCAAACTTCCCCCCGGCAAAAAAAAACACCCGTCATTTCCCCTGTCTACCTGCCTCCGAATCTACATTTTTCATTTTCATAACTTCCACGCAACTAACTTCACCCCAACCACCGACAGCACGGCACGACAAGGAACGGCACGCTCCCCGAATACACAAAACGCAACCCAATTCCGAAGGACCTGCTGCTGACAATATGATTTCCCGCTTCAACATCCAAGATCTTAATCTGGTGGAGTCTTAAAATTAATCGACTTGTTTGCTTGTATCCCCCTACTCGATATAAATATCTCCATGTCACTACCTTATCAGATAAGAACCCACATCAAACATGCGGAGCAAGCACCTTTCTCATGTGCCTTCCAAGCCCACCCCACTCGCTTAGTATTCAGCACACGGAAAGGATAACGCGTTGACACCTTCTGCAGTCTGCAGGTGGCCGAATAGAAAAATCGAGGATGTAAAAAAACACCATATGCTTCATTGATTCGGGTCCAAATTTGGAAGGAGTAAGGACAATTATTGTAGCCACATGACGGTGCATCAAGAGTCCTGTGCGACTGCACCGCCAAAGTATAATCTGTCAATGTCACTTAGATGTCACATCCGATTTAAGTCTCCACAACCACCATCTTTGTTTTGGGCCAAAGTACGAGAGAAAACAGCCATCCAAGGATATTACCACACTGTCCCGGCTCTGCTTTGACGTTTCGATTCGGAATTCAATTGCTGGCAACTCGCTGCGATTGTGGGCAATGTTGAAATGTTATTATCCTTGTACGGTGGCATTACCAGGATATTCCCTCGTGTGTGCGCATGCATGCGAGGCAAATCAACTTAAGTTTGGCGAAGTGAAATTATCATATAAATTGAAATATGCAGTAGATTACACGGGAATTCAAATGTACGCAAATACTGTCACAGAACGACATCGTTCGTATTTACTTAAGGATGTGAGACAGAGGTGTGTGTGGAACTGTGTCTCTACATGCGACCAGGGAGGTGACACAGGCTGAGTGACAGGGAATGGGACAATCGTTTCTTGGAAAAATTGAACTTGGAAATGAAGTGGAAATGAATAAGTAGACTCTTTTAGTGCTACGGAGAAAATGAAATTAGTTCGCAAATGGCTATAGAGTTGTCTTTGACAGACATATGGAAAAGAAAGTAAAAATCTCAATAAAAAAAAAAAAAAAAAAACAAGAATCGAGTCATTGGAACTACATATATTCCATTGTTTTTAATGCTAAACTTACCAGGCCAGTAATTTCATTTTAAAATTTTTACTGCATGTAACGTGCCATGAATTTTGTAATTAAAAAATCATTCTTTTGTATGACAATATGATTTTATTAATTCAAAAGTAAATAAAGACTGGAAATCACAAATGAGCCAATGCAGATACCCAACTTCTAGTTCTCTTGCCCCTTGATTTTATTTGACAGCGTTTTTTTATAACATTTTGTGTCTGTGAATACGTGTGGGAGCTCTGAACAACAAATCAAACAAATTTGCGTAAAAATTATGAGCTAGTGTTCGGTGCTTCCTGAATTACTGTCAAAATGCCTCCTGTATTTCAGCTACATTCGTGAATTACTGTCAAATTCATCGGTGGGCAGGGAGAAATAGCAGCTGCTCAGATGGGTGTCTATATTGGGTAGTCTGTGCTGGAAATCTAACTAAGAAGACCAATAATTTTGACTGGTTTTGCTAGAAATGGGCATATTAAAAATGTGGTAAATCTAGTTTTGAAGTCTCCAACGTATACCTCAACGTATACCTACGACAATGTCTTGCTGCTCTAGGCCTTAAGCAAATCATGGATGGGAATATGTTGAGATGACTTTTATTGGAGAAAAGAACAGTATTCATTTTCTATCATTTGTCTTGATTAATGTTCAAGCTGGCCATCAATTGGTGACTCTTAAGACGTTCCTGGACGCCTTGCGACACTCTTTCGCATCGCCTCTTTGCTTCACCTTTTCTTTGCTTTGCTTTATTGTGATAGCGAAAAATTAAAAAGTTCAAAAAGTAGATTAATTTTTTATTCCTTTTATTAGGTGTACAACTTTGCTTCCACCGTTTTTTTCCCCGAAATTTGAGGCTTTATTGAAATAATCTTCTTAAACATTTATGATTCGTTTTGCGTTTGATTCGATTGCGTTTGACACAAGTCTTGATCGAGAAATGCTTCCAATTCTGCATTTTCAAAAACCTTCCAAACTTCTACCGCCATGCCGGTCTTCGACGTCGAAATCACCGTTCTTGAAGCGTTGAAACCACTCTCGGCACGTTCTATCACTAAAAGCGGCCTCACCATAGGTATTTGAGAGCATTCGATGAGCCTCAGCCTCAGATTTTTTTATATTATAGCAAAAAATTAAAACTTCCTGCAAATGACGAGAATTTAGCTCGTAAGCTGACGTCTTTAATCGAGAATAACTTTATGATGCAGACATAAATCGACTAATATTTCCATGGCCTTATGTTTACAAATGCCTAAGCTTATTGCATGGCATCTACGATCTATATATTTCGACTATCACTTGCCGCCACAGCCATCTATTGCAAGACGGTGGAAGCAAAGTTACATTTCTAATATATTACGCCAAAAAATCCTCACTCAGCTAGAACTATGGAAAAAGACCTACTATTTCTTTCAACATACGAACTCCTGCTAACTTTATTTTAAGGACGCAATGCTGTAACACTTTTCTTCTACCGTTCCACTATGATCAGTAGCAGCCCTTTCTGTCTTAACAGTCCTGCATCATTTTTTTGTTTGCTTAATTGACCTAATTAGAGCAGAGACTAAAAAAAGACCAATGAGCTTTTACTCTTCAGGGCTAATAGAAAGAATAAGAATGTATCGCTACAAGAGTCAAGTCAAAATTATAGTGGGAAGAAATAAACTTCTTCTTTTGCGGGCACTACAGTCCGGGGTGTACCTGGGCCTCAGCCGACATGCCTCGCCATCTTGGGCACTAGAAATAAAATATTCGGATATGTAGAAGGCGACAGCCGTACGGACAGACACTGAAGTGATTCCATAAGGGTTTCGTATGTATTCCTTTGAAACGAAACCTTAAAAAAGGTAAAACTTTCACCAAGAATCTTAATCAGAAATTAAGATTCTATAGAAGTTATGGAAAAGTCAGCTTCTACACCCTGATCAGAGTTTGAATTCCTAAATTAGCTGCTACAGCAGACTCCTACAAATTTGAAACACGCAAAATCATTCAGTCACTGTACCAACTCAATAATTTCATCATCATCTTCTTGACCGCGTGATTCACTACTCAATATTTTATGGTTCAAAAATTTCAGAGTTTCATTTCGATCCGCATTACAATTTACAAAAGCGAGTGGCACAATAGTGTTGGAGGTACCACATCAGTAAAAATAGAATACGATTTGGAAATGTACATGGACTGAAAATTGGCTCATCATTGTGAATGCATCTACGAACAGTTCTTCTTCCATGATAAAAATCTGGTGACAAAAAGTAGATGCAAATATTTCATTAAACAAAGTAAAACAATAAGTTTTAATCGCCCATAGCATTATTTTTTTGTCCACAACCATTGACGAGCATATTGGATCCCTAACTGTGGACAGACTTATTGTTTGGATTTTCTAGTTCTCAAATTTGCCAAACATCCAGGGCCCATACTCTCTATTGCGATTCTAATATGAAATCGTTTGAGATCGCAAAATTGACACTCCGTTGCTCTAATGGCGAAGACAAATTTTCTAAAATCAGATGATCTAACGTTGTCAATTTGAATATTCGTTTATTTTCGTAAAAACGAAACTCTGTATTGCGTGTTTTAATGTCTAATCCGTTTGTATTCTCATTTTATTATTCGATTGTGTTTTAGTTATCGAACGAGGACATAAACAAGAAAGACAGATTCCCATGTGTAATGCGATCTATTTAAATTTGTGGCAATTTAGTGACCTCAGGTAGTTTAGTGACCTCAACACATTGAATGCCACGCCATTTATGAACAAACTTAGTGCCGATCACGGGTGACCTCCATAGCATTCAACGTGTTAATGACAAATCACCTTAGCCACTATCTCAACTACTTCTAACAACTTTTACTAATGATCCAAGTCGCGCACTAACAGCCAAATTATAGTGAACGACAAGATAAACATTTTACAGTAAAGGTTTGTCTCTTTGTCTGAGCTAAAAAAAAAAATGTAAATGTCGTTTACGATAAATTTTGTTTTCTCTGCTAATTTTAATTGAAATGCTTTATTGAAAAACCAATGATGCAGAAAGACGCACAATCGAATAAACTATCGAACTGCATCATTCACACATTTTTGTTTAAGATATCACTTACGATAATTTGGCTGATAGAATGCGATGTATTCTCAACATATCCAACATTATCACGGAAGTAATAATAATAATTGGTAATGGAGGACCAGTGCCAAAGTTTGTCGCAAGAACTGTAAGCTTTCTGTTTTAAATTTGGCACGAAAACGAAGTCTAATACTGTCTGAATAATTTTAGTAGCACGATTCGACAGCAAACGACCTCTTTTTCTGTCGTATTTCAACAAGTTACTTGATGCAGCAGTTGCTACTGGAATAGCAGCCAAATTCACTGAAGAAAGTAAAAAGCACTAAAAAAGTAAAAATTAAAGTCCGTAGTCTATACACGGTGTTAGGCATGGTATGATATGGAGCCATGTGGTTAACAAAGAAGATGGGAGCCTGGATTTTATATGTGGAATTTTGACGAGTTTCGAGATTCCTAATATTTTGCGCTATAATTGAATCCAAAACGACATCAATTCAAAAATGCATCGGTTATTTTCTTCGAACAATAACAGGACAAGTTGATGAAACGAATGGGTTATTTCGCTCACAATATAAAGTGTGTTTTTGACGTCAATTTTGGTGTTTTTTTCCTGAATAAATGCAGTAATTCTTATTTTCAGGCAGGATTTTCTGCTCTATATATAACATTTCATTAAAACCTTTCAGCTTAACATGAAATTATCCAAAAATTGAGTGTGCAAATACTTCTTTTAGTCATTGTATGCCAAATAAAAAGCCACAGCGCTGTACATCGCTGTAAGTGATTTCTTTTAAGTCTAGTTTTTTCGAGGTATTAGGGAACTGAGTAAACTTCTTTCACCAGATCGAGTAATTACAGAATTGAGCACTCGTTGACATAATAGAATTATTAACGTTTTGAAGCTAACTTTTTCACTAACAAAATGGTGTGCTTCAGCGCAATGATACTTTTGACGTGCACAAATTATGACTCTTTTTAGTTCTAGATTAGATAGCATTCTCCTGCGGAATCAAATTGTATAGAGCTGAGACTAACTTTCCATTCCTAGACGTTTTTTTTTTTTCACGACTAATGCCTTAATGAAATTTTAGATTTAAATTTGTTCTGCAAACAGTGAACATAACTGATTCTCATTAGACGTGCTCAAAAGGCTTTCGCCCAAATCCGCGAATCCTTGGTGACGATTGAAAATCTTTAGCAGAAACTATCAAAACCACTCTCAAGTTAATCCCCGCTTAAGAGCCTCAATAAGCTTACTCCTCAATCCATCTCAGTAAAGCTTCCCGAAATCATAACCTCAATCGAGATCCTGAGTGATTCTAATCCTGCCGCCTACACTGTCCTGCCATCCGTACTCCATCTTCCATCCGTGACTACTTTCGTTAAACTTGCAAATTTGTGTGCGGCACTGTCAGGAGAGTAATTTCATATTTTCACACTCGAAAAAATTCCCATTCACTCCCCCCACCCATTCACCCAATAAAAAGGACACCCACCATGACAAATCGAGAGCGCAGAGTGGAAGAGCTCCTCTGCATCATCCATTTTTTCTATTACCTCCCCTCAAAGACTACAGAGTTCCTGTATGGCGGTTACTCGTGGCGGAAGACACAAGAGTCCTCGAAGGAGAGTGATAAGACAATGGCATTTGGCATCGGGTGTAATCCTCCACAATTTGCTGATGATGATGAGAAGTAATATCGGATTAGTGCGCAAAAGGAAAATAATAAAAGGAATATCCTGAAACCATCATCTTTCTCTCCTTCTCGGTCTCCAGCTCGCTGGCGCTTTATTAAATTCGATTCAAGATAGGAGAGAAAGGAAAAAAAAAAAGAATAATTTCGATTTCGTCCTTCGTCCTTGGTCTTGGCGTCTTTGTCTTGGTCTTTGGATTTTCTTAACCGTTGAGTGAGTGTATTGAAAAATAAAAAATCTCCTCCCCCCGTTCAAAGATTTATCAACTTTTCCTTCGATTTCAGGACTTTCTTCGTTCTCTGTTCGCCGTCCCACTCGTCGTCGTCATCCTCTCAGAAAATCAATTGTGGGGAACGTTTGTTTTTTGGGAAAACGGATTTCGTCCAGGACCCGGAGCAAAAAAAAAAAATTTAAATATTTGAAAAAGTTGCAAATCTAATTTAATACTTTTTTTTTGTGAAATTATATTTTCAAAGTAAATTGACAGGTTGCTTAAACGAAACCGTTCTCCTTTATTTTGATTGGAAATTCAATATTTAGGCCCTGTCCGTGTCCTTTCTTAAGGACACAGCTGGTCAGCTCTCAGATTTTTATGCGTTCACCTTCCGGTTCGGCTTCGACGTAATGAAACCCACCTGGCTAATAGGACAGGTAACCCACCGATAGTTTGTGCCGCAAACACCCTTTTGCGTTTATTATTTACAAAAGGATGCGGAGATTTTTATGGATTTTAATTTAATACGTGCACGACTCGTCGCTACAAATTAACTCATCCCTCGCGTTTGTCTTTTTTTTTCTGTCAAATTTATTATGTAAAATAGTTTTTGGTAAAATTGCACGTGATCCGGGACGGTCGCGCGGTTGCTAATCGTAATGAGCCGGATGAGTTTCGGGGGATAAATTTTATACGTTAGTCTGTTAAATATTTACGGGATACTTTTATTGTGAGCATGCATATTTCAAAATGCAATCAATTCGCTGAGTTGTAGATAGAATTTTAAATGAGCATTGTGTTGTGTTTTTCTAGCTCAGTGAATTGAATGGAATCGGGAACGGTGTGTGTGTGTGTGAGGTTGTTTTTTGATTCAAAGTATGGTTTTTGTTTAAATTCAATTACAATTGATTAGAATGAAATATTGACGGCGGTTAACCAGGGGGTTGGATGAGCCTGTAGGGGAATTTCATAGAAAAGCAATAATGACGCTGAGGGGTGCATGGGTGTTTGCTGGTCAACGCACTCCCGGGGTTTGTTTGAAATTTGCTGCGTTTTTAATTTTCTTTTAGATGTATGTATGCTACCACAGCTTTTTAACGAATAATTCAATTTGCAGCGTTGTTTGTTTGCTCTTTCGTAACCATTGTGTTAAGCAGCCATGATTTTTTTATGTGCTTTAAAGTTCCTATGATATATTTTGAAGAGTCTGATGAAAAGCCTTTAAGCTCAGGCGCACCATTAACGTGATAATCCCCCCGAACTCTGGGGATTCTCAGTGTTAAAAGAACAAATTTAATAATGATAAAATAAATTTGAGTACTAACTTTCCTATAATTAGATTAAAGAACAATTTTTAGTAGCAAATATCAAACAACAGATAGTGCAACGCATGAATTTATCATTCGCTGAATTGTACCACCAACTTCAAAACGGAATCTAATTTTTTCAAGAGGTTCTTCAACTTTTAAAACAAAATTTGAAGTCCAAGCCATTATTGATTTATTCAAAGAACCATCCAAAGACAAACTTCCGAATTTTTCTAAAATATAAATCTCGATGTGTCCGTGACTTTTTGAACTTCTCTCACAGTTCATTAAAAATCAAAATGGCTCTTCTTAACTATCATCTGTTAGAGGACTAAAATTAAATAATGAGCAAACTTCTTCATTGGATTTCTGTGTCATTTATTTAAAAAAAAAATAGGGTCAAGTGTGAATCGAATTAAATTTATACTACTTGGCTTCTGTTCGTAGATTTAGAACTCTATAAAATAACTTGAAACGTTTTTTGTATACATTGAACTCGTGAAAAAAAACGTGACATTTTCCCGTACAGAATTCATCTAATGGTCTTAAAGCATGAAAATTAATTTAGTTAAATTCAATATGCTCAATTAATACAAAAATATTTTGTACTTTTTCTTATGCAATCGTAGTCGGTGAAAAACTTCTTTGAATTCTAGTTGAAAAATTGAATCGTGTGGTTGTGATTAGTCTCTTTTGAAATCAACTTAATTCCAGTAATAAATTTACGCAGAGATCCTAATTAGAGAGGAGGTGCAATATTTGAACCAGAAAAAACGAAATTAGTAAAATCTGGCTGAAACAGAAAAGCAGGTTTACTTTGTTGGCGTCAACTTAGCGATTGCTAAGACACTGGAAATAGGAGTTTGCTTCATTCTTCGACTTCGGCGAAAAAAGCGACAAAATAAACATTTTACAGGGGAGGTTGTTTTTTTTTTGTTTTTTGTCTGACAAGGAGAGTGCACGAACTTGGGGTCACCGATTTTGATGAAATTTGGCATAGTGATAGCTCCCCTATGGGACATTAATTTCCCAAAGTCAGAGAATGCAATACTCCCCATTTTCCGAGAAAAACGCCCCCAAAGTTTTTCCAATCGCTTCATATACTAAAAAAGACACGCCGAAATTCAAAGTGGCAGTAGCCTAGTGGGAGTGTAAATGTCGCTAACGATAAATTTTGTTTTCCTTGTTATTTATAACCGGAATGCTTTATTAAAAAACCAATAATAAAGATAGACCCACAATCGCATAAACTATCGCTTACGATAATTTGGCGCGATATGTATTCTTCGATTCAGCACGTTTTAGAAATGTTTAATTTGGTTGCATTTAAGCAGCACAAAGTACATATTGAAATCTATAATTTAATTTAGCCTGATATTTTTAGAAGCCCATACAACACGGTTGGGAAAATATTTTAATACAATTGACTAGCAATGCCTACCCCGACAATAAGCACAGCTGATGTATATGTATATTAATGTTGTTGGACTTTTGCAATAACCTCATCCGCTTTTTCATAAACGGACGTTCAGAGCGTTATTTATTTTCCACATCAAAACTACCACTAGAGCGAACCATTTATGTACGGCAGATAATAAAGTTACCTTCACCTCATGGCAAAAATATTGGTTGTGCTGTGTTCTCTTGTTCGTTGCAATATCATAATATTGTAGAATATATCGCATTTTTTTCTTTCTCCTCTTTTTGTTTTTATTTTCAAATGCAAACAAATTTCCATCCACTGCACCAAGGCAACGTTCAATTGTCGACAATTTTTGTCACCAACTACATATTCTAAAACTAAAAGAAGACATTTTAAGTATTAGAAATTAACCCTAAACTGCGCAGTGTAGCAGACCTCAATTCAAACTACTTTCATAAACTATGGATCACAATTTTACTCTGTTTAGCCTTGTAGATGATCTGTTTCATATATTTTGAAGGTAATAATCATGTCCATTTACGTAGACTAATTGTTTTTATCTACTATTTTTCTGGTATTTGCAGCCATAAATTATATGAGAAAACATTTTTTTAAGTAAAAAACTGTAGGGTTAAGGAAAATAATGCGATGTTTATCTTTTTTCAACACTTTTACCAAACTATTTAAAAAATGTTGGAGGTTGAATTGAACCCACTTTTCGGTTTCCGATCAAGCCGAAATTTTGCGTACACATTTAATTTGTATGACAATGCATTGTTAGCTAAGCGACGCCACTCTGAATCGAATATGGCGGACTCCCAAAAATGGTGGACTTGTTTTTTTCCATGCATTTCTGGCATATTTTTTTATTGATTAACTATCACTGTTTATATTGCTTGTTTAACGTAGCTACGACAACAAATTTTTAGGAACTGAACTTAAGCTATTATATTTTAAGCTTATTCGGTTTCACGTTCATTCACGGGTCCCATTCATGTTAAAGGAAATAGAAATATTTAGTTTATTCCCAATAAACAAAATCAAAAAAGTTAAGCCATTGGAAACACCAACTAAAAAAAAAGACAGATTAGAAAAACAAAAACGAAAGAGTAACAAAAACAAAAGAGTAATAAAAACACCAAAGTTTGTCCGGCAGACAGTAAAAAACAAATAATTACAAAACTATTAAAAATGAAAAGAGAAATTTGACTGATTCATGAATCAATAATACCTATGTTGCAGTTATTTTAATACTGTAACATTTTATTTTCTATGATAAAAGAAAATTGCGACACCGAAATAATTTGTGGACTAATTCCACAGTTTCAGTGCAGTCAACACCAGAGGCACAATCTTTCAAAAGTCCGTGCAACTACTCGCGTATGCCGATGACATTGACATAATTGGCAGAACACAGCGAGCTGTCTGTGAGGCATTCGCGAGCATTGAAGAAGAAGCGGCGAAGATGGGTCTAGCGGTCAACGAAGGAAAAACGAAGTACATGCTGTCATCAAGGAAGGACACCCAACACCGACGCCTTGGACAAAGCGTCAATATGGACAGATATAACTTCGAGGTAGTCAGGGACTTTGTCTACCTGGGCTCCGCGGTTAACTCGAGAAACGACACCACCTTGGAGATCAAGCGAAGAGTGACTCTTGCCAATCGCTGTTTCTTTGGGCTGAGAAGGCAATTGAGTAGTAAAGCCCTCTCTCGGACAACCAAGCTAACATTATATAAGACCCTGATCGTCCCAGTCCTCCTCTATGGCGCAGAGGCATTATCAAAAAACCGGTCAAGTGTGAGTTTTACTCACCCGCCGAGGGTTTCGTTCGCAAACAGATTAGTAGTTTAGACTTAATATAAGTCTAAGAAATCAACAAACTAAAATAGTCAAATCAAATTAAATTCACTGTTCATTCACTAAAATTCTTTCGTTTCGAAGGAAACTGAACAAAAGAAAATCCTTTCCCATTTGCTGATCGCGCCAGCCGTGTGAAAATTGCTTTGGTGCATTTAGGGGATGAAATGCCGCAAGCGACACTGAGACTGCCGTCAGTTCATCGTTTTTTGCGATGACTGATTCGATTTAAATCCTTAATATCTCGAAAAATTGTATGAAAATAATTTTTTGTACACAATATTTTATTGTTCCTTCACTGAGATCTACAAAATGGCGTTTTCGGATCTTCAAAACTCGAATGTTGTTGTTTTTCGGTTTTTGGCCAATATCTCGAAAACTATTAAAGCCAGAGTGCTCAAACCAATTTTAACACAAAGATTACATCAAGATCTACATTCTAGATTTTTTTCAGATTTTTAGACACACTGGTGTGGCAATGCGAGGGGGGGGGGACGCCTTTTTTTCGACTTTGAAGCTTAATATCTCGAAAACTTAACTTCCAAATGAAAAGTTCAAAATGAAAACTCTATTTCATTTTGCAAGACCTATCCGATGGTACCTCACTTAATATATTGCCGTGAATTTTTTTTCAAAAAAAGTTAGTAATTAATTTATTTTAGTATGAGCAAAAAATCATACACGATTTCTGGATAATTTTTGGGTATTGCGATGAGTTGCCCCATAACTCCAATTTTTTTCAGATTTTTTGGTCAAATATTTTAGAAAGTAAGGTGGGGGACACGGTACACAAGTCAGTTTCCGGCAATTTGTTGGTTAATAACTTCTTACCAATAAGAGTGAGGGGGTTACCATAGTACAACTTTTTGATCTAGCTATCATCCTCTTTCCAACGATATCCATATCAAGGAACTAGTAAAAGAAATTTATTTTTCAAATTTAGTATTGGTACTAAGCTTTTTGCTAGTACAAAATGTTCTTAAAATTTTTTTCCTGAACTTTCTTTGGGCAAGTGAAATACGTCGTTTAGCGAAGTTTTATTTCTAAATTCTTAGTGGTTCGCCAATTACCGGGGTTAAGGCCTAATGACAGACAGACAGACATTTTCATAATCAGGGCACCGCCCCCTTTCCAATGACACCCATATCGACCATCAAAGTTAGTAAACGTTTTTTCGGGCGTTAGTATTAGTACTAACTTTTTCTTTAATCTGCGACTAATTCCAAAAAGGGTGCATGATTTATTTTTGGGTTGCCTAGATACACCTTCAGTCCAAATTTCATCCCTTAACTACAAAGGACTTATAAGTTATAGTCAAATATGTAAAAGGCGACAGACAGACAGACAGACACCGAAGTGATTCCATAAGGGTTTCGTTATTCCATTGGAACGAAACCCTAAAAAGGATGAGGACCTGCTAGGTTGTTTCGAGAGAAAGATCCTTCGCGTGATCTTCGGACCTGTCTGCGTAGATGGCGAGTGGAGAAGGAGATTGCAAAACAGACAAGTGTATTCTGTACAATACTTATTTTATTATAGTTTATTTTTTGCTTAAAATACAGGATTTGGTAATGTACATTTTACATTAGAAATTTGGCACATTTGTACTTTGCTACTAGGAAATACAATGTTTTATAAAGATTAAAAAAGTGAACAAAAGAATAACTTGTAACTGGAATAAAAACGATTATTTTTTCTTAATTTATTTAAAAAAAAATAAGAGGCAAGTCGCCTATGCAAAAAGTAAAAAAAAAATTTCCGACATAAAAAAATTATTTTATAATAGAGAGAAAACAGCGTAGTGAGGTTTGGCGGGCGTAGTGAGCAGCGGGCTTGCCCCTAGTATAAAATAATTTAAAGCTTAAGAAAAGCTAAAAAAAACAGACTTTATTCACCCACTGAAAATTGAAAAATAATTTTAATTAATTTATCATTTCTTGTATGTCCAATAATTAAATTAAAGAGCATGGAACGTATTTTGGTTGTTTGTACTTTCAATGGAACAACAGATTTTCACACTTTTTTATTTAGTATTTTTTTTTTCGATTTTTAGTGCACGATCAAAGCGTGTTTTTTAGTTTTGAAAACTATAATTTCTGTCGGTGTAGCTCAATTTGTGTACAATGGACAAACGAAGAACTCCAAATATAACCTCTGGTTCACCTTCTGAGACATCGGTTTGACTTTCTTTGTGCCAAATTCGCAAAAGAATCTCAAACTTTATCTTTAGGGTTTCATTTCAAGGGAATAAAGAAATCCTTATAAATCACTTTCGTGTCTGTCAGTCTGTCTGTCGACTTTTTACTTTTCGACTTCTTTTTTGTTTTTTTTTTTTTGTAAAATGAACACGAAGAAATTAACGTTATTCGAGTGTGTTTCCAACTTCCTTAATCCTTCCGCCTTCTTCCGCCTTCCACAATTTAATTCCCCAATTTCTTAGAAGTTACTAAATGCCAAGTAAAGTGATACTGACTGAAATCAAAAACAGCTTTGCCTCTTGAATGGAACTCCATAAATGGAGATTCAAAACTTCGAGTCAAGCATAACGAATAACGAAAAATATTTTTAATTTAAACTTTTCTTTCATTTATAAACTCAGCGATTTTGCGGTCCCTCCCCAGCGAAGTATTGAGTCGCAACATTTTACAAAACGCTCACCACACTACCTTGAATTTCCGACAAAATTCACTTTAATAGACCTTCACAAGATTCATAGCCTTTTCTTAAGAACCAAGTTTGACGTCCTTCACCTAAATATGGCTAAATGTATTTGAAGCCTTCCTAAGATTATATCAAACCACGTCATTACATCGATCAACATGCTCTCAAGAGAAGGTCAATAGCCAAATCAAGACCGTAACGTTTGTAAGGTACGATGTGCAACCATCACTTCACTTTGATCGTAATGAGAACGTTCGCCAATCCAATTCATCTCCCCAACAGTCCGCCCAAAATCATTTAACTTATACGCAAATCCATTCAAACATTTTCAAAGATCTGAATTCCGCTCAGACATTGATTAATCACTACCCCTGAAGTACCAAACGCCGCAGTCTTGTCTCTGGATAATTTATAACTCCTTATATCTTTAATTGGGGCAGAAAATATGTAAATTATTTGTCAATGGGCGTAATATCGATTCGTCCGTGTAAACTAAGATGATGCCACAGCACGAAGTGTAAGCAATTTCAAGGATATCTCTCTGCCTGTAACTGAAATAGTTAAACAGTCAGCAATTAAATGTCGAGTGGAGGTTACAGGATTAAATTTGGAGGGCTTGTGTAGTCCCACCCAAACGAAGAAGATTTCCATCAAAGCAATTTCAACACACTCCCATGTGAATGTGCCCTACGCGTGTGTGCGGAAGGGCATTAGGATATTCGGGAAATATATTGAGATGAGAGAGATTGTTGGTAAAGAAGCCATTTACAAGGCTCTTGGACAGGTGCCGATGTGTATTGGGAATGAGGCTGGCCATTCGGCTAATCAGAGCTCAGAGAGAGAGAGATAAGGAATCTTATTAGGGCCCGGAATAAATGTTGGATGACAAATAAATATTAGGATCTAGTCCTCTAATTGCAAGGACCAGAACTGAGTCTGTGCTTGTCTGTGAGTTTAGTGCAAAGTCCTCTTTAATTGGACTTTATGATATTGAATGTGTGATGCAGCTGACGGCATGGAAGCAAATTAGATTTCACTCGACTTCACAACGAACGAGGCTTGTTACCGACGTGCAAGCGAAATTAAGTTGCTGCTGTTTGTATGTTCTCTCGCAGATATAGTGTCGACTGGAGTTTGGAAATAGACCGAGCATTAATTCTGTGCAGCATTCAATCAAAATCAGAGGATTGATTCTGTTAGGCTGTTGCTTTTGCACCAAATGTCATGCTGCGATTTTTTCGCAGGGAGTTTTGGTTCTTTTGGTTCACTCACATTTTGGATAGAACATCGGGACCTCAAGCAAGATTTTGTTTTTTTGTTCTTATGGTTCGCTTGCTATTTTTGGTAGGAGGTGTGGACCCCAAAAAAGGTTTTTATTTCTTACACCTAAGCCCTGTTCGATTTGATTCAATGGTCTGATATACTTGGTAGCATTTGACTGCTTGCAAATTATTATTATTCACCATCTTTTTACACTTTCTGAGTGAATGACGGATATAACCTACAAACTTAAACCTACACGGCGTGTTTTTTTTTTACTGAGAAAAAATATTTTCTTATTTGTTTTATTTATTTATTTATTATTTATTAACAGGTATTTTAAATTACAAGCTAATATGGAAAGCCGTGTCTGCTAGCACCTTCATCTCTTTTCTTACTTAATTTATGGCTGCAAATACCAAAATAATAATAAAAAAAAAACAATTAGCCTATGTAAATTGGCATAATTATTCCCTTCAAAACATATGAAGCAGATCATCTACAAAGCTTAACAGAGTACAATTATGATCCATAATTTATGAAAGAAGTTAGAATTAAGTTGTTTCAGATTTGCTACACTGCTAAATGTTGCGCAAAAGTTAGGTAGCTTTTATTAAGCCAATTAATCGGGTCGAGATAAAAATTATTGTTTTTTTAAGTCAGACAAAATTACACGCATTGAATCAAATTTCATTAAAATCTGTTTTTAGTCTTGAGAATAAGCACGGAGAACTTTGTGGGACATGACAGGAATAAAAGTCTCAGAAACAAACCTTAACCTCAATATTTCTTCTTTTAAGCTCCTTAAACGTTATTCAACATGAGTACGATAACTTGGGCGCCAAAAAATGATAACGGTATTTTGTAGAGGGGTTAAAACCAAACAATTTTTGTTATAAGACGGCGGGGAGCTATCTCGTCCCGTTTAGAACTAGAGGCATAGTAAAAAAAAAAAATGCTTGTTTTTGACCTCTCTACAAAAAACTCACAATTTTTCGGCGCCAAAGTTAGCGTAACCTCTCCCGCCACAGAAAAATTGTATACATAATTTTCCGAATGAACAAGACACAAATTTTGAAGCACAGCAAATTCAAAAACTATAGAAAACATTATCATGGATTTGGCAGATCGCACAAAGCAGTGCTAAGAAACTTTCTGTGATAAAATTTGCATTGGAAATTTCTAGATCTCCTGAGTCACTCTTTTTCACGACAATTTATGTGATTTTCGCATGGGATTCTGTAGATAATAAGATTGCTTCTGCATCTGGTTAAATATTGCATTTTTCGAAAATGTTAAATATGAACATTCCTTGGAAGGCGAATACACGGCGTCTTGAAGAACCCCACGATGCCAAAAAAAATCGCAAAAAAAGCTTTATATATAATAAAATATTCACAAAATAAGGATGTGAGAAGAAGACCAGTTAGATAATTGTCCGACATGTATGCTCAATCCCTAAACACGATCCTCCTAATCCGTTTCGATGGAAACCTTTTGTCATGTACAGTCCCTCGAAACCCAACAACGTACAAAAATATCGCTTTCACAAGAATTTTTTAACAAAATGCGATAAATCCCACCCAAAAAACATTCCGAGAATTCATCAAAGAACACACCACACCCGCTGCACGGTGTAAACAACTTAAACATGTTGCATTCAGGCAACTTAAGGATAACGATTTTCTTCCACGAAAATCCATGGTAATACCCTGACAAAGAATATTATCAATAAATAAAAATATCTCATCCTCCCACCCACCCAATCCATTCGTGTGTCCTTGGAATCCTTTTAAATCTTCGCCCCACCTTCACCCACTGGTCTGACAAGGATACATATTTGAAACACCCACCACTACCACCACCAAAAAAAATTGACTACATAATTTCCATTTCACATTCTATTGTTACAGAACATTCCGTTTGTGGGGAGTTATCCCGGTCCATAACTTGTTTTGATTGCCTCCGCTTTTCCACAGGAGATGGAATGTGTTCAAACGAACCAACAAAAAGAAAGCAAAAAAAGGAAGCAAAAACTCCTGTTTGATTATTATGATGGGGAAATATAAATTTCCCTAACTTTGCCGTTTGCTGAAAATCAAAATACCCATCCGCCCACCACCTCCACCGGCAGACAGTTGTGGAAATGAATGCCCTTCTATTAAAGGACATCAATCCGGAAATCTCCCGCCCCACCGCCGTTCGCTCCATCGACTCGAAAGTCAACTTAGCCATGGGGAATCCTGCAGAAGTGGAACAATCATTTTGAGCACTTTGAATGATAAGTCAGATATTGCAATGAATTATCAGAACGTGAATGATGACATAATGCCATGGAAAAGTGCCAGGGAATGACTGTAATTGTGAACACACCGTGAAGTGATCGAAAATCAGGACGAAAACAGGACAAACACCACTTTATTGTCGGTGGGTGGTTAAATGTAATCGTACATCCACAGGAGAATCAATGTTTGAACAATCAATTAACTGTAAGAAAAGCGTAGCAACAAGGACCTGCGATGCATTTACAGATTTGCTCCCCTTAACACACATTCACAATAGCAAAAATGATAAATACCATTTTTTTTTTTGTCCCGATTCAATGCAGGAAATAAATTATGAGGGCGCCCCTTCAGTGGGAAGCTTATCTCTTCCTCTTTCCTCAAAAAAAAGGATACTTTCAATGGAGGAGGGGAGATAAAATATTATTACCGTCAATAAAAAAAAAAGGACTTTCCGAGAACGAGAGGAAGAGATTGTGAAGCATTGACTTTTTTGCATTATGGATTTTGAAGACTGTCAGGATCTGTCGGGACTTGTATGGATATTTTATCTTTCCTTTGTGGTCTCTCTCTCTCCTTCTCTGTGTGTATGGCAAAAGGATATTGACGACTGAATTCGATAGATGGAGTTTTTAACAGAGATTGATTATTCACTGCGATCAATGTCCGTCTCGAAGAGGAGCAAAACTCAAAAAAAGGAACCCATGAGCAATGGAAAAATGAGCAAACATCAAAGCAGAGTCGGGTGTTGTGCATCCTTTTTAATCGGCCATTTTGATTCTCATAATATTTTTTATTTGTGAAAGCTTTTACCGAGAAAGAGCTGAAGAAAATCGATTCAAGAATCTCTAGTGAAATTCAATCGCACCCTTTGGACATAAGGAGCCATGTTTTTATGGCAAGCAAAGACTCTTACAGATTGTAATATAATAATCCGTTTAACGAGAACGGAAAAGAGAGACAGAGTGAAGATAAAAGAAAACTCTTCTCGTTGGTAAATTATTAAAATATTTTTTTCAAAGAATAACCTGGACGTCGAACATGGCATCAGACACCTTCGACTTTCTCCCTCTGGTACCGTGGAAGGGAAAAAAATAGGAAACTTTGTAAAAGTTATGTTTTGAGATGTAGGCAATGCACTTTGTGTTAAAGGAGCAAAAAAGTTAACGGAAGAGAAGGGTCTTCCGTAGAACTTTGCTTCGCAAAGTATCAGCTAGAATGACTTTTATTGCTGTTTTATGAAGATGCACGTGATCAAGGGCTTACGAAATCGCTAAGACAGTCGGGATTTTTTACTGCTCATCTATTGAAACATCATTACCTCTTAGTTTAGATTGCGAATAGTTCTTGAACGAGGATATTTCTGACACGTGGACATTTTTTTGTACAACGATTTGAAGTTGTTGTTTTTGGGTGTCAAAACTTTGGTTTCTTGGAAACTTTTTGTCGACAAATGACTGATCCAATGACTTGAAAACTGCAAGCAATCGAATACGTTTTGATGATGGACAAGAAGTTCCTATCAACATTTTTGATGGCAATCAATTTTCAACTCTGACGAAAACCTCAAATTGTTGTCATTGTTCAAACTTGCAAATGGCTGGTGGTTTAACTGTCAAAAATTTATAGTTCTTAGAAAGTGATGAACAATGTACAGCGGCGAGCAAAATAATAGCAGTGCAGCATCAATTTTAATATTATTATGAATATTTTGAAACACTGTATAAACAGTGGATTGCGTTTAATTGCGACACATCAGGCAATATTTGTTTGCCCCTTTTTAGCGGCTGTTCAGATAAAGCGTTGTTAGCGCAGTGGTATCGTTCTACACCAAATGCACAACTCCCCGAAGCATCACATCAGCAAAAGCTATGTTAGGATGAAAACTTAGATTACCGCTTAATCTACTTCAGCCTTCATCTAATGAGAAGGGGAAAAGGAATAGGCAAATGAAAAATAAGTTCATTCGACGTCGTGGTTCTAAAAATAAAGATTTTCAAGCAAACCAAAAGTTCTACGCGTAATTTTGGTTCTGCTTATCTGAATTTTGTAAATTATGTCTTATTGAATTCAGAAAAATGAAATTGAATTGAAATTTTAAGTAACCCACACAATTTTTATTTGCAATGACGAAGGATAGTTCAAAATGTCCTTTTTGGCACGTATCCTTGAATATCTCAAAAAATTGAGTTTTAATTTTTCTAATTTTTTTATATGTTGGAAAACAGTATTTCACCCATCTTCACTCCAAATTTGAGATCTCGATTAGTTTGACCAAAAAATATTTTTTAAAGAAAATCTAAATATTTTGACACATATTTGGTGGTATTGCTCGTATCTGGCAATACATCATTTGAAAGGTCTTGACATAACCTACAAAACGACGCTATGCATGATTAGTTTGGATACAAGCTCTGTAGCGCTTTGTACATAGCCGGAAAATTCAAAAGACAAAAAGGCGGAAGAAAGACATTTGACAACCTAATGTATTATTTATTTGTTTTAATGAAGGAAAACTAAAATAAGTCATAAAAAGTTGAAAAATATTCAGATTCTTACAAAAAAATATTTTTTTCTTTAAAAAAAAATGTGAATATAAAGGGGACAAAATAATAAGACGACTAAAAAATGTGGGGAATCCATAGTTATTATGTATGTTACTTACGAAACGTGTATGTGACTTACGAAACGATCACTTCTGTCACAAAACGATAAAAGTCTGATCCAAGAAAATTAAATTGAATTCATAATAAACATAAATTCTTACGACAGTTCTTTCGATGGTTTTTTAAAGTGAGTTAATTTTCTTTTTAAATTAACCCCCGGTTTTCTTAAATTTGTCTTCTATTTAAATTTTTCTGCTAAGCAAAGACCAGTAAAGTTCAGTCGACTGTACTACTGATGGGTCTATAAGATTCGACGAAATTCGATAAACTTAAACGAACCGTAAGAATGGTTGAGTTCTCATTCTCTCAAAACATCTCTCCAAGTCTTAAACATATTTTGCACCCCATAGACCCTCAGTTCTTGGAAAAGTACACCCACCATCGGTCGGTCACCTGCCGTTCAATCGAATTAATAATATCATTGAATCTTATTTGAAGACCTCTTAAATTTACCAGCCTTAAATCCTCTTAATTTCCTATTCACCCTCAAACTCAATTCCCCGTCCATTGACCCACTTACTCAAATTTATTTCAAAACTCGAAGCCATTCAACAGTTCTAACCACCCGCTTATTTTTGATTTCGAACTTCCCTTCCTCTCCACTTCCTTGTTTTTGTGTCGACGTGAAATTACACAACCCGCAACATTATTCTCATACATCCGCCCAATTCATCGTCATGGCGCCGTACCGATAAAAAAAAAAGAAAATATGAAAGAATAACTTCACAGAAAAATCCTTCGAGTCTATAGTTTAAGGATATTTCCCCCTCATAGAAAATCAATAACCAATTCGTTCCTCCTACCCCCATCCACTCGATATCCTTCGACAAAGGAACGATCGGAAAACAAACTCACCTCACTGCCAACTCTCTATGAACTTCAATCAAGGACCTCTTCAGCACTCAATTTAATGGAACAGAACCAGCAACGGAGCTTGACACATACACTTGAGAGGAAAGTGCACATCGAAGGCGTTCGAATGGATGGTTATTGAGGACCTACGTCCTTGTGTGTGGGCGTGATGTGTTTCACTCTCATTCTAATAAACTAATTAGTCCCTCGGAGAGTGGGGGAGGAAGACCAACAGCAAGACGTGGCGCAATCTTAATTTGCCACGCTCCTTACTTTCCTTCACCGCACCACCTGCACCTGCACCTACACAAATCGGCTCCAGCGTATGCGCCACTGAATGCACCACATGCCTTGAATGCATCCGAGTACTGCTATTGCAATTAACTTGTGACCCCAGGAAGGAGTGAGCTTTTTTAATCTTTCCTCCATTTATACAGAAAATAATTACACAAAAAGGAAAACATCCCCGCCCCTGAGCACCGACACAATGTGGGAACCAGGTACAGCGCAACGCAACAATACCCGACGTGATAGGAAGCCCACAAGGATGTGCGAATTCGTGTGGAAAAATGACAAAAGCCTCTGGAGCAACTCGCGGGAGCAAGCGTGGGTGGCGTGGGAGGCTTCCCTCTAAATGCACATCGGTGGGTGGGCGTGAAGTCTTAAAGTCTTCATCGCCCCTTAGTGGCACCTTCTCCTGAGCATCGTTGATAAATTGCAAGAAAAACACCGAGACGTGCTGGTGTGGCGCAACATCCAAATTATGCTCCTCATAATGTGCAGTAAGGATACCGTGCGTTCAAGGCGGTGCAACGGGGACGAAGTGTGCATTCAAATTCCTGGAAAAAAATGTGAGAGAAGGAAAAACTTTTACGATGGGGACGAGGGAAACTGCAGCAATTCGAATTGATTGCACTGGCTGAGCTGAAAGGATAACGCCGATGAATGAAGCGAGTCCTCGGGTAGGCTTCAATACGAGTTCTGTAAATTGGAAAATTAATTTAACAGTTTCGCTTTTTGTAAACCTGCCTTTGGGGTGAATGGACGGAATAAAGGACTTAGACGTGGGTGAAGCTTGCAATTCTAGTGAATAGTGGGGAAGCGTTTAGAACAAGGATGTGAATTAATTGAACTGCAGTTGTGAGAATTTCGGCGAAACTTTGAGGTTAATGAACGTTTAGGACAGACAAAAAAAAGTCGGCATGAAGAGATTCGGAAAAAAGTGAGGGCCTTTCTGAATGGAAAAGCTTTTCAAATGATTTCATGAGTGGATGTTATGTTCTTGACTCATATGTATGAACATGAGGCATGCTTCTTTTTTTGCTTGTATACTTTCTATTTAAAAAATTAATTGAATGGAAGTGAATTCAAATTCTGTCTTTCTCTGAAGAGTTCACACATTTTTCACGATTTTGATTGTTTTAGACTTTTAGAACTCAAATGTTGTGGTTTGTGGTCTTTTGGAAAACTACAGTAGCTCAAAATCTGCAATATAATGCTCAAGACTTTTGCTTTTCTTTTTCTTCTTCATCCCCGGTGTTCGATCGTCTACCCAAAATAATTATGGCAGATTTTATGAAAACGGCAAGAGGATAAATTCTGCTGTTCTGAAAACATTGAGTAAACCAGAACAGCCATAAAAAAGATTTATTAAAAACTTCCCCAAATTGAGTTTTTAAAAGAAAGGAAGATTAATTTAAAGAAATTTTTAGGTTCATCTGCGTCTGCCGACAAATTGTTGAATTTTCTAGAAAATCAGTGAAATAGAAACTGAGTTGAATTTGAAGAAATAAAAAAAGTTTTTCTTTTAATTTCATAGAGTCTGAAGAAGAGAGGAAAAATATTATTGTGGTTCTACCTTAACAAGATCAACAATGAAATCAGTGGAAAACGAATGGAGGACTGTACGGAAGATTCACAAAAAAAGTTTTCCTTGTTTCAAGAGAATAATCGTTTAAAGTAGATATATTTTAGCTGAGTGCTGAAAGGATACGTGCTTGAAGATTCGAATTGTCGCTGGTCAAAGAAAATTGTTGACTCTTTAAAAAAAATTAAGGGCATTAAGGTTTCTGGAACGGTTCTGGAAAACATTTTTAGAATAAGTTGGGTTAAGGCATTGGAGTTGGTTGCTCTCTAGTTTTGAATATGTTCAACAAATTTGTTCAAATCTGCCCCAACTGTTCCAACGGCTTAGTATTTCTCATAATTTTTTTCATGTTTTTTTATACATTCATTCAAAACCTTACATTATATTGGGCGGCGGAAGAGCCCGAGCTTTTACACACAACTAAAAAACGAAATAAATGTAATAAAATATCTCCCTTCCGCCTTTTTGTGTTTTGAATTCTCCGGCTATGTACAAAGCGCTACAGAGCTCGTATCTGGCAATACATCATTTGAAAGGTCTTGACATAACCTACAAAACGACGCTATGCATGATTAGTTTGGATACGAGCTCTGTAGCGCTTTATTCATAGCCGGAAAATTCAAAAGAAAATGCGGAAGGGAGATATTTGACAACCTAATATTACCTCTATAAAAAGCACTTTTCACCTCTAAATCCGAGGCACACCTGAGAGCATCAAGGAAAGTCAATGACGTTAACGAATATTACTATGCCGAGTCAAAATATTCAATTAGTTTAGAAAAAAATTATAACTTAAAATTGTATTGGCCATGTTCAAATGTGCTCCACTCTCCCCTACATGCTGAAAATAAAAAGTAGCTCTTAGACACGAGAATTTTTTCCTGAAATTGACATTCAAAGTTATATGAAATCGCACGAAATAACAATGTTTTGAATTCAAAAATAAATACGCTCTACATCTTTCTCTCAACTTTTATCCATACCACCAATTCCAAAGCCATGGCATTAAAACACACTTTTGCCCAGCAAAATCACATCAAAGCTTCTACCGGGTGTGTTATTTTCTCGGCCTTCAGTTCTTCCCACCTTCATGGAAAATCGGCTTTTGCAGGAGTTTGAAAACAAAAATATTTGCTTTGCAATTCTTCAAATTCACTTGTTACTCGTCCAGATGGTGGTCTTTTGGCCTTTGGTAGGAAGAAACATCGATTTCTAAGCCAGCAATTCAGACGCAATTTTTCTTCCACTTGTGTCTTCAGCTGAATGGAGATGATGTAATTTACCTTTGATGTTGTTTTCTTCGTACAATACTCGAAAATTTCCACAAAATTCATTTGAAAAAGTTCTCCAGCAAGCCAGTCGTGGGTTTTAAAAGAATGTCATTAAAATGGTCACGAGTGGGTGGACACGAGTCCAACAATCCACATGTGTGTAGTGATTTCAAGACGAATTTCGAGGTATTCGAAATGAATTGTTTTTGACGATTTAGATTTTCCCAGAACTTCAATTTAAAATGACTTCGGTGCGATAAGAGGGCACAAAAATAACTGAGTAAGGAAGATAAGGTTGTTTAATATCGTCGAGTGCCTATTAACATTACATTAGGTGGCTATACAGCCCGTTGAAGGACAGAACCTAGCTTTTTCGCATATCTACGTCTTGTGCGTGGCATAATTTTGATACATGTGCAAGGGCCCTACGGCTTAACACCGGTTCTGAACGGTTGCGAAGGCTTTTCACGACAGAAAGTACAAACATTGTGTACTAAATTGTGTGCAAAAAATTTCATTACAAAATGATGGTTCTAAAATAAATCCCACAACTGAGGCAAGAAAAAAAACCAAAGACCATCAGAAAAGTCTTGTCACTTGTTTCGGCGTATAATTATCACTGAAACTTCGACAAACTTCTTAGAAAGGCAGCCCTAAGTAAAAAGATTTTTCCAGAATAAATGTTCAACATTTTAAGTAAATGCTAAACGAAATATAAATCTATTTTCAATGACTTTACTGGCTTAGTGAATCCACAAAATATTTTTTTCATAAGAAAACGTCACAATCTCTCTTATCTGCAAAAAGACCAAACTAAATTCCAAAGTCCTGTGACCCAAATTCACAAAAACCGAAGCACTTTTCGTACTTCAGAAACTCGACAACTTCACCCGTAATTCGTCCTTGATCTGCACTTACGTCCAGCACTTGCCATCCCTCTGCTACGATGCCCACGACAACTTGACTTTCCTCTAGAATCTCACGCGTAGTAAGTCCTCTTAAGCAAACTTCCAAGAGTCCTAATTCATGTGAATGCCACACCCGCACTTTTCCAGCAAAAACACATCGCTCAGTCTCCTTTCCCAGAAATCCCCGAACCCACCCAAGAAAACATACGACTGCAAAAGTCCTCTTTTCAATTTTCTTTCGAATGCCCAAAGACTGCCCTAATTGCCATAATAAGCGGTCCCCAGCTCCTTCCGTCGACTCACTGGCCCAAAAATAAAACTTTTCTCGTTTCAAATGTTGGGGAGAGTTGAAAAGAAAAAAACAGAAAAACTTGGATCAAGATGACTTGGATGCCATACAAGTGTTGGTTAGTTATCCAGCGGAACCCTCATACCTGGGTAATTACAGTAAACAACCAGGATACTCGTGTTAATATTCCTGCCACACTGCATCACAGACAAAGCGGGGAAAAGAACTACAAGCGTATCTCTGCAGGGGAGTCAACAAAGCGTAACTTTTACTGAGACCCTGTGATCGAGGGACCATGTCACGCTAAAAAGCGACGACGACGGAGGGAAACTTGAGAATGGCCTCCTGCCCCCTAAGCACTGGCCATGCAGCTGAAATGTTTAGTCGCTTTTTTCAAAGTCTTCCCCGGCCATTGTTGACAAACTTTGCTTCGAGACACACCGACGATGACGACGCGGGGAAACGGCGTAAACTTCTCATGCTCATTGTACTAGTTTGGGACTTTGTGTAAAAGTTTCCTAAGGACTTTAGCAGAACATACGCATCTCCGCCCCTCGCCCGTACCTGGGCTTGTTCGATTCCCGCTCGAAACGTGCAACCCTCGAATGTGAAATGAATAACTCTCGTACGCTGGTGCTCATCCTTATCGTACGTGATTTGGTTAATTCACTAGTCCTGCCGTCGCACACACACACGGGTGGAATCAAAGCAACTCCTGAACTTAAGGTTATCCTGGTGCAACAAGTTACACAATCCATTGAAGGGGAGGCGTGGATGGCGCTTGTGGCAGATGGAGCTGCATGGATAAGGAAACTGGCTTTGATTAATTTATTCTGGTACATCGTTGACAGTGTGCGCAATGAAACTTATAGTAGCGCTGCCGATATTACGCTGCGGCTTTAGAAATTCGCAAGGTTTTTCTTTTTCGAAGTATAGATACACGTATATGTATTAAGTTTGCTGGAAAGACATGATTGTGCATTGTTTTGCGAGGGGGAACAAGGACTCGCTCCACAAATCCTCTGTAGTCATTTAGCATCCATTAGTTGGGAAGTTTAGTTATTCATTTGCAGTTTTCCAGGTGTCTAGATGATATGAGCAAAAAGGAAGTTTGGTTTTGTTATCTTTTTCTTTTTTCCCTTCCAGGAAATTTATGGTGCAGACAATGTTCAGTTTGATGTAATTAAACTTTCCTACCAACTGAATTTGTTTTGGTGGAATAATTTAGTTTGTGGAATCAATTTAAAGTTCGCAAACTATCATGTCCGTGGAATTAATATAAAGGTCTTCGTTCATCACTGCTTTGGAAGGATGCTAAGCTTGTCGGTGGGTTGCCATGAAAAGGAAAAATAAGGCTTTTATGTTTTCAGATCAATGAATTGTGAGTCCGTATTTTTTTGTTGTGTGGGAGTTGTACGTAAATGGAACAGAGTTGACCTAGTGTTGCCACTAGTAATTCTTCGACAACAAGGAAGACTCCATCTTTGCAAGCAACCGCTTAAGTCGAGATAAGACAAAATTGAGGTTATTTCAGTTATTACGTCGTGGAATATGAAATGACTTTATTATTTTAGAGAAATTTGAAAGGAAATTAAATGAAAGATTATTTAACACGATTTCTGTTGCTATTGCTTCCAGATTTTCAGATAAGTTTCCAAAAAGGTTTTAAGCTTCAAATTTTCCTATTTTAAAAGTGTGAAAAAATGACAAATGAAAAAAAATGACAAGTGACAAGCCAGTTATGCAGATTAATGTTTGCAATTTAGGTCAGCCATGTTGTTTCCGCAGCATACGTCAAATCTCCCTTTTTATTATTTACTCACTGATGTCAAATTAACTCTACAAGTTAAGCGACTGACCAGCATAGCAAATTTCATGTTTTTCAAACACCAAATTATATTGAAATTTAGATTTCTAGCAACGAAATCTATTTTTGCGTGAATGTTTTTTTTAACAAGCAAAATTGTTATAAAGAGAGTCATCACAAGAGGTCCCTGTTTGGTGCAGATTTTGGGCCACGCGACAATCACTGATCTGCACTTTTTCGAAAACGACGTTTCCAAATCTATTACCGTCAACGACAAATACTCTAGATGATCGCATTTCGGACTCAATTGAATGATGTACCATTTGAACGGGAACGATATTTGACTTCAACTGGGCTACTTTTTGTAAGACAAACGCCATCAAAAACCATCTGCAGAAACAATTAGGGGGTCTTCTTTTTGTGAGAGGCATGAATTAGCTATCAAAATCATACACGTTGATTACGCTAGACTTTTTCTTAGCGATTTTTTTTATATCGAAGATCCTTGTCAATAGACGCAGTCGACTCATGTCAACACAACTAAAACCAAGGTTGAGTTCATAAAAACAACACTCGGACAGTTCTCAAAGAAATTATAAAAGAAATGTGTAAATGAATCTAAAAAAGCTGTGATCCTTTTTTAAACTTTGGTCTTTTTCATATACAAGTTAACGAATAACACTCCAATTTGTGTGCGGGTGCAATCTTGGCGTCTCACCGCTACGACGCCGGGTAATAAGGTGCACCGCTTCCCACTCTAATCGATGTGTACTCCTATTGCGTCGCTAACAGATGCGAGCCAGGCGCATAGTCGTCGTTTTTCATTGGGAATTGCAGGTTTTAGATTATAGGAAAGTAGTAGTATTTAAGAACTAAGCAAACGCCCAGGTAGTACGAGCTGTTCTCCAGCAACTGTAGTTAAAATAAACAATAAAACATATACCAAGCAAATCGAAGAAGTGAAAATAAATAATTTACACATCAATAAAATTTTCTCTAATCTACCCGGCAGATGAAGCTACGTACATAATTATAAAAAATAGACAAAAAAAAAAGTATTCACAACTGTGATTTTAATTCTGTTTTTCTTATCTGGAATAAAAAGAAAAGTTGAATTCTGAGTCCGGAAGCATTTTCAGATTCTTAACAAATGAAAATCGAAATATCAACCCGGGTAGATATTATGAATGAAAAGGTTATAAAGTTTCAAAACTCAGACTGATCTCTTATAGAACATTAACTCCTTTCTATGAAATTTCACAACTCACAAACATTGACGGATGTTTAAAGAAAACAGAAAACCTAAGGCCATTTTTCAAATGCAAACTTTGCTGAAATTACGAAAAGTAAAGTATGTAGTCGGAGATTCATACATGGGAAAACAAAAAGTTTCAAAAAGCAGCAGGGTAGTGTTGATATGCGATATTTACGCGTTTCTTTTAAAGTTTTATTTGCTTTGCTGCGTTGGCCTTAAGTTAGATTTGCTTTGCAAAGTTGGCAAGAGATAGAGCTTAAATGATTTTCATTTAGAAATGCAATCAAATTGATTGAAAGTTAAACAACTAATTTTGTTGAATAAATTAGGAAGGAGGCATTTTATTTATTGATGTGTGCAGGATTTTTGTTATATTATTATTTTATTTGATTCCTAGGCAACACAATTTTCAAAAACTTGTCGATAGCAAAAGACAAGGCTGCATACAATTAAGTTACACAGTTAAACCTACACCGAATAAGGTAATCAGATAACATTCCTTTGACGGAGAGTTGTATTTAACGCAGCGGCATTGTTAAGGAATATAAAATCATCAAAATAACAAACTAGAAATACAAATTTAAATTACAGGGGACGAAGCAAGATGAACTTAATGAAAAATTCCATAAACCTAATATTGACTAGCTTAACTTCCCCTTTCTTTTATATGCTTTGGAAGTTCTAAAAGTGGTCAATAAATGCTCTTGGTTCTAAATACCAACTGCAGTTCGCAAGTGCTTGATAGATAAAAAAAATACTTTAAATGGTTTGTTCCTAAGACTTTTTTTTAAATGTGGGCGTTTTAGTGGTCGTTCTCTCGCAAATTAAAAAAAAATTTATATATTGACCTCATGAACAACCATACCAAATTTCAAGCTTTAACGGCTGATTTTACGCCAGCTTTTAGCGTTTCTGCTCCAGTGTGCCTCGGAATAATTTTTGAATTGATTTCAAGTCTCGAAAGTAGTTAGTGATCTATTGTATTACAATTGCAGTAAACTTATTCTGTGCACTGACTTTCTGAATAACTAAAAATTGTAAAACTTTATTTTATAGCTTTAAAAATAACAAGCTAGCTAGACGTTTAAACTATCCAATGAACAGCCACTTTTTAGACCACAGGTATCAAAATGCAGGTTTTAAAAAGTATCAATCTTAAGCCGTTCGTTTTTGAATTCACTTTTTGAATTATTTAATGGCTGTATTTTCAGGTGGCTTCACACGGTGGCAAAAGTTCCATAATTGCTAAGCTGTCAAAACAACTCTCACGCACCATCGCGTCGCTCCAAATTTAATCTCCCCTTTCGAATCGGCAAAAAATCTCATAACAAACTAAAAAACAAAGTGAACTAGACACGTTTTATGAACAACCCATCCAATTCTAATTGCATGTCATATCAACTCAGCCCTCGAATTTAATCAGCCGACACAAAAAACTATTTTCTATGCATTTCTCACACTCGAGTTCATAGTGGGGTTAATTAGCTGTTCGAACAGAAAATTTTGTGGTACATTACACAAATTTTTATTTGAGCATGAAAAAAAAAAATAAAGCGGAAGGCCCACGGGATGATGCCTGCCAACCGGAAGCCATGACAACGGCCGACGCTCTTTCAACTCAATCCCATTTGAATTTAATTTCATTGTGTGTTTTATTTGACTTTTATACGAATTACAATTTGTTCTGCTCCATCACCCGACGTTAGTAATTTGCATTTGTTTTTCTCTGTCAACTTTTGAGTCCTTCCCCGGCGCGGCATCCTTTTTTCTGTTTGTGCACAGCTCTCTCTCGGTGGTGTTCTTCTTTATCACAATTGCTACGAGGATTGTTGTTTGTCAAATAATATTGAATCTCTAAAATGGGATTCACACCTGGTAATAGATTTCGATACGTTTCACACCACGTACGCTTTTGGGATGAAGGCAGGTGTCGAGTATCAAAAGCGTTCTTTTCTTCAATTTTGTTGAAGCAAGTCACGTTCAGATAAGAAAATTCGATACGTCATTGATTGATTGTATTCAAGCAGACATGTGTTACAAGGTGAGGTGACTTAAAGCGCATACACGAGTTGAAAGTTTCATTCGTCGCTATCCTGATTTTCCTTTGAAACACAAAGAGAAAAAAAACAGGTTAATCGAATTAATTGCGCAAAACAAGGATACAAGCGGAGTGTGCACAGTTGCGCGACTTTGCAGAGGAATGGTGGTGGTAATTAATTTCCATTTTGGTGGAATTCAGAGTCTCATTTAAATTATCGCTGAATTTTATTAATGTGAGCGTGTGTGGTGCAATCAGCAGGGGATGGGGCTTAGGCCCGGCTGGGAATTCATTTGATTTTTGTGTGTTTGAAATTACAATCTAGGAACGTGGACTTTTAATTGCACGAATATCCGACATCTGCGGGGGAGTATGTCAAAGCCATTGTGTCAATGTGTCCTTTTAATGGAATTTATGTGGGACAGAAGTCATTTGGATTTGGGACGAGTGGTTTGTTGAGAGTGGTCGACCGTCCGATCTAATCGCATAGTTTGAAACAAATAATGGACACAAATCCCACCGGAGAGGAGGTGTTTTGTCTTTTTTTTTTTGTCAAACTGAAAGGCAATTTAAATGTTTTTCGGATTTGTCAGTTAAAAACTACTCATGTGTCCGATTTTTGAACTTTAATTTGGTGTTAGAAACATTGTAGTTTTTACACTCTCTGGTGTTGAGGATGGGCGGGGAGTGTTAGGTTTTTTTTAAAGTCTCGGCAATTAGCGATATATCGGAGAGCTTGACATAGATTTTTCTATCAAGTGGATGAAAGTCAGCGAATATAAAGGGTTTTCCAATAAGGACATGTCAGATTTTTTTTAAATAAAACGCAAACCATTGAGATGAAAAGAGAAAACGTTATTATCGGCTTAAAGAACAATCAAAACATTTATGAATTTAGCTCCACGTCGTTCATATGGCCGCCGCGGGCACATTCGCAACGGTTGATCCGTTGGACGCAATTTTTGATGACTCGGCCACACATTTCGGCCGAAACGACCGCTATTTCGCGTTCAATGCTGGCTTTGAGCTCTTCCAACATCGTCGGCTGTTTTTGCCAATGACTTAGGGCAACACAAAAAAAAATGTTAAGAGGCGTTAAATCGTACGAACGAGGCGCCCAATCGACTGACCCATTTCTTGAGATAACACTCTCATCAAACTTACTCTTCAACAACTCGATTGTAACGTGTGCTGTGCGGCTTGTGGCACCATCCTGTGGAAATCACATGTAGTCCAAGTCCATATCTTCCAGTCTGGGTCCAAAATAATCAGTAATCATGGCACACAGGCCATTCACAGTAGCATGGCAATCGTTATGGACGACAAAAAAATATGGCCCACTAACGCCGCCGGCATGTAAACCGCACCAAACAGTTATTTTTTGTGAATGAAGTGGATTCATAAGGCACTTGTGGACTTTCACCCAACCAATAACGAATATTTTGCTTATTGACGAACCCATTGAGCCAAAAATGAGTTTCGACATTGAAGATGATTTTGCGATGAAACTCATCATCTTGGAGCATTTTTTTCAGAACCCAATCGGAGAACGTACGTCGCTTCAAATGGTCCATCGACTTCAATTCTTGAGTCAGCTTGATCTTGTATGGGTGCGAAGATCCTTATGCAAAATACGCCATAATGTGGTCTGAGCGATGCCCAATTTTGAGAACGCCGTGGAATTGACTGATTTTAATCGTTCGCTACGGACGAGTGAATGGCAGCGATATTTTCGACACTTCGATCAACCCATTGTCTCATTGACACGGCAACATCACACAACGAATATGTAGACTAAAATGTGTGCACTAAACTTATTATTGCCTGTCTACTAGGGCGCGAATTACGACCGAAAATTTGAGTTAACGATCTTTAAGTTGCGGTTACCGACTCCGAGTTTCGGTAGAAAAGTTTTATAATTTGCAGACGTTGCTTGTTCGTGTATTTCAATTTACTGATTAAACTGACAGCGACAGTTCGATGATTAATAAAAGGGTGCGCTCGCAAGTTAAATTCAAAACTATCTATTGGAAAACTCTTTATATTGAGTTCATAAAACCGACATGGTTTTTTTTACTTCTGCTCCCACTTGGCGTCAATGACTCTGTACTATGTTTTGGCTTTTTTAAGGCATCGAAAACATAAATGTTGACCTTAAATTTATTAAGATTGTTGGCTTATTGGTTAAAATCTTGTACCTACAAATAATTCAACAGGAAGAAATAAAATGGTTTAAAATAATCGTTCTAACCCAGATTTCATAGTATTTGTTGAGTCATACAACAGTTTGTGTAAAAATTGCTCAATTTTGCTTTGGACGAATCTGTATGTTTTTTTTAACTTATAATGATTTAGGCGAAAAAGGTTCAGCTTTCTAGTCTACGACAGCGATGATAGTTCAACTTCACTTTTTGACTTAAAGACCACAACTCACTGCGAAATTGTAGTGTAGTATCCAAGAAGACGCTGATCTGTATATAGCCAGAGAGACAACTAGGCTTATTTTGCATTGGATTTGGTTGCTAAACTGTGCTGAATGAACAAGTGAATGTTACCTAAAGATCCAGATTTTGGCAAAAAAATTAAATTCCTGCAAGAATCTACCCAAATTCACGAGCTTTCGAGAGAAATAATTGCCGAACCAACACTGGATCAACCCATCAAAAATTGGATAGACCACTTTAAGCAATATCTATAAAGCTCTCAATGATGTGATCACTTAAAATCGTCAATTTAGATTAAAAAAAAAAACTCCGAATCAATTTTACAAAATGTGTTTTTCTATAGTTCTTTTAGTTTTTTGTTTAAAATAATACAAGGACTGTTGATATTACTGTAATCAATTTATCCAAAACTATTACAAAAAAAATGTTAACTAAAGTCGCAAGCTAAACATCAAAAAGATCTTCCTAACGATTAATTCTAGTCAGCAATCCATTCATGATATCACAGAAGACTGACCAAGTATTTAATGTCATCCTACTGGAAATAAATTAATTACTTCATTTCATCAATCTGAAAGCCAGATTGTCACACGAAAAACTAACGCCAAATACGAATAGTCATGACCTGTAAGCATTCCTACAGATCCGAGAGGTGAAAATCATGAAATTCTTGTCCGCACCCCTCGACAACTGTCACCAGAACTAAATTCCATTAAATGCCAGTAAACATTTCGCAAGCCATACCTTCGCAAACGAATAATTTCCCCCTTTTGTGTGTAATTATTTTATTTCATCGTTTATAGAGTTTTAATCAAAGTTAAATGCCCCACGATGTTCTTTGGCATTCACACGCAAAAGCGAAATGTTTGCTGTTTTTTTTTTAATTAAAACTTTTTATACAGTCAACATCAGTAATTAGAAGTTGTGTTTTGTTTTTTTGAAAAACATAGAAATACTTCAATTTCAGTTATTTGTATATCACCCCATTTTGATAAAATATTTCTAGTTCAGTGTTTTTGACACATAAAATTACAAAGTTTCAGCTTTAGCTGTGTGTAACAACTGTTTAAATTTAAATTAGAAACTTTCCGAAAACCCTCACAAAGGCCACACTTTAAACTCGTTGAACTTTTCCGTTTGGCTAACAGAGTCTCGGTGTTGTTATGGTTTACAAAAATGGCAATAGAAGTGGGTCTTAATTTGTCAACCTCCATCAGTCGTTGAAGCTGCACTTTTGATCACTTGAAAATTTGAAGAAAACCAAGAAACAATTAACTTCTCCGGACACAGGTGTTTAGAGGCAACAAATGCAATCTGTAAATGTTTTGGGCGGTGGAGAGCCATTGATTATCTCTTCAACTTGTAACGTCATTACGGTTGGGATGTCCTTTTTTCCTCTTAAAGGAGGAAGGGTTTTTTTTTTAATATTAATTATGTACGAAAATGTTTCAGGAGGTCTTTGCAATGAGTGAAGTTGAAGTGGTCCCTTCAGAGTCGTCCCGAGCAGGAAATTGTCCTTCTGTCGGCTTTTCCTGTCTCTTTGGGATGTCGGAACTACTTTGGTATTTCATTTTCTATTGTCTTGCAACTCATTCATGAGTTATTTCCACGAGAATTTCGTCTGCAAAAGAAATTCATTCAAAATAAGGATTCAAGTGAATTTGTGACGTAAAAAAAGAAGTTTCATTATTTAATTTTTTGCTCAGAGATGCGTCTTTGCTGAGAGACTTGGTACAGTTTTTTTTTCAGTAAATTATGTAAGTTTCATTGAAATTTAGTGGAACTTGACTATTTTCCATTAAATTAATTATGAAAACTCATTTTCTTTCGCCTTTTTAAAATGAAAACTGCTAAGCTTAAAGACTAAAAATGGCAATTAAATAGAGCCAGTCAACTGAGACAGTTGCAAACGAACGACAGTGTTTACGGACGTAAGAAATCTTAAAAAACACGTATGTTTCGTTTTTATTTTCTAAGAGAAAGTCTTGTCGCTTCTGCTTTTATGAAACTACTGCTTTAAAATAATTTATAAAAGAAACGTTTCAATAAAAAAAATACAGTCGAAGTCCTCTAAGTCGAATTATCACGGGATATCAAAATTAGTTCGACTTAAAGGATTTCTCCAAAATATGGCGAAAAAGTTCGAGTTAGAGGGCTTTCGACTTAGAGGGCGTTCGACTTAGAGGGCTTCGACTGTACAAGAAACTTGGCACAGCAAATGGATTATTTTTTTCTCTTCTAAATTGAACCCAATTTAGCTTAAACGACCAGAGTCATATTACATTTGGTGCGAATTAAAACCAAAAAAAATTCATTCACAAAAATCATTTAGCCACTTTTTATAATAGAATGATATTCAATGCATCCAATCCAAATATCAATCATAACACATTCGCCACAATGAAACTAACTAGCTGAAACAACAAATTTATCAAACCATTTATCATTTAGAATTGAAAACCTCACAGGAATTGAAAAATTTCCATTTCAAAAAAAGGGTTACAAAAAAGTGCTTGCATTGAAATTAAATAATTGAATATTTATTTCATAAAATCGAAATTGAATTGAAAGTTTTTTTAGTTGACTTGTTTTTTCACAAAACTCTCATTTTCAGCAGCTGTCATGGAGATATGTTAAAAGTGAGTTATGAGCTTGTAGCTTTGTTGCAAGGGTGTAAGAAATACGGTGTTAGTTTGCCATTAAAAAAAAATATTTTATGAATGCGAATAAAAAGTTTTTTCGACTGTGGAGTTCGAGTGGAGTTGTGTTTATGAACAAGACTGATACATGGGAAACATGTGTGTACATTACAAGAGTAAAAAAACTAGTTAAAAAAGCAAGCAAGTTGTATAAGCAAACTATTAAATTTAGACGCTTGTAAAATATTTTTTTGTGGGACAACAATAAATAAGCTGGAAATAGAACTGTAACAAGTGGAACTATGCATGTGTAAAAAAAAACAAGAAAAACTGCATGTTGCTCTGCACCAATGCATTACAGGGCTTTCATGTTTCCAAATTTATCTATTTTTCACAGAATTCTAGATGTTGCTGAACGTGATGGATATGTTAAACACACTACTTGAATACACCATTTTGACATTCCAGCCAAGTCCTTGTTCGCAGGTCAAAATTCAACGACACTACTTATTTTATTGAATTTGAAAAGAAGATAACAAATGGTAGCGACGATTAAAGAAAAATAAAATAGAAGACAACACTTAATTGTTTAGATATTTTACCATTTTAATATTTTGAACTACTTTTATTCATGAATAAATTTTTAGTTCATTCAAAAACGTAATAAAGTGATTTTTGTTTAAATGTCCTGGAAGCAAGACTAAATGTACGCAAAACTGAACTCAAAATCGTTGTTACTTTTTATTAAATTATTAGTAAATGGTTTAAAGGCTTCCTTAAAACTTGACTTTAACAATATTCTCTTTTCTAAAACTCTCTTTTTCATTTGAATCTTTTGAAAGACCTGAACATAACTCTTCGAAGTTGTTTTATTGTTATAAAATGGAGTATATTCTCACGAATCATATTTTAAATCTTTGCATTTCTCCATGGACTGAGACAAAGAACATTAATTGGCACTTTTACTCTTGTTCTATTTTTTTAATAGAAGTCTTAATCACAACTGAAAGAATTCTATGAAAATATTTTTATTCAGGAACGTCCGCCTTAAATTTTCCAAAAACAAATTTTCAGTCAATTTAAAGTAGAATTTTCAGATCACGTATCGACTATTGTATTGCCACCTTAACGAAAGCTTCCAGACTAGCTTAGAACTTGAATTTTACAAAACGTTCTTTCCAGAAATTCTCTATTTCATTTAGCCTTTGCAAAGATATAGATTTTTTATTGCTATAAAATGGAGTCTATTTACACAAATCATATTCTAAAATCTAGCGTTTCGTCAATAAATGAGACAATGATTGTTGACTGGTACAGTACTTAACGGATAAAGGAAAAAGTAAAACTCCAAAGAATCTTTTCTTTTAAATCTGTTTTCTTCTATGAGAGAAACGGATATGAAAAAAACGTTCTTATAAAAATCGAGGTATACCTTATGATCAAAAAAGAACCGGAATTTTATTAAAAAACGCAAAATTTCAATTTTTAATAATTTTCTTTATTATCACCTCCAAAGTATTCTCCTCCTGCGGCAATACATGCATGCCAACGCTTGATCCAATTTTCCATACAAGTTTTATAGGCCGCCGAAGGTATGGCCTTTAGTTCACGCAGCGAATTCTCTTTTATGGCCTCTATGGTCTAAAAACGCGTTCCCCGCAATGGCAATTTGAGTCTGGGGAAGAGGAAAAAGTCACACGGGGCCATATCTGGAGAGTACGGTGCTTGGTTGATGATATTGGTTGAGTTTTTGGCCAAAAACTGAGACACAACGACGCTGTTTTTGAATGAAATTCGGGTTTTTTGGAACCAGCCGAGCAGCGACGCGTTTTAAACCCAAAACATCAGTTAAAATGTGTTCGGTTAATCCATAAGAGATGCCCAAAAACACAGCAATCTCTCTTATCGGTGCAGAACGATTTTGCAACACGATTTGCTTCGCCGATTCAATGTTTTCTTCAGTAACAGATGTTGTTGGGCGGCCAGGGATCTCATCATGATCCAAGCTTGTACGACCACCTTTGAACCGTTTATACCACCTGTGTTTTTCCTAGACACGATTCACCAAAGGCCTTTTCTAACATTTTCAACGTTTCGGAACACTTAAATCCATTTCCAACACAAAATTTGATGCACGCACGTTGTTCTAAATTTTCATCCATTATAAAAATCGCCACACGAAAATTTTTCAACTTATTTGTATAGACGTCAAACAAAAACTAATCATACGATATCCGTCAAAATTTGACAGAATATGTATAGAAGTGTTGCCAACGTTGAGAGAATAAAATTTTACCGATTGGACAAGCGCGGGAATTTTAAAATGAGAATTTCGGTTCTTTTTTAATCATAAGGTATATGAAAAAACTTTTTCTAGAAACAAGGCAAAAATTTGCGAACCGAATAAAAAGAACTATTAAAACGACCAGTCATTTTGTTTGAGCTATAGTATATAATATAAAGTATAAAATAAATCTTTCTATGTATTTTGAGGAGGTATTGCATAAAATAAAACAACATGGTTTGTTTGGGGACAGTTTGCTATAACTCGTATTATTTTTCATTTAATTTCAGATATTGGTATCAGGAGAAGCTTTCTTATATCAGTTTTTTTCTTATACACGTTCTTGTTATATCAGTTTTATTTAGTGGTAATTAATATGAGAAAGAACATTGTTCACCGTTCTTTTGTACACTCTTTAAAAATATATTTATTTAAAAACCTTCGCCATTTTGAATTCCCCAGAAACTTCAAACTGCAAGAAATTTTCATTCAACTTATAGTCGAATTTTCAGGTCACGTACCAACCATTGTATTGCCACCTAAACAAGAACTTCCATAACTCTCCTGAAAACATTCACAACTCACTTTCCGAAAAAATATATTGGCAGATAGTGCAAGCACCAAATCTCAACCACTCCTTTCACCTTTCAACAAAATTGCTTGCGACCAAGGAAGAAATGGTTCAACGAAAATGGAATTTGATATCGAATCGATGAAAACTATTTCCAATTTCATCGATGGCCACCATCAGATACATTTCCTCAGCTCCAAACGAAAAGTTTAACATATTTGGGTGGTGGAAAATGGTTCGGGGAATCCGGTAACATTCTTTGTCTCTTGTTTCCTTTTCTTCGTTTCGGATGTTGGTAAAACTAAAGGTGTTGAGAGAGGTATTTCTCTGAGTGGAAGAAATTGAAAAGAGATTACCTTAAGGGTATCCATATTCGATTTTAAACTTTTTACTTATTTGTTAAAAGGAGGAGAAAAATTATTTCCTTTTCTTTCAATTTTATGACTTATTTCTATTTATTTCATTTCACTAAAATTTGGGTGTTAAGTTTCGTATGCAGTCTAGTTGTAAGCCACAACCACAAACTTGTGGGTAGAAACAACCGCAGGATATTTGGGGAAACACGTCAGTAGACACTTCATTAGAGTCCTTAAAATGAACTGAGTATGACTTTAAATAAACTGACTTGACCAGTTCGTGCGGTGAAGCAAAGTTTCACGCAACTGGATAGACAAAATTTTTCTTTTTTTGGTTTGATAAAAGCGTTTCCTAAACTGTTGGATGTTTAAACAAATGCATTGCACTGCATTGGGCGGCATAACAGCCCGTTAAGGAACAAAGCCTAACTTATTTCGCGCTTCGCGTCAGTATGGTGTGCGCGTGACGATTTGACGCATTTATTTAAGCGAATAAATTGTAAAAAAAACCATTAATGAAATGTTAACCATAAAATGTACCACAAAACAATGAATATTATCAAGGCCTTAAGCCCGAAAAAATTAGTCATTAACAAGAATTGTCAAACACTGCATCAATTCCTTGTTTAATCGCCCATCGAAATCCAAGAAAGCTCTAAAAAAATCCAAAAACATTCTTTTTCAGTTCCTGTTTAGAGCTATGCTTTGAATATTCGCAGTCTAAGAATCAGGAGGATGTACAAGTTTCACTGGCTATTGAAGAGCTCACCCATTCGATTTGATATTCGAAAAAAAAGTTATTTTTATTAATTTGATTTCTATCAATTTAAAAATTTTGCATGATTAAATCCTGTAATGCAAAGAACTTAAAAAAAAAATTCTCAAAAGTGTCATTCAACTTTGAAAAATTGTCTAAATTGTCTAAAGTCTAAGTAGAGCTTTAGGTTGAAGCTAAGGTTAGTTCTTGAATCTTCACGTGGACCACCTTTAGTCCACGGAGATTAGCTGAAGCATGTTTTTTTGGTTTATTGCTTTCTAAAGTAGGAAACTGAAGAAGTCAAAAGTAAGACTAAGTAAGTGCACTTTAATTTTTTTTTTCAAGGAAGTGAAGAAGCCTCCGTCTGTGGAATAAATTAGGCAAAAGAAAAGCATAGATCGGTTCAAGCCTAACAAATTGCAACACAGTTTCAGCCCCTCATCTTGCTCTCTAGTGATTGGAAAACCAGAAAAATCATACTCTCATCATAACAATCAAACCCAACTGATCTACGACCAGTCCACACAAAAAATAAACACAAAACAATATCAAATAAATCATAACAAATCAAAAGCAACTTCACGCTAATGAGAACACGTGTCCACACGAACGGCCCCCAGGGTCAACCCACATTGCAATAAATTAAATTCAGCAATTCATCTGCTCCACTGAACACCCAACCTCCTGCCAGCAGATGTTATCCTAACCCAAACACAAATCAAATTCCAAACTAAAATCGATTAACCCATAAATAATGATTAAACTTCATTCGCACGCTTTTCATAATTTCCCGGGCCTCTAAATTATATAATTTCATTGTGTTAATTAAGTTTTCACTTTTTATTTTCCACTCCGACCCATCCGGTAGTCGAAAACACATCCAATGCCATTAAAATTCTGAACATATTTTGTTAACCCCGTTTCCAGCAGTTCATTAGACGGCTGAGCTCGTAAATCAGAGCAATACCCTAAATTTAATTTTTGTTCTCTCTCCAAACAACATCAGCACAAAAAAAAAAAAACGTTTTTTGGCAGCCTTCCAGTCGGAGGGCGGAGGAGGAAACCTTTTTAACCACTTTCGCCGATGTCGCCCATAAAATAGACATCAACTGAGTCGTCCAATTATTAAAATTTTCCCGATCATCCCTCCGGTGGGTCCCCTCTAAAGTTTTGTCGCTTACAGGATATGCTACTCAATAAATCATTCACCAGACGATAAAAAGCCAAAAAGAGGGGCAAAAAACGAGCGTTATCCTTTTTCACTTGTGTACATAAAATCTGCCGTACAACACTGACATCTCACCTCTTCAACCCCGCCTTCCACACAGCCCATCCGGAATACTTTCGGGTGTACGATGATTTATTATCCCAGCATAAAGCTGAGATGGCACTTTCGAGATGATCTCTGGCCCCCCAACCACCCTCCAGCGATTTTCGAATATTACCAACGTGATAATCGTAGTGAGGATAGGAAACAATATCGAAGGAACTAAGGACTAGAAGTAACAGACAAACACATACCGAAAGTTTTCACATTAATAATGAGAATCAGCAAAGTAAATCCATTTGTCAAACACATCCTGTGTGTTCTGCGTGGAAATAATTATATTGCATTCACGTGGTGGTCCTGCTGCGACTGCAGATACTCCAATTGGGTGCTGTTTGTTTGGTGATTATGATGATTGGACACTGTATGACGTTGGTAATCCTTATCCGTCAACATATTTTCCCGGAAACACTTAAAGGATAACTAAATATGTGCACACGGGCAACGCACCCCGTTGTAATTGGGTATCCTTGTCACTGATTATGATTTGCATTGCAAACCGACCGACATAACTGTGTGTTTGACCAACAAGGACTCTCCCTCTCTCTCTCTCTCTCTCAATTGCTCGCCACGTAACCGCGGATCTCTCAACGCAAACAAACACTGAAGCACGGGGTCGGTCGCGGGCGGTACCTGGATTTAATCACCGTTTCACAGAGACTCAAATTAAACACATTCAGGACGAAAATTAGAGTGCAGTGTTTACACACTGTGCCCGCACGCACTCCCGGCCTAGTCTCTCACTTTACTCACTGTTGGACTAATTTTCCAATCACACGGCGCATTGCACCTGCACAGCCCATGCCAAGGATGGGCCAACTATGACCAACGAGTGTCCTATTTGTTTGAGCATTAAGCAGGTGCAAATCGGAGGAGTGGAGCCGAACACCACCGACGATGTTCACTATTTGTAATCCAGGATAATCGGGCATGTACTTTCGTTTGCACGACGATTTCAAAGGACACGTTACGTGGTTCACGTGATTTTTTTCGATTTTTTTTTTCTCGAATTTGATCAGAAGACCGGCGACAACTTGAGACGAACGGACTGTGTTCATGCGGTGTTGAGACCGAATTGAAGCAGGGAGATGTTTTATGGGTCTGCCATCTTCACTGCATCTTGTGGGTGGAGCTTTTCGCCGCAAGCTCGATTCCGGTGAACACTCCGAAAATTCATTTCGCCTTACAATCCACACGAAAAGTGTTTCCAGGGGTGCGAGCTTTGCCCGAGTCCCTGCCGCGAAAGTGGGAACAGTTGAACTCACCACGAAAATATTCCCCTGCCAGGATAACAGAGGGGGATATTTTGTCGACCAACAGGTCCTCTTGATGGAGTTTTGTGTTTTCGGAGCTTTAGCGAAGTTGAATTGATTTCGCGTACAAGTTGACAAAGCTGCTGCGAGCTTCTTACCCGGGGTGGCAATCACTCACTGTCGACTTTGTGTCGTAGGTCCTGTCCTGCGTTTGCTGAAAGTTTGCAATCCAGCGGAATGTCCGGGAGAAGGATTCCTGTCGTATTTCGATTACGTTGTGTCTATTAAATGTCATTTCACGCAGGTTTAGCACGAATGGTCCAACTAACAAACGCGAATAGAGGTAGTCCACGAGGCTCAAACGTGCGAAGGGAATCGCTCATCAGTAACCTTTGACTGGGGCCTTGGGTACAGCAAAATTTTTGACTGTGAAATGTTAGAGTGGCCAAAGTCGAACAGGTGTGCAGAGGTCTCTGACATGTGGCTTAGAGTCCAATCGCATTGAACAACATTGTTTAAAGCAATGCCTCGTAGTTTGCTGACTCTTTGACTTTAAGTCTATTGGGATCAGTTCATGGAACGAGTTGAAAACGTTGAAATGGTTACGTGGTCTAAATGACGGATTGTCTAATGATTCTGAATGCAACTGACAGGTGCATGGTGCGCAAAAGAGAGCCAATGACGAGGGACACACATTTCGGAAGGCCTTTACCTGGCGTAACAGCCCACGAACTAGAGCTTAGCTTTTCGCGCCACCACTGTTTTCTGCGCGTTATAATTTTGACACATGTCGTCTTTACCTTAACCGGAGGAAACTCGCAGGGTAATTCGCCCCATACGAATTTCAATGATTATTTATTAAAATTTGTTGCATAGCTTTGAGCGCATTTCCCTGAATTTCTTCAGCAATTTAAATTTGCTTTGTATTTATTTGTCATAGAAATTTTTCTGTACTGTTTTTGTTCCAAAAAAAAAAGGATTTTTTTGAGATATCAATCATCAGATCATCACACAAAAAACCTGTTTTTTCGCGTATTTTGAGGCCGTCTGGCGGGATGAAGATGACACGTAAAACGTCTTGAGTACTTTCATACTCAGGCTGACCTCTTCTTTCATTTAAGACATAATTTAAGTGGTTATATCAAACACCCAAATTTTCGAAAAAAAATCTGGTTTTAGGGTGCCATTGCCAGACTCAGCGACACCAGATTCCTGCAAGACGTCGCATTTTGAGATCACACGGTAGAGGATAACACATCCTCATTCAAATTACTTGGTTATACCATCACACCAAAAGGAAGCTGTAGACTCTTAGACTAAGTAGATAGTCCACTCTTTACTTAGATGAATCATTGGTTAGACGACACTTAATAAAAATTGACGGATGCATTCTCACCCTGTGCTGGGTCTTTAGGCACACGGGCATTCTAGGCAACGAAAGGACTGCTAGTCTCTTTATGTTTGCACGAAAATTGTAGGGAATGAGTCCGAGTTTGGAAGCGATCCGGAAGTGTAGCAGCACATTGGGCCAACCAATGGCCTAGGGGAGCCGCGACAGTCACTCAGACCTAAGACCTAGTTCATGCAAATTATTTTTAAGCCTTTTTTTCTTTTTTTTTGGATAAAAAGACACTACCTTCATTTTTCCATAGTAGTTAAGGCACCTGAAATTACAGTCGAACTCCCTTTAAGTCGAAAATCCCTCAAACTCATACTCATTCTTTCGACCCTTAGTCAGTTTTCAATACTTCTAAGTCTATTTTTTTTTCTTTTGCACAAAAATAAATAAAAAAATACTCCCGCAACTCCACTCGTATCCCCTGAGCCTTTGATGTGGCCCTAGACGATGAACACATTTCACGAACAATCATATCGTGTTGATTTTTGATCTGCAAACACGTTGGAGAAAAAAGCGCATATTGTTGTGTGCCCTTATGATTCTTTAGCCCTGCAAAAAAAGATAGAGCCGACGATATTCGCAGAAAAAATTAAATCGTCATCGCCCACATGGCGAACATCAAAACCAACGATCAAGAGAGCGAACATGGTCGTCGTGTAGGGGGCACCTTTAATCGCATCGCTCACACAACCACGGCCCTCTGTATGAACAACTGCACTGCTTATTCATTGTGTTGTTGGTTGGGTTCTAAAAAATCGGTTTTTAATCTGAAAATATTTAGGTATTTGAGATGCTTTCTTGCTTTATTTAGTGCGTGTATTGGAAGTCTGCTTTAAAAAGAGTAACATGCAGACGTCTACCAGTGAGGTAAACATTACAATGCAAAGAAAGGGTTTTTAACAAAAAAAACTATAATCCCTCTAACTCGAGTTTTTCTAAAACTCCCTCTAACTCGAACTAATTTTGGTGACCCATGAAAATTCGACTTAGAGGGATTCGACTGTATGTCGAAACAATGCGATCAGTTTCCTTCACACCACTGGACTCTTTTATTTGAATCGATAGTACGGTCCATATAATTTAATGTTCGAAGATTATTTCATGCAAATGTTGACCTTGACTGCGCCTCAAATGGTCCATCCGCTTAGTCCAATTTTGGCATACTCTTTCCAACATTTCGGCCGGTATCTCACGAATAAATGCTTCAATGTTGTCTTCCAATGCATCAATTGAAGCGGGCTTGTCTGTATAGACATGATCTTTAACATAGCCCCTCAAAAAATAGTCTAAAGGCGTTAAATCGCATGATCTAGGCGGCCAATTGACCGGTCCCGAACGTCAAATAAAATATTCACCGAACTCGCCTCTCAATAAGTCCATTGTTGCGCGTGCTGTGTGGCATGTGGCACCGTCTTGTTGAAACCACATGTCATGCAAGTCAAGCTCTTGCATTTTGGACAAAAAAAAGTTGGATATCATCTCACGGTAGCGCTCACCATCCACAGTTACGCTACGATTCGCATCATCTTTGAAGAAGTACGGTCCAATGATGCCACCAGCCCATAAACCATTAACCGCACCAAACTGTGACTTTTTCTGGATGCATTGGTAGCTCTTGCAATGCTTCTGGCTGATATTCACTCCAAAAACGACAATTCTGCTTATTTACGTACCCATTGAGCCAAAAATGTCGCTGAACACTTTCTTAACTTTCTGAACTTTCTTAACAGAGCACGCATTTTGATAATAAAATTCAATAATTTGCAAGCGTTGTTCGTTTGTAAGACGATTCATGGTTAAATTATAGAAATTATAGGCTGCCTTGCGCAGCCAACCACACAACCTTGGGATTCGATTTGATTCGACCTTAGCAGATCAATTCAGCTTAATTTTCAATTAACCGAAATAATATTGGAATCCATCTGAAGATCAGAGGATTGCTTTCGAATTGAAAAGCTCCATACAACATGCTCTCCATTGTCGGTAACACCAGTTGTCCAATATGAATCTCATCTTAAAACCTGGACAGAACATGCCTGTGTACCAACCTCGAACCGCCCGAAGGTGAATGAGCAATACACTTCATTTTTTTTTTCTATTTTATTCTACTAGCACATTGTCCAGTTTTACCTCGTGCTACAAGGTGCCTCTTCACAATTTTTCACTTGTCATTTATTCAAAAAAAAAAAAAGGAAAAATATGACATAAAAAAATTCCATGCAGTATCATTGCCAGCTGGCTATCATCTTACCCCCATTTCATTTATGCTCATTGTACTCATGCCCAGAATATACTCGACCTCGACCACTATCCAGATGAATACCTCGCCGGGGGCTTGTGTCTAAAATCCAGTCGTATTTTCCAAGTTTAATTTGCAAATAATTTGAAGGTTAGGTTGATTATTTCTTTTTTTTTTTAGATTTCCTTTTTCTTCCTTCCATTCTCTAATCTCTTTTCGTTGGCATAAAAAAAATTGTTTAATGTGGGCAGCTGATGGGACACGTGACAGGAAAAAAATAACGAGAGATTATTTTGAGTGAAATAATATTTGATGACCTTGTTAAAAAAAAAAAGACAATTTCAAAATTTTGTGAAATGAGGAAATGGGAAGGTGGAAATTAAAGCAGATGCCGAGTTTTGGCAAAGATGACAGGGATGACGAAGTCTTAATGGCAAGCAATCTGATATTCCGGATCTTTGCTTAAATGTTCACTATTAGGAGTGAAGTGTGCACAGACAATTGAATAGCAATTTTAATTTTTGATACACTTTCAATAATTTCAGAACATAGACTCGAGGAATTTCTAGAACAACGACTAACTATGACATTATTTTTCAAAGTTGTGTTTGCAATCTGCATTGAAATTCGCGATGTCTGCATTAAATATGTAAAGGCGACAGACAAACAGACAGACGGACACCGAAGTGATTCTATAAGGGTTTCGTTGTTCCTTTGGAGCGAAAGCCTAAAAACCGAAAACTGCTGAAGAACTGGAAATCAGTCCACTGCACTTATCGGAGCAGGCTACCATTTGTAATGTTAAGATACCCATTATACGCTAAAAAATGTTTGCTTTATGACTCCCACAGTTGGCATATGGGTCTGCCATACCATGACTTGGAAATTCTTAGGCTTAACTGTTCGCTTTTTGTGTTCCTGTCCTGTAGTTGGCTTACGCCATACATAATATCGCTCTTTGGACAAAAAAAGTTTTAAATTTAAACTCTTCAAACAAAAATAGTTTGCTCTCAAGATCTTCAATCCTTCCTAATAGCAAATACAGAGCTGCAGGACAAACACTAAAGGCGAACAGTCAAGCATGAGCATAAGTGTTTTCGTAAGACTTACAATTTAGCTGCAGTTTAAACTTGAACCATTAAAAGTTTCAAATATGAGTTGGATCAAATACGATTTTCTGTATACAAGTCGCTGAAGTCCATTTGACCTTTATCAGTCTTTTTTTCTAATATCTTCTAAAATGTTAGACTACAGTTTTGAAATTAAGGGACTAGCAGCTGTGGTAATTTTTTTTTTTTAAACCTATCACTAGGTTCGTTGCAGTAAAAGAACTCAAAGTATAGTCGCCTGCGTCTAAAATTATCCGAGAGACGGATGAACGTTAAGTCTTTTCTGTAATTGTCCTCTTTCAGACTCAAGTTGTTCGAATTTTATGGATGAAATTTTTCTTGCATATCCTAAAGGGGCTATATTGCTTATATCAAAACTGCTTCGATGATTGTAGAAGAAAGTCCACAGTTCTTTAAACAAGTCCTGGAAACTATCAAGTCAAGTATTCAAAATCTTGTCTCGTTTAAGCCTCCGACATTCTTAAGCAGTAAAACAATTCTTCTTCTTCTTTTGCGGGCGCTACCTGGGCCTCAGCGTACATGCCTCGCCATTAAGCGCGGTCTTGAGCTAGGCACCTCCAATTTTATACACTCAACTGACTTAAGTCCTATCCAACTGGTCACGCTACCGGTGGCAAAGTCTTCCTTTACCCTCTTGTACCTCAGGGTTAGACTCAAAGACTTTACGAGCCGGAGCGTTAGTGTCCATACTCTTAACATAGCCTAGCCACCTTAGTCGGGACACTCGAGTTCGTTTCACTAGATCTATACTGTTGTACAGCTCGTACATTTCATCGATTAGACTTCTCCTCCAAACTCCCTTTGCACACACGGGATCAAGCAATTACTGCTCGCAAATTAGGCTTACCCGCAATCGTCTGAAAGTCTCCTAGTTGTATGCAATGGAAGTCCACAGCAATCTTTCCCCTTAATTCAAATTGGAAGTAGATGCACACATTTCCTTATATCGGAAGCAGAACCAGCAACAATTCCTATTATCCGCACGTATACATATCCAGAACAAACATCCTTAAAATCCCCAAAAGGATATTTCACCCTCATACCGACACCTCTAATTTGCAACACATTGCTTAAATCAAATTACTCTAAGTTAACCACGATAATTTAATGCCATCACCGCAGGATATTCGCTACTGCTCAGCAACTGAATCCGATGGCGCCCGTATCCCTCCACACCTCGTTAATTAAATTACACGCGGATGAACTAAGCGCATTTCAACGCAGTGCATCATCTCGCAGGCAAATAATACACGCCTCCTTAACACATCGGCCTGCGATTATCTTTCGGATATACAACACCAACACCAACACCAGCAACAACGACTTTCGCTGTTAATTCCACCGTTGCCAATGGGCATTAATTAAATCCGAAGCCGACCATCGGATGCAGTCGATCCGAGCCCAGGCACTGGGTCTGAGTGCGGGTGCAAGCGCTAACATAATTCTCGGACGAGAGCCTCCCCGATGCCGAAGCTGGCCACCTCCTTGTTGCCACTCAAATGGCGGCGCCCACTCACTATCGTTGCCGATATTTTATTCAAGTAAAATATGTACACATTCGCCATGAGTATAAATCCTGCGAAAAGTGTTTGTTACTGAATTTCTGAAAAGTGAATGGTCCTTGTGCGTGACTGGGCGGTAGGATGTGTGTCCTTCTGATGGGATTTCTGCTGCCGACTGATGTGAGACCCAGATCGCAACCTTTCGCGGGACATGATAACGATGTCCCCACGACGACAGACGACGTTGCTGTCGGAAGGCATGATGTTGCCGCACAGGACTCGTGAGGACGAGGGGAATTGGACGAAATATTATTACTGTACGGTTCAGTCGGATTATGTGTCGAAATTTCATTAATTCTTGCCGCTCAGTGGGCGCTTTGTGCCGCTTGCCGTTGGATGCGATGTGGCGGATCTGCGCGATGCTGCTGCCATGGTAATTGCACAGATAAATTAATAAACAACCAGAGTGAGAGTCGAGGCAGTGGCAGTCACAGTGGCAGTGGCAGTCACAGTGGCAGTGGCAACAGCAACAGCAACAGCATGACGTCAGCGTCGCCGAGGTGGTTGAATCTGGTGCGAGGTCCTTTGCAGGAGCGAATTGTTAAAAATGCATTTGTTTTCATATATTCCATGGGTTTTCCTTGAATGTATTTCAATAAATTTTAATGAAACACGCAAATCGTGGAGCCGCCACCGCCGGAACATTCCCCGGTGATGGTTCTGTCGGTGGATAGCAGTAATAAGTGTAAGTTATTTGTATACACTACTCTCTCGTTTCTGGGTTTTTCCGGGTTTTTCATTACTCAGATTTCAAGAAAATGAAGCCATTAAAGTTCCACACTGGTTGCTCGTATGTATGTGGAGCCTGGTGAGTGGTCCATTTGAATATAAGGATAATTATTATGAGAACTATTTGTTCTCACAGTTGGCTGCCATGTGCAGAGGTGGTTGGAGAATGGAAGAAGGTGAGGTGCAATATTTGGAGCAGGACCGCATTTAATGAGGTCCATGAGGACCGTTTGTAAAATATTCAGTTTGTTGTAAGAGTTGTTAATTACAGTCGAGCACTGGTGCGAAAAGACTAACTATATCAATCCCTGAGGTTTTCTTTTATTTTCGGTTTTAACATTGCAAAGGTTTGCCACAACACATTTCATTTTACTTTCATGGTGTTCGAGTGTCTCTGAACAAAAGAAATAATTCTGGAAAATAAATTCATTTGAATATGGTTCATTTGTTACACATTTTAAGCATCTGAAAATTGATAATCTGAGAAGCCACATGAGTGCAATATTCTCAGTTAAGTGCTCTTCACGTGCAGCAGATGTGGAGAAACATTGTCAAGCGACCTTTTGTCACGGTATTCCGGCCTGATCTATAAGGCTTAAATCGATCAATTGCTGTTGGTTCGTCAAAAAAATTGGGGCCCGAACTCCTGACACTAAGAACCTCGCTACAAGACCCTTTTCCTGCCAGTCCTACTGCATGGAGCTGAAAGTAAAACGATAAGCAGGACGCAGGAGCAGGACTTCGAAAGAAAAATTGTCTGCGACGAAGGCGATTAGAGAAGAAGCCATAGCCACGAACTGTATAAGCTGTACAAAGATGTGGATTTGGCAACCAATAGTATATTTTCCACTCAAAATCAATAAAAAAAAGAATAGAGTACGCACAAACACCGGAACAATCCCATACTTTTATGCATTCACTCACATTGTGGATATGTAGACCGGAAGGCAGAAATCCGTCGATAAGAAGACTCGACTTCAACGAGCATATGGACACAAAAGCTCCAGCTAAAAGGGTCTTCTGTAAAAAGACCAAGTAGTGGCGGACGCAAGACAGCTTGGTCTTCCGGACGGAAGGCAATATGCCCGAGATCGACGAGATGTTGAAAAGCAGCTTTAGCTCCGCCACAGACCCATTTAAATGGTTGATTAGCAGTTAAGTTCTGAAACAGTGAAGGCCCCAACAGTTGGCTGACGAAATCTTTAAAGTAATCTATAATTTGCACGGGACTAATCATATAACTGATTTAAATAAAGTGTAAACTAATATTGACTTAACTGAGAAAAGTTGTTCTTTTTTTTGCACCAAAATTATGGTCAAATAAAAACATAGTTTTGATTGCACACACGATGGTGCAAAAAATAAAAGAAACAAGGTTTTTTCGTGGTATTAAAGAAAGTTTGTTTGGCGTAGGAGATATATTAAGCAGTAACTGATTGATACATTTGACCGTATTGCAAATATTTAATAAGCAAGTTTTTCAGAAAAAAATACAAAAATGGTGGAAAAACTGGATTTTGGTTTTTTTTAGTTTGGAAAAAATAAAAGAAACAAAGTAAGTTTAAGAAAATGTATCTGGAAAAGTAATGACATTACAGTCAGAATGTAATATTGTCGTTGAACCTTTGTTCTTAATTTTTGCAGTGACGTACTTTGCAACCTCAAAACACGGACCACCAGACGGCTGCTCCTCTTTTCCTACAGCATGTGCTTTTGTAGAGTGAATTGGATGCTGAATTTTTATTTGCTGGTATGTTGAATTTTCGGCACCCAATGTATATACAGCCGAATCCCTCTTAGTCAAACCCTCTCTAAGTCGAAAATCCCTCTAACTCGAATACATTCTTTCGACCCTTGATCCATTCTCAATACCTCTAAGTCGATTTTTTTTTTTCTTTTGCACAAAAATAAACAAAAATATTCTCTTGCAACTCCACTCGTATCCCCTGAGTGTTTGATGTGGCCCTAGATGATGAACACATTTCGCGAACATTCATTTTGTGTTGATTTTTGTGCAAACATGTCGGAGAAAAGATCTCTCTGCAAAAAAGATAGAGCAGACGGTATTCTGCTAAAATGAGGATTTGCTCGCGAACATGGCCCTACGTGGCGAACACTGAAGCCAATGAACATGAGAGCGAACGTGGTCGTCGCGTAGGGCCACCTTTAGTCGCATCGCGCACACAACCGCGGGCCTCTGTATGAAAAACTGCACTGCTTTCTCATTGTGAGCTCCAAAAAATTTGCTTTTGACCTGAAAATATTTAGGTATCTTGCTTCATTTAGTGCGTATATAATGAAGAAGACGTCTACCAGTGACGTAAACATTGCAGTGCAAAAAAAGGCTTTTTAACAAAAAAATGTCAAACTCGAACTAATTTTGATGTCCCGTGGAAATTCGACTGTACTTACATACCATAACCTGATCTGCGTTATGGATATCTTAATTTGCAACTGACCATCTCTAAGGCTTAGAAATGGTTTTGAATTTGTGTTAATAAGGTAGTCCAAGTGGTCGCCATGAGTATTCAAATGACCGAGCAACGAATTTCACACATGATTATCCACACAAATTCAATCAACGCCCGAAAGCCAACCACGAAATCCACTTGGTGGTATGCGAATATTAAGCACAGAGTTTGACGCGATGGCACAGAAGAGTTTCTGCATCATCAAGCAATGATGTAGCAATTTATCAGCACAAAACTTAACCACCACATTAATGAGGAAAAAAAATAGCCCAGCTTTTCGATAATTCGAATTTCATGTTGTGTTGCACAAAAGTAAATTTGTGTTAAGTAAACGGGTATGCGTAACTCTGTTGAAATGTCTAGTGTCTGGGTCCCAAAATTTCCGAAAACCTGGGAAAAGTTCTTCGCAGAGAGCCTATAGAGGGCTTGAACGAGATTTTTTTTTTTGTACTATTCGCAAAATAAACTAAATGCAACGATAAAATTCAGTGGTATTCTAGTTCTAGTTTCCCATATACCAGAAACTGCCCATTAGGGTTTTCCACCATCCTCAAGGCAAAAAGAAAATACCGGAAACTGCTTTGATTTTGTATTCAAAATCAATCAAAATGTATACAATTTTGATTGCTTTGTAGATTCAATTCAAAGTAGTAACGTAGTCCAGCATTACTACAACGGAATTTAGTAACACTTCCAGAAGACTTGCCTCGTTTTACATACCCAGTTGTTGAAAAACAACTTTAAAGACCCAACGCTTATTTGACTTAAGCTATATCTTAGCAGCTCTACAAGCTTACGTAGCGTGCGTAGATTGCATTGATTTAAACCTTTCCACTGAGTCATAGGCAGAACCAAACTTTATCGTTGTTCGAAAATAGAATACCGAGTTCCAAAAATGAAACAATTGCTCCAAATTTAAAACACGAAAAGAAAAAAAAAATGTCAATACAAACTAAGGTAAAGTTAAAGCCGTAAAAACTCATTCTTAAAGTGCATGAGGCTCTCGCCACGCTCACCACCACTCCAAAAGCTCCATTGCCTGACAACCCCTTCCCTTGCCACCGACAGCCAAACGTCCAATAATGGTCTCTCCAACGCCTTCAAGCGCCAAACTGTATTAAATACCACCTTTCCGATTGTGCTTCCACCATCGCCTCACACAACCAATTTTCGCAATTCCCACCCAAATGCTTCGCTTTCGGAAGCTACGAAGTCGACGGTAATAAATCTCACAAACAGAATAGAAACGCACATTCAGAAGAATAATGACTGCACAAGTTCACCGAAATCTTTCTATCATCGTCCTTACTAAAGGCGAACATAGAATAACCTTGAAATAAAAATATCGTTAGCACCGCCGAAACACATACACAAGAAATCCTTAACATCCTTATACATCCATGGATACCTTAAATCTTAAACAAAGTTCCGTAGTTTTCGGGCAATTTTGTCTCGTAAATGCGAGCGAGAGGGAAATGATATTCCATGTTGATGAGGATTAGAATTATTTACGCATTCATAAATTTTAAGTATCGCAGGGGTCTTGCCGGGAGTGGACAGGACATATTTAAGGATTCATGAGGAGCTGAAAGTGTTTTTATTGGTGTTATAAATGTTTCCTGCTTGTTTTTCAGAATTGATGGCTATGTGCTTGGGAAGCCACACTCCAATAGTCCACAATCCGGTTGCATGCGATTCTTGACAAGGACCTTTAAACAGTTTTCTTCTTTTCGCTCGCACACCACCATTTTTAAATAATCCTTTTGGGCCATGCCGAAGCACTGCCTAATCCATTGCCACCGTTTTTGTGACTTCCTAATTTCTTCAAAGAACCATGTAAAGATTATTAGCCAACCGTAATCCAGCCTTACACCGCGAGAAGCAGTGCACAAGAAAAGCCTTCCACTCCTTTGGTAATCTCTTGCAGTAGTCCTGGGATTAGGAGTTTCTTCTCCTTTTCTTCGTCGTCCACAACAGAGTCCAAAATTAAATTCACTTCAATTTTCACTTCGACTTGTGTACACAAGCTGAACACCAAAAATATGCTCAAGGATTAGTTAGGTCACAATAGAAGGAAAGTCGAATCCTTTTGATGATGATTATATCCAACGAAACACATTCCCTACTCCCTCTCTATCTTTCTCTGGTTGCCTTATCTTGACTTTCCTTTCCTTCAATTCATTGCTATGAACAAAGTCACCTAATTAAATTTTGAATTCGATCCTTCCACTCGAGGTAATCCCATCGCATCAATGTCAGAGGACTCGGAAAGGAATACCTAAACTCCTTTGACTTTAGGCAGAAAGTTTTCTTTTTTTTTTTGAGTAAACTTTAAGGAGTATTTAAGAAGATAGATGAAAAGGAATATACGTACGTATTTTCGTAGAATTTATGAACTGTAGATGCTTGAAAAATAAATGAGTTTAAATTGAAAGAAATCGAGTTAAAGTTGAATAAATTCGAGGAGCGTGAAAGTTCATAATTAATTCATTTAAAGGTAACTAGTCTGGCTGTTTGATTTGGATTGAAATATCTTTAATTAATGGGATTTCTTTCTTTAAGCGAGAGTTTGCAAACAAGTTCTGCTTTTAATTGTAAACGAAACAAATTGAATGTTGCCAAAAAAAATGGGTGTGTCTTTTAGAACTCAAATTTTACTATTACTTTCTTCAGAAAGTTGTAGCTTTGTTAGTGCAATAACATAAGATGAACATCTCTACATATAAAAATCAATGTTTGCTTGTCCTTTATAGACTAAGACTGGTAAGAGATAGAGCATTGATGTCTTTGGCAACTTTGTTCAGAATTCTACCAGAAGGGTTTTGGTACCAATTTTTTTGGAGGGGGACGACTCCCATTGAGGTGAAGTAGGGGCTGACTTTCAAAACTCGCCTGATCCTGTCGGGTGATATATCAATCAAAAGTCTTTGAAAATTGAAAATTAATCAAAAGGTCTTTGACAGTGAGCTTTCTTTCAGGTTTTTTCGTGAAAAGTACTGTTCGAAAGATATGACGTTCCAAAATTGTAAAAAGGGTGCCCCTGTGACTTTTTTTTAAATTTGATTTATTTTATGCGTAGCAAGGCGCGCCGGGTACAGCTAGTATATAAATAAATCTGGCAAGTTTAATAGTACACATTAGGATTAAAAGAAAAATATATTTGGAAAAATGTAATTTAAAATTTGCGCATGGCCAAAAAAATAAGACTTTGTTAATAATTTTTCTTAAGTTTACTCTTATAGCCTGGTTGTCCTCTTTTGTTATCTGAAACTTTTTTAGTTTACGCGTGGCATTGAGTCTATAAACTTAGTTGCATGTTATCGAAGATATGGAATGCTACGCTTTTTCAACTGCTTCCCACAATAGGTCCATGACATTTTCTAAAATTACCCTATACCAATATTTTGTCCCGGTGTCATTAATACGAAAAATGTATAGGGCCGGCAACATATCGTGCCCTCACCCCCAAATTATCACAAGCGACAGAATGGAAATTTTACAGGAGAGGCTTGTTTGTTTTTTTTCTTCGAACTAAAAAAAATGTAAATGTCGCTTATGATAAATTTTTCATCATTATCATCACTATCATTTTTAACTGGAATACTTTATTTAAAAAAAAAAACAATATTGCAGAAAGACGCACAATCGAATGAACTACCGAATTGTATCGTTAACTTACAGTGCCGTGCACATAATTAGAAACGCCTTAAATAATATTTTTGTTTTCATCATAACTCATGTCCTTTCCATCTTAGAAAGGTGGTTTTTACTGTAGCTTCAGCTTAAACCTAAATTGGGTGAAGTTCATGATCGAGTACTGACGAATGTTGTCGATAACTATGACTGGCCTAGCAAATTCCGAGGTTTTATAACCACTTGTAAAATTTTTTTCTTTTTTTTTTGTCACTTCTTCTCTGTCATGGAAAACTTTAGCAATTCGCCGTTCGGAACCGGCATTAAACAGTAGGTCCCCTCCACATGTGTCAAAATTATAACGCGCACAACACAGTGAAGGCACAAAGAAGCTGGGCTCTGGCCCTGTATGGGCTGTTACGCCGACTATTATAAAAGTTCTGAGTTTGTTTAGTAATTTTTTAAAAACTATGGACATAAAAAATTTAGCTTAAATGTATGTTTGAAGACCAGATTTCTGACTTCCAAAATTAATAATATTAGGTTGTCAAATATCTCCCTTCCGCCTTTTTGTCTTTTGAATTTTCCGGCTATGTACTCGTATCCAAACTAATCATGCATAGCGTCGTTTTGTAGGTTATGTCAAGACCTTTCAAATGATGCCAGATACGAGCTCTGTAGCGCTTTGTACATAGCCGGAAAATTCAAAAGACAAAAAGGCGGAAGGGAGATATTTGACAACCTAATATATATTTGCACCAAAAACTAAGTAAAATGTCTGTATTTTATTCTATGCTCATTGCATTAAGAGACGTTTGATGGAGAATCAAATGGAGTCCAATTGGGTTATAGAATGAACTTAAAGAATTTTTACTGCAACTGCGGCAATATCTTTGAGTTGTTGGCAAATAAAATTGTTGTTCACGAGCAACACCGGACATGAATGAGTTAAATTGTCTCTATCTCTTTAGCAGGGTGAGATAGATTGCTTCAATAACTCATTTTCACAAAGTTATCGAAAATCTAAAGCTGAATTACAATTAGAGGGTTGGCCATCTGGTGTTTTTTTTTTTTTAAATCATTGGTTTTTTTGATACTGACAACTGGGGTGGAATCGGCTAACGCGATAATCGATAATTGATAATCAAAATCGACACTTTTGCTCCACGTAAGGTGATTATCAAATCGACAATCGTTTTTTCGCGTTGATTTTAAGTGACAGCTATTTAGGTGTCGTTTTCATACATTATTGTTTGGTTTGGTGCAGTCGACTTCAAATTAGTTAGTTTGTTTTAGTTAGTTAGTTAGTTTGTTATAATAATCATAATAAAAAAGTGTGTTTTAAGAATTATACTATTTCATAACGAAGTAAATAACTAAAAATAAAATGTTCACATCATTGTTCACATCACCTGAACTCCAAATATGTCAGAGTAGCTCCGGGAGAAGGAACACCAGTCCAAGAGGTTAGATTCAGTATCACCGTTGATTCAATCGAGTGAATTCTTCCGCCGTGCCTAATCCAACATTAGATCATGGCTCGCGCTTGTGGTTTTAGCCTACGTGCATAAGGGTTTACACACGCAGTTCACAGGGGCCACCGCGGGGAGGTAGAACAAGCACTTCATCACATACACGATTGTTGCACTGCTGGTTCAATCCATGTTTTGAACGGTCAGAAGCTACCCGATCGCATGCAATGCAGACCCCTTTTCGATTTATAGGAGTTTTTTCATGGGACTGTGAGAATGCTTCTACTTACAGTTTAAAGTTTAGTTAGTTAGTTTTCGAATTTTAGAGATTCGAATTATCTAGAGTTCACTGTATTTATTATATCGCAGTGGGTCTCGGAATATGTGCTCCATGCCTGGGGCGGAAATGCATAAGCTGATAGTTGATTGTTGACAACATTTTCGTTTTGCGATTATGTAGTGTGATTATCACTTTGACAATCACAAAAATGTGTCAGATTTCGTGTGACACCTAAATAGGTGTCATTATCATACAATTCTTTATCATTCGTATGATATTGTTTTGCTGAAATGTAAACTGTACGACAGAATTCGCGATGATCTTTTATTTTGCAAGGAATTTTTATTAATCAAAATGTGTACTGACTGAAGAGAGAGCATAGAAAGAAAAGTCATAAAGCCAAATGTTTCAGTTCCATGAGCTTAAGTTCGTTGCATTTCAAATTTTTTTCAATATTTTTGAAATTGAGTCACCGCTTGCTTTTCAGAATATGATTCTTGCAGGTTGATTTGCTTCTGCAATGACTTCTTTTTCTTCTTTTTCAAATTTATGAAAATCATTTCAATCAAGCTTTGAATGTGACATTTCACAATTACAAGTGATGCCTTCTTTTCACATTTTTTTTTGTGATCACATTATACAATCGCAAATGTATTTGATAGTCAATGTTGACCATCAGAAATGTGATAGTCAACTATCATCTTATACATTTCCGCCCCTGCACTTCAATTGAATATCCCAATTAAGTTATTACGCTTAAACTTACTTTTCTATGATTCATTCTCCCAAAGGTTACAACAACCGGACTTGTTCGAGCATGAAGAAAAACCTACTAGATTAATGTAAAAAGGTTTTCTCTTTTAAATCCAAGAGTTTGCTGCTGAGAAATGAGGAAATGAAAGGCTGATATCGCAATTGGTATGGCCTGCTCGACAAAACACGCTGAGATTTCATGTCTTTACGATTTGTAGTTGAAATATGTAGCCTTCCACTTGGTTGAACGAGCTTTGGAGTTGGAGAGCTTGTGTCGTTGTATAGTATAGTGTAGGGCTACACATTATTTGGTTATCAATTAAATCGGTGGTCTTAGTATAGAATCGGCATAAAAGTCAACCATCAGAGCTTAAAACCTTTTTGTAGAGCAACAACGCACATTTCATTAACTGCAGACAGTTGAGATGTTCTGTTTTATGTTAGCTATCAATGTCATTTTTGATTTAAAATATATACAGTCGAAGCCCTCTAAGTCGAAAAGCCCTCTAACTTGAATTTTTTCGCCATATACTGGCGAAATCCTCTACCGTGAAAATTCGACTTAAAGGGCTTCGACTATACTTAATTTCCACCAGTTTTCTAACAGTGTGGTTTTTGTGCAACTTATATGTGAGGTTCTTTTATTAATTGAGTAATGTGTTGTTCCTAACAGAATGGTGTTGCACACGTAGTGATTCGTGTCGTTGTCTTATTTCTCAAAGAAAATGTCATAGGGCAGAAAATCCATAATTTTAAGGTGAAAATAGAACTCCGATGTTATTTGACACTCAATCTCCCAGTCAAATAAAATAAAACAACTTCATATACTATATTAGAAAATCCTTTTTTTTATTACAATATTTTAAAACAAAATTAATTTATACGTATTTCATTACAAGCAAAGTTATTACAAAGCAAATTATTTTAAGCAAAACAAATTTCTTTTAACAGAACTGTCAGTTGGTGTTTGATTTTGTATTTCAATTAACTTAATTTTCTACAAGAAAATAAAAAAAAAAAACAAATGAAACAAGTGTAAATGGTAAAGATTCAGTTTGGAAATGTATGTAAATTTACTAAATTGAAAATAAAAAGTCTTATTTAACTATTTGGCCAGTCATTTGACTAAACACCTTCGAGATTTCGAGAAGTTTCAAACTAACACCACAATTTTGGAATGGATAGTCTTAGGTTTCGTAGGAGGTGCAAGTGACTAGCCTTAGACTGCGTGTATGACACTGTATGTAATTAAAAACAAACAAACTTCTTGAGTCATTTGAATTAGCTTCACTTTTTGAGGAAAACAAATCTTCACTTTTTTACCATTATGTGAGCTTTAGAATTATTTTGTGTGCCTTAACCAACTCAAAAAGAAGCTACGTAATTTACAGCCAAAACTAAACATACATACATAGTTGGTTTTTCTTTATAATTGCATCTGTTTAGTGTTTGAATAAAAAAAAAATATATAAAATAAACACAAAAACGATGCACTGGAGATGTTCGAGAGAGAAATGGAATCCAAAAGAAATGCAAATAAATCTTTCGATCGTAATCATTCACACAATTTATTTAAACTTTTTGTTTCTTCTAATAATTTCTGTTCACTTAAAAAATAGACTTGAAATTCTAATTTTTCTTGTTTGTTTCATGATGTGTTATTGTTTTTGTTTAAACTTCTTAATTTCAATTTCAATTAGTTTCACTCTTCGGTGCGGAAATTATTCTATCCGAATCATTTCCGTTTCGCCCAAGCGTCCATTTGTTGGCTAAACTCGTTAGCGTACTTAATGACAGCGACCTGAGTTCGATTCAGTGCTTTGCCAAGATTCTCAGGTGATAATGATCCTCTGGAAAAAGAGAAAAAGATACATTTGTGAGTTCTTTGAAACTATTCCCTGGAAGGTGGTGACTTACACAAAGACGTTGACTTTAAAGAATTCGGTAATTTTCCCGACACTGTCGGCAATGAAAATACGTGTTGAGATGGTGACATTTTCGAGTTTCTTAGGCAGTCCGGGGATGTACGCCTCCAACTGTGAACGAAAATAATAAAATTTTTTTTAATAAAATTCATGTCAGTGAAGAAAAATTTGATGAGTTTATGAAAGAGAGTTCCATGCATACGGCGTAGTTTGAATGAGTACTGGAAATTCAATAATCGGTGGAATAAAATTACCACTTTCAGCAAGAAATTCACAATTTGCGAGGTACATTGAACCTGAACGTTTACATTCACTTCAACCGACATTTTTTTTACGAACTGAATTCGAAGGAGTATAGATTTCAACTGGGCCGAGTCGTTCTTGATCACGGACAGTTTAATCGTAGTGCGAAGCTTGGTTTCAGTCTACTCAGCAGGGAAACTGAGGAAAAAAAAAGTGCTGAAAAGTGATTAAATTCAATTCTTGCAAGTGTCGATTGCTTTTGCGTAAGAGAGCGGGTCAAATCCCATTTGTGAACTGCAGTTTATTAAAAAGCAAAAAAAATAGAAAGAATTGCGATCAGATTACACAGAAAAATTCGCACACAAAGACTGTATTTCCGTTCATTTGTTGGCATGGGTTTTTGTGACTTTGCCGGCTAAATTCGAAAAAAGAAAATCATATGAAGAAAAATCCTCTACCCCAAAGGTTTTCAAAACCGAGGCTTGTTTTTTTGTCACAATTGCCTGTCAAAGGTCAGAATAAAAATATAAATACACACAGCTAAGCAATTTTCACACGATTTGTAGTTAATCAGGTTCTGACGTATTTTGTTTACCTCGGGTGCCTTCGTTTGAATGAATTAACAATCAACACACACAATTAACTGATAATGCGCCTGACTGGAAGCTTGTCACCGCACAAAGGTGTCCAATGCCAGATGAGAACAAATTTATAGCATTGTTAACCCACATAAACAATGCCTGCATATACAGAAGGAGGAAAGAAAAGATTCTGTTTCAAGACAACATTCTGCGAAAACTAGAAATATGCGATGAAGCAGTGAAGACTTGTTGTCTTGCTGATTTCGATTTCAGTGATCTAATCAAAATTAATTGAAAGTTGATAATGTATGAACCACGTCACTAATTTACTTTCTACGATGCAATCTGCCCGCTCGCACGTACGATGCTGAGATGCTTACGAGGGAAAAAGCACAAACCCCAAGTTCAAGGGCACGCTATTGACTTGGAAATTAGATCACTGCATTTAACTTTAGATTCGAAGAAAATAGATAATTGTTTTCATGTCGAATCAAGACACGCAGTGAAATGGATTGTGGCAGGGAAGTCGTGGAAATAATTTCCCCGATGTTCTATCCTAAACAAAACCCTTTCCTCTGTGTGTTTTCAATGCAATTGGACAAAAACGTGTGTTCTTTTACTTAACCCTATACTGCGCATTGTAGCAGATCTGATACAACTCAATTCGTACTTTTTTCATAAACTATGGATCACAATTTTACTCTGTTAAGCTTTCTAGATGATCTGCTTCACATATTTTGGAAGGAATAATCATGCCAATTTACGTAGACTAATGTTTGTTTTTATTATTATTCTGGCATTTGCAGCCATAAATTATTTAAGAAAATATTTTTTTTTAGTAAAAAAAGAGTCGCGCAGTGTAGGGTTAGGCTCTGTTTTAACATTGAAACAGCCTTAAAATGAGTTGCTTATCGTGAAGAGTCTAATTATCCAACATAGCAGCAAAATATTTAGAAATCGGAAAGGCAGAAGTCTTTCACGAGTATTCAGTAAATGAAAATGAGTAAAATATTTCATCTCTCACCTCTAGCTTTATAGAAAACTAACTTTGCCAGACAATTTACATTTTTATGACTAAAATTATCGAAGTACATGACAGCTTTTTCATGTGAAGGCGTCACGTACACCGCGCTTTGCATTCTGTGTGATGTTCAACTCGCCAGACATTGACCTTCAAACATTTTGTGTTACGAATTTGTTTCCTCGCTTAGAATAGTCACGCTCATGAAACGTTTTATGAGCGGCCCCGCTGAGGGCCAGAGCTTAGATTTTTGCGCCTCCACTGTTGTGCGCATTATAATTTGACAAATGTGAAGGAACTGACAGTCATGGAACTCAAAACATTTTATGAAAAAATATAAAACTTACCGCCGCTGACACAGCAGGCCATTTGGCTACAGCAAAGTCTTTCACCACACCAACTGCATTGCATGCTGCATTCTTTACTATTTTATACAGGTCACAGGTCAACTGCCCGATAGGCTTTACATAGCCCGGCACCCGTTGTTCGGCCCATTTATAACCCCGAGCAGCGTTCGTCATAACAACGACGTAACCCTTCTCCACATGGGGTAACAGACCGGCATTTTTAAGCAATTTACCTGTAGCTGAGTTAGCAAACACACCCTTACCATTTGTGTTTGTGTCGTAGTGCAAAGCGCCAGCTATTAAGGCAATTAACACAATACTGCCTAGGAACCATTTGCAACCGCACGACGAACAAGATTTCCCCGCAGAAGTTTTTTTCTTTTGTTGTGTGGATTTGTCTTGGACGTTCTAAAAAAGAGAAAAAAATTTGGTTAAAAATTATTTTATATTCACAGCAAAAAAAAAGCAACACCTAAAAAGAGGAAAAATCAAGCTTGCAAAAGCATTTCCTCGTCACTCTTGTTGATGAAGAAAAATTGTTTACCTTCTTTGTTTGCTGTTTGGTTTGTTTGGCTTTTTGGTTCTTTGTGGTTTGTGCCATTTTAAATTTGTTTTCGTAGCAAAAAATTTCTTATTTTCTTAATTACAAAAGATAAACTCTGAAACAAAAAAAGGAATTACGTAGACAGATTATTAATTAGCACATTACAGCCGGCTAATGTATTAAGTGTGTGCGAAGAGGAAACGATTTCGAAAGCGAACCCCCCCTGGGTGGGTTTATAGACAACGAAAGACGCCAACGACAACAAGCTCGTCAAATTGATGACCTTATGCATGACTAAAGCTGACGTTCACACATGTGCCAAGTGAAATTGTGTAAGTTACAAAATCAAATACATATATTCATTTACTTAGCTAAGTTATGATCAACAGCAGTTGAGCAAAGTAAACGACAGATTTTATTTATTTTTAAAACCACAAATCCTACAAAGTTAGTTACGCTTTTCTTTTCCACATCTGTATTCGTTAAGAAAACAAAAAAAAAAAGATTTTATTGCTTTTTTGAGATTAAACAAATCTTATCTTGGGTCAAAACGATGAAGCATGTAATGCTTGAACTTGGAAAAATGGAGGTGTGCTGCGTTGCAAAGAAAAAAGTCACGTCGACAGATTTACAGAGTGTTGCCTTCCAATCAATCACAGCTTATCAGAATGCAATGGGAGGGCAAAAAAGCGTATGGAATGAAGCTTGTGAACAGTTTGCTTGCATACACATTTTGAAAATTTGGTACAATTAGGTCAAAGCTGGGCCCATCGTTACACTGTGGACCTACAGGTCTATGTGATTGGTGATTAGCTGCCGCCACGTAGGCCTATTGTGCTGCCAACCAATTCTTGGGTTCTTGTTTACAGAAACTTCGCGAAAATAGCGAAGAAGCTAGGCTCTGGCCCTGTATGGGCTGTTACGCCGACTATTTATTTTTTTTAAACTTCGTGGAAATTCTTTTAAATTTCATATTTTCCATATTTTGTTTGTGATGATATTTATCTTTATCTCAATAATATTTTTTTAATTCGAAAATTTGGATGTTTAGATGTTTTGATGTTTGGGTGTTTGGATGTTTAGAGGTTTAGATTTCATAATAAATGAATGAATAAATTAAATTATTTATTTCTTTTGATAGATGAACACATTCACATTGAATTCAGTCTGGATGTGGACATGACTTCGAAGCCTGTGAAGACATTTTGAAGACTAGTGCATAGAACACTTGTTAAATCGCTGCGAATTTTCACCTCACTATCTTCCTACATCTAATACCATCCAATACCAACCAAAACTACGACAGAAACCCATTAGAATGTAAATTTATACGGCAAGTAGTTGCTGTGTTGTAGCTTCACAAGATTGAACGCAATTAACCTCACATCTGGAAAAAATTACATTTCTTAGCCGGCACATAAGTAAGAAGAGTTTCAAGACGTGAAAGCAATTGAACACTAAAAGATTTCGTAATCTATCACAAAAAAAAATTCGTAATCTGCCAGGAATCGAACTCTAAAAGAAGATTTAGGAATTGATTCCGAGTTGTACGAGTCGGGGTACAATAGATCTTTAAGGTCGCAATACAAATGGCTCTGTGACACTCTTCATTTCACCAATAGATGATAAGGGTAGGTTTTGAGATCGGTCTCTGCGCACCTCTTGCTGCCGGGCTTCTCTCTATCAAAACTAAGGCCATCGCGGCGCGCAATCTTAGGTGGTCGCGTGGCACTACATGTCGTGTCACCAGAGAAATCTGGCCAAAGCTAGATTTTGGACGCTCACTTAGTCTCCTGAGACTCAATAGAATCCAAGTTAGGAACCTCATCAGTGTCATAACTGGGCACTCTACTTGTGGCAATCCGACTGAACCTCCCGGCCAACAACTTCTGTAGAACCTGCAGAGACGAAGAAGAAGAAATCTCGCTCCACCTTTTAGGGACCTGTAGCACTCTCTCAAACCGCAGAAAGAGGCATCTTGACCATTAGGTTAGGTTAGGTTAATGTTACTGACGGCTACAGCAAATAACTCACAGCCGCGCTTAGGCCAGATTAGGCCCATTGTAATGCCTCATTGCGGAAGACTCGGCATTACCCGCTGAACCAAATGTTACGAAGCTGTAGAGTCGTTCGATGCTGTCGCAGCTTGGATCGAACCGAGATGTGTTTTTCTACGAAGCGCTAAGGCATCATACGAATAAAGGTTGGAAATGGATTCATTGTCCTCTTCATCTCTTCAGATCTTGGCCATTACTTTCCGGTTAGGTTGTGTGGTGGGCTACGCAAGGTACGTATCTGTACGTCGGCCTATAACATGGGGAAATCGCGACCAGATAACTCGCACGGCAGCCAAGACTAACCTTACTTCGAGATGATTTGTAAATTTCCAGGAATTGAACTATAAAAGAAGATTTAGAAATTAATTTCTAAATGACGATTCGATTTTGAGAGAAAAGATTACTCATTTGCTAAGAATCGAACTCTAAAAGGAGACTTAGAAATCGATTTCTTGATGACGATGATCGATTTCGAGAAATTATTCGTAATATGTCAAGAATCAAGACGATTTGGCAATTGATTTCTATAAAATATTTCAAAAGACAACACAAAGCCTCCCAATAATTCACATAAAGTCAACCAAACACTTCCCCAAGTCGCAGTGTCTACGGGGACCGACAAATATTCTTTGGTCATGAAAGACGATAAGATAAACAACAAAGGACTGCCTCAAAAAATGTGAATACATCCCAAACAAATTCCGCGCATTGAAATAAAACAAAAAAGACTCCCGAGACATAAATCTAATGTCAAAGAACAAAAAATAACTTCAAAGATAATGAACAAACCAAGAACAATACAAATTGTAAGATTTGAAATGTAAAAGAAGACAAACAAATAATAACGAATACCGATGCATGAGAGAAAGAAAAGGTCCGATGACCCCTCAATCGGTGAAGAGTGGAAAATTTTTCAAAGTTCAACACAAAATAAAACCAACCAAACCGGTTGAGCACACAGTTCCATTTCAATGTCATTTACAACTTTAACACCAGTATCGTCTGTCTGTCTTTCTGAAACTGAACAAGTACTTAGAAACATTGTTTGCAATGCAACTTTTCCATGACATAACAGAATAGACAACAAATCAAAATGAAATTTTTCTCAAATTTCAAAGTCAACCTAAGTGTAAATAAAAGTCTTATTTCGATTTAGGAAGTCTTTCTTGTTTGCTTTTTGAGGAAACAATGAGTCTGACAAATTGATATTTGTCAGGCGTTTATGTTTGTCAAACACAAAGTCAATTAATATGCTGACACAGTAAGCATTTCAATGCCCTTCTGTACATAAAAACGATTTCGACGTCACTGACGAGGTGTGCAGGGAAGTTACTCGTTCTCTTTTAAAGGGTTGGAGTGCACTCGTGCACACGTGTGTTGGTGTTATCTGAGCTTTGAATCAGCAATTGGCAAATTAGTTTGCCTCCCGTTGCTCACATTGCTTTCATTGTTCTACAAAAGTGAAGGGGAAAATTGGAAATGAATGTGGCTAGCTGCGGAGATAATTGTTGAAATTAAGACGTGATTAATGGTTTCTAATGGCTATGCTAGATCGTTAATGTGGTTATAATAAGGCGAAGCAATCGTGATACGGCAATGACTTGTGTTGGCAGTAACTTCTAACTATCGTAAGACATACCGGCAAAGTAGTTATCGCCTAAACTAAATTGAGGACAGACCTCTTGTTTAAAATCGATGGAAACATCATACGACACTACATAATATTCGCCTGTAGAATTGGCTGCAACAGGTTTGTATTTTGGAGTAAGAATTTGTGCTAAGAAAGACGTTTGCTTGCTTACACCGAAACGCAACAAGTTCTACACAAAATTTTAAAGAAAAATGTGATTGTTCGGCTTGGGACAATGATTTTGAGGTTAAATAAATCAGTTTTTTTTAACGAATTCGGTCAAAAGAGAGGAATATTGGGGGCGCCGTGGCTTGATGGTTAAGCGCGCGTGCATTGGAAAAATAGATATTTCGAAGAATAATCAGAATTTTCTGGCTAAACAGAATTTCCAATGAAGAGCTGCTTTGACGAGCTAGCACGAAAAGGGAGCAAAGTAACTTCGTTAGAGCCAAAGTAAGGAACGTGATAATGGCACTGGTACAGTCAAAGTAAGAAAATTATGCTACCTGGTTCATCCAGCGCGACTACAAATACAAATTACGTCAACTTATTCTGCCAAGAAAGATAGAGGGAAGAAGGACGGTAGGACGACAGAGGCTAGTGTGGATATCTAACCTCAAGGACTGGCTAAAACTTGCCACAATTCAAATTACGAAAGGAGTCACCAACAGGGTGATGCTAACATCAATGATTTCCAACCTGCGTAGTAGAATGGGGCATTAAGGAGAATAAGATCGAATACCAACGATTTGCTGCGCTGTAACATTGTCCACGTGGCTACACAGAGCAAATTGGAAACCAACAATAAACTAACTAGACATTTTTGATTGGAAGTGGAAGGACTGTTCACAAATAACTGTCTCATCAAGTCGAGCTAATGCTGCCGGCCGTCACATCTTTGTTTATGAATGGGTTGATAGAGCAGCGGAAAAAAAATTGGCCGACCAAAATCAAACGATTTTAGTTTACAAGAAAAAGCAAAAGAGACACAAAATGCGGTAAAAAATCCAAATGACATTAGTAAGGAGATTCGGAGCAAAATAACTTTTGACAATGACTCAGTTTCATTGCAATAAAAAGGCAATTGAGTAATGGAGCCCACTCTCGAAAGATCATAGTAGCTTTATAAAGAAAAGAAAGTAATCATATTTAAATTATAATGCCAGATTATGTTTCATGTCAATTTAAAAAAACATCATCTTTGTTTAATTCCATTTCAAAGTTCTATGCCTCTAAACAAAACACCCTTTATAAGCCCAGACCTGCTCTATGGCGCTTAAACATGAAGAGTTTGTCAATAGCGGGTGAAGGTCTCTTTGAGAGAAAAGTTTTGCGTGTAATCCTTCGTTCTGTTTTCGTTGATGGTTACTGAAGGAGTAGATTCAACCACGAACTGTATGGACTTTACGTTGGCATGCCCTTGGCCACACGTCTACGGATCCAACGCCTAAGGTGGTTAAGCAATTGTGAGCGAATAGATAGCATAGCTCCGGCCCGAAGAAACTTTAACTCTGAATCAGTGAAACAACGCAGCAGAGGACGCTCGCGTCTAGAATGGCCTGGAGAAAGGCCTCAACCAACTCGGTGTGTGACATTGGAAGCAACTAGCACGAGATCGTGTTGATTGGAGAGGTTTACTAACTGGGATCTTTTACCCCGGACGGTAGCGCCGCACAAAAAAGATAAAAGAGATATAACAATTCGAAAATTGTAGAATATATTAGGTTGTCAAATATCTCCCTTTCGCCTTTGTGTCTTTTGAATTTTCCAGCTATGTACAAAGCGCTACAGAGAGAGTTCGTATCTGGCAATACATCATTTGAAAGGTCTTGACATAACCTACAAAACGACGCTATGCCTGATTAGTTTGGATACGAATATTTGACAACCTAATATTTTTCAGAGAAGATAACTAAATTCAGGCTAAGATTAAATTATTAATTTCATCCATACGATTCACCATGGAGTCGCTGGTGGAGTAAAAAGAGAGATCAAATCTGTGAAAAAAGATCTCGCAGGAGATGCAAGACATAAATCTGCTGCTTGTCGGAATATTGCTGACACGTTTAACAAACATAGCTTTTAGCAAAATGAATTGATAAATTGTAATTGTTTCGTTTTCTTCCTGCTTTACAAAATCAGTTAAAAAAATTGTTTGTCTTCTAGAAATTCCTTTAACAAAAATTCAAGCAATTCTCTACGCAAAGACGACGTTTATAAATCCAATTTTATCGAATTAGCTGCTAGCTTGTGCGACCCGTTGGCTCGATCGGTTAGTGCGTCGGACTGTTGAGCGAGAGTACCCGGGTTCGAATCCAGCTCGGGGAAAAAAAAACACCACAAACATTTTTCACGGCCCCACCTCCAGCGAACGACTGACAACCTTCCTGGAGTACTTCTGTCATGAAAAGCTTTCGCAATTCGCCGTTCGGAACCGGCATTAAACAGTAGGTCCCCTCCACATGTGACAAAATTACAATGCGCACAACACAGTGGAGGTGCGAACAAGCTAGGCTCTGGCTCTCAACGGGCTGTTACGCCGCCCAATACAATAGCTGCTAGCTTACGTTGTAGAAAAATAAAATTGTTCGGTTTGCAGACTGGCAGGCTGACTATCGAACTGCAAAAACGCTCCAAATGTATTCCTAAAGTCGGAATAAATCTTGTTGAAACCTAAAGTCTCTGCATTATATTCAATTCAAAAGTATTTGGTATCAGAACTAGTCCTTTCATTCTTGATGTTTAACGTCTTTCCATCTCTCCCTCGGTACCTTCGGCCAATGCTGTGTCTTAAACAGGATACTTAAGGGTAGCCCCAACCCCTTTAGCACGCGCCAATCATAAAAAAAAAAAAACTGCGGAGGCACAAATGGCGTCTTTTGTTTTGCCTTAGACAACTTGTATTGCATTACATAAGGCGGCGTAACAGCCCGCCGAGGGCCAGAGTCTAGTTTTTTTCACGCGCCTCGACCGTGTTCTGCGCGTTATAATTTGACAGATGCGGAAGTTAAACAACTTACTAAATAAAATTAAAATTGAATTTGTTGTATGACTCCCGGACCAACTTAGATCAACCTAAAATCACCTTTGTGTACACCTGCAGATAAGCCCTTAACTTCGCACCTTAACAACGTGTCAACTTTTGTGTATTTAAATCCCAATAAAATCCAAATTCTATGTCTATATCTGTGCAAAACAAGAAATTCCTGCACCCACCAGCAAGAGGTCAATTTAATGAAAAGTAAAGATCTCCCAACTCATTTCATTTCTTCAACCCCAGGTGCCAACATCCAATTAACACCAAGATGCCACACTTCTGTTGCAAATCACTCAATTTCCTCGTCTCAGATTAGGTCATCAAAAAAAAAAAAAAAACTTATTTAGCAACAATTCAAACAGACTCCACACAACGTCGTGTTATGTACACGTCTGCCATATGATAACAAAGTCAAAGTTCTCACACATTTGTTTCTTGAACTCAGCTGATAATTGCAACTAGCCAAACACAAGTCCAGTCCGCCAAGAGTCAAGATAACATATGAAAATATCGTTGAGATGGGCAATCGTAATAAATTTTACTTAAATCCAAAATAAACGCAGAGTGGTGTCGCTCTTATCGATTTATGTTTTTTTTTTTTTGCAATCAAAGATTATGCCATACCACAGAGGTGTGCTGAAAGTTTCAAGTAATCTGATCTTCCTGTGGACCTTATAAACTGACGTGTCGGTTTTGTTGGTCGAGGTGGTAACAGAATGAAACTAGGTGAAGAAAGAAATACACACGGGGAACAAACTCCACAAGCAATTCTCTTCCTCCACACAACCGGTTTCAGAAAAGAAATTCGAAAAAACTGCCAAAAATTAGAAATCCAATCGAAACCGAATAAGGCACATGAATCAAATCGGAACAACATTGCGAAAATAATTAAATGACGACACCTGCAAATGCCTGTTCACCGTGTTTAAATAAATTCTTCACGAATTACCACACCCCCTTTCGCAATGGAACATTAATTCAACCGCCACCGACAAGTCAGCCGAAACAATTACGTGGATTTTTCATTTTCGTTTAAGCAATTAACTAATGCGTTGCTTGTTCGAGATAACACATCTCTGATCGGGCAAACGTGACGAAAGACCACAAAGAAAGAAGCGTTCTCGCCCAGCACGGCAAAGCAAAGTACCTTCGTCGTCACCCCACCGCTGTGACCTATTTACGGTGCAATTGTCGGCCAACCACCCGATTACATGCATAAGGGCGGCTAATGCCTCCGACTATCTAAATTTGGTTCAAGCACTTTGAATGTTTACATCGTAGCTCTCAGCGAGGTTCCTTTTTCTTTTCTTTTTGCCGTGTGTGTATCGAGTAGATATGCAAAAGCTATAGAATAGGAGGAATGAATTTTCTTCTTGAGTTGGCGCAGGCGAACACGCGCCAGACTTTCGGGGTGATTGGCTCTTCTTCTTTTACTCTCTCTTTCACTGCGAGAAAATCTGGCCACGTGGTGAAACTGGATTGGGCACAGCGCATAAGAATCTCCAGTCTTAAGATTAGGAGCAGGCTTGTGAAAAATGAAAACTCTTTTCCCGTCGCAGATAAAGAAAGTGAAAGGCAAATGCACATCTGAAATGGGATATCCCCACCTCCCTCCATCAAAAACTGTGATGTGCCGGGCCACATCAGGCGATGATTACAGCAACAACTGCGCCCGGCGGCGTCGTGTGTTTGGCTGCGAGCAAAGTCGACAGTCGACAGTCGACGGTCGACGGACTCGAAAATCAAGTCTTATCGCAGCCGATTGTGGAGGAGGTGGTTCTGGGTTGGATGTTGTTCTATTCTTATCGACCGTGGTGCTGCACTATTCGGCTCTGGTCGAGTTGGATTGAGAGAAAACAGCTTCATTCGCGATACCGATTTCTCCACGTAGGCACAAATCCCACTGTGACGCACCGGGAACCGGACACATACACGCAGAGCCAGATTCTTCTTCTCTGTCCAACCGGAATAGAATTTCTCCCAAACTATGATGATGCTCCACACAAAGATCATTAGAGATTCTTTTCTTTGACTGATTTCAGAAAAAAAATAATTCCAATTGAGATTGACAGCAGATAGACATTTTTTCCTTTTTTTTTTTTTTCTCACTCGGTTCATCTTTGACGCTGTTCATCCCAGAGAAGAAAAAAAAAACACACTTTCTCATCTCCCTTCGCACACAAGGATTTTTCTTTTTTTTTTTTCTTACGCACTTTTTTGTTTTTTGAGAAAACTGTAAATTTCTAAAATGAAATTTCACTGAGTTATACGCGAAACCACTTTTATTATGATTAGGAAAACCCAACAGAAAAGAAAATAAGAAATTAATTGTAATTTGAATTAAATGCAATTGAAATTTTTTTTGTACAAAATTTCTTCGGTGGATTGTTAAACTTCACCACAGCTCACGTCAACGAAAATATGACTGTTTTTTGGTTTTAAGGGGCGGCGGCGGTGGTGGTGGTGGAGCTGGTGAAGATGGCCGATGTTAAATGTTCATTCAGCTATGTGGTTGATGTGGCTGAATACGGAATGGAAAAAAAATCGATGAAAATGGCAGGCATGTGAGATGAACTGTTAAGTGAACGGAAATGTTCATTTCGGAGCGTGGTAGATGCGTGTTTAGCAACAGGTGGCGCTACGTGGAAGATTTTCGAATTTGAAAAATTAAAGAAATTCGAATTAGCAAGAATTATAAGAGAAATCTAGTTTGAGACTGAAAAATTTATTTTTCAAATTTTTTGAGACGAAGAAATAAGTTTTCCAGATTTTTTTTTAAACCAAAAAAGATATTTCGCAGATTTTTTACACTAAAAACAGTTTTTCAAAATTTTTTGAAACTGAAAAAACATTTCTTGGATTTTTTGAAACTGAAAAACTAATTTCCCAGAGTTTCTAAAATAGAGAAACAAGTTTCCCAGGTTTTTTGAGATTGAAAAATTGATTTTTCAGATTTTTTGAGACGAAAAAATAAATTTTCCAGATTTTTTTTTTTAGACCAAAAAAGATATTTCGCAGATTTTTTACACAAAAAAACTCTTTTTCTAGATTTTTTTAAACTGAAAAAAACATTTCTTGGATTTTTTGAAACTGGAAAATGAATTTCCCAGAGTTTTTGAGACAGAGAAACAAGTTTCCCAGGTTTTTTGAGATTGAAAAATTGATTTTTCAGATTTTTTGAGACGAAAAAATAAATTTTCCAGATTTTTTTTTAGACCAAAAAAGATATTTCGCAGATTTTTTACACTAAAAAACTGTTTTTCAAGACTTTTCGAAACTGAAAAACACATTTCTTGGATTTTTTGAAACTGAAAAACTAATTTCCCAGAGTTTTTAAAATAGGGAAACAAGTTTCCCAGGTTTTTTGAGACTGAAAAATTGATTTTTCAGATTTTTTGAGACGAAAAAATAAATTTTCCAGATTTTTTTTAGACCAAAAAAGATATTTTCCAGATTTTTAACACAAAAAAACTCTTTTTCTAGATTTTTTTAAACTGAAAAAACTTTTCTTGGATTGTTTGAAACTGAAAAATGAATTTCCCAGAGTTTTTGAGACAGAAAAACAAGTTTCCCAGGTTTTTTGAGGCTGAAAAACTGATTTTCCATATTTTTTTGTGGCTAACAAACAGATTCCTTTGGTTCCTCTGGAGGTTTATAGCCGCAAGTCTTCTTGGATTTAAAAAGCAGGAAATGGAAATTTTTAATTAGGAGCGCCATTTGTGGGAATTTTGTGAAAAAAAAAATAAAATAAATAGTCGGCGTAACAGGGCCAGAGCCTAGCTTCTTCGCAATAAGCACTTTGTGGAAAGTGCTTATTTACAAAGAACGAACGATTTAGAGTACTTGAGTATGCAACTCCCCACATAACTTCTCATCGTCAGATTTCATTGGCAGTCTTGAAGGATTTTTCAGTTCCAAAGAATTTGAGACGCAATTTTTAGCGCTTACAAATTGCGTCTCAAATGCGTCTCAAATTCTTTGGAACTTAAAAACTGATTTGTCTAGGGCTAACAAACAGATGCCATCGGTTAGTGTGGAGGTTTACAGTCGCAGATCACACTTCCTCATAACTTATCAGCACATTGTGCAAGAAGTACACTACAGTGTCTAATTCTTCATCAAAAACATGTATTTTTGATCTACACTCTTGCCTTTTAATACTTAAAAAGATTTCCTCTTCGGGCTGCGCGTTAGTTTAAGAAATTAAATTCCACACGACCAAAAAAATTAAAACCAAACAGCAATCACTTTAAAAAAGATTCACAAAACTTATTAATTCACAAAAAAAAAAAAAACACGATTATCTCTTTCAAAACACTCACCTCAAACAACGAAAGTAATTCATCTAAGTACGGGTCACGCTTCTTGGACGAACCCAATTCCATGTTTAGTTGCGCTGCAACGACAAGGAATTCATCAAACGCTTTAGAATCGCGCAGTTTAACTGCAGATCCGTCCCACTGTTGATCTGTATCAAAAATTAATGTTAACGTAATAATGTGAACACTAGTTTTACACATGCAAAGCTACAAATTTAGAAGTCAATCAGGATTTTAATTAAATTTAATAAATATCTCAAAAAACGAACAGCGATTAGAGTTAAATTCAAGGCACTTACAAGCTGTAAGAGTTGTTGCTTGAGCTTGTTATTAATTTGAAAGGCTTCAATTTAATGCTACATTAATTTTAGTAAAACGATCGAAATTCAAAGAAAAATAAATTGTTTTAATTTACTTATCTAATCAAATAAGAATTTCAAACTAAAATGGTTTCCATGGCTACAAAAAGAACTTCGTAACTGTGTGAAGTGCAAATACACGGTAACTAAATCGAAAAGGCAAACAGGTGGAAATGGAAAATAGAAGTCACATTCCATCAGCGGGAATAAGTCCAGTAGACCCTCGCTTTTCGTCGTTAACGCGTCTTGCGTGTGTGTGTGTATGAATGGTTAATGCGTCTTGTGTGCAAAAACACAAGAATGGTTAATGCGTCTTGTGTCCAGAAACACAAGACGCATTAACCATTCCCAAGTATTTTAATTCCACAATTTCCATGTTTTAGTAAGTTGAGATAAAACCGACGTAGCTTTGAAAGCAAAATATTTTTTAAATGGCCCACATCGAAAACAAGCAAATCAAAACATCGCAAAACGAGACTTTGGTGTATAGTCGACTACATTGCCTCATCCGAGACTTCTGGTTCGAAGAGAAGAGGGAAACTGAAGCTCCAGGAAAGAGGCCAAGTGTTTGTGGACGCAAGACAGCTTGGTCTTCTGACCTGGAAGCAGCAATCCCGGGACCGTCAACGTTAAAAACCAGCTTTAGCTCGGGCACAGACACTTCATAGGTTGGCTGCCGGATAAGTAAGCAAGTAACAAGTTGCAGAATACAATAGACAAGCAATATATGTATTTTGGAAGAACATGAAATTAGTGTCGATTTTTTTGAGCCGGTTGATGAAATCGAAAAATAATCATGAGCGACGAGGCGCATTTCGAACTAAATGGTTGCGTCAATTAATAAAATGTTTGTTTCTGGCGAACTAAAAATCAAAATCCAATGATGGACGAAGAGCCACTACATTCACTCAAAGCCGCTGTAAAATGCGGCGTTCATGCGGGGGAAGTGATTAGGCTTTATATTTTTAAGGACGGGATTTATGTGGGCGCCGGAGCTTGGGTTTTTAGTGTATCGGACTGCTAATCGAGCGTACCCGCCCGTGTGTTCATTCGAATACCATAAACAATTTTCACGGCACCACCTCCAGCGAATGACTGAGAATCGTCCTGGAGCACTTCTGTCATGGAAAGCTTTCGCAATTTGTCGTTCGGAACCCGCATTCACGAGTAGCTCCTCTTCACATGTGTCAAATAATATCGCGCTTAACACAGTGAAGCCATGAAAAAGCTATGCTCTGGCCTTGTATAGGCTGTTAAAAAATAAATAAATAGTCGGCGTAACGGCCCATACAGGACCAGACTCTAGCTTCTTTGCGCCTCCACTGTGTTGTGCGCGATATATTTTGACACATGTGGAGGAGACCTACTGTTTAATGCCGATTCGCTGTTACGCAGATAATTTATTTTTTTTTTGAGGACGACATCGGGAATACGTTCACTGCAACTGACGAACGTTACAGGGCCGTGAAAAACGATTGCTTACAGATGGAATTTAATGTGTGGTGGTTAAAGACGGTGCAACTATACACGCAGCACGAGCCACAATGGATTTTGTGAAGGAAGCGTTTTCAACTCGCATAATCTCCCCTTTTGGTGATTTGACATAGCCAGCAAGATCGCCTGATTTAACCATCACACACTTCTTTCTTTGAATATACTTTAAATCGTGGATTTTTGCTAACAATCTTCAGACAATTGCAGGCCCTAAAGAGAATATTCGACAGAAATGCAAACAGATATCACCGAAAATCTTGTGGAAAGCCATAAAACGGTTACAAATGTATATCAACACACTTGGCGGATGCCATCATTTCCACTTAACAAAAAAAAAATGTAAAAACCCAAATCAGTGATAACTGATAACTGGCCCAAATAAAGATATCTATCACTCAAAGTCATTTGTTTTATTTAGTAGAAAAGTAGTCTAAAATGTATTTTATTCTTGCCAATCATTGAAAACGGCCAATCCACTGCAGCGGGAGAATATTATAATTTCCGCCATCATTGAAAACGCAAGTGAACAAACGTCGGTAAAGAAGTGCAAAAAAACAGCTATCGTTGAATACGCAAACGATTCGTAATCTATTTAAATTCGGACGTTTCTCAATCACAAAAAAATGGATGCGGATTTCAATCAGTAAAAGTGATGAAATTGAAGAGGTAAATACGACTCCGGACTGGAGTTTAGGAGATCAGAACTGAAGAAACGATGTCTTTTGGGGGAAAATCCACAAACGATTTCTAATGGCATTGTGTCAAGCAATTTTATTAGGTTGTCAAATATCTCCCTTCCGCTTTTTTGTCTTTTGAATTTTCCGGCTATGTATAAAGCGCTACAAAGCTCGTATCTGGCAATACATCATTCGAAAGGTCTTGATATAACCTACAAAACGACGCTATGCATGATTAGTTTGGATACGAGCTCTGTAGCGTTTTGTACATAGCCGGAAAATTCAAAAGACAAAAAGGCGAAAGGGAGATATTTGACAACCTAATTTTTGACAATTTTGAAATTTGGATAATGACCGAAAGCATGGGATCGCGAATACAAGCTGCGGAGATAAAATTTTTGCGTTCTGTTGTGGATGTGACTCACGGGGATAGGGTGAGAAACACGACTTGGAGAGCTCAATGTTGAGCAGCGGCTTCTTCGTACACTTCAATGGTTTGGTCACGCGTCACGAATGTTCCCATCACGACTTCCGAGGCGCGGCTAGAATGCAATGCCGTCAGAAAGGCCAACCACTCGGTGGACCCAGGATGAGATAGCTGGACCAAGTTCAAAATCTCGCTCTGGAGTATCACTCCAGAAATTGTAGACAAATTTATCTCTTACTACTTTTTTTTTGTGAAAATTTTGGGTTCCATGACAACCGCAGAAACTGAAATGCTAACGACCATTTCTCTTCCGTGTGCGTCTCCTTGGAGATTTGAGAAGGTCTCTTGTTAAAAAAAAAATGTCTAACCCATGTAGGCTCACAAAAAAAACAATTAACTTGGCCTGCTGTTTTTTACTCGTGCTTCACACAACTGTTTTTCGAATAGCCAGTAAAGCAGGCCGGTAACTATTTTTATTTGCAGGAAATTTCTGGGTAAGCGAGTCTGGGTTTGGAATAAACCGGAAGGGCGACAGCACAATGGGTCACGGTCGGTTTTTGCGGTAGTCACTTCGACCTATGGCCTAATACCTTACCGCTTGTCGCTGACAGAGCTCAATCACTCTATAAAGAATTAGAATCCTGATGTTTGAATACGTTTCAAGACAATCGTTCAATCATATTATGGTTACTAAAAATTTTTCATGACACATCTACCGATAGCACAAGCCAGCCGTTTTTCTAGGCAATTCTAAAAGCCCGTGCGTCTCCGTGAAAACAAAATCACTTACATATCTGTTGAAGCAGCAAATAGGATGGAAGGACATTCTTTTTGTAGTTCATTCTCCAAACTTTGAAGCACTCATCTCCGTGGGTCAGACAGTCGATGCATCCATCAATTTCAGTTTGGCTCTTGGCAGAGCTCTCAATGTCCCGGAAAAGATTGAGGAAGATGTTCGAGTGCTTCAATGTGCTCTCGATGTATTTTTTCTACAAAAAAGGGAATCAGTTGCATGCGACTTCAGGAGAACGCCTGTTACTTACCAAAAATAGCTGAGAACTTGTCGCAAGCATCTGCTGACACTCCCTCGGAATGCTGTACTTCGCCTTCAGAGCGTTGTACGTTGTGAAGAACTCAGATTGACTCAGCACAAGCCTGCGAAGACATGAGATTGTGAAGAAAATATACCAAGACATGTGGCAAACTCACTTTTGCTTAGCATCACTGGATGTGAGAGCCTTCTCGATGTACTCGGCCACGTAGCGCGAGTAGCTCTTCATCTCAATCACTGGCAGCATAATGTTCTGCCAAACTGAAAGACAAGTGAGTGAGGGATGAAGGAGGAAGCAAAGGGTCACCAACCTTTAACAGCGATGTTGAGGTCACGATATCCGCCCTGTCCCACACCCCACAGAATGCTCAGTCCGATGTTGCTGCGGTTCTGGTACGAGTTCCGCAAGATCGCCGTCTTCGCCAAGCTGTTTGAGCACACCACCGGCCAGTTCTGGCCGACGATTTGGAGTAGAAGCTGCAGAAGAGACACGTAGGTGAACAGCTCGGTGCACAGGAAGTCAGACTCACCTTGTAACCGACGACGGGCTTGTTCTTGGACAACTCCTCAGTCAGCCTTGTCAGCAGAGTATCATAAAAGTAGGTGAGGTTCACCTCGCCCATTGTCTTAAAAATATCAACGATTGCAGTCTTTAGGTTCTTTGGAACGACGTTGCTGGGATAGACGATCGCCTTGCCCGAGAACACGGGGTCCGTGTCGAAGGGCAGATGTGAGTTGAAGAAGGTGGCGATCTGCAAAAAGATATATGACCTTCGACCCCATACAACTGTTCAAAGTGCACGTTACCTCACGCAGCCAGTACAGTTCATTGCCGGGGAACGAGGCGCGCAACTGTTCGACGCGGCCGTTCAGCTCATCGACTGTTATCTTCTGCAGCGCCGTCTCCAGGTTCTTTGGCTTCGGCGGAGCGGCTGGAGCTGGTGGAGCCGATGGCTTCTTATTGCTTTCATTATTGCTCTTCGTCTTCTTCGCTGGTGATGACTTGTTGCTGGTGTTGGTCGAGGTCTTCTTCGGAGATTTGTTCTCCTTTTCCCTCTCCTTTACTGCAAATGCTCCTACTTGACTGAAAATGCTTCTAACCTGATGTTTTGGAACTGCGAAAAAAAAGAAAAACCAATCTCCAGCAAATTGAACAAACGACCAGAATGATGGGAAACCTTACGAATTTCTTCCAAGCTTGGACCGGCAAGTTCAATGCGTTTTTTTTCGTGGTGGGCCTCGACTTTTTTCTCGAAATTGCGCTGCTTCTTTGACTTGGTGACCACTTCCCAGTTGTTGTTGGACATGTTTGAATAGTCAGTTAAATTATATACGCTTACAAAAATAATAAAATCAACTTCTAACAAGAAAATTAAATGCAAGAACTCTTGAACTCTCGATTCTCACTTTTTTTTTTTCAAAATTAAACCTATGACGTTGACACCTTTGCACAGATGACAGTTCCTGGACAAATTTGCGGTGAAATTCATCGCGCGGTGAATTCAGCAATGCACCGACTGGAGTCCGGGTCGTGTTCAAAAAACAAGAATTCCAGATATCTCAAATTAACAATTTTTTTTTTTTCTTTTTTATTGCACAAAATCTACTTTACAAAAAATAAGACAAATTCAATTAGAAAATAGGAATATCCTCCACTGTAAAGCCCTCCCTCTTGCAGAGGATACAAAGGAAAATGTATCCATAGTACCCGCCAGGAATGAACATCAGTATCCCGAGGAGTAGTAGTGGAAATATCCGGTCTGCGTACTTTGCGTCGTAGTACCCGGCTGATATGAGAATACTAAATGTGATGCAGGCCTGGAAAAATTCACAACGTTACTACTTCTCCGATTTATCCTCAGACTCCACACTCACAGTACCACCAATGATAAAGCAAAAAACCAGGATTAGTTGCTTGATGGGAAACTTCCTCTTTGGTCTTGTGAATTGCTCCGACCCAACACCGTCTGCGGTATCGTGGCTGGAGGGATCTAGTCGTTGGTAATCGGACTTATTTACGTTCCTGCGACGAGACATGATGATGGAAAAACTTACGGCAATCGCAGGGGTTGATTTTGCTAAGACTCGAACGTACACCCAGCTTGCAAATTGACTTCGCACTTAAATGCACATATTCGAGTCATATGACAAATTTTTGCTAAAACTAAATAGAGAATTTGTTTGATTATTTTAAGAAATTTACTTTGTTTTTTTATTCGCACGAAACAAAAAAATGAGATGAGTAAAAATGAACTTTTTTGTTGATTTAATGTCAGGGAAATGAAACAGCTGTGCGATGAGCAATGTGATGCCAGATTGATGATTGTGCGAGGAGTGTCGATAAGGTGGGTAGTCACTGCAGTTTCCTGAAAATGTTACTTATACGCAATGGGACTGATGTTTTACGACAATTAAAAACTTGTTAACCCGGCTATGTTGGTTATTTCTTCGTATACACAAATTTGCCATTTGATTAAGACATTGCTGATGGTTTTAGAACACAAATGTTGTTGGTCTTCGAAGCACTTCAACAACACGTCACCGAAGAAATAGAATTAACTTTGAGTTCATGCGAATGTTACAGACTTCAATTCGGACACAAAATGTGGATGCCTAAAGATCTGAAACAAAAAAGGGCGGAGCTCTGGTGCACAGGGAATAATTCGTGGAGATCTCTTGCAAACTTTTACAGCCAACAGGAGTGTTCTCGTGTTCTTGTGTTGAAACATTTATTTATTTTTCGATTGACGCATAAAAACTTCGGTAGTTATTTAACAATATGTGATGACGAATGCCTTCTCTTGCCGATCACATTTAAGTTGGTATGAGTGTTCGTCGCAGAAAGTAGTCAGAAAAAAATGTAATCGTTTGGGATAAAAAGGATGCTCCTATCGATTAAAACGTGCGCCATTTAAGTTAACATAAAAGAAAATAAAAAGAAAATTTTCCTTTCCAAAAATGAACGTTACTGTTCTTAAGCAAATCAGACTTTTGTCTCGACATTGACACATCGTCCCCTTCCTGCGATAACCTCATAACTACATTTTTCATGAAATTGGGTTTTTTATGTAACAATACTTCCAAAATATTAGGTTGTAAAACTAATCATGCATAGCGTCGTTTTGTCAAGACCTTTCAAATGATGTATTGCCAGATACGAGCTCTGTAGCGCTTTGCACATAGCCGGAAAATTCAAAAGACAAAAAAGCGGAAGGGAGATATTTGACAGCCTAATATGTGGGCAAAAAATTAACGGCCAAATACAAAAACAAATATATTTTAAAGTTCATTCTTTTACCTCGTGTTATTGAGTTCCAACGAAAACCTTGTAAGTGCTGTTTTATGCTGATTTGTAGTTTATCGTGCCCCAGCTCGACAATAAAGGTGCACATTTATCTCCATACTTCTGAGGAGCTAGACAACTCTATTGGATTCCTAACAAATGCAGTCTAATCGCTCTACTAAAGGGTGATTTTTTAGCTATTATCTTTTTGGCAACGCTGGTTTAAACAGCTGACGCACGTTTCGTGTTTTGTTTCACTGTCAAACATCTTCAGTTTGGTCTATAATTTAACCATGAATCGTCTTCCAAACGAACAACGCTTGCAAATTATTGAATTTTATTATCAAAATGCGTGCTCTGTTAAGAAGGTTCATCATCGAAAAATTGTGTTCAGCGACGAAGCTCATTTTTGGCTCAATGGGTACGTAAATAAGCAGAATTGTCGATTTTGGAGTGAATATCAGCCAGAAGCATTGCAAGAGCTACCAATGCATCCAGAAAAAGTCACAGTTTGGTGCGGTTTATGGGCTGGTGGCATCATTGGACCGTACTTCTTCAAAGATGATGCGAATCGTAACGTAACTGTGAATGGTTAGCGCTACCTTGAGATGATATCCAACTTTTTTTTGCTCAAAATGCAAGAGCTTGACTTGCATGACATGTGGTTTCAACAAGACGGTGCCACATGCCACACAGCACGCGCAACAATGGACTTATTGAGAGGCGAGTTCGGTGAACATTTTATTTCACGTTCGGGACCGGTCAATTGGCCGCCTAGATCGTGCGATTTAACCTTTAGACTATTTTTTGTGGGGCTATGTTAACGCTCATGTCTATACAGACAAGCCCGCTTCAATTGACGCATTGGAAGACAACATTGAAGCATTTATTCATGAGATACCGGCCGAAATGTTGGAAAGAGTATGCCAAAATTGGACTAAGCGGATGGACCATTTGAGGCGCAGTCAAGGTCAACATTTGCATGAAATAATCTTCAAACATTAAATTATAGGGACCGTACTATCGATTCAAATAAAGATTTCATGCATTTTTCTGAATTTTATGTGTTTTTTTTGAAAAACTTTCCTATAGTTTTTAAAAAATCACCCTTTATAAAGGCTGGTATGGGAAAAAAAACTGCTAACAAACTTAATGAAAACGACTACAACTGCCACGATGGACTCTATTTTGATCTCCTGCAATTGCTCTCTGCTACAAGCTAAGGCTGTAATGGAATCCATTGCTCTGTAAAGAACGTAAAGCTATAAAAATAGGAACTTCGTAGGCATCTAAAGATCTTCAAAAAATTGACATTTGGACACTTAGACGAATAAGTGATCAGGTGTCTACAAAATTAAACTTTAACCCTCCACTGCACAGCAGCCATATAAGGCTTTTAAGGGCATACAAATCTAAATATGCTAGCAGAAAACAATAGGTTAAGACTGACCTGTTTACCAGGACATAAAAAGCACGAGGTGAACAAAAAGGCGGGCGTACTAGCCAGAAGAAGCTCAGATACCGTTTATTGGTCCTTCTCCCCTCTATGGATTCAATAATACAGACTAAACTTTCACCTACGAAACAACGATCTTTAGGCAAACTAATCAGTTCAGTGAAAGAACGAGGATGAAATTCCTGGAACTGGGCAATCCTAAGTGAGCGAAACAGACCAGAGAGCGCGGTTATAGGTCATGGAATATACAACTATGTAGGTTGCCTTTTATATTTCGGGATTGAGCAGCCCTAGCTAGCAACTGCCAGCTCTATCGTAAAGTTTGACATTTTTGAGGTTATATGTACTCAGAACGTTTTGACGTACGAGCGCTATTTGTGTTGTTTACAGTAACTTAAAAGATTCATCTCGCCCAAAAAATGGAATTAAATCGTGAAAATTTTCGTGCGATTATTTTTTACAACTTTCGACGTGGATAAACTCAACAACAGTGCATCGATGAACTTAATTCAATTTTTGGCGATGAAGCTCCATCAAGGACCAGTGTTTATCGATGGTATGGTGAATTCAACCGAGGTCGTAGTTCACTCCAAGACGAATTTCGTGAAGGTCGTCCAAAATCAGTTGTTGTTCCGGAAACCATTGATGCTGTGCGCCAAGATCGTCATGTGACCTATCGTGAGATTGAGTCAACCTTAGGCAATAGTGAAAACATTTGACCGTCAAAAAAATTTGTTCGCATTGGATCCCACACAATTTGTCAATCGCTCAAAAAAGGCTCGTGTCGATTGGTCGAAAGAAATGCTCAAAACATACGATCGCGGTGCTTCGAAACACGTCTATGACATCATGACAGGTGATGAATCGTGGATTTACGCGTATGAGCCCGAAAGTAAACAGCAGTCGACTGTATAGGTGTTTCAAAATGAACCAAATCCAACAAAAGTTACTCGCGCATGCATGTTTTGGAGATACCTCAATCAGAGTGGTAAAAGTGCTTCGACAATTGGTTCAAACGCATGCAAAAGTGTATAGATCTAAATGGGGAATATTTTGAAAAACAATAAAGCTATTTTCTATGATTAATATTTGTTTTTGTTCTCTAATCCCGAAATATAAAAGGCAACCCTCGTACCACCTTCACACCATGGGTCTCATCAGCACAGAAGTAAGCATGTACAGCGGCGTGCAAAAATGGATACATACTCGGCGGTCGTATGGTTTTTTGTAAATAAAAAACCTCCCATTTGACCGATTTGAATGATTTTTGTGTTATTTGTTTCTTTACTTTATCACCAAAAAAAGTTAAGTACAAGCGATTTTGATCGCATATATAGAACGGCGAAAATTCACAAAAGTTCATCTTGACCCCAATGTATCCATTTTTGCGTGTTTAGAAAAATATCTATTTTGATGTGCGGGAAGACTAAGATAACTTTGGCGCCAAAAAATTGATGATGGTTTTTCATACAGCGTCCGAAAACGAACGATTTTTGCTATGGGCGGGGTGTCTATCTCACCCCGTTTAGAAGGTAGGGGCAATTTAAAATCAAATCAAACAACATGGAAAAAAAAATTCATTAAAAAACAATGGCAACACCTACAATAAAGTACTATACCAACTTAGAAAGGCGGAAACTTGTTCTTTAATAGTACGTTAAAGTTAGATTGTTCATGCCCATAGTTTGTGAAAAATTCGCATACAAATTCAAAATTTTAATAAGCAATAATGGAAAAAAAAGTGTAGGTAATATTTTTTTTCAAAACTGAAAGTCGCAGAGCTAAACTAAGACCTGGCCGTTAATGCTCACGTTCATTCTAAGTCGAACACAAATAAACAGAATGGTCCTATGTCTCCTATTTCAAAAGAAAACTAGTATGAACCAACAACTTTTTAAATGAACCAGTCACACCCTTATGCACAAAGGCACTCGTTGCAGTAATAGTAACTTTAATTTTCTTTAAAAAAGTGGTTGGTCTATGCTGGTTTTCTTTTGAATTAGAAAACCGCCTCACCGCCATGCCAAAAAATCACTTTATGTGAACCGGGCCTTACTGCTCTCAAATTTTATACGCTAGAATCTATCGGCTAGATTGTTCAATTTTAAACTTTCGAAGGTATCAACAGAAGTTGCGTCCGCGTAAAAATTGAAGGTCTATTTGCATCAAATGACTCCGCCTACTCCTTGAGTTCTCTGCCCATAGGTGTTGTAAGGTTTAAGTGGCCCAAAGGAATACGTTTTTTCGACACGAATCACGTTTTCGAGTTCCCTACGAAATCTTTAAGCTTATTTCCAATCAGCTGGGTCTTTTTTTGCAACCAAAATGAAGTTTATCCAAAAATTAATTTATCAGACCACTACTTATTATTCGAAGCAATCGATCAATGAGAAATGAGTAATAATTGATTACTGGCTCCAACTTTACTGGCTCCACTTGCTTGTGGTCTGTTTATCCAACTTGCAGTATTTGTAATTTCATTTTGCATTTGTAACAAATTTTTTTTGAAATTAGTGATTTATTATCGTTTCGCCGAACTCTGGAAACTGAAAATCTGTTGTGTTCTGTTGTTGTGAATCAGTAGTACATGTTTGGGAAATGCAGTCGAATCTCTCTAAGTCGAATTTTCACTCTAATTCTAATCTTTTCGCCATATTTTAGCATTCCCCTTTCCAATTTTCGATACAAAAACCACCCTCTAAGTCAAACCTCCTCTAACTCGAACTAGTTTTGATCTCCCGTGAAAATCTGACTTTACTAACTATTTGCAATTCGTAGTTTAATTAAAATAGACGACTGAATATCTAAAATGCAATAAAAACACTCACCTCATGCAATTGTTTCCCATAAAACTTTCTCATTGGGTTGTGATATGCAATAATTCACTTCCCAAAGACACGACCCTGTTAAATTTCCTTTAAAAGTGCTACCATTTTACCAAGGACACACACACACCAAATGTCCTTCAAAGAATTCCTCAACAGATGTCGCCCCCAACCACCAAACACATTTTATTTTTGTTTTAAAATTTTCGAAAAGAATCCTTTTAATTTAAAAATTACACGATTACAATGTAACATTAGTTGTACAACATTTTCTTATTGAGTAGCATTAGCAAAATATACGACGCTAGACTTAGTTCCGAACGAAAGGGGATTGTGTGTGTGTGTTTTTTTGTGGAAAAGCGCGAAGTTCGTGGAGAGATACATAAAGTTCACCCGCTGCACCCTAAGTGTCGTTAATCTTCTCGTTGTTGCTCTTGAGGTGTCGGAAGCAGCTCCGCTTCACGTACAAGAACGCGCAGAACGCCGTCACCAGGAAGATCACACCCACGGCGCTGCCAATGACGACGGCTCGCATCTTCCGATGTGACGGAACCACCAGTTCCAGCTCGTTGCTGCGCTCCTGGTCGCCGTTGATCGACTCACTCTGCACCTGCACCTTGTAAACGGCGTCCTCCTTCAGGTGCTTCAGCTGGTAGTACGTGTCCGTGGTCTCGGCGGTCCCGATGAGGTAGTGCTCCGGCTCGCGCCACCAGCGGATCGTGTATAGCCGCAGTACGTCCAGGCCGTGCGAGGGCGGGTCCCAGTGTAGGAGGTACCCGTGCGAGTTCTCAATCGCCGTGAGGTTCCGCGGCGGTCCAATCCGCGAGAACGACTTCACCGGGCCGTACAGCTGCTCCGGCTCACTCAGATCCGTGCCTGCCGGAAACAACAACAACAACAATGCATTCTGACTCCCAATGAACTCACCACCCTTACCTTTGGTCGAGTACCGAAACAGTTTGCTGAACATTCCGTCGCCGTATCGATCCTGGCTGAGCACCATGAACTCGTACTCCCGGCCGGGCATGAGGTTTTTGATTGTCGCCTCCATGACGTTCTTCGTGAGGATTCGCATTGTGCGCCACTCTGCTGCGTCCGACAGCCGGTACCAGACGATGTACTCTAAATTGGGTCGCAGATATCCTGCAAAATAGACAGAGCAAGGGATGAGTATTTGTCCTGCCACTACAGCCAGGATGTGTTCGGTCCACTCGGATCATTATCGGCGTCAACGGGAATCGGGGCCGTTCGGTCTATTGAACATCGCGCCGAGGTGCACCCAGGGCCATTAGCGTTTTGTGGCAGCAATTAGCCACAAACGATTTATGGCTAATATGGGGAGTGGAGGAGCGACGGGAACGTTAGCGGCCGATAGGATTCATATTTTCATCTGGGGAAATTACGGTTTGCTGTTGTGATAGATGGCCGAGGACACCATTGATTGGATGTGGGTTTTTTGTTGGCGAAAAGTGTGATTTAATGGGTCAAACGAATCTCAATTACAATAATTGATTTCGAACGGAATGCAGCACGTTTCGGTGCGGCGGTTGTGGCTAACAGTTAGGCGCAGAGTTTGTGTCGCGTCGGAAGGGGCGTTGTTCCATAATTTGAATTTTGTCAACCAGAATGAAGTCGACTTTTTTAGTGTAAATTTTTTTTTTTTGACGGTGATGTAGCCAATTTAATGGGTGGGAACATTTCCAACGTGATTGTTATCTATGATTTTAGATATATGAATCGAAAGCGAAGCAGTGTGTACTTAAAGCCTGGCTATTCTGGTTGGAAAAGGTAAGTTAAAGCTTTTATACCGAGCATTCTTTAAGACTGGAAATGCTGAATGTGAAGTGAGTTATGTGAATTTCTAAGAAGTACCTATGTCAACGATTTGCACTTATCGCAGAAAAAGCGGTCTTTTAGCAGTAAGGAGTTTCCTTGACCTATGAATTTTAATGGAAATTGAATTACGAAAGCAGAACACTATCGCATCTGTAGTACCATGCACGTAATTAAAAAAACTTAAAATCATATTTTTGTTTTCACCATAACTCGTGTACTTTACATCTTAGAAAGGTTATTTTTTGCGTTAGTTTGGCTACAGATTACAATTATTAGAAAAACCATGGAATTCGCATTAAGTGCAACAACTTTAGGCGTTTATCCATCAGAAGCGCACAAAGGCGTAAAATAGCCCGAGAAACACTGAGATTTTCATTAGAAATCGATAGGTCGCGACCGCTCGGCAGACCCAGGATAAGATGGCTGAACCAAGTCCAAAAACTTGCCTGATTACACTTGGGCATACCTCTTGATGAGTTAGAGTCGGCCGTTGTTTCAAAGCCCAGTGCTAAGAAAAAACAACCACTTAGTGGAAATCACTCTTATTATTCGGGACGTTTTTTTAATATTGAAAACTTATTTTCAAAGCGAGTGCTGTGTGTTTGCTGCTGTGTTTTTTTTTTTGAAAAGAATAGTTCGTAAGTCCGCCTATCAGTGCGACTAGCTTGTGGTTGAGAGAAAAATTAAAGAGAACCCCAATGCAGTTATAATCAGGGTACGGAAATACTCACTCACGAGCGAGCATGAAACAGCTCGTGAGCTCTTAAACTGCTGACGAACGAATGCAGATTCAATAGACTCTTACTCGCGAGTTAGTCAATAATTCGCTCGTGAGTGAATCGAAGTTTCGAAAATTTGCTGTGAGTCACCTTTTTTTTTTTTAAATATTGTTCACACAGTTCTCAACGAGTCGAGTAAACACCGATACCGAAGAAGAGATTCAATTTGTCTCCAACATCAGCGGCATTAAAATATTTGGTTGGCACGTCTAAAAAATATGGCAAATTAGAAGGTTTCATCAAGCAAATGATTTCAAATCATCAAGAGAAAAAATCATCAACCGATGGAGATTTTAAGCAAAATTTGCTATCGTTGTGTGAAAGAACAACTGAACTGTACACACTGACGTTTTAGACTATTGGAATCGATGTTACAAACATGGTCAAGTGCTTTCATAACTTCCTCAAGTTGCTCTTGTTGTCTCCGCCACTCAAGTATTTGTAGAGCATGTATTTAGCGCACTTTCCACCATATTGACTAACTTGAGGATAAGACTTTCTAAAAAAAACTCTTTCAAATATTTTGTTGTAGAAATTGAATGTTGAGTTGTACAATGTCTTGACAATAAGCCCATCTTAGATTGAAATATTAAACAATGTGTTTTTATCAAGGTTCTTGAGTTCGGGAACTTCAATTTACCCACAATAAAGCTTAGTGACTAAACACAGTACTCAGTGACTCGCTCCCGAGCAAGAGTTTCAAGAAATTTCAAATGAAAAATCCACTCGTTCATGAGCAATTTATGATTGTGATTTTTATTTAAATGATCGCCAGCGAGTGGATTGTAGAATTTTTGGCTTGGTTGTATTTCCCAATCCTGGTTATAACGTTCTGTAGCGCTTTGTACATAGCCGGAAAATTCAAAAGACAAAAAGGCAGAAGGGAGATATTTGACAACCTAATATTTAAATTTCAATAACTCAGCACAGTCCGACATTACGACAATTTGGTAGTAAAACATTTCGAAGTGAAACATAAAACCACTCGGGGACGTGGGAGTTCTATTCAGTGGCGTCATTCAGAAATGAATAAGTTATGCGTTTTAAAATTGGTTTAGTTAAAATGACAGCCAGTTAATTGTGGTTAAAAGATTTACTGACTAAATCAAAACCTTCTCCAGTACTTTTAACTTTTCAGTGACTAAGAATGCTGCTTACAGTTAAAAGTACTGCAGTTAATTAACCATTCTTACTAACTGCCAAGTTAAAGACTTAATACTAACTGCTGACTAACTCTTTTGCAGTTAAATACTTTTCACAGTATTTTAACTTGCATTCAAAAGAAAAGTTATTTAACTATGACTAGATTAATTGCAGTACTAATTGAATGCATTCTTTTAAAACTCCAGAACATTGCCTCCGAAATACTCGGACTACATTCGCATAAAAAAAGCCTTTTTAGGAAATACAAATAAAAAAAAAAGAAATATTAGGTTGTCAAATATCTCCCTTCCGCCTTTTTGTCTTTTGAATTTTCCGGTTATGTACAAAGCGCTACAGAGCTCGTATCCAAACTAATCATGCATAGCGTCGTAGGTTATGTCAAGACCTTTCAAATGATGTATTGCCAGATACGAGCTCTGTAGCGCTTTGTACATAACCGGAAAATTCAAAAGACAAAAAGGCGGAAGGGAGATATTTGACAACCTAATATGTAGAATTGGTAGAAAATTTAGTTAATAAGTTGAGAATGTAAGAATAGATGATGTCGCTGAAGCTATGCCTTTTAAATTGTTTGACAGGAAAAGGACAACTAAAAATGAGAATGTCTGCTGATGGTGTTGCATAGCGAGAAAATAAGCTTGATGTTTGCTTCAATCGATCACGGCATCTGTATTATTATTAATAATAACTTTATTGAAAATATAATAAATTATACTAACAATAGTTAGATAAACATAGCGCTAGCTACCAGGGCCTTTGGCTTGTTGCTAAAAAGTAATCAAGGAAAAAATCGTCTTCAGATCTAAGTCGATTCACATAAGATACATCTAATAACCTTTAACGTCAATTGTAATATGTTTATCCAGGGAAGAAGGCCCTCTCTTGGTAAAATGCCCTCCAAGCCGTATTTGCTCACCTGATTTCACATGATTTAAGAATTTGAACGATAGTTCAATTGACATTAAAAAAAGTTTTTTCTTAAATACGTGAGAAAATCGTTCGCGCTGCAAAAACCATTGGTCGGTTACTAAGAGAATTGGTTTGAAGGTTACCTCTAACGAGTATATCGAAGTCCACATCATTTATTTCTTATTCAGGGCGTGGTTAACTTCTCAGTTCCGCCTATTCTATTTAAACATTCAAAACTGGGGAGGAGGACATAAAAATAATTGTGAACTTTGTTTGACAACAGTCCTGTTTTAGAAGCAGTCACATACATTTGGTCTCAACTACAGAATTGAGTAATTTTCGATTATTCAGTCGGCTATTTGGGGCGGGAATGTTATGATGAAACGGGCGAATGTATTGCCACATTTATCAGCAGTTCCTTAGATTCCCAGGCAATTACCGACTACCGCCTTTGAAAGCCATTATTAAATCCAGGGAGACGCCCATTTTTTGTGTCTACCTTCAATACAAACTTGAAGGTATCACCTACAAAACTCAAACTGTCAGAGTCCACTTACTTGCTGTCATCCTTGCCATGGAGTCGAAAAAATCGGAATACCTGTCCTACTCGATACGGATGTTTAAGTTGCTGAGACTTTGGACCCTAGAAGACCGCAGTATTCCAACGAATATCATCAAAGTGATTGTAAGACAGAAAATTTGTTTAAGACTGGTCACCTGAATGATAGCCTGTTTAGGTTATTTTAATTGTTGGAGTTCTAAATGTCAGCATTTCATGCTCAGAGACGATTGAATGGGTGCGCCACGGCGATAAGGTCGCTATTACGTTCACCAAGTCGCTCTACTTCTTCGCCATCACCGTCTTCACATTCAAGCTAGCAACCATCGCCTACTCGGACAACGACATCGCAGACTGCATCAGGGAGTTGGAGATGATGTCGCATAAATTTAAGGATATTTCCGCAATCGACGCGTCTTTACGCCTCTACAGGACCATGTTCATCGTGGGGTACATTTCTATGAGTGGATGCATTCTCTTCTTCGTGTTGGCACCGCTCAAAATGGACGAGTACAGGGCGTTGCCGCTGAAGCCGTACTTCATTATTTTCGACTCCACGGACACGCCCTACTTTCAGTTGTTTTACTTCTACGAGGTTTTCGGAATCTGCTCGTTACATTTGTCGAGCATCGCGTATGACACGGTAATTTATTTTATAAACACTTATTGACAAATATAATGCACTTAGTCCTGCGAAGTCCTTTGGCTTCAGATTTTTCACAACTGCTAATTGACTGGCATTGTTTCTCGTCGTAGCTTTTCTGCGGGATGATGGGGCTCTGCTCGGCGATCGTTCGCTGCATAAGTCGTGAAGTTGAAGACTTTGACAGCCTCGTGGCTTCCAACAGCATTGATGTGAAGATGAGGGAAACCGTGGACAAGATAAACGAAATAACGAGGTCAGGAGAGTCGGTTATCAGCTCGACTGAATTTTGAGAGTATGTTTTCTTTTCCAGGATAACTCAAAGGATATCTGACGTGTTCTCCATGACCACGATGGCCCACATGGTCTACATCTGCACTACAATCGCGCTGTCATCGTTCATGATAACGATTTTCCCACCGTCCGATTTCTACTTCATTACCATGGTTTTTGTTGCGATTTTAATGGTTTTCGAACTTTGGATTTATTGTTATTTCGGACAGAGCATTGCCAATGAGGTGAGTGCTTAAAGTCTTGTAAAAAAGAGGTCTAAGGGAGTCTTTTTTTCTAGAGAGAGCGTCTTCAACAAGAGTTGTACTCCACAAAATGGTACGAAGCATCAAAGACTTACAAAACATCGTTGGCGCTGATGATTTTCGAGGCGCAGAAGGATCGGTATGTGTATGCTGGAAAGCTTATACCGATATCGCTGTCGACTTTAACGAATGTAAGGAAAGGAATCATCGTTTGATTTACTTACAAGTATTTCTTTTTTTTCTAGGTCGTGAATAAGGGATTTACTTTTTATGCATTCCTGACTAACACGAGTTAGAGGGACATCAGATGGTTTTTCATGGAGCAAACAGGCATCAAAAGAGGCGAAGTGATGCCAGGTCAAGTAGAGATATGTTTCTACTTTTGTGCTAGCACTGCTTTAACTACGAGCTGCAAATAATCAAGTGTTCGGTCTATTAGCAAACTACAAATAAAGCTTGAAGCAATTGAATTCTAGACGTGTTTGAGGTTTTGTTTGTCAAGAACAATAGGAGGCGGTGATTTTCTTCTCTTATTGCAGCAGAATGTTTCCTTAAGATCGTTAAATGCAATAGATATGTGCTATACAATACTTCAGTTGAAAGAGTCTCTGGATTCGAGATGAAAAAAAAGACCGAGCTTCTGGAAGGGGAACGAAGTTACAGTGGACGTAAGAGTGCTTAGCCTTTCACAATGGAGGAAATGTGATCGGGACTGCCCAGGTTGGAAGGCAAGCACAGACTTCTTAGGAATTCGAAATACGATTAATAATTAAGGGAAAATGAATGCATTTCGGTTCGGTGAAGTTAAAGTACTTTGTCACCGTCATAGGGTGCCTTACTAAAATTAATCCATCGAACCTCACATACAATGCCGCGAGAGGATTACGATAGAATCATCATCAATAGTGGCGTATTGTATTATTGTATTGGGCGGCGTAACAGCCCGTTGAGAGCCAGAGCCTAGCTTTTTCGCGCCTCCACTGTGTTATGCGCGTTATAATATTGACACATGTGAAGGGGACCTACAGTTTATGGTCGGTTCCGAATGGCGAATTGCGAAAATTTTCCGTAAAAGAAGTACTCCAGGAGGATTGTCACTCGTTCGCTGCAGATGGGCCATGAAAAATGTTTGTGGTGTTTTTTTTTTTTTCCGAGCTGGATCCGAATCCGGATACTCTCACTTAACACTCCGACTTACAATTGTAAAATTGCGAAAGAATGATCCATCTTTATTAGATCATATTCAACTGGCTCTATTACCAAAGTTATTGCTGGCTTAAAACAGTAGAAGGAAAACTACCAGCAAACCTTCAATTAGAAACAGAACAAGGCTGTGATGGTGACATCAGTAGCTATTCTGGACAGAAATCTAAATGATTTCCAGCGTTTATTGGCTAATAAACCGTTCTTAAGATGACGGCAGGCGAAGGTGAGATCACGATTTGCGGAAACATTAAAGAAAAGACGTTACCCTTAATTGTATTTCGGTGAGCGCATTTTATAACAAAAACTTAACAAACATTTATTCATGGAAGGAAATCATGGCAGAAATCTTAGACAATAACGTAACCCAACTTTATTTTTTAACAAGGTACTGCAGCAATCGATACAGCTAGAAAAGTAAAAGAATACTTCCAACGCCAAGTGTAAAACTAGGCGATTTAATGATTTTTGCGTTTACCGTTTGTTTTGTTATCAATTGTCGTTGTGACAAGGTAACAGCTTAAATTCGTTTACAAAAAGAAGGTCAAGTCCTCAATTGACTTCCGTATTTATATTTTGCACATGTAAGAAATTACCGCTGATCTTCGAACATCAATAGGAAGGGGTAATCGACCCCTTTCCTCTGTTATTTACTTCTCGTGACTTGAAGACCCCAAATGTTGCGTGCGATGTTTATCACTGCAACATGTATTTTTCATGCATATGTTCTCCCTCTCAACACTTGAGAATTTCTATGTTTCCATAAATGACATGACAGACATGAACATATGCAACGCATTTAATAACTAGCTTATTTAATTCATTAGATTTAACATTGTGTTTATGTTACAAACTGAAAGTGAATACAATTTGTTATATTTAAATTGATTACGTTTATTGGTGAATTAATTTCTTTTGCAGATGTGTGTTCTTCGTTTGTTGTGCAGCAAGACTTGAACATTTTTGAAAATATATCGGGACATCTTTTTAGGCCAGTCTACAAAGGAACTCGACAATTCAACATCGTGGAAGAGCTTAAAAATAACATTGAACATGAATGGAGCATCCTGTCCCGAAAGTTGGTAAACAAATTATTTGAATACAGCGAACTCTGCATTATTCGAACCTTCATAATTCGAAAACCTCTGCAAAAAGAACCATTCTCACAATATCCTGAAAAAAACCCCTGTGAATTGAAGAAGGGATAATTTGGCCCCTTCATTGATTCAAATTTATTTTTGTGGAAAACAACATGTAAGCCTTCCTAACTCGAAACTTATTCTTTTCTTACCTCTATAATTCAAACTCAAACTTATGTCAGTCACGTCACTATGACAGACGATGACAAGGTGCACGATTGAGAAGCCTAAGCTCAGAATTTTTAGAAAAGGCCGGATTTCGGCAAAAAAAAAAAAACGACGTCTGTTGGGTGGGTGTGGTTTTTCCAAAATGGCAAAGTTGAAGGCAATCACCATCAACGGCAATTTTTCGTCACAGGTCTATCCCATTTACTCGGCTTTGCGTTGGTTAGGCTAGGTAGGCGGGCTGACAGAACACGGTCTGTCACACTAAGTTCCTGTTGGACTTGGCTTTGGGTAATTTTCTCCTTAAAGCCGACTTAGCTCAGGTCACCGATCAGTAAGCTTTGCTCTAATTTTTCAGAGCTAAACCAATCAAAACTCAGCACTTCTGAAATATTTTTCGAGTAAGAATAGAATCAATCTGGATCTGGTATTGTGTATCTAATCCCAAAGGCTGAAGGGTCATCGCTCAAACTTAGCTCAGGTCTGAAAAGTGAACCTCTCGAATTGATGCCTTTTTGCAATTACGTGAGGTATTTAGTAATATGATGAAACTGGCATACAAGTCTCTTTCAAAGAAAAGAAAATGTTCGGTTCTTACTCACAGATATTTTGTTTTTCCAATTGTTAACATCCACCTGCCCTTGTTAAAAAGCCCATTAGATCCTTTCGCATTGCGTCTCTTTAACATGAACTCCTTTTCGCCCATAAACTAAAGACATACGCACCCAAATTCAGATGCAAATGCGCAATCTGAAATCGTTATTTATTCTCCACAATCAGTTTAGTTCGGAAGAGAACGAATTCCATGCCTGTGACGATGAATTGCAACGTCCATTTTCATCACTGGCAACTCAAACAAAATTCTCGCCAGGACCTGAGTACTCAAAGCACCTCTCCCAGCTCTTCCTTTTTTAAGAGGATTTCGACAAAAACCCCACCCACTCACCCGGTTGCCAGCGGACAGTAATCGCCGTCTCAGTGCTGTTCGCCGTCAAATTATGGGGCGGCCGAGGAGCAACATTTTCAATCATCAATTCCGTGTCCGCGGTAATCGTTGCCGCGCCATTCGTTGCCGAGCACTGGTAGATGCCCCGGTCCGACTCAACGATGCCCATGATGGTCAGATTGCCACCTTCGATTTTGCACCTGTCCTGTGGCAGTGTGTGGCCGTCTTTCTGTTGGATGAGAGAACATAAATCTCATTGAAACGCATTCATCATCCACCCCCTCACGAAGACTCACCCTGGCCCAGCTCATCGTCGGCAGGTGATTGCCGTCACGTTCACTTGCCTCGCACGCGAGGACCGCGTTCTCGCCGAGCTTGTGAATGTAAATCGGCTTCGGGGTGATTGTAAATATCGGCGGTCTTTGGACAATCACACTAATGATGGGCGAGGGACCGTCGGTGCCGAGCTCATTGTACGGCGTGCAGGTGTAGCTGCCGGCGTGGTTTTCGTCCACCTTGCTGAAGAATAAACTGCCGTTCATTTTGTAGAAGACGCCCTGCGGAGGAAACACACGCATTTGTTTGTGGCAAACACTTGCAAACAGTTCGGAACTTACTGGGACGTTGTACGAATCGAAGAGCAGGCCGTCCTTCTCCCAGCGGAGGTTCTTCAGCGGCGGGTTGGATCGGAAGTGACAGTCCAGGACTGCGGGCTGGCCATAGGGTAAGTACACCTCCGGCGGGGAGTAGATGACTTTCGCTTTATCTGGAAAAAGGAGCTCTTTTGAGTCTGATTTTGTGGGATTTCTGCGGGAGGGAACCTACATTGGATGTTGAGGTACGCCTTTGCCGTTTGCACCTCGCCGTCGTTGTTCTTCACGTTGCACTCGTACTCGCCGAGGTCGCTCATCATGGTCGGGTCGATGCTGAGGCTGCCGTCGGGGCCCATGAAGGAGCGACGCTGGAGGTCCTGCTGCTCCTTCATCGGGATGGCATCCTTGTACCACGTCACCACGGACGTGTCTGGGTACTTCATGACGCAGTGGAAGAAGGCGGTTTGGCCCTCCATGATGGTTTGGTTGATGGGGGGAATCTTGATGAGGGAGCCACCTTCGACTATGAGCTGGTAGAAGGTTCCATTGTTACGGATGCTCGGTGTTCGATTGGGGAAGATGATCTGGCAGTGATAGAGGCCTTGGTCGGACTCACGGATCGCAGTGAGATTTGCTGAGGCTTTGCCGTAATCGCCGTGGTTGTCCACCAGGCTCAGGCGACCCGAGAAGAGCTCATTGGTCGAGACGTCGCCGTCGTACCAGGTGAAGATCTTCTTGCCCTGAAATTGGAAAACGGAGAGGGGATTAGTGTGCCACTAGCAGAAGAGGCTTATCAGATGATACGAAATTTAAAAAAGGCAGCAGGATATTAAAGGGACATTTCCTGCCATATTGGTGAAAAACCATGAACGTCATTGAGGATAAGTAAACCACGAGTCGAAGAAGGAGATATCCCAAAATGGCGCATTGTTTCGAACACAATATTAACGATACGAGATGTTAACACTGAATGGTTTTCACCATTGGTTAATTTTATTTCGAACACAGCATATTTTGAACACAATATAAGTGGCGGAGTTCGGAAAGTTAAGGAAGTCTTATAAAACGCGACGGTAAAGTACAGAGTAGAGTAGAGAGTAGAAAAAAATTGTTGTAAAATAGTCTCAGTACAAAAATTGTATTATTCTGTGCAAATACGACTAAATCAAAACCGTCATCATATAATATTTTCCTTCATATCCGGAAAGATCGATCGTTAGGCAAAAGTGCAATTTTTTAGCAGGTAGGGCGGGGCTAGATGAGTCACTTTCCACTTGAAGTCACATAAATAAAAACCTAATCGTAATACAACTATAAGCCTAGAATCAATTGAAAGAATGAATATCGGGCTTCTTTATGAAATTCAGTAAAATTGAAAATACGCCAAGTCCAAATTTGAAATTTCTCCAAGATCTTATGGCTTCAATTGGGGTTCTAGTTTTCTTTTGAACTAGAAGACATAGGACCATTCTGTTTTTTGTGTTCGACTCAGAATGAACGTGAGCATTAACGGCCAGGTCCTAATTTAGCTTTGCGACTTACAGTTATGAAAAAAAAATTACTTACACTTTTTTTTCTATTATTGCTTATTAAAATTTTGAGTTTGTATGCGAATTTTTCACAAACTACTCTACTCTTGAACTCTTAGAAATGTAGCTGGTCTCAATTTAAAATTCTTGACACAAATATACAGGGCGCAGTGAAAAAAAAATCGAAAATTGCGTAAAATGTTACCCAATTTTTCCGATACCAATTGTCACACGTTTGTTTACGTTTAGTTGTGCATTGAGACATATAATAGTCACTTTTAACTAAAATTGCGGTTTAATTATACGTATTTTGCCGAATAGCCCTATTCTGGCACACCTCAGTGATGCCTCATATGTCACAGCAACCTCACCAGACTGGGGGGAGTTACAACTTGAGAGGATTTCGTATTCTAACCAAAAACCTCATACTTCTACTTGAGCTCAGAAAAACTGTCAAAATTGTGATCTACGATTGAGCAGGTCATTAGCAGTTCACAACAGAAACAGACAGACACCGAAGTGATTACATTTACATTTCGTTATTTCTTTGGAACGAAACCCTAAAAAAGCAAGATGGCGTATTGTTAAATTTGAAAAATAAATGGAAAACTTGATTGAGTTAAATAAACATGAGTTAAATAAACGAAAAAGAGGAAAGCTAAAAAGTTGATCACTCACAATAAAGTCATCACAATGTTCACCTCACTGACATTTTTGAGTTATGCCTTCGTCACGCCCAGAATAGGGGCATCAATTTCTATTTGGGATCACGAACGGCGCCATATTGGGAGAATTTGGCAACAGGCGCAGAACCGATTCAAAATATTTGCGTTGAGTACATTGACGTCTATATTTGTCATCATGATACATAGAGAAATCTGCACTTCCACAAGACGTCAAACCACTAACAGAGTTTTCAAATGAAGTCTTACTTCGACTTTATTGCAGAATTCAAATTTGTGTACATGGCAATATTTTATAAAAAAAAAAACGATTCACAAAGGCCAAATAAAAACCGAAATAATAAAAAAAAGTTAAAAATGTTTATCAATTGAAAATTGATTTCTAAATTGCCATAGCAGATCTTCCTCCTTTCGTAAAAAAGAATTTCCTATAAACCGTCAACCTCGTGTCAGATTATAGACTGTTGGATAATGGTAAATAGGAACAAAAGCATGAATCGTAAATTCAATTTACTATCAACTCAGTTCATTCACAAATCACTGCCACCTCGCGTGTCACAGCGAACAGCTTCCCCTTCCTTTTTCTGATTACTACCACCTTTCTCCCTTCACAGCTCTGCTAGATTAACAAATTGATCCCACCAGATCCCGTCTCTATTTATAGAACAAAATCATCCAGCAATGACGAGTTTCTAGCTGAATGGCCTACTCAGGCGTATACGGAACTTCTCCCTTGACACAGAAACTGCAAATGGAACCCGAGGTTGCCACAAAACAAATCGATCATAATTACACGCCCCGCGAAACTAGCAAAACAAAAACTAAATATCGTAACTACCCCCCAAACAAAAACAAATTTACACATTCGACCTTCTGGCACCGCCAACGTGCACAAGTCCGCCCGCTAAATGCCGAAAGCTGAACGCCGAACGCCGAACGATGGACGGTGGACATCATAATCATCCTCCCAGACGATGTGCATTTGTCTTCCAAGAAGAACACATTCCGGGGGGGATTTCCTTTGCGCGTTCTCCTCGAGAATGTTCCCATGGCATTCGCAACAGCCGCAGCCCCCGCCGGCCAGGCCGCCCGCGCCCGCGCCACCAGCCCCTGCAGCTGTCAGCTATCTGCCTCAATGAAAATTAATTTATGGAAATATTCCCCGCCAGTAATTTGCTAATCAAATCGCAATTATCATAAACAAGACCACAGAAAGAGTCATCTCCGTGTGTGAGTGTGTGGCGGTGGACCTGCAGCATCACAATCACAGTCGCGGCCGCGGCCGCTTGGCGTACTTGAAGCCGCCCGCTGATTACCTGAACGAGCGCAATTGTGGGGCTGAGCCTGTGTGCGTGTGCACGCCAGTGATGTCAAACTTTCTCTCAAGTTCAGTGTTACGCAACCCCTCCCGGTGTCGTAGATTCTTTTTAAGTGGACCCCGGGCATATCGCATATCGTGTGGCATCGATTGGACGGCGGACGTGTAGCGCTTTTGTTTTTGCGTACAGAGTGCTGGTTTCATTCATAAAAGCGTTTTATTTTGAGACACCTCAATGCAGCAGCATAATTCAACCCCATCCCCAGCCCCATACCGCTCGCAGCTCGCCTCGCAATCAATCATAAGTAGCGGCGTAGCGAATTATTCAAATCGTGATGAGCTGAGCCGAGCGGAAGACCCGCCCGTCTCCACGTGAGTGGAGACAATACGTCAAGCGGACGGGCGGCCATTTGACAGAAGAGCAGTGGTCACTCGGCACTGGATAGTGGACAGTGGACAGTGGACACCAGTGGAGACCAGTGGACTGTGCAACCACATGCGGAGCGCGCGGCGGCAGGTGGTGTGACACGGCGCGGCGGTGTACGAGTAGGAAATCATGTGGCATGCATTCTGGGGCCATTTGCGGACTCTAAATTAGTCACAATCAACGCGCATTGCGGATTTGTATGTGTTGTGTTGTTATCAACTTGCAACATCGTTGATGGTGCGGAGGCCATTTTGATTTATGGCCAGCGTGCCCCCGCAGGAGGGTTCTCTGCGTGCGAGGGCGACTCTGACCGCCGGAGGGCTCTGGCCAAGGAGTGTGCAGTTGTCTCTCTGCACAAGGAACTTGGGGATGATGGTGCGGAATGATAATTGACATTTAATTGTGATTATTTGTCGCGTTGAGGTATTTGGCGAAAAGAGATTTATATTCGCCAACATTATACGGGCATCGGAAGACGGGCCGATTTCTCATCGCAGAAGCATGTTTTTCAATTCGATAAATTATCGCCCGTAAGTGGCCCCGCTTGCGCTGCGATGAGTCATTAACGCTGATTGACTCGATGAAAGGATACAAAAAACCATTCAAGTTAATTCAGTTTGGCAGCCTGGGGGGCGAACGTGAACGTGAACGCGAACGTGAACGCACTTGAGATACACAATCATGTCGGTAACTTGAGTCACAATTGCAATATTAATTACCGCCCATTCATCCAGCTGACACAGCGTAACGAGATCATTAAATTTTTGTTTTTTAATTGTAATTTCTGACAAAAAACAAAAAGCGCGCTGTGCATTACTGTGGGTAATGTGTAAAAATCGAGTTGCGGCCTTTTTGATGGAATTACGCGATGTGTACGGACCCGTGGCGGCCGAAAGGAAACATATTTCATATTTCATATTTCAATTGTGAACAGTTGACACGACAAAGTTGCTCATTGGTGACAGTCATTTCTGAGTTGCGGAAACTATCTATGGGATGCTTTTGTTTACCTTTTCCTGTGTATCATGGAAGTAGCTTTTACATCTGACTGATTTCAAAATTTTGGTCGAAGATTCCGACGGTGGCACTGAAGTGATACTGAAAGGAAACTGTGGGACAAAGGAAAAAGACGGTGCACCATGAAACGTCGAATGTTTTCAGAGTGAAACACTATAACTAGAGGAGTGGCAATTCTGCATTGATCGCTTGGATTTCAAAATGAAAAAAATATGGCACAACTGTTCCTTAAAGGGTCTGAAAGACAAGGCAAACCAGAGTTGGTGCAATGATTGATTTTGTTGAGAGAGTGTGAATTAAAGTCAAAGTGACAACGATGGTCTTAAGAGACCTTCAACAATATTCGTGACACAGAATTATCGAAAGCTCATGCTGTCATATAAAAGTTACAAGTGAGAAGAAAGTAATTTTATTTAGCTGGCTGTCTGCTTCAGTTTTACGTCATAAGAGACTCAAATTTCATAGAATTATATTGAATGGAGATGAGGAAATTAGGCGCCATATGGTGTAAAGAATGGAACAAGATACACGACGGCCATTCGTGGATTTATCTTTCTCATTTTTAATCGAAAAACAAAAGAAGTAGTGAAAATTAAAGGGGTAATTTCAAATCAAAACGAATTCGCATTTCGTCATTTTTTACGATTCCAAGGTAATTTTGTAGTTTTGAATAATTTTAACGGCCTTACCTTCAGCGAAGCAGTTATTGAATGCTTCGAAAATAAATTCCTCAGAAGTATTGTGAATGGGTGTTCTAATTTGAAGGAGCTTTGAGTTCGTATTGGACCTATAAGTCTATATGATGGGCAACTAGTCAGCATCCCATAAGCATTGTGAATGTCCAATGGTTTATCAGAAACAATGACGTCCACCGGGGCCTGAGGGTACCTGATGTTTTCAAAGAAGTCAACTCCAGGGGCAAAGCACACAGGAAAACAAATTTCTGAAACATGTTACGGACAAGTAACGACCCTTCCCAACGTTCATAGCGTTAGACGACTGCAACTTACAAGACCCTGTTTCCTAAGTAAAAGCTAGATGAATCACCTAAACAAGATAGAAACACAGTATAAACAAGAAGCGAAAAGAGACGATAAGTGAATATAACCACCAAAGCGTTGCAACGCTTTAGAAAGATTAAATCCTGTCTATCCTCCCGTTACTATCTTTAAAAGCTAAGAATAAATTACAAATCATAATAATCGAAAAAAGTAGATTATAAGCCATTTCTGGCTTTCCCCTATTAATTATGATATGAAAACTGGTTGATAGTTATATAATTAGTTGCAGTACTAATATATAAAAAAGAAAACCTTAAGTGAATGACTGATATTAGAAAAGCGAAATCTTATTCCAAAAGTCAGCAGACAAACTTTGCAAGAAATCTTGAGAATCATCGTCAGGACACATAAGGACATACAAAAATTAAACTATTCATGAAGATATTTGAGTAACGATAGACTTACCAGAAACTGAGATTTCCATTTGTAAAAAAAAAATCGGATAAGAAGGACACGTAACCTAAGTTTTTCTGCAAATCTCAGAGAAAATCACAGAAGTCTTCAAAAACCAACTCCACTATAATTAACTAACGACTTTATGTTGTATTGAAAGGATAAACTTTCACTCAACCTTAATCTGCTGTATCTTTTAAAATTTAAAAGAAAAACCGATTAAGAGTAATAACTTAGTTGAAGCGCAGAGACTTTGAAACGAACTGTTTTAAGAGAGTTCAAATCTATGACTGTCCACCGACTGGAGGACCTTATAGCTTTGTAAAAAAATCAAAAAATCAAATTCATCTGCTGTCAAAATAATAGCAACACCCAATTCAATAAAACAAAACGTTGATTACGCTGAATAGACGTAAATTCCCTATGGCAAATTTAATTAACTTTAACTTTGAAAGAATTAACCAAGAATGTCTAAAAATACAATTTATAATAAGGGCAGATGGCAATGCCGTGCAAATTGATTTTGTTATATATTGAATAAAAAAAAAATTTCACTTTGTTGCCAGTCAAAAAAATAACACTACCACAGATATGTAGTCAAAATCAGTACTTAGACTATAAAGTAAATAAGTGTTTCTATTTCATAAAAAGGTAATGTTGGTAATAACTCCCTTGATGATGTCAAAACTAACGACGGCGTTGGATCACATCCAAACGCTCATTGATGTTTCTTGTCCGATCCTCAGACAAACCACCTTTTTCTTTTACCACGGCCCATACATTTTCGGAGATTGAGGCGGCCATTCCATGAGATTGATATTATTTGTTTCACTAAGCCATTACTTACTAAAACAAAAATGCTGATGTTTTTGAAGTAGTTACCTTGTTATACTAACGACATTTCCTCTGGAGCAAATGGCAGCTTGATATCATTCATTATTTTGTTAAAGAGGTGGAGGTCCAGTAAAGACTATCTGATAAATTAGATCAATACAGTGGTGATCTAATTTATCCATACCACTATGCAATAACCACCATGTTTCATCATTGTATGTCTATTGATAAGGCTGTTTAAATACCAAAGGTCTTCGAGTAAATCAACGGGATCCAACATCACGGTTTTACTTTCAACTGCCCAAAAATGTTTATCAATTTTAAAATCAAGCGATCAATGTGGTTTCGCGTGTCATGGCCCTATTTTTTTTTTTTTGACCGGAGATGTAATTTTTGGTTTTTTTATGAGAAGTGAAGCTGCTAGAAGTGATCGACCTAGTGATGCGGTAGTGACTAGGAGAAATATTTGAATACGGAGGGTGGAATATCTAATTGAAGTGCCTCCAAAGATTCCTTGAAGATTGATTGAGCGTACCTATAGCCGAGCGTTGGTATGAAAAAGAGTAATTAAGGTATTGCTTTATTCGTATTCTAAACGTTTCCACCGAAAACAAAGCTAAAACAAATTAATTTCAGTTTATAAGATCGCTTCCATTAAGCATCCATCTAGATACATCTGCTAATCTTTCCTGTATTTTACTTGTTTATTAAATGATGGCGTTAGTTATGTGCTTCCAAAACTGTTTTGCCATACTGCGGGAGACTTGTCTTTAATACTGAAATCGACATCTTAATGAAACAATTAAAACAGGCAAAATCATCCTTGAAAACTAGCACACGACTCCGAAGTGAACAGAAAAGGATTCATATGAAATTGAAACAATAAGCCAATTCATCAATCATGAACGCCAATAAATGGATGAAAAGCAGCCTTAAAAATGCTGCAGCATTAAGAAATGAGATTACATTCCAACACTTAGACCTCACAAAGAGGTGTGTGTAAATTGTAAAGTGGTCTAAACTCAGAGCGATTCACTCACACTATTTTATCGATAGAGTATCGACACTTTGTAAATCGTATACCCCCATTCAAATAAAAAAAAAGAAAACAAATTTATTTTCCCTTTTATCTCAAGGCCGGCGCACTTAAGCATGAGTCCACACATTCGCAACCGAAGGACACATTCGATTATCCCATCCTCCTAATGGCCTAAAAAATATGTCACTTTGGATGAGCACCGATTCCGACTCCGAATCCGAGTTCGTATCCGACTCGGAATCCTTATTCCGGCGACGGAACAAAGTAAAAGCACAATATCTCTTCGCCATTAAGTGCAGCATCTATTTTTCCCCAGAAACCCGTTAGTGCATTCAACGCGACTCTTCCCTTCCGCTACTTTCGCTATCTCTGGCGCATAACAGGAACTGTGCCCTGTCCATTTCCGTGTGCCAAAACCAATAAAGCCAGCGGCGTGGTGGCCACAAAAAAAAAGCAAAAAAAAAAAAAAAAAAGAAATAACGAAGAAAATGAAAATGGGAGAAGTTCGCCGAGTGATGTCATGGAAGTGCTGTGAACTGTGAAACTCCATGGACCATTGGTCGAGATTGAAAAGCAGTTGAGTTGGTTGGTCACCGGCGGTGGTAGCCTGGTGTTTTATATTCCCTGCACCCCATCCATCCACCCATCCATCCATCCGACCGTTGTGTGCGTTGGCCCATTGTCAATCAGCGAGAAAAGAGGGCGCTCGCGCCTGCTGTCATTCACGTCCACAATTCTTTAATTTATTTATTTGTTAGCTGCATTGTTGTGTGAGCTCGTGAATTAAATTTAATTCAATCGACGTGGAGTAACGCAGTTTGATGATATCGGCGCAGTTTGGTGACTGCGTGCTCGCGATTCTTTTTCTGGTTTGCCGGCTGAGTGAGTTAGTCAGCCGCGGTGATCTCATGTCATGGGCTAAGCCATTCAATTTAATTATTCATGCCAATCGTGTCGTGCAACAAAGGCCCGCCATTGTGATCCTTTGAAAAAATCCAAATCCGAGGTGTGGAGAAGCACACGAGCTCAATGGATGTGGGAAATTGTGGAGAAAGTGGTGACGCGTTTCTTGAGTACACTTGCCGCTGGCTAATTGAGACGGTTGTAGACCCACGACCCATGAGAGCTTGTCAATTAATTGTGGGAGTAACGTTCAATTCCAGGGGTCAGTGGATGG